>ML210146.1:0-1435038 GCA_004369085.1 Coprinopsis marcescibilis | reverse complement strand
ATGTACCGACCCTCGCTCTGGGGTCCCACTACCATAAGTAGAAATCCATCAAATTACACACTTGCCGTTCCACAGCCGAAGCGTGTATATCTAAATATACTGCGGGTATTCGTGCTCAAAGTGCATATGCACAAGGATAATCTAAACGAGCATACAATGTGCCTACGAATCGAGCAAAGCTCTCTCCGCTTCCACCTCTACCTCCGTGCGTACATTTAGATCAGATTGGCGAGTGCACACTTCACTTCCTCTGTGTTTTTGAAGTGGTTGTAGTGACCCGTTGCGAAAGCTGCAGTACGTATGCATCACAGAGGTTGCACTTCAGGAGTTCCTCTTCGGTTTTGTTTTCTTTGTACACCTGGAGTAGCTGGGTTATGCCACTGCTGTCGAGAGACTTTGTGGTTCTGCCAGGTCTTCAGAAAGTATTGGGGAATTGGGCGAGGCATGGTGAATGCGAAATGGTAGGCAATATTAAAGCCAATAATTACAATTATATTCGAAATGTACTTAAACACCTTTTCCGTGCTAAAAACGCGATATACACGAGACAGAGACAGATGAACGCGAGGTCTCCGTCTGTTGGTTGTCGCTTTGCCATCAAAAGGCCCCTATTCAACGACCTGACGGAGTTTAAGTTTCCTGATGGACTCGGGCGATGTAGTGGTGTCCTTGGCGGTACATGACGTGGGAGGTTGAAAATCGGAGTTGCACGGACGTCCTCCCCTTGGGCTCAGCTCCCGATGCTCTGCAAAATAATCGAAGGGTACACGAAAAACTCGATCTAGACCAATTTCCCCGACCATGGCATCTGGGAACTTTGTGAGATTATCTCTAACCTCATCCAAGATGGATTGTAAAGGAGTCGGGTCCGGGAGTAGTTCGATGAGCTTGTTGAATGCCTCCAAATTTTCCTCTGTGCCATGACCTTTGACTCCGAGAAACAAATTACGATAGTGTTCATCCTTGGATACAGGAGCGCCCATGGCTATGGTGTAGGAGAACCAAGGGTGGTAACCTGGGGGTCGACAGAGTTGTTCAGAACAGTCCAATTCCGTAACTCGGATGGAGTGAAATCGGGGTTCATGGTGACATACTAACCGAAGCACGGGATGACTTTCTCTGGGTAAGACATAGCCAATTCGGCAACAAGTTGCTGATCTGACTTCATGGACGACATGGCACAAATTGTGATGTCGAGGGATTGCATAGCTCCAATTGAGATTGAGGGTGCATCTGTTGGATGACAGTGCACATCGACAATATGGCATAGTACTTCTGGCTTCAATGTCATATTGAACGATATGAGAGAGAAATACGACCATGTAGTATGAGGGTAGTAGAAACCGATGAGATTCGGTGGAGCGCTTTTATCTAATCTCTTCTGTTTGTATGTACTTGCGCGCTCAGCGACATTGTCATTTCCGGCAGCCAGCGAAGTATCTTTCAATGCTTCTTCGTTCTACTTTTGGCCTAACCAGAAACCAGTTCTCTCCAATCATGTCCAGACACCTATTCCTGGACGTGTCTCCACCGCCGTACTTGGGATCTAGGGAACAGCTCGACAAATCAGCATTTCGCAAAACTTTGCCGGTCCTTGCTGCCAGGGTGCAACCTGATAAGGTTGGCAGATTTCTGAAAGGAGACGTGATGAAACGGTAAAAGCAGCGCCCACCACGGTCAAGCGGTGAATATCACTCACGGCGAACCGTAGGGCGATACTAGATATACCCAAGGTAAGAACTGTGGCACCCGACCTTGCCAACGAAGGAACGCGTCTTGTACTACTCAGGATGTCAAGGGAAGGTATTTTATTAATTCGAATATCGGTTCGTTGGACTGGTTGCTGATGCACGACTGGGAAGCTAGCTGATATACCATCCGATGCGCTGGAGTTTATTAAGAAGGAGTCAAATGGCCTTGTGACCTACGACGTCGATTTGGATTACAATTATTGGACCTCAGGTGTGCTGTCATTGCCATCGAGTATGCGATAGTTACTGATGGTGCTCACTTTAGACGAGATTCTGCATTCATTTCTACCGGAGGATATACGGCAAGGGGCACCATCGGGGTTTGCGATCGTTGGACACATCGGTTTGTATATATCTGCGGTTGCTCTGGTAGCCACACTCACAGTTTATTCATAGCACATCTAAATCTGAACGACGAATACTTGCCCTACAAACACATCATTGGTGAACTAGTTCTTGATGTGAGTTTCACCCAATCTACTTGCTCAATTAGAGATTTACGATGGCAGAAAAATCCCCGAGTGAGAACTGTTGTCAACAAGCTGAACAGCATCGACAATCAGTTTCGCTTCTTCAAGATGGAACTCCTAGCAGGGGAACCAGATTATGTTGTGGAACATGTATGTTGCATTCGGGCATTGTGGGAACTCCTTCTTGGCCTGACCTTGAGAACCCTTCAGCACGAATCTGATTGTCGATTTCTCTTCGACTTCACAAAAGTGTACTGGAATTCCAGATTGCACACCGAACACGAACGACTTGTACAGCTTTTCAAACCCGAGGATGTAGTTGCGGACGTTTTTGCTGGAGTCGGGCCATTTGCAATTCCCGCAGGCGCGAAAGGTTGCGCTGTATTGGCCAATGATCTTAACCCTGAAAGCGCTAAATATCTTGCCATTAATGCAACTAATAACAGGGTAGGTCAGGCTTGAGATCGTATGGACCAAAAACTGACCGGGTTCGTTAAAGGTCGAAGATATTGTACGCGTCTTCTGCGAGGATGGTCGGGAATTCATAAAAGAGGCTGCACTTCGAGCATGGACAGCCCCTTTTCCTGGCTACACTGGTCCAAAGCCAAGTCGTTCACAAGAAGACAAAGAGCGTCGCAGGTTACAAAAACTCAAAGCCGAAGGCAAAACCTTACCGACTTCGATCCCGGAAAGCCCTGCCGAGCCCCGAAGAAAAATATCACATTTCGTTATGAACCTTCCTGATTCTGCAATCGAATTTCTGGACGCATTTCGTGGAATCCTTGCAGATAAAGATCCGGATTTCCGCCGAACATACAATATCACACCAATGATTCACTGCCACTGTTTTACACGAGAGGTTGAGAGTGTGGCGACAGCGGAAAATGATATATACAAAGTACGTCTTGGCTTGCCTTCGTCCGATTTGCACGCGGTTTTGACTAAGTTCATGAGCAGAGGGTCGAAGAAAAGCTCGGTGCACCCCTAACTTCGGAGGTATCGTTGCAATTTGTGCGATCTGTCGCACCGAACAAAGATATGTACTGTATCAGCTTCAGACTTCCCCCTGAAGTAGCTTTCCTGTCAGGAATTCAGGAGAATCCGCGTAGATAGAAGGAATTGTGAAAATGCCGGGTACTGCTAAACCGGCAAGACTGAGAATTCACTGAGTCAGCGGTAAATGGAAGCGGCAATTGATCCGGATCGGGGGGATCGGGCGTTAGAATTAGGGACCGTCGTCCGAATAGGTAGGCTAACCCCGCACTCGAAAACTGTTGAGCTCGCTGCCAGCGGCGTTCGGTTCTGTTTGTCCCCTCATCCTCGACGACCACATCCTCAGTGGTCGGCATTCTTTCTTACCTTTGGGATACCCTAATACCCTCTAGAACACCTCTGGTCATATTATATTCTCATAATGGCCTCTTGGTTCCGACTCTTCCCGACTACAGTTCACGGCGACTCTGACGCATCAACCTCTCTCACTGCGTCCGCCCTAAAGACCGTTCGGACGGCCGTAACAATCCCAGAAAGTGAACTCAAGCGCTGGAGGCGAACCTTCGATGCCAATTCTAAGGCAGTAAACGGCGACAAGTGTGTAAACCCGCCTACAGTCACATGCCATACCCTTGATTCTTGATTATTGACATACCATGCCCGTGCTCTCCTAGATTTCTCGACCCGGAGGGCTTCGTAAATGCGATCGCGCCGAAGGAAGACCTCGCAAAGATCGGTCGCAACCAATTCGCTATTCTTTTTCGAATCGCCGATGCGTCACGTCGAGGATTGGTGTCATGGGAGGATTTCGTCGTGTTCGAGACCGTGTTGAAGCGACCAGACGCGGATTATTGGATGGCATTCCAGTACTTTGATGTGTTGGTGTTCTTTTCGTGTTCCGTTTGATGCTTTCGGCTGAACTTCTTTTCAGAGACCACTCTGGTTATATAGATTATGAAGAGTTCAGGACAGTGTTGGCTGCGAACATTGGCCCTGAATCTATTCCGTTCGATTTCGATTGGTATGTTCCTCTTATGTGGATCTTTACCATGCCTGAGACTGATTATATATAGCGACTGGGTTAAGCTTTATCTTGGAAAAAAGAATGGGACTCACGTACTGGGATGTGAGTGTGAATAGAAGACTTTTCGGAACCCATATTGATCTATCATTAGATAATGAATTTACACAGCTCATGAAAGGGCTGCAAGGAGAACGTCTCCGTCAGGCGTTTAAATATCTAGACGACGACCAGGATGGCTTTATCCTGCCCGACCAATTTAAACGCATTGTTTTAGTCAGTGTCACGGGTTACTTCGCCTTCCAGCGTCACTCATTCATGCACAGGAAATCGCCGGTCACAAACTATCGGATTCCGTGATAGAACGCCTGCCTACGCTATGCACATTGAGTCCTGGACAAAGGATATCATATTCCGAAGTCAATGCTTTCCATAATGTCATTCGAGGTAGATTTTTCGTATTTTTGCACCAAGGTTCACGCTAATGCGTCCTTCAGAAATGGATATGGTCGAGAGGTAATGGGTGACATGTCGTAATTGCAGGGTATACTTAACTTACCCAACGCAAGGATTATCCGTGAAGCTACTGCGAAAAGCAAAGATGGTCGGATTGACCAAACCGACTTTCTTAACTACGCAGCTTCAAGTTCTCGTTATTCGCTATTCACACCCATGGAAGCTTCAATCATCTTCCACTTCGCAGGACGTGGTGTCCCAGGGCAGCGTCTTTCACTATTGGACTTCGGCCAACTCTTGGACCCAAGATGGAAAGCGCCTCACGAACACCAGCTTAGCGAGCTGAAGCCGGCTACTAGTTCGACCTCAATGTTCCATAAAGTTATGCATTCCAGCTACAACTTTGTCCTTGGCGGTATGAACCAATTCCTTCGGTGATGAGGTCTGCGATTTACGACTGCCTATCCCCTTACCCTTAGGAATCGCTGGAGCGTTCGGCGCAACGATCGTGTATCCGATTGACATGGGTATGCTGTGCCAAGTTCTTTAATCCGAGATCTCAACTTACTCTTTTTTTAGTCAAGGTATGCAACTGTTGCACTGGCGGAAGTTTGACATTTTCATTACCGCTTATGCGTTATTAGACTCGGTATGAGTTGTCTCACTGCAAACTATCAAGTTTCTGATCTAAATATGCTCGCACAGTATGCAGAATCAGCGGACAACAGTCGTTGGCCAAATGCTGTACAAGAACAGTATCGATTGTGCCAAGAAGATCCTCCGAAACGAAGGTTTCCTCGGTTTTTATCGTGGTCTTGGGCCACAGTTGGTCGTACGTAAATACAATGTTTGGCAGAGAGCAACCTCATTGTTTTTGTGCAGGGCGTGGCTCCTGAAAAAGCGATCAAACTGACCGTCAATGATTTGATTCGAGCGAGGGCGATGGACCCAGAGACTGGCCGGATCAGTCTACCATGGGAACTCTTTGCCGGTGGTGCTGCTGGTGGCTGTCAAGTGGTGAGTTCCATCATCATCTTTCGAAGAACGCAGGTGTCATTCCCAATCATAG
This sequence comes from Coprinopsis marcescibilis, assembly GCA_004369085.1. Lineage (NCBI taxonomy): Eukaryota > Fungi > Basidiomycota > Agaricomycetes > Agaricales > Psathyrellaceae > Coprinopsis > Coprinopsis marcescibilis. Next base: position 1,429,278 of record ML210146.1, on the reverse strand, counting down.
GTGTTCACCAACCCTTTGGAAATAGTGTAAGTGGTTTCTTCGAGGTATTCCGGAACTCCGTAATCTCGTTACTAACATGCAAACAGAAAAATCCGACTGCAAGTCCAGGGAGAAGCCGCAAAGGTAGAAGGTGCTGTTCCTCGAGGAGCAGTGCATATCATCAGGCAGTTGGGTATTGTGGGTCTCTACAGGGGTGCATCAGCTTGCTTGCTGCGTGATATCCCGTTCTCCGCAATTTATTTCCCCGCATACTTCCACCTCAAGCAAGATGTTTTCCACGAAGGTTACAACGGAAAGCGACTTTCTTTCCTTGAGACACTCGCTGCCGCCGCAATTGCGTAAGCGTGAGGTTAACGTCGGCGTTATTGGTTTATTGACTTTCGGTCTAGGGGCATGCCAGCAGCGTATTTGACAACACCCGCAGGTTTGTTGTTTATTTGAAAGTTGTGTGTGTTTCATGTCTTATATTTTAATCAGATGTGGTAAAGACCAGGTTGCAAGTGGAGGCGCGTCAAGGCCAGACTCGGTACAATGGTCTGACGGATGCATTCGCCAAAATATGTAAGTGGGCAGTGATACAATTGGGTCGGCCCGCTGATCATTATAATAGACAAAGAAGAGGGTTTCAAGGCACTTTTCAAGGGCGGACCAGCTCGTATCATCCGAAGCAGCCCTCAATTCGGTTTCACTTTGCTAGGTGCGCACGTTCCTTGCGATGTCTAACTGACATGGATTAATTGGTGATTATAGGCTATGAAACCCTGAAGCAAGCGGTAAGTTTACATGATCCATCACCGATTAAGCATTGCTGAATATCCATTCTTTTGCCACACAGTTCCCTGTGAGTTGATCTTCCCATTGATTGACTGTGACAGATCGCTTACTCTGGAATGAATGGCAGTACGCTTGGGAAGAGAAGCCTCCTCAAGTCCAGACTGTACTTACCTCACGGCCTGATGACCTTTCGAAAGTACGAGCACGAAATGCACTCAAGATCTTGCTGGATGTGCATGGTGATTTCGGCAAACGGGCAGCGGCATTCAGCAAGCCGTTGTCGTTGACCAATCCCAAGCTCTCTTAAACGGTAACTAGGTTATGGCTGTATCGGTAGCGTAGAAATATGGATTACATGTGCATAGGGATTTAATGGATCGTGGACCTTGGTAACCGCAAAAGTTGATCAAAATGGTCCGAGATGGCCTGTGGTGGTTGCGAACAGGCTGCGACTTGGGATAGGTCGTTGCCACTGGCCAATGATGAAAACAGACAAACCATTGCATCGGTTCTGACCCAAGTCAGTGGAACACGCCATCGCCGATCAGCTCTGTTTTCTGCTGCCCTAAATACTGTCAACGTTGCAGTCTTCTGTTCTCTACCCTTCCCACCTTCGTTCGCTTTTCGTTTCCTTTTCCCTTTTTTCGTTCTTTTTGTCCGGTATGTTTTCTAGTATTCTTCGAGGTCATTCCGAATTCTAACCTCTCTCAGAACGCTTGTCGTTCAAGGCTTGATTTGCCCCTTTGTACCTAGCTCCTGCAAGACAGTCGTCAGCGTAGACCGCTCCCCTCGACCTCAACGTTTTTATTTCAAACCAGCCTTTTTGTGCACGACCACCCACCCTCTTTTGAATCATGAAGTCGATTGTTATTAGTCTCTCTTTGGCCAGCGCTGCTGTTGCACAAGTCGTCAACGGTCTCTCTTACATCGCAGCACCCACCGTCAACTTGGCTGCTAGTGTACCACAGATCACTGAGGCCCCGGCCATGTCTTGGGATGTCTTCCAGTCAGGGGGATATAAGGAGCTTACCTGCGGTTACGGACATAGGAAGGAAGCCGATGGAAGCTGTCTCCCCGAGTCTTGGGTGTGTGGACATTTCCATAGAGATAAGAAAAACACTCACGGTTGACTCCTCCAGTACAACGCCCAGCAGCATCCCGGCTGCTACGGTACCACGATCATCAAGTAAGTGCAACAATCCAAGACGAATGACCGATCCTAACCAAACTTTTAGCATTAACAAGGGACAGTGCGCTCATGTGCCAACAGTCACTGTTGTCCACACTGTTCACGAGGTAGTTATAGCATTTCCTCGAATTTTTGTATCCCTTGTTGATTGCCCTGAGTAGACCGTTACCAAAGTCGTTCCTACCACTGTTGTTCAGCATCTCACGGAAACCAGACTGAGCACCGCAACAGCTTCTGTCACGCACACGGAGGTCTTCACCTCTGTCCATGTTGTCCCGACCACTCGCATATGGACTTCGACTGAGATTGTCGACAGGACCAAAACCGTTCAACACGTTCTCACCGCTACCGAGTCTGTGACCAAGACCGACACTCTCGTCAAGACCAAAACCGACACTGCAACCTCTACCCTCAAGTTGGTTGAGACTGATACTGTTACCAAGACGGCGCTCAGCACCATCATAATCCCAACCACCTCCGTGAAGATTTGGGTGTCGACCGACATCATTGACAGGGTGAGTCTTGCCCCAGGACGCACTTGGATTTGTTCACTGACGCTGCTCTAGACAAAGACTGTGTTGGAGACCAAGACCGACACGATCGTCTCCCATATCACATCTGTCTCCGTTGCTACCCAGACGGAGACCAAGACCGATTCAGTGACTGTCACCCAGGTTAAGACCATCGTTGAGCCCACCACCGTGTTGAAGACCTTTGTCGAGAGCAAGACCATTGACAGGGTCAGTGTTTTTTACTTTCGACTAAATGTCATCAAATCTAACCATATTTTGCAGACCCATGTCGTTGTCAACACTGTCACTTCTACCGAGGTTCAGCAGAAGACCCACTTCTCCACCATCCTCCAGACCGCTACCGCTACTCATACCGTTGTCCAGAAGGAGACCGCGCTCGCAGCATGCCTCGGCCAGGTATGTCAACTGATTGTGTGGCTCTGCAGAGCTCTGCTGACTTTTGTTTTCAGTGCAAGTCCCGCTTCTGGTTGAGTGCTGGTAACAGCAACGGAGAGAACACCGCTGCCTCGCCCACCGTGACTGCTCTCGACATCCCTCCCACCGCAGTTCCTTCATCCCTGGTCTCCGAGTCCGCGAGCGTTTCTGGCTCTGTCTCCGAGTCCGCTAGTGTTTCTGGCTCTGTCTCCGAGTCCGCTAGTGTTTCTGGCTCTGTCTCTGAGTCCGCTAGCGTTTCTGGTTCTGTTTCCGGGTCGGCCAGTCCTTCGGCCTCTGTTTCCGAGTCCGCTAGTGCCTCTGCCTCTGCGAGCGCTTCCGGGTCTGCTGCTTCATCCACTGCAAGCGCTTAGAGGAAGTCTGGTTGTTACAGACAAGGGTACCAAAAGACCCATAGAAACGGACATTTCATCCTTTAGACTTCGGGTTTTACCATCACAATGGTTCGGACATTAGCCACTCACGATACCAGCAACTTGAACCGATTTCATGCTTTCTACCTTCACCACACTTAATCGCGGTTTTTAACAAACGCTTTTCTTGCCACCTGGCCCTGCGGGTCTGTCTTGCAACTGGCCTTTTATCGATAATTTATTATTTCGTAGTCGCATTCTTTACCCGTACGTAGCCAAGGAACAAGGGGTCATCTGTCTCTGCATCAAGGTTCAAATGACGCTGTTATTGATGGGAATGTCGACAACTTGTTTCATGAGTATCCCCCAGTATCCACCAGCGCAGCATTTGATCTGATTCAGCTTGTCTTTCAACCTTTTACGATGCCGATCTACTTCGCTGACCCCTCAATCGACCCAGTTTCCTTGCAGTCTGTCCCAGAGCAGTTCTTGATCTTCTACTCTTCTGTGGTAAACGGGGAGATGTGGTGTCCGGTGTGTTACTACAAAGAAAGCTTCAGAAAATCTCCTTTTCAGAGCTGATTGCTCTATCAGGATTGCAGAGCTGTCGACTCACTGATCCAGGAGACATTTGGGCCAGATGGACCCACTGCGTTGATTGTCTACACCGGAACTCGTCAACAGTGCGCTTCGCTCAACACTCGTTCCTTCTGAGCCATTTTCGCTGATAAAGCCTTTGCTAGGTGGAAGACGCCCGCCAATATATTCCGGCAGGAACCTTGGAATATCACAGGTGTTCCCTCTGTGGTTAGGGTCAAAGATGTGAGCTTTATCACTCCGTTATTATATTGTCGAGATCTCAATGATGGGACAGGGGGAAAGGCTTGTGGAATCCCAGGTCACTCAGGAACGGCTGGCAGAACTTGTAAAATAAATCTTGAATGGAATGCTCGTTTGTTTGATATATAAAACTACGCTACGTGAGGGGTACATTCGAGTGACGCATCCCTGTTAGTCTCAATCTAATCTGTGTCCCTTTGAAAGTCTCCGCTTACACCACCAGTCTTACTGATGACCTTGATCTGGCCGATCTCCATCTCCTTTCCGGCAACAGCTTTGAGCATGTCCCATACTGTTAGCAAACCGGCAGACACGGCTGTCAACGCCTCCATTTCTACACCGGTTTTTCCTTCACAAGCAACTGTTGCTGTACATTGAATGATGTACTTCTCCCGGCCATCTTTGTCTCGCTCAACACGAGGCATTAACTCCACATCGATTTTCGACAGGGAAAGTGGATGACAGAGCGGGATGAGACTGGATGTCTGTTTGGCAGCCATGATAGCTGCTATCTGCGACACCACCAGGACATCTCCCTTCCTGCTTGCCTTGGACATTGCTTTGTGTTGAGCGGCATCAATCCCGGCCCTGGGATTATCCATACGGTCTTCAGCTGGATAACCCTGGGTAACGAGCTTGTATGCAAGTGCAGTAGTATAAATAGACCCGGTCGCTGTTGCACTCCTTCGAGTTGGTTGCTTGCTTCCAACGTCCACCATGTTGGCCCTGCCGGATTTGTTGATATGGGTTAGCTGTGGACCAGTGCTGAAGTAACGCCGCAGCGGGCGCTGTTTACGAATTTTGATACCGAAATTGCCTGGTAATGATGGGCCATTCAAGAAATACGGATTAAAACGGCAATTTGATTCCATTGGAAAGATCAGCCACCTATAAGAATCATTGGTCTGTTCAAAACAACGTCGATGTCGTTCATTCCGGCATGTTTCTCCTTTTTGTTGGAAAGCGCGCTGGATATTGTGTTCAGCAACTGTTCGTCGGTCGCCCCTCGTCTCATCGAGTCCCGTAATGAAACTTCATTGGGATCAAATAGGCAGACCTGTGTATTTGTGGGTGAGTCGAGTGCGGTTGAGAATAATGGCAATGGACCCACTTTGATTTGGCCGTCTGCGGTCAATCGTAAACGATTGCAGCTGCTGCAAAAATGATCTGACATGCTTGAAATAAACCCAAAGCTACCCTTGAATCCCGGGATAACCCAAGTCCTGGCAGTTTCGTTTGGCTCTATCAATGCCCTCACTACAGTCGGATGGCGTACTCGGATATTGTTCAAGAGCTCAGCCGAGGGGACCATCTTGCGACTATCCCATTTGTTCCCTAACAACACCAGTAAGAATCGCGGTTAGGTGAAAGGCGACCTTAAGTACCCGTGAACGGCATGAACTCAATAAAACGGACGGAAATTGGTTTATCTTCAGTCATGGCGACGAAGTCTAGAACCTCTGAGTCATTGAGGCCCTTGATGACTACCACGTTCAGCTTCACGGACTTCAGCCCCGACTGGAGAGCCATGTCCAAGGTCTTCATGACGGCTTCGTGACCTCGGCGACGCGTAATAAGTTCAAACTTCAGTGGGTCCAGCGTATCTAGACTGCAGCATGTTAGCCTGTACAACAACGTGTGTTACGGAAGAAGCACACCTTAGGTTCAGATGGGTCAAGCCATTCTCCACCAATTGCGGCAAATGACGATGCAAGACCAGGCCGTTGCTGGTCATCGCAATCGACTGCAAACCCATGAGCTTCATTTCATTTAAGCGCTCTGTTTCAAGGACATTTAGATTGGGAACAAAGCGCGAGCAAGAAAGATATCACGAACGTATCAGATCCATGATGCCTTTGCGAATTGTGGGTTCGCCACCAGTGAGCCGGATTTTTGACACTCCATTCTTTATAAATATAGATGCTAATCGCAGGATCTCGTCATTGGTGAGGATATGGGCGGGCGGCGACAGTTGAATCCCTTCGCCGGGCATACAATAGAAGCCTGTTATAGGATGAGTACGACGTACGCAACGAGTTGTCTCTCCGCATCCGTACATCTGAGGTTGCATCGCTCTGTCAAGGAAATACGGAGGTAGTCATGCCGCCGTTTGAACGTATCCACGAGAAAAACGGGGTGCGGGCTGGCAGCGTCAACTTCAGCAATTCTTGTCTGTGCACTACTGATAAATAGCGAGCGTAATATGATACTATGTGACGTACCTTTGCACTCAGACTTGAGTTGGGTGCTGTGCCAATCGGGATAAGACGTCGAACGCCCACCGCTCCAGAAGAAACCCTTGTCAGCTGTAGCCTGGACAGCACGTTCATCGATATCCAGTCTCTCTCGTCGGAGGAGAATGTCGTCGGATTGATAACACCATTTCGGATTGGTGCTATATATCCAACACCGCAGTCGTTGTCGAATCGGAAGAGGTAAGGGGCGTGTGATTCTACCTCGTGACACCAATGCGACGCGTACGCGTAATAACCTGCCCAATCATTTCTTCTCCTCGACCTTTACAACTGATATCGACAGCATAATGGTCAGTAAAGCGACCTATCTCTGCTGTTTTCTTTCTCATTTCCTTAGGGCTCAATAATGGATTACAACGGTGGCTCCGTAATCGCCATGCTCGGGAAAGATTGCGTCGCAATTGCCGCTGATCTTCGTCTCGGAAACCAGGCATTGGGAATATCTGCCGACTTTCAAAGGGCGCGTTTCGGCCCAGTGCTAACTTTCTTATGCTGAGGCTGACCTGTCTTAAAGGTATTCCCTATAACCGATCGGATATACTTGGGTCTTCCTGGACTTGCAACCGATGTCGCTACTCTGTGAGAAACCATCGCCTATCACTCTACTCGATTGCTGAACTCTCCCAGCTACGAACGATTCAGATTCCGAGTGAACATGTACACGATCAAGGAAGGACGAGAAATTGAACCAGAGACCTTTGCCCACCTCGTATCATCAACGCTATACGAACGACGATTTGGACCTTACTTCGTTGAACCTGTGATGGCCGGCATTTCCAGAACACCCACCGGGAAAATCAAGCCTTTCATCGCGGCGACAGATTTGATTGGTTGCTTGAACTTTGCTAAGGATTTCGTCGTAGCGGGTACTGCGAGCCAGAAGCTATACGGTGTGGCGGAAGGTCTCTGGGAGCCCGATCTTGAGCCGGAGGATTTGTTTGAAACCATCTCTCAAACGATGTTGAATGCGGTTGACAGAGATGCGTTCTCTGGCTGGGGTGCAGTCGTGCATGTTATGTGAGTGAATTAGGCTCCGGTATTGACATGGCAAGCTCTAACCCTGGTATAGCACGAAGGATAAGGTAGTTACGCGTACGCTGAAGGGTAGAATGGATTAGATGTACTTTTATAATCAATGGCGAGTATCCGAAACTTTTGTTAGCTGTGAATACACTTGTGAATCGCAAGGTCCGAGCTGTGTCGTTGTTATTCGAACCCCGCTTACGTCACTATTGGCGTTGACCGTTGAGTGAGTGACAGGGGTCCTGTTCACCCATCCTCCCTACATCCTGTGTTTATCTTATGTTTTATTCTGCCGTTAGAAGCCTTTCTGTGACTTCCAGGGCTCTATCTGGTGCAGGAAAGCGGTTGATATCGGTCCAGGTAACGTTCAACACCATGCACTGGTTAACACGTATAACGAGTTTGGTTGCAGTCATTGTTACACGGGTCCCCAGAAGCAAGAGAAGAAGGAGAGCTTGCAATTCTTCAACATTCTAAACTCGTCGGCAGAGGGAAATACGTCCATGGATTTGAAGGCAAGTCTCCTGGCCTGTTCTACCCCACAATTGAACCAATCTCAGAATCGCAGTTCACCGGGTCAAACCTCATCTGATCGAAGAATACAAGAAGGCTGCGTGAGTCCATAAAAGACTTCGCAAGCAAGCACGTTTCCTCTAATATTCAACAGGGAACGATACTATGTTGGAATCAAGGACGACCCAGAGCTTGGGGTGAAGCTTACTGGGAGCTGGGAGACGCTTGTTGGTGAACAAGACCTCTTTCTTCACATTCTTGAATATGAGAACTACGCTGGTTATGACAAGACTACTCAGTTGATTAGAGAGTCTAAAGTGAGTCGTCAACCGTTGTAAATGTAAATGTGCGCCTGCTAATGTCGTATGCAAGGACTATACTGAGGCCTACAAAACAATGCTACCATTTGTCAACTCTCGCTCCAGTCAACTCAATCAAGAGTTTGGCTTTTTCCCAACAGCACCTCCGCATGCACAGGGCGGCTTGTTTGAATTAAGATCATATCAATTGAAGCCCGGCACCCTCCTTGAGTGGGAAACAACCTGGTGCGTCTTGCACCAAATGACCGTAACTCATCCGGACATTCGGATGTCGTTCTGACCCAGTTCATATCAATAGGAGAAGCGGTATCGAGGCACGGCGCAAATTTGTTGCTCCTGTTGGCGCATGGTTCTCTCAAATTGGACGACTACACCAGACACATCATTTGTGGCAATACCCGTCTGTGCCCATCATGTCCAGGCCCTTATCTGTTGACTAACCCTTGTTTGCAGTGACCTGCAAGCCCGCAAGGACCTGAGGGAGAAGGCTTGGCAAATCGATGGATGGGCAGAGACGGTCTCCAAGGTTAGCGCTCTCGAACGTTGGCCAAGATATGTGTGACTGATGCTTGACAATCCCCAGACTTCCAAGTTGGCTGAGACCATGGACTCTTATATTCTTTCTCCGCTCTCTTTCAGCCCTCTGAAGTGAGAACCAACCATGGGAAGAATGTACATATATCCCTGCAATCTAACAATCGTTTATTTCGCGTGGATTTACTTTGGATTTAATTGGATTTACTGCGATGTGATAGACTCCAACAGATTTTTAATTAACAAATTACTCTTGAGGCGATCAAATGCTCCTGTCCTGCATCCTCACGTGTCCGATCATCCACCTCCGTCATTCCCTGCCGAATTCCCGATTCCATCCCCTGCTCTTTCCCTCTTATTTCATCTGTATAAATGGATCTTCACGAATCCGAAGGTTCTGATCAAGAAACTCAACAAGTCGACGAATCTTTGAATTTGTCGCGCAAAAGAAGTAGTCGAGGTAAGTTGTCTTAAATCCTTGCGCATCAATTTCGTATGTTTAACATAGAATCAAGCATGCGACCAATGTCGGAAAACTAAGAGCAAGTGTGAAAGGATGGGTGAAGGGAAATGCAAGAGCTGTGCTCTGGCAGATACATGTGAGTATCTGCATTTACGTTGCTGAGACCTTACCGAAGCTAATTTATTTTAACAGCTTGTACCTTCCTTGGTGCGTTGACTGTGTTTACTGCTAAGACCAGTGCGTTAACGTTGTCACAGGCCCAAGTTACAAACGAGGTCCTCCGAAGGGATACATCCATGCTATCGAACAACGCTGGCATCAGGTGGAATCTCTGCTTGGAGCTCTGCTCCAATGCCCGGATCCTCGCGTGCAAGGTGTAATCTCTGATTTGCAGCAGGACGACCTCGCAAGGGAAATTTTGGAGCGCGTTGAAATGGGACCCTACGTCAGTATTCCTTTCGTGACGTTGATGCAATCTTAACATTTCTGTATCATTAGGGACCTTCAGGGCGTCGGACGCAATCTGTCGAATCAACGAAAGAAGACTTCTTCGCGTCGGTGCTCAAAAGTAACGAAATGTCTCACAGTCGGGATCCCTCAAGAGCACTCCGCCAATCCCGCGTATCCCGCGAAATTGTCTCTTCGAGCCAAGGTTTGTCGGCTTTGGTCATCGATGCCGCACCATAGCTGACACAGCGCAGATCATGGACTCTCAGTCGTCCCGACTAAACAGTGGCAAGACAACTTATCTCAGCGAATAGCAACTCTCTCTAGCAACACCGTTCCCTCGAGTAGTTCACAGGCAAGTGGATACTCTACAGACGGGACTTATGGGCGGATGTCTCAGAGGAGGCGCCTCAACTCGCCCCAACCGGAACCGATTCCAGATTGGAGCAACATGTATACCATGGATTCAAGCACAGGTAATGGTTTTGACCGCAGTGCTTCATTGTCTTACTGACTCAAGTGACAGAGGACGATGAGTTTCGGCACACAACGAATGAGTTGGGTCAGCTATCATTAGATGAACACAAAGAGGTGTGGCATCAACTGTGTTCGAATTCCTGCCGCAGTAGTTAACCCTCTACCAGGTTCGATTCCACGGTAAACAAAGCGGCCTCCACCTGCTCGGGAGGAGTTTACGTGCAGATGACCGTATTGAAGGAGGCATCTGGTCCGTCGCAACCTATACTTCTGGTTAGAGTGCAAAATATACTGACGCATCTTCAGGAACCTTCCTATGGCACGGGTCTGGCCTGCGACCAAGTTCGGTATACCGTCTGAGTTGGTGGATGATGTCGAAGTGCATCTTCCCCCACTCGACGTCCAGGAGCTTCTTATCGATCTCTACTTCACGTATACACATCCCGTGTTCCCTATTATTCACAAAAGCCGGTTCCTTTCAGAGTTTCATGCAAGGTAAGGACACTTTGTATTCTGTCTCCCTTGAAGGGATACTGATGGTTCTAATCTCTTACAAAGGAAACAAAATTCGTGAGTATTTCATGAAGAGTACACTGTATAATCAGATATATTGGCATAGTAGTTGCAGTTCACCAGCGAATGCTCCCTCACCTTCACACTCGACACCTCGACCAGAACCCACTCAGGAAATAACCCCTCTCTTACTCCTGTGCATGTTTTCTATCGCGGCTCGTTTCCTTGTAGATGAAGAAGGTCATTCGGCTAACGGAAGTCTTTGGGAAGCTGGTTCGGAATATATGGAGGATGCTCGAAAGATTCTAAGTAGGCGTTTGACTTGCGTTGCCCCTTTTCGGAGAACTCATGCACGCATAGATACCGTTCGAAATTCGAGACCGTCGATAGTCCAAGCCCTCATCCTTCTCGGATACAGAGAATTCGGAATTGGTATGGATTCCATTGTTATTGGGAATATCGTATGATTTACCATGCCTGGCTTTCTAGGGTCTATGGAACAAGGCTGGCTTTTGATTGGTACGAGTTATATCACTTCCCATTCATTATCGTTGCTCATACATGTAAATGAAGGGATGGGAATACGGATGGTTTGCCAATTCGGTAGATCGCTTTAGTGCCTTCGCTGACGTGATTGCTACAGGCTTTTGACCTCGGATTGAACTGTGATTCTTCGAGGTGGAAGATCAAGACTCATGACTTGTTCACTCCAGAAGAAACACAAACAAGACGACAGATTTGGTGGGCATGCTGCTTAGCTGATCGGTACGCCTGTGCTTCTCTACTTCATCATGGGAAACTAACTCACTATCGTAGATATGGGTCTTTCTATATGGGTAAGCGGAAATCGCTGAATTGCTAATGCTGAAGCCAGTTGATTGACCTCGATTCTACAGGCCGCCCTGTCATGATTCGGGAAGGTGACTACGACACACCACTACCAGATATCGATCCGGTATGTACACATTCGCATGTAAGCAGACACCATGCCAACCTGTTTCTGGTTTAGGTGGAAGACAGGGAACCTTGGTGCCCGTTACCGAGTGTCGACCATGTTATGTATAACCCAGTTCCTGGGCGCGCAATGAGCAGTTTCTGTGCTGTCGCTCGGCTATGTGCGTACTCCATATGGTTATGATGGAGCCAGATTTCTGATAACCATTTCCATTTGGTTTCTATTCAAAAGCGGTGATATTAGGAACAATCATGTCAAAGATATATCCTATCAATCCGCCATTGAAAGAATCAAGACAGGCGCTATTGGCAGACCTGGAAAGCCGGTTAGACCAATGGTACCATACATTGCCTGAACATCTCCAATTGGAACCCAATTCTCGTCGAGGGACTCCACCTCCTTCGATCCTTTGTTTGCACATTAGATACTGGGGAGCTGTTTTGATCCTTCACCGTGCCTTGTGAGTGGAAACTATCTGTCAAGTGGAAGAGCTGGTATAACTATCTCCATGACATGCAGCATCCCTAACTGGACGAGGTTCGTGGTTTGATTGCTTCCGCGCATAACGTATTGAATATGAGAGTCTAGAATGGATGGAGTGGTTAGGAAATCAACCATTGGCTATCGGTCGTTTGACCTTTCTCGAAGTGCAGCATGTCACATCAGTTCCATAGGTAAGCTATCCGTTAGCCTTCGCTCTGCTTATGTTTCTGACAGAGAGATTTCAGTCACAACATACCGAGAAACATTCACCATGAAGCGGGTGTCACCTCTGATGACCTCATATCTATTGAGTGCAGGGTGATGTTGGGCCTATCTCGTCGAACGATAAATCATACTCAAAGATAACATTTAGCATCATGCATGTCCTCGCATGTACGTCAATTTATTTTGTCAGTCGGAATCCTGATCTCCTGATATGTATCCACAGTGACTTTGCGACCGGAGAACGTTGAAGCATCCGTTGGACTACAGCAATGCAAAATGGCTCTCAAGGAGATGGAGGTGCGTGTAATCATTCCTGAAAATACCGGTTTAATAATACATCCTTCATAGTTGGAGTGGCCCAGCGCTGCTCGAGCATGGGAGCTTCTCAACGGGGTGTATCTTGGCGGTAACACCGACAACACCATAACATATGCTCAAGAATCAAACTATCAGTCCAGGAACAAACGGCCTGCTGAGTATGTCTTTGAAAGGCAAAGTCAGGAAAAGGAACCAGAGTACATCCAACAGCCTATGGCTTCTCCACTGCCGCAACATGTCAGAACTTCAAACCACAGCAATCTGAACTACAACAGCGGTGTACAAGATCTCAGTACTCGGATGATGGCTCACATGCTGGGGCTCGATCTTCCGGGAATTGAGCCTTCGACCTCATATTATCCTGGATACGAATGGTGGCCTCGCACAGCACAGGACACGGTTTCTACGAACACTATCCCTGGCCCAAGATCGCAATCGACGCAGCCTTCCTATTCCGGTCAGACCCCTGACCCAAGCTTGTTAGCATCCGTTTCCGATCCATCGCTCGTCGCCCAGACGCCACTGGATTGGATGCCAAACGTACCAATGACGCAAGAAAGCCATCAGCAGATGCCGGACATGAATTTGAATTATGCGTACGATTTCCATAACTTCGGGGTTTAGTTTCGGCACGTTTTGGAAAGGGTCCATTTGATTTTTAAGCTTTCTATTGTTTATTATTAGTTACGCCAGTGTATCCTTGCTTTATTTGAGTGCTTCGAAAGCCATTTCACTACTTCTCAAGACTTCCCAACACGAACGAGATGTATTATGAACGATCTAACCGCGTAAGATTCGCCGGACAAGTGTCGCAACTAGCGAGGCTCAGATATATTAGCTGTGGTCATGTGTGGGTTTGTGTTGTGTTTTGTTTTGCAAAGGGGCGATTTGATCACGGTGATTTTGGTACACTTACTGGACCCACAACTTGTTCTTCTGACTGGTTTACTGGTCGGCGACCATCCGCCCACCATCTCAATGTCCTTTCTTTCAAATATCCTCAATCCAGAGACTACACGCGGTGTATCCCACAGGTTAGCATCTTTGTTCACATCTAATCTTCCAACTAATAACTGGTCACAATGTTCCTCATTAGCCCAAGCACGCCCAGCCCTAATACGGTATTGTTCCCCCCGCCCGCCCACAAAATACAGCAGCCAGATCGAGAGGTTCGGGTGCGGCGCACGGATGGCCCTTCGACATACGATCATGAACCTCACCCAGACTGCCCTGACACCCTAGCATGTCTGCCAGATACAGATGGACGTCCTCAACATACGCTGCCGGTCATTCTTCGCTGCGCCATTCTGGGAAGTCCAAGGAAACGACTGACCATTCGGGAGATCTACGCGGCTATGGAGGCGAAATACTCTTACTACAAAACCGCAGGACCCACTTGGAAGGTTTGTGCCTTTCACTTATTTCCTCAAGGTGAGTCAGCTGAAAGGCTCTTGTAGCAATCAGTGCGGCATCATCTCTCCCTCAATCGTCTCTTCGAGCGACAACCTCGACCTGTGACTGACCCTGGATTTGGTTCCTACTGGACTGTCAATCTCGCTGCGCCCCCGGGAACCAAGCGGCCTCGGAAAAGAGGACGAGGCAACAAAGATGCCAACGCCGCTGTCTCATCCAGTCAAGCCGTTCAGGCCGCTGGGCCGCCCGGTAGCACGCACACAACCACACCCACCAGTCCTCAAGCACCTGGGCCGTCATCAGAGCCTGTCCAGAATGCAAAACGGAGAGGAAGGCCAAGTAAATCGGCCAATGACCGGGGTTCTACGCCTCTGTCCTCTCACGAAGGAGAAGACGATGAACGTCCACAGTATGGCGATGGTCCACCAGAATCCGGAGATGAGTATGATAGTGAGGATGAGGTGATGCCCGGGAGTTCAAATTCTTATGGTCGCGACTCGCATGGCCCCCCGCAGTTCCATCCGGCACATACATCACGACCTCCTGCTCACCAGCAGATGTTCTCTCTCCCCCCCATCGCATCTTTGGACAATAACTCGAGCTCGGAAGTCACCCTCCTTGAACGTCTACAAACCGAGGTAGATACCTTGCGGCGCCAATCTGCAGAGGCAGTTTCGGTGTCGCTTCGATTGTCGGAGCAATTAGCTCAGGCGCAGGCGGAAGTTTCGCGGTCGAGGGCCGCGGTACGAGATTTGGAAGATATGTTGGAGGATGAGACCTCGCGACGCAAGGATGCTGAACGGTTGGCCGATGAAGAATCCAAACGGAGGTGCATGGCAGAAGATGCGTTTTCTGGGCGTTCATTAGATCACCTGCACCGGTCAATGTGAAAAGGAAACGTGAGGACCAAATGTAACAACAGGTTCGGTACCCTCAAGGCTATCATCGTTTTTGCATAAGTGCTAACCGGAGTCTCGAATCGATCGAAGGGGATATGCGAAATATAGTTTGTCTGTTCATTACTAGAGGACAGACAATGGCTCGGACTCAGACATACTTGCGGACACTAAATACCCTATTCATGCATTATGCTGCATGCTTTTCACTGCGTGCTCTTTAAACTTATCAACGACAAGACTTGTTACTCCATGCATCCATTTTTACTTACTTCTGCTGTATACATGCAAGGACTCTGGTTAAATTAGTAATGTGGCGGACTTTGTGTAGACACGCGCATGTGGATGTTTTATTTGATTTCGAGGCTCTTGGCGCAAAGTATTCCCTGCGCCAAATACAGCAGCGGCCCGGGTACCAAAAATTTGTTATCAGTTTGCACTGGCAAAGGTCAGAGTGACGCCGTCGAGAGGAAATGGCAGTTTCTGGACGACCCAAGCTCAAAAAAGCGTACGTGACTATCGCTGAGGATTCATTGGACTAAAACAAACAATCTTTAGCTTTAAAAAGGCGCGCGTTATTGCCCCACTGTATACCTCTGGGCCAGTGGCACTAACATCCGACGGAAAGCTATTGGCAACATGCGTTGGGGAAGAGGTTGTATTGACCGATATCAGCACTGGAGGGGAGCTGTGTCGGTTTGCTGGTGTAGGTGCATTTTACGGAAGAAGAAAAGCGCAAAACTCAGCTTGCTACTAGGATACTGAAGATATCACATCCCTCTGCATCACACCGTCTTCCAAATATCTTGCTATCTTCACAGCGTCCCTATCCCTCAAGATATACGAAATTCCACATTCTGGACCCACCACAGAAAAAATCAAACCTATACGGACAGTTTCCAAAGCACACGAGTCTCCAGTTCACGTTTGCACCGCAGATCCGACCTCCACCCTTCTCGCTTCAGGCTCGGCGGACGGGATCGTCAAGGTGTGGGATCTTGCCCATGGATACATCACACACGTCTTCAGAGGGCATGGAGGGGTAGTTAGCGCCTTGACCTTCAACTACCCCCAAGATCCCACCTCCGTGGCACAGAGCGGGCCAATTCGACTCGTTACTGGATCTGTGGACACCCATATCCGAATCTTCAACCTCACAGATGGAGCTTCAACATCTTCCGGTGGTGGAAAGCCCGAAGCTGTTTTGGACGGACATGTGTCGGTTCCTCGTGGCCTTGATGTGTCGCCAGACGGTAAATGGCTTGTTAGCGGTGGTCGGGATTCGGTTGTGTTGCTGTGGGATCTGAAGCCTGCTGGCGGCGCCTCCTCAAAGCCAAGCAAAAAGTCGGGCAAGGGCAAGAATGTGGAAGCTGGCCCACAGCTTGTGAAGACCATTTTGGCGCTGGAACGAGTGGAAGCTGTGGGGTTCATCAAGGACCCTTCGGCATTCCATCAAAAGCTGGATGAGCTGAGGTTCTATGTTGGTGGTCAGAAAGGTGTCGTAACCGTGAGGGGTGCAGATGAAGAAAAGGATGTCGTGACTCTGGGCGAGAAGCGGACAAGGCAGTTGACGGAGGATGAAGAAGAGCAGAGACAAATTGTCAACATTCTGTGAGTTGCAGCGACGATTCGAGACATGTCATAGGCTCATTTTCTGCAGTTATTCTCCGTTGGCGGAAACGCTGGTCTCGGTCCATGCCGACCAAAATATCATGGTTTACTCATTACAACAACAGCAACTGACGAAGCAGTTGATTGGATACAACGATGAGATCGTTGACGCCACGTTCGTTCTTTCAAACACCCCGGAAAAAACACCTCTTCTTGCACTGGCGACCAATTCATCGTTAATTCGGGTGTATTCGCCGGAAACGCTTGATGCTCGCTTGTTGGAAGGCCACACCGACATCGTGCTGGCCCTCGAGAAAAGCGTCGATGGATTGTTCCTTGCCAGTGGAAGCAAGGATAAGTCAATGCGGATATGGGCACCACACCAGATTGGCGAAGCCAGCTCATCGTGGTCATATTCCTGCGTCGCTGTATGCAACGGCCACGCAGAGAGTGTTGGTGCTGTTGCACTGTCAAAAGTCGCTGATGATTCAACCAACAAAAATCTGCGCTTCGCGTTCACGGGTAGCCAAGACCGAACGATCAAGATGTGGGATCTATCGGAAGTGAGCTTGGACACCGCTCGAAACGGGGACATCGTCCAGTGCAAGAGTCTGACGACGCACAAGGCGCACGAAAAGGACATCAATGCTCTAGACGTTTCGCCCAACGACAAGCTTCTCGTTTCAGGCTCGCAAGATCGGACAGCAAAAGTCTATGCGATCGAATATTCGCGGAGTTCTAATTCTGTGCGAGGAGAGCTCCAGGTTTTGGGGACATGCAAGGGGCACAAACGTGGCGTGTGGTCTGTTCGATTTTGCAGGTCGAACAGAGTGTTGGCTACGGGAAGCGGCGACAAGACGGTCAAGCTGTGGAATCTGGATGACTTTTCGTGCATCAAGACCTTTGAGGGACACACGAATTCGGTGCTTCGGGTGGATTTCTTCAATGCTGGTGCTCAGCTTGTAAGCACAGCATCGGATGGGTTGGTGAAGGTTTGGGGGATTCATGATGAGGAGTGCAATGCTACGCTGGATAACCACGAGGACAAGGTATGTGCTTGTTTAGTCAAGAAAACATAGTTCTCATCCGTTCTGTAGGTCTGGGCACTCGCCATTAGTTCAGACGAACGAACTATTGTGTCTGGCGGTGCTGATTCTATGGTCACCTTTTGGGAAGACTGCACAGAGGAGACAGAGGTTGAACAGGAGAATCAACGCGCAGAGTTTATTCTCAAGTACGTGTTCCCTTTTTCTTTTGGTGTGGTATTTTGCTCAAGATGACAATAGGGATCAAGAATTCCAAAATTACGTTTCTTTGGGCGATTACAAGCGAGCCATACAGCTAGCTCTGTCGCTGGGTCAACCTGGTCGTTTGCTCAAATTATTCACAGACGTAATTTCTTCCGTGTCTGACGACAAGGACTCGGTGTCTGGCAATGGGCTGTTGGATCAAGTGGTCCGAACTCTTGAAGGACCCGACTTTGTCAAGCTGCTAGCATTCGTCCGGACATGGAATACGTCCGCCAAGGGAAGTGCGGTCGCTCAGATGGTGCTAAATGCGATCTTTAAGAATCTGTCGGCGGACGAGATTCTCGAATACTTCAAGAATGAGGATGCGCTCAAGGCTTGGCAGTCAGGGACAAAGGTCAAGGACGTGTCTGCTGGTGGGGATCCATTGAGAGAGATGGTACAGGCGTTGATTCCTTACTCTCAACGGCACTTGGCCCGGATGGAGAGGCTTCTCCAAGAAAGCTATGTGGTGGACTTTATTCTGGGAGAAATGGACAACGGGATGCTCGGGAATGGGTTGGACGATGATGATAGTATGGAGATTGATTGATTAGTGCAAATGTAGTCTACCTATTCGACAGCCTTGCAATCCGTTGAATAGTAGTATCAATTCACCATCAGTCAGGGTGTTTGTAGTCAGGGTACGGTCGACGTCTTCCACGATTCGGTTATGCTCAAGAAGCCATCTGCGAGCAACCCCGGGCAAACAGCCGGTTGTGGCTGCGGGTGTGACCCATTTATCAGACCGGTAGAATGCTACGTTGCAGATAGAAGTTTCCATAACCAAGCCTTCCGGGTTATACAGGAGTACATCCCAGGATCGACCTTCCGGCGAAGATGGTGGAGGAATGCTATTCCTTGACCTCGCGTCATCGTACACTTTCCGGTTTGTTGTTTTGGTAGAAGTGTATATGGACGGCATCGTTTGCTCCCTGTCGAGATGAACGGCCAGGGAGACCGCAGAGACTGCCGGGGGACCGAGTGACAGAGAGAAAGGATCGTCGACGAAGCTTGTGTCCAGGGGCGCTGCTGCGACATCAAGATCGCCGGTTTGCGAAACGGTAATGCGGAGCTACGGTGACAGCAATTTAGAGGAACCTAGTGATTTTTAACAACGACTAGGGCCTACTCTTGCTGCGCTGTTCCCTTTGTTTCTGACCGCAGCTTCGATCTGTGATTTGAAGGAATGATAGTCGAGGGGTATGTTTGTCCACAGATGACTTTTGGCAGCATCTACAAGGCGGTCATAATGATATTGCAGAAGAAAGAAGGGAGAGTTGTTGTTCCAAGTATAGTTGGATAGATTAGGATCATAACGAGTTGTTGTCAACAGCTGCATTATTAGTTTCGAGTCAAGAGGACGATGGTGTGTCACCGTCACTGTCTGAGCTCCGGCGTGGGAAAGCAGTGAGAGGGTCTGATATATGGCAGGCGAAGACTCTGCCACTGCGGAGGCTCTCTTGGTTCTCGTATCCCATGTTCACCGTAAAGGCCACTTATCGCGGGGAAACTCGCAAATTGAGCTTCCCAGATCTTTCCTTCTTTCCCTCTCACAACGACCTCTGCAAACAGGCAAGCTTTTCCCGTTCACAGCATTAGATAAAGCCCTAACTGGTCCACTAGCTGTATCGTGTCTTTCCTATCGGCGGAAACTACCATTTGTCCAAGCTCTTGTTCTCGCCAGACGCATCCAACCCCGCTCGCATCTTGATAGCCATGGAGGTCCACACCGAGGCTGACTACGAAAGGAGCATCCAGCACCTCCCCTCGAACGCCTTCCATGACGGTCTCTTGCGCTTCTCAGTTGTCGACGACACACCCCACAAGGAGCCCAGCAGGGGTGCTATGAACAGCCACCTGTCAGCCTACTCGAGGGACCACTCCATGGAGCCCAGCGACACCGACACCGACTCCCGCCCGCCAGTACCGCCCAAACCAGCTGCTGGATTCGAAACCATGCCGTTCCAGTATATTTCCGCTCTGAGCCACACACCCTCTGTATCTTCCAGACGGACCAGGAACTCTTCCACTAGTATGGACGTGGACTCCATTTCATCCGCAGCAAGTGGATTCGTCAGCGGTTCGGAAGCGCCCAGCTGCTGCCCGGTCTCACGCAGCAAGTCGGAGGTCAAGGACATCATTTCCGACTTCCAGAAATCCCTCGACAAGGTCATCTCTACTCTGGATCCACCTACCACTCCCCAGGGTTCCGTCAGGGTGTTTGAAACCAAGGCCAGATGTGCACGTTGCACCATCGATCTTCAGAATGGCTACCCTCAGTGTTCTGATTGCCAAATATCATCTGTAAGTGCATTTGTTGTATATTGTTGACTGCTGCTTATGATCGACCGCAGTGCACAGAATGCGAGGCAGTTGTCAAGACGGGTTACTGCGTAGCTCGTATGACGGGATCCCACAACTGGAATCAGCCGCAGTCTACTCCACGTTCTGGACACCCAACTCCATGGCCTGCTCCCCCCGCTCGTCCAATAAGGTCCGAGGAGCAGCTGGGTCATCTCTTCCAAGACGGAGCATTCCCTGCTACCGGTCCCTCCCGCCGAGCATCTCGTGCGAAGTTGTACCGCCCACCACAAACGCAATCCACTGCTGCTGTTCCGGAACAAGACCAAGTCGTCCACGAAAACGTGTGGTGCGATATCTGCTCTAAGATCATCATAGGCGTTCGTCACAAGTGCTTGGATTGCCCCGGTATGTCCTTTCTGGGTTGTAATTGCTATGTCTTCTGACAGGAACGTGGTCATTTTTGCTTTTTAGATTACGATCTATGCACTCTTTGCGCCACTTCTGGTGGAGTACATAATCACAACCCGGCACACCAATTTTTCCAAATCAGTCAACCCGGTCGAGTCATTGTCCACTCTGTGTATTCTGACGATGCCAACCCCGCACGGGCTGCAACTCCTGTTCCTCACCCGGCCCCTGTTCCTACTCCAGTCGCACACCACGCCATCTGTGATCTCTGCGACTCTAACGTTGTTGGGGAACGCTATGTATGCAACAGCTTTTGTTATGTTTTAGTGCAAAAACAAGACTAACGATCCGCATTAGAAATGTTTCGACTGCCCTGATTTTGACACTTGCTCCAGCTGTTTCCAGATCACCAGCGAGCAACATCCAGGCCACTCGTTTGCAAAGATCCTCAGCAATGAAGATTACATTGTATGTCAAACCAAACGAACGGCCTTGATCTCTTGCTCACATCGTATTCTAGCGCCGAAATAACTTGGGAAATGATAAGGCTCATTATGCGACATGCAATTCTTGCACTAAACTCATTCGTGGAGTCCGATACAAGGTTGGTTGGGCCGCATACACCCATCGCACCATCCCACTTACATTCCATCGCAGTGCATGCACCCTGAGTGCCCGGATTATGATCTGTGTAACTTTTGCGAGGCCTTACCCATCGCAGTTCATCCCGAGAACCATCCCATGTTGAAGATGAAGACCACCGACACAGTCGTCCCTACTGTCTACCGAGTTGGCGCTACTTGCCTAATCCCTCAGGACGAGGAGCATCCCGATCACGAGCAGAGAATTGCCACCCCGCGCCCCTGCCCTGTTCCTTCCCTTCAACGTGGCCCTGGCGTTTACGAGGAGGCTGTCTTGCCCGCTGAGCCTATTCCTGCCGAACCAGAGAGGCCTCAGACCCCTCGACCTGTGCCAGTGCACATCAACTTCCTTGAACACGATGTCCATAGCCCATTTGCAGATCCCCCAGTCATCGCACCATTTGGTTCCATCTCCTCCCTAGCCTCGAGTTTCGAAGCCACTGTCAAAGCCAACGGCATCGGATCTGACATTGATCCAGTTCAAGTCGAGGAAAAGCCTGTCGTTCAAGAATTTACCACGACTCTCACCGATGCATTCCTTGACCACCGAACATTTGAAGATGATGTCCCCAGTTTTGTCGAGGACCTTGTTGCCAACACTGTCAACTCTCCAGAATCGCAGCCCGACTCCCCCGTCTCCATCATTGGACCCCTGAGCACCATGCGAGTTGACGACACGACACAGGATGCCACACCCGAAAGCCAGGCTGACAATGAATACACCAATTTGTCGGTTTTCAACGCGGCTAGATCTTTGCTTTCACTGATGGATCGCCCTCTAAGCGATCTGCCTCCTCAATCCGCCCCAGAGCCAATTCCGGTTCCAGCACCTGTTGCCCCTTCAACTCCTACGTTGGAACCCTTGTCTGCAACCTTCGTCTCTGATGTCACGGTTACCGATGGCCAAGTCTTCCCCCCCGGCGCTGAATTCGTCAAGTGCTGGCGCATGTTGAACGATTCCACTCGCGACTGGCCTGAAGGCACCGAGTTGTTTTTCTGTGCAGGTGAATCTTTGGCCATTGAGAAAAAGAGCGAGGTCGTCAAAGTCGGCTCTGTCAAGGCTGGCGAGGAGGCTGATGTGTGGACCGGAGAGCTCAAGGCTCCCGAAGTTCCAGGTCGGTACGTTGGTTATTGGAGGCTCCGTGACGAGAGCGGAATGGTGTTTGGAAACAGTATTTGGATTGAGTAAGTGCTCGTTTGAGCGTCACTCTGTTCAGTGTTGACCTTCGCGCTCTTTTTCAGAATCAACGTCGCCGAGACTGACCATTCCAGCGACGAGAGCATGTCGGCCTCCTCCATCATCATGATGCCTCGTGTCTCTTCCGTCGATGGCGATTCTATCACTCAAGGAGGGTCTGTTGGAGAGGGTACCCTCACGGTTTCTTCTGCCACTGATGCCGGCTCCGACATCGACAATGACAGTGATGTCTCTTTGATCGACCTCGTTTCCAGTGACGATGAGGACATGGGCTGGGAAGACGCTAGGTCTCACGCGACTGGTGATCGTGCATCGGTAGCTCAAGCAACCCCGGCTCAAGTCCCAAACGCCCTCAGGTCCCCGCAAGCTTCGAACGATTATGTCCTTTTGTTCGACGACTCGTCCTCTGAAGAAGATTTCTAAAGGTTGTCCTTACCATCATCAGCTACCCTGTTTTCTATCTCGTAATTTGCTGCTTTGTTGTCGTCTTCCAGTCACCCACCATTCTTTCCTTTCTTCAATTTTGCTGAAGCAATGCTCCGTTCCTCACCCAGCTTTGGGTTGTATTATATGCATGGGTAGGCGTTTGAACCACTTACACGCATGGCAAACCGTTAGTCTGTCGTTTTGTTCGCTGTGGATTGTAAAATAATATGCACAACTCTATTTGAGCGCCGATGTAGCGTCGCTGGAATTAAATAAACGTTGAAACGTTTCCTCTAAGAGGTCCTGCTTGGTCCTCGCCTGAATGTCACCGCAGTGACGATGAGATGACGCTGAGGAATATATGTCCGAGGCACGCTTCTTTTCATAAAGGGGTAGTATAGTGTCGAGATTTGAATCGCTATGGGGTAATCGTATCCGTAGAAAGTCAAGAGGTCGTAACGCAAAAATGGTATCGTTGAGATAGGCTCGTGGGAAGTGTGGAAGAGATGGTAAGACTGTAGTAATGCATGGATGGGATTCGGTCCATAAAAAAAATGCGTTGGTTGGCAGTGAACACCATTAAAGAGTATAAAAAAGATTGTGTCATAAAGGAATGGAGAGGAATAAAAATAATGATAGGATATAGGTCGTAAAAAGCGATTTGCAATGATAAATGAGATTATGAACCGAAGAGAAACACAGGTTAGGCCGCATTATGCAAGAACTGGTGCAGCAGATGATCCACCATCTGCTGCGTGCCTGTCCCGGTGAGAAAACGAAGAAGGAGGATGGCCCGATTTCTTGCGGGGCGAATCTATCGAGTCGGGAGAATGTTGGGATAATGATCTCCCTAGGAACCCGCCGATGGCGATGCTCAAATTGAGCACCGACAGTCGTTGACTTGAACCTTGCCGAGGAACGTCAGAGGCTGAGGAAAGGTTTGTGTGGCTTTGGCTCCGACTGCGAATAGCTGCGTAATCGTCTTCGACAGTAGAGCTCGTCCGAGGGAGTGCAATGTGTTCAGCGTTTCCTGGCCGAAATTCATGCGTTGAGCCCGAACGCCTGTGATTCCGAGACTTGGTGAGCTTTCTGGTTGACGTTTGGGCTTTGTCCCGCTCTGGGATATCTGGGGGCTTGGCTGCGCGGAGGGAAAGAGACGGGGTCCTAGCTTGAGCATCCCTCTCAGATTTCACGGGTTGTGACCCTCCTTGATTGGTATTGGTATTTGATGTCACCGTGTTGGGTCCCGGGGTAGAAGGAGGCGGCGGCGTATGAATAAAGGCGGCGTTGTTCTGAGCACGGTCACATTGTCTCGCAATTCTGTCGGCAGCTTCAACTGCCCGTTGGACTTCGGCTCGAGAGGCACTGTTAGGCGGTGCATGCGCAAGAAGATCTAAAGCGTGTGAGTTGGGGAGTTTCATTGGAAAGCTTGCAGCCACATACCTTGGAATAACAGCACGTATCTCATCACCCTTTGTGTTGGCAAGATGGCGAGATCTCTGAGAAGGGATTTGCGGGCCGGCTTCGCTCCAGAAACAGAGGGACCGTGTATGGAGGTGGGCGGATCCATGTTGTTGACACCCGTAAACGAAGACCTCCTTGACGCAGGAGCAGACGCTGTCCTGCTCATAGAAAACTTCCCTCTGCTAGGGTGACTCACAAAGGGACTACCAAAGCTGCTGGAAGGGCAAACAGCTGGCGCGTTTGCTTTGCTGCCAGATGGTGAAGGGGGGACAGAGTTGCATGATGAGGATTCTGGGGTCGTATTCGAAGTGCACCCGGACGCCGAAGAGGATGGGGAAGCAGCGAGTGACGATGATTCAGAACTAGACGAACTCGAGGATGTCGACTCTGAGGATCTTGAAGTCGGGGTGGGAGTAGGCGGGATAATTGGTACAACGTCCTTGCTTGAAGTGGCAAACGTCTTTCTGGCGGCTGCACTATTGTCGGGTGCGCGAATCTTGCTAAGGCGTTTCATACTCGCTCGAGGGTGTCTGTTCGACAATTCTTTGCCTTTCCCGCTATCCTGAAACCAACCCCCAACCACTCCGCACCAGCCCACATAAGCCGTTTCCAACTCTTTTTCTAGGCCCACGAAAGCCTTGGCCACGCCGGTTGGCGTGGGATTGTTTTCCATCTTTTCAAGAAACAATTGACTTGCATTGAGCAGTACAGCAACATAGTGCTGCATTAGGGAGGGAGGGGGAGTAGTTGTGTCGCCGGCGAGCAAAGAAATCAGAGAGGAAGTGTAATGTCGTTCTGTTCGTACGAGCTCGCGGCATGTGAGGAGGGCGTGACGAGTTGTATGCCAGCGGATGATATCTGTGCTCGAGGGTTGCAGGGATATTGGTCGAGGAAGTTGTGATGTGGATGCAGAAAGAGGTGGTAATGACAAGCGGTTCTGTGAGCGTGGTGGGTGATCGAAATGAAGTGTCCAAACGTCTTCTGATGTCGGACTATCGCAAACGGTCGCCTGACCATCGAGGAACATATGTGGTCTTTTGCAAGTTGAGTGGTCTTCCAACTCCAGCTGCAAGTCCAAAGGAGCTTCCTGCGTTTCGACATCCCACACGTCCTCAAAATCAGGGCTGGTACTGTTGTCCAGCATGGACAAGGACATCTCCTCGCTCGAGTCGCGACCCAAGCCCCCCATGCTCAAGGTTCTGACTGCACGAATCCTTTCCAGCTCTTCCACCAAAACTTCGTCGCTGATGCCTTCGTCATTCATAGCCATGGCGAAAGTATATCTTCGCGACACAGAGGGGCCAACCGCTGCTGTTCGACGAGTGAGTCCCGGTCGAGGCATTGAGGATGACTGGTGATTGTCACTCAAAGAATGAGGGCGAGAGATTAGTCTGTTAGGCAAATGGAAAGGCGTAGTCGATGACGGTGATTGCAGGACAAGAGTATTTTGTTGTGGAGCTGAGGGTTCTTTCTTGATCGCGGAAATAGAGACCGATGGTATGGTCAATTTTGTTCCCTCCACATCTGAATCATTTTCGTCCTGCCCTGATGACTCCAAAGTAAATTTGGGTGTTCTCCGCGTACCTGCGTTGCCAGGTCCTTCAGTTTGAACCTTTTCCGAAATTTTGGAATTCCGTGGTACGATACCGTTCTTCCCGGAGCCGTCTTCGGTGGATATTCGAAGGTGAGCCTGTGACACGAGGAAAAAATCATCAGGTTAGCAATAATTTCCGTCACCAACGTGATAATGACGTCGAAGTTGACTACAGAGGAGTGTAGTGAAATGCGAGATAGTATAATGAACTCACATCTGAATCACGTTCGTTGCTCAGGGTGAGCGGTGATACTACTCTGATAAGAGGCAAGAATTGCGGACTTTGAGGCCCGTCGTCGCTGCCGGTAGCTTTACCCTTGCTAATACTGTTCACAGCGGACCTGGCCGTTGTGTCGTCATCATCGTCATTCCCTTCCTCCTGCGTTCCCAGCGTTGTCCTGCTTGTGCGCGCGCTTGAGCTTCGAGAGCCAAAAGTCCTGCGTCTACTGATGGTGGCCCAGCGTGGAGGCCAGAGAGACGAGGAACTCGTGCTCGCGCGATATAACGTGTTGTCTGGTGGATAAGCCTTGTCACTGTCACTATCGCTTTGCGTGGTGACGCTACGCAAGCTAAGACTTCTGAGCAATTTTGAGCCTCTTGACCCTGATGGGCCCATTACAGCGTCGGAAGTTGTTGTTGTCGTCGTCGTCGTCGAGGAAATTGAGGCATGAGCCTGGTGTTCGTTCACAGCGGGAAGAGATGGCAGGTTGGGGAGAGAGGGCGAGCGAGGACGCCGTCTGCTCTTTGTGAGCTTGCGAGGCGCAGAAAGAGCGGGTGTGCCTGAATCCTGCGGATGATGTTGGACTTTGTGCCGAATAAATTCGCGATCGGCCTTGGCCATCGTCAGCATCATTTGTAAAAGAGCTTGGGAACGTCCTCGACGATGAGCAAGTTGTCGACCTCGACGACCTCGACGAGCACGGGTTCAGTTCTTCATCGCGGGAAGTTGGCAAGTGGGAGGTATTTTTTCGCGGAAGATTCTGATTCCTTGACGTCAGCCTTTTAATATGGACGTTCATCCCGACAAACTGGATATCACTATTACGTTTGCCCAATCCCTTGATGGAAAGCTTGCAGGACCAGATGGCGCCCAAATCGCACTGTCTTGCTCGGAGTCCATGCAAATCACACATAGGCTCAGATCTACAAACAATGCAATCCTCGTAGGCGCTAACACTGCTATTAATGACAATCCCCAGCTCAACAGTGAGTAAGCTCGTATTCGTATAATGTCGGCACTGATGCCATTCCAGCTCGGCTGCTCCCAACCGAAGAGCAACGGAACCCTCAGCCGGTTGTTCTGGACACAAACCTTCGTCTCCCTCCTGGTTGCAAACTAGTCCAGAACTTTGTCGCCGGCAAAGGTCTTCAGCCGTGGCTTCTTACCCCAGGTTCAGACGACCTAGACTGGCATCATCGAAGACGCGTACTTGAAAATGCCGGTGCTCGAATCATGATCTACAACCCGAATTCTACTTCCCATGTCGACAGCATTCCCTCCATTCTCAGCACCCTTTCATTCAATGGCGTCAGCTCTTTAATGGTAGAAGGAGGCCCATCAGTCATTCAATCCTTCTTCACGGCTCATAACAAATACGGTTCCATCATCGACCGCATCATTATCACCGTAGCCCCTATGTTTGTCGGAGAGGATGGTGTCGGGTACAACTTGCCACGATCGGACGGGAAACCTGCCTTCATACACAAGGACTCATTTCTCGCAGGAAAAGATGCAATTATGGTTCTCGAACCAACCAGTGCTTGAGTCTGGCCGCGTATTCAGGGGACGCTTGAACCCTTGCATATAACGTCTTCCAAGCGCGATATTTATCATATCTGTCACATCCTTCATTGATTCGAAGAAATAAAGACATCTGGCCAGCCCCACCGCCACTTCTGTGGCTTCATATTCGTAATGCGTGACGTGCACATCCGATATTCCACTAGGTCAGGAGGACGGCCTCGAGGCCCTTTTACTGGCGATTCCTAACCGATTGGCACTGGGTACCCTGTATCGAATTGTGGCGGCAACGGCCTCGTCTCGTCGTATCATAAAATGATGTTGGAAGACAGGTGTAATGGTCTTGGCGAGAGAACGGCGAAGGTCAGGCCACTCAAGATATCGATATTGTCGCACGGCCAGGACGTACGTCAGATCTTCTTGGTGAGCTGGGAGCTAGATGGACTCCGACTCGTTACCGCGTATGTACATAGAGCGACCATTCGGTGTCAGTAATTTGTATCTACCGAGAACTCAGCCGTTTTCATTGAAAATCTAACAGCTTACACGTTAGTAACGTTATCGTACTACCTTGCCTATACCATCCACATCGGTCGGGAATCTGGCAAAGCATATACGACAGGGATCAAGTCCATACCGTCGCCACTAGTGTTGGAATTTAATAATCATAGGCACAAAGTTTGTGGGACAGTATCGGTGTTCCCTGCGTTCCAATCAATTCTTCAGGAGATATGGCACCGTACCCGAGGTGATATTCCATATAGCTAATCATGGGACTTACCTCTGACCAAGTGTTTGGCAAACGCTTTCCACAAGTTCAACTTGGAGCCCAGCAGTTTCAAGCTTGTAGTTTGCCACAACTTTTATTCACCACGTCGGAGGACAGAGAACCCGCGCGGTCATATGTGATGTCATTGAAATAGGAGGGACATCCATCGTCTCGCTTCGAAGTGGAGAGCACTTGCGCAATTTCGATGGGTGCTAGTATATACTGCAACTCGGCCTTTTGCCATAGGTTTTGCATTCCAATCGGTGGCCTCCCCTGAAGTCTAACCTCCCCAAACTGCAGAAGTCTGACATCATGTTGCGTTCCACTCTCAATGCTTGGAGAACCACACCCAAGGCTCCTTTGCAATATAAATTACCACTCTTGAGGGACTCCCTAGTACCAATAGCCTCCATTCGCTCCCGAGTACAGGGTGCTGTATTCTTTCATTGCACGCCAAGCATTAAATGTCCGCAGAAGATATTATCACAGCCTATAGCGTCGCTGTCCCGGAAAAGCAGCAGCAAAGCTTGCCTGGCCTGGACAAAGATATAAGACGTATGTCCACATCATAGGGTGTATTCCGAGCTAACTGGTAACTCTTTCTTCTCCAGCCGGTGTCGAGTATACCAAACTGGAGTATTGGGATGATGAGGGAAAGCCAAGCCTTCGGGAGTACATTGGAAGTAACAAGTCAGTGCGACACCTCTCAGGCCCCGTTGTACTGTGTCTGACGACGATGATCAAGACTCCAAGGGAAGACGGCAATCATCACAGGAGGAGACAGTGGAATCGGAAGAGCCGCTGCTATCATGTTCTCAAGAGAAGGCTGCTCCGGGATCACCATTTCCTATCTCCCAGACGAAGAGGCGGACGCAAAGGACGCAAAGCGCTTGGTCGAAGAGTCCGGTGCAAAGTGTAATATCGTTCCAGGCGACCTAATGGATGAAACCGTGTGCAAAAAGCTTGTCCAGAGTCATTTACAAGCTTTTGGAAAATTAAACATCCTTGTCAACAACGCTTCTAAACAAATGTGAGTACTAATACTCCGAGTCGCTACCCTAATTAGCTGTGCTCAAAACCCTTACTCAGCATCTGTAAAGACTTCAAAGATATCGACCTGAATAAAGTTGAAAGCACCTTCCGCTCCAATATCCTTCAAATGTTCGCTGTGACCAAGTTCGCATTGCCTCACCTGAAGCGAGGGGCGAGCATCATAAACACCACCTCCGTAACAGCGTACAGAGGGTCCGCGGGGCTGGGTACGTTCACTTCTGCGCGTTTTCTCCTGTCTTGCGTGGTTTGACTTTTCGCACAGTCGACTATGCTTCAACCAAAGGTGCAATCACTTCGTTCACTAGATCCCTGGCAACACAGCTTGCTCCAAAGGGTATCCGTGTCAATGGAGTCGCACCTGGTCCAATCATCACTGCGCTCCAGGCTGCCTCTCGTCCTGCTGAAGGAATGGAGGGTCTCGGCGTTGGAATGCCTCTTCACGGACGTGCAGGCCAGCCTGCGGAAGCAGGTCCGGCATATGTGTTCCTCGCCTCGAGCGACTCAAACATTATGACTGGACAGTTCATCCATATCAACAGTGCGTCGCTCTCTCTTTGTCGGGCAAGGGAATCACCTGACATTTAATCATCAGGCGGAGAACATGTTGGTGGTTCATAAATATGCGACAATCCAATTTTATCTGTACATATGAGCCATGGATGTCGCAGCCCGTATATAGGGATTTAGCACTCACAAATACACAGTGTATAGCGAGGACCGTCGTTAAATACCACTCAAACCTTCAAAGAACCCAATTCGCCTGCGGATATCGGGGCAAATGGCCAGTCGTATCTTCTCTGAATCATCTGTTATGACCTTGCGACCAGGTCCTTCGAGCCAGGAGGCAAGACCTCCGCGAGTATAGAAGCTGTTCTTGATCAACTGTGCCAGTTTGTCCTTCTGAAGGGACCACTTGAGCCGCCTAACAATAGGCAACAAAGAGCGGTCGATATTGGGAGAGGATGATTCCGAGTCAGGGATAACATGGGATGACAGAAGTTGCCCGTAGGACGATGTTCTTGTCTGGAACTGCCGTTGCTGTAGTTGGTTGGTAAGGACGCGACAAGCGTGTCTTCTGAATAGTGCCTGACTATTCTCATACTGAAGGATCGACTGGTAAAATATAAGCTGGTGTAAAGAGCGAGAAAGATCGCGGGTCTTACATTCATAGAGTAAAAGTAGTTCCCGGACCTCCATCTGCGCTCAATACCAAGGCCACGGATGACCCCGCGGTGAACAAGCTCTCCGATTGTGGGACGAAAGCTATATCCCTGTGGGCTTTTACCAAACAAGCAGTGGTTAACGCGTGATGGAGCCACTATTCTCAATCGCTGTTTCTGAAGAACTGGATCGACGGTAAGAGTTGCAATAGCGGGGACAGCTTTTGCAAGCGCTTCAAGGTCTGGGATGTCGACAAATGACACTATGAGGAAGAAACACGCCATCGGTTAGCATATACACGCTGGCAAGTTCTTTGAACCTACGAATGTATAGGATTATTTCAGAGGGTATATTTGTGAAGTAAAAAGGCATGGTGGTAGTTCGTGTTCAAAGTTGAACCATGCGCAGCGACACGGTTGCAACTTACGAGCCTGTTAACTTCTGTTTGGAGACCAGGATCTCACACTTTCCAAAAAGGCAAGCCCCTGTTGGCCGAGACGCGTGACGTCGAGTCGCGGCGGATCCAATAGGATAGTAATGCACCAATTACTACGAACACATAAATATCCAAGTTGAACGCGAAGACTATGATACAACACAAAGAAGCGGAAAGAAACGTATGTAGTAGCGATATAAAGCCGGAACCATTGCAATGCTCGAAGCCGTAACAAGCTCGAGAGAAGTTTCAAGCCTGTTCGACATTGATCCGTAATCCGCGGTTAAGATTATAGTCTTGAACAGACGAAGACGGGCTGCGTCCTGGATAGTGGTGTTCAAGTGAGTTGTAGGCTGGAGCAGGACTTCCATTGCGACTATCCGAATCAGAAAGTGGTTCCCCATCATCTCCCCCGATAGCTGTGCTCAAAATCTCGAGATCGACCCCAATGCGAGGGTCATCCATCTCAGCGACGTCTCTTTCAATGTCTAGGTCCAAAGGATCAGGGTGAATGGTCCCCAAGGTTGTAAGGACCACGCCCGAGCTGAGCGTGCTAACCATGCCTCGGCTTCGGTATCCACCACCGGATTTGTTGCGACGGCCTGGAGGCGTGTAAGGAGACCCATGCTGAGTGACAGATTTCGTAGTGAAAGCGGCGATCCCCGTCCCTTCGGAGTGGGAGACTGTTTCTGACCCACGCTCACGTAGATCAAGAATCTAATGCTTTATTAAAAATTTTGAGACCCTAGAAGCTGCTTGGATAGTTACCAAACGGCAAGCCAAGACAGGGCCGAGCATCACGCTTAGCGGGATGTTGATTGCAGAGATCACCTGACGGGGTCTATATAATTGGGCGATAAGAATCGGAATGCAGGACAATGGTCAGGACAAACTGGAGATAGAATATGCCGTTGATCTGTCGCGAAATCTTGGTCATTGACGCTCTCCGGTAGTGAAAAGAACTACATACCAGATTGGCAATGGATATGAGGATGTAGTAAAAGACCCCTGCGACGGGCAGTCAGTGAATGTTTGATATGCTAATCGACAAACGAACCCTCCCGCAGAAATGTTTGTATGAGCCTGCTGTTCGGCCCTCCGTTCCTACGGCGAATGTTGAATGCTTTCCATACTGTCATCAATGTGACGACAGTGTCGAATAGGAGCGGGGCGATCTGGTGCAGTCGGGTCAGAGAAGTCCCAGACTAGGAAGGGAAAATAGCCTACAAAAAAGCCTGAACATGATGTTAGGAGCCAGTAAGTGCTTATAATTTGTTATGACTTACCAAGAAGGTGGGCAGATCGCGGTTTCGACATAGGGAAGCAAGGTCCTTTTTCCTATGGACTTATCAAAATTCTGTATGACTGATGAAGGCACATACTCACGAAAGGCGGCTTAAAGAACGGGAGCACTATGAGCTAAGTGTAAGCATGGTAATATGATATTGTGCCTTGAAGACTCACAAAGCATCTGTGTAGTATCGACATACAGTTGATAAGCCACCACTCCAGAAAGAGCGGAGAGCAGGAACCATAGAACGTAGGAGTTGCGACTAAAGAACGCATAGGTGCGAATCAGAAGGACAACTAACAATACAGCGTGGTGAGCAAAGGTCAGTTGGTGTATGCGTCGCCTTACATTCGGATCCCACTTGGTTCCACATGGCGAGCGCGACAGGGATCTGGGGATACATAGTAAGCCAGCCTGTGGAGTTCAATATTTGAATGGACCCGCCTTGAAAATCTTCTCGCATGTGGCCCGAGGGTGGTCAACCACGAAGCAGTACAGAAGATACGGAACGACAGTGATGACCCAGTAGCTGCCGCGTTTTAGCGAGTTGTAAGCGCCAAAGGTAGAGAAAATGAACGCATATAGTCACCGGCAGAATAGATAAGCCAGTTTGACGGGAGTCCAACGGGTCCTCCAGACCTGCAGAAGGATCAGAAGCGAGAAGCTCAAAGAAATAGGCGCATTTACGAAGCGATACTCCCTTGGGAGACTGATAATCCAATCCCAAAGCACTACGGCATCTAAAGAGCAAAGACAACAGGCTATAGCATATGGGTGAGGGGAGGGCCCAGGAGAACTCACACATAGCTATTAGTATTAATCCTCGGGTTAGAGTAGCATATAGCGACCATGAGGCTGAAGCCACTTACCACAAAAGTATACTTGAGTGACATAGATGAAGTGGTCCGCTGTTTCGAGGGAGTCGGTCAACGTCGAAGGGGGCGAGTCCATCGCGGACGACGACGACGACTAGAAGAAAAAAAGAAAGATGATGGAAGTTGAGGGAAAGAGGGAGAGGGTGGAAATCGGAAAAGGGAGGAATTTCAGGTCTGAATTTGCGGGTCACGTCAGTTGCTTTGATTCGGGCAAACAGACATTGCACAAGCTCTGAAAGAAGCAACCCCCCATCCATTTCGGGCAAAGAACCACAGAGAACCCCAAACTCAACAGCAACCTTTTCACTGTCTTTTCTGATTGAATTCGATATCTTCTCCAAGATTTGACCCAGTATGTCCTCGTACAGCACCTAGAATACTACAAAGGACAAGGAGAGTGTTAGGCCACTGATCGGACGACCTAAAAGTTCTCTTCTTCTAGAGCATGTTCAGAGCTTGTTTCCTTTCCGATGGCTCGTGGTAGCGACCGGCAACTTCGATCGAAGCTCAAGACTTTGATAGACCGTCGCCAGTGGATGCTGAGTCCGGCCTTGTCGCTTGAGCAGAGCTCGTGAGCTTAGCATTCTGCAGGGACAAGCGACAGCAGCGCTGCAGTAACTGCCGCATGCGACACGCCGGATACAACCTGGAACTTGATACGGATATCCCGGATCGGCGTCGAACGCGTGACCGTGATCAAACCTTTGCTCACGCACGGGCCCTTCGGTTTCCGAATTTCGCAACCCAAGTTGTCGCGCTTAATTTACAACTACAGACACGTCGGTCATGTCGACAGGCGGTCACCAAACCCTTCGCTTTCGTCGTCCTTTGACGTCAGAGCAAAAACCAGTAGAGGCGACGAAGAAGGTCGAATATAACCCTGTCCTACATGATCAACTTCGTCGGGCAGCAAAGAAACCATGGACACCCAGTTTTTCCCTCGCCGTTCGCATTCTCTTCTTAATCCGCGTATCTGGAGCCATGTACTCCAATATAGACGACTGTGATGAAGGTCAGAATCCTTATTCCGGGAGTCTTTTCACATTAACAAACGTTTGGCTCAGTATACAATTTCTGGGAGCCATTGCATTTGCTTGCACAAGGATATGGCTTCGAAACCTGGGAGTTGTCTCCGAATTACGCATTGAGGAGTTGGACCTACATCGCTCTGCATTATCTTCCAACCCGCATAGGATTGATTGTCGCGGCTGGAGATAAGGTAACCTTTTGCTGCATCTTGTCTGAGTGTACGGTTGTTAAAACACTCATTAGCGCGCTGCGTTTTTTGCAACCCGAATTTTCTTGGCCGCCATAAGCGTTCTTGCCGAAGCGACATTCTACCGCGCTGTTGTCGAAAAGGTCAACATTAGAGTTGGAAGATACTTATTCTTCATGCTCGCTTTCAGCGCAGGCATGTGGAAAGCTTCAACCGGTACGTTCTCGCCGACTCTTTACATTTGACCCCGCTGAGCAAATTATAAGCATTTCTGCCGTCGTCTTTGAGCATGTATACCACAACTCTGGCATATGGGTACGCCATGGAACCTTCCTCTATCCGCAACAGTCGAAAGCCATGGGTCGCAACAATCGTTTTTGCAGCTGGAGCTATTGTGGGCTGGCCTTTTGCACTTGCGTTGTCCCTCCCATTCGTCTTCGAAGAATTGTTGGTCTTTGCAGGCGATTTCGTTCCCCAAGACAGGGGGAAAGAATGGCTGGTTTTGCGATGGAAGCGCATGACCATCTCTGTGATTACGGCGGCTCTGATATTTGTAAGTGGTTGCCTTGTTGGATGCCCGCCGAGTTAACCTTTGTCTAGGTCCCGGTAATTGTAATTGACTCTTTGGCTTACGGAAAGCTGGCTGTCGTCCCCTGGAACATCGTGCGGTACAACGTTTTTGGTGGCGCGGAACGAGGCCCCGATCTCTATGGCACCGAACCTTGGACGTACTACTTCAACAACCTGGTCCTCAACTTCAATGTGTTAACGCTCCTAGCGTTGCTCGCTGCTCCAGCCTTGGTCGTAACTTACTTGGTTGATAAGCGAAGGCTTTGGATTGTCGCAAGCAAAGAGGACACATCATCCCCATTCACGATTGTCGCACTGCGTTTGGCGCCGTTCTATCTCTGGCTAGGAATTCTCACCCTCCAAGCCCACAAGGAGGAGAGATTTATGTTCCCGGCTTACCCTCTGCTTTGTTTGAATGCAGCAGTATGCCTGTACCTCGTCCGCGGGTGGTTCGAAGTTGCCTTTATCAAGATTACCAAGTCTCCATACAAGGTATGTCCTCCTGCTCCCTTTTAATTGTACAACGAGTCCTGACGCATGAGACAGGCATCGCAAACCATCCTGTTCAGAAACTTTACTCTTTCCGTTTTATCTGGTTTCGCTCTCATCTCCATATCTCGCATCTGCGCGGAGCACGCTTACTACCACGCACCGCTCACCGTGGCCTTCGATTTCCAAACGAACGAGCTCCCTCGTTTGCTGAACGAAACCGGCCTTCTGGCAGACTTTTCTTCCATGCCGGAACAAGAGCGGCCTCGGATTGATCTTGCACCCATCCGCGAGTTCAACCTCACACTGTGCTACGGGAAGGAGTGGCACCGCTTCCCAGGAAACTTCTTGGTACCATCGGGTATCAACGTGGAGTTCATTAAGAGCGAGTTCACCGGTCTTCTCCCGACTCATTTCGCACATGATGGCATGAGCCGAAACACGGAAAACAAGTGGTTGAGGTGGTGGCCTAGACCAGAGACAAGGCGCATACCATCAGGCCTAAATGATTTGAACATTGAAGAAACATCGTTCTACGTATGTGACCGCATTACCTTCGCTATTACGTTTCTCATTTGCTGATTTAGGTTGACGTCGAGCAATGCGACTACCTTGTCGATCTCGATTTCCCAAAACACCCTGTTTCCTCGGAATTTGAACCGCGGTATGCCATTCAAGACGAGACCTGGGAGAGGGTCTTCTGTGGACACTTCTTGGACACAAGGCATTCTATGCTTGTGACAAGAATCCTGTGGCTCCCAGGAGAAAGCTGGCAAAAAGGCAACGAATTCGGTGACTACTGCCTACTCAAGAACAAGGCCCTAGTTCTGTCGAAAGAGATTGAAATCTCGAACAGACAAAAGCATTATTAATAGACTAATTATTTATTGTTCTTAATTCTAATTCTTTTTCTGCCTGTTTAGACTCGAAAGCTGCAACTGGGATCCAACGCTATCCAACGTCCGAGTTCAAAAATAGCGATTTATCGATCGAATTTTCAACGCCGGCTGACTATACGCTTGGACGAATCAAACTTCGAGTTCGAACATACCCCCATCGCTCAGATCGTTTTCTCAGAAAAGTGGCGGAAATGAATCCTCAGTATGACTGCGAATACTTTCGAATCCCAACTTCTTCATCGTCGTTTTATGCGCTAGCCACTCTGAACCCACCGTCTCCCACCCCGCCTCTGGTTTCAAGCATTTCCTCCATCGCGCTTGAAGATTTACCTATTTTTCTTGTGGATTCCGTACGGCCTGACTCTTACCAGTTTCCGGAATATCCCACTTCTTTAAGCGAGGACAACGCCGCTTGCGACGAACCTGCTAGTGCGAATTCTCTCACCTCCTTCGTCTCAGTCGGGAGCTTTGGAACGTTTGGGCCGAAGGTTTCACCCCTACCAGTCGGGAACTTCGAGGACGACTTGGAAGTTTATTCAAGGCTGACACACAAGTATTCCCTTTCATCACTTCTCGAGGCGATACCGGAAGATAGCGCTTTCCCTGAATCCCCGCTGATTATCCAAGACAATATCGCTTTCAAAGATTTCGCCCATAGCAAACATATCCGCGCTGTGAAAGAATTCAACACCAAGGCCTGCTCTGACCTCGCTGTTGAACTTTCTGTCCCAACTCGTGACCACCTCGGCAATCCAACGAAGCGAGAAACATCGAAATACCGAGGGGATCAAACTCAGGACTCGCATCTTAGTGGTTTCGGTAACCGGGGTCCAAACCGCAAAGATGTAGCCAAGGCAAACAAAGATTCGGCTCGCCACGACCAGACCCAAACCGTCGACTTTGTCTGGCTTCACGGCGTGTCTATCGACCTTCTAATTGATCAAGAGGGGTTCCGCTCGGTAGTGCCTTCCTTTCGGTACTCTGGGGCAAATCAATATGGACCAGGCGATGGTAGCGGTTGCACAGTCACCTTTCGGCCAGTCGCAAAGCATGCATTTTATTTTCACTATAACCCGTTCGACGCGTCTCCTATTCTACGTCGGCTCACAATCCACGGAGAAGAGACGAGAGACTACATCTCGAAACAAGCACACTTGTCTCTAAAGTCCAACGGAATATATTCTGTCCACGGCGCTGAAGTTTCCTCGTTGTCAATGCACCCTTTCCAACTCCTCGGGCAAGCTGGGGACTCGAAGCTAGAATGGGAGTTCCAATATCTTGTTGGCGATCGCATGGACGCGCACGGAAACCTCGTGGACGGAGAGAAGAAGTTCGTGCCGTTGACCTTTACCTGCTCTCCGTGGCTTCTGCATCCGTCGCAAGGCAAAAGAATTAACCTCGTGCACATATTCAAAAAGGGCGTTTCGACCAAACTCGTGGCGGAGAAATCTGTGCGACCAGCGAGGGTGGGTGAAATGGTGGATAGCGAGATGCTGAAGTCTCCCCTTGGGAGGAACCATAGACGCGTACAGTCCCATGAAGTTGGGGATCCAAACACCTTTGAGCGTTCGAATAGGCCGCAGGTTATGTCCCCGACTGACCCTGCGCATAGAAGCCGGCCAAACCACAATGTTTCGGGTAGTTTGCGAAGACGAGCATCCTCTGCGGGCATGGCCCGTTGAATACCGAGCTTGAGTGACCATACATGTATAATGACAACATAGACACTTACACACGTATTTAACTATAATATACAATGCACCACAGCCCGAGAGATTCAATGTTTTTTCGGCATTTCAGTGGCAGCATGAACCGCAACTGGCTCCTCAAAGCTGCCTCCTGAGTCGCTGGTGCCGCATGTTGTCTCTATAATTAGACCATGTAATTGATTGAGCGGATCACCTCGGACCGGACACGTTTGCAATGTCCGTGACGAACTCCATCCAGAATTCCAGTCCACCACCCACGACCTCTATTCACAACTGTCCTTAGCGCTATCCTTATTACATTTAATATGACAATTACACATATTACCTCGCTCTCGCAGCTCGACGGAATTCTTTCCAAATCGAAAGAAAAGCTAACCGTACGGTATTCACTTTTACTATGGATCCAAGCCGAATCTGAGTGACCGGCTTTCTGTAGGTAATTGACTTCCACGCAACTTGGTTAGTTCACAATGCTCTATGCCCGCTAACGCTGCTGATGTTTTCTACCTGTGTAGGTGTGGACCGTGTCATGCAATTGCGCCCAAGTTCGAATCGCTGTCCCGGGAATTCAAGAATGTTAACTTCTTGAAGTGCGACGTCGACGCAGCGGCAGAGGTCGCTGGTCAGTACAAGGTCTCGGCCATGTGAGTTGTGTACACCCCTAGACGGTCCTTCAAGTGTGTTAATTAACTGTAGGCCAACATTTGTGTTCCTCAAAGGAGATACAAAGGTAGACCAAGTGAAAGGTGCTAATGCAAGGTACGCGGTTGTTGTTGTTGAGATGTACCATGGAACTATTATTTTGGCTGAACTTGTTCTTTGTACAGTGCGCTAGAAAGCGCCATTCGCAAGCACTCGGCTGGTACATCGAGCTCGAGCGCATTCACCGGAAAGGGACACAGACTAGATAGAGGGGCCGCACCTGTTGATATAACCGGAGACGCTCAGCGAGCGATCAACAACGCTACCAACGCCGCAACTGCTGGACTTTCAAGTATTGACTCCCAGCTTAAGGTCTTCCTTGGACTAGTCGGTCTTTACCTAGTCTTCTGGTATCTTGGATAGCCTACTCATACCTCTGCGACAAGTATGTTTACGCAATCCGACCTTGTTCTGTAGCAAATTCGAGTTCATAATTTGTCTCAAGAAAATGCAATGTTGAAAGATACAAGAATATACAGCAGTAAAGCGACCAACGCAAGAAGTAGGAGAGTAATTACAACAAATGAAAAAGGGCTGGCTTGAATAGAATGCGGGATATTGATTAAATTAGTTCAAATTATTCCAGCCCAGCCTGAAGTATGTTTCCTGAGCAGCAGACAGTTTGGCTTTTGCCTTGCTTGAATCCTGAGCGCGCCCTCGCTCCTCCCCGTTAACTGGGAATCCGCTCATTAGGTGGAACAACTTTTGATATAGATTTCGCACTTGACATACCCTTGCATATGACTGTCCAAATTGGCATGTGTGATTGACCAGCAGAGCTGGCCTCGTATTCAATGTTTTGTCGCCTTTTGGATGCCGCTTCATGGACTGCGGCAAGAGTGACTAGTTTTCGGATATTAGGATCAATATGCAAAGCAGAAGTACCACTCGGATGCGCAGAGTAAGAGGGTGGGTTCGGGTTGGATGGTTGGCCGGTTGGGGGAGCTGTAACGCCGTCTGTATCCATGGCATCATCTTTGATATATGGTTGTCTAGATAGCATATGTGAAATCCATTTGTGGGTCTTTTCTAACCCGTGTATGGACCACGCAGCCCCGACGTAACCCTCGAAGAACTTGCGCATTTCCTGAACGCGGTGGTAAGCCGAAATTATGTTAATTCATTCGGTGTAATAAGCCTCACCTGATTCTCGTCAGTTGCAAGTTGGGTAGGGGTCCTGAGGTGTCTTTTCAGGTCACAGTTGACGGCCCAAACATTAAAAATGTCCCCTTTGAGGGTACTCTGCACGCAAGTCTAAAAAGAAAATCAGCTTTTCAATACACATACAACAAAACAAATGAGACCTGCATCGATATCACTGCCGGAGTTGTCCGGGTCTTGCTGGTAGAAATGCGTAGCAAAAGCTAGATGGATAATCTGGACGCCTACTTCACGCAAGCGCGAAATGCGATGCTTCCCTTCCTCGTCGTCTGGGGATCGGTGATCATCGTGGGTGACGACAGTCATGAACAATTCTTGTTCATTTTGGATGGAAAGTAGGGGAGGAAAATCGCCAGACATGATCATTATACAAGCTAGAGGTGGAAGAGGAAGATAACAGGATCCTAACTGCACCTCTTATACGCACTATTCGGCGTGGGAGTGAATTGCCCATCGTCGCAACCTTATCGATTCGAATAGACGCTGTAGCATGTGACCAACATGAGGCATGAGCACACAAAGAGAGAGTTTGGAAGTCGATACATAGCAGCACAAATCCCAAGGACACCGTCCAGAATTTATGGACAAGATGTGGGCGCTTCTTGAAGCTCAACAACTTCCGAGTCCGAAATACCAGTTAGCGATCACGTGCATGACGGATCCAAAACGGGAAACGGGTGCCAAGTCAAACAGTTCGGTTCTCTCCTGCCGCATTGACAACACAGTGGTGTCTGTCTACCCTCTTTCTGGTTTCTGTCCTAGTCTCCCAGTTCTGACCTGAAACTACTCAAAGATAGTCTCTACGCGTGGCTGCTACGCGAAATGGCCTCGAAACCAGTCACTAGGCCACCATTGATCCCTGAGAAATATATCGACTACCCTTCCCAGCGACTCTATTCCATCGGCCTTTGGTGTCTCTGCCAGGTATTTGTTTATTCATCCTGATGCTTGGATCTATCTTACAAGATGGCTAGGCCATTAAAGTCGCCGATTTCTTTCGGTATCTCACATCACGGACAGAAAGTCTTTCATTGTGTGGGAAATGGTTCATTGTGGACACTCTCTTCATCGTTCTTCTTGCATTTCTGCGGATACCAAGGCTGAGCTACAGAAAACCGACAATACTGCTTCAAATTTTGTCAATATCTATCCTCAACTGCTTTATATTTGGAGGCCTCAGCTTCAACGGACCAACCTTCTTCAAGTCTTCGTCATCGACACAATCCCATAGTGGTATGTCTCTCCTCAGCTACACATGACGTTGAACTTAACTATCTTTGTCAATCAGACTCAAACACCTACTCTACCAGCGGATTTGACCTATTCAGCTACGTCGCACCACTCACCTTTGGTTTACTGCCCGCTTCCTGGTCGTCAACCGATGGTCACCTACAGGGCCAGCACACAGTGCGCATGTCACCTATCAGCACGGCACGCATCAACCCTCAGAACCAAAAGTTCTGTCTATCCTCGACCTCCAAATTCGCCCTCATTCCCGTCTTGCTCAACAACACTGATATAGCAGGATTGAGGTACACTCGAATGCCCCTCACATCTCCCAATGGTCTACCTGCGAAGCTTGAACGACGCGACGTTAGTGCACGAGAACTGAAAGCCATCTCCCAGACATACCAGGACCTCCTTCAACCAACCAAGCCGGCCGTCACGGGCACAACTCAGCTCACCGAGGAGGATGAGTACGACGAATATGACGACGACGAAGATCAAAAGGGCACATCCGACCCCAAATCAAATTTGCAAAAGTCGCAAAACCTGGTTTATCTTCGGATATTCCAACCAGGCATCGTTCGGCTCGAACAAGTAACCGGTGCCTCGAATGTAGAAGCGCGAATAGTCCCAGGTGAAGTTGCAGTGGTGCCCTGTCCCGCTGTTTCATTCCTCGATATTCAAGAGAACCCTGCGGATTCAATCCAATGCGCGGGTCAAGAAAGCCTCAAGGATCTCACTATCGATGTTTATGGTGTCCCACCACTCAGTCTTCGCTGGAGCAAATCAATTAATGGCCACAAAGACCAGCTTTTAGTCGAAGGAATTGAAGGGGAGCACGGCCACAACCACAGGACAGACGATGTTGTAGAAGATGCTGTCGTGTCATCCGGTTCGCTTCACAAAACAAAGGTGGTCGAGCCCGACAGGGTTCAAGTGCCCTTGACAATCGCGCTCAAGAGCGCTGGCACCTATGTCTACACCTTGGAAGAAGTGGCGGATGGCGTTGGAAATGTCATCAAGGTCTCTCGTGACGGTGCTCAGT
The DNA here is from genome assembly GCA_004369085.1 of Coprinopsis marcescibilis. NCBI lineage: Eukaryota > Fungi > Basidiomycota > Agaricomycetes > Agaricales > Psathyrellaceae > Coprinopsis > Coprinopsis marcescibilis. Next base: position 1,387,043 of record ML210146.1, on the reverse strand, counting down.
CCGATCCCTCGACAAGCAGATCTTTCTTGGTTCTGACCAGACCCTCGATATCGTTCACCGAATGCAGCGCAGAGAACCCCCGACCCCTCTTGATTGGCTCGGAAGCTCATATTGCTATTCGGACAACCGAATATGATCCTCGCGACGGCCCTTGGGAAATCGATCTAAATTATCAACCCAGCGAAGGAACGAGTTCGGAGAAGCGCTCTCCATGGAAGAAGGTCATTAAAACTGGACAAAACACGCCCGATGTTTCTTTTGCTGCGCGCGATTCTGGTGACTACACGATATCGAGCATTAAAGGGAAGGTGCGTCACTCGAAAAGTTTCGCGTTCATGCACAGCAAATTGAATCCATATCTCAGTACTGTACGGGTACCATCCTGGCCCCAAGCGTCTGTAAGTTGGTGGAAAAACCTGTCCCCACTGCCGATATCCAGTTGAAACGTATCCACGAATGGTGAGCGCAATTACCCGATTCTAGTTCGCGAATTTGTGTTAACATCACGCCCCAAAAGCTCCGGTGAAACTACTGGGGTCTTAGCCAACCTTATTCTCCGGGGCACGCCACCATTCGTGGTATACTATCGGACTCAACGCGATAAAGAACCGCCCAAAGAACTTAACAGGTCATTCAGCAGCTCCCGCGGCGAGTTTCCGATTCAACCAGAGCGGAGTGGCAGCTACTCCTTTACTTTTACTGCGTTAAGTGATGCCAACTACAGGAGGGTTGCACTACAAGGTCCGAGCATTGACCAGATCATCCGTCCGCGAGCAAATGCAGACTTTGCACATTCGCAAACGTCTGGAAAGAACAAGCGTGAAATCAACAGTTGTGCTGGGGAATTTATAGATGTCGAGGTTGACCTCAAAGGAACCGGTCCCTGGAATCTAGATGTCGAAGTGATTGGGCCCCAAAGCGCAGATGTCCTCCACTTTGATGGGATTGAGACATCAAGGAAGACTTTGAAGATCCCTATACCATCATCTATCGCGAAGGCTGGCGGTTCCTTCGAGATTGCACTTGGTGAGTTCCCCAAGACAGGACTGAGCACTCTGTACTGAACCATATCACAGTCAGCGTAGAAGATGTTGACAAGTGCAAAAGGACGCTGACTAACCCTGGACTTAGGGTAAACATCAAGCGAACGAGGGTGAGATAACAAGTTGGAACTCGTCAAAGCAAACAACTAACCGATTCTTTAGCCCACTGCCAAATTTTACGGAAGTGAAGAAGAACGGCATATCTCTGTTACAGAGAACGACAAGGCTGATCTTCCCCTTAGACTGACTGGAAATGAGGTAAGAGATACTACGGCGATTTCCTCGACTGTACTTGAACTTACCAATTCGTCACTTCTAGCCCTGGACCGTACGCTATCGATCGACAGGGTCTCAAAACCGAGTTCTTAGTGCAAGGCTGACCAGTCCAAATGGTAAAATCATCGCCAACGAACCCGGTATCTATGAACTATTGAGTGTGAGTCTTTTCTGGTTGCGAGATTGTATCTCGCTGACAGATTTGTACTAGGTCTCTGACTCGCTATGCCCCGGAACCGTCGCTTCTGATGCAGCGACGTATCGTGTCGAATGGCTACCAAGACCCACAGCGAGACTTTCCACTGAAACAGAAGCGACATACGTCTCTAGCAATAACAGTTATATCTTGAAGCCAGTCTGCGAAGGGGTCGGCGCCCATGCGGATCTCGAGTTGACCGGTATGTAGCTACAGCTTGAGCCACAGGATATCTCTGACAGTTATTTACAGGTCGGCCTCCCTTCCAAATCATGTACAACATCGCACAAGACAACGAGCAGGGTGGAACGCGGCTCCTTGACCAGCCCACAGTCAACAGTATCCAACCACGTACCCGCTTCCAGCTGCTCACTGCGAAACCTGGTCACATCTATTATGAAGTCAAGCAAATCGGGGATTCTGTTTATCCACTCGAAGAGAACAAAAACACTGTCATTCCTCGCTCTCAACGACTACTCTTCGAACAGCAAGTTGCTATGCGGCCCTCGGCATATTTCAAGAACAGAAACAGGATGACCTACTGCCTTCACGATACTTTCGTACCTCTTTCCAGCTCCTCCTCCGACGGCGTGGTCGTTCTCGAGGGTCGGCCTCCGTTTACACTCACTCTCAACGTCAAGAACGTCGCAGCTAGTCAGACACAGATTATCACCGTGGAGATTCCAAGCAATGCCTGGAAGATCGATTTGCCTTCCTACACCTTTGCTTCCGTCGGACCTCATCGCATCTCAATTGTTTCCGTCGGCGATTCCTCCAATTGCGCACAATCTGCGTCGGACCCTTTGCTAAGTTCGATTTGGGTGGACGTCGCGGAGACGGCATCGATTGTACCGTTCGAGAATCGTCAGGACCTATGTGTCGGAGAACTCTCTCAATTCCAACTCGAAGGTATCCCACCTTGGACAGTCGGGTAAGTTGTTAAATATAATGCTTGAGTTTCGTTGGTTAACTGTGGTTACAGATACCGTGTTAACACCAAGAGCTATACAAAGGAGATCAAGACTTCTCCCTTCTCCATTATCCAACAGCAAGCGGGAGAATTCGCGATCAGCTCCATTGCTCACCAGCAAAAGATGTGCAAGGCCGCGGTTACGGACCTCAGGTTTAACATCCATCCACTACCCTCGGCAAAAGTTGGTCAGGGACAGAAGATCTTCCAGGACATTCACGAAGGTAGGCTTTATTTCAGTCTCTCTCAGCGATTCCCTCTAACGAGAAGCTGATATATGTGCTCAGGTGATCAAGCTGAAATTGTGTTCACCCTTGTCGGGGAACCCCCATTCACTTTCACCTATCAACGCTCCGAACCTGCCAAAAAGGGTGGAAAGCCTGGCAGAATTTTGGAAACACATACAGTATCCCGCATCACGACCCACGAGTACTCGATATTCTCAGCATTGGAAGGTATGTACGACGGAATAAAGCGAATGGCACCATCTCAATCTCTTTAGGAACCTGGACCGTAACCTCAATATCCGACAAGTACTGTCGATACCCACCTCTGCAACAAGAGGGTGGGAACGAAAAGCAAAAACCTTAATGTTCTGATCTTAACCTGATCCTTTAGAATTTATGTTACTCAACGAACTGGTCGCGCCGGAGCCGGATACTAATGGTAGTGCAATTCTTGTATTCAATTTCACGTTTCAACAGATGGTCAAGCTACGCTCCATGATCTTCACATATTTCTCGTTGTATTTAAACTTGTGCCGAGGAGATATAGAACCATTTGGATACTAGAGGATAATGCATGAGTTTAATGAAGCCAAGACAAACGGGAATATTCGCGGCTCACCGGAAGGATCGATAGGGGCAGGCGGCTTGCGAGAGTCAGCAGGGAGGTTGGTGTAAGCGGGATCGTTGCGGGGAACGAATCCTGGAGAGTTCTGGATAGTGATGTTTTGACTAGACAGAACGTCAGGCCAGCTAGAAGGCAAAAAGAGAAACATGAACGTACATGGCGATTTCGTAGCTGGGAGTCTGCGCAGGGGTCTCGCCAGTGATGAGACGGCGCCAAGCTTCGTGGCACTCATGGATAATCTCAGTCGCGTACTTCTTGTTCTTCGCCTCGCCAGAGAAAGCGAAAGTGTTCTCGGGCTTTCCATCGGGGATCTTGTAGATGCTAACGGGCGAATATGAGCAGCGCGTAAAAAGTGAAAACTCGAAAGAAGACATACCGGAACCATTCGTTGGTCGCACGGATGAGACCGGGAAGATGCCTCTCGACGTCCTCGATGTCGTTCAACTTGGAGGCAAGGGGATCCAAGACGTCGACGACGATGACCTTCCAGTCGGTTTCACCCTCATCGAGCAAAGCCATGATACCGAGAACCTTGACCTGCTTGACCTGCCCAATATAGCCAACCTGTTCACCGATCTCGCAGACATCGAGGGGATCATTGTCGCCCTTGGCCTTGGTTTCGGCGTGGGACTGGCTGGGATCCTCCCAGGTCTAGATATAATACATTAGAATGCGCAACGGGGTCATGCACTAGACTACAAGTTACCTGGGGGAAAGCACCATAGTTCCAAATGTAACCATGGTGGGGGAAGCAGTTGCGGACAAAGCGAAGTCTGCCCTTCTTGATATCCTGCTTGATAGGGTTGAAGGGCTCCTCCTTGGAGATCTCCATCTTCGCGTTGGTCCATCGGGGGACCTCAACGATCATGTTGAAGATTCCATTGCTCTGGTCAGCGAAGAGGGGAATATCGTGGAATGGCGAGATGACAGCGCCATTCTGCTCAACGAACACTCTGTGCTCTGGAAAGACATATGAGATATCTCCAACGCCATGGAGGCGTCCGACACTCACCAAGGGTGTTCGGAGCACCAATGAGGCGAGGGGTATAAGCTAGACCGCGTCAACGTCGACGACGAGCTCAACGACACAAACGCGTACCTGAGGCCATTTTGGACGGGGAAGAGGAAGAAAGAAAACGCAGTTGTTGGTCAAGTCTTTGAGCCGTATTTGGGCTGTAAGCCATAAGGCGTCTGACTGTGGAATTTGGAGCAGCCTGTAAACAGAGTCCGTAGATTATTATCTCATCGATAATAACTTTTCCGCGCTAAACAACTGACCTTTAAACTGTTTTTCCCGCAAATAAACTTCCGGGTATTACTATTCCAAGCGTTCCGGTACATGGCAATGATACAATTCTTGTCAAAAACATATCCATTTTTCTACGTCACAGCCTGAAAATCCTGCTTACAAAGCAATCTGCCTTTATCTTATCACAATCCTCCTTCTTTCAGGATCTCATTGGTCCCATCGTTACGTGGTTTTGACAGTCCTCCGTTGAAATCAAGTCTCAGCAGCAGTCTTTCGATATGCCGTTGGCTGTGTTCGATCCCCTTGTCCAACCCCTTGATTCGGGATAAATTGACAGTAGAGTGATTCGCCACATTGACTCCGGCGAAAAAACTCTTCGAATTATCGTGCCCAGATGATAGCGGCTGTTGAGATATTGAAGAATTCAATTGTTCATAGAACAATTCGAACAGATTGCGCAATGTCTACAAATTGTTAGCACATTCCACAAGACTTTTAGACTAGGTACTTGCCTTGTCAATTTCCGCCACTGTAGACCACCGCTCTTTCACCATGTCGCCGACACCCGCTTCTCCCGGCCGAAGGCTACCCTCAAATAACAGCGCGGGAAGAACATCCCCACCCCAGCGTTCCACCTGAGCAGCAAACTGCTCACATGTCCCAATTACAGATTCCAGAAGAGAAGTCAGGGACGGGTTTGTCAGAAGACACCCGTTTAGAAGTCGGTCAAGATAGTTGGAATGTATAGTTCGGATAGAGGTAAAGTCCAGGTGACTTGATTTCTGAGACGGAGCGTGAGGTAGGGGCGTTGAATCGACGGGGCGTGACGACTGGTCAGATGCGACTCCTTCCTTTGAAAGCATATCCTTCAGCTTGCGATACTCGACGTCAATCACATCCGTCATCACGTATCCGAAAAGCGTGTCGAGGAACCATCCCATATCGCGAACGATGCCCCACCCTCGTCGCAGCAGCTGCCTCCTGATTTCCGCATCCTCGCTGGTGCCGCCTTCATCTAGCCCTGTCCACTTGCGTCGAGCCCGTTGTGCGTTGGATAACGCCGTCCAACATGTATGAATCTGTATGTGCGCTTTTCTTAGCGACGACAAGAAGGAGAACAAGGCGCCGTAGGCTGTCATTTCTGACCTTCCAATGAATAAGTCCAAAGGCCACTCTATTGTGTATAACAGAGTCATCGGAGTGCCAAGGAGGATTGAGCTGAATGCCGATGGGTCCCCAGAGGTAATGGATGTGGACAGATTCGACGCGCCAGGTTTGTTTAGATTCGCCAGTGAGGGTAGTAGTGGCCGTAGAGGGCCAGATGGGAGATGGAATCGCAGTCGAGCAAGCGCTGGATCGTGTTGTGCTGTTGTTCCGAGGGATGCACGGAGTAGAGCAAGATTAAGATCTTGCTCACGAATCATGGAGGTGGTACTCGCGCGATTGGTTAAACGCGATATCTTTAACCGCTCTATTTCTCTTATAAGAGACAGGCTGAACTCTCCGTTTCTCAGTAAGAAATAGTCAGCTCTGTTCAAACGTGTTGGTATAAAGATTTTGCATTCGGTTGTGAAGTCACTCACAGCGAATCCACGGCGCCGTCGATATCCTTTCGGGTAAGGACATTGTGCCAAAGCCATTCGCCGACCTCGATGCGAATCTGTGAAATGGCCAAATCAAAAGCATGCTGGTCCTCGGGAAGGACCCCTTGGAGCATTCTGGTGTGTTCTGCTGCAAGTTCTCTGGGTAGCTGCTGCTGCCATTTGACTGCCTTGATTGTCCCAATTGCACGCCCAACATATGCTATCGATTCGCAAGAAGCTGGAGTGATGCATGAGGGAATCGAGCCCTCTATTAGGACATAGTCGCCAGAGGCAAGAGGTTCTAGATCAGCGAGGGACCCATGCACCAGAAACGCTGTTAGGTGGGACCGCCATACGATTTGAACCGCGACCGATAGACGCGAGAAGATGTCTGCTACCCGGTGAACGCCAGTTTTAGACCGTGATATCAGCATATCTATCAGAGGACCGGCCTTCCATTCACGCGATTGGAGGTCGTCCATGAGTGTTGAGAGTGCTGCTAATGGAGCGTCCCATTCAGCAAAGGTCGCCCGCACTGAGGACATTGGCACGAACGCCCCACTTGCAACAAGAAGGGAATCGCGTGCGAGAACCTTGGCTTCAGTTTCAACGACCAACGCCTCGTATTCGAGTTTCAGGATTTGTGATATTGACGCGCAGAGTGCGCATATGTATCGCGACGACGATCGAGAAAGTTTGGAGCATGATGATTTGACTTTCTTGTATCTATACGCGACCAGGCCGAGGGATTCCAGACATTGCTTCTCCCCAGGGTGCAACAGGGGGACGATATCTTTGTTCAGGGTATGATCAACGGGGAATAGGGATGACGAGTGGCCGGCAAGGACGAGCAAAACTTCTGCGATCATTGTGTTGGGTTATGAACGGATGACCGAGAAGCCAATGATAACGCGTAGTTGTGGTCGTCGTCGTCGTCGTTCTCGCTGTGTTGATTGAGATATCAGGGAGTTGTGGTAAAACAGGTGATGGTAGCAGCAGACAAGGAAGGATTTCGGGTTGGCCGTTGCACAGACCTCAGTTTCGTTCCGCGATGCTCGTGACGACCGTTATGCGGGTCACATTCCCCGCTTCCTTCTTCATTCGCTACTACCTGCAAGATCACAACCACGCTCGTCAACGTACGACAGCTAATCTATTGTCAGCATAATGGCAGCGGACCAGTTACCGCCGCCCCCTAGTCACCCACCCACTCTCGACGTCGACGACGCCTTCAATGATGCCGATGATGACCCAGATCTGCCATATATCTTCTCTCGTGACACAGTCCGGAAAGAACTTGAGAAGAGTCTACCACCACCATTGGATCTTTGGGAAGACGAAGAAGCCGAGAATACAGCTTCAACGACCGGCGCGTTCTTTACATCCAGTGCGTCGAGCCATGGCAGGGTAAACGGCAGCAGCTACGGAAACGCAGGAGAGTGGACCTCTCCAACCCTTGAATCTCCTCTATCGACACATTTCTCGCAGCTATCATTATCCCCTTCTCTGCAAACGCATTCGGATGGGGAGGATGAAGGGATACGCTCTCTGGACCCTCGCAGTCCCGTCGTCCAGAAGCAGGCCCAACCGGAGCCCACTGAACAGCCCTACCCCACTATAGTCATCGATGCATCTGAGGACCCGACCACCCGTGCTTCTGTGGCGAAGCCCCAGAGCCCATCCTCGCCGCAAGGAACCCCTCCACTTGGAACTGGACATGGAAAGAGCAGTAGCAGCAGCAGCAACACAGATTTCCCAGTCATCGTACCCCCTCTGTCGGTTCCTGTGCCATCTATTAACTCTGCTCCACCCTCACACCCACCCACTGCCGCATCGTCTCCGCCTCCTCATATGGCCAGCTCTTCCTCACTACCAGACTCAAATTCCAAGAACTTGTTGCACGAAAAGACTTTTGTTCACCGCTCGGTGACTTCGGGACCTAGTGCATTCGAGAAAGTGCGCAGTAGAACGCGGCCGACGTTCCTACCTCCAAAGTCGCGGAAAGAAGACGATAAACATCTTACAGATTGGCAGAATATGATGAAGCAAAGCCGCATTTCAGGTAGGTATCTGCTTAACTCTTGGCTCTGACATTGATTGACTGGGGTAACCAGCCGAGAAGCACCGTAAGGCCCTACAGGATAGGCGGTTAGCCAGAGAGAAAGCTATAGAAGACTCTCTTGCCCGCTGGGAAGCAGAGATAATGCCGGACTGGAAGGTTGTTCACAGGAATCCAAGTTTACGCAGACTGTGGTGGCAAGGGATCCCCACTAAACTCCGGGCATCGTTATGGGAAAAGGCTGTTGGCAATCCTCTAGCATTGAATAAGGGTGTGTGTAAATTCTCGCGCGAACTACGAGAGGAAAAGCTGCTGACCACAGCTACAGATCATTTCCGTACGTGTTTATCCAGAGCCAAGCGTGCATTGGCTGCTGGAACGTTCCCCCCTGAAACGCTGGCACTCCTCGAGGAGGACCTCCGGACGACTCTGCCGGGAATACACATCTTCCATCCAGAAAATGGACCCTTGCACGATGATCTGAAGCAGATGTTGTATGCTTGGGTCGTTTCCCGTGCTGACGAGGGCTTGGGATACACTGCTGGTGCAGCGCGTATTGCCGCAATGCTTCTAATAAACTTGCCAATCCAGAATGCCTTTATTGTGATGCGAAACCTCCTCGATAGACACTGTATGCGAAGTTTCTTTGGGGGCGAACGTTCGCAAGACGATGTAAGTCAGAAATCATGCTATCTCGTTGTGACAGTGATTGACTGGGTGTTAGGTCGAGGCATATTACAGGTATGGGTTCAATCAGCTAGTCAAATGTCGTGAAACTCACTCCATATATCAGAATATTCGATACGTTATTGGCAGACGGCATGCCCAAAAGTACGACTTTTCTCCCTTGTTCGTGGATTCCGTCAACTAACAGCCGATCTCAGTCTATTTCAACTTCAAGCAACACCAGATATCACCGAGCTCATATTTGCCCGATTGGCTCATTTCGCTATTTCTGGACCATCTACCTTTCGAGGCTTGCGCAAGAGTATGGGACGTGTTAATCCTCGAAGGAGACGCTTTCTTGTTCAGAGCAGCACTCGGTATCCTTGCAGTCCTTGAACCCCGACTCTTCTTCCCCGATCGCAAGGAGCTTCTAGACCTCCTCAAGTACGTGCAAGTCCAAATTCACCTGACTCGACACTAACAATGACGCAGAGGCGAAAACAAAGCCGCCTTGGAGGTAGCCAAGCGCGAGGGGACGCGTCTAGATGGAGGCAAATACGAAATATACGGAGTGGACGAGGAAACACTGTGGGACAGGATCGAGCACATGGATGATTGGTGGAAGGAAAGTACCTGGACGAGATTGATCCAACGAGAATTACCGGATGTCTAATGCTCTAGAACGTTGAGAACAAAATGTAGTAGATCAAGCCATGACGCGGATTCGGACACATACCCAGTTTGCAATGCGACCATTTTCCTAAGCGCCCCGAGCTGTTTGAAACTCATTTTTACGGTCTACGCTGGGTCTGGGCACCCTGGCCATCACTTTCTGGGCGAGGCGGGATAGGAGACCGGCCCTCGCCGGGGCTGTGTTCACAAGCCCCTGAGTGTGCTAGAACGCGCCGCTCAAGGAGCTCGACCACGTTGGAATGCAGGCCAGCATATCCTAGCCCTTAGTTGTCCTGCATCCCCGCAATCTTGTAGCGATGACATAGACATGCGACATTCTGCTGTGTCCAGAATATTCGATCTCTTTGAAACGCCTACTTCTGGTTTTAGATAAAAGGCGGACATGACTGTCCTATATCTCCTCAGAACCACCCAGAACTTGAATAGTTTCCGAGCTTCTGAAGCCAACGCAGCTTCTCGCCTCTCTAAACCAAAAACCCCAACTCATAACCCCAACTCTAAATCCCCCCTCAATCACAATGTACAACCTTCTTCGTGCTCGTGCCAAGGTTCTTAAAATATTCTCGTGCCCCTTTTCTCACTCTTTCTCACTCACGCTCGTCCTATAGACTCTCTTGTTCTGGGGCGGCCTTGAGGCAGCATTTATTGGACTTGCATATAGGTCATACAGAAAGCCAGTGTATGTTGTTCTCTTCTTCGGACTTAAGCCTTGACTAACCTTGATGCCACCAAAGTTCTGGCTTTATCCAGGCACAACCCACCCTCAGACGATGATAGCTTGATCATGTCCACTGCATACCCTTTGACGACCTTCAGCGACTTGCCATGTAATTTAAAGGGACCCACGGACACTTAGCCTGAGCATAGATGTATATTATTACCAATTATCTACGAATACAAACACCACATAACGATCAGAGTTTACAAAGCTAACCTTAGTTGCTCAGTAATTCGTCGACGGCAGCCAATAGGTGCTTCCAGAAGCCCTGAACAACCTCGTCATCGAAGCCGTTCATGTCATACCCAAGGCTGAGCCAGAGCTTGCCCACAAAGGTATACCCGAAAAGCAGCATTCCTCCCTGGCGTTGACGTGAGCCGGAAGTCAAGGTATGCAAAGTTACAAGAGGGAAGGTCGCGTGCTTGTACGTCCCATCAAGATTGCCGAGCATAGAGAGACCAATGAGTGCCTTGGAAGGTGCGGGTTTGTCGTCCTCAAATAAGATTTGCTTTGGCATCTTAAGTGTGCATTCCACACCATCGTCTTGCATGCCCCATATGCGAGATCGAAGTCCTCGTTCTTTGGCCATTGCGTGGCTGCGGGACACAAGCATGGGGCTTTTAGCAGCTTTGGCGGTTTGGGTCTTCACGGAACGGGCTCGGTGCCAGAAAATGGCTGCTTCGGTTGAGTTGGGAGGGTAGAACGTAGGAAGGACGATGTTGAAATATCCAATTGCCAGGAACCAGTATGAGTTGTTGAGCCGTTCGTTGGCCGGTACATAGGGTCGCAGGTTTAGGGCAGAGTACATCATCCTAAACGCGTATTTAGCGCTGTTGTTAAGGAAGATGTATGAACGCAACGTACATTGGCTCTTCCCTGCCTATCTTATGCGTTCTTGCCCATGCAATATTGCAGAGAGCGAAAATGGCGCTGGAAATGGAGACCCCGTTGGCTTTGCACTTCTTGAGAATGTTTTTGGTCTTGTCGGAGTCGAATGGAACAGTGGGAACGACGGTTTTACGCTCCTTCCCAGAACGTCTCGGGAATGCATGACCACCCTGAAGAACAGTCAGAAATGGGCCACAAAGTAAACGGATCAACCCTCACAATGAGCTTCCTCTGACTGAGCAGGTGGTCAACCGTCGCCATTGCCTCAAATATCCTGGCGTTTGGCGTCTTTGGTAGCCGAGCCTCAATCGACAAAGGTAATTGAGATTCAGCTCCGTCAGGCTTGTTAGACGTCAATTCGGAGTGAAGAAGTGCTCTAAGCTTTGCCTCGTCGTTATCATTGCCCAAGAGGGTGAAGAAGTCGTTGGCAGTCGCATGGAGGGCCATCCCATCGCCAATGTAGTGGGTAGTGCATAGCATCCAGTTATGCTCGGTCTCGGCATCGTCAGATTGGCCTTCCGGGGAAGAAATAAACAGGTAGGATAGGCGGTCGTTGGACAAGGTTCTTGGGCCGTTCAAATAAGAGTCAATGAGATCTGCCAGTTGTAGTGAGTTGGCGAGCTAGGCTATTGGCATTGTGTCCTTACCGTCCTTGTTCTGTGTTCGAAACTCTAACGCAGTCTCTGCTTCTGCAATAGAATCGTCGACTATTTGTATAGGCTGATATCTACAGACTGGTTGTCAATACTCGTTCAATAAGCCATGGTGTTGTTACGCACTCAAAGGTAATGTCTTCGTAACCATTCATACGGACTTTGGCAGCTAATAAAGGATGTCGTTGGCGAAGGATAGCCCATATGAGACGAACACGCGATGATGTGACGAGGTCAACAGGGGCTCTGAATCCCAAATGCAAGTACCTGTATGCTCAAGATAAATCACTGCTCTTTGGATATGCAAAATGCGTACATGTCGTTCACGCCATTCTCGCGCGAAGGCAGGTAGTAGGACACTTCCGTCTCTCCGAGCTGTCGAGCAACGTTTTTGCCACTGTCTTTGGGTACCACTGGGATAGTCATTTCCGCTGCCTCTGGTTCTTTGCGCAAACTGGGGTATGAGTAAGGAGCGAAGTTGCGCGGTGGCAGGTTAGCGAGAATGTGGTTTTGGGGAGAGCAATTAAACTTCGATCGCCGTCATGGCTGAAATGCCCCAGAAGCCCGGCCCCTGTGCAGATCAGAAACGTTGTCCTTAACCCCGTTTGTTGCGCCTTAATGGAGTTGACTACCCTGCGGGTGAACCAGCTCGCAATCATCGCAGATGGGCGAAAGACGGCGAAGGACCTCGAAGAAGGCATGTGGACGACTTCTAGGGACATCAGAAAGATTTGCCATCCACACAACAAGTTCCGGCAATGTGTGTCAACGGGAAAGTTTATGGAAAGGCTGGCTAACTGGATCTTGGTCCTGACAGAGCGACCTGGGCTGGAAAAGGTTGTGGGATACTGAATAGCGATCCTGCCGCCTGAACTTGAAGCTTGAAGCTTTGAGCGGAGCAGACACCCAATTCTCGACATTCCAGCAAAGTCACAGGATGTCCAAAGTTATGGTTCGATTCGGGGAGACCATCGAAATCTGTGACAAACACGCCTCAGAACTTCTTCCAAATGCCGTTGGCAAAATTCCACCAGAAAATATCATTTGGTGTTGATAGATTTCTATCCTGACCAACTTGAAGACGCATCGGAGCTTTGGGTTCGATCCTATTTGTTGGTTGATGAGCGGCCGGAATGGATGCAACAAATCCAGACCTAGACCTAGGCTTCCTGGTGCTGGCTGGGAAGAGGACCCCGAAGCATGCGTATCGGCGTTTGCGGTGTGTTGATAGAGCGTTTAGGCCTTCGGATCGAAAGAAAAGTCCCAGACTGCAGGTACTGGGGAACGTTGGTCAAGCGATGATGGTTGGGACATTCCTTATTCCCAAACCTTCCGATGCATTATAAGAAGCGTATGAGTAATCTTTATTTATGCTTCAGTAGTAGATAATATTATTTACTACATTGAGCACCGCTGTAGCAAAATTAAGCGTGAAAAAGTCCGTGTACGATTAGTTAGTCCAAAGGAGTGTGTGGAATTGGTCGGCGGACCGAATTTGTCGTTGTAATATCCTAAAGTGCTCCGCGGTCTTCAGGTGTTCATTTAGCGTGGGTTGGTCGCCTCTGGGAGTAAGGCCGCGATCAATCATGCCTTCTCTTCAACACGGTCGGCCTTAAGTGGAATGGCGGCTTCTGGGTCATTGCGACGGTTTTGTTGAGGGGCCGCTGGCATGGATTTGATCCAAGTATAGTACCTGCAAAATGTTAAACATCCACCGGATAACCCAAGGGGAGAAGGATTACTCACATTGTGCCAATGACGATCACGGTGATGGAGACACCTCGATTACTGCGGTCACAGGCAAATCAGCACAAGCAGATGGCAGAGTCATCAATTACCTACACGTTCAAAACGTCCCTGAAGGCCAATACACCAATCAGTGTTTGAAGAACAGACCTTGCAGCCTAGATGAGTACGTTTATGAGATTGGCAAACATCATAATATAGAAATCTTACGCTTGAGAACATGTGAGTGACAGGGCTGGTGACCTTGATGCTCAAGAGTCCAGCAACGCAGAGCAGGAAACCGAAGACACCAGTAACAAGACTTCCCCAGGCGAATACCCGCCAGTCCCAGTTGGTCAAGAAATACATATCCAAGAGTTTCCATGGTTCACCGTGAATGAACACGAATGGGAACAAGAATATGGCAGATCCCACATTGGTCCACCAGGCCAGTTGAATAGTCGAGTTGTTGCAGTGAGGTAATGAGCTCTTGATCAGGACTGCATGGAAAGCAATGAACAGAGACGACAAGACGCCGTAAAAGAGGGACAACGTCGATGGGATGGATGCTGCTGGCAAGTCCTTGGTAGGTGCAACCCCTAACATGAAGCCAACAGTGACAATGGCGGCGGCGAATATGACATTCCGTGCGGGCTTCGTGCGCGTATGTGCCGAGAAAACAACTATAGTCAACGGCAATACAAGGCCCCGAGCAATCTGGGAAATAATGCCAGTTAATAAACGTGTCAGTCAACTGGAACCAATTCAGAACTAAATTTTATCTGACCTGGAAGAAGGATGCTTCAACATCTCTCAAGCAGAGGGTATTGAAAACGAGTCCGATGATGTTGACAAGCACCACGGGCACGAGTTTCTTCGCGACCGTACGATCGAACTTCGGGATTTCGACCTTGCTACTGAAAGCGGCGGACGCATGAAGAAGAAAGACGGCGATAATAAGCTGGAACAGGAGGAACAGCAGCGGAAGATCGGGGGAGTTGCTCAGAACGGCTTTGTTGCTAATAACGATTGAGGGCCAAAGACTTTAAAAAATGAGCAAGCCGAACGTACACAAAGACCATCTAGGGGTGCTCCCGCCTCAGTGGGTATAAGGATAGGAGATCCGGACAGGACTCACCACCAACGCTGAGAACATGTAGAAAGCGACCACAGCGGCAACCTTGAGGTTGTTGGCATCGAGAGTAGGGAGCGCCATGATGAATATGATTGAGCTGGAGTAGAGGAGGAGAAAGAAACGAATGGAATGTCTGCAGGCCAATGGCCCAAGCAAGGATATGCGTCTTGTTCGTCAAAAGGCGATGACAAACGGATGGGCTGATTTCCCTTCCAGGCCACCTTATATTACCGCCTGCTGTGGGATTGATGCCATCCAAGATGTCGCCCACATCTTGAACCCGAATTCGCCGTATTAGCCCCGTTCCTAGAGTCTTCTCTGCTCAAAGGCAGTTGATAGCAAACTCGTACTTGACTGGGTGACACCGTGATCGTCAGATATCTGCTGATGAGTATGACTATTATGATGGTGGCAGGAGGCAGACGAAAATCTGGGGGGTTAGTGGTGGTTGGCTGAATTGAATCGGTTTGGTTCGGATTACGGTCAGTCCCTGATTGCCGCGAATCAGCTCTTGCCGTTATACCAGCTAAATATGCCTGCCAGCTCGGAATCTGTCACCTCTTCCCTCCACCTCCCCCTCCACTCTTTATGAACTAATTATCATGTCTGAGCTAGAATCATTTCTACAAAACCCCAGGGAATCCGGTCGCAAGCGTGGCATCAACAAGCGCTGGATTGCAACTGCCTGGATCTCTTTGGGTATTGTCGCTGCTACTGGCTTTATTCTCTCCGGAATCTGGTTCAGCTCTTCACAGCATCCTGAAACAACCTCTAGGCTCGAAGGTCCCAAAGTTGATACGACTTTGAAGAATCCAGAAGTACTGCCAGTTGCTCCTCCAGTCCAACCTGTCGTGGTTGAGGAATCTGATCCATATGACTCTTCTAATTTCATTCGTGGTCCACCGACAAATCACTTCAGAGGTATCTTTGTTCCCGATTCACTCTTCCTGACGTTTCTCACCGCTGCTTTGTAGATAACCTGCGCCCGGACAAAAAGTACATTACAACGTGGCTATCAGCCGGATGGAGTGAGCCTCCTTGCCTTTATAACCACATACACGAACCTGACCTCTCTCACAATAGCAAACGATGTCATGACATATGTGCGACTGGAAATTCTACTTCTTCAATGTTCATGAACTAACTCCAATCGTAAACTCTTTTATAGATAAATCTCATCTATCTAGGAATTATAACAGAAAGGATACCAATCGTCTCAGTCTTTACTCCGACACACATTGGCAACGTTCCTCCTATTCCATTCGGCGAGGTATTTGATATTCCAAGGCTGAAGACCATCATCAGAGCTCCGATTCTTGAATGGCAAGAAGTCAAGAAAAGCACCAGTACAGAAATTGATGAAATCGGGTGCTGGAATACTTGGGAGTCGGTACAGGAACAAGAGAAGCACCCTCGTGAAAGCTCCGTTCCCGGCCTTCTTTCCTTGGGTAAATCTCTCCTTTTCTACTGGATACCCTTCTGATCCTTCATAGATATTTCATACACAAAGGCGCCAAGCTGGATAAAGCTTATCCCAAACTACATTCACGACAAGCACACCACCTTCTGGTCACTCGCAGCCCTTGCCTTCCCTGAGCATCGCCAAGAGAACCTAGTAGCTCCGCGAGAATCAAAAATAAACATGGTTCGATTGCCTCCAGACGAGCAATTAGCCTGCTACGATTACTTGTATTACGTTTGCGCAAACCAGGTTCGTTCTCTGCATCAAACTACAAGAGTACCCCAACTTTGGTTTACTGAGTGCTTTCTAGCCTTTTGAATTCGAGTTCGACTATAGTCCGGCTTGGAGATTCGTCGGCCAACATCTTCATTGGTCCTCCAAGGTGATGGGGCTTGTGGACCAATACGTCAGAAGGACTATTGGCATTGCAGACGGCGAAAAGACACCTGCAGTAAGGATATCTGCGCCAATTATATTTCTTGTGCTGATCACCCTCTGGTTAGTGGATTTCAATACACGTCCGACACGGGGATTTCGCCGACTGGTGCCAGGAAGTCCCGGTGTCCGACTGCTTTGCCCCCCTTTCAGTCATCGCGCGACGCGTCGACGAGGTCAAGCAAGAGCTCCTGGATACCAAAGGAATAGCAGTGGATCATGTCATCATGACGAGCGACGAGAAAGACCCCGGCTGGTGGGAAGACGTCCGCGCTCGAGGCTGGCTTCAAGTCGACCATTCCAACACGGTAAAACAGCATGGCCCGTGGTACCCTGTTCTCATCGATGCAGGCATACAGTCTTCTGGTATGGGTTTTGTTGGAACGGATAGGTCCACGATGTCTATTCTGGCGCGCAGAAGGGTGCAATCCTGGAAAGACGGCGCAACGAGGACTGTGAAGTGGGGAAAACCTGGATCGGATGATCATTGATACTTAGTCGTACTGAAGCTGACAAGTAACTGACGCGCACTTGTCTATTTATGTGGTTCACACAGGATTTTATTTCTAGGGGTTATATTAACAATTCTATTGGGCAGAGTATATAAGGACAGTAATATTAGCATCGTAGACCGGATAATCTAACACTCGTTTTTTCCTGGGACTGGGTAGTAACCTACATTCTGTCGAGGGGTATGTCTGTCCGCATTTTGATTAGGTCGTGCAGTGTCGTTATTGTCGGCGTGGGCACATTGTGAGCAGAGCCTAAGTTGAGGAGATACCCATTCATGTAGTCGATCTCCGTGTCCCTTCCTAACTCTATATCAGCCAGCATAGAAGACTTGTTTCCCGACGTGAGCGACGCAACACGCAACACCTCTTCCTCAAGCGATTGCTTGAGCAGAGATGGAGGTACCCGTCCAGCATCAACCGACTTGGGGTCCACTCCTTGGCTGGCTATATCTCTGAGCCATTGCGCAGCTTCTGACCTGATTTGAGCAACAAACACGTTGGCGGATTCTGCGCAGACGCGCGAGTTGATATCACGGGCAGCTTGCGTGCTGAATACATCTCCATTCCGACAGCGCAGTAGCGCTGTTAACGGATTGATGACAGAGTTGACCACCACCTTCCGCCGCAGAGCCAGCTGGAGCTCTGACATCGGCCTCCAAGACGTGTTCAAACCTTCCATGTTGAGCAACGCAGACATAGTGAGCCGCAAGCTTTCGTAACGTTCGTGTTCGGGATCATCCTTGTTGGTAATATCGTGGATGCTCAACCTGCGCGCGGGATTGTCGGTATGGCTCATCTCCAAGGCTGCTTCGTAGTTGCGCCCTCTGACGTCCGGCACGATGCCAAACTCTATGTTCCCAATCCCCGAGTGAACGACGCGACGGTCGATGCAGTAAGCGCCGTGGTTGTTGGTAGCCAAAATGAAGTGTGGCCGGTGTTCTGGATTCGGGTAGAGGTTCGTTGCGAGCTCCTCGAACACGCCCATTCCATTTTGGAGAAGCACGATCGTGGAGTTTTCGGAGAGGCGAGGCTGGAGCTTGCGGAGTGCTGGTAAGGTCTGGTGGGCCTTGGAGGTAATAATGAGCGAGGTGATTTTCTCCGTTCCTGGCTGGACCTCCGACCACATGTGTTCAGGCAATGGTCGGATTGGTTTTCCGCAGAACATTTCGGAAATGAAGCCTTTGGAGGGGGTTACTAGGCCATTCCGTTCAATTTCAATTGTTCTCCCTTTGAGCAGCGCTTGCTTGGCCGTTTTGTGGATGAGGGTAACGGATTTGCGGTCTCGTGGTAAGGTATGCTTGAGATGGTGGGCAACCAGCGACCCAATTGGCCCTAACCCTAGAATATGTATCGTCGACATTTTGCTTAATATTTCGTCAGTTATTGAGTCGCTTGTATGCACCATATGCTTACAGGGCCAGTAATTGCTCACTCAAGCCATTTCCAAGTTCACCGTACAGTAGTACTGGTTCCAGCGAACAAACTTTCGAGACGTGGGGAAAGCGCTGGAGATGGGCCGGGCCGGGCCGGTAGGTTTAAAGACCCCTGATCCAGCGCTAGCCAGTACACGACTGCTCTATACACCCAGTCAAGGCCACGACGGAAGAAGTACCAGTAGAGACCCTTATTTTCATTCTAAAGCTGTTTTCCAGAATGTTCCATACTGCAAGGAAGGAAATGGCAGTCCGGAGACTGTGACCGCAGTGTGCCGCAGCCGCCGCAGTCCCGCGGAGTTTGAAAGTATACTATATCGTGCTGTGGAACTGTGGTTGTTATCAACTTCCCTAGTTCGAGCAGCCCCACAGCACTTCTTACGATGTCGTTCAACTTCAAGGTCAAGCTCGGCGAAGAGACACGCCGCCTAACGTTTCCCCAGCTGCCAACCTGGCATATACTCGCTGCGAAGCTGCAGGCTTTGTACGGTATACCAATGGACAACATCGCTGTTTCCTATCTCGACTCGGAGAATGACGAGATTACTATGAGCTCCGAAGAAGAGCTCAACGATTACTACAGTCTCTTTGAAGCACGGAGTCAAAGCTTCAAGCTCGATGTCCATGACCTCTCGTCCCTTCGCGACAGGACTGCTGCTACCTCCACCCCAAAGGTATCCATCGGTTTGTTCGACTTGGACGAGGACTGGCAGCGATTGCCATCTTTCCGTGGTGTGCCCGAAGCCACTTTTCTCAGGGCTGCTTCGACGTCTGCCGTCGGGCGTGCCTTTGTTGAAGAGGTCGACAACCTGAACAGCACAAAGACCGCAGAAAGGCCTTTGGACTGTTCCTCTGACAATGGCGCCTCGACAATCTCGCCTTATGTCGACAAAGGCAAGGCAAAAGAAGGCTCCACAACGAGTGGTACATCTGTCCAGAGTGTCCTTGACGAAGAACCTCAGGTCAAGCATGAAATCCATGTTATGAATCAGAGTGTCTCGTTCACAGAAGTACCAAATGGAGGCACCACAATGGATTCGCGGCCGGATAAACTTGACACCACTAGCCAGGCACCCCATCCCGTCGAAGACCCTACAGATCCACCGCTCCCTAGTATCAATGACCCTGCCCTCGGTCACTCCACGATATCCCTCGCAAACGACTTGGCATCGTTGATGTCAACATTGACCAACGCCGCTACAAACAACCCAGAACTGTCGACTAGTTTCCAAAGGATAATTCAAAACACTAGCAGTGGTGCTTATTGGACTGCTCATCGTACAGCTCTGGCCCAGCAAGTCGACGAGCTCTCTGGGTCCATTGGTGCGACGACAGAAGAGTTCAGACGACGGGCAGAGGAAGAAGCAGCCCGCAGGGTTTTCACTGCTTTGGGGGGGCTTGTGAGGACCTTCTCATATCAGCCTGCGCAGCAAACAAACGCACAGTCGAACAGCAACTTGTTCCAACCCCCCGACATCGAACCTTCAGCGACAGCTCCAAACCAATCATCAACACTGCATACTTCCCCAACACCGCCACGCATCCCGAACTTGGCTGAAAGCAGCCCACGGGTGTCTACCACTAGCTTTCAACCGCCTCCACCCCCTCCTTTGAAACGCGAGAGTGTACCATCGGGAGATGCCGTTACCGGCGTCGATCCTGTTGTGTCATCATTTCCCCCACCACCGAAGGGCCCTTCGCGATTTGGTACAAGTTTGAGTCGCCGCCCTAGTAATGGCCAGACAGGCGATATCTGGGACCCAGAATCTCGACCTTCATGGCTTCCACCTCCCCCACCTCCGATCGTGGACCAACCTCTACAATCCTCTGAACAACTTAATGCTTCGAGAATGTCCCCACAAGAACTCAGGGAGAATGTGGAAGCAGCAAAGCGCAGATATAAGGAAGAGAAGGAAAGGTATCGTAAGGAGCGCGAAGAACGCAAACGCCAAAGGTCAGTGGGACGAATGACATCCGGTTCTGGGCAAGTACACTCGGTCACATTACGTTATCTTAGAATTAACCCGTTCCATTGTAGTCCGGAGTCAACCCCTGCTCCCCATTTTCAACCCTCGATTTCACAAGATTCCGCCCCATCGGGTTCGGAAGCCAAGCTGAATCGTCCTGCCTCTGTCCTCGTGAGCAACGCCCGCGGTCCATTCCCCCGTCTGGAGATGGATAGTACCCCGTATTATCGCGAAACCCGGGTGGTTGGACACACGCCATCGTCCGTCGACACAAATCAACGTGCCCGTGCGCATAGCCGCATTATTCGGAAATTGGCTGATGTAAGTTCTTCATCCTTGTCTTTCGGTATATTTTTCTGATGTTATATCTGTAAAGATGGGGTTTACGGAAAGCTCTTATCCAAGTTTGCCAGGCGCAGTCGGTGCCCGGATTTCTAGTGGCGGACATGTTTCCAAAGAAGATGAAGATGATGTTGTTACAACGCTATTGGAAGACCTGCTCGCCAGTGCACCCAAGGCACCTACGACGCCCGCTTCCCTTGTCCAAGGATCATCCCTCCCTGGTGGCTGGCAGTAATTTTAACATGCCTTATTCTTACCGGACTCAAACAACTCGTACTAATGGCCACCAATTACAACACCGGTAGAAATTTTTGATGTACATACAATTCTGTGTTAATATTTCCTTTTTGCTTCCGCCCTCTCATTTTATAGCATCAAGTACTTGCTTCCGCCATGCATCAGATTGAAACACGAATGTTGGATTACCGTTTTTCTGATCGCTTTACCACGCGGGTGCACTCTGGCCCGAGTGCTGCTGCTGTGTACTGTGTTTCGTCGCCTCGGCCTGATTTCTTGTTGCCAACGACCACTTTCCTTTCTACCCCAGAGATAACCTGAGGAATACCCCCCCAAAAGACCTTTCCAGAAGGCTCAGTTAGACGTGTATTATGACACGCCATCGATTCCCAATCGCGTTCCTTTGTTAAAAACGTCACGAAAAGATGATAGGTGTTCTTTCATTTACAAGACCAGGCACATGGTTTCATCGAAAAGACCGACATCTAGAGGCCACCATTCTGGGAAATGCCGACGTCGTCGACGTAGCGGTGGCACAACAGAGTTTCACCAACCTTTGTCATCGAAAAGAGTCCACCAAGGAAATGAACTCATCCCCATTTCACAGGAAGGGACCTATGTGATCAAGCGAGTTCCCAGGCAACCTTTCCTTTGTCTACGATTGAGCGGCAATGACCCGAAACTGGCAAATCGCAGGGGGTACTTGACCTGTCTTAATCTTACTCTCAGCAAGAGGGTACTCCCGCACTGCTATGGACCAACGGTTCTTCTTCCTCTCTTGTCATTAGCTCTTGTATTGGTTTTTCGGTGTGTGTTGCCAGGCGTCAGGATAACTTTTGATGCTAACAACTTTTTTACGGTCGGCAATCAATTGCAGGTCAACTTTGAAAGATTTTTGTATATAGACGGGTGGCAAGACTATACTCAGAAATCCCAGGACTCATCGGACGCAAGTTGAACGACGACGGTTGCCAAAGCATTTACAAGACACTGAAGACACATACCAAAGGCGATTGTAGGTGTTTGATTGTCCTTGTAGGCGTCACCACTCTGATCTATTTGGTCGTATAGCGCTTGGACTTGGACGACACAGCTCATTGTTCTTCGGAAATATTTGACCAAGCGCCTTTAAATATCTTTCTACTGTCCAGGTCTTTCCGTAACCATCGCCTGCACTCACTGTCTCGATATCTAGGCCATACGTATATTTCTACTGTGAGTATTTACCGAAATCTCTCAGACTTTACCTGATCATGACGCGATCCCAGATCGCCCTCAGATACAGTTCCTCGGTCCAACAACTCTCTATTTGCTATAGGAGCCAAACTCCCTCATATACCCCCTCCCCATTTGTTGCATGGCTCATTTGTCCGGTTCCGCTTCAACATCCCATACACAATCCATACCCAACAATGCACTCATGGGTGTAGTAGGAACTGCCCCACCCGCCCCGTCTACTGTTATACAACAGCAATCACAACCCCCGGGTCTGGGCTCTCCAGGCCGGACCACAGTAGAATTAATCCAGCCACAGAAGCTTGGCCCCAAGCAGGTCAAGCACTACATCGACATGGCCGACAAACGTACCCGTCAGATCCTTGACGAATGGACAGTCAGGGATTTAAACGAGGCACAATATGCCGAGTGCCTCCAGGACACGCGTCGTCTTATCCAAATAATCAAGCGATTAGAATTCGAGCAAACTCGAACAGTTCCACTGCTCAACCCCAAGGTGGAGGTGGGACTGTTCATGGCACGGCTCGATTACCGAGTCAAGTTCGGACGCATCTTCCGCATCAACGACCTCCCCATAGAAATCATCTGCAACATATTCCATCTCGTCTCGTGGTCGTGGACCGAACCACTGACGGGGCACCGTAACAGAGCCAACCTAACCTACGTTTGCCGATCCTGGCGTAAAATTGCTCTCGAAGATGCGACGCTCTGGTCCGTGATCTGGTTCAAGTATACCGGCGATGAAAAGGACTTGTTGCGCGCGACTACCTGGTTTGAACGCTGCGGAGACGCACCCAAAGACGTTCGGATCAGCGAGGCTGACCCAGCCAAGCCGATACCCTTAGCCATTCTCGACAACATCCTTCGACTTATCTGTCGGAAATGGGCTTCGGTGCGCATATTCGTCGTCGTTCTCCAAGGCTGGGACGAAGCACTTGCGGTGCTCAACAAAATGCGCTCGTTTTCGAGGATTGAGGGGCCCGTGATTTTACAGCGTTTCGAGCTTCATCGAACCGGCAATCCATTTATCCAGCTCGGGAGTGGATACGAGCCAAACGGCCATCGGGAGCCTATACCAGCCTTCGGCGGTGCTCTACTCCCTTCCCTCAAGCATTTCTCTCTCGCTGGAGTCCACGTTGATTGGACCAATTCCAAGCTCAGCAATCTCACGATACTCGATCTCAGACGGATGTCTTTGGAAAAGGCTCCTACTTTCACTCAATTCCGTGCCATCTTACATGGATCCCCCAAGCTGCAGAAGCTTATCCTCGATGGTGCGGGACCTAACTTTGAAGGGAGGATTTCCGACGCTCCACCGATTTTCCTTCCTCAACTCGTCACTCTTGTCCTCGTCGATTTCAGTGCGGAATACGGCACCTTCGTCCTTTCCCAACTGTTGGCGCCGAACGTTCGCGATCTGACCTTGATGAACCTTCTCGGCGCCGACTACACTCCCTTCTATCATGCGTTGACTGGTGCATTCCCCCAGGTCAGGATCCTCACTCTTTACAATTCCGAAGTCTATCCCAACAGACCCGATATATATGGTGTAGTCAGAGCTGATGACCGCCTAAGAAGTATCATCATCAAATGGCTTCTGTCTATGCCGCATGTTACCTACCTTCGGCTCGGTCACGTCAGGCAGACCCTACTCGACATGTTCATCTATCCCATACCGGCGGCATCTCCAGACGAGGCGCCTTTGCCGTGTGTTTATCCCAAGCTCTCGATTCTGGAATGGCAAAACATGGAGCCGACAATAATCGTCGCCTGGCTGAAGACTCGTAAGGATCTGGGTGCCCCTATCAAACGTCTTTACATTGGTGAGCACACGGCCACGAAAATCAAACAAGACATGCACCCAGCCCTGGCAGAGCTGGAAAGCGAGGTTTTCTTGCTGCGTACTGGGCATAAAGCGCCCGAAGAGACTGCCCTGCAATCGTTGTAACGCCGAGATTCACATTCAAACGCACCGGCTTTCAAATTGCTTTCACGCTATCGAACGTTTTTATTTATCTCTACTATATGTATCCTGTTTCAGTCCCAATATGCTGTTTCCCTGCTTTGACCGCTATTATCTACGCCCCAGAATCACTGTACATTTGTTTAATGGACATTTCAATACTAAGGCTGTATACATCGATAAAGTAATGAGTTATGTTCAAGATGACTTTTTCATCGAGCGTGTTTGTCTCGGGGTTACTGCTGGGGTTACTGCTCCATTTCCATCGCCGTGTTGAGCTTTCCCGTTCTCAACTCGTTTTGGTGGCTCTGGGGCTGCATCAATTTGACAAAGAGATTAGGGTGCAAGCCCACGATCACTGATGATAAAATACTTACCACGACAAGACTGCTGAAAGAAGGACACGACGGCGTTGAATGAGGCCGCGTCACTCGCGAGTAGTGGTGCGTGTGATGTCGGAAATGGTACATCGGGGCTAGTATCCATCTCGTAGTCCTCTTCATCTTCTTGGTCCAAGGCTACATCTTCGGGTTTGGACACACTGAGAAGCAGGGAGGAAATGAGGGGGTCAAAGATACTGGAAACCGGGGCCATCATATGCGTCGGCTGGTCGAAGAGATCGCCCAAGTCTTCATTAGCAGCTGTAGGCCGGTGGACGGCAGCGAGAGATGAAGTTCCGACGGTCGGGTCCAATGAGGTACCTCCAAACATTTCTTGGAACAGTGTTGGGCGACGGGTTTGGAAGGAGATAGCAGCATTGCGAACTGGCTGGGCTTTGATAGAATCGTGGTCGATAACGACTATTCTTGAATCGCGAGTGAGGCCAGTCAAATTGAACGACTTGCTCGTCACGGAGGGGCCAGTGCTGATGATGTTCCATAGCCTGAAGGGCAACGACTGCTCGGTTTGGGGCCGTGGGGAGTCAATATCGAACGAGTAGGCCTTTGTTTCGAGGGAGCTGGTGTGAACGAATACAGCGAATGATCGGTTGTTGGAATGAGGCAGAACGAAGTCGATGTTTGCGGACAAGGAATAATTCCATGAAACTGAGGAAGCGAAAATCTTCAGCTTTCAGTCGATTTGCGGATAAACAGACCTACCTGCTCGTGAAACCAGATCCCATATTGTGATGCATCTCGGGCCCGTGACCAATACATGCCGATTCCCAACAAAATTGACATGGACCGTGTCCTTCTGCTCAAAAGACGAGAGCGAATCGACAACTGTGAATGTGGTATCGTATAGCATGATCTGGTTGGTCAATGCGACAGCAAAAATAGTGCCATCCGGCGACCAAGTAATGTTTTTAACGTGTGATGGGGGGAAAGTCAGTGTGGCGTGAGGCAGCCAGAGAACTATAGAAAATAGTCAGCACTATGGTAGTCTCCCCTCCAGATATTTGCTGACCTTCGTTCCCCTTCGACCGTGATTTCCAAATCTTAACAGCTCCGTCTTCCCCACACGATGAAAGATACAGCGGTGAATTGTTGTTCTGTGGGCTGAATTTCAGGTTCGTCAGATGTTTGGAGCCATGAGGCTGATCTATCCGACTATGAAGTTGCCAAGTGCTAGTTTTGGAATCCCATGACCATATCTTCAAGAAGATTTCTGGGTGGTACCCTGGTTCTTCTTCCCGGACATCCACAGTAGCCATCCAAGATCCTGCTGACGACAAGACGACTTGGCGAACGCTGGCGGATATCATTGGTCTATCATCCCTTTTCGAAACCCTGTTCGAAGGGGATACCTCCAACTCGCCGACTAGTTCCGTTGTGTAAGGAGAATATATCTGCAAGGATGCGGGATGGGAGGATGGAAGGATAAGAGAAGTTGAGGGTCGATGGAAGGCCAGCGGTGCTCGAGTTGCAGTTGGGTCGGAAGATAGATTTCCTAGACCTAAAACACGTTAGATGATATCAAGCATGATTCTGACCTACATACCAATTTTTAGTTGGGAGAACGACCGTACGATTCTCAGGGAGCTTGGGCTGATGAAGCAGAATGTCCCGTCTTGAAGACCGAGCAGATACTCCTCGGACAGGGATCCTTGGAAAACGGATATTGTCACAATCGGTGCGCCAACTCGAGGTACAAATTCCTTTTTCCCAGTGTGAAGTTGCCATATAACCAAGACCGCCTCCTCACCACCGCTCAGAAGGTATGCCCCATTGGGCGTGAACGAAAGCGAGGCAACAGCATGCGCATGCCAGTGTAGGGAGGTCGTCTGAGCCTTCTTCTCTGTCCCCCGAGATTTTACGGCGCCGTCATTAAGACAATACCAAAGCCGGATGTTTCCCTTCTCGTCACCAGTTGCGAAATAATCCTCGGAGGGGTGCATGGCCAGGCAGGTTATACGATCCGCAGATACGTACTTGATAAAGCCAGAGTCCAATGCAGAAACGCGGGCGACGTAAGCCGTATGTCCTCCGGTAGCCACAAGCCAATCGCCGCTTGGAGAAATTGCAATCCCTGAGGGCGAGCGTGTCTTGCCAATAGCGCGAACTTCAGCGGAAGATTTTTCTGAGGATCCGTGGTTAAGGGAGACCTGGAGAACGATAGCATCGGTATCTGGATACGGTCGAGATGTCAGGATCGAGTTTTTCAGTTGAGTTGCGTGAGCTGACCTTGAGAAGTTTTTTTCTTGTTCAAGGAAACGGCAACAAAAACAGCATCCTTCACATTTTTATGGGCGCAGATGTAATGAACAGGCTTGCCGACATCGATTTCTCTGAGGATAATTGCATTGAGAAAATCCCAGATGATAATTCGGCCGTCAAGGGTGGTCGTAATGAGTTGAAAAGCGTTGTCGGGGTTGAGAACGGCCGAAGTAAAGCAGACAGGCTGTGTCCCATTCGAGCTTGCTGAAGAAGGTGTAAGGTCTGATACAACTTGGCCAGTCGAAACAGAGGAAATTTTGACTGAGGATCCAGCGAACGAGAAGAAGTAGCTAGTGAAATCAAATCAGCAAATTTTCGCCAAAGGGCTAGA
This sequence comes from Coprinopsis marcescibilis, assembly GCA_004369085.1. NCBI lineage: Eukaryota > Fungi > Basidiomycota > Agaricomycetes > Agaricales > Psathyrellaceae > Coprinopsis > Coprinopsis marcescibilis. Next base: position 1,359,762 of record ML210146.1, on the reverse strand, counting down.
CACGAAGCCTACCTTCCATCTCTCGAGAACAATGGCGAAGCATTGCTCGAAGACATATCGTTCAAATAAGACCATTGCCATGGGGTATTCGTCGTTTCTTCGTTCCATAGACCAGAGTCCGCGTCTGAGGGTTTCAATGAAACGCTACGATGCGTTTCCTTCGCCTTGCCCTTGTTCACCATCGCGACTTTCTTGATTTTCGATCCCGTCTTGGATAGATTTTGCTGGACATGTGCCTGCGTCCGTATATCTGAAGAGAATACGCCCATGCAGCCTGTGGCTGTCAAGTTCCAAAATTTGTCCGTTCGGTGGGCTCGCTGCTATTCTGGGTAAGCAAACTAAACACAGCACAACAAATATTCCATCACTCTGGCAGATATCCATTATTACCGAACATGGAAAACAATTCTACAACCAGGTAACTACAACGAAAGCTAATAACTACAGTCTTGTGTATGCAATTTGACAACAGTGTTCGGTGGTATATAATGAGTCAAGGTATTATGTCGTGCGTCATCACGGATCCGAAGTTTTGTGGCCAATCAGTACTCTTACTGACCGACAACTAGTTTGTATTTCCTCAGGTGTTACAAATTTGGACGCCTTGAGCATGCTTTCGCGAATACGCTCTTCCTCAATTAACTCGGCCTTCGACAACGGTTCTCTTGTAGGGATAGGCCAACCTAGACCTGTCAAGGAGGTCCAAAGAGCGATGCGGATGTGCATGTCACTGTACAAAAGCGTGAGCACGACCAAAAACACACACAAGCCAACCGTAGCGTACCCTTTGAATCTCTCTATGAGCTTTTCGAACCGCTTTCTGGTCTGCAATTCTTCTAGCTCTTCGTCGTCCTCCCAGCCCAAGTCCAGCAATTCCTCCTTCCGGTTCCAAATTCGATCCTTGAGCTCTTCCCACATGGCTTCTTGACAGGCCAACACGAACTGAAAAGAACGGTGGAGGTGCATAGCAAGCGACCTTTCACTCAGCATATTCAACTGATCGAGGGCGAATAAAGACTGAGGGAACACGGAAGTGTCAACTTCGCTGGCCGAGTTTTCAATGATATATGGCTTGAAGGATGATTGCCTTGTAGGTGAAGGGGGTTCAGAAGGGGTATCGGTTCCAACTACCGTGTTGGTAAAAGTTGATGAAGTTCGCCAATGCGAAGCTAGAGATGCTGATGCTGTTCGAGGCCGCTTCCCAGCAAAAGTGGATGTTGAACCCTGTGAAAATGTTGACAGTACGCTGGTCGACGAACACGAAGAGAATGAATGCGATATCGGTCTATTAGGAGGGGAAGTGGCGGGGGAGATAGTTGAAACGCGTTTCTGCAGTGTATCAGAGTTGGGTTCAATGACATAGCTTGTTATTACTTGGGACGGTAAGGGGAGGAGGGGCGCAAGGAGAGGCATGGGGAATGTTATCAATGGGCTGATCGTTACTTGTCGGAAATACATCGTAAGATAGCTCGGGAGAAGTGCTGAAACGAAATCTGTCAGTCCACCGGGGTGAGCCCAAAAGTATTGTACACACCTGTAGGCGTGGTATTAATAAACCTGGTCTCAAACACGGCTTTGAGTAAGGATTCTAGTAAAGCGTGGTCATGGAGCTGATGATTCGACATCGTCGAGTTTCGTTTATGGGCTTTTTCGGTAGCGTGGTGTACGGAGCCTTTCCTCGTTCTCGATCGTAGAGCCCCAGTAAACCAGAGGGGTAGAGAGGGGAAAATGAAATCTAAACGATATGACCATATTGAAATTATGCACAGAGAACACCGAGAACGGAAAGTACCTTCTTCCACAATTTCAACTGTGCCACCTGGTGCAAGAATGCGATTCATTTCCTGGTAGTCGTCAGCAAGAATTTCAAAGATTTGCAGCTGGATAGACATACTTCGAAAAGAACGCCCCACTGCGAATAATATCACAATGAGCTTCTGGAATCGGGTATTGGGTACTGAGAAATACCTTGTTCTCTGGCACACCCTTTGCAATTGAACGCACGTGTATATGGTCGAATTGGTCGTCGTCGAAAGGGAGTTTAGTTGTCAAACTAGGATAATAGTAAGATACTAATGGCAGTATTGAAACCATGAGTACGTACAAATTTCCATGCCTCCATTCTATGCGATTTGCTACAGAGGGTTCGAGCAACTTCAGAGAAACCTGGATGTTGACTAGGTCGAATCCCACCTGAACAGAAGTCAGATCTTGTTCAGTAGCCCAGTTTAGGAGCTCACGAATTCGCAGTTCTTCCATTCCTTCGCGGCATCAACGACCCAGGTCCCTGTCTTGGTATTGGTTCAGATAGATACGAGAGTGGGGGATGATACAATAGACGTACACCACAGCCGAGGTCGAGGACTTGGCTAGGGGGTTCTTCAAAATTCACGAATGACGACGATCCTCGAAGGTGTTGCGTGAGTTTGTCATCGAGCGCTTCCCTGGGTCGAGAGATTAATGAATGCCATGTTGTATGAAGGGGTCGGATGTAACGCACATTTCGAGGATACTTCTGTCGTAGGACAGGGGATATGGTGCCTTCTCGCGATCATAGGAGTGGTGTTTGTGGCCATGCTTGTCGATAAACTCGGTTTCCTTGGTTCTATGTCGTTTTCCTTCGAAGGAGGATGTTCCAGTGGAGTAAACAGGCTTTACGGGGACGGCGGATGGGAAAGATGGCTGAAGCATGCCTTAGAGATCAGATGTCTGAATCCTGCCCGAGGAATAATAACTGGTCCTGAATTGAATGAAATTGGCGTCGAGAGAGTTGTGAAGGCAGCTGACAATCATAGCATGGCGACCTCGAATGACTTTTGGACGTTCACAGCGCGGTAGTAAACAGGCCCATCAGGTTGATAGGATGCTCGACGACGCTCGTTGCGCTTTCTGAATTTGGCCCTGATTACAATCAAAAGCCATTATCCATTTCATTAGGCACATAAACTCAGACTAGACTGGTGACAAGGTAAGTACGCCGTTATCGGATCTGCTACTCAAGTGTACACATTGGCTAATACTTAGTTTTGTTTTCGCAATCAAAGGAGTTTAGCAGCGGCGCGTTAACGCACCTACTGACATACTCCACACTGCCGCGATATTCATCAACCTTCTGCTCCTTCTACATCTCTATCGCTGTCGCTCGAATCAACAATTATTTCCAATGCCTCCTCGGCGGAAGCCAACGTCTACTAAGCAGAAAAAGGAAGATCAGAAACTCAGACGTGCCATAAAACGGGGAGACGCCCCAGCACCAGAGCCAACAAAGAAGCCACCGAGGAAACGCAAAGGAAAGCTCGGACCTACGGGCGTCCGAGTCGAGCCTGAGGCAGCTTCAATTGCAAATGTGGAGAGTGCCAAAAGATTGCAATCAGCATTCGTCAAGGTTTCCCCGGCTTTTCTAGAAGAGACCAAAGTGTTGGCTTCGAATGTTCCACTGACCAGGCCAATCCCCACGTCCAGATCCGAGTTTGCAACTTTCGATGTCAATCTACCAGAGAACAAGTTGTTCATTTGTCCCCGGAGACCTAAGTGGCGATTTGATATGTCCAAGGAGATGGTGGAGAATAACGAGGAGGCCCTGTACAAGAAGTGGCTATCAGAGAGCGACGATCTGGTCGAGAACTGGCGCAGCAAACATGAGGCTCGAAGGAAAGAGGACGAGAACTCAAGCCAGCTTATGCCTGCATCTATTACACACTACGAACGGAATATTGAGGTTTGGCGACAACTGTGAGTTTTCGTGACAACCCGATGGCTGACCTTCTGATCGCGTGGTAGATGGAGAGTGGGCGAAATATCGCAAATCCTTCTCGTGCTGCTCGATTCCCGCTGCCCGACGCTTCACTACCCCCCATCTCTGGCCTCGTATCTGGAGAAGAAAAAGGTCGTCCTCGTCTTAACCAAAGCCGACATCACAGGTCCTGCAAGAGTTGAGGCATGGAAAGCATACCTCAGAGACAAACACCCCGGTTTCCCGATAATCGAAGTCGAGTCGTATGCGGAAAAGGGGAAGTCGGCAGTTCACCAAGGGAAGAAGCAATTTGTACCAAGTATCCCCCTCATCTTCAGAGAGAAACTCATCGGAGCCCTCAAACAAGTGCATTCAGAACTTGCAACACCTCCGGAAAGAGTTAGTGCACACCCAGAGCGCCTAAAATCATGGGTGCCTTTTGTTAAACGGGAGATCGATTGGGATGCCCTCCTCCACGCCTCCGGAGATAAAGTTGGCCACAGTATCGGAAGTGCCAACTTGCCTCGAACCGAAAGCGAAGAGCCCACTGCTGATGAAAGTGACCCCGATTATACTCGCAAGGAACCGGATATCTTAACTATTGGGCTCATCGGTACGGATATAATCACCTATAAAAGTCCTAATGCAAACACAAACCATCACAGGTCAGCCAAACGTCGGAAAGTCTTCCCTCCTCAACGCTCTTTTTGGTACAAGAAAAGTGAAAGCTTCAAAGACTCCCGGGAAGGTGTGACTCGTCCTTTTTCTCGGTTGCTGTGTTATACTCAACTTACATAGACCAAACATTTTCAAACCCTTTTCTGGACACCCGATGTACGCTTGGTGGATTGCCCTGGCTTGGTAGTACCCAATTTTACCCCCATGGAAATGCAAGTCCTTTCTGGAGTGTTGCCTCTTTCCCGGGTCTCCGCAATTGCATTCTGCACACACTTCGCAGCCCAGCTACTTCCTTTAGAGAGGGTCCTGAATCTTGTTCATCCTTCGACCCTCGAGCCAGAGCCCGAAGACAAACGGACATGGCGAGACGGTACACGTCCGAAAAAGAATGAAAGAGATGCGCACAACTGGACGTCGATGGACATTCTTACTTCTTATGCTCTCTCCAAGGGCTGGCTAACTGCTAAAGCCGGCCGACCCGATGTAAACCGCGCAGGAAATGCCAGTGAGTTCGTCCTACCACATTCCCTTCTTCCATTTTGGAAACAGCCTTGCCTTTCAGTTCTTCGAGCTCTGGCGGAGGGCCGCATCTCGTGGGGATTCTGGCCACCAGGTTCTTCGCCACCAAGAGACGACGGCCTTGGGATCTGGATACCCAGTAGCGATCCTACTCGGATGGAATTCGACAGTGAAGACGAAGAAGATGGTCACGCTAGTACATCGGAATCTGACGGTGAAGCCAACACTGGGTCCCAGGATGAGAGCGAAGAGGGAGAAGAAGTGGAAGATGATGATGATGACTTTGCGACCGGGCAAAACATCGGGGTCGGTAGATTCGAGGCGCTTGCTCTTGAAGACGACGGGTCAGAAGGCTCCGAAGGCTCCGAAGACTAGGCGCGGATCAATCACCGTGACCACCAAGTGACCATTTGCGAATCATGTATGCGAAGTACGGAAATATTCTGTCTCTTTCATTTGCTTTCACGTCTCCCAGGATTAGGTCAGAATGACAGGTGCAGTGTAAAGTGACAAAGGTCGTTGGAATACCAAAGATATTATTTTTCAATGTTTCTCGCATATACTCTCTCTTAGCGTGTCCACATTGAATCCTGGTCTATACCAGACAACGGAATGGCGGCCGATGTGTGCTTCCCAGTCGCCACGAAGCGAGCAACCGACGTTCGTTTTCTCGGATAAACATGCATCCTATGACCTTGCGTTTAGGATATTTTTACGAATCGGTCAGATGATATATTCGAACGAACGGTATATAATGACCTACACAGAGGTTCTGTCTTTTTTATCCGCGAAGTTTTAATCATGTCCAAGACCTTTTTTCTTTTCGCCCTAGTGTCTTTGTTTGCGCTATGCCAGGGACAAACGGTGTACTTGGCCGGTGACTCGACGATGGCCAGGGGAAATGGCGTGACGGAAGGTGAGTGTCATCCATACTGGTCTCAGCGCCATAGATGAACTTTGAAATTAGGGTGGGGAAACTTTCTGGCGCAGTACTTGAGCATCCCGATATCAAACCACGCGCTCGGAGGACGATCTTCGCGCTCGTTCACCGACGAAGGTCGCTTCAACACAATCATAAACGCGGTGAAGCCAGGAGACTATGTCGTCATTGAGTTTGGACACAATGATGGCTCTGCTGGTGCTGTAGATAATGGACGCCAGTGTGCAGTGGGAGACGGCTATGACACCACCAGCACTGTCAGGAATGCCGCGTATGTGTTTTACATCCTATCTGGAAGTCATATTAGAGATATTAATGCACGAATTATATTTCTAGCGGACAGAGCATCGTTATTCGTACCTACCCATACTACCTGCAGAATGCGGTCAACTCTCTCAAAGCTAAAGGAGCTATTCCTATCGTTGCATCCATGACCCCTCGAAATGGCTGGACCAACGGTTCAATTGGGCCGGGGAATCGCTTCGTCGGGTACGCCAAACTAGTGGCGGAGAGAACTGGCGTGACATTTGTCGACCACTACGCATATGTTGCTCAAGCGTACAAGCGTATTGGACAGAACCAAGTGAACACCTTCTACCCGAATGACCCCGTCCACACGTCGCCTGCCGGAGCGCAAGTTGTCGCCCAAGCCTTCGTCCGCTCCATCCTCTGTTCCTCCAACTCGATCAAGACAAGAGTCAATGGCGCTGGCCAAGGTGTCCCTGGTATGTACAATGGCATTCCTTCGAAGTTTCTACTGCTGAATCCCTCGATTTCTAGACCGATGCATCTAGTATTCTAAGCATTCTTTTGAAGTACAATTTGAAATGTTCCACCAAAGTGAATGAATTGAGATGATTGGAATTTGGATACAGTGTGACTCTCGTCAGCTGAATAATGGCGGCGGTATTCTTCGAGCCCCAGGCTTCAAGACAAAGCATCAGAAACAGTACTTTCAAGCTTCAAGGCAGTGAATAAAGTGTCGCCAACTTGACAACTTGAAGTCCTCAAGTCTTTGATTCGGACTCAGATGTCCCACGGCATTCAATCACCACTACCGGTCTTTCCGTTCACAGTATCACTTGACATAAACCAATTCAGATGCTTCGTTCGTGGCTTGGACAGAGCTCTAGGGAGGACGTTACTCCTTCTGAGCAACCTCGCCGCTCGCTGGACGTCCTTCGTCCAAGTACTTCAATTTCAACAGGAAACGATCCTCCGCCACGTTCGTCACTCGACGCCAAACGTCCCCAGCTTCAGTACTCTACACCCCACGATGCTATACTATCTCGGCTACAGACTAATGTTACATCATCGTCGACAAAGCCAGATAATCTAGGGGCGAACGACGAGCATTCACGCGTCCAGTCTGTTTCCCCTGAACCAGCCATGTCCCACTCGCGGTTAGACTTGGGGATGAGCCCTGCCCCGAGCATGTATACCAACATGACCTCAAATGCGCGCCCGCAGAACTCGCACCCAGTGGAGCTTCTGTTAGACCCGTTCGATGGTACAGTGCATGGTGTTTTGCATCCTCAAGAGGATCCATTCTTTGATCAAGGGCACAACACTACATCCCCTCGGCTCATATTTAGCTCTGCGAGTTCGACTGGAGAGGCGATGTGGTCACATCTATCAAGAGTCCTTGACCTTCAGAGCCAGATAGCGAAAATGCACACCGAAATGGAGGGACTAGGACCGGGGGACGGCAAACGGAAGAAGCGAAATGTAGGCGGGGGAACTGGGACAGTACCTACTACGGATGATGGGCAAGCGTATTTAAGACACTCCAGATACAACAGGCCTATGAGGGGGATGAGCACGGTATCCGCAGTCGGTCCAGGGAGTGACAATGAGAAGGAAGTGGATGAGGAAGGTGTTGGCGTTGGCGACGAGGAAACAGAGAAACACAGGGCCAGGGAAGAGGAATTTGCGAAACTCTCGGACCAGTTTGAGGGCAAGAAAGAGTCAATCCAGGATATCATGTACAAGGTACTGTTCTTTCTCTCGTTCCGCAATTCCATACCTTGACACACCTTGAGTTGGACGATCTGTCCAAAGCTTTGACGGAGTTCCATGCGCTACAAGTACCCAATGTGGACATTGTGAGCTCGAGGCACAGTTCCATGAGCGTTGCTCATACCGCTCCCCATGTACTTGACATCCAGAGCACCGGAAAACACGCCTCAATGCCTTTCCCCACCCTGTGGAGCCCGCCAAAGACACCCTTTTCTGCAACGCCCCCTGCCGGCCTCCCCCATCCCGGCGGCGGGGGATCAAGCCGCACAGCACCACAGCAACCACGTCCTCAGAAGCCAGTCGTTCCAACGGTTCTGGTTAATTCCATGGAACTGCCCCCTCAAACGCAGATGTTCGACAGTCCTGTTTCATCTCTAGGGAGTCTGAAGCTGCCTCAAGAGTAGCCACGTTTTCTTCACACTCGCCGGACACAGGGACTGACGGGAGAGGGATAACTCGCTGATAGGCGCTCCAGCCTCGTGGCATTGCTGGTCGATTGTTGCCATTCCAGCGAATAATCCGATAACTGGGCAATGCACTCACCTTCACAATAACGCATGCTGACGCACAAAGACCCTGAACCAACTTGCGTTTTCAGGGATGTAGAATTGCATTCGGGCCAAGATCTCGGACATTGCCAGACATTGCCCCGTTCTTCAATAGGGGTAGACACTCAACAACGTGGTTATGTGGTAGTCGTTAAATTGTTCGGTACATGTAGATACTGTGCAAACATAATATCACGGTTAATGCAGCTGTCCAGATCTCAGATCCGGGAACGTGGGTCGCGACGCGTCTGACTCGGGATCACGAACCTGAACTCAGTATAAATGCCTCCACCACCTTGTTCAGCACCCCCACCCCCAAAACCATGGCCTCCAAGAGTTTCCTGAATCTCCCTCCGATTACTCCACAACTCAAGTCCATAGCACCGTACTTGCAGCGTGCTGAAGAAGTGAAGAACCAAGAGCCCATCGTTGCATACTGGTGTCCGTGTTAAGCCACTTTATCTCGTTCGAACGACGATGCTAACTGCGGTTGGGTTTAGGTGCTTACTATGCTGCCCAGATTGGTATCGGTCTCAAGGCTCGCGATTCTCCATCGAGAGACCTGTTACTCGCCCTGCTGGGTGCACTTGAGAAGCTGAAGGGCCAGATCGGCCCCAACGATGCTGTAGATGTCGATGCCGCTGGTGCTGCGTATGTTGAGAACTTTGCTCTGAAGATATTTACATCGGCGGATAACGAGGATAGAGATGGTCGGGCAACAAGGTATGTTCAAGAAAACTGGTCATGCATAATGTTCTTCCTCGACCGACATTCAGAACAACTGCGAAGAGGTTTCTTGCCGCAGCCAACTTCCTCGAAGTCCTCAAGACTTTCCCGGCAAGCGACGTCTCAGAAACAGTGAGTAGCAGCACGACATATACTACAACTATGATTTGTTTCTTACTGGAAACAGTCGGCGGAGAAAGCGAAATATGCGAAATGGAAAGCAGCGGATATCGCAAAAGCATTTCGTGAAGGCCGGAAACCCACTCCTGGCCCTCCAGGCGCTGCGCAGGATCCGCTAGCAGAAGAACTAGAAACACAAATCCCAACTTCCATATCTCCTCCGAAACCACCTGGCCGCCATCCATCCCCGCCTCGGTCCCCACCACGGTCGCCCAGGAACATCCCGCCAGCTATTCCTATTCCGCCTTCCAATCAACCGCGCTTTGACGAAGGCTGGAGTACTATTGCAACCCCTGGAACCGAGTTAAATGCCTCGGTCACATTCGACAACCAGCCATTGCCGGATTCAGGGTCTCCCTCGCACAAGCGGTCCAATAGTGGTAGCAGTTCTCAGAGTGGGTCTGGAAGGCGCAGCCCAAAGCGGACCGCCTGGGTAAGCGAGGAGATGGAAGGCAGGCTGTCGCCGAGCCCTGTCAACAGTAACAATGCCCCAACGATTTCGCGATCACCTACTGGGGGGTCGAGGTCAAAGCCGCCGTCCCCAACGCCCCGAAGTCGCACATCGAGCCCTGCACACGAGAAGAAGGTGCAGTTCTCTCCTTCTGTCGCTGGTGGCTCCGAGAGCTCGGGGCCTAGATCCCCGACGGTTTCTATCCGCGCAAACCTATCTTCTAGTAGCGCAGACACTGTGCAACCGGCAAGATCGCGTTCGCCACGTTTCTCCCCGCCTCTACCACCGCCTCCTACACTTCCGTCTAGCCATACCAAGGGTCCCATCATATCTCCTCGCTATGCTGTTCCTCCTCCACCACCTCCGCCGATATTCGAACTCACGGCTGCCGTCGTCACCAAGGCTCAGAAGCATTGTCGATTTGCGTCTAGTGCTTTAGATTATGAGGATGCTGAAACGGCGAGAAAAGAACTAAGGGCAGCTTTGGCCCTTCTCGGCGGTTGAAGGGTTTTAATTTTGACCTTTGACGTTATAAACCAAACTATCTGACCTATGCATTCGTATGTACATGCTTTTCATTTTATACATCAATAGGAAGTGTAATTTATTCAATGCAAACGGTAAATCACTGAGCGTCAGGGAGCAAGCGACCAACAACCGTTTTTATTGCAAGGATAATTGTTACAGCAAGCTATGTCTTGAGAAGATGGTCGATTCCGGGCTTGCTACGGTTTCTAGGACGTCACTGCATAATATACGACCACCGAAAAGGTGATCTGGAACCAGGAAGACTTCAAGCCTGCCATCTGTCGGCGCTAGAAATCTCGGGCTTGGCAACGGGAGTCCCAAAAGGTTTCCGATCGTCACTTGGCTTTGGCCGTTCACAACGCAAATGTCGACATCAACACAGACCGTACGATCGCACACACAGCAATCTAACCGAGAAAGGCCAAGAAAGGCTGCTGAGAAAAAGGTCGTCTTCAAGCCTGTCCTCGACAATCCATTTCGCATTCGCTGGTACCTCCATTATCGCTCGCCCTCCATGTCTATCTGATCGAAAGACCTAGGCCCTCTGTACCCATAAATCTACAGAACGCAGTCTTTGCGTATCTGCTGTCCCTGCTAGAAGGATGCTCTCAATATCATCGTAACAGTTGCAAGGCTAGTCGAAAGCGCAAAAGGCAGGACGACACGGTTGCCTCGAGGAAAGCGCAGAAATTCGAAAGGCAAGGCGCCAGCATGGATGTTGATCAAAGAGCAGGGAAGGGAGACTCGGGAAATGAGACCCTTAACGTCAATCAGGACCAGCCCTTGCCCCCGAAACCGCCAATTCTGGGCCATATCGTCTTGGGCTTGAACGCTGTAACAAAACAGCTGGAACACCAAGCTCGCCAGATTCGACGGACAGTCCTGGTTCCTGCCTCTGGAGGCATTGCTCTTGACCAGCAGCCACCACTTGCATACGTATTTGTGTGTCGTGCAGAGGTCAACCCTCCCATTCTGATCGAGCACATTCCTCCGCTGGTCGCAGCATGTAACTCGTCTGCGGGGAAGCAGTTTGTTAAATTAATACCACTTCCACACGGAGCGGAACAAAAGCTTGCTGAGAGCTTGGGCATTCGCCGTTCATCAGTCATTGCAGTGGATGTAAGTGGCTTTGTCAATATCACATACTGTCCCTCGCGTTTATATCTCGCTTTAGTCCCAGTATCCTGGATTGCATGAACTCACATCGAGATTGGAGTCCATCCCTCTTCTCACGGCTTCCTGGCTCGCAGCACCACCTATCGGCTCGGAGAAATTGGTCCCAACCCACGTCAAGCACATACGCACGTCTGCACCTAAAGATATGAAGGCTGCGAAGGAGACAAGGCTTCGGGAACGACACGCTGCCAAAGAAAAAAAGAAACAAAAGAAAGTACAAAAGAGTAGTTAGTCTAGGATATATGTTGCCTCTATGAAATATACATTTTCGTGTACCTGTTCCATTTGAGAGCCCATGTGCGGCGCGTCCCAGTGTACATGTGTAAAGTCTTGTGTGACCTTCTGCCTCTCACCGTCGGAGGTAGTTTTGCAAACCCCCTCTTCGGCGTCGTCGGCCAACCCTTGCTTACTGACCACCATGTTCATCGCTATCGTCGGGACGCGTTTTTCTGGAAAATCCACGGTTGAAGACTACCTGGTGACCTACAAAAACTTTACCCCTGTTCGCCTCATCCAAGCATACGATGGTGAATCTGTTCTGGATGGAAATATTACGGCACGTCAAACCAGCGATACAATACATTTCGTTTTAACATTCGGATAGATAAACCCTTCATCTCGCAGCTACTCGTCGTCGTATACGCTCAAAACGAACGGCAACGTCCGCAACAAGCACGATTCGTTCCTATCTATGAGCCCTCTTCCCTCGCCTGCGCCAACAGCGATCCTGCACGCCAATTCGCGCCAACCGCTCTGCTTTTCATCCCCTAAAGACCTACTCGACTTTGTTACGAGCCGATGGAGAGATGACTTTGTCACTTGCGACCTCGATACGAAAGGACTCGTAGACTTGTTCATCCGACGACCTTTCTTTCTCCTTTTATCTGTCGAAGCGCCCATGCTGGATCGCTTCCACAGAGCACAAAGGTCGCGTGAATCAGCCTAGCACTCGATATACTAGAAGCTTACATGCTCGTTCTGACTACAGCCTACAGGATATCTCTCTTGACGCGTTCATCCAGGAGGATGATCGACTAGTTTTTGGAACAGGCTCTACGTACTCGCGAAAAGCATCTCTCCACGACCTCCGAGATTCAATCCACGTCCACGTCCGCAACACACACGACACTATTGGAAAGCTCTATGCACACCTCGAGGACTCCGATCTTCTCAACTCTGAGCACCTACGCCCTAGTTGGGATTCATACTTTATGGTGCGCATCTCATCATCGGGTGTCCGATTCCCGGCAGACCCTTGATCGTCAACCCAACAGACCCTGGCCTCCCTCGCTTCACGTCGGTCCAATTGCATGAAACGGCGCGTCGGAGCTGTCTTGGTTCGCCAAAATCGCGTAATCGCAACTGGGTGCGGCCTCGTGTATTCCATTCTCTCCGATCACAGGTTGATCGTTCAACACATAGGTACAACGGAACTCCTCGAGGCCTCCAAAATTGCAACGAGGGTGGCTGCCAAAAGTGCAATGGCGTCGGCTCACACTTGATGGCGGCTCCGACAGAGTGTGTCTGCCTTCACGCCGAAGAAAACGCACTCTTGGAAGCTGGAAGGGAGAGGATAGGGGCAAATGCGGTCCTTTATTGCAACACGTACGTGACTCCGTTCTCTTCATGCTCGCCAGTGACTCATCAGTTAGTAGTTGTCCATGTCTCAAATGCACAGTGAAAATCATTCAGACCGGAGTGAAAACGGTCGTTTATAATTTGGCATACAAAATGTAAGGACAACGGCGCAACGTCATGCCCTCATACTTATTATATCCATCTATCAAGGGATAACGCCTCGGCCTCCCTGTTCAAAGAATCTGGAGTCGAACTCCGACACTACGACCCACATACATCATTTCGCCTTCCACCAGCAAACGACGAGTCCAATATCGCTTCACCATGATGATCAACCCACGAGTTATACCCCTCCTATCATACTGCTGACGTTGGTCTCGATATGCCATTTGTTGTTGTTCATGAACGCCATTGAGGCAGACAACTGCCGTACAGTGCCCTCAAGGACAAGCCAGACTGCATCAGAGTTTGTTTCCGCCGCCGCTGAATATAACTCCTTCGCGCGATCCTGCAGGTCTTGATGAGTGTGTTGACCAAGGAAAGGCCTAAACAGTATTAAGCACTCCCAGAAGGAAGGGTCAAAGAGATGTACGCCTCGCATCACGGCTGTCATCGTAACGAGTAGGGACCGGTAGAGTCGGTGGGAGTGGGTATAAGCTGATTCAGTCCCAACAGCAGAGTGTGTTCGCTTAGCCAATGCGCTGGTGGAATCGCCCCTTTCTAACTGTTTCAGGATGGTCTTGAAGCGAGGCCAGATGTCGTCCCAGATCCTCCGATACATGAAGCTTCCAACATTGACAGCCAGGACCTCCACTAGGTTGGCGGCGGCGCTGACGACAAAGGTTTCGTGATCGGATAATCGATTGAGTATGAATGGCCAGGCGTTGTTGATAGAGGGCAGGAGCACAGACTCCGGTAGAGAAGGAACCGAAAGAGCAAGTAAAGTCAGCACTCGTGCACGAATGGTGGGTGATTCGTGTGTAAGGAAGTATAGTGACCGGGCAATGATCTGCTTTGTGAGCAGTTGACTGGATGTCTGTGGTTCATCTGTTTGCTGGTCTTTTGAAATATCTTTAGATTCTGCGTCTTCTTCGTCTGACTTCTTCCCCCAGGCCTCCCGGGGAGCGGGGCCATAGTCAGTATCATCCGTTTCGACCTGGGTAGCTTTCCTTTTTGGAAGCCAGTCGAAAAGATCATCGAGGTTCTTCAATTGCCTGGACTCCAATGCACTGGATTCGTCCTGTCGTTTGGGTGCACTCGCTGGGTTCGCCTTCACGTCCATGTCTATCACATTCAGAACCTCCAGGAGCACCTCTATTAGGCCGTCTACTATGACGTTGTACCCATGATAGGCGTCCAATCGATCGAAACACTCTTCTACGACATCTCCAGCTTTGTCAACGACGTCCCTCCCAACGAGCTTGATGAGGACGACAAGTACCTTGGTTGCATCGATATCGAGCCACCGTCTCGTGAGACGTCGAGACACAGAGTCAAGAGCGTAGTCAAAGTTGGAGAGCAGCAAGTTCGCAGGTGACGCGTACGAGGTGGCGACGGTCACGTAATTGAGGGCAGCCAGACCGGATGAAGACAAGAATGACTCGGGAGAGACGATAGAGTGCAACATGGGGTAGATCGTGAATATGAAAAGATTATTAAATCTGCTCTGGAGGACACCAGCTGCGATTGCGATCAATTGAAGACAAAGACTTCGGTGAAGCACTGGTTGGTTGACCTTTCGTGGTTCCTGGCTTTGACCGGGGTGTGCTTGTATGATTTTGAGTGTCTGGTCAAGGGGCATAAGACCTTTTTGATGTTGCACTCCGAATTCTAGTTCCTCGTGTTCGTCGGGGAGTCGGATCTCTGGCGCATCATTGAGGTCATCAAAATCGGACCTGTCCCACACTTCAGAGATGTTCCGCGCGATAGCGCGCATCTGCTTCTCCAGTCGTTTGCTGCGTCGCGTCGTTGTACCCATCAGGGATGATTCTGACGAAAGCTGTATGCCTGCAATGCCCTCCAATAGACGACATGCACACCACATCGCGGCTACCGAGCGCGACAGAGTGTTTCCACGGCCCACATCAATGAACCACTCCGCCGAGAAGAGGCAGGCGTCGCCCCCGGCTTCCCCCAATGCCCGTAGCATCTCTTCGAGTGCGCGTCTAGTTTCATGCAGCGAAACGTTCTTGAACACCAGCTCTGGAAACGGGATCCACGACGTCTCGGGGTTGTTCTCCAGCATAAGTTGCGCAGAAGATGTGTGTGTGAGTGTAACAGGTGGGTTAACCAGTTCCAGTACAGCGAGCAAACTCCAGCCCCACTTTTCGATACCCCCACTGGGACCTAGCAGTTTGCCGATTGCCTTTGAGATGGACGATGTAGTGACGTTCGCTTCATCAGTCACTCCAATTCGACAGACGGCTGTGATCAACTCTGCAACGTGTTGCACTCGGGCATCCGACTGTGTTGAGAGCAAGCGTGGTAGAGCCGACAGGTTGTCCGCAGTGATTCTTGTGAGGCGTTCTAATAGGTCATGTCCAACTACTGGATTAGATAGAAGGCTGCTCAACGAAGCGAGTGCTTTGGCAGAAACCTTGGGATATTCCGAATTGGTGGCTGAAAGCAAGAACGACAGGAGTATGGGCTGGCTGTCTGGAAGTGTCAAGCGCGTCGACGGGAGGAGCTCGCTTGAGAGCTCTATGAGCGCATAGATGGCCGATGGTGTTGGGTGCTTGACTAAAGGGTGAAGGGAATTGAGCGCGATATGAAGCTGTGATGCAGTTCCGCGAAGCCAGCTTGGAGTTCGGGAGACCAGCATGGATTGGGATGCTGACATCGCGGCGCTAGGGGCATTTTCTTCCGACTTTCCAAAGGATGCAAGGCCTTCGAGGTCTTCGAACCGCGAAAGGGCACCTTTCCGAACGCAGACATTATCCCCAATCGCCTTGACGATTGATGTTCCGAGAACGTTCAATGCTGCAGCGACAATGTCACCATTCACCCATCCCTTCCTCACTGACGACCCCAGACACACTTTCGTCATTGAACTGGCAACTCCCGGCAAAACTGTTGGAACCAAGTCTTCAGGGGCGTAAGAGGATACGATGATGTGAAGCAGCTGGAGGGATGCCTCTTGGAGGGAGGTTCTGGGCGAAAGAGTAACTCCAAGAATGGAGTCCAGAGTCTGGCCAATGATTGGGATGAAATTGGGTGCCGAGACCATCTCTTTCAATTGCAGATATCGATCCTGGGCTGATGTTTCTGACTTCCTTCGCGCGAGAGCCTCCTTGGGTGACCGTTGTCGAAGCAGAGAAATCAAACAACTGATCGCAGCTTCCTTCGTTTCATCGTCCCTAGCCTTTGCCTTCCCTTTACTCTCTATTCCACCCACCACTGACCCACATATGATGAATATCTGCCTCCATGTATCCAGACCACAGGTCCACCACCACGAATCGCACAAGAGTGCCAGGGAAAGGAACAGCTTTTCGAGGATCTGGTCTGGTATCTCTGCGGAGGTGTTCCTTTCGAATATGGCTTTGAGTGGGAAGAAGATGTACCCAATGAAGGCATCGTTGAGTTGTGTGGAATCCGTATCACGCAAGACCTGCAGCAAAGATGAAAGCAAGGATGAGACTTTGGGGATTGTCGAGGGTGTTAACTTGGCTGAACCAAGGATTGGGACACATATGGCTTTGAGCTATGGTCGGATAAGCTACAGACCAAGGCGTTACTGCAGAGTCGCGCACCCTTTGGAAGTCCGAGTTGCTGGCGAGCGTGGCGGCCATGGTGAGCTGACGTCAATGCGGCAGGAACAAGACGCGGTCCTCATTCCAAATCGAGTTTCATCCACAAGCCACTACAAATTTCTCTGATCTTCCTCCATATCATGTCAATCCTTCTTGCTTCCGACCTGAAGACTTGGCCATATGTGACACAACCAAGGCGTTTTGGGCCTGATATCAAATAAATTATCTTCATCATCACCAGCCCACTATCATGACCATCGAGAATCCAAGGATCCTGCTCGTCGATTCTTACGATTCGTTCACCCACAAGTCAGTCATTGTGTATACATTTCGAGCTCGTTCTGACCCACTACAGTCTTGCAGCGTTATGCCGTAGATCTATCCCTGGCTGTTCGGTTCACATCATCAAAAATGATGAGCTCTCGATCGAATCTCTCCGTCCCAACCTCCGTTATTTCTCTGCAATTCTCGTGGGACCCGGTCCTGGCTCTCCCGATAACGCAGAGGACATCGGCATCGTTCGTGACCTATGGAAACTACAAGACGATGACCTCCTCCCCATTTTTGGGGTTTGTCTAGGCCTACAGAGCCTGGCGTTGGAATCTGGAGGAACACTAGGTCGACTCAAAGTAGTGAAGCATGGCCAAATATCACAAGTACAACACACTTCGTCGGATATCTTTCAAGGTGTTGGGGAGGTCCATGCAGTTCGTTACCACTCACTGCACGTCACTGTTCCAACCGGTGGTTCAATCGAAGAATTGGGATGGGTGGATGAAGAGGAGAATGGTCATGTGGTAATGGCAATCAAGCACCACCGTCGTCCGTTCTGGGCTGTCCAATACCATCCGGAATCTGTCCGGACTGAAGGAGGGGGATGTGAGGTACTCGTCAATTTCTGGTCGTTGGCCCAAGGGTGGTCAAGGGCCGCAGGGCGGCGCCAAACGCCTTGGAATCCTTCGATTGCGGGCAAGGTCGGGACACTGTGGCCGTACAACCACCCTCAGCGTACCAACAAGCTCACTGCGCCTTCGTCTAAGAACCTCCTCATTTCCCGCAGTGTTCACCTCCCCCAACTCAAGTCAACTCGAATATGCGAGTATCTCGGTGTACTGGAGGAACGTTCCAAATTCGTGCTCCTTGACTCTGCCGCCAGCCCAGGACGGTTTTCTGTCATCGGATCCCTTCTTCCCACTTCGCTACAGGTCGCTTATTGTGTCGGTGACTCTTGCGTATCCCTAATCTCCGGAAATCACACAACATCGGATGAACTGGGTGCCCATGATATCTGGCAATGGCTTGCTACCTACATGCGATCGAAACGGGTTGCGAACGGAAACCCTTCAATACCCTTCTGGGGCGGCTTCGTGGGCTATTTAAGCTACGAACTCGGACTGCCTACTTTGGAGGTCGCGTCCATTCATACCAAGAAGAAAGCTCACCCAGATGTTAATCTGGTCTTCGTAGAGCGAAGCATTGTTCTCGATACCGACACTGGTACTCTCCACATACAATCCATTCTCCCCAACGATGAGAGCTGGGTCGACAAAGTTGTCCAGGACCTCACAGACCTGGCTCATTCCGAGGAACAATCTCGGAAACCAACCGCCGTTCTGTCTCTGTCCCCCATATCTACGGTCATCCTCCCCGACAGAAAACGGTACATTGCTAAAATAGATCGGGCCAAAGAATGTTTATTTTCCGGGGATTCCTACGAGCTATGCGTCACAGCACAGACCAAGATTTCGATACCCCACCACCAGACCAAGCAGTCGACAACTTCTACTTCTTGGGACCGATACCTTCAATTGAAGAAGCTGAACCCAGCACCCCATTCCGCCTACCTCCGCCTCCACCCTACAACTCTGATATCATCCTCGCCCGAACGATTCCTCTCCTACTCTCGACCTCCAAACTCCGTTTGCCAACTACGACCGATCAAGGGAACGATTAGGAAGGCAGACGGTATCACTCGCGCTGTTGCAGAGAAAGCTCTGGCAGGCAGTCCAAAGGAAGTTGCAGAAAACCTTATGATCGTCGATTTAATCCGACATGATCTCCATGGGATTGTAGGCGACAATGTCACTGTCTCGCAATTCTGCGGCGTTGAGGAGTATGAGACAGTCTGGCAGCTCGTCAGTGTTATTGAGGGCCAGGCGGATCCTTCTGCCCCCGTCGACGAAGAGTTGGGCTGGAACGTTCTGAAAGCCAGTTTACCGCCAGGTACGTACCATTCGTGCTGTAGAAATCCTATCAAGATGCTCACTGTTTGTTAGGAAGTATGACCGGAGCTCCAAAGAAGCGGAGCGTAGAGATTCTTCAACACCTAGAGGACAAAGAACGCGAGGTATATTCTGGGGTATTTGGTTATTGGGACGTTGGAGGCGGTGGAGATTGGTCGGTGACCATTCGTAGCTGCTTCAAGCACGACGATTTGTCAACCAAGCCGTCATTCAATTCAAACGAAGAATGGACCATCGGAGCAGGTGGGGCTATCACTGCTTTGTCCGACTCCGAGGCCGAGTGGGATGAGATGATCCTTAAACTTTCTAGCGTCCTCAAGTCATTTGGGATTACTCCGCCTACGTCTTATTAATTTTAAAGGAGACATGCTTGATGATTTCAACATCACAAGGGTTATATGGCGTATCTTTATCGGATATTTATTTACAAGTATACATTGATCTCTCGAAACGCTGATATATGTTACAGTAGATGTGAGCAGCAAACCAGTGGACAATATGGCATTAGACGGTAGTGGCCAACAGAGCAATGTGTTTAAGTTCGCTAGGGAAGTGTTAGAACGGTGCCCGAAATTGTTGGCCGAAAACATACTCTTGCACTTGGTACCCAACCTTGGTTGGCGCGTATTCGGTTTCGGCTTCATCATCCCCACCTGTTTTGAGGTATTCTTCTCTGATAGCGCGAGCATGTGAGACCAGCTCTGGAAGTGGGGCTAGAACCTCATCAGAGGAAAGATGCCAGAAAAAGGTCGAGGAAATTCGGATAAGCGGGCGATCAGGGAACTCAGTCTTTCGTCTCTCGATGACCTGAGTGACCCGTTGGTCAGTCCACTTGCATCTAGAACGTAGAAGAAGCTCACAGCAAGAGTCTGATCGTTGACGACGACCTCATGGAATCCAGCGCGGATAAGGCCACCTGTGATATATTCGAGTTGCTTGCCGGCTTGAACCAAAAGATTGTTGCCTGGCGGAATCTTCACGGCAATCCGCTTTCCCGTGTTGCGTGCCCAGATGTTGAGACCTGGATAGCGAGAGCGACCATGAATGGTCAAAAAGTTTAGATCGGTGTGAAAACCTGCGAGGATAGTATCCTTTTCGCCATACTTGACGAGGTCAGATGCAGTGGGAGCAAGGAGATGAGGACTGTTGGCTGCTTTAGTACATAGGCAGGCGGCCAGCAGGTACGTGCATACCCATATTTTCCCTTGTCCCTAAAAGTGGTCACGGGAAGGCCGAGGCCAATGGCGACCATTTCGGTAAGGTCTGCAACGCTTGAAAGAGGTCAGTCACATCAAGTGAGCGTATGGGCGCGGAACATACGCGTTTTTCATGGAACCGCCCCAGGTTTCCATAGCAGGGGTCCACCGTTCTTTCAAGGAAGATGCCTCAGGAACGACGTTGGGGGCGTTGAGCCCAGGAAACTGGGTTTCGTACGGGGGCTTTTCGCTCATCTTCCAAAAGAAGCGGCATTTGGGGTCAGGGTGGTGACCTTTGATGTCAAGAGGTCGTTCTGAAGGGGCGAGCCGCTCGATGACTCGCAGACAAGGCTCGTCAACCGCACATTTAGGTTTCTCAGTGTTCTCAAGCGTGACGCCGACTTGATAGCTTAGTTCTGGACGTTCATCCTTCTTGAGGTCTGCTTCAGGTTGGGCAAAGTAGTCTTCGATAAGGTCGAGAAAGTTGGTGTTATCCTGCTCGGAAACGCGAGAATCACGCAAAACCAACGCCCCGTAGGTGATAAGAGCATCTGCTGCCTGTCGAGACGAAACTGGTCAGGAGTGATTGGACGGTCAGTTGGCAGCGAAAATAGTGACCTTCTTGCACTCGTCGAGCACCGGTTGCGAGTCGTGAGGCTGTGAATGGTAGAGATCAAGGTCAATAACCGGAAGATCGCTGGTGATCAGTGTGGCAGTCATAGTGGAGGTGGACGTTAGAGGAAGAAATGGCAGTCACAATGGATCCCGACTGTTTTATCTGTCTAGAGCAGCCCACCACATGGACTCCGTATCTTGGTTTCCAGCAACATGTGCAGCAAAGTCGCAGGTGTGATCCAATTAGCGCTGCTTACACAGCCACTCCGAACTGCGAATGAGTCGGATTGACAGACCTTATTTAGGGCTCTTTTATAGCTTTACAAGACGCCAACCCCTTGACTCGCCATCTACACGCCTTAACCACTTGCCACAATGATCAAAGTAAATTCCTTGTCCTTCTTTGTCTTTCTATCCTCTGACCCTCCTTCTGCAGATATGGAGTATGAAGAAGAACGAGGATGCGGCTGCCAAGAAGAAACCAAAGACGAGTGCCGCCCAGATTCGTGTACAGAAAGGTGTGGCGTACAGTCTTGTGTTTCCTGGACCTGTAACTCACCATACGCCCCATGAACCTTCAGATTTGACTGAGCTCGACCTCCCTTCGACCATGAAGACGAACTTCCCGGATCCCGCTGATCTTCTCAACTTCACCTTGACGATTACACCCGATGAGGGTCAGTACAGGATATTTCCAGGGGTTTGGTCGAATATGTGGCTAATGAACATGTGGCACAGGCATGTACAAGGGTGGTGCATTCAACTTCTCCTTCTCGATCAACACGAACTACCCCCACGACCCACCAAAAGTCAAGTGTACACAGACTGTAAGCTGCACTAGTCTGTGACATTGCTGTTGTCTAATGCAGACGAACAGATATATCATCCAAATGTTGACCTGGAAGGTAACGTTTGCTTGAATATTCTGAGAGAAGACTGGAAACCTGTCCTCAATCTCAACTCTGTCATGGTCGGCCTTCAATACCTTTTCCTGGAACCAAACCCAGACGATCCCTTGAACAAGGGTACGTGTATCGATACCTCGGTATGCTAACCTGGTCGCTGACAATCTGTATAGATGCAGCTCTGGAAATGACGCGATCCCGAGACCAGTTCTTGAACAATGTCAGGGCTACCATGCGGGGAGGGTACTTCAAGAGCGTCCAATACGACAACGTCCTTGCACGGTAGTTCCGCTTGCACCTTATCCCCACTCCGCCATTGCTTCCCGTCATCCCATTTACTGTTCTTTGACGATTATCTACACACCCACATCCGGCACACTATACATATTGTGGATAGATTGACGATAGATCGTACATCCTCGAGCATAATTGCTGTCGTTGTCCTTGGGGCGATACGAACCCACTCGCATACACCGTTAATTCCATTCCGTTGCTTTGTACTTTTAGCTGCCGCGATATGTCGTGAACGAGAAGGGACTGATCAGAAGGGGAATGTGATAGTGCTCTTCTGGGTTTTGGATCGTGAAAGGGATCTGGAAGGTTCAAGAACTCGTTTCAGCTTTCCAATATCATCCGCAAGAAGCTCACCTCGACCCAAGGATAGAACGAAGTTCGACCCGACTGATCGAAATAAGGCTTGGTGCTGAAGATAATCTTGTAGTTCTGGCCCGATAATATTTCTATAGCATTTTCTGATCCTCTTGGAGGCAATAGATCCAAAATACGGCCGTCAGAGTTAGTGAGTCTGGCCAAAGCCAGAGGTCAATCGAAAGCTGGAGGCGAAACGGTTTGAAGCGAACCCCTGTGCCAACTGCTGCTCACTCCTTGCGCCATCTGCTGTGGCCTCGACGCGGTACAGACGGGCTTCGACACCCGTTGCAGGCTTGCCGAGAGACGCGTCGAGAACTAAAAGATGACAGAGAGTTCAAAGTGGTAGCAAAGGGTGAATACGCGAAACACACCGTGACAGGTTATCGGGGACTTGCTCATGGCGGTGGCTGTAAAGGTTCGTGCAGCGCCAAGACCAACATTACACGGACTTTGAATCGGGCCAAGCCAAACCTGGCTTTAGGTAAAAGTTTATTCAATTCTTACGCCTGTACACACCAGTCTTCAGTTATGGCATCCACTTCGCCCACTCCAACCAACCTTCCACTAGGCAAGGTCCTTGCTTCAACTGGTGTGTAAGAGATGGTTTCTCTGCTCTTTCTAGCTAAACTTTACACTCTTGTCTTTAGAAAAGAAAACTCGCGATAAAGCCATCAAAAACTTGTCGATATTCCTTTCTCAGTCTGGAGAAAATGCTATCCCAAAGCCCGAAATGGACAAACTGTGGAAGGGTATCTTCTACTGTACGTCGATCCTGGACTCTATTGCCAGTTGAAAGATTAATCTCTCTTCCCAGGCTTTTGGATGTCAGACAAACCTCTAGTTCAGCAAGCACTAGCAAGCGAACTCGCAGAATTACTGCTAAGCATCCCTTCCAATGCTGAATCTCTCGCTTTCCTTCTGGGCTTTTGGGAAACTTTGGTTCGTGAATGGAATGGAATTGATCGACTACGGTAGGTGAAATTCTCTCCTACGCAGGAGTTCGCGTTTTCTGATAAAATTCAATTCAGGATGGACAAATACTACATGCTAGTTCGTCGGTTTGTCAACGCATCCTTCCGTCTCATGCTGCGGGCGAAGTGGGACAAGAAAACCTTGGAGCAATATAACGAAATCTTGACAAGGCAAGGCGGTCCTCTGTGGTAAGTCTGCGTCCCAGCCCGCAAGTCTTTTGACTAACTGGAACCTTTTAGCCACACGGACACGAAGGTACCTACAAGTCTGGCATACCATTTGGCCGATATCTACCTAGAAGAACTCGAAAAGGTTCTGGCACAACAATCGGACATCGACAAGCAACCACCAGTACCGTTAATCCTGGTTCTCAACCCATTCCTCGTCCTCGCAACCCAAACCGCATCAAAAATCACCTTCAGGCGGATACAATCTGCGCTATTGCAACCACTACTCGATTCATTGTCATTAGAGTCGGGATCAGACGACGAAGACGAAGCTAGACCGCGAAAACGAGCCAGGCTCTCACAAAATATCCCAATCTGGCACAACAGATCGTGCCTTCGGGACTCTGCAACAGAGAAGCCACTACCCCGCGATGTGTTACAGAAGCAGATCAGGCGAGCCCTCTTCGACTGTGCAAGCCGTCCAGACACCCGTGACTCCAGCCGGAGAAAACTGTATGCACTGTGGAAAGAAGGCGAAGGAAGCGAAGAGGATGACTGATTTCTTCCTGCAATTATGTCACTTGTGCAAATGTAACCATTTTCATTGTGCAATTGGTGCTGGAGTAGTTGGCGGAGGTAGTTCTCTGAATGTAAGTACCCAATCACGTGTGCCCCTATTCCCTCAGGTCATAGCGCGCGAGTGTCTCAATCTCGAACAACTCTGCTCATTCCTCTCATTATCATTCCCATCTCTGCGCCTCTATATGCCTCTCCCACAATTACCGCTCGATGTCCTCATTAAGATCCTTTCTTACTGCGTCAACGACGTCAAAGTTCTGAAGAACTTTTTGCTTTCGAGTCGTCTTTTCCACGAAGCAGCATCGGTTCCATCGCTATGGGAGATTCCGTATCGGGCCCGTTACCTACACTCCGACGATGCAAACGAAGAAAAGCGCAAAGCTGAATGTAAATCGAACTGGAGGGAGATGTATACGGCTCGCCGGCGTCTCGACAGTAAAGCACTAGACCTGCTTCGCAGTGTTGTGGAAGCGCCCTCCAGTCGCAATGAAGTTCTGTTGGACCTGATAGACATGTCTTTAGACGTCTGGGACGCTCTATCCTCCGAGTCCAGCTCTCCCATCCTTTCGAACGACCCTGGAAACCATGAGCGTGTTGGTTCTTACCCACTCACATGGAAATACTGGGCAGGCGCAGTTGCTGGGGGGATAGCTAAACGCCAGGTTCTTGACGCTTGGCCACCAATCTTTCAACAAACCCCACACGCCAAGGAAACCATCAGTTTTGAAGATGCGTTATCCTATGCGTCATGCTTTTTCGGCATTCCAAAACAAGAAGTAAGTCTTCTCATCCCGTTCCCATCTCTGATATTAATTCCTACGATATAGGTTTCACGCAAATTGGAGTCTTTAGGTGAAAACTGTAAAATCTTCCTCGTACAAAAGCAACACACATTGGGGCCCGAGTACTCAGACAGCGTACTTCCTGCGCTTTGCAACGACATTTGTTTGTTCATGCGCGAGGAAGGATTCTGCATGGCGACATATGGTTAGACATCCTCTTTTTTTCCAAAGCCTACTACTCTTACCTTGATGTTCTAGGGAGATATGCACAGTTGCTGAACAAGTTTCCGCATCTGTATCTCAGTACCCACAAAGAAACGATCCCCATGTCCTTGGTACACATTTTCGTTTCTCTGTGCAGACAGATAGGGATCCAAGCATTTCCCATCTCATTCCCGGGTACCGTGCTGGCGAATGTTCCGCGGAAGGATACCCTCCCTCTTGCCGTCAATCCGAGCGCTATAGAGCTGCACAACGCTGTTCTTAACGAACGCTCTGACATCGTATTGGACAAAAGCTTCCCGTTTTCTGTGTTTCCAGGTCCCCATGATGATATGCTTCGAGCATGCCTCGATACCGGTGCGTTACTGGTGCGATTCCACAACAACGTACAAGCCTCCATGGGCGACTCCAGGGTAATTGCTGGAAATCGAATCGGGGCCGCGCTTATGTCTCTGTGCGTTGGAGCTCTTGTACACGATGACAACGGGATCCGACATGTCCTCACTGAGGCATCCATCTTACCCTTCATCGATATCTTCCTCCTTTCCAAATATCTCTTGCCACTCCTTAGCCCAAACAAGCGTCAAGTCCTTGAATTCTACTGGTCGGACACATTGTCTTCTGGGCAAATTCAGCCAAAGCGTCGCTCTCCTAAAGGTTCTCCGAACTATTTCGTGGGCATGGTGATGGAGCACGCAAAATATCATTATCAGGGCGTCATATATGGCTGGGATGTAAGTGAGTTCCTATTCTTGTGAAAAACAACGTTAATGATAGACCATGCATCAAGTACGAATGCAAATCCAACGACGTTTGGATATCACGTATGAACGTCGATCAATTGCCAAGGGGTCGCCACCAGCCTTTCTACCACATCTACACGGATTCATATTCCAATGCTTCTACATGTGAGCGCAATTTTCATTTAACATGACTAATTGGCTCAACCATGTCATAGACGTCGCAGAGGAAAATATTATCCCAATTGGCCTAACCAGCGACGCGGCGTCATCTTTGCTTGATAAATGTCCCAGTCTGCAGAGATGCTTCGGTGATGTCGTGGTCTCACAGCAGCTAGGTGAAAGCGAGGGCGTTGGGCGATTTTTGCAGAGTCCTGAAAGCAAACTGGCATATCCTGATGACGAGGACTTTGGAAGCAGATTTATTGGCGACACGACGCTGTAACCCTTGGTTTAGTTCTCGCTATATCTTTACCAATATTTCCTGCTAAAACTATATTCTCCACTTCGTTCCAATGTACACTGGTGACTGTAAAGACAACCCACTTGAGGTTTCTCGGGCTGGCACCTCTACTAATTTTAGCGTGACAGCCAGTCACGGAAATTGTGGCACGTGGAGCGTGACACAACGCGTTTGTTTCGGGCTTGGCATCCGTCCTCGAACTTGCTTTGCAGTTTGACATTCTTCGCAATCTCTGGATGCGTTCACGATAGAAAGGACATCTTTCACACCTTTATGCAGACTGCTTTCATACCTGATACATAAAACTACACTCAGCAGGCGATGTCAACCTTTATCAACCGAACTGCCCCCCAAATGGCAGCAAACTATTATTACCGTCCAGCCGCCGCCGTCCCTGTCCCACCACGGCAAATCGCTAACGTTAGAGATGATTATGAACGTTAGTACCCCGTTAACTGAGATGGCCCTGTCTGAACTTTGCCTAAAAGGATGGTATACTGAGACCAGTCCCAACAACCGCATGTCTCTATCTCTGAGGTCGAGAATCCATTCAGAAATCTCTTGGGCGCTGGAACGACTGTGTCGCCTTGCCTACAATGAACAATTTGCTCTCAGCGCATACCCCGGCCTTATCGACGGTCTTTTTGAATGGCCAGAGTGGTACGTCACCCAGGGGTACAAGCAAATACAACCTACCGGGGCAGATCTACTTTTTGCACCACCTCGCGAATTCGTCTCCCAACACCGATATGCCTTGGAATCCCTCTTCATCATGCGAAACGCGGCTCTCAACGAGCAAAATTCCAGAGAACTTGCAGGGCACTCACATACGCTCCCTTTGATATGCAAGGCTTTGGAAAATCTCAATTATGAGAAAGACCAGAATCAGGAAGTCCTCCTGCACATTATCGACATCTTCCAAGTTTTGGCGCCGAATCTTGTTATCAATGCGTCGGTTCCAGACTCCTCCAACCCCATCGTCCCCCTTAAACATATCGTCGCGCTTTCTAAAAACCGCAGCCTCATAATTTCAGCATTCACCGCCCTCAACTCTGTCCTTTCCAACCCATCGAACGCATCCCATCTTTCCAGAGCCACGGACTCTCTGGATGCAGCCATTCGGTATATGCCTCTGTTCGTCGACAAGCCACTGCTGGAGGTCTCCTTGGAGCACATTTACATCCACATTGCCCATCCGGCTGCAGCAAGAGCGTTCTTGTTAAACCCGAAACTGCGAAGTGTGCTCAAGGTGCTCTGCACCCTCGTCTTAACCGAGCAGCAGAACCTCGAGGAAAAGGTGACGATCGATATCACCGGAAGGATGCATTCGGTATCGGCAACGAACCTTGCATCTCGGGATTACGAATTGACGAAGGAGGAGCTCGACACGATACTCGAGAAAGCAGAGCCACAGAGGTGTTATGACTGGTAAGTAATCACCATAGGTATATATCGTGCCATACGCTTACACGTACCGCCATCTAGGATGCGACAGATGTTGGTCCCAAAGCCGGAGGGTGAAATGACTCAAGTAGACATCTGGACGATGTACAAGGACACCTTTACACCATATCAAGAGAAACAACCCTTACTGGGTGCATCAGAGGTCATCAAAAACATCGCTATGGTGTATCCAACTGCACAAGCCATGGTTCTCCCAGGTCAAGTGCAGCGCTTCGTTGTGCGTGGAATCGATCGCCGCAAGAATACTAGCGAGAACGACCGCTTTAAATGTCAATGGGACGCAAACGCATGTTCTGCAGCCCCGCTCGCTTCACCGTCAGAACTCGCGGAACACCTGTTTGAACATCTTTCAAACGTACAACCTTCAGCCAATAAGTACCATTGTGCATGGGCGACTTGTAGCCAAACGGCGGATAGTCCCCAACGCTTGCGCTCACATGCGCTCACGCATATCCCAAGCTCTCAACCTCCCCAGCGGCATCCATCCCAAAGTGAAACCATCACGCTATCTGGAACCGACCCTTACTATGCAGTCAATACTCCTACGGCACGCGCTATCCCTCCACCACCCAAAACCACCATCGTTTATGAAAAGCCGACTCTCGACCCACCTTCGTATTGTCTCACAGCCCTCCTCATAACCCGTATACTGTTCAGAGTCGCATTTGCAGACGTGGAAGCTGCACCAAAGGCCGACGACGACCACTTTGGATTTCCGGGTGTGGTGGAGGAGGATCCGGATGCTCCTGATCACGAAGTACAGGAAACGGACGTGGAGGGATCCAGAAAGGGGAGGAAAGCGTTTGCTAATATCCGAAATATGTTGGAGAACATTCGGATTCGTGATGATGCCTTGATGAATTGGGTGGGGGAAATGCTGGATGCTGTCAGCGCAGATATCTAGTAATCCTGCCTTCACGAGGCCCTACTATGTGTGCACTGGTCCTGAGGCAGTTTGGTTAATTGTAGACGCTTGTCTCTATGTCAACACTGTCAGGCATCTATGCCGCGGCACATGTTAACGTGGACCCGCTATTAGTGGCTGTGTTATATATAGTTACCATCATTATCGAGCTTTCGGCCTTCTTGTTCCCCCTCTCGCTTGACCTAGACCCTCTTTTGAACTGCTCGCTGCCAATCGCGACATTTCGCAGCAGGATATGCAATCTACACACCGACCGGGGACTATTACGTCTAAGTTCGTAGCCATATACTCCAAGCTGCTGCAGGGCGTTCCCCCAGAGCAACTCGACCAGAATGCCGACCCCGAACATCTCATCTCTGAATTACTCGACCTGAAGGTCGACCGAGCGTATCTTTCTACACAGCTGAAGCGGCTCTCGAGAGATGCGTACTTGGGAGGACTTAAGGTGTGCTCCCCGAGTCTGTCGTAACGACCTTGAGTCATGGAATCTCGACTTGTCCGATCTTAGTAGCCTCTCTTGAACCTACTGTTCATCTCCTGCATACGATACTCTGCAAAGGCAAAATACAGCGACATCAAGAAGCTCCACGCACTGGAAACCTTGACGGTTATCGTTGAAGCATGTTTATCAAAGAGCCTTTCTGGGTGGGAGGTGATGGAGATCCTGACTGGGTCTGTGGGGCAGAGCGATCGCATATTCAACGTGAGCACCGAGCATTCGTGTTTTACGCGGTTAATCGTCTCATATGTGCTGGCTAGGACTTTACTGCCATGCTGAATGATATTATTGGGGCTGATAATACACCTGGTATATTCCTGCTGTTTGTATTGGGTGCGCTGCGCGACATTGACTGCGCATATAGTGGAAATGCGATCTCAAGCGTTGCAGCTAGGACTGGTTTTTGCCTGCAGTATCAGCCAACTGAGTCCGGGAGCATTCTTCCTTCAACGAAATCTCTATCCAGCCATCGCTAATGTGAGTGGTATGTCTTATATTGACAAAGTCGGCAACTAAACAAGAGCAGTTCATCCGATCTCCCGACACGGGAAGCTTCACGCTTCACGGGACCCTATTTCTAGCAATCCTCGCCAACTACCACAAGTCAGATGCGGCAAAGCTGAACCCATACCTCAAGCGCATAAAAGAATGTGAAGATGAGGTTTTAATGTCGAAATTATGTGCATCTGTCAACGAGTCTATCGAAATTGCTGTCAGGTACGCCATTGCTTCGCTCTGGAAAGCACTGAGTCTAAAATCTTCACCAAAGGGCATACGGAAACTCTTGCACTACAGACGCTAGTGCTGTTAAATCTGCTGCAAGCTCTATAACCTCTGCAATTTCTCTCCTCCGACCTGATCGACTCATAACGCGAGTCACTGGCCAACCTTCGGCTGCGCCAGAAGCTGAGAAGCCCCAGTAGGTTTATCTCATTTCAAGAATGGATTGGGCTAACCGAATGATATATCAATAGACCCGTAGAGGCAGCAGTCGCGTTACTGCCATTGTACGAATTCCTCCACGGAAATGGGAATTTTATCTCCATCTTGCTGAAGCCGATGCAAACGGAATACCAGAAGGACGCTACACAAAGATCACCACTGCCAGTTTCTCTTGTCAACCTGGCGTCGCACCTGTTTACGCATGGATCGACATACAACTCTCCTCGGACGGGCTCCTATGTCAACCTTTTGCTTGACATTTTCTTGATATTGGCAGAGAACAATCAGACAATGGATGTCTTCTCGTCTACTAGTGCATCGGGCGTCAGTTTATGCAGGCAGGTGAGAAGGAATGTGACGAGTGCAGAGCACCCAACTGATCCATGTGTGTAGAGAATGCCCAGGTTACCCCCTCCGAACCCAGGACGCCCATTCGTCTGCGAGATCCTGGATTCCTGTATTCTATTATTCCGACACAATCTAAATGGAAGGATACCGACACAGTCGTATCTGTAAGACTATGGCTGGCATTTTCGGCATTGTCTAATCACTCTCTTTACCAGGAAGTGCGTCTGGATATGCCATCGCGTCGTTTGGTACCTCCAAGACAGAAGAGTGAGGATCGGTATGTCGTGTATTTTTGTTGTTCCACTGTCGCTCAACGGAATAGAGTATGCATGGAAGGAGCTTTGGTCCTCGATATTTAGCACGCTCTCGTTTGTGTCGTCAAAATTGGATAGTTTGGTCACGACAGGGGGAATCGAACAGCTCGTCTCCGACGTAAGTCTAGGCGACACTTCAAGTTAACCACATTTTTAATCAGACACTGCAGATGCTTTTGTTTTTGGCCGTCGCGGTATCCTGCTCAGAAGTCTATCTACCTTCTCCGCAAGCAAGCTACGAGATGATTGTATGTATTCTCCCCTATCTTGAAGTCTGCCGCGACTGAAGTTTTTGCAGTACGAGCTTGTTAGAAATATTGGCACCTTGGAAAAGATGCAGACTCTACTGAACACCCTTGCTTACCAGAAGCGGTCTCGGAATTTGGCGTTGCGGTATGTCATACAGGTCTCAAGCTTTTATGGGGAGAACATTGCGGCGAAAACACCCAGCAGCGCATCAGGTACTCTTCAGGTGATTGTGCAAGAGCTGGAGCTTAATGGGCTGCATGTTCCAAATGAGCACAATTTTGGAGACCCGGAACCACAGTATGTGTATTTCTCTTTGGTTAGAAGACGTCTAACGGATAGACAGGGTGCGGTCGGAAGAAGTGCTGGACTTTGCGCGGTACGCGTGTGGAGACGGTCTAGAGCTGGGAATGGAAATGCTTGGCGTGTGATGACGTTACGCGCCGGGCTGGATGCGGCGTCCCGTGGTTCCGAGCCAGAAGAACTTTTTGTCTGTCGGGGACAAGGCAAGACTGCGGGCGTCTACTTTGGCCTCTGCCCCTTTGCCAAAAAATCCAAATTCCACGATAAAATCGTTATTTATGAATTATTAGCCTTTTTCCCCCTTATTTTCCGTTGTTTTTGGAAGACAGTGAGCTGTTTCTTTATTTTCCCGAAATCAGGCTATATTACGTCGATAACCCCTTGACTCGGTGAATGCCTCTAACATGAAAACCCTGCAAAATTACTCCCGCTCCCCACAACTCCCTCCTCCTCATACCCTCACCCATGGCTTCTGCCTTTGCAGCCCGCCGTCTCGTCCCTGTCATCCCTCGCAGGGCCTTTCTGCGTC
Organism: Coprinopsis marcescibilis; assembly: GCA_004369085.1. Taxonomy (NCBI): domain Eukaryota; kingdom Fungi; phylum Basidiomycota; class Agaricomycetes; order Agaricales; family Psathyrellaceae; genus Coprinopsis; species Coprinopsis marcescibilis. The sequence continues at coordinate 1,327,829 of ML210146.1, read as the reverse complement.
CTGTGCGCGGTTTGGCTAGCCTCAAGCAGCCCAGCTCGCTCTTTTCACCACTCGACACCTTCAAGGAGAGGCATATCGGCCCTGACGATGCAGAGACCGCAAAAATGCTCAAGAACCTGGGTTATGACTCTATGGATGCCTTCATTGCCGACACAGTCCCCAACAAGATCCGTATCCCAACAACAACCCTCACCAACGAGACCATTCCCGTCTTGAGCGAGTCCGAGTTGCAGGGCGCTGCAAAGTCACTCGGGGAGCTGAACAAAGGCTTCAAGAGCTACATTGGAATGGGCTACCACAACGCTGTTATTCCGCCAGTCATTTTGCGCAACGTGCGTCGTCCACCTTACTCTATTAGACCATTTCGCTCACATGGGTCTTTCAGGTTATGGAAAATCCCGCTTGGTACACTCAATATACCCCATATCAACCTGAAATCGCTCAAGGTATGCTATTTGAACATGCACACGTGTTCGTTAGCCTAATCCGCATTGACAGGCCGTCTGGAATCCCTTATCAATTTCCAGAGCATGGTGACTTCGCTAACTGGGATGGATATCGCCAACGCATCCCTCTTGGACGAGGCTACAGCCGCGGCTGAGGGAATGATCATGGCATTCGTTTCCGGCAATTCCAAAAAGCCTACATTCATCGTTGACTCTGGTGTTTCTCCCCAAACTCTGGCCGTTATCGAAAGCCGCGCGAAGGGGTTCAACATCAAATTGATTGTGGGAGACGCGGCTACTTTGGTCAAGGAGACCTCGTCTTTCTGTGGTGTTCTGGTCCAATACCCAGACGTCGATGGTCATATCAAGGACTGGGTATCACTCGCAGAAACGACGCACAAGGCCGGTGGATTGGTCGTGTGTGCAACGGATTTACTTGCGCTTACGCAAATCGCCGCTCCCGGGCATTGGGGCGCAGATATAGTTGTGGGGAACTCTGCCCGTTTTGGTGTCCCTGCGGGCTATGGCGGACCACACGCTGCCTTCTTTGCCGTTGCAGATAAGCTGAAGCGAAAGATGCCGGGCCGTCTTATTGGCTTGAGCAAGGACGCACAGGGGAAACCCGCGTACCGTTTAGCCCTGCAAAGTAGGTTATCGCTCCGTTCCGAGTGCTACCTTTGCGTTGACATTCAATTGCAGCACGTGAACAACATATTCGACGTGAGAAGGCTACGAGTAACATTTGCACTGCTCAAGCTTTGTTGGCGAACATGGCAGCGATGTACGCTGTCTATCATGGTCCGGATGGCCTGAAGCGCATATCAAACAAGGTTCACGGGTTTACGCAAGTTTTCAAGTCTTCGGTTGAGACTATGGGCTACAAGGTTGAGAACACCGCATTCTTCGATACTCTCACCTTGAACGTGACTGGAGCAGTCGCGAACGCGGAAGTTCTTCACGCAGTGGCAGCAGACGCCAAGATCAACCTTCGTCGCGTGGACGACAAGCGCGTCGGTGTCACCTTTGACGAAAGCATTGCTGCCCAAGATTTGCTCAAGCTCATCAATGTCTTTGCCTCTGCCTCCTCAAAGTCGCCTATTGCCCTTGCAGACCTCGCCGAGCCAAAGCAGTCTGCTATTCCCGCCAATTTGCAGCGAAAGGCCGAATTCCTTCCCCAACCTGTATTCAACAAGTATCACTCGGAAACCGAAATGCTGCGATACATCAACCATCTCGCTTCGAAGGATCTCAGTCTCACGCACAGCATGATACCTCTTGGCAGTTGCACCATGAAGCTGAACAGCACAAGCAGCATGATTCCTCTGACCTGGCCCGAGTTCGGTGATGTGCACCCATTCGCTCCGTATGATCAAGTGCAGGGGTACCATGTTATCATCAAGGTGCGTAGACTATCATTTATGCGGTTATTTGCCCCTGATCGTGATTTTTGTAGGAATTGGAAGACTACCTCTGCAAAATTACGGGCTTCCATTCTGCTTCGTTGCAACCCAACTCGGGTGCAGCTGGGGAATACGCCGGTCTTTCCGTGATTCGTGCCTACCATGAGTCTCGAGGAGAGGGCCATCGCAATATCTGCTTGATTCCTCTTAGTGCTCACGGCACAAACCCTGCTGTACGTTGATTGGCTAGCGTCTCTCGCTGTTGTCAGACCCTAATAACTTGTACAGTCCGCTGTCCTCGCCGGTCTCAAAGTTGTCTCTGTCAAGGTGCACAACGATGGAAATCTTGACCTGGAAGACTTGCGCTCTAAGGCTGAAAAGTACAAGGACAACTTGGCTGCTTTTATGGTGTGACTTGTTCGCTTTTTCATTGGGGTTATCTCTGATATCCTGTTGGCGTAGATTACATATCCATCTACCTTTGGTGTGTTTGAGGAGGGTGTTCAAGATGTCTGTTTTTTCTTACTCCCTTGCTGTTTTTTCACTGACGCACCTCTAGGCATGCAAGATCATCCATGAGAACGGCGGCCAAGTCTACTTGGATGGCGCTAATCTCAATGCTCAAGTCGGCCTCACCAATCCTGCCACTTGCGGTGGTGACGTCTGCCATCTCAACTTGCACAAGACCTTTGCTATGTGAGTGCCCAAGGCGAAGAACTTTCCCCGTACATTGCTCATCTCGTTGCCTTTCCTTTAGTCCCCACGGAGGAGGTGGACCTGGTGTTGGGTGAGTTTCTGAATAGAATGACATTGAGCTTCTAAACTAATGTAATCTAAAAGTCCTATTTGTGTTGCCGAGCACCTTGCTCCCTTCCTTCCAGGGCACCCCGTGATGCCAGACCAAAGCTCACAGGCGATTCATGCTGTTGCAGCCGCTCCCTTCGGAAGCGCCTCCATCCTGTTGATTTCATGGGCATACATCAAGATGCTCGGTGGTCAAGGGCTCGTCGAGTCTTCGCAGATTGCGCTTCTTAACGCCAACTACATGGCTAGCCGCCTAGCTGAACATTATACCCTCCGATACAAGAACGGAAAAGGACGTGTCGCTCACGAGTTGCTTATTGACCTTGCCGAATTCGAGAAATTAGCTGGCCTCAAAGTCACTGACTTTGCGAAGCGTCTTCAGGTATACGGTTTTCTCTGAACAAAAGATGTGTCATTCTGATCACAACCTTAGGATTACGGTTTCCACCCTCCTACTTGCTCGTGGCCGATCTCGACCTGCATGCTCATTGAGCCCACTGAATCTGAATCACTGGAAGAGCTCGATAGGTAAGTAAGCAAGGCGTCGTACTCGTGCCTCGCTAATACGTTACTTCAGGTTCTGCGATGCTATGATTGCTATCCGAAAGGAAGCGGAAGACGTTATCACCGGAAAGCAGCCGAAGGAAAACAATGTCCTGAAGAACTCGCCCCACCCCATGTCCGTTATCGCCTTGTCTGAGGACAAATGGAACCGGTACGTGCTGTGTTCGCCGCTGTGTTTATATATGCCTAATCTGGTCGCAGACCATACTCTCGAGAAGTTGCCGCATACCCGTTACCATGGCTCAAGGAGAGAAAATTCTGGCCTACAGTTTCCCGACTTGATGATGGTAAGTTTGTCATCGATGCGTCAATAACTGAGCTGATGGTCCATGTTTTACAGCGTATGGAGACCTGAACCTTATTGTGAGTTGATAAACGCGAAATTTCTTCAACCCCCAAGAACTAACTGACTCTTTCAGTGCGACTGCCCATCAGTGGAAGAACTCGCAGACAGCTAGATATATAGATGATATTGGTACTGTAACATTATAATAGGCTTTCTACTCACCTAGACGGCCTGTATGGCCCCCATTAGACGCTGCTCAACCACGCGTTATACTGTATTTGTAGACATACCTTTCGCAGGTCATAGACAGTCATTTTTACGATTTGGATTTGGAACTACAGTTTAAAGATATCCAATTGCGTTTGGATCTTATGGTACATCGAGGGATTCTGCGCCTGTATCGTTTCCAAAGCGTACTTCAACTTCCGCTCCTTCGTGGCCATCTTCAGCAAAAGGGGAATAAGGGTAAATGAATCGTGCCCTGCCTGTGGGAAGTCTTCCAACACCACTTTGATTGCATGTTGGACCTGGTGACATCTACAGAGACATTCCACCCACGTCTGCCAGTGTTTAAACTCGAAGGGGTACCGATCTTTGGACAGCCTGTTCCAGACAGCTTTGGCGGTATACAAGTCTTCTGCATATCCACATGCGTCTAGGATGTTGCTGATGGAGTGAGGGTTGTGTGTCCCTGTGAGGTACATGAGTTGCCACACTCGATAGGCATCTCCGAAGCAGTCGAGGCGTTGATAGGTGTTGATTAGTTGAGCGAAAACATAGCTAGATGGTGTGATGTTGGAGTCGAGTGTCAAGTGGTCGTGGGCCCGGCGGGTGGCATCGATGAAGTAGTCGCGTAGTTCATACGTTAAAGTACCTTCGCGCTTCATTTCGCTCGCCAGCATACCTATCCTCGTAAGGATGATGCTGTATGCCTTATTGGTGACACGAGAAGGACCAGCAAGCTGCATGTCTTTGACGATTCTGAAGTATTCTCTGAGGGATGGGATGGGATTCGAGTCGAAAGATAGTTGAGAGAATCGTATGAGGACTTGGGGGTACCCTTCGGGCGCCAGGAATTCCTTCCATCTATGGTATGCTTGTATTGCCTCCTCCTCCGTCGAAGCTCTTCTCATCTCGATGTTGATCAGACTTTCTGCAATTTTGGATTGCATAGGGACTCCATAGGCGGACATGTCTTCCACCAAGCTTTGCGCGACGGGATAATACTTGTCATTTCCGTACTTGCTAATCAGGCGGAATAAAGACGCATACATTTCCGCGGTTTCCGTGGACAGATCTCGCTGTTTAGGGCGAGGTGGACAACTTGACTTCAAGTCCCGGTATACGGCGAGTGACCGCTCGATAATGTCATCGGAAATTGACGGTATATAGGAAAATTCGCGCAGAATGGGTGCGACAAGTTGGATTGTTATGTGGACTTTCTCCGCCTTGGCCGCTTGGTAGACAGAGTAGGCTTCGTCTGCTTTTGCCGCGCGAGTAATGTTTTCGATGACATACGCCCACCGATCCGTCGAGTGAGAAGGTCCGAGTTCTCGGTCCAGAAGTCGCAAGTCGGCGACGGACATGGAATCTTCCAGCAGGACTTGGCCAATAAGTTTTGTGTGTTCGGAAATGTCTGCATTGTCTGTCATGGAGCGCAGTTGTGCAAGCGACTCCCCGACGTCGTTTTGCCCCCTGAGATTTCGTAGTCGTTCCTCCCACCAAACAGAAGCCGGGACATTGGCATTGCTTTTGTAGGAATCATATCGACTCTGCAACTCTCTCCCGACATCCTCCATGGACGCCTTTGCAAATGTGTTGTAAATGAGAGTGGATGTGTCTTGGCTCCATTGGATGCTGTCGCCTCGACAAAATTCAAATATCCACCTTACGTCTACCCAAAAGGGAGGCTTGTTGGCTTCTCGCGACATCTGGAATGAACGTTGGAGTAGGATATCGAAGGTGTCTGCGTTCAGTGGACACCTCGCGCGCCCTTTGAGTGGTGTTGCTGCTCGTTTCAGCCCTGAGAATGTTCTGAATGCCAGGTCGCGGAGACATAAGTTGAAAATGGCGGTGGAAGGCTTAAAGTTTCCGGGAAGTTTCCGCATTTCGATAAGCCATGCGGCGACAGCTTCGAGGTCGTTGCGGGCAACACAGGCCTGGATAATGACGGCATACATGTCGATTGTAGGTTCGACGCGTATGACAGGGAGGAGGTGAAGGGTCTTCCTTATGAGGTGGTCGTGTTCTGGGCGGCCTGAGGCTGCCAACTTCTGCACAAGTTCCACAACATCGCTCTGCTGCAAAGGTGGTGGTTGAAGCGGGTGGCCTTGGGCCTCTGCCAGTGCCTTTTCAAAGTCGGGGAATATAGCGCTGATAGTGCTGGCCTTTGCTGCCTTGAGACCCTTTGCCAGTTCCGTCAACCTGTTCGAGCTGCTCGTTGTGAGGGCAGAGGCAGCGCGCGACAACGGCCTAGCTCTCGGGAGGCATTGTGACAAGGAGAATCGTTGGAGGCTAGCTGTTCGTAGCAGCACTCTGTGCCCAAACATGCATGGACCTGTTCGGAATGCATTCCGCTCAGTATCAGACCTACAATTGAGCGAATATTTGACATACGAACAGGAGGACGAGCCCAGAAAATGCGGTTTCTCAGAGTTTTGGCCGAGGTCGTGATCGTCAACGTGTCGAAGGGTCGTGGGAAAGATGATTTAGCCTGCCCACCGCACCGCCAGCACATTGGTCTCTCTCCAAAACCTCCACATCCATTACTCCTCCCCTCAAATTCTTCACCATGTCCGACAAAATTCGTGAATTCATTGAAGTGCCCCAGCAGTTTATTCACGATGGAAACCAAGTGCGTACCATACTCCACGCAGGAACACGCTGACTGACCGAAACATCACCCAGTTCTTGACACGGTGTACAAAACCTTCAAAGAAGGGTCAGTTTCCAAACTCTGCTGTCGGAATATGGGCCCACGCTAATGTACGCAACAGAGTTCCTTCAAATCTCCAAGGCAGTCGCCGTCGGGTTTGCCGTTATGGGGTTCATCGGCTACTTTGTGAAGCTTATCCACATCCCAATGTACGCCCCACTTCTTGTGTCACTGCCACCCCTGCTGACCTTTTATGTTAATCTTAGAAACAACATTCTAGTGTATGTTCAATTCCTTCATGGCCCCTCCGTCTTATTGACCGTGTTCTTTCAGGGGCGGCGCTTAACGCGGTTGCACTCGTCTTCCTTTCTCCTCATGTGTATTAGTGTCATATTTATACCATTTAATTCGGCCCAAGACCTTTTCGTGCGTTCGGCACCTCAGAATCCAGTACAGTCAAGTGGGAGAAATCTCTATTCGAATCTCATCGTCTGTGCTTACAGAGGGAGGAGGTATCGAAGGTGAGGGTGTTAGTGTTAGCAAGTTTGTTACAGACACTATCTGCCGAGAGGGGCGAGGTCCGTCGATGTCCATTTGATCTTTCCTTTTCTGCTTCCAGAAACTCCACGCGAGTAGGATGTCCTGACAATCTTGTCAGCACAAGGACTTTCTATGAACAGTCCTAGGCTCTACCTTTTGGCATCCAAATACTAATGCGACCATTAAGGGTACTGGGAGAGTTAAACCTGGATCAGTCTGATTCTAGCGTCCACGAAAGCGCAAGTCTACATACATCCTGCGTGGACCATATACGGCCAAGAAGGTGGCTTTCCATAAAGAAAGACGATCCCCGCTCTGAAGACAGTAATGTCAATTCCGCACACCTGCCATGACTGAGCATACCTTACCCCAAGGAGAACAGGGAATACAGGTTGAATATCACCAGCCGCACGATAAGCGCTGGCGATGTGCTTCTGACCGCCAAAGGGAACACGTTCGATATTTGCCTCCACATGCAGAAGTATCGAATGCCAACTGCAACTGTAGATAAAAGAACGGTCAGGCACGTTTCGCTGCTTCTTGTTGCTGCTGGTCACCGACTTTCGAACATTATTATCAGGGCGAGCAATGTGATGCTAAAGATCCCTGTTCCAAGCCGACGGCTGACATGGGTATATGAGTGTGTCCTTGACCAGAAGAAAGAACTACGAACAACGGATCTTTGTAATAGGTGCAGTATATGCCATTTGCAGAACTGACATATTGTGGGTTTCGGCTCTGCAGCTATCTCGCGCCGTGAGTGAAACTCTCCATGCGGGACGCGGTGTCCTTACCACTGCCGTAATAATCGCGAAAACGAGGAACACGATGTATGGGACCAGCAATTTCTACGAGCGAAAGTGATGCTTGAGTATGGGTCATGACGGGAGTGACTGTTGCAGTCCTCACTGCTATCAACCCTGGCGAAGGCGACCACTTTTTGCACCCTAGTTCTGGTTGGTGGAACATCGACCATGCCTTGAGAAAAGTGTCAGCACACGTCCCTGTCGGTAGCGCATTGACACCAGCGTACCTGAACGACAAGGACCAGGGTGGAAGTCGCACACCTTGGACAAACGAAAACGTCAAACGGTCAGGAATGCATATGGGTTGCGGCGTAGAAAGGGTGGCTTACATCGGTAGCGTTCCGTGCATTATCGCGGATTGCGCAAAACACAGTGACCCTGGTGGGTTTCCCACTTGCTTGCCGTAAAATCTGTCCAATACGCAATCATTGGATCAAACCTCGCCCTGACCGCGTCGGAATATGAAAATCACCCACAATAAGCAGCACGTTATTGAGTGAAAAACCCATGTGCAGAGAAAGTTGACGAGGACCGGATGGCGGAAAACGGATTTTGAGTAGAAACACGTCACAATGAGGAGAGGGAGGCATATTTGGCCTCCAGTAATGTGAAGCGAGAGGAAGACTGGCGCCAGACGCGATAAATCCGGTATTGCTGGAAGCGCCACCAGCTGGACTGCTAGTGAAACACTCGACCTGAGTTCCAACCATGGAGTAAAATGTAGAATTGGCTTACCAGAGCTCGTCATTGCGAGGTCGAGCTGTTCTCGCAAGGAGGAATTAGGCTCAGAGCTGCTGGAAGCAGAACGCACATCAGTCGGGTGGAAGGCGAGCAATAAGAAGTCAGGAAGGAACAGGGAATCGTCGTGGGGCGTCGTAGGGAGGACTTTTGGTCAGTGACAGCGCATGCCCGTCACGAGGGCAGTGGGGAGAGAGGCTCTGGTTTAATGACGGGCCCGGGAATCCTTTCGCATAGATATACCAGAAATCATGATGTACCTTGAACTGACACGGACCCCCAGGGCACATCATCCGATGTCTCCCTGTCAAGATTAATAACCTCTGACATCTTAGGACATCTTGCATTCATCCCGGTTAGTTAAACTGTATGTACGTAGTCCGCTACCTTGACCAGGTCCAGGCCCCCTGCATGGCCCGATCCGTTTGCCTGTGACTGACACTGCACTGTGATTCTCTGAAAGCGATCATGAACGTAGGGTTACGGGCTTTCTAAACCGTCCTACATGAACACGTACCAGTCCCTTATGTGGATTCAGAAATCTGGAAACCTGAGCTGGAACAGCAGCCAAAGATGCGTTGCCGTGCATGAACCGCCCAACGAGTCACTGATGAAAGCACCCGTAACCAGCTAAAACATTCATGAGTCGACCGTCGGGTGCTGGTTCCCAAAAACTCAGAAAGGACTTGGCAACGCCATCGATAACATAGCAAGCAATCTCTTACAACTCCAGAGACGCTCGATTCAGTATCATTGCATCGCGAACGGATGTATATTAGATTGATTATGCGGCAAGCTGACTGCAAATGAATTACGACGACTTCGGTCAAGGATTCTCTGCGGCGGAACTGACGAGTAGAAGCCCAAAACGCGGACTTGGTTTTGCCACCTCCAACGCGGATTGGTATTCTTGTTTCGAAGAGGGAGCGGTGAAGAGCAGGAATTGGCCCTGTGCAGAAGGTCCAGTTCCTGAAATGGACACTTGGATTTGGGAAAAGCAAGGCAGGAGGGTGGATAGCAACGTTTGAGTCCTAGAGAGATGTTCAGATGCAATTCCTTCCGCTTCTGCCAGGTCAGGCAGAGCAGCCTAAGGTAGAGTAAGCTTCGATTTATCAACTGCAAAGACGTGGGAAAGGCTACCTGCTCCTTCAGTTTATCAGTGAGCTTAGTCGTAAATTCATCCCAATCAGGTCCGTATGTGCCGGCAATGGCCTTCAGGAACAATATATCGTGAGGTTGTGGTGGGTGCGATTCATCAGATAGATGCCGTTCGATGAACAGCTTCAAGGTCCCCTGAATAATTGGCTGGTGTCGAATATGATGTTGCCTAACCCCAAGTTCCCTGAGTGCACCAGATAGCTCCAATAAAGACTGGAGAAGCCTGGGGGAAGGGCCCGCCACTTCGTAGGGCACCATATCAGACCCAAGCTTAAGCATAACAGCCAATACTCACCTTGTGATGCCAGAGGTTGCGTTCCCATATCAGAGAAAACTTCCACTACACGATCGATTGTTCTGCTTCTCCACTCCTGAACAACGCGATCGTACGCATGGTCTATACGCGACCGAAACTCTATGTCAGGCGCAATGAGTAAGCAATCGTCGGGCTAACTAAATCCAAACCTACTTTGGGTGATATTTCTACGGCAGCCGATATGCGTAATGAAAATGGAAGAAGAACCAAGGTCGTCGGATACATTGGCAAGGCCAACAAGATTGTTTATGTCTGGGCACGATTTAAGGACCATAGCAGCAATGTGGCGGGAAACATCTCACCTGAATTGGTCAATGATGACTCCACCGTCTCTTCCAATGCTAAGGCAACATCATCCACAATAGTCTCTGCATGTGGCTGATATCCATCCACCAGAACCTCAGCGAAAGACCTAAGGAGTTCAATTGCCATTATTTTGCGAATAGCAGGACCCACTCACTTTCCATCCTCGCTCGTGTCAGAGAATACGATCGAAAGGTCTTTCTGTATGCTTCGCGCACATTGCTCCAAACTTGCCAGAACTGTATCAACTTGACCAGTTCGGTTTAGCAGGTGCTGCTTGAGAGCAGCCTGATATTGTCGGAATGGCTTAGTGTCTGCAGCTTTGGCACCTTGAGAGGACACGGATGGTGGAGGTGGCGTCCTGAACAAAGTTTCCGCTAAATTAAGGTTACGTTAGGTGTAAACAATGATCGGAGCTCAGCACCTACCAGACGATACCAATTGCGGTTTTGAAAGAAACACAAACACCTCCTTCTTGAAAGAAGCTAGTCCATTTGAGAGCGTGGTGGACCAAACCGATAGAATACGCGAACGAGATACATAGTCGACAATCTTGTTCAACTCTTCTTTCTGCGCAGCCTCCAGTGTCGAAGTCTGGATCGCGTTTCTTAACGCTGATCGGACGTCCCATATTTCAGCGACGCTGAGGAGGTTTGTAAACCAGTTGTCAGAGGCGTCTTGCCACGACTTTGAAGCCTTGGCCACCCATTTCTGGAGTGCTTGTTGAAATTCCACTGGGGAGTATGATGTCGAGGCTGATGTAAGGTCCACATACGGTCGGTAAGATTGTAAGTTGGATGGCAAGAGGAGGAAATGCGCCGATGAAGTGGAGTTTATGAGCAGCGCATGCGTTGATAACTCTAGGTCTTTCGATAGCTCGAAGTTTTCTGAGTCTGACTGGACGGCTTTCAGGAGGAGTGTGATCAGAGAGGACTTGCGGTTTCCTTGGATTTCGAATATTTCTCTCGACGTGTTAATCGTTTTAATGATGGTGTTTAACACTCGCTGGTTGGCGTGCAATATTTCTTTACTGAGGTGAGAACGTAGCTTTGACGTCTTGGTAGGTTTTTGGCCTGGAGGGTGACCATTGGCAACAGTTGGAGCTTTATGTTCTACTCTCCAAGACAGTAACGGGGACAGGGCCTTTGTCCGTTGTCCAAGCAATGCAGCGAACGTTTCGGTCAGAGGTCTTGAGTCCAGGAGATGCAACGCCACAAGCGTAGAGCAAATATCCTAACAACATCGTGAGTACACATTCACACATGACACTTGGAATATATTCACTAAAACGGAGGAGCTCAGCTCGCGCAGTGACAAAGTTGCTTTATGAATGATCTGAGATCTAAAACTGGAGACTTCATCCCATTGACGCTGGACAAGAGGGAATTCTATCTGATTTCGATGAGCCTTGTGAATGGTACACGGGTAGGGATTACTCACAGGAACATCGATTCCAATCTTCGTCCATGATTCCTCTTCTTCATCATCCTTTACCAAGCCTCTGTGAACTACTCTAATGAACGAAAAGAGCCACGCGGCGTGAAGGTATTTCTTGCGCTCTATGAATCGCCAAAGGTGTTCAGGAGCATCGAGGAGCACTTTCAGATGGGCGGAGAGCGTTTGCAGTGTATGAAGGTGGCGATCTGCAGTGAGATGCGTTCAGTATGCTTTGGGATCCTTCCAAACACGTCCGACTTACCATTGACGCCGCCAAAAGTTGTTGTCCGGCTGGGCAAAGGAGGTTCTTGTTGCGCAAGGATCGCAGCCTTGCAATCTTCAAATGAGGTTAACACTTGTTGAGAAGATTTGCCCATGGATATTATAGACGATGATGCTTGAATTAGATCTCTATATCGTTCTCTACGCTTTCAGACATTCGGTTAGTCATAATCCAGTAAGTCAGGGAGTGTCCACGTACCCGACCATAAGTCTGAGTTCCTCCTGCTTAACCTCGGCATCGTGTCTGAACGATACAGTCCGTGAGTGCGTTCACCAGATTACAGTCAGAACTAACCGAAGGCGTTGCTGAATGACCTTGACTTCAACAACGGTATGCCGAGTGAACAGCTCGTCGGGAGTCAAGGCATCGGATTCTGTGGGTTTCGAGCTGGTTGTTGACAACAGTGACGGCGAAGGCTGCATGAAATTGGCACTTGCGAATCCATAGAGAGAGGATGCCGACTTTGCGGGTGTTGCACTGGGCTGTGGTCGGTACATGCTAAGTAACAACCTTGATGTCCAAACGATGTACGCGACCCATACCCGCCACGTCAATTACATAATGAATTGGCTCAGGAAAGTGAGCACCGGGCTGAGCAGCGTAGAAGTCTAAGTAGTATTCCGGACTATTACAGTGTGTGGCCATATACATGGGGAATTATCCATCGAATGGCAAAACAATATCATAAGAGAATTTTAAGCGTTGGTACTACTGAACGTCCGATCTCAAGCCGCTCTTTGTGTCGCGTTGTGGAGGAGCTCCATTGTGGGATGAATGGGAAGAACTGCCGCTTTCTGAGCTCGAAAGAGCGGGGGCTGCGGGTGGTCGTGGATTACTCGAGCCAGATCCAATTGGTGAAGAAGTATTGGCCACTCGTTGATCGAGAGCCTTCAGCGCGAGAGCCCTATGATGACATCGTCATTATGTGCAGAAACAGGAAACACTTCACGGTCAACTCACCTTCTCCTCTCAGCTTCAGCTCTGGCGCCTCCAGGAACGAGGGTGTACCCGCCGGTTTCGACGTCTGGGTACGTCCTTGGAATAAGATGAAAGCGAGTTGCTAGGCTGTGCACTTGGTTTCCAAGTATTGTCAATGGATAGCTAGCAGTCGAGAGTTGGAATTAATGTATGTAAGAAGAAGGGAAAAGGGAACGTACTGTGCGAAGGGTGGGAACCATGAAATCAATGAAAATGTCTCGCTCCTGTCTCCATACGTCGTGCCGCTGATTTCACTCGAGTGCTTCTTGTAGAACCGTAGGTAGATCCAACTGACGAACCAGCCGAACTGTATCAGAATCCAAGGAGATTGATACCCAATGAGGCAAAGGACGGTGGATAATCCAAGGTACGCCATGGGCAGCGTCTTCAAGAGGTGTAATAAGTACGGCAACATATTCAGGAGGGTGTGGCCCTTACTTTAACACGGGCGCGAAGGATACCGATTTGAATTTGATGTTCGGGGATTATCTGCGTGAAAGCGACCAGCATGCCAATCTGTACGGATGTTTGACCATGGTAGTACATTCCGTATCTGAAAACATGGTCAACATTGAGGTCAAGTCGGAGAGGTAGGACGGCGTTTCACTGACAGAAAGAGTTCAGGCTTCCCCAACAACATGTACTCGATCCAGTTGAGACCAAACGCGATAATGTTGGAGAACACAATGGTTACAACCAAAAACTTGATTGTTTCGATGCTTCCCCATAACCGCTCCAAGTATCGCAAACCGGGTGGTATGAAAATGATCGTTAGGATGAACTAGGACATTGACTCGTCAGCATGGCTTTATTGCAACTAATGAGATCTGGTACTCACTCCCAGAATGCTTAGCTCCAACACTGCAGAGGTTAAAAAGACCCATGGCGTGAATATGGAAGAGCCGGGAATCAATGCCATATAATAAGCCGCGTCGGATGCGACCCCCTTCCACCAGCACAACGCATAAATCGAGGATGAGACGATGATCGCGCCAATGTAGGCTCTTGTCACAGGCGGTATTGATTGGACCAGCGCTAGCGGTGAAGTTAGGAGAGCCATAATCTGACGACGAAGGCCAGAAAGGCTATGGCCTATAACTGAGCAGAGACAAGTATGAGCAAGGATGACGGTGAGCAGAGTGCGGGAATATTTTCGGAGTTGGCATGCAACTCAGGGCGCGGCTGCACGTGCCGATCCATTTTGGGTGGTAGTCGTCTACAGTCCCACTGCGCGCTAGTTGTTCTCGAACACCCATGTCAGACTATGACTTTCGCCCTGGTGGCTCTCTGAAACTCAAGGGTGTAGCGGAGGGTGGGATAGTGAAGAAGTGAGTATTGTCTTGTTTTGTTAGCAAATGTATCGACTGATGTCAAGTCAGGAAGAAGAAGAAGTCCAAATCCAAGGCTACTTCGGAGGAGAAAGATATTGAACGGGAAAAGATTAAGGAACTCCTTCAATCCGAAGATCTTGTTCAAACCTCTTCCGGTAGTGGTCGAGGCTCACCTGCTGTTGCCGACAACTCCTCTTCGTCTTCTTCAAGAAAGACCGAAGCGGAACGTCGCTTTGAAGAAATTCAGAGACAGCGGGTACGTCAAATACTTCACAGAGTCAGCTTAAGACAAAAGTTGACCTTTGACCGAACATCAGTTACTTCAGCGCGTCGCTAAATTAGCCAAGAAAACACATAAGGATCGCGTCGCTGAGTTTAACAACCATCTCGAATCCCTCAGCGAGCACCACGACATTCCTAAGGCATGTTTCATCACTATGGAACGTTGTGTCGTACCTCATTCTAACCTCCTGATGATAGGTCGGACCAGGATAATATTTGCCAATTCCCCGCCACTCCTACCTGTATTTTAAATCCTTGTTCATTTCACCCTTGGTTCTCCAAGTTGCCTGCCTGTCGAACTGTTGTTACACTCTTATTGAAGAAAGTTACAACTTGAAACGCATTGAGAACATCACCGCCCACGAATACAGCAAATTTCCCGAGTATAAAACGCGACGGAAGCGTGTCTGAATAGGGACTGTATTGTAATATATTTGTTCCAGTGAAATGAAAGTGTGACAAACTTGTATCAAACCTTGATCTCTCCACACACCGCCCTCTTTCTTTCCACAACGCACAAGTCGCGTCGCATTTCGACGCTCAGATGTCTAGCCTGTATGTTACAGACCCCAAAGCTCACATATGTCCACCATCCAATGCAACCCATCCACGCGACCGCTGGGAGTTGTTGTTCGTCTACTCGTTCGTCTGTAAATTTACACATTTGAAGGGAAAGGAGGGTCTGGAAACACCCATGGAGTGCGTAGTTCTTGTTCTCTTAAGGAGTCTGCACTGACCTACGGTTATGTTTGTGCGACGTGTTCCCTAATGCAGTCTCGAGGAGGCTTTGATGACAAAAGAGCCCCATCCTATCTTAACAAAGCTTCTCGTGCAGTTCATCTTGAATCTCAAGCCTCAGACGCGTAACTTGAGGTGAATGGACGCCGAAAACCCATTTGCTGGCCTCGAAATGCTAAACGTCCTCTGTCCATGGCCGCAGTGCTGATCAAATCTCCGCAACAGTAGCGGCAGTTATGTCTGAATACTTCAAGACGTCCGAGAGGACCGTCTTCTGGGATTACGATCTTGGTCGCAATGTCGACCCTTTTGAGCAGCTGCAAGGTGGATTCTTTACCGCAGAATGGGACTTTAAGGTACGCACGCCGCTTCGTTTGTGTGGTGTATTCACGTAATTCCCTTTGATTGGGATCATGGTGCTAACTCTTTGCCCTTGCTAGCTCAAAATTCTTCGGCAGCTGGTCGAACTGCAGCTCACGCATGGCCCCGCTATTAAAACAGCGATTGATCGTGCATGGGGCGTTATGCATAACAAGCACAAGAAGGGCCAGCCGACAGAAGGCAAACCAGACCCTTCCGACCCCATGAGCCAGGAGAGTCTCCAGCTGCAGCCTCTGGGGCAGGATAACTCTCGCAAGCGTTACTGGATAACAGATGGTCCGTGCACATACCTTCTTCTATTTCAAGGTCCATCCTGGGGATTTGTATTTGCGCCTATTTGCGGTTTTGCAGTTTCCTGGTCCCTGCGCCCCGGACATTGCCGTTTTGAATCTCGATATCTGGTTTAGTGCGTTAATACTGACATACCTCCCATCTTGTTATAGAATCCCCCCGGGTTTACGTATCAACGAACCCATGGAAAACGACGGCGTCGTTCCATTCCGTGTCCTCAACAAGAGAGGAATATCTGGCTCTCATTGAACAACTCAGGAAAGAGCTGCCGCCAGCCCCGAAGAAGGGCCAGAAAAGATCAAAATTGGAGCAATCACATATCAGCCTGATAGAAAGCTTAGAAGGTCGTATAGAGGCCATTGATGCCGACCTTGCGGTAAGACGGTCACATTGTATTTCTATTGCTTGCTGACATCGTTATGTCCGGTTTTGACAGCGCGTTGCGAAAGTGAAGAAGAAGATGGAACAACGAGCTGCTCTGATGGCACAAGCAGAATTGCGCGAAACACGCACCCGTAGGCGAACGCAAAGGCCAGATTATGGTTATGGAGACGCTTTCGGTGATGAGGCAAGTATACGTTCTACTGTGGTCATGCTTTGTATTTACCACTGTGGTATCCTCAGGACGATGAAGATGAGTACAAATACCAAGACGATGCCGAGTTCGACGACGAACATCATTCCTCGCTCGGGAGAAGAAAGCGAGGAGCACCCTCAGCACCCTCGGCGGGGACCAGAAGGTCAACTCGAACCAAGATGAAGCCAGAACCGTCACCAGCCGATCCATGGCAGGAATGGAAGGGGGAACGAAGATCAACACGACTGGGAGGACCCTGTTATGATGAGGAGCCAGTTTCCAAACGGGCAAAGACAGAGGAGAGCACGATCAGTGGCGTGTCGGAAAGCTCAACGTCAGGAGCTAACGGTCATTCGGGTGCTCTTGTGGTGAAGTTTTCGGGTGCTGCCGCTCTCAAGCCAACGGAGACAGCTGTAGAGCAGATCCCCGGGAAGAAGAAGTCTAAATTTTGGGTATATGCAGTGGAACCAATTCCTGGAGCTACCGCTGCGGAAGAAGCGCCACTAACCAGCACTTCAACACTGAATGACGGGGACATCGTTATGACGAATGGAACCAAGGTCGAAGGGACGACCTCGGAGAGCAACACTGCCGTGGATGAAGCCGAATGGAACAACAACGGACGAAGCAAGAGCGAGATGAGCTACGACATCAGCATGAATGGTAGTCTCTCACCAATGGCCGCGGACGATGCATGAGGTTGGACTGTGGATTATGACCGTAACTTAATTTAAATTTCTTTCTAATCATCCTTCACCCTGCACATATCTTCGCCCGTTCACGTTTTGACAAGCACGCATAGCACACACATCGCATTCTCTGATGCAACATATCAAAACAATTCCGTTGGTAGCACATATTTTGGATATACCGTATTTAGAAGTCCTTCTGGTTCTCAATGCAACTGTTGGTATAAACGTTGAAAATCACGAAATTGTTCAAGGAAGCGACGCAGGGCGGAGACATCCGTTGACGGAAAAGGAAATGTCAGAGCCAATGGGGAGGTTTGCTTGACTCAGGACTGCAAGTTAATCCGTCACTAGTTGCTTGTCCCCTGACGCTTTCTGTCTTCCCCACATTCCTTTCGCTACATGCTTGCTCGGTCGGCCAGGAATGTGTTGGCGACGAGGCCCCTCAAGCAGCTGTTCAGGTTTCGTGGCTGCTTGGTCGACCAGCAACAGCACCGACAGCACCGACCTCGCGGACTGGCCACCCAGAGTCACCACCAGCTGCCTGCCTCGCCCGACGACAAGGCATTGGTCGCTCTCTTCGACCAACCCAGTCTCTCATCATCTCGCTCGACATTCAGCCATACAGGCCTCTTCGGACACCCGTCATTGACCCACCCCAGGTCGCTGGTTTCGCTGGCAGAATCAACACTAGTCCGAGCCCAACTACTGACAAACCGAATTTTGGAGGCCGGAAATTCGCAACATGAGCTCTCCCAAGTCGTCAAAAACCTGGACCGTCTCAGCGACATGCTGTGTGGTGTCATTGACCTTGCAGAGCTCGTCCGGAACGCGCACCCAGATCGTCTCTGGATTGAAGCCGCCAACCACGCGTACGAAACGTTATGCGAGTTTATGAACGTACTGAACACTCATACTGGACTTTACACTGTGCGTGGATTGTACCTTGCAGCTCAAGGAGACTGACATAGAGCTATTGCCACTATTAGGTCCTCAAAACTGTGCTATCCGATCCTACAATATTCAACTCGCTTAATACCGAAGCTCGCCAGACTGCTCTCATCTTTTGGCATGATTTCGAAAAATCCGCTATCAATCTACCCCCTGCCCAACGCAACAAATTCGTATCGCTTTCTTCAGACATCCTAGTTCTTGGACGACAATTCTTAGAAAATGCAAATACTGCCCGGCCACCGACTTCAATTAAAGCATCGGACTTGGCTGGTCTAAAGGATAAGGGCATGGGGGTTAGGCTCAAGTTGCAGGCCCACTTTACCCAGAGGGATTTACAAGTATACCCTGGCTCTTTACAGGCGCAGATGATTATGCGTTCTGCACCGAACGAGGAACCGCGACGAAGGATATATCTTGCAGCCAACTCGAGTACCCCGGACCAAATAGAGACTTTAGAAGCGCTTTTACGGAAGAGGGGGGAACTTGCCCAGTTGGTTGGGAGCGAGAGCTTCGCCCATATGAGCTTAGACGACAAGATGGCAAAAAACCCAGGTACCTTGTCCTTCTCCTTGGGTGGCGGACCGCACGCTAACGCCAAGTAGACAATGTCAACAACTTTTTAGACGCGCTCATCGACCACACGCGACCAACAGCAAGAAATGCACTTCGCACTCTTGCTCAAAGGAAACAGGCCCACCATGGCCTTGATTCTCCACCAGTTATTCAAGCCTGGGATCGTGACTTTTACTGTCCCCCAGATTTGCCTGCGCCACCAGTCCCTCTCCCGCCTTTGACTCTGGGGACGGTGTTCATGGGCCTGTCACGGTTATTCCGACATCTGTACGGAGTGTCACTGCGCCCCGTCGAATCAGCCTCGGGTGAGTTATGGCACACGGATGTCCAGAAACTCGAAGTGGTTGATGAGGAGCATGGTATAATTGGATGGATCTACGCGGATCTCTTTGCTCGCAGGGGCAAACCGGGTGGAGCAGCCCACTATACCGTGAGATGCTCTCGACGGACGGACGAAGACGACGAAGCCAACGATGGGATGCTTGAGGGCGCTGAATTGCAGATTCGAGAGTCCCAGGACTTTGAAGCTGTGAAGAGACATCGCCTTCCGAATCAGGACGGTGTCTTCCAGCTTCCTCTTGTGGTTTTGCTCTGCGAATTTGCGAGACCCACCCTATCAAAAGGACCAACAGTTTTGGAATGGTATGAAGTGCAAACTTTGTTCCACGAAATGGGACATGCGATGCATTGTAAGTATACCATTGTATGTTTTGTCTCTCAAAGTTAACCTTTTCGTTACAGCAATGCTCGGTCGAACCGAGTATCAGAACGTGTCGGGAACACGTTGTGCAACAGACTTTGTGGAACTGCCCTCGATTTTGATGGAACACTTCCTCAAGTCACCCGCCGTCCTCTCCCTCTTCGAAGCAGACGAAACCTCAAAGCTTCGACAGATTGGGAATCATCACAACGATCCCTGCCACGCCATTGACACCTACTCACAAATCATGCTCGCCGTGGTGGATCAGATCTACCATTCTTCTACTGTTCTCAACCGCTCGTTCGACTCCACAGAGGAATTTTCCCGGCTGCATAATACGCGTGGGCTAATCCCACATGTGCCTGGAACGTCGTTCCAGACGCAGTTTGGACATTTGTTTGGATATGGCGCGACTTACTATTCGTACCTGTTTGACCGCGCCATTGCTTCGCGCGTCTGGTCCAAGGTATTTTCGCAAAACCCATTGGATAGGGAGCTGGGCGAGAAGTACAAGCGAGAGGTACTAAAGTGGGGTGGTGCGAGGGATCCTTGGGAGATGGTCAGCACTCTCCTGCATGCTCCAGAACTACAGGCTGGGGATGCGGAGGCAATGAGAGAGGTCGGGCGATGGAGAATCGAGGACGAAGTAGGCAATTCGGGTAGACATTGAGCAATGAATTCAAAGCGCAGTAGCTTTCTATCTCTAGTATACATGAGGTATATTACTTGTTATATTGGGTATACACTAATCATAATGCGGTGGTATAAAAGTACATTGCGTGGTTACGGTGATGCGACGAAAGCAAAAAGAGACGATTGAGACGCTTGGTGGAAAGCAAGGTGCTGGCAGAGCGAAGATCCGTGGTAGGCATATAAAAAAGTATAAGTTAGCTAAGAGGAGAGCAAATTGGATACATAGCTATGAGGCCGCGGCGAGCTCAGCGTAGAGAGCGAAAACCTTTGCCTGTGCCTCCAATAGTTCCCTGTGCTTCGCTTCTTTCTCAGAAGGACTAAGGAGGGCCGGTACCGACGCGTATTGCATAAGCATAGGCAGAGTCGCTGGAATGTGGATAGTAGGAACAGGAGCTGCAGAGAAATTGGGTGCTGAACTGGGGCCGACTTGAGTGCTGGTGGTTTCCCAGAAGTTATCCAAAGGCGACAAGGGAAAGGGAGCGGCGTGGGCGTCGGGGACAGGATGATTTGCTTGAGATGGGTTCACGGGTTGAAAAACAGACGCCATGGTGTAACAATTTCCTGTCGGTGCAGTTTGCATAGAAGAGATATTGTGATCTGGTTGTGCTGTTGACTGGGAATCAACAGAGCAAAACATTGCATCAGGGTGCTGGAAATCTGTGAACGCTCCCTCGTCGAATTGGAAGTCTTAGTGGCCCAAAGTCAGTGAGTTGAAGACGGGATAAACGACGATAATATTTACCTGATGAAGTTTCGCAGATATCATCGAGATTGCTTTGGAACAACGCAAGGGTGGAGTCGTCCAAATGACTAGAGAAATCTGGGATAGGATCCGGTGTGATTGTCGACATTGATATTGTTGAGGGTAAGCTTGATTCATCGATAACAGAAGATAGACAGAAATCTGACGGCCAGTTGGAAATTTGGATGTCCAAAGGGGCTGAAGGGTCAGGGACTTCATCTGTGACAGGTGGAGGGGTACCCCCGAGAAGTTGAACAAACCAAGAATCGAAGGCCAAGTTCGAGGTTGGAAGAGGACCAGAAACAGCGATTGGTCTTGGCTGGATATTAAAGGACTGGGGACGTTTCGGGTATGGAGAGCCGTCACTTTCAGATAGCCTGCGCTTTCGCTTTGAAGAAACGGGGGGTGGGGTCAAAGTAGTCTGTGATTGGGCGGGGCCTGATGAAGACTCGGTCTCGTCGAGTTGGCCAAGCGAAAGTGCCGGTGAGGGCCATGCATCAATCATATCCGATGAGTCGCAGCTAGAAGAAAAGTTCAGTATTCAACAGCGCGATAGTCAGAAATGCAAAGTACCGAGTTCGCTTGGCCACCGGTTGCTCTTCACCAGAATCTGAGTGTCGCTTGCGTTTGAATTGTGGCATGAGCAGTTCCATCACACTGGACGTTGAAGAAGCAGGTGATAGCGGAACGGAATTGTGATCTGGGGATGGTGCGGGAGTGGGATAGCTTGGAGCTTTCTTCTGTTTGGTGTCCTTATCATGTCGAATTTGGATTTTGAGTTCTGGGGTCATATCTTTCACAGCCGAGTCGAGCTTGGCGGCGAGGCTGCTGGAGTCTAGCTTCGCAGAGTATTGCTCCTGAGCAAGGGATGCAATCGCCGCGAATCGAAGCTGAATTGGAACCGAAAGACTGTCCACTTCATTCTTCTCAAAGAAAAGAGTCGCTGCCTCGATGATGTCGGCGCGTTTGTTGAAGTGCTCCTTGCGAAGAGCATTCCAGCCAATGCGCTTGCGCATGTCGACAAACCATGCGTCGACGACCTTCCGGGATGAGTTTGTTTCCCGAGAAATATGTTCCCGAACGGCTTGTGAGGGATAGGGATTGTGCAGATTTGCACAGAGCCATTTGTTTGACGGCTCGATGTAGGCTGGCACTAAGCAATTTAAGTTGTGACAATGATTTATGCGTAATGCTTTGCAAAACTTACGCTGAGCTGCAGGGTTGGTAACAAGACCATGATCAAGGATTTGTGTAACGTCTGAGCATAGCTCTTCGTCGAGTGCGGTGACAGCGGCTTCGCAATCAAGCACGTCTGAGGAGACTGCACTTATCGTGGCAGTTAATGACATTAACATGTCAATGGTATCGGTTGAGAGCTTGTCGATGTTTGAGCCCTCGAGCTTTTGTCCGAAAGACGCCCAGGAAGCCTCAAAGGCAGAAAGCTGAGCGGGGCCTGAGGTTAGTGCATCGAAAAACTCGGCCTCGAGGTCTCTAATCGTATTCTGGATAGAGCTATCCATGTCTGAGCCGGCAGACGCGAGTATAGGAGAGACAGTATGAAGACTTTAGACCTGAAGGACAGGGAGTGGGAACGATGCACAGCTGGAGCTCATGCAGTCGGTATATTTAAACTCCGATTCACCTCCGCATTGTGCTTTGTTGATCGAAATCAATCCATTGTTTGTTAATTCAATGGCCCATTGTTTTGGGCGGTTCCCCTGTGGTATGTATAGCAGCCAAGGTTGACCCTCTCGTCGGCACCCTTCCTGCCATGACACAATTCCTCACAGAAAAACAGCGCCTGCTATCAGATATCCAGGGCGTCGCCAGAAAGTTGAAGAGCCAGACTGCCGCCTCCTCCAGCTCTATCCCAAGGCCCAATGTAATCGCCATTCCCCAACTGGAGCTCGCAGGGGACGACGTACATGAAGAAATTCTGCACTCCCTTCAAGCCCTTCAAATCCCTCACTACGTTGAAGAATCCCTTGTGGCCAAGAGTCGCGACCTTGTCTCCCAACTTCGAACGTCGACCAGCCGTACATTCAACGACTTGTGTCAGAAACTATTGGCTGGGCCCACTGTACCAGGATCCGCCCTTGACTCGCAGTTTCAAAGTCTACGCCGGACATTTCAAAACCGGTTCCTGCACTCCTTATTAAACATCAAAGCTTCCACAGTTGCCAGCGCTCAGCAATGGGCTGATGCACACACAGCCGCTCATGACAGCAAACGGACCCCATTCAATGCAGTGAGTAACTACTGGAAACTTTTGTTCATCTGTCTAATGTGAGCCAAGGACTTTATTCCCTTACTTGAGAAGTACTTTGAATTCAACGCATACCCATCCGGGTGTGATAAGCTCAAGTTGGCGAAAAAGTCCATGATGTCTCCTCGCCAAATTGAGGTTTGGGTATGTGTTCCATCCTTCGGATTGAATATGCGCTCAGACCTTTTCAGTTCCAAAATCACCGTCGGCGTTCCAAGAAGGAAGGTCGCCCGCTGCGACGACTACTCTCCGAACAGCTTCCAGCAGATTTAGATTTGGGGGGCCTAGCCAGCTCTATCCCTCATCTCGTGAAGCCGACATTTCGTGAAATCACCCCATTATCGGATGAAGACTGCGCCGCGAGTCCCCCGCCGGAACACCCATCAGAGTCACCAACCCCTCACCAATCGCCCGAGTCGGCGGTGGGTTCCAACCCCCTCGTTAATCTGAAGCGGGCAGATGATGATGTCTCCGTACCTCTGTACGAGCCGCGCACCTTTGAGGCTCTCGCTGCAGCCGTTTTCGAAAGAAACAGCTTTTCACCTCCTCCCTGGATGAGAAGTCCACGAAATCCCCAGCAGAAACCCCGCTCTCGTTTCCAATTCAACCTCGATGCCTTTGTGGATGAATTCCACGGTAAATTAAATGTTCGGGGTCCACAAGAACGAGCAAGCCCACGTCGTCTAAAGAGGACTAACTCTGGAACACAAATTTTACCTCTGACCATGAACCTTCCCACTGCCCCTCACCCTGCCCTCATTCGCACTGCTCCTAACATCCGTACCGGTCACCGCTCCTCTTCTAAGCGGGCGCTATACGCCTCTCTCTCTCGGCGTCCTACTCGGATGCCTTTTGCGTCACGGACGTGCTCATGGAACTCCTCTGAATGGTCACAGCAACATATGCTCCCTTCGTTACCGTCTCCTCCGGCGTCGAGACGTTCTTCACCGTCCACTAAACTGCGGCCTACTTCCCAACTGGCGAAATGCAGACTTGATGAAACCTCCATTACGCTCAATTCCACCCCACCCGCTGTTTTTGAAAATCGATGGTCGGCACATTGCAATCCACAAGGATTCTTACCTTTTTCTTTCAGCGTAGGCATCTCCTCTTTCGCATTCTAATCAGTTTGCATTTTTCTCGAATCATTTTATGCTTCCTGTGCATCTTGCTTTGTTTCACAAGTTTGTGCTAATATTTTCCCGGTTTTATATACCAACATCGCTTCGCCGTCTAACCTGCATTGTATTTGTATCTCCACCCATACTAGCATGTATATCGTCTCAGTCCTCAATATCGTCTCAGTCCTCAATATCGTCTCAGTCCTCAATATGCTTCTCCTGTTTCCAAGATTATAAAGCTTCTTAAAGGTTTCCATAATGTTCAGTGGGTATAGTAAGTAATCGAGCAGTTCGACCCGTCGCTGTTCTTTCGCGGTCCACTTTCGATATCCACTTTCCTCGAAGCCGATCTGGGCCGCCACCTCTCCCTCCCCTCCAGCTGACGTATCATGCCAGCAATCCCACCTCATATCTTTACGCCAAATCATCTTTTATTGAAGATCTCAATACCCTCTAACACCTCCGCGCGTTCCCTGTCCCTTTGCTCTATTGCATCTTGTCACACTACTAACCCCTTTCGTCAACCACGTCTACACATTCCATACATATCCGTCTATCATATTATATCCTTGTACCGTACATCGCAGCACCGTAACAACGAATCCATGCCGCTGATTTTTGTTATACAAGGTAAGGTGAGGTGGGCAACTTGCCTGGACCATCACTGCGACACTGATGAAAGTGACCAGAAAGAGTATACGTTGTATTTCAAGCTGCATGGATGGCGGTACAAGCGATGTAAACTAGGATCTTAGCGAATATATATGAATGAAAATGCGATGAATATAAAAGTACAAATGCAAAGTGTTGTTGACCGATGAATTCAAATGTGTGTTGAGAGCTGAAGAATGCGAATGATTAGTTGTTGCGAAAGCGAAAACAAGAGCGTGCATGGCGGACGGAAAGCGAATGATGTCGAGAAAGCATAGCAGTGTCGCATGGTGTGGGTTGTATTTGGGTATCGAAAGCGTGCAAAGCGAAAATGAAAACAATGGCATGAGTGCTGTGCACAATGAGAATGAAAATGATTACGGTTCTGAGATTTCGGCGCGGAGAGCCCTTGCCCTCGCCTCCAACTCTTCGAGTTCGCGACGCTTCACATCGCGTTGTTGTTCCTTCAAGGTCTGACCGGCAGAGCCTTGTACTTCAGGCAAACCCAGTGGCTCCTGAAGCTCTGGAACCTCCAATGAGGCTACCTGTTCAAGACCAGTAAAGGCGAACATCCCGGGTATGATCGAGAAATCTGTCCAATAATCCATGGTGAATGTGGCACTGGTGGGCGCCGAGATGTCGAAAGATTGGACTTGCTCTTCTGATTGACTAGCCAGAGTAGCGAAGTCATCGAATGAGGGGTATATTGGTTCCAATGTTTGTAAACACACTAGAAAAGCGATGTCAGTAAGTTGCCCCGACGGTGCAGATAGACGGAACGCACAGTTTGTTTGATCAGCCAATGATGGACTAGCCCAAGCATCCGCGTCAGGCGTTGAAAGAATAGGGCCCGTCTGTTGGATGACGTCGAGTGAGGGGATGGACACCGAGTCATCCGAGGTGGTGGGCAAAAAGTCGAAGGTGTCTGGGATGACAGGAAGGTTGGATAATTGAATATCAAGGGGGGTACTGGGATCGGGAGCATCAACAGATACAGGGGAGGGCATCAGAACTGAAGAGTGTTCACTCTGGAATTGCAATAATAGCTTATCCAGTTCTTCAAAAGACATATGCGGGAGAGGGTCTGAAACTGCTTGAGGTCGCAGATTTGGTCGCTTGGCGGTGGGGTACTGGAAGCCGTCCGATAGTCTCCGCTTGCGCTTCGTCAATGTCGGAAGAGCAGGAGCAGTACCGGGGGACTTTGTGGTTTCAGAGAAGTGCTCTTGAATGGACAAAGTCGGGGATGGTAAGCCAACCAAAGGTGAACACTCGCGCACAGGGGATTGTGCCCTAGAAGGTATCTTAGAATCGTTGCTTCTGACTGCGGTGTGGACATACCGTTTGCGCTTGGAAGGACGCTGAGATGACTCAGCGTCTTCAACAATGGATGGAGAAGAGCAGCGACGTTTCCGCCTTGTGGGCATTTGTTCGGGAGCGGTCAGATCAATGACCGACGAGGAAGGGGAAGGAGATGACAGTGTTTCTGGGAAACATTCAGGTGAGCGCTCGGGGGTTGGATATGCGTAACGTGGCTTCTTAGTCTTCCGTTCGCGCTTCAGGTGTTCTCTTTCCGCCTGGAGCTGCTCTTTCAACGATGGGGTCATATCAATGACAGCCCCATCCAGCTTCTTTGCCAATCCACTTTTCGAGAAATGCTTGTCGTATAGCGATGTTGCGCGCGCCTGAACGTCTGCGAATTCGAGCTCGATGGCCGTCGACAGTGAGTTTGATCCTTCCACGCTTGTGTCATTCTTATCAGTGAAGAAGATGGATGCCGCTTCCACGATGTTGGCACGCTTGTTGTCAAAGTGTTTACGCCGCAGGTCGTTCCAACCAATACGTTTACGGGCGTCAATGAACCAGGCGTCGACATCTTTGCGCGCAGTGCCTGTTTGCCGAGCGATCTCTGATCGAGTCTGTGAACTTGGGTACGGGTTGGACAGATTCTCCTTGAGCCAACGTGCCGAAGGCTGGATGTACGCTGGAGGTGATGCAGCTGAGATTCAGTATCAGTAAGGATAGTATTATAGGGCAAGAGTAAGACGTACCATCGTCTGACAACTTAATCTTGTCTGTTTTGTCCTCGAGAATGCTCATCATATCTGCGGCAAATTTGTTGGTAGCAGCGTGTTTCTGCGCGTCAAGGCTAGCCAGTTTCGGAGCAACTGCACTGATGGGCAGGGTAAGCTCGTGGAGAGCATCGATGGTATCTTCTTTCAAGGAGTCAGGGCGAGATTGGATGAGAGTGTCGAGATTAGAGCAGGCACTGAGAAAGGTGCCAAAGGCAGAAGACTCCCCACGCAGCAGGGAGAAGAAGTCCTTTCGTAGAGATTCGAGAGACCGTCGGGCGGCCATGTCCAGATTATCGCTTGCAGGCGACATTTCGATCTTGTTCAGTGGAACGGTGGGAGTGTAGACACTCGACAGCAGACAAGAGGCTGTAAACGACAGTCGGAGTTTGAAAGGAACAATGGTCCAAACAAAGGCTTCGCTCTCCGCATTGAGGGCTGCATCAGGAATCAAGCACTTGAACGGCCAGACAGGCGACGAGTGCAAGTCTCAAACCCTTCCCACAAATCCATCGCTATGGTCGCTCCCTCAGATTTCTGGGCTCGGCTGTCGCATGTCGCTCACTCGTGGCCTACAGTTTCCAAATCGCACCAACATCACAAGACTGTTCATGTCTCCTTCCCCCCTCTTCAGCTAGCTATGCCCACGGATTTCCCAACATTCCTGGATGCTCTATCTCTCTCGCCAGAAGTCAGGCATAAAGCTGCCCTCAAGCTTAAAGAGATCGTAGCAGACATCCGCACAATTCACCTGGACAGCTACAACAAGGCTGGACACCAATATGTGGAGTTGAACCGCAAGAACCCCGCGTTCTCAGCCTCGCGCCATCTCTCAGTAGTCGACGCTATACGCTCGACTCACGAAGCTTCCTTCATCAAACAATTGGCCGAAGTCAGGGAGGAATACATTTCTTCTTACCAGCGCATTCACCAGAGCCCGACTGAGCGCAAGCGCACGCCATTCAATCAAGTAAGTCTATTTAACCGACCATTCTGTCGCCGCATTCTTATCGACTTAGGAATACACACCATTGCTTGAGAAATACTTTGACCACAACCCATATCCTTCCGCCGGTGATCGCGAATGGCTGGCACACAAGACGATGATGTCGACTCGACAAATCGAAGTTTGGGTAAGGCATCATTCTCCGTTTTGTTTCCTTGGCTAACAGATCGGCAGTTTCAAAACCATAGACGCCGTGCCCGTAGCGAAGGCAGGGTGGTCGAGAAACCAAAAAACATTACAATCCCCGTTGAACGCGCATTGGAAGAAATGCATCGGGAAATGCCCCCCTTGGTCGCTGTTACCAAAAAAGAGACTGTCCTTGAAGTCGAATCTAACCTTTCAACCCCAGAATGCAAACCTATCGCCCCGCTTCCCTCTATCTCCCCAGACCCTAATAGAAGCTGCCTGGACAACATTTCGGCACCTTCTCATGCGTTCCCTGCCAATTATCCGTCTTTCTTGATCGACGAAGCATTCCCATGCAGGAAAGCGGTCACCGCCTTTGCTCGCCCAGTCTGGTATCGGACACCGGCGGCTAGAGCACCTGTGCATCCCAACTTCACTGTCTCCGAGCTATGCGACTCCTTCAGCTCAAGCCTCCATATCTTCGACTCGAAGAGTAGGGAGGAGCCATCTGTCCCGCTGCAGCCTTGGTATTCCTCGAGGTGTACCAGGGCCTCCCCTGCTCCCCATCCAGCCCTCGTCCGAACGAATTCATCACTACTACCAACTTCGACAAAGCAGAGAAGACAGTCGTCGTCAAGGTCGAAGAACACTGAGAATCAGCCTCAGGCAAACAATGCACTCCGTTCATCTCCTCTGCCACGTCGTAAGGCCGTTATCAATCGCGTTCCCTCAAATAGCTCCATCTCGTCCCGGTCATCCTCAAACGGGACGGATAGCGAAGTAGAGACGCCAGACAATTCACCATCGACTTTCGGTCGTCTGGAACTCCCTGCCGTTCATGACCAATACTTCCCCTACTCCTATCCTTCTCCCGACAATAGTCAAGACGGCCAGCATTTCATTGCCTACATCAATGCTTATGGAAAAGGGTTTCCGACATGGCCGTACCCTGCCCCTTTGGCCGGTTCTTTCGCTGACAGGTAGCAAGCTCAGTCAAATGTGATCAGTTGATCCTTCCATGTCCGATGTGACACCAATCGATGTCCTTTCGGGACACGCCCTGTGGGCCACGGCCTCACGTCGACCGCGAGTTTGCACTGTCCGCTTAGCAATGTGGGCCATATTATCCGTTTCTTTCGACGGAGCAACACTCGCCAGAACAAAACGGCGGCGCTGCGCGTTTGCGCACGGTGATGGACAGCCAATATACCTTGCATATACCATGCAAATCGCTTTACTATGCTTTCAACGTATGCAGTATCCACCTATGTATCTACTTACACACTTACATACCTACATCTCGATTATGCCCTTCGCAACATGAGCATTATTTTTCTGCAGTCCTGAGATTGAGATGGGTTGCTTTCGAGAATCAAGAATCAAACTAAGTAGTGTGCTGTGGGCCGCCAAGCGCCAGTTCAGAGAACTGCACGGGGATAGGGGGCTTATGCGGCCATCCGCGCCGCCACAGTCGACCTGACACAGTCTTAGTCAAAGGTGCGCAACAGAGTTGCCGGGGTCCGGGGGAAAGACCCATAGGAATATAGTCTTCTGGAACAGAGAATGAGCTGGAATGAGCCCCTTGGATCGTCAAATTTAAGTTGTTACGTGGAGTCTTGTTTCTGATCATAAATTCACTTTAACGGCAAGTCACAGTAGCTGTACAAAGTCCCTATAACCAATAATGATAACATGATGCGACATGGATGCGTAGTGATGTGTAGTGTACAATGAGTATATAGATGCAAAGCGAATGCAGGGAAAGAAAGCAATAAGACCGGTTGCGATGACGAAAGCGAATAATGTTGTAGAGCAGATTATAAGGACGAACGCCGGTTGCTTGGGTATGTCAAGTAATGAATACGAATGAAAAAAAACTCATGAGACAGCTGACAGCGCCATTTCAGCCCGGATGAAACGCGCCCGGGCTTCGAGCTCGTCGAGCTCGCGCTGCATATGCTCCCGCTCAGCTTCCGTCACATGATGGAAAAGTGTTCCAGTTGAAGGTATGTCAGGGACCGTGACTGGTACACTGTTGGTTGAGTCAGAGAACCCAGGAATATCGAAAGAGGGCAGATCTTGCGTCCAATCCAACATATACGAGTGGTCTCCAAGTAAAATGGCTTCCTGGGACGCTTCCGATTGTTGTTGTTTGTCGACCGCAAAGATTGAGTCAAAGATGTGGGAAAATGAGATGCTGGACTCTAACGGTCTGTGTGAGCTAGCTGGTCGAAGGGTGAAACTTTTAACTCACGGTTGACATGATCTCCAAAATCTTGCAGTGGTTCATCGAACGAGTCAGAGGTTATAGACTGGTTAAGGGAAGCAACAGAAATGCAAGTCAGAGCTATAGTGAGGACACGTTCAGCAAGGGTTTACGACATGATATGTAGAAGAATGGGAATTACTCACGATCGTTCGATGTTGAAGGGAAGTTTGCAATTGCGGGAAAGTTAGGCATTTCAAGTTCTAGTGGTATATCCAAGTTGGGGACCTCAAACGTGACTGGCGGGGGAATGGCGGACATATCGGAAGGTAATGTTGAGGGAACTGGTATGCCAGCTGGCAAATTCAAGGAGAACCAAGCTGCCAGATCGTCCGATAGTGCAAACGAAGGCAGGGGATCGGATACTGCTTGTGGACGTGGCCGTAGCCGTTTAGCCCCAGGAGACTGGAAGCCATCCGACAAACAACGCTTGCGCTTGTTCGAGGATGAACCTGAAGGAACGGCGACAGTGGGTGAAGTTTGAGAAGGAAACGACCCCGTCTGCGGAGAAGACGGAGCACTTGCGAGTTCATCTGCCGCCGATGAAGCAGGCGATGGGAGACCAATGGCGGCCTTTACAGAAGGCTTTATTGTGGGGAGGACGTTCCTAGTAAAACATTGTCGACACATGTACTCTGTATTCGAAAGAAGATTCATACCTAGCGCGCTTGTTTGGTCTGGCAGAAGGATCGTCGTCTTCATCCAACGACCGTTTGCGAGAGGATGTTGGTTCACTGCTTAATCCTTGTGGTGGGGGGGAAGACGCCAGGTCTGGGTACACAGATCGAAGGGACCGTTCCGGAGTAGGATAAGAGCTGAAGCGCTCCCGTTTCCGATGGCGTTCGAGTTTTTGTCGCTGTCTATCGGCCTTGATTTGCTCTTTTAAGCCGGGCGTCATATCCTTGACGGCGACATCCAACTTTTGGGCAAGGTTGCTTTCTGAGAACTTCTCATCGTATAGGAAAGCAGCATGACCTTTAATCAAGGCAAACTGGATGTTGATGTTCTCAGCAATGGGTTCAATCGGAAGAACGCGGTCACTGCATTCAAAGGCGATGGCGGCATCCACGATATTTGCGCGTTTGTTATCGAAATGCTTGCGACGGAGCTCATTCCATCCGATACGTTTCCGAGCATCGATAAACCAAGCATCGACGTCTTTGCGAGATGTGCTTGTATCCTGAGCGATGGATGTTCGAACCTGGATGCTTGGGTACGGGTTACACCAGTTGTCTTTGAGCCAGCGGGCGGATGCTTGAACATAATGAGGACAAGAAGGGCGCTCTGATGACATGATAAAAACAGATAAAGGGGGCAGGATGCTCTTGCTTGACGTACCATTGCAGTCTGGGCCAACGATTGACAAATGCTCGGTTTTGTCGCTCAGGATGTCCAGCACCTCGGTTGAAAACCGAGATGTCACGAGATTTTTCTCCGAATCGACCTCAGCAAGTGTGGAGGACATGAGACCAAGGGGCGCAGTGAAAGTAGAGATAGCATCCAGCGTTTCAGCTTTCAAAGAGCCGCTGCAGGATCGAATAAAGGAGTCGAAGTTCGAGCAGGCTGTGAGGAAGGACGAATACCCAGCAGATTCGCCGCGCAGCAGCAAAAGAAAGTCGGTGCGTAGAGAGTTGAGGGCCATACCGGCGGTGCGATCGATATTGTCGTCCGCCATGGCGAATGAGAGAATTGGTTTGTGGTGTTGGTTAAGCACTGGCAGCAGTGCGAGGTGTTAGAGTCGGAGTCTTAATTCCCCTTCATTGTTCCCTGATGGCGCGCCTGGCTATTGCCTCCGCCCCCATTGTCTGCCAAAGCAGTGCAAACAATCACTGACCACCAGCGCAGTGGTGCAGTGTGCAACGAACAAATCGTATGTTCCCCCGCTCGTCATGTCTGAACACAACGGCCAGCAATTCTGGGGCCAGCTGCTCCAACTTACCAGCTCTTGGAAAGCTATCGCTCGACCATCCCCCGGGTCAAGTTCATCCAACAACTCATCGTCAACGTTTCCCCCTCTCAATCTCACAACCCCACTCGACGTTTCCGCCTTCTTGACCTCTTTGAATCTCTCTGGCGACGCCATCGCAGAGGCTTCTCTCAGGATTCACAAAACAACTGAGGAGCTCAAGGCAATTCATACACGAAATTACGAGCACCTATGCCGACAAGCTGTCCAAGCAAACAAAGAGTCTGCGAGTCAGGCCATGCTCTATGACAGTCTTCGTCGCGCATGCCAGGCCTCTTTCCACAGACAACTACCTCGTATCAAAGAAGAGTTTCTCAAATCTTATCAACACGTTCAACATGTCCAACAAAGATCAGAAAACAAGCGCACGCCCTTCAATCCTGTAGGTGTCGAATTAATAGTGTGCTATTCTGACTCGTAGTTCTCATCTATCTCCTCAGGAATATACTCCTCTTTTAGAGAAATACTTTGAGCATAATGCATATCCATCGCCTGGCGATCGGGAATGGCTGGCCCGCAAAACTATGATGTCCTTTAGACAGATCGAGGTTTGGGTAAGTTGACTTCTGTATATGCTCCTTCCTCCTCTGACCACCTGTACATAGTTCCAAAACCATCGAAGACGCGCTCGGAAAGAGGGCAGACAGTTTACAAAGCTG
This sequence comes from Coprinopsis marcescibilis, assembly GCA_004369085.1. NCBI lineage: Eukaryota > Fungi > Basidiomycota > Agaricomycetes > Agaricales > Psathyrellaceae > Coprinopsis > Coprinopsis marcescibilis. The sequence goes on along the minus strand of ML210146.1, from coordinate 1,294,814 downwards.
CCTGTGGATCATGTTCCTGCACGCTTGTCGTTGGAGGCCCTTGAGCTGAATATGCCTCCCATGGCCATTCCGCAAAAACAAGACCCTGTGCCATCTCTTCCTGCTTCTGATGTGAGGTTCTTTATGGGTCTGCATATGCATATGTTCTGACTTTCTCCACAAAGGCCCTTTCTTGTAGTCACTCCCCCATTTTCCCGGTGGACAACATATTGGACTCAAGTATCAGGCCTGCTCATGCCTTCCCAAAGGTTTATTCGAAGGATGCTTCCTTCTCCGAAGAGCCCTTCCCTTGCAAAAGTGGAATATACCGATTCCCGCCTGCAGTTTGGCCCCGTGATCACGGAACTTCTTCGCCCCGGGCCACTTCATGCACAATCGATGAACTCTGCGAGACGTTCATGTCGCAATTACGGATCTTCGAAGGACAGCCCAAAGTTGTTCAGAGGCAAAGCGGTAAAACGCGGTCTTGGTTTGCTTCGAGGTGCATAGGACCCATCCTCGCTCCCCATCCAGCATTGCTCCGCTCCCAGCCGCTGGCTGTTGCGAGCGCATGTCCGTCGGTACCTGACACTCCATCGCCCAACCTTCAGAAAAGAATAGCCCCAGTCATAAAACAAAGACGGAGACAAAGTCCTACCTTGGATGCCATCTCTCACCCATCAAACCCAACCCCATCCCTTCCCAGCACACGGCGCTCAAGACCAATATCCCGCGTATCGTCGAACAGCTCTTTGTCTTCGCAGACATCGTCCGGAAGCTCAGCGCACGATCCAGATACCCCCGACAGCTCCCCATCACCTTCGCGAGCACTGAGTCTTCCATCTGTTTATGGCATTGACGATTCATTTCTTGATTTTCAACAGAATTCATCTCTCGACGCTCCTCATGCATCATGCGACTTCATCGAACACCTGCTACTACCCACCAAGCACCAAGCAATGTGGCCAGCCCCACGCCAACATTCTTCTCCCAGGCATAATATTGACCTATGATTCCTTTCCCCCATGTAGTCTATGCTCTTTCATGCTTTCCCTGTGTTCCATTTTTTCGAAAATCCGCTTTCGACATTGCATTGTTTCCTTCTCCGCTTTTGACACATCGTTGCTTTGATACCCACTTACACATATCATTATTCAACCAATTGTATTTTTACTTATCAATTTCTACCCATAGTAAACTCATTAATGACCCCAGATTAACCCCTCTCAATTCTCGCAACGACCGCTCCACTTCAAAGGTTTTTCCGCTTCCCCCTGAAGATGGGGGAAACCGTTCTCTCAGACATTTTCGTCGGCTTTTATGCCACCGCCGGTATCCGTAGACGCTCCCCTGGAATTTGAATTTTCGAATATCCCAGCAATCCCAGATTTCTGTTCGTTGCTTGGGAATTGTGCGTTAATTCGATTGTTTTGCCCTTCGTTATAAACGGTGTGGTTAGCTTCACCAGATGTCACCTCTTCTGCTACTCCTGTATTGGCTAATGTATCCTGGAATTCGAGTATTGTCTGGCCGGCATGTAGCAGCACCGTCGACGGTAACCAGCCAACAAGTATGTGGTCCTCCTTTCGCAGTTTGACTATTCTCACCTCCGTAGCAAATATTCCACACCCCGCCCTGGACTTTTCGGAATCTTTTACTCCGCCACCGCGTCTCTCGTTAAATCCATCTTCCAATATGATATGGATTCTCCTCCTGATGCAAGCAATTTCGACACCTGGCTGGGACGCCGCTGTGCTGCAGACAGCGCAGAACTTTGACTTCCCTAACGGACTTTTTGACATATCATTGAACCCTTCGTCTGAATCCTACTTTGATATTCAAACAACGCCGGCTACCACGATCGTAGGCTCGGATTGGAGGCCAAGCAAAGCGAATTGGAGGAATTGGAAGCCAGGGTGTTAGCTATCCGAGCCCAAATTGCAGCTGCTTAATCGCCTAACTTTCACTTTCACCGCAGGACCCTCACACTTTTTTTGTCTACCGCATTGTCGCAACACGCTATCGTCGCTTTCTTAGTTTTCCGTCGCATTTTCACCATTGTATCATATACCACACAAATATCTTTATACCATATGTACCACAATTCGTATTTCACAATTACCGTGTGTAGTCTTTGTACACGAGATTAATAAATCATCTCTGCTTCTCTCTCACTGGACCATTTGCCTTGCATAAACATCGGCCACTATCAGCCCAGCGAACGACAACAGGCTAGGGGCGCACAACGTCGTCACTAGCGCAGCAACTTCCTTTGCAATTTTTATTGAAGGTTCTCTCCAGAGGAATCATACAGATACAAAACAGTCTTTTAACTTCCGTTCTTTTCACCTCGTATATCTCACTAGATTTCAGTCTCACTGTCCAACTTTAGTTTATTAGGCGAATTTTGAGGCCTGTCAGCGAATTATCAGCAACACCCTGTGTACATGAGCCGTGTAACTGTGACTAGTTGACTTACCAAGCTCAAGAGGCCGCCAAGGCCTCCAGAATCGGAGCCACCAGTAGTTGGAGCACCCCCGAGCTTGCTTTGGACGAGGAGCTTCATGACAGTCATGGCAGCACCATTGACAGCATCTTGCTTATCACCAGATGCACCGCTAGACTTGTCGAACAGCTTGGTAGCCTCAGCCATGGCAAGGCTGATGAGCTTGGTTTGGAAGTTTCCTCCTGAAGATGCGCCAGTGGAGCCGCTTCCAGATGTGAATTGCTTGAGGACCTGGGAGTTGTGCCAAGATGATGAGCATCCGAATAGAGGCCCGATTTCCGAGTCAACCCACCTGCATGGCTGCGGCACTGCCCAAAAGGTTGGCGCTCAGCCCACTGGTGGTGCCCTGATTGTACACTTTGTCGTGAGCCTTGGTAACATCTTCTTCATCCAGCGGCTCCTTCTGCGAGCTCTGAACATTGAGTCGTGTGTTAGAAAAGCCATCCACCAATCCCATGATACTCGACTGCAAGTTTGCTGCAAGTACCTTATTTTCCGACAAGAAGTTCAATGCGGTCGCAAAGAGGGAGCTGTCTCCAGAGCCCGAGTGTTCCGCAGTCTTGATTGCCTGCTGCTGGTCGACTACGTAGATGCGTTAGAAGCAACTCTCCTCCCGAGACTGTGATCAGATCGCACTTGCTGGGGAATCGCTTCTTCCATTGTCGGGGGAGTTGAGCTCTGGGCCACCAGTCTTGTTAGCCTTATCTACATATCGAGGTTATGTCCTGCTCGTATCGGACGAAAGACTTTTAGGACGAACCATGCGAGTCGTTGTAGGCATTGAGGCCTTGCTTCGCGATGTTCATGAAACTGTCCTAGAGATCGACGCATCGTCAATCCCATCGGACGCGATCAGTAAGACGATGGGCATACCATGATAGTCTGGGAGAGTTGGTGAGGATGGGGAGATGGTAGTGGTTAACTTTCAAAGTGCAAGCAAGAGCCGGCGATAGCCAGCTGTTTCCAGTTATGACCAAGATCATCGCACTATTCTTAGATCAGAGACAGGTGCTCGCGATGGTCTCGGCAGAACACAGAACCGAATACCAATAAACGGTCGGCGGGGAAAAGGTTTTGGGACATTAAATTAAAAAATAATACAGGGTATTGACGTCTTCAATTAAATTGATTAAGGTAAACAGGACACGAGCGCCAACTTGATTAGTTACGGGAAGTGGACTTTGCTTCGTCGGGTACGACAGTGGGGTTCTCTCCAGGCTTCTTACCCATCCCAAGGTACCCTTCTGTGGTCTCAATAACCTTGTTCACGACCGGAGAAACCGTTTCCTTGGCCGATTGCAACACCGCAGATGCTGAATCCTCAAGCGACGATACGTATCCCTTTGCTTCATCAACCCCATGAGCGTCAGAATTAGACGACGGCGACGAAGAGGAGTCTTTGTTGCCAGAAGAATAGCTCTGCATAAGGTGCCAGTAAGCTTCAAGAAAGGAGAGGAAAGCTCTAAAGGACGAACCTGACCAATCTTGACAGAGGTAGATGCCATTGCACTTCTCACTTCAGCGGAATCGGCATCTCCCTCAGGCTTGCCTGTGTAATTACTACCAAGTTTCTAAACAATGGTTAACATGCTCATGTTAGTTGATGCTGTACTAACCTGTGCACGACGGGCTGCCTCCTCAGCCGCTTCTTGTTCTCGAGTAGCATACCGATTCACCTCTTCGGCAGCAGTGGGGTTAGGAGCTTGCGTCTGCGCACGTCCAGCGGTAGTCTCCAAGGATGAGCTTTTGCCGACTGTCAGAGCCATTCGTGGTTCCTATATGAGGGTTACTCACACCCTGTGGTGAAGGCCGTCTTCCTTGTGCATGTAATCGGTAGGGACGACGTTTCCGGGGCTACTAGTGGCTTTAGACATTTTCTGAATCAATAATTTGGTGGGTTACAGGGTACAGGACCTTTATCGTGCAAGCCCAACCCGCTTAAAAGGTCTCACCGAGCTTCGATGCTCCTCGATCGACGTCATAAGCGCCTTTTGATCGATGATGTCATACTGCTGCACTCGGCGCTTGTTACTCGGCATATGTAGTAATAATCGAGAAGAGTTCCAAAATTGGCGTCGTTAGCCAAGCCACATACAATGAATGGCAGTGCACTTTGAGGTTAAGCTCCGGAATCATGGTCAAAGGGGTAGTAAGTCTATTGGGTGCTGGAAACAAGGTCGAGTATGTATCGCGAGAGGAATATACAGAAAGTGTGCAAACGGTCACTAGCTACAGAATGGGTTGTGAATTGTGAAAAAGCCGTCGGTGCGTGCTTCAAGGACAAGAATGAAAACTACAACAAATGAAACGAAAGGGTCGTAATTGCATATAACGTGTCCACAAGAAAGGGAGCTTAGAGGCCTAGAAGAACATGTTGAAGAACGTGCTTAAGAAAATATTGTTGAGCTGGTTGTTGTGGGCTGCCATGGACGACGGAAAAGGATATCGAAAAAGAACGAAACAAAAAAATGTGGCAAATGACAGAAACAATGGGAATGCATATGCTTTTGGAAAGTAGTGAGAAATAAGGATATTGTCAACCACAGCAGTTGACTCGAGGGTTTGTCCGGTTGGACGACAAATTATGCGATATGCATTGTCAAGTCGCGAAGAAATCGCCGAATGAAAGAACCAAGAAACCCACACCTTCAACGGGCAGCTTCATTTTCCCAATTCCCCATCCTCAAGAAGCGGGCCAAAACCTCTTCCGACCCGCGCTTAAAGATCTCGACACCCCGAGCAGGATCCCAGACCCTTCCTCCCGCCTTTGGTTGACCGTTAGAGTATGGGAATCCGCCTGTCGAGGAAGCAGGCGATGTGATGGAAGAATCGTTGGAGGGTTGTCGAGAGACCTGGGGAGACCAGGTATGGCGCGTGTTCAAAGGAGGCGGCTTTATTTGATCTGCAGACCTGTCAGGCAAAGATGGACGCGTGCGATACCCAGTGGCTGGAACGGCAGTCGGAACAGCGGGGACAATGAATTCGCGGACAGGAGACCGCATGGGAGATCTGACCCTGGGAGAAAGAGAAATCGCCGGGGATACAGACCCGCTCTTCAGCGATACCTTGGAAGGCCTCCCAGACAGGGTCGGCCGCTCAGGTTTGGGTTCCAAAATCACAGTTGGCCTATCGACAGCCGTGGACGCAACCGCATCACGGGTGGATGGAGGGGCCAAAAAGCTGGGGCTGATTGCAGGCAAGGGGTGTCGCTTGCTCATAGAACCTTTGCGGATCATCTTCTCCGTTTGTGTACCTTGGGCGCGCAAGGCAGAGATCGTGGTTTGGACAGCCTGGTCGCGATACTCCTTCTCTCTCTTTCCCTCGCCTCGGCTCTCGCTCGTTCGTCGTTTTGGCTTGCGGTGAGAGTTTCGCCCAGAGTCGTTGTCACTGTCCCATCTTGTGTCGCCTAAAAAGTCATCTTCTTCATCTTCATCGTCTGCGTTGTCTTCGTCGTCACCATCTCTGCTACTAGCCTCCAAGCGGTCATCCCAGCTCTTTGGCCGAGACCTACGCCACCTCTCGTCGTCGAATGCAGGGGCGAGAGGCTGGGGAGGAGGCTGGGGAGGTCGGGTGAGCTTGGATGCATATTTCTGAATGCTTGGAACCGAGTCCCATGCGTTGGAATACGTCAGGCTGGGCGGGAGGCCAACGAGGGGGGAGAGGTTATGAATACGTGCTAGAGGCGTAGATTTGGGCTGCTCAGGGGTGCTTGGTGCTGCGGTGGAAGTCTGACTAGGACTTCCCGGGCTCAAAAACAGCGCCGGGGGCGGAGCATCTGAGTCGGGGAATACCCGATTGGGCAACACACGGGGCTTTTCTTCCCAAGGAAACAAATATTTGACTTTGGTCCGATCTGGACTAGGGGAAAGTGAGTCTTCTCCGGTAACGTTCCTGTAGTGGCCTTGCTTGATCAGAGTCGAAGGTATACTCGGAGGCGGGGGTGGCTGAAAGAAATTGATCGACGTCGACGGAGAGCCATTAGAACGGTCTTGGACACTGTTCGCTTGGGGTTGGTCCCATAGATTCGGAAAGTAGGTGTCTGAAGGGAAAGAAGACAGCCCGGGAGGGTCGTTTGGAGGTGGCTCCAAGGCAGGATTCCACGCAAGAAGGGGAGGCGAGGTCGGACGTTTGGACGACTCTTGCGGCTTCAGTTGAGAGTCGTTGTGTACATGCTCTCTGTGCGGTTGTGAATGAGGGTGACCCCTATTGAACAACGGTGGGTTGGGTTGGCCATGTGATGGCCTCCTAGATGATGGCCGTGAATAGCCATGCAGCCGATCGCGAGTATCGTGAGGCTGCCGCTCGTTTGTTGATGTAGAAGGGGGGGCTTGACCGACATCGCTTTCGCTTTCGCTGGCGTAGAAATCCGGCCTGACAGGTTCGAAACAGTGCGGCGTTGGCGTTGCGGGAAGGGAGATGGGCTGGAGGATGGGGCTTGCAGGTACATCATCGGGATGTGGCGTTGGCAGAGTCTGCCAGCGATAGATACCCTCTTCATCTTCGCCATACAGGCCAGAGGATTGGAATTGGGGAGTGGCAGGAAGCTGTTCTTCCAAGAGTTCAAAGTCAAGACCAGCCGGACGACTTTTCTTGTTGTAATACCAGGGTCCTTCTTGGGACGATGATCCTCCTTCGGCTCGCTGTTCTGGCTCTGGTTTTCGGGGACGCATGAGGTCCACGCGGCCCTCCAACGGCAGGCTGTAATAAACGCCTTGAGCGGTTGGTTGAGCATCTATATGTGGAGCCGATGCAACTCCATCAATAGCCATCTGCTTCAGTGCTTCCAGACCGGTTGCCGCAAGCGGAAGGGCGGAAGAACTTGCAGCAGCGGATTCATCCCACGCCGAAGAATAGCGTTGGAATGCAAAGGAGGACGGCTGGACCGGCTGTTCAGCACGATAATGCTTGTCATAGACGGCATACCAACGGTCGACCAAAGAATCATAGTCGTAGGCCTGCTCTGGAGAATCATTTGAGGTGGAAGGTCTGGCGTTGGATACAAAGGGACTCCGGTACGGCAAAGTGTTCCAAGGTTTGTTCTTCCCGATAAAGTGAAGAGCAGATATTTGTGAGCCATATCTTTCGTAAGCTGGCGCGTATCTAGAAAATAAAGTCAATCTCCCAAGGAATGCATGTGCAAGGCGATAAAAAACCTACGTATATGCGGCAGTTGGGGTTGTATTATAGGTAAAGCTCAGCCTATGCCAGTCACGGCCGCGCCATTCGTTTAAAAGTCCCTGGTCACCGCCATCCCAAGAGCCCCTGGACTTTAAGAGTTGATTAAGTTGATTAAATTTGTCTTCGCCTGGAGACAGAACCAGAACACCAGAATTGAAAATGTCGGGCCAACCCACGTCCGGCACTGCGGAAAACTCATGAGGGAGGTCGAAAAGATGGTCGAGGGGGCGAAGAGGGAGGACGTCGGCATCAAGAAATATTATCTTGGAATACCGAGTAAGGCGAAAAACGTGCAGTTTTGTAAGGACAGTGGTGAGGTCTGGCCGGCCTGTACATGACTAAATGTGAGCAAACGATGATAGATGAAGCGCATATATGGAGATCAGACGCGTTGCAGCGACTATCTGGGAAGATTGGAGATTGGCGGGACGATAGATACGCGTCTGGAGTATTGTCGAATAGGACGAGAACGGACAACTCACCTAGAAGCTTGAGACCCCTCTCGTTTGCGTCCTCGAGAATCTCGACGCCTACGACGACATCGAAAGAACTGCGAAGAGCCTTTATGGAGGCAACGTCGACGGACTCTGGGGTGACGAGACAGAGGGTCTGAAACTGGCGGTGTGGATGGAGGTCGTTGAGGGCAGCGACCTGGGCCAGTGCGCCTGGAAGATAGGCGTCGGAAGAGACGAGAGTGACGAAGACATGCGGGCTGGCCATGGCCGTTGCAGCAGACGGTTGCTGCTCGTTGGCCGTCGGACGCAGACACCGACGCAAGTTGCGGAAACAAGATTCGAAATTCGAGAGAGAGAGAGAACAGATATCGCCGCCGAATTCAGACAACAACCGTCAACACTTTTCTCTCACAGATTCTCAAACAATTTCACATCTTTGACGTCATCATCCCTTCCGCCAAATGTGATGAACTCGATGTTCAGCGCGACTAGATCCCTCTCTGCTCGTCGTCTCCTCTGTCTTTCCATCCCCGTCGTCGTCGTCGGCGCCGGCGCCCTCGCCTTCAGGGTCCACCGTCACTCACACCCGTCACACTCTGACATACTCCGGTCACCAGCTCTTATTCCCTGTCGCGCCCTCAATCCTCTCATTCTCTCCCCCTCGGAGCACCATCTATCCATAAAGTCCCGCATTCTCGTCTTATTGCGCGACAATGTCTGGGAGCCTATCCGCACAGCAGCCCGTTTTCTCCGTCTTTTTTGCCTTTTTGTCCCTGTTATCTTCACCAGTCCAATGCTTCTCGTCGGCCGGCCCCAGAAACGGTGTAAAGGGGACAGGTGGGGGGCTGTCTGGTGGTATGGATACCTTGTTCAACAGATGGAAGCAGCTGGCCCGACATTCATCAAGGTCAGTTGTCCTCTCCCTTTCTGATCCCACCACAAATAAGCTTATGCTTCTCTAATTCAGTTGGCCCAATGGGCCGCATCTAGGGTCGATCTTTTCCCCCCTCTTTTGTGTGAACGTCTAGGCGCCCTTCATTCCCAGGGACGCCATCATCCTTTGTCCCACACAAAAAAAGTCATAGAGGCCGTCTTTCAGCGCCCTTTCCACGAAGTCTTTGAGGAATTCGACGAGATACCCATAGGCTCTGGTGCAATCGCCCAAGTTTATCGTGCAATCTTGAAGCATGATCTTATCCCACCGTCATACCGTGGTCCAAGACGTGCTCGCAAAGTTGGCGGACCAATTGGCCCTATCATTCTAGAGGACCCTCCGCCTGCCGCTCCTACCGCATCGGTTGCTATCAAGATTCTCCACCCCCGCGTCGAAAAGACTATCTCTCGTGACCTCGCCATCATGCATTTCTTTGCTTCGTGTCTCTCCCTTCTGCCAGGCATAAAATGGCTTTCTCTTCCAGAAGAAGTCTTGGTCTTTGGAGAAATGATGCACCAGCAATTAGACTTAAGACATGAAGCGGATAATCTATTGACCTTTGAGTCCAACTTCTCTCCAAGGAAGGTTCCGGTTACTTTCCCTCGGCCTTTGAAGATCTGGTCTACCAAGGAAATGCTTGTCGAGGAGTATCAGACTGCCTTGCCGCTTGAAGCCTTTCTTCGGAACGGTGGCGGTCCTTACGATTACCAAGTTGCCACCGTTGGCCTTAATGCGTTCTTGGTATGCATTTTCTAAACTCCTTTAGCAATTCTAACATAGGCCTAGAACATGCTCCTTCTCGACAACTTTGTGCACTCCGACCTCCATCCGGGAAACATTATGATCAAATTCAGCAAACCTCCCACAACGCGCATCCTTCTTAGAAATCTCTACAACCACTTCTTCCCTGCGCGGCCTTCCTCTGATTCTTCATCAGAATCCCTCTCCGCTTCCCTTATGGTCCCAGCGGACTACTCCGAGTCCGACGCAATTGTCGCGAAACTACGGAGCCTCTCTCACTCCCCTGAAGCATGGAACACTGAACTCCTGTCCCTCCATTCCTCCGGTTATGTTCCAGAACTCGTCTTTATCGACGCCGGTCTCGTAACGACTCTCAACGAAACCAATCGCCAGAACTTCTTGGATTTATTCAAGGCAGTCGCCGAGTTCGACGGATACAAAACCGGTCAATTGATGATTGAGCGGAGTAAAACCCCTGAATTAGCCACGGACAAGGAAACCTTTGCCTTGAAGATGCAGCACTTGATACTAAGCGTCAAGCGCAGGACGTTTAGTCTCGGCCAGATCAAGATTGCCGACTTGCTGAAGGAGGTGTTGAGGAACGTCCGGACGCATCATGTCAAGATGGAGGGGGATTTCATTAACACGGTTATTTCGATCCTGTTACTGGAAGGAATCGGGAGGCAGCTGGATCCAAACATGGATTTGTTTTCCAGTTCGTTGCCCATTCTTCGGCAACTTGGAGGTCAGATGGCGATGGAGACCAAGGGAGAAGGCATCCGTGCCATGGATCTCCCGAGGAGCAACTTGGCGGCCTTGCTCAAGGTGTGGGTGTGGATAGAAGCCAGGAGCTTCATTACCGGGGCCCTTATGAACGTGGATGAATTGGTTCAGCGGGATTGGTGAGTTCTTGCTGTGCTTTCTTTGACGGAGAACGAGACGCTAATCCTTCTTCAGGTTGACACCAAATATATAACGAATTATTTAGAAACTTTGCTCGCTTCACGGAATTTCATGGACTTAGAACAATCTCGCCACTCAAAGAACGTTTTACAGTAATAACTTTTGTAATGTGATCCCTACAACTAATACATCACGAACTGCGATGATTCCAAAGGTGTTCGGATATTCCTTGTAGTCCTGGCATGAGAAACAATCGCAACCAAATCTACTCCCTATCACAAGCATAGAAATCCCCATCTGGGTTTCCCAAACGAATCCCCATTGGAGTGGCGAACGACGTTGCATAATTGGTTCACTTCCTTGCTAAATTTGGACTTCATGCATTCTGTCAAAGTAGTAATTTAGACGACCGTCCTCGGTGTACGTAAACGCCAGGGCAGATGAAGCGCGCTGTGGATTTCTGGCAGTATATTTCTCTCAGAAATAAAATGCCAACCAGGAAATGTTTGCGCTTTTACCTCTACACAGGTGTGTACATGGAGGGGGAGTCAGAGGTCAGAGAACGCTTGAATGGGCAGACCTTGGAGAAAGCCAGATGGGATTTAAGTTAGCCAGGGGAAAATAAGCGATTATAGAACGACGAATATTCTGGTTATACATTGTACCCGAGAAAACGACCATTATAAGATTGTCCAACTATCCTTCCCTGCGAGAGCATGGACATTGTGAACTGTGTCATAGAAATGACTGGTACCAATTTAGCTCCTGGGTGAGAACAAAGACCTATAGATGGCACAATGAGTTGGCGGTTGACGAATGCATGGTCCCTATCAAGTACCACAGTTATGTTTAGATGCTTACCCTATCTTCCCGCGTCGAAATCTTACCAGGAAGGTCATTCCGGGAAAATGACGCGACTTAAAGTTGCAGGTCGGCGTCTATTATCGTAACCGGATTGGCTACCAATATGAGCTTATCATTGAGAGTTTCTAGCAGTGTGTATAACAGGCCTATCAGGGGTTTCTAGAAGCAAAGAACGGAAGGCGGGAAGAGCGATAAGCTCTCATTGAGTGTCGTCGTTATAGCACCCGAAAGCCTCCATTCAATCGTCTTGGAAGAAGAGTGGTCCTGTGAGGTATGCGACTTGGTTGCTGCAGAGTTGAAGCCGAGTTTACACTCAAGGGTACCACGTTGAAAGCAAGGTTCGTAGAAGACGACTACCATGTGTCTAATGTTGTTGGCTGGTGAAAGACGTTGGGTTCGCGGAATTCAGATTCTATATTGTTTCGGTATTTGCCGTGCGATGGATCATAGCGCTGATTGCCGCGCTGGCCGCTCGCGCCCATACCTGCGCGTCTGACTCGCGCACGCTCAGCTATCCTTCGAACCACCATGTCAAATGAACCACTGACCTTCAATCGTAAGATGCGACTTTGCCCCTAGCTTTGTCGGGATACTGAAACTCTTCCACAGAAGCTGTAATTGGTATTACAGAATTCAGTACGCATGTTATTAATAGGCATGGACGAATACCATATGTGACCCTGAGTTCTTCAAGTCGAGGTCGCAATCCATACGATACTTTATGTCAGGCAAGTATACCCGCCCGATTTATTTGTGAGAAGGAAGAAGTACGAAACTCCGGTCTACCAATCCCGCCACCCCACCCTCAATGAATATATCTCTGGTGCCGTTAAAGCGATCGGCGAAGAAATAAATCAGGTTCGTGTTTACTTGCATGTTACCGAGGAACTCAAGTTCTAACACTGTGTCCTACGATAGGGAACGGTAGAGAAGGTGGTCGTTGTAATAAAGAATAAGGAACAAGTACCACTAGAGCGGTTTATATTCTCTATCGAAAACATGATAGAGGTGGAAACCTTCAACAAATCAACCAACGTTGAAAACGCAATGTCCCCCAATTCGCTGGTGCAATACTTTCGCTCGTTCTTGATCAAGCTTTGCATGATTGAGTCATCCCTGGGCCAAATGGAACTTGGAGGTACAATGGAGTGTTGGGTTCCTCACTGACGTGACAACTAACTGCCTCGTTCAAGATGATGTCTCTTTCGCCATCTTACTTGAGCTCAGAGATAAAGTTGCACCCTCCACGTCACAAACTAAGGTCAAGTTACTTTATTACCGTCTATATTCTTGCTCAAGGTTCCTCCAATAGGATCCCCCACCGTGGATTCCAGCCGAAACGCAGCACACAACTGCAGGCGCCTCAGACAAAGCAGAGCTTCAGATGATCCGTGCCGTCAACACAGGCGTTATAAATGTAATTATCCCCTTCAACTGCAAAGTTAACGTCCATTCACATGCATACAGGTGTCTTTGGCTGTTCAGGAATCCGCAGAGAAACTAAAATGGGAACGAGACAAACTAAAAGCGCAACAATTACCTGCGAAAAATGTTCCAGAGTCAAAGCAAGAGAAAGGTGTAGAATAATGTACAATACGGTAGTTGAAAAAGCAAGTTAGACATCAACTCGGATGCGCTGTATGATGGGTATTATTCTATCCCACTCTTCCATTGCCTGCATTGAGTTCCATTAGCCTGATCCATGCGACCATGCATCGAAACGTACCGCTTTGTAAAACTCTATCTGCCCATCTGCAAGCTCACCGAGAGTTTCTTTCATCTCAGCGCTCTTAGCGTATTGAAAGATGGTTTGTTCTCGGAGTGTGGCGTCGTTGAATGCATCCGAAGTTTCGTGGGCAGTCGTAACAGCGTCCTGGAGCTGATGCAGCCGTTAGCGTCGAATTACCTGGGTCATGTATTTCAAGTCCGCGTACCTCTTTGATCTTGGTATCCAATTTCTTCATCTTCTCGACACGGCTACGGTCATCATCTGCTCCACGAAGAGCATCCACCCTGTCCTTAATGTACGCACCAAGTCCCAGACCCGAGCTACCTGCATGACCACTTATGATCGCAGAAAGACGGTCACGCTCAGCTGTTACGCCTGAAAGGTAATCCGTAAGTTCTTCAAGGTCGAGCTGCTTTTGGTCTCGCAGTTTCAATACGGCTCTGTTGGCATGGGAGTATGTTGTGAGTGAGTGCAAGTGGATCAATAGAGGGTCGGTAGAGGTTTGCGTCTGGAATCTTGTCAGCAATAGACCGCAGTTGGCAATTGCGGTGGTAATGCTCACTAGGTGTCGCAAAAGGGCGGAGAACTCCAACAGAGTATTGGAGAAGTGATTCAAAGGGTCGGTAATACCAGATTCCAAGAAGCCGAGCCCTTGAACTGCCACGGCAAGATCATGGTAATCGGCAGTCATATCTTCACCAGATTCGGGATTCCCATCTCGTTCAGCCTCAGACCAAAACAAACCGGAAGGCGAGAACGACGACTCACCACTAGTTCTGTTGCGAATTCTGTTGTACAAACGATCCATGGCAGCCAATCCCTCCTCAAACTTGTCGACATTCTCCCTCATCACCAAGAACCTTTCGTCTGGCTTCCGTACGCGCGCAAAGGCATTCAGGAGGGTATCTGAAAGGTTGTCCATGAGCCCAGGGGAAGGCTCCTGAGTTGGAGGATGTGCGACATGTTGATGCATATACACATGCTGAAAGTTCGTTAGAAATGGTGTTGAAAGCCAAAGGATTAACTCACCCATTCAGTTGACTCGAAGAAAGCGCGAACAAGGGTACTCCGCTGTAGAACCGGGTGCCGCGCAATACGCTGGAGGAATCGATGCAATCTAATTCGGCATGAGATTAGAGTTGCAAAGTAGATCTTCCCGGCTCACTCGACTCTCCGGCGTTCCATGAATTCTGGGCTGAATCTGTCGCCAGTGATATACTCTGGTGGCGCTGTTATTTAGAGTGTTCAGCGGTTGTACATTTAGAATTATCGCACCAAGCCTATGCTTGTCCGGTAGTACAGGTACCACACATGCTGGGAAGTCTCTTGTAAGATGTTCCCTAAGGAACACGAAGTCTTGGAATCGGCGCCTTGATGAAGGGGTTGGTGTAGAGAATATTGGAAGGTTTGTCTTGATATCAGATATCCGTCAATAACAAGATGGTATAGAACAGAACTTGATTACCTTTGCTGAAACCAGGTATGAGACATATGCATCCTTCGTTTCTGCTAGTTCCTTGACAGGGTCCCTTACCGACGTAATGAGATACCCCTCCCACTTGGGTTGCAGTGGATCGTCATTGCCTTCTGCGGTGCTTTGCCTGAAACCGGGTCCTATCGCAGAATTGTCGTCGTGAATGTCATATGCGGTGGTTGAGGGAGACTCCCAAGTGACGCTGTCGAATACGTCCTCCTCGTCGTTGAGCATTGCGGTGCCAAGGAGATGAACGCAGTGTGCTCGCCGCAGTTACATAAAAGGGACGTGCATCAAGGCCTGGGTCAGACATTGATTCCTGAGAGTATAACAAATGACAACACACATTTCTTAACACTGCTCCACCATGTCGAGCTGGTTACTGCCCACCTCACGGTGGTACGCCGGTTTCTGGATTGCGATATGGCTGCTATTACCCACAGTCTTCGCATACGAGGCCACCCTGTCGGACAAAAGTAAGCCATAGCGACCTTCATTATGCCGACGTAATGACTTCTGATGCTGTACTTTCGCAGTCTATGCGCGTCAAGCGTGCAGCGGGATGTGGGGAGGGGATTCTGCACATATCAACGGTAAATCAGCCAGTCACTCTCAGCACCATAGTCCATATTCTTAATACTGCCTTTTGATAGTCACATTTGACCAGCAATCTCAAGGCGAAGTTGCAATGGTCATTTACGAATGGAAGGACTCAGATTACCTTGGGAAGGACCGAACAGTCACGGCTGAAGAAGGGGGACAAGCGGTAGGTGTTTTCTTCTCTGACCTTCTTCCGACATGCTCACCACATCACAGAAAGTCTATGTGTGCACGACCAATGCTTTGACAGGAGGCTATTGCACTTCTAGTCAACTTGGACGGTTCATTTTGGACATGCCTGCGGGCAAATCAATCAACGATACGAGCGTATGGTCGGCTCGCGTTAAGCTACCTGGAGGAAGCCCCAGCCAAGTACCTACGGCAGTCGACGCCAAAGGATTTTGGGACAACCCACCCAATGGAAGTTTCCCTACACCTCCAGCCAGCGAATACGATTCTCCTTGGAAGCGTCAAACCCCGTCTCCACAGCAGGAACACGACCACGAGGGCGTGTATACATACACCACCCCGATTTACTACCCAGTATCTCAAACCGGTTACTACTGCGTTGGTCAGTTTACATTTCGCACAGGTCAAGTACTTAATCTGATGATAAGCATAGCCATTGTACCCATCACCTCGGACACAAGGAAGCCTCCTCGTCAAGCGAGCACCGACGTCCCGGGGCACCCAGAGTACAAGGCGACCGTGCTTTTCAAGAACGTATTCGATGGGCAGCTACCTGCGACTGATTATCCTAAGGTCAATGTGAGTGTTCAAGACATTCGTCCGGGACGCATCATCTGACTGCAAACTAGTTCTACTTTGTCATGTTCCTCCTTTACGCTGTCATTGGGATTGCTTGGGGATTCCTCTGCTATAGACATCTGCAGGAATTGCTCCCAATTCAAGTAGGCGAAAATGATTTGTTCTGTCCGCAAGACACTCAATTGATTGTTTGTAGTATTACTTGTCAGGCCTTGTTGGTCTCCTCGTTGTTGAAATGTGTGCAAGCTGGGGTATGTGTGTCTAATCTTGTGGTCACACCACACCGCTGATTCTATTTGACACAGCGTACTACAGATACCTCAACGCCCATGGAAAAACGACGGCATCAACAGCATTTTTAATTGTTGGTTAGTCTTCCCCAAGTCGTCTGGAAGAATATCTTTTGATGTGGTGGGCTCTTAGTTGCAATTCTCGACGCCGGTCGAAATTCCATGTCTTTCTTCATGCTTCTTGTCGTCTCTCTGGGTTTGAGTGTTGTCCGCGAATCATTGGGCACCACAATGCGCAAATGCCAAGCTCTAGCTGCGGCGCACTTTTTATTCGGAAGTAAGACTTGAATGCATACTCCAACCTCATATTCAATCTGACCTATTTTCCAGTCCTATATGCCGTTGGAATCGTTCAGTTGGAACTGGAATCCGCATCTGCCCTCGTTTTACTGTTGTTCATCATACCCCTTGCCTTCACTCTCAGTGGATTCCTGCTGTGGATAATGTATTCTCTTAATGGTGAGTTCACAAGTAGTTTTAGTGTGAACTTAGTGCTTATGAGCATCCAGCCACTCTGCAACAGCTTCGCGTACGCAAGCAGCGCTATAAGCTTCGAATGTTTCAACACCTTCAGTATATTCTGATTTTTGCCGTTGTGGTTATTGGTGTCTTTTTCGTTGTTTCCTCCATGTCTTTCTCTGGACGTTTGGCTGAAGGTACACCTGAGAATTATAACATTCTACGATGCCAGTTTTTCTTACACCTTGCTTCTAGATTATGCCGCAAACTCGTGGCGCAAACGATGGTGGTTACTGGACGGATGGTTGGCCCTCTTGTACTTTGGTTGCTTCTGCACAATCGCTTTCTTGTGGCGCCCAAGTGAAAACAACAGAAGATATGTACACCCACCATTTACTTCCTTCAGGAAACTTACCTTCGTTCTGGATATCCACATTGTCTATGTCAGACGAAATTGCTCAAGATGAAGAAGAGGCCGAAGATTATGACCTCCAAGCCATCCAATCTCGTAGCCGACAGCGGGACGAAGACGATGATGATGCCGCTACTCTTGTTGGCTCGAGACAAGGCGGTCCTGGAACAATTTCCGGGGATGTTGTTTTCGAAATCGGCGATGAAGATGATGACGAGGATGATGCGAACAAAAAGCACAAAACTCAAAGACTTTCTGGGGAAAATGCAGACTACCAACCCGTAAACGGAAATACTGAGGAGCGGCAAGGCTTGATGCATCGTGACGACTGATCCTTACAGTAACTACGATTCGCTCTAATTTATCGTTCATTGTAGAATATTATAAGTACAGAGATAAAATACATGAAGTAAGCGAACAACAAACAAGATTAGTCCCGAATACGCCCTGAAGACACCGAGTACAACCGGGCAGCAATGTTCATGCTTTGCAGTTCCTGAAATAACGATAATGTCAGCGACTACTCAAAACGTTTGAAAGAGCTGGTCTGACCTGGAACAGCAGCTTCGCTGCGTAAGGTATATAAAGTTGCGAGCATGCTGTCTTGTTCTTGCAGGCGCGACATTCAAAGCTTTGTTTTTTCTATGAAGCAAACAATGGTCAGAATGATTTCAATAACATACATTGAAAGGCTTACAAGATTAGCAATTGCCGTCAAACCACAACTGAAGGCTAAGTCAGTACCCTGTAGCCAAAAAACCAACAATCATCGGGACTTACATGTCACAAACATGAAGCCGGTAGGCATCACTGGCGTCGAACAAACGTTCCTTCAGGAAGCCAGCGATTCCGTGCGAAATCATACAATCACGTTCCATCTCTCCGAAACGCAGGCCACCATCACGACTACGACCCTCGACAGGCTGGCGGGTAAGAATTTGCACCGGTCCACGAGCTCGGGAATGAATTTTGTCGTCCACCATATGCTTCAGACGTTGATAGTAAGTGGGTCCCAGATAAACCTGTGCCTGAAGCTTGCGGCCGGTGTGGCCATGATACATGACTTCAAGACCACGAGACTGATAACCCTTCTGCCGAAGGAACTTGGACACTCCCTCTACAGTTAGATCGGTGAATGGTGTTGCATCACCTTCGTTTCCGATTAGGGTTGCCACCTTCGAGAGCAAACATTCAACTAAATGTCCGATAGTCATACGAGATGGAATGGCGTGGGGATTGATGATGATATCGGGAACAATGCCTTCCGCTGTGAAAGGCATGTCTTCCTGGCGGTAGGTGATACCAATGGTACCCTTCTGACCGTGACGAGAGGCAAACTTGTCGCCGGTTTGGGGAATACGCGTCGATCGGACACGGACCTTGACGAATTTTTGACCATCAGCATTCGTCGTGAGTAGTACTTGGTCGACGATGCCGTTTTCTGTGCTCTTGAGAGGTGTCGAGACATCCCGCCGCGTGTGCGTTCTCGTACGCTGTCCAAGTTCTTCGCTGTCAGCCGGAAGTGGTGCAGTCTTGCCGATGATGATATCCTCTCCCACGACGTTTGTACCAGGCGCGATTAAACCATCGTCTTCGATCTTGTCGTAGGTTCCGTGCTTCATTCGTAGTGTGTTCTCTCTCGTCGGTTTTTCGAATTCTTCTAGATCTTGAATCCCGTTCTTCTTCTCTAGATCCATATAACTTCGATAATAGATACTTCGGAACAGGCCACGATCGATTGAACTTTGATTCATGATGACGGAATCTTCTTGGTTATAACCACTGTAACACAGAATGGCGACGATGGCGTTTTGTCCGGCAGGCAGTTCTCGGAATTTGAGGTATTCCATGGATCGAGTTGTTGCAAGGGGCTTCTGAGGGTAATAAAGGATGTTGGCCATTGTGTCCATGCGAATGAGGAAGTTGGTGAGGAAAATGCCCATCGCTTGTTTACCCATAGCGGATTGGTAGGTGTTACGAGGAGACTGAGACGGATGTTAGACGACGACATCGTGTTACTGAAGCACTACTCACTTGGTTGTGATCGGGGAAAGGAATAATACTGGCACAAATGCCAAGAATCATACTAGGATGGATCTCGCAATGGGTCCATGTATGAGCATGAGTTCCTGCCTTCAATCGAGCAGCGGGATCGAATTCAACTTCGGTTTCTGGCGGTCTGCCGTCAGCTTGTCGTCGAGAGGCTTCAAGATCTTCTGGGGACATGCATATCATAACTGTCTCCTCTTCCTCAGCATCCAACAACTCCACCACACCGGTCTTGATGAGATTCTCCCACTTGTATTCCCCGCCTTCATCGTTCTCGTGGTTTACGATCCATCTTATATGCTTCTTCTGCAACACCAATTGCTGGTTCTCGACGATGAACAAGGGTCGGCAAACACGACCGGCATCGGTGTAGATCCGCAACTCCCGCTCTCGAATGTCTCGAACGACCGACACTTCTGGGGAAATATCGTCCTTCCTTCTAAGTTTCTTGATCGTCTTCACGAGATTTGCGGGATCTCTGTGAACCCCCATCCAAACGCCGTTGACGAAAACCTTGGTGCAAGGCACCGTTGAATGTGCGTTCTCCTCCAAAGATTCCAATCCCCACTCTTCCAGGAATTCGATGACGGGTTCCGAGTAAGAGCCGACGGAGATGCATGACATCAAGGCCAAATTCTTGACAAGACCGCACGCTTGACCTTCTGGAGTTTCAGCAGGACAAACCATACCCCAGTGCGTGTTATGCAGCTGACGGGGCTTCGCGATCTTTCCTTCTCGTCCCAGTGGCGTATTGCATCGACGAAGATGCGACAACGTTGATGCATAGGTATACCGGTTAAGAACTTGCGAGACGCCGGCCTTGGATGTCATGGTTTTCTTCTGATCACCCCAATTGCCCGTGGCCAGCGAGTACTTCAGGCCGTTCGTGATTGTCTGATGCTTAATGGCAAGGGTGAGGTTAAACTCTTTGTGAGTTTCAACGCACTGAAAGAGTAAGAGTGAGCATTGGTCGGTTGATCACCGCAGGTACCATGTAACAAGACTGACCTTCTGCAAGTGCCGATAAACATCTTTTGTGAGTCTTCGGAACAACATGCGGAAGAGGTTGGCCAATAGAGGACCAGCAAGATCAAGGCGCTTCTTTCCGAAATGATCACGGTCGTCCAATTCCCGTCGTTCAAGAGCTGCAAGGAGTAGCCGGTGAATCATGTAGCCGAAAAAGTAGGCCTTCTTTGATTCTGAGCCCTCGGCCATGGAAACGTGGGGCAACATCTCCTTCTGCAGAATTTCTTGTGCGTATCGGATACGACGGTCGCGAGCAAGACCGGTGGTTGTACCACGGTTCCCTATGAAATCGAGCGCTACCTCGCGGTCTTGGATGACGAAGCCATCGTCTATGCAAGGTTTCAGCATTTCCAGCATTTGGGCGTCTTGCATATCGTAGCAAATATGCTCCAAGATATCGCGGTCTGAAATAACACCGAGTCCGCGGAAAACGACCCAGATGGGGATATCGACCTTGATATACGGAATTGTCGCTTTCATGACATTCCCTTGCTGGATTAGCAGAGGCTCAGTTGAGGACTGAACTGTAAACGGTTGTCAACAAAGACTTACCGAACGTTCTTGGTTTCTGTGGAACATCTTCACTTGAAATTGGCTGATGGTCTTCCCGCCCTTTTCGACTGCACTACGAATTTCGGCAAGGAAGTTGATTGGTGATGGTTGTGCCTTGGCGAAAACATAAACATGGTTGGTCGCCATGCGCTCCTGCGCAATCAACACCTTCTCCGATCCATTGATGATAAAATAGCCTCCAGAATCGTAAGGACATTCGTTAAGGTCGTATAGGTCTGAATCGCGCAAGCCGTGGAGGATACAGAAGCTGGACCGCAGCATGATTGGGACCTGGTTAAAATCGAATAAGAATTATGGACCAATTCCATCAAATGGTGACGCACTTTTCCTATCCATATTTTTGGGAGGTCTGGGGGATCCACTGACTCTACTTCCCACTGGACGTCTCCCGGAACGTCAGGATCCTCCCGTCCAACCAACACTCGTTTGTTCATATCGATATATAATGGTGCGGAGTACGTCAGGTTTCGCAAACGTGCTTCTTGAGGGAAGACTGGAACGACAGAACCGTCTAGCTCAGTCACAGTCGGACGCGACAGGTAGATTTGGCCGAATCTGATCTCGTAACGACGTGTTGTATCACTTGAGAGCCCAGTATGCTGATCTGCCTGATCCAAAATGAGTTCGGCATTTTCATCCACCAGCTCTTGCATTGTATTTTGAACGAATTCATCGAAAGAATCGAGCTGCTGTCGCACAAGACCCTTCTGGTCAAAGAAACTGGTAATGACTGTCCAACAGTCTTCTTGGGTTATCGGCGCAGAGTCCTCATCATAGTCGTCCTCCTCCTCTTGTCTATAATTGGGATCGTCAAAGACATAGTGGTCCTGGGAGAACTCTATAAAAGCCGTTCATGAGCAACGCTCACCAACAGACCTGATGATTGGAATTACCCTGGCTCATGTCCTTTGCTTTCCGGTGAAATTACTGGCAAGTTGGTTGTTTCGTCTGTTCACCAACTCGGAATTTCTTCGTTATTATGTGCAGGGCAAAAGGGAACTAGTTGCAGCGTCCAAAGCGCGACCGTCACGGCGGTTGAGGACAAGGCAGAATGTTTGGGCCAGCTGTGCATCAAAGCACGTCCATTTGTAATCTTTGTTTGACCGTGTTGTCGGAATTGCCGATATTACATGTAGCGCCGCGTTAGGTCTTGACTCGAACACTCATGCGGCCTTCAGAATGGAATGTAGGACACATGCGTAATTTCGGAGAACAAAACCAGGTATATGATCACATAGGATTACATGAAATAAACTAATTCACGCTGACAGGATCTCCTTGTTTTGGGACATTGAACAGTTTCTCTTGCGACACCGTCTCTTTCTTGGCTTCTGGGGTCTTACTTGCAATCTTGGCGATTAACTTCTTCATTTTCTCCTCTGCATGAGATGCGTAATGTCCCTGTCATGGCTCAATAAACCCGAAATCAACATTATTGAACCTTTGGACTTACCCCAAATATCAGCGTGTGGTTCAGATAATGGAACGACTCGTATAATTCTCCTCGCAGGTCATACTCTTCAATTGGCTCCGTTTTCGGATTGTGCCGAAAGTATGTATCAAAGAAAGTCTTGGGGAACCCCCCAAACATTCTGGAGATCGCTAAACTGGAGCACGATGGTCAACAACGAACGACGCATGCAAGTTGCCGATGTACTCAGACTCGTTGTGCCCATAGAACGAAGCAGGGTCATAGATGATGGGCTTATTGTATTTGTCGACGCCAACGTTTCCGCTCTGATTTTGCCTGAAGCATCAGTGAAATATCAAGATATCTGGTCGGTGCGAACACACCCATAAATCACCGTGCAGAAGAACTGGCTGAATTACTAAACCACCTGGATTTCCAATAAGCCGGTACTGTGCAAATCGTCAATTCACGCAGCCTACCCAGTAGTTCGGGAATGACGCTAATACAAAAGACCGATATGTCAACACTTCAGTTCCTGCGCCTACTTCAAGAAAGCTTACTCCTGAATCACAGTATCTCCAATGTCACATAAATTGGAATATCTGCTACTTTTCTTGCGGATTTCCGTAATCAAGTGCTGATACATGTTCCCGTAACATTTCTCCCATGTCGCGAACCATCCATTTTCAAAGCGTGTAGGACCGCAGTAGGTTGGGACCTCGAAACCAAAGCCGTGGAGACTCTTCAATTGATGAAGCTCTGTAGCTAGCCGCCGCGCCAGTTCCTCAGAAGCTGCGGTTGTCAGTGGACCCAAGTCCTTGTACTCAGATATGAAGTATGATCTTCCGTTGTCGTAATGGCCAAAGGCGTAGAGGTAAGGGGCGATTTCCGGGGCTGCAATTTGGATTGCTTTGAGGGACTCTGCCTCCCCCGCGATTTGCTCTGATTCGGACGGTGAGCCCTCTTTTACAAAGTAAGTTCGGCCGGACGTGGAGTGTATCTTTGGAAGAGTACCGGAGTACTGTCCTGAAGAATCGATATTGTCGAGTTGCTCTTTGAGAGCGGTTGGGAGGTGGGCGTTCGAATTCATCCTCTGCTAAATGATGTCATCCTAGTTGCGCATTACAATGGTAAAGGCGGCAACAACTCCAGCGCCAAGACCAGTCTGCCGAGATGCCGCGGTGTCAGGCTATTACAATCCCGGTTCCGGTTCCATGTTCAAAAGCGATTTATAAGAATGTCCGAAAACCTATCGTTGTAACACCGCGCATCGAGGTTGTCAATGATGTCGCAATTCCTCCTTACTCACGCGAAGAGCTGGGTTATAAATCGGAAGACTCTATTCTCTGCAGCCTCAACCGCCACCTACCATCCAGCTATCGAAATCCTAGCCAAATGCCGTACATCAACAACCCAGTGCCAGGGGCCTACCAGTTTTTCCCCTTGAACCAACCAGCAATTGGTGATCGCCTTGAGCCCAAGGTAGAGGCCTTTTCGACGATAATCATTCGGAAAGTATCTCACTGTTGAAAAGGCTTCCGATCCTAAGCTATTCCAGCCCCTCACCCTGAGAAATGTGACCTTCAAGAATCGAATTCTCGTCGTGAGTGCGATAACCTGTTCCAAGTGTTGCGTTATCTCAACCGGTTGAAGCCCCCCATGTGCATGTACAGCGCCAAAGATGGCCACGTCACCGACTGGCACCTCGTCCACCTAGGAGTGAGTGTCAATGTCAGCAACACGATAGTCCACTAAACGTTATTACGATTGCTTTTTCAGGGACTTGCAAGCCGTGGTGTCGGTGGAATTTGCGTCGAGGCAACTGCCGTAGTACCTGAAGGAAGAATATCTCCTGAAGATGCTGTAAGCGCCTAACCTTGCAGTAGTTCCGTTCCACACCTAACTTCGTCACAGGGAATCTGGGCAGACTCTCACATCGCACCATTCCGCAAGGTTGTGGATTTCTCGCACGCACAAGGGACCAAAATAGGCATACAGCTCGCGCATGCAGGGAGGAAAGCCTCTTGCCATGCTCCATGGGTGCAGGATAGAGCACCGAAAGGCACCTCTTACGTTGCACAGAAGGAAGAAAATGGCTGGCCGGACAATGGTAAGCACAACTTCGCCCTTGATACATACGAAATTGCCGCTTACGTCCCTGAGACAGTTCGCGGTCCCTCTGAATTGGCCTACCACCCCAAATACCCAACACCAAAAGGGCTATCAATCAAAGAGATAGACGATGTAGTCCAGGCATTTATAGATGGGGCCCATCGATCTGAAGCTGCAGGATGTGAGAGGAGTTACTGTGATTTCGGATAGAACTGATAGCCTTCCAGTTGATTTCATTGAGATCCATGCCGCTCATGGGTACCTCATCCACGAATTCCTTTCCCCCATCTCCAACGGCAGATCAGACGAGTACGGGGGGTCATTCGAGAACAGAATTCGGCTACTCCTTCGGATCGCGACTGCCGCTCGCGCCGCTTGGCCCAACAAACCACTCTTCGTCCGTATCAGCGCTACCGAATGGGTTGAAGGCCCTGAGAAAGAAGGCAACGAATGGAAGCAATGGGGTTTAGAACAAAGCGCATTGTTGGCGCAGAAACTTTACGAAATTGGGGTAGACCTCTTGGACGTGAGTACTGGCGGAAATTCCAGTCATCAAAAGATCCCAGCAGGGCCAGGTTTCCAAGTAAGTGCACCATGTATTTGGCTCTATATCGACAGCATTTCTAAACATTGTCAGGTGCCATTTGCTGCAGAAATTCGGAAAAGAGTACCAGGCTTGGCCGTTGGTGCCGTAGGTCTCATTACTGAGGCGCAGCAGGCGGAGAACTATTTGAAGGAAGGGAAGGCGGACGTCATATTTTTGGGTAGGGAGCTTCTCCGCAATCCCGATTGGCCTTTGGAGGCCGCTAAGAAACTTGGAGTAAAGCTAAAGGCAGCCAATCAGTATGAAAGGGCGTGGTACAAACTATAGATCGAAACCCACGCGTAGAGTCTAGACATGACCACTGACGATTTACTGAACGTACCCAGCCACTTTCTTGTGCATAGAGGTTGGGATCTGATGACAATGCTTCCAAAGAAAGTCGTGGAACGGTAGATGGTCAGGCCCAGGGTTGGGGTTAACAACATTGTCTAGTTGCATTTGTTTGATCTGCGGTGAAAATGTTCAGTGCCATCGGCGACGCAAACAGAGAGCTCACTTCGTACCTGGTCAGTCGTAATGGTGAATATGCTTTCAGGAAGCTTCTCCATTACTCTGGCCTGCAGCAGCCCAAAAGAAAGTGGCAATGATACTACAGGGCGCCATCGAGGAACGTACTTGAGGGTGTAATGCATCAACTGTCGAAGACTATGCACTGCAGAAGACAAGCGGGGTTAACCCCATTTTGATACTGCAATGAGGACACGCGTCTCACCTTGGGGCCCACCTGCTTCGAGGATTTTGCCGCGAATCTCGTTTTCAATATCAGGGTCGCCTCTTGTCATGGCTTCAACCACCCTCCCAATATCGCTCGCATAAACGGGTTGGAAGAGTGCGGTACCGCCATTGTATACCGGGAGAACGGGAAGGTATTGAGACAAGCGGGCGAATCGCTGTATCTCAACGTCAGGACTCACAGTATGATGGAGTAGAACGCGACCTACGTTGAAGAATTGGTCCTCTGGCCCAAATACTATGCTAGGACGGATGATAGTCGCGTCTGGACACACATCCCTGACGAGTTGTTCTCCTATGCCTTTGGTCTTGGCGTAAGTGATATCGCTCTTGGGGTCTGCCCCAATGGCACTGATATGAATGAGTTGCGCGCCAACATCTCTTGCGGCCAATGCGACATTCTCCGCGCCTTTACATTGGATGTTCTCAAATTCTGCGGGTGTCCCATTCAAGAGTCCGACCATTGATATAATCGCATCCGCTCCTTCAAACGCTGGTCGTAGTGTTCCGGGCTTGGTGATGTCCACAGGAACAGCGGATATACGTCCGGAAACACCATCCTTCTGCAGCGCTTGTAGCAGTTTATCAGGATTTCGGGAAGAAATCTGGACATGGCGAGGTGCTCCTGTGGTGGAAGATTCGATTGCGCTGGCCATGTGCTTTCCTAGAACGATGATGTCAACAGTCATACCCCTGTATATCCTTCGCGGCGAGCCAACGCTACCTAAAAAGCCTGCGCCACAAAGCACAATCTTTCTTGTCGCCATTGAAGAGATAATTTGGGCGAGGGTATCAGGGTGTGCAGAACCAAGATTGTTGCGTTTTAAATACCGTTCGTTCGGAGCACAGCCTGAAGCGATTACGCAAACCCAACGTAGTACGCACTGATAGTAGTCTTCGTTCGGGACCGATCCTCTATTCCCTCGCCTTCCTTGATTCCTTGACTTTGACTCGAGGTGATGGGACTCTTGATTATTCAAGCTGTCTATTTTGAAACAGTACGATGTTATTTTACACTGGACAGACTAGTTTATTTCGGTTGTCCTACAGTCTGTTTTCATTGCAGCAGGATTTCTAAGGAAACTTGAACTTGTCCGTATCATCCAAGAAAAAGCCCTGTTGCTCGAAAGTTTAAGCCATGATACGAACTCCACGGAGTGTTGTTCACATCTATCTCCCGCCCAGCGCAACCCCATCCACCTAGAAAATTCCGCCGAGAGACGGAGAAAGGATGAAGTCAATCCTCCGTGTTATCCAATTGCATGCTTTCGATGTCTCCAACTATCACAACGCCATCATCCATGGCACTAGATTTTCCTCTTCTTCGTTTTGTTGGCGGTCGAAGAAGAGGCTTTTCAGAAGTAATAACTTCGATGGTTTCTGGAGTGATTTGTGGCGGAGGTGCTGGTGCACGGATTTCTGGGACGGGCCCAGAGAAATCCTTCCCCGTCATCCTTGATAGGGTGGCAATGTCTTGTAGTGTGTAAGCTGAGAGACCTTGCGTTGTAGATATCAACTGGAAGGGTTAACTCACCGACTTCCTTTCGATTATTCAAACAGTAGTTGATCCTAGCGTGGTTCCGTTTGTCTTCAATCTTAAATTTATTTTTGCAAGACTTCCTGTCCCTCCCCGGAAGAACATATGCAATTAACTCGTAGTTTTCCCCGAATTGTGAGAGGGCCTTTCGAATGTTGGTCAATGCAAATAACTGAAAACCAAAGAACATACCTCGAAGAACAATTCGGTTTCCTCGGCACTCCAACGAGAGCCACGGTATCGTTTCCCGTAAGTTCCTGAATTGACGAATTTGGTGTGATCAGATTCGGTAATATGGGTATAGTTGGCAGTCTCGTCTGTTTCCTCGCGATTGACCACCAAAGAATCTTCGTCAATGATAGTCTCCCCGTTCGGTCCAATCCTGACTTGAACGTTATACCGGCTTTCTGCAAGCTCTTGACTATAGTCAAAATTGGGATTGTTTTCTTCGTTATCGTTGCTAGAAGGTGTCTTTACGACGGGAGCGGGAGTTGGAAGAGGTACCGTAGAGTCGGCCTGGTCAGCAAGTAGTTCTGCCTCCTCATCTGTGCGGCCATATTTTTTGGCCTCCATAATCGCTCGCATTCTAGTTCTCTTCTCGCGATTCCGTTGTTTCCAAGCAGCGTGGTTGCTGAGAATTTCAGCGGCTTTGCTGCTAACCCTTCCTTGGCCCGTATCGTTGCACAGGGTAGCCATTGTGACTACTGTTGGATCGATATCCTCCCCTGGGTCGGCGTTTGGATCGTATGGAGGCAGAGATGGACCCCTTGAACGCCGTCCCCGACCAGACCTTTTCTTGGGCTCCTCACCCTCGCCCTCGCCCTCGTCTGGTGTGGCTGTTTTGGACCGTGATCGTTTGCGTTTAGTTTTTAAGACAGGGGCGTCACTATCTTCCTGTGCATGCGAGCCTTGGGGCTGGGAGGAAGACGATTCCTGTGCAGGCGTTTGTATCACTGGCGGCGGTGAAGGAGAAGCGGGAGGGGCAAGGACAGGAGCGGGAGGAGCAGAGTTACTGGGAACAGTCAAGAAAGTCGCGGTAGGCGCCGGTGTTGGTATCGGTTTCGCGGGAGCTGTTGTCGAAGGAACGGGCACTCGAGAAGGAGTGGATATCAGAATTGGCACTTGCTGAGGCCTGCTGCTACCTGGTATAGGTATTGACACAGGTGTTGTAGACTGTGATACATTCCTCTGTGGTGAAACAATATTTGGGACTGGAATTGTAGCCCTGGATGTTGTGAATGTCCGTGGAACGGTGGGTTCTCTCGACGGAATAGGGATGGAAGCAGCGGGAGTTGGGACCGCTACTGGGATGCCTGGGGAAATTGTGGGCATCTCCGGTATTGTTTGGAGAGGAACAGTCGAGGGAGGAGGCATTGACGCCTTGGACGTCGAAGCAGATGAAGATGCATCCTGTGGTCCAGAAGTGGGCACAACAGACGCTTGTCGGGACGCAGTGGGACCAGGACCGGGGGGAGCTCTAGGCCGCGCCTTGGTTACGGGTTTGAAGACAGCATTGCCCTTTTCTATTTATCTGTCAGAGTAAATTCAGAATTAGTGCCTTGGGTACATACGAACTCTGCTCGACATCACTGTCGATGTCGGAGGAAGAGAAAAACAAGCTGAGTCGGATCGTCCTGGCCCGGCCTTGTCACGGTGAGATTAGATATTCCGGAAAGGGCAACTACCCGAGCTGCACTTATCCGCGACCATGTTGAATGCCCAAAAGGCAGCAGCCAACTCGAATAAGCCTGGGGTTTTGCTGCCTGTTGGCGACAAGCTAGGATGGGACACTGTGCTGGAAGAATATGAAGAACCCGTAGAACTCAAGTCTGTTGCAGACAGGTGAGCAACTAGCTTTCGTGGTCTCAGCTCCTTCTGATGCATATGCAGTTGTGTGCTTGCCCAGTCTCTTAAACAATGTGCGTGGTTGTGTCCAAGTAGGCGACGCAGCTAATCGAATTCAGCCAGAGAAAAGTGGCTCCATCATACATTCCCCAAATTCCAAACCAAGTTGCGCAATAAAGCTAGTTCTGACATTCCAGAGCCTTTACCCCACACGATCCAGACCAAAGGCCGCTGCGACATCGAGATTGGACCCCATATCTTTCCAGAGACTATTGTATACGAAGTCAATTACCTCCAGCCGCCTTCTCGAACTCCAGTTGCCACTGCGACTCACGGCTGGACACCCGTTTCGCCATATGCAGGGTCATATTACTACCATCCACAAGCACCAAATTCAAATGCATTACCGGCAGCAGTACCGCTGCCCACACCTGCGCCGACATCGACGTCATCTGGCCCAGCGGTAGCACCACCGTACGGCGTCGCGCCTACCTCTACACCAGCATCAGCACTACCCACCTCCGTTGGCGGGCTTTGGGGTTCAGTTTATTCTCAAAGTGACCCACTTCAGCAAGAGTTTATCAGCATAGCCAACACTGCCGCCTCTACAGACCCGGAATTCTCTTCAGCCTTACAACTTGCAATCGCCGGGACTGCAACCCAGGAGCAGCTGAAGATGCTAGGCGAGCGCCTGAAGCAATACCAGGCAGCTGCTCAACAACTATCGCAAGCCAAGCAAGCAGTTCTGTCAGCTTCACTCTCGACCCCACAAGTTCAAACAACGCAGTATTCTTATCCCTATGCTGTTCCAGTCGCCCCTCTTCCTCCTGTGAGGCCCTTTGACATTGTCCTAGAGTTTCGCGACACACCAGGAGAACGACTTTTGTTTCCTCGGAGCCCGGTATCATTCGAAAAATCTACCACAGAGTCAGAGGAATGGGATCTTAAAGTCCGGTTGCCTTTTGACAAGCAAACTGCTGAGACTGGAAGCTCGAAAGCAAACGAACCCGAAGCCAAGGGAAAAGACAAGGCTACAGCCGAGGAGAAAGGAGAAGACGGAGAGGAATCAAAACAAGAGTATCGCCGGGCGCACCTCGTGTTAACGAACGTACCCACAGCGGTCGTGGATACGATTACAAGATGGATAGGCAGTGACGACAAGGCGAAGGAATATAAAGAGATTCTAAAGGCGTTGGTACGCAGAACCGCCTCTTTGTTTGAACTCGCCACTGATACATCGTGACAGGACCAACCAAAGCGCCTGTATCTGGGCTACAGACTGACTGAAGGGCCTCTGCTAAGCCAACTACAGACAGTGCGTAAAAACCATATTCTTTCCGACGCGATCTAGACCGACATCTACAGATGGCTCATCCACCAATGAAACTGCTGAAGCATGGGCCTAATCCTGTTAGACCCCCGCGGAAGAGGGCTCCTCCCAAGGCCAAAGAGCCCAAAGAGAAGCCGAAGACTGTGGTTGTGTCGCCTGCGCCCACTAGCGTAGCCCCGCCCACGAAGGACGTCGTTGCGCCTAAGCCACCCAAGGCCTCGAGAGCCAGCGCCCCAACTGCCGCGAAGCGACAAAAGACCGCACATAGGATTCCATTCGAAATACAATGTCTCGTGTGCAAGATGAAGGACGTTCCCCTCATACTTGGAGGCAGTAAGGATGTTAACCTCTTAGACCTCGAGTGTAATGATAAAGTTTCCGTTTAGGGTACTGCAGGCCATGCGTGGAATCGGGCAGAGCAGCTACCGACAGCGCATACCCACTGGTGACAATGCAAATGACGCACCCTATAGCACCACCACCGCGACAAACTACGGTCATCTCTGCTTACCCGCAACTAGTCAACCCAACCTTTGTGACGAAGCCGAACCCAATACCCAGTTCCAGTACTACTACAAATAATCAGCCAAATAGTACTACTCTCAATGCCCAGCTATAGTTGTCCATGGCACGAAAACAGAGCGATGTTACAATAGATACACATAATTTACATAAACCCCATTAAGCTATTAATTGATCTCAAAACACCACTACCGGAATATCCTGACGAGCCATCCGAGCCACCATGCCATTGTACCGATCTGCATGAGGACGATGGCCAGCTCGATTATAACGGCAATCCATTGTATCACGATTGCAATCCAGAACAAAGGCAGCGCTGTCCATCGTATGCTGTCATATGGAATCCAGTGCAGGAGGTAATGGTGGAGAGATGCAATGGCTCCGCGGATTTGTAGAAGGGTGCCTACGATGGAGGCAAAGAAGAAGACCACAAGACCCAGCCAATGTCGTAGCGTCCTCCGGGGAAGTGACCTAATAGGGTAGCGTTTGGCCTCGCCGGTGAATTCGTTGCGGTATAACGGTATGATGAGGAAATCGCGGACATCTTCGCCAATAGTCTTGCCATAGTTTCTCCAGAATGGAGTAACCGTGTCCAACAAAAGGGTTAACGCATCCATACCGAAGTCATAAAACCCTTGGTATCGGTCCCGATAACTTTCTTCTAAGGCCACAATATGAGAGAGCTGTGGAACATGTCTAGTCAATTTATGCGTCGCAGAGAAGCATGATATCACCGACCTCCGGGTACACGACCGATGTTTTCGACACAGTTTGATTGTACTCATTCTTGACTTGGTTATGCAAACCCTGAACACGCAGGAGAGACTCCGAAACCTCTGAAGTCAAGGCGGAAATGTTGAGCTTGTGATCCTCGAGAGCGCCCAAGGCCTCAAGGAGGTGTTCAATCGAGCCACTCAGAACACTCTCAGAGGTACCTGGCTTCTCGGGAGATTCAGCAAGGAATTCGTGGAAGACCTCTCGTTGACGAGCGATCCTCTGGTGAATGTCTTCGACGGCTCTCCATCCACGGAGGCGACGCGTTGATCCAGTGACAGCCGCAGGGTCGTGGCTAAATGCGTCGGTCAAGTCCTTGGGGAGAGAATGATGTGGAACTCCAGGCTTCTTCGAACTTGTGTTCTGAATGGACTCGTATTCCCTGACAGCAGCAGATATACGATTGAGCAACTGTCGGATACGATGATTCTGTTTGTTGGATTCTTCGAGCAACCTGACGGGAGTTGCATTAATAAATAAAGAATGGAAGTAAAAGGGAATCCAAACCTGGTTTTAGCCTCGTACTCCTTTCGCAAACGCAATTCATCGTCTTCAAGAAACCGACGAGGCTGCTCAAGGCTTTGGTTTGAGTTCCAGATACGTCTTGGCAGGGGTGTCCGTTTCTGAGGGTGGGATTGGGATTGCTGTGGTTGAGGCTCAGAACTCCGTCCACTGGATGTGGATGCCTTGTATTGCATTGGGACAGCTGTGGGCTCTCCTTGTGCATGTGAATCGTGAGATACGACAATTGCACTCTCCGACTCTCGAGCAGGTCGGTCAGAGCGGCGGAGTGAGCTGGCCAAGGTGGGATGTTTACCTGGTCCCGAATCAGAGAAATCAGAGGCCGAGTCCGCAACTGAAGAAGCATCGCTTTTGGCGCTACTTTGAAGGTATGGTTGACCAGAGGCCTTGGACCTGAAAGCAGAGACAGCGGATGCTGACGGGTTTGGGAAGCGGAAGCTGCTAGTGGAATCGAGGGAGCCCCTGATTTTGGTTTCCAGTGATCTGATGCGTGGACTTTGGTGTGGACCAAAAGACGGGGTTTCGCTGGTAGGTGATAGGATGTCTGTCGCTGCGCCAGTCTCATTTTTCGCATCGTTGTCGGGAATGGTGGATGAAGAAGAGTTGCTTCCGTGAATTGGAGGCGAGACTGGCACCGGAACGGCGTCTTTTGCCTGCAAATATTCCTCCATTATCAACGCGGTCATATGCCATTCTGATCTGCTCTTGTTTCGCGAGGGCCCTTCAAGATGCCGAAGCCACGAGAACGGTTCCGCCTTTTCCAAGCTACGCTTTACAAGGGGGTTAACCGTCGAGTACCAATGGGCGACTTTCAGGAAATTGAAACCATTGGGGTCGTCTCCTGAAGCATTTTGAACGAGCTTATACCGACGACCTAGTTGCTGCTTCGTGATGGAAGCCTTGCGCTGCGTCTGAGCGGAAGCCATTGCTTGTATCTTAGACAATTTGTCTTGTATTAATGTTAATTAACGACTGTTCCTTTGTCACAATCTTGTTTGCTCACCCTTATACATGAGCTCCTGCTGTTCCGCCATCACCCCTAGAGGCAAAATTCTATCCTTCTCCTTCCGCTTTCCGATAGACATATGCCACTTTCGATCATCCTCCATGGCAGAGCCCGTCCAGTCCAAGGTTCTTCCATTGTCAAGAGATGTGGGTACAGGGTGGGCATATACGGGAATTTGCAGCAGGCCGGATGTTGTAGTGGACGGGCTGAAGTCAATGTCAGAGGATGTGCTATTGCTGGTTTTGCGTGGAGGCGTCGCTGAGGTTGAGCCGATGCCAAGGCTTGCAGAGCTCCAGGGAGATTTGGACGGCGGAGGCGAGTCTTCAGGTCCTTTGGCCACTGGGCTCCCTTCTTGAGACTCCAGCGCAGGGGACTGTTGCCTTTTCAGCCGAGCTTCTCTCCTGGCCTTCAATTTAATAGCTCTTTGGACGTCCAATAGTATTCGTGGATCTGCATGCAATCTTCAATTACTTGGGATCGTACCGTATGGGTTGTCCTGTACACGTACCTTCATGCGCTGTAACATATGTGAGTCTTTGGGAAAGAAGCTAAAGGATAAGAGCTCACAAAGATCATATTCATTGGCAAAGAAACTGCTCTCAACCTCGCCGTCTCCAACAGAAGGGCCCGACTCTGGAATTCCTGGACTAGGAATACGCCGATGTCGAAGCGTTGGTGAATCCATAGGAGACCCACTGCTCTGCGTATTCCTCCGCTGGTTGGTCTTCTGAGGGTTCATGGGATTCAGCGGAGAGCTTCTCCGAACTGGCGGCGAGAAGTTCATCCCATATGATTTCTGGAGGTAGTCTGGATACTGGCGGGGAGGCCGTGACGGGCCATCGAGGGGCGAGGGAAAGTGGATGCGAGTTCCAGACCCGCTCGTCGGGCTCAAGGACACCGGGATCGCGTCTGCAAATACGTCCTGCCCTTCGTGACCATTTGCGGTAGGTAGGCCATTCGTATTTTCCATATATCAAGCAGGGGGACCCCCTCAGGGCAGCCAGGGTCTGATGCGAGAGGAACGAAGGTGGCAAGAGTGATGCAGTGAATGCCTCCGCCATGCGTTGGTCGACTTTGTAAATGGGGATATTAGTTGCCAGATCGACGGTAACTCAATCCCGACCAAAGTTCGTTGTAATTGCATTATTTTTATTTCTATAGACCGGAGGCTGCTATATGTGCTATCTAATGGGTTTATCGGAATCGAGGCAGTTTCTTTCCAGGAGAACGTTTGCGATTCAGAAGGAGCCGGACAAACATAACTCCAGTCAATGCGGAGAGCGAGAACCTATGTCATTTTATGTCATTTTGTGAGACGAACTGACAACAGAAAGCAATACTCACCATGTTATCACATACGATAAATGCGAATTGCGCAGATCGACAGTGGGTGGGCGACCAATAGGATTTCCCTTGTTCAACTTGGTGGTCGCTTCTCCGGCATGTCCCTCTATGCCATGGTAAGTTTGGGACCAGGACGGCGAAAGCTATAACGTACCAAAGATCTCTTCTATGAACACAGGCTGAAGACCCGCCTTCTCCCCACCGGCTTGCTCGGACATGGCTTCAACATCCGTCCAATACCACTTCCCGTTGGCCGGGTCATTGTCAGGCGTAAATCGATTCCGTGCTTGTGATGTCCGTATCATTCCCAGAATCTCCACTTCGCCAACTTCTTCCCTGAGAGCGGCGGAGGAAATCATGTCATTGGAGACGAAGCCACGATCCACAAGGATTGTTGAGCCGTTTTCCCGAACCAACGGTGTCACGACATGAACGCCGTGCACGCCTTCGCGAACACGAGGAGACAGAAACATGGTGTGGTCGTGATCCCATTTTCCCTTCAATAGGACCTTTCGATATACAAATTCTGGGATCACGGAAAGGCTGGTCGGGTCGGAAGCATGTACGCAAGCAAATAGTAGCTTCAACTCACTTGATTTTACTGGGAAGCGATAACGGGTAAAGTTGCAGTTTCTCCTCCAGTTCGTCGATAAGGTCGATTTTCCATTTCAGGCGTTTCAACTGCCAGGTCCCGAGAGCGAAGGTAAAGAACGGTATGATTCCGACGATGACCATTGTTGGGTTCAGCCATGGCTCCTGTCGAGGTTTATATATCGTTGGGACACTGGCTTTGGATGACCTCCAGAAGTGAAACGAAGCACGCTGGCATCGTGGTAGAGGGGCAGCGGTGAAGTTTCGCTGCAAGACGCGGAATGAGGAGGAAAACATCGCGCTGGCCTATTTTGATGCGGTTCCGAGTCGACCGTGACATTCTCACGGAGGCTTGTGGCGCGGATTTGGTTACGCAGTCAAGCACAGTGACCAACATCCTGATTTGTCTGTAACCTGAGTCTACAGCAACCCCAGCTTTGCTGGAAGCTGTACTTCTGATATTCTACTGTAGCTGACGCTAGATTATTTTGTTTAACCATGTGCGTCACCGTTATGTCCTCACCTGTGTCGGAATCTAATCCTTCAATCACTAGGTTTGGCGGTGGTTCGACTAGGAGTCGGGGAAACTTCGATGTTGATGAGGAGATGCACTATCCTACGCGGCCTGTGGATAAGGACAAGGCAGAGCAGGAACTAGTAATCAACATAAAGAAGGCCACAACTGTAGAGGAGTCTGCACCCAAGCAGAAACACGTTCGAAGTGCGCTGGCATCACTACTCGAGTTCATCTGCAGCTCACAATGGTTTTACAGAATGTATCGTATACACCTGGGACTACCATTCCTCCATTTCTTTCTGGAGTGGCCTTCGTGTGCAGCCCATTCTTGCCGACGAGGTTCAGACTTTCAAAGCCTTGATCATGGTCCACAAGATTCTACAAGAAGGACACCCAGTGGTACGTCGCCGTGCCCACACTCGTCCAATGATTCGGTCATGATCTGATATCTTGCAGACTCTAAAGGAAGCCCAAGGACAGACGACTTGGCTCGAGACCTGCGCTCGGACAGTTATGCCCGACGGCACAAGAGGTATGGACTTAGCCCCTCTCCTAACTTGACGTGATCTAAGAATCGCAACACAGGATACGGGCCTCTCATCAAAACCTATGTCCAATTCATCCTTGCCAAACTCAGGTTTCATCGCTTGCGACCAGAATTCAATGGGTTGTTTGAATACGAGGAATACATAACGCTGAAAGGAATCGATGATCCTAACGAAGGGTAAGCTTTAAACAACACTGCTTCTCGCGCCTCGCTGATGTTCCTTTAGATACGAAACTATTTCAGACTTGATGACGCTTCAAGAGCAAATCGACTCATTCCAAAAATTGGTTTTCTCTCATTTCCGATTCTCCACCAACAATGAATGTCGCATTTCAGCACTCGTACCTCTTGTCAAAGAAAGTTGGGGTATCTATCGGTTCATCACCAGCATGTTGAGAGCAATGTATCGCCGTAAGAACTATCATAGCATGAGTCGCCGACGTCTCACTAACACCCCTGTAGGAACAAATGATAACGATGTGCTGGAGCCACTCCGGGAGCGTTATGTCCAACAACATTACAACCTCAGGAAGTTTTATTACGAGTGCTCCAACTTGAAGTATCTCACAGGTCTGATTAATGTACCAAAGCTTGGACATGTACGTCGCTTCAGATTCCCTGAATGTACTTTTAACGATCCTTGCGCAGGAACCACCCAACCTCACCGATAGTGGCGATGCTCCCGACCTTCCCGCCCGTCCCAAGACAGCTACCGCAAAGTCACCCTCTCCACCTGCACCCCCACCAGCCACTGCTGCGGAAATAGATGCGCAGGCGCAAATGCTTCGTGAGTATGAGCAGAAGCAGGCCAACCTACAAGCGCAGCGTGAGGCAGAGGAAAGGCAGCGGCACGACATTGACCAGCAACAACAGAGGGAATTCGAGCAGCGACAGCGAGAACAAGCAGAAGCTCAAAGACTGGCACAAGAGCAACTGATGCAGCAACAAATGATGTATACCAACCAAGCTGCTCAGCAGCAGGCTGTCGAGCTGGAGCGTGAGCTTCTTGCTATGAGAGGACAGTATGAAAGAGATCAGATCTTCCTCGAGCAATATGATCGCGTATGTGGCATGTCAATGATGGTTTGTCTTGCCGCTTACCTCTATTACAGCGCGTCAAAGCACTGGAGGCAGAGCTTAGCGCAATGTCCAACCACGTTGCCTCTCAAACAGCCACCAAGGATGATTTGATTAAGCAGCTTCAAGATCAAGTCACGCTTTGGCGTAACAAATATGAGGCACTCGCCAAGCTCTACAGTCAACTTCGCACAGAGCACTTGGACATGCTCTCCAAATTCAAGCAATTGCAGCTTAAGGCAAATTCAGCACAAGAGTCTGTCGACAAGATGGAGAGGATGGAACGTGACCTCAAAGCGAAGAACCTCGAGTTGGCAGACATGCTTCGTGAGCGAGACCGTGCAAGATTCGATGTCGACCGACAGAAGGGTTCACATAAAGAGGAAGTAGAGAGACTTCGCCGAGAATTGAACTTTGCCAATGAACGTGCCGAGGATGCCTCGCGGTCAAAGAATTCTGAAGTCTCTTCTGTCTTGTCCAGGTACAATAGGCAGATCACGGAGCTTGAAGACGCTCTCAGGGTGGGTTTTAATTATTGTCTTCGAGGGTACGGTCTGACGACGATGTTGTTTTTAGTCTAAGGCATATCAATTGGAGGAGAAAGAGCAGGAAATCGTGCTCCTCAGGGAAGGAATGGACAGTACGCTTCAACAACTTGCAGAGACAGAGGGTGTAAGTCAAGTTCGATCGCACTCATTTCACAACCCTAATCAGTGTTATAGAACCAAAAATTGATGGATGAGACTCTCGATACCCAAATCTCAACGCTCCTTTTGGACCACCAGAAGAAGCTCAACGAGATCATCAATTCAATCCTCAAGTCCTGCGTTCACAAGGTTGATGACGCAATCTATGAACTCGAATCACCAGCACAGGCCGGCAATCTCAACTCGACGCCCGAATATACCCTTTCTATGATCGAGAAGGCCACCAACAACGCTACCGAGTTCGCGACCATTTACAACCTTTACCTCAGCAGCGATGCCAGCCACGTCTCGGTGATCAACGCGGCAAACGACTTTGCCCAGTCTTTGACGGATGTCTTGGTCAACACCAAGGGCATCACCCGCCTCGCGAGTGACGATGATGCCGCTGATAAGATAATCAGCATCGCAAAAAACTCTGGAGATGCTGGTACACGGTTTTTTGAAAACCTCCAGAGTTACAAGCTTGATCTCCTGCAGCCTGCCCAGAGGAAGGACGTTGCCGTCCACAATAGCAGTCAGACATGCCATGCTTTGA
This sequence comes from Coprinopsis marcescibilis, assembly GCA_004369085.1. NCBI lineage: Eukaryota > Fungi > Basidiomycota > Agaricomycetes > Agaricales > Psathyrellaceae > Coprinopsis > Coprinopsis marcescibilis. Next base: position 1,256,161 of record ML210146.1, on the reverse strand, counting down.
CCAAGCTTTCGGAAATGGTGGACAAACTCATCTCTAAGGGAGCCAAGGCGAATCGCCCAGCCGGGGACCTTGGCGACATTGTCGAGCAAGAGATGCTTAGTGCTTCAAGAGCGATAGAGCAAGCCACAGAGCGACTTCAGCAACTCATGGCTCGACCCAAGGACTCCGGCCGTTTCTCTGCCGTCGACCTACAGGTTCACGACTCCATCCTGGCTGCCGCGATGGCAATTACCAACGCTATCACTCGCCTTATCAAAGCCGCTACCGATTCGCAGCAAGAAATCGTCGCACAGGGACGTGGTTCGAGTTCATCACAGCAGTTCTACAAGCGGAACAATAGGTGGACTGAGGGCCTCCTTTCTGCAGCGAAAGCTGTTGCTTTTGCTACGAACTTGCTCATTGAGAGTGCCGATGGTGTTTTGTCCGGAACGCATTCTTTGGAACAACTCATCGTCGCCTCCAATGAGGTCGCAGCTGCAACCGCCCAGCTTGTGGCGGCGTCTCGCGTCAAGGCCAACCTCATGTCCAAGACGCAGGAGCGACTAGAAACCGCTGCCAAGGCCGTAACAGAAGCTTGCAAAGCCCTTGTCCGACAGGTCAAGGCGATCTCTGCTCGGGAAGTGGAAGAGGAAGAGACCGATTACACGAATATGGCTGTCCTCGAGTTCAAGAAGCGCGAGATGGAGCAACAAGTCGAGATTCTTCGTCTGGAAAAGGATTTGGGCGCTGCAAGACATCGTTTGGGAGCCATGAGGCGGGCAGGTTACCATACCGAAGAAACGGATTAAACGCATATATTACTAGTCCATCGAGTTTCAGTCCCCTTTTTGTATGTTTCTTTGCTTCGCCATTACAAGATATAATAGTAATTCATTGTTTGTCAACGGGTGTGAGGAGTGCAGGATGTTGTGTAGGTGTATTGAGATTGGTCTGGGGATATATGGCGATCAGCATGTAAATAAGAATAAGTAAGGGATGGCTGGTAGTTGGGGTAGGAAACAAGATGCTGGGGTAAGCAGTAACTACATAGATGTATGGATGAATATCGAGCAAAAAGTTATACTACTAAAACAACAAGATGTAAGCAGACATTGAATGCAGTAATAGGTGTCGTAGGCTGGGGCATCAATTACTTCTGACCGTGTCGAAAGATTCTCTGGCAAAGTCCAGGAAGCTGTCCCCGATGATATTGTTATCCGCAACTGGGTCATAATCCGTGTCTGGATCGCTTTCATCGTCGATCTCCAGAAATGAAGGCTTTTTCATGATAGATCGGCGGTGCATAGCCTTCTCTATGGTCGACAGGGCTTTAATTGACGGCTTGCGCGATGGCGGCGGGGGGAGGGAGACGACATTGGGTGTCAAAGGGACGGAGATGACTGCAGGAAGCGGAGACCGCGACGGGATAGAAATAGCCTCTGGCTGAGTAACAATTTGAGCCCGCTGCCTTGGTCTTGGGGGTGGAGGCAGGCTGCTGATCATGGGTGGCGGTGATGAAGACGGCTTGTACGCCTGTTCGATGGGATCAGGTACCGCTGGGTCGGCAGGGTTAAACGCCGGTTGCGCTGTTGATGGCCTGGTAAGCGCCTTCTTAGCCATATGTGGCGAACTTCCTGAAGGAAGAGTGCTATTGGAGCGCTTGAAGCGACGCATAGGCTCTGGGTTACGCGACTCGGAATCGGTAATTGAAGCATCAGCGGACCGAACGGACAAGCCACGTTGTCGTTGAATGTTTATCTGCTCCAACCTCCCAAGTGTAGAGATGGGAGAGGTTTGCAAAACTTGCTGTGGAGACCCCAATTCCGCTGTCCCACGGATAGGGCTGTTCGGGACGGTTTCCGGGGTTGCCTCGTCCCAAAATGACGCGCTTGACGACTGGGTCGAAATCCAGGGCTTAAAGAAGGCGGTATTTATTATCAGGTCTTGATCCGATTTCATGCTGAAGACGGACTGATTGTCGTCTTCGGCCCGTTGCGACTGCGACGTCGATGGCCTTCGCATACTCGAACCAGAAAATAGACGTTTTCTGGAACCACCGTGGCTACTAGTGCTGGTCCTTTTCTGGTCCTTCGAAACCGCATTATGTTCCGCAAGGCCAGAGTGGGAAGAATTAGAATGTCGTAATGAAAGTGGTATAGGTGGAATGGGTATCCGTGGATGGGGGAAGTTGCGCTGTTTGTGAGGGGTTTCCTGTGAAGACAATGTATTGGTCTGCACTTGCGGTTGAGTCGTCGGGGTGTGGGGCGCTGCGCTGAACAGAGGACCGCGTTTCAATAAAGATTGATGCGAAATCGCCTTTTTGAGAGTTGCGGGAGGAGTCAATGGCGCCTGGGAGACATTACGGCGTTCCGGACCTCTAACATCCTTCTCCAGCTCCGAATGACTTGGCGGCAAGAAGCCCCGATCTGATATTCGCCTGGGTCGTTCCGGAGTCTTCACAGAGCTCGAAAGGAAGTCCACGTCTATCGGAGACGGGGAGGCAAACGATATTGTGGAGTTGGCGGCAGATACGGCGGAAATGGGATGTTCCAAGTCGTCCTCGTCCCGTTCATTTACAGAAGATTGTGGAGGAGCAGGAAGTTTGTGACGTGGTGGCGCGGTTGGAGGAATGATGCGCTGCAATGACGCTTGTCGAATGATAACACGGGGAGAGATTGGTTTGGCGGAAGGGGGAGGAGGCTTTTGCGCAGGTCTATGGGGTGGCGGAGGGGTTGAAGGAGCGGACGAGACGGCTTTGGAGACTGAATCAACAAAAAAGCCAGCCTTTTGAGTTGTTACGTTGTCCGTCAAACCTCTGGGGCGCATGACTGGTCGTGTAGTCGAAGCAGTACTGGAACTTGTAAGTGTATTCGACGAGCCAGACTTGTGCAACCGAGGCTGGGTCGTGGGCCTTACTGGGCGATCCCCAGTCGCATATGAAGTGTTCCGCATAAGATTACTGTCGGAAGCCCTATTTTAATCGTGAGCAAAGGGAGCCGAAAGTAAATCATGTTTTCCTTACTTCTTGAGAAGCCTGCTATTCACAGACTCTGATGGGCTGATAGGCGACCTAGCGTCCCCAAGATTAGCATACGAGTGGGACTGCGACGAGCTCGAGCCATACGACACACGGTTGTATGACGCATACTGGCCGTGCTTGTCATAGTCGCCCCCCGAGCCGTTCGAATAGGCGGACAAGCGGGTTGGATCTGTGCTGGAGATTGTGACACCCTGGCGGCCAGCAAACGGGTCTATGTCGGAGAGAGTCAAGAGCGACTGCCTGGAGACCTTTTTGAGGCTGTAATGGACATCGGAGGGGGTGCGTGGCTCGACTGAATCCGCTCTGGACCTAGTTGAGGACACGGACTTGGAGGGAGGCCTGTTTATTGATTTTGGCGGGTCGGGAGATGTATTGAGGTGTATTGGAGGAGATTGTATAGGTAAAGGAGGGTCTTGTATGGCGAGAGTTGGACTCTTCTTGGATTTGAAGCCAAAAGCCGATGCCAGTGAATTGAGAGTGAGTGGAGACTTGATTTTGGGTCGTTCGGACGAATAACGGGAATTTGAAAGGTGTTTGTTGGACATTGACCACCAAGATTTGGAAGAGCCTGTTTCGTGGTGTTCAGTCAGGGCCAAAGGCATGTCCCTGGGCAGTCAGGATATTCAGCGCCTATAAAGGAGTTAGTCTTGTGGTAAGCGCCGAATATAGTGCGGCTCAAGCATGGAAAAGGAGTAGAAACGAATGACTTGGACTAGGAAACTGGGAGCAGCATGGAAACCAGAAAGAAAGAAGATCACGACTGTTGGCAAATTCCCTCCTGAGAAATGGTTCACGCTTAGAAAGCCACCGACGGATATCAACCCAGCATTGCCTCCCAATATCCATTTCACATCAGACTTCATTTTTCTCCCAGGTATCAGGTATATTATTATCCAATTATACAGCATGGTATCATACTATCCTAAAATCTAAGTTCGCCCCGTCCGTCCACGGTCTACCCGAACTCCGCCCACACATCTTCCGAGTTGCGCTCCTGAGCTGCCTGAGCTGCTCGTGGCATATCTGTGAATTTTCGAGGAGCACCTGCCGTACCTCGTTCGTCCAAACGCGTGTTCTCTGCATCAAATATCACAGGATTCCGGACCAGGGGTCGGTTCACTTCATCATCATCGTCGTCACTCTCGACATCCAGCTCCATCCCGAACCCTGCCCTCCGTGCAGCATTGATGTCAATCGGTTTGGGTCTGGAGAATATCGATTGGCCCGATCTGATTCGCCACATCGTCAGTAAAGGAAATAACGGGTTATACATGGCAACTCACTGTCTCATGACAGAGGCCAGCCGACCAAACTGAAGCACGTTCCTTGCAACCAGTAGCAGGGTGTCAAACAGCTGTTCCTCCTTGCTGCCAGTTCCACATTTGGCGAAGACCAGGACAAGCAGAGTTAAGGCACAGAACATTGTCAGGATCAGGTCGACAACATTGAATGGTGACTTCCAGAATTGCTGCGTGGAACCTTGGACTTGAGTTCCGGCCATCGATAAGCAAAGGTCCTAGCTCACCTTCCCGAGGGCTACGAATCGGATGCCGACCTCAAGAATCATCGTAGTGTTGATGACCACTTCCAGCACATAAAAGGCAACGCCCGGGCATCCGTCTTGCAAACTGAGCACCACGGTCGTAACCGAAAGGGCAGCCATGGAAAGGTATAGGAGAATGTACGCCCGTGAGTGTACGAAACGGTTGGCAACGCCCTTAAGAATCTCATTGCGAGTCAACGCGTAGATGGATCTTCCTGGCCTATGAACGAAACCATTGTTAGCTCAATCACGGCGAGGCTGAATTCAGAGCTCACTTGGGTTGACCATTAGGCCCTCCGGCCTCCAAATCATTCAGTGGCTCATAGTCAAAGTTATTCGACATGGCTACACCGACCAGCGACGATAGAGCAGTCAAAGTCAATGTCGTGGACTGAGCATTGCGTGGGGAAGGATTTGGTGGAAAAGGAGGCTGTGGCTTAGGTCATCCATGTTCACACTTCTGATCTCAGGCTCTCCACGACTCGACCTCTATCCTCGACGACCATTGTCGCCTCACCCCCATACATACTGTCGTTAACTGTCAAGAGGAAATATAGACCAAGATGGGTGGTGGAGATTTGAATATGAAAAAGTCCTGGCATCCGCTCCTGTTGAAGAACCAGGAGCGGGTGTGGCTTGAGGAGAAGAAGGCGGTAAGTTTACCATATGTTGACTCAAACCCTCGTTCACTCCTGACATCGGCACTCTAGTTGGAGGAGAAGAAGAAACTTGATCAACTGCGGAAGGAAAAGGAAGAAGAAAGGCAACTTCAGGAACTACAGCGGTTGCAAGAAGAACAAACGGGCAAGAAGCGTACGGAGAAACTGGAATGGATGTACGCAACGCCGGCCACCGGTAGCAGCTCGAACGCCAATGACCTGGAGGACTATTTGCTCGGGAAGAAGAGGGTTGACAAGATCCTAACCGCTGATGACAATGCCAAAGTATGTTTGCAACCTATTGTTCGCGTCATCAGGACTTTACTAACCCTTGCAACAGGTGGGAGCGTCCCACAAGAACTTTATCGCCATTCAAAACGCCAACAATGCTCGCGACGTTGCTGCGAAGATTCGCGAAGACCCTTTGTTTGCCATCAAGCAGCAGGAACAGGCTGCATTGCAAGCTGTAATGAACAACCCATTGCGCTTGCGTGCCCTCCAGGAGCAAGCAGGGATTAAGCCGAAGAAGGACAAGAAAAAGGAGAAAGAGGAAAGGAAGCGACTTAAACACGAAGAAAAGGAAAGGCGGAGGCGAAAGCGACACTCTGATTCTCGCTCTCCTGAACGGCACCGTAGTCACCGTTCAAGATCTCGCTCACCGAGACCATCTCGTCGAGATGATGACTCTCCTCGTCGGTACCGCGATGACCTATCCCATAGACGCTCGCGTTCCCCGGTACGAGATGACTCCCGTCGTCACTCGTACCCTTCTCGTTTGCCACGGAGTTATGACAAGGCCTCCGACCAGTCAAGCAGTCCCGATCCACCTACCAACGGCGACAGAGGGAAACGACCTCGAAGTAGGAGCAGGAGCCCGCGCCGCGACGATGCCTACTCGAAGCGAAGTCGAGCTGATTATTCTCCACCTCGAACAACTCATGAACGTCCTTCGAATGACACCCGACCCTCTCAGCCTGCGGCAAACGACCGGGCGGCGCGGTTAGCTGCAATGCAGTCTAATGCCTCCTCAATGACGGTTGACCGCAGGGAGCGACTAGCTCTTTTGCTGCAGAAAGAGAAAGCCGAGCTGGAAGAGGACGAACGTGCTCGACGCGAGTCCAAAGGAATGAGCAGCTATCTCAATTACGAACAGAAACGTGTGTTTGGAGGTAAGGGTGGCCTGGAAGACCGGATCCGTCGCGGTCGCGGTGGAATGGTTGTTGATGCGGATTGAAGGAACTTGGTATGGAATGTTCACTGGATTCTATGTGCCCATTTTGATGTCTCCCCTGTAGTATATAGTTGATTTCATGACCTTGTATGCCTCTACTTATATGGCAATCGATTTGTCAATTTGGTTTTTGACAGCCCCGCACGTGGTCGACGATATAAAGGAATGCGTAACCTTCCAGCGCAAGTTATCTCTTTCTTCAACACCTCTGTCTGCATTCCTCGATGCCTCCTCGTCGTGCGCTGTCTATCTCTTCTCAGGCACCATCCAGAGCCGCGACTCCTGCTCTCGAAGACGAAGAGGTAATGATTGACGGACAAACTGCATATGTATGCTCATTGATCTTTCAGGTGGCTTTCGACTCTGTTGATGAGCTCCAGCAACATGTATGTACTATGGTTCACTTATCATAAGCCCACATGTAAATCTAACATCGTACAGGGGATCAATGTCCAGGACATCACCAAACTGAAGGTATGTACTACCGGTGTACGCCTCAAGCAGGGTTCATCCTCTTCCGTAGTCTGCTGCTATCAACACCGTTTCGGGTGTGATTATGACCACGAGGAGGCATATGCTCAAAATTAAAGTCAGTGACGCATTTATTTTTGGACTCGGGAGGCGCTGAGCGCATCTACAGGGAATGTCGGAAGCCAAGGTGGAGAAGATCAAGGAGGCTGCCCAGAAGATAGCTGTATGCGCTTCTACTGACGTCCTGGCGCTTTCTCATTGTATACTCCAAGGGTTCCTCGTTCGCAACTGGTGTCGAGGTTCAGGACAAACGCAAACGAGTTGTTGCTATCAGTACTGGGAGCAAGTTGGTCGATGCTATCCTTGGAGGTGAGCTAAATCCCCGAGTATATTGTCAATTCTATGTCGATTGTCTCGCAGGTGGCATCATGTCACAGTCCATAACTGAGGGTACGTACTTTGGTCTCTGGGAAATGTTACTGTCTCTGAAAATGTTCCAGTATATGGAGAGTATCGCACCGGTAAGACGCAGCTCGCCCACACGATGAGTGTCATTGCCCAACTCCCGCCGGAATACGGAGGTGCTGCAGGAAAGGTTGCATATATCGACACAGAGGGTAGGCTGGGCTAATTAACCTCTTTTCATACGATTGTCCTTACAGAGCACCTCAGGTACCTTTCGCCCCGACCGAATACGCGCGATCGCAGATCGTTTTGGTGTCGACACGACCATGGCCCTGGAAAATATTCTCTACGGCATGTTACTTCTTATAACTCTCAGATATGTTCCAATCTTTCGGAATAGCCCGAGCCTTCAATAGTGAACACCAGGTGCGTCGCATTTTGTATCTTTGAACTGTCTGGAATAGTCCCTAGATGGAGCTTATCAACGAGTGCTCTGCCCGTTTTGCCGAGGACAAGGATTTCAAACTGCTGGTGATTCCCTCGTCTGTGTGCCATTTTCATATGGGCTCAACGCTATGCCAGATTGTCGACAGCATTATGGCTTTGTTCAGGGTCGATTACTCAGGACGCGGAGAGCTTAGCGAACGCCAACAAAAGGTACATAGTGCCCTTCCTGGTGGTTATCGCGCACACTGACCGTCGCATCTAGCTAGCTCAAATGCTGTCGAAACTCACCAAGCTCTCTGAAGAATTCAATGTAAGTGATCCATGTAGCTACGGTGGCTTCTGTTCTTCGTTAATGATCCTCGTCCAGATTGCCATTTTGATGACCAACCAAGTTCAATGTAGGATCTTTCAACCGTCGCCCTGGTACTTCGTCTGACGCGCATCACAGCTGATCCTGGCGCGACTATGACATTTGTTGCTGGGGGTGCTTTAAAACCTATTGGGGGCCATATCTTGTCCCATGCCTCTGCGACACGGATGTTTCTTCGGAAAGGTACGATGCAGTGGTCTCAGTCAGTCTTGGGGTAAAGCCTACCTAATCTCTTTTCTAGGTCGTGCCGAAGAGCGGGTCGCTAAGCTTGTTGACAGCCCTGATCGTCCTGAAAGCGAAGCGTCTTATAAGCTAGATGAAGGGGGTTGGGCGGATGTCTGATAATATTGCGTCGTTCTGATCCCGGTGCTGTTGAACGCAAGATATCGCACCAATAATCCATTGTCCCGTCTAGTAGCCACATGAATAGTGATAATATTCTAAATACATACTTTTCTACATGCCACGCTTGTTTGCTTGACCGACAGGACAAAAGCCAAACTAGAGAAGCCAAAATTCTCTTTGGGTCAACCGTTCGTACTTGAAGGTGATTGAGACCACTTGAATCCGGTGAATTGGCGAAATCAGAGTAACCGGCGCGCCTCCGGTGCAGGGATGGTATATGCACGTCAAATGGAGATCGACATCAGTCAGTAATTAGTTCTGAGACGCTCCAGTCCTCAAAGCTCCCATCGGGAAGATATCTTCGGATAGTGAGAGGTATTTTTCGCTGGGAGAGTTCTTTGATGGCAATCTGGAGCGCATCTGTTTCTCCATCTAACGGCACGAGAACCGGGGCGTTCATACTGTAGATTTTAGGGTCAGCAACCGAATCTAGGTTATACATCGAGATGCAGACCTTATTTGTAGGGCACGCGTACCCAATATTCGAGCGCGTTCATATTTGGTGAGATATGGCGTTGTCACTCGTTCTTTGTTGGGCAGTCGTTCTGCTGTTGCTGCAGGGGCAGCACGAGTAGTGTCTCCGTTGGGATGGCCTGGCCCGTCAAGACCGTTTACATGCGCATCCACATCTCCCTGCCCTGCCTCCTGGTTTTGGTCCATAGTAGCGTCGTCATCTGCGGCACCTGGGAGGTCGTAGATTTCATCCTGCACACACTGCTAAGTCATTTGCTTGTGAATCGACAAGAGGCTAAACTGACTCCATATTCTTCACCAAAACTGACAGAAACTCAGTCAGCCTGGTCATACTGCGATACAGAGTATGTATGATATCGTACCCGCCTTGCTCGTACCCATCTATCTCTCCACCGTCGTAACCGTCGTCTGACATTGCTGTACTGAACGAGTTGAACGGGTATAAAGTATTTGAAAGAGCTGAAGATTGATGGACCACCAACAACCAAGAGACTCGGAGTTTGAAAATAATGGATCCATTCTAAGGTCACGTTCCTTTTGAGTGAACAGAGTCAATTCTTTTTCTGGACGACGACGACGAACGTCTCCCGTTTGCTTCTTTCCGTGGCGATAATTTGTTGGAATCATTGCGGACGACTACTCCTCGGTGATGCACTGGTGCGCTACGATCGTGCGACGTCGGCTCCGCGCGCCCTATCATGATATCGCCTACGACGCCAGCTCTCCAGGGTCTTTGAAATTCACTCATGTGTCCCGTCCAACTTGATACCGGCTTGCGTCTCTGCCAGTGCTGTCGCTTGCTAGATGCCTTCTACTACAGCTTTCCGGAGCTTGGTGTCTGTTCTGTGGGGTTTTGCGTGCTAGTTCGCCCCAAGTGGCCTCCCGCGATAGTTGGCTGGATGTGCTTCTTCCTGTGGCATGACAGGAAGCTAAGCAGGGCCATCTGATGTGATCTTCTTTGGAGGGGGATCCAGTGTATCTCTGCTGTTGATTAATTCTACGGTTTAGATTCGGTGGCGGTCGCTGCGTCTGTGCGATGGAACGTGCTATGACGTTGTCTTCGGAAGCTTATTTGCGTCCACATCGGCAATCCAACCAGCTTTCAACCAAGTTCGGTTATAAAGAATACTTTCTGTCTTTATTTCCTTGCAATAAATATAATTCCTCGATCATCCCAGCCTATTTTTGTGGATCGCATCTTTATGAACCATCCGTGTTTGTATTTCCGCAACGACCACGACCATCTCGCCGCTGCATTCACTGTCTCGCCCTTCTGTCGTTCCCCATGCCTCCTAAGCCAGGGGATCAGCCACAGTTGTCCCAGCAGCTTCCCCCTTCCCCCGCCTCAGACCGCAGAAGCATTCAGGCGGCGGGTGAGGAGGGTCCAGATACGTCCTTCACCATGCCTGGTAACGAAAGGCGCGATGAAAAGGCACCTCACGACGCCAGCGTCTTCGTTGGAAGGTTAGTGAACCCTCAACCCGCCTCAACGCGATGCTCACAGAATCCAGCCTCCCTCTGAACATCGACCATGGAGAATTGGGAAAGATGTTGGCTGAACATTTGTCAGAACATACTCAAGTCAAGAATATCAAGGTTATCCGTGATTCCAAAGGCGGGATATGCGCTTTTGTGCAATGCGAGGTACGTTCATTGTCTTCTCATTTAGAGGCCTGTCCGAAACCGCATATATGCACCCAGAACGCGGACGCAGCCTCCGGGTTAATCCAAACTCTGCGCACCACCACACCAAAACCCTTTCTTGGTCGTATCTTGCGATACGAACCAGCCAGAGCCTTCAGGACCTTGCTCGTCTCTTACCGGTAATTATTTTGCACCATCAGGCGTCGCCTATGTTCTGAATTTTCCATATCAGGGCCCCATCCTATCTCATTCCAGGATATGGATCACCTGGCAGACAAAATCCTTGGGAACTACCCACTGCGTTGCGACTTTGGAAAACCAAAGGGTCGAGGTATGATAGTCGATATCTCAAGTTTTCCCCTCTCTTGAATACTCTCAAGGTTTCACCATATTGCATATAACTCTGATGCGGAAGTAGCAGAGTTACGGCGCACTGAGCAAAAACTTGACGCAGCAGAATCTAATAGCTTGCATCTACAACCTTTAAAATTTGACGAATTTGTGGGTATATGCGCAACGCCTCGGTCTCTACCTGATTTCAATTGACCACTTTGTAGTCCCTACATAAATTGGCTGCGTATTTCGGTCGGCTCGAAAGCTTTGCACTTTATCGACCAGAGGAAGATGGTAAGGACGCTGTCTGTTTTACCACGTTGCTATCATCGTTGACAAGAACCCTCAGCACCTTCTTCGGAGGTTCCGAACGTCGGTAACGCGCATCCCGGTCCTCATTCCGCGCCCCGCTTGCCTTGTATGGATAATGGTTGCTGGGAAGTAAAATGGGATTTCAGAGATGACTGCGTCGGTGCATTAATGGTAAAAATACATCAATATGTTCATCGTATGACTGCTTAACTTTGAGTGTTAGGCATTGCGAAGAGTCCCCCACCTCACGGTCACTTGGGCTCATTTGCCCTTCTCCTCTGGAGGCGATCTGCACCTTGCACAATTTAAACACCCTCAGTATTTCCAACCAGCACCCTATTCACACCAAGCTTCGCCTCTTTTACCGCCTTTTCCATATTCAACCTCGCCCACCGCTGGCGTTGTGTCTCAATCTGGTTACAACAAAGGTGACGTTATCAAACCACATCAAGAGGTCCTTGTCGTTGGTCCACCTCAAGACTTTCGGAACCAAGCACATATTCCTTTGGTAACCGTTGGATGGGCTCCTCCGAGTAAGTCAGAGCTCATGCCATCCACATCGTTCAAGCCCGTCGTTGCTTTCACGGACATGACTGCTCCTCCCATCGACGTCTACGAATGGCCATCTTACACCATCGAAAAACAAAGGTGAGGAAGGAACATATTGGGCCTCGAACCCCACCCTTACTTACAGCTCGCTTGAAACCCGTTCAGAGCCACTGAAGAGAGACATCACAGCGCATGTTACCCTCAATCTACAGCCTCTCCAATAGTCAGGCCCACCTCGGGCGATGATCCTCAAATCGTTTATCCTCTTACTCCTACCAGCTGGGCCGCATCAGATGACGACCATCTTGATGCTCCTCAGAAGTCAGAGGATATGCGAGATGCAGAAGCGCAGAACATCGACCCAACGAGTCTTTTTATTGGAGGATTGAATGTCTTGGGTTCCTTTCCTTGGACAGAAGAACGCGTAAGGGAACATTTTTCGAAGTACGGTGGTCTGGAAAACGTGAAATTTGTTCGTCCATGTCAGTCGAATCTGTCCTTTCCTATGTCTCAGACCGTTAATCTCCATTCCAGTCAATGCTACGACGGCCTTTGCTTTCCTCAAGTACAATAACACGGAAGGGCCAGCCCGTGCCGTCCAGGAAGAAGTAGGATCTTTCTCTAGGACTTGGCTCTGCATTTTATTGAATATATTTATAGCATAACCGAACCTGTGACGGGCGAGTTTTGCGCGTGCAATTGAGGGATTGTAACCCTCCCCGCAACCCCTGGAAAAATGGACGTGGAAGAGGACGTTTCCCAACCAACCACTCTTTTTCGCACAGGGGACATCACTTCCCAACCAAGTTCGTTCCTAGATCCAACTGTTTGCCAAAGGAATCCGCTGCAGGATCTGAAGCTCTATCGAATCGAAATGAGGCTGAACATCCTGGCACTGCCACGTCTCTTGAGGGATCACCGTCACCATATGTGTCTGAAGCCTCTCCGACTTCAGATGACAGGACCCTTCATGACGCGACACCTTCGCCTTCTTTGGCAGCTTCTGATGATGGCGCATTCAAGGGTTCTGCATCATCTCGCTCAGACGCTCAAGACCATTCGGAGAAGTATAGAGAGTGGTACGATGATTTAGAGCCTACAACGAATCATACTTGGCTCCCGTCTTCTGCATCTATGAACACGATACCCCCTCCAGGCTACCCCTGTGTTTATCCAAATGGCCCATTTTACACAACGCCGACGACATGGGTTCCTACGCAAGTCTACCAAGCACCTTACCCGATGCCTTACTATCCTGTTTGCCCTGGAATGCACCCTTCTCAAGCGTTGCCGCCCCAGGGTGACTATGATCCCAATTGGTCGGCGTCAGCAGTCGTATATCAGGTAAGCCTTGGAATTCCACCTGTAGCTTTGTGTTGACGGGCGAGCAGCCAAACTACTACTATCCTCGACCACAACCTATTGAATCTCTTGCTCAAGGTAATCTTGAGAGCGACATGCAACCTCAGCATGCTCCGTCGGTCAGCCCGGAGAAATCGGAGGGTGTTAACCAAGGAAACACGACGCCGACGGTCAACCCAGCAATCCCCTTCAGACCATCATACAACCACTCTTATGTTCATCCAGGCCCAGGGAGTGGGCCTCCACCGCAACCATCTGGCTGGCACTCTGGTCAATCAGGTCCGAATCATCGCATGATTCCCGTACCTACTCCTCTTGGCGCATCTTACCCGCCCCCACCTGCATATACTCCGACCCAGGGGCCAACTGGATTTGGTCGTGCACTTCCGCCTGGTGCGAACAGACGCCAAGGCCATCGTCCCAGCGGACAAAGGAGCAACCACCATCACCGTTCTCTCAACAACAAGAATTTCCGACCACATGGCGACATCCAGTTCAACCAACAAGGGTATAATGGCACCCCTCCCATTAATGTACCCAAAGGAAAGCACCATCTTACCAATCGTTGACGCGGACAACCCCGGCAATATATCCCACGCGTCCTCCGAGAAAGCAATGAGTATTATGGTGTACAAATAGGTAGCAAATCACTTTGGGGCTGCGTATGTTGTCCTCTAATAATTCTGCTGTCAATCGAGTCAAGTTGGCTCCCTATACTTTTCCAAAAGGTTGTTTGAGCTGTTGTTCTGGTCCGGATTGGCGGTACGAAGGAGAAATGTGAGTGGCTCTCGACTAGTTGCTGGACTATCCAGCGTCCAGCAAAAGGCCCATTCTTTATGCCAAGGTCCAGCGGGCCTCGGTGGTTACATTTTGAAGGGCTTCAAATATTTTCAGAGATGCAGAACGCAAAAGGGTTGGTCACAGACGGACCTGCATTCAAAAGGATGATACTGAGAGAACACTGGAACAACTCCGTCGTTGGCCCAATGGCTCTGGTCCAGGTGACTGTCCGGTGATACCCCGGCTTCCATAGCCGTTGGCCCGCTGGTGGAATTGATCAACTGCTCGGAGTGTTTGTGTCTCTCGCAAAATTTGGGAAGTGGCCGTAAAAGTGAGAAATCAAACACTCCGATGGCTCGGGACATCATGAACAAAGGTCCAGAAACCATCCATGATAACGGCGGGCCATGATTCGGCCCTGAAGATGAAAGCCTTTCTGTCTGTAGGACGACCAATGTCAGTCGGAAGGACGGACGACGGGGGAAAAAAAGGCACGCGTCGGTACGCACCATGGAAAATACAAGACTCTGGTAAAAAGTGTTCGGAAATGGGTCTCCTTCACCTCGCGACTCCCTTTCATCCGCGGCTTCGAATGTCATATCATACGGAGTGGCATCTTTACTTTCCGCCCAGTCGCTCCTCCAGAGGTGTCTGAAGAAAGCGGGGATGGAGATGTCACGGTAGGACAGCGAGCGCGATTCGGCGTGGAGGTCCCATAGCAGCGAGTACGGGACAAGTGGGGAGATGTACGCAAAGATGTGTATGAGCTTTGCGAGCAAGGCGCCTATGCTGATATGCCGGACGGATGGTGCCGAATGTGTGCTCTCTCCGAGCGTGTATACGAGCTGGGTTCCCCTGAACGCTGCGCTGACTGTCGGGTGTGATCAGAAGCAGCTCGGGTCGGCGATGGTATCTCTTTAATGAGAAGACAGATTTGGCTCACTGGAGTGGACGGATAGGATCATATCTGGATGGGCGTCTGTTCCGAAATGGCCGATGCTAATTAGGTATTGCAGTTTCACGATCGTTGGGCCGCCCTAATAACACAACTCGTAAGTAAGCGTCAATTGAGATTGAGAGATTTGAACTCTCGGAGGCAGTTGTTCCGGTGTACGTATGTATTGTGTGGAAGACAGGTTCAAGGCTGACTGACATCTTCCATGAAAAGAAGGAGCGGGGGCGCTGGGGTGGGAGCGAGAGACGCACCTCTGCCCAGGCGCTCGCTTCCAAGCCTGAGAATGTCACGGTCCACAAAGACCTTCCATCCTCGGATTCCGAAATCGAAAGTCGAAATCGAACGAGGAAAGCGAGAAACGCCCAGAAGCGAGTCCCAATTGAATAGGGGCTGTTGTGTGGAGAGAAATAGGACTGCTGATGATATATGATACCCCCACGTCCAATCTAACAGCGGCAAAGGAGAAAGAGCGAGATTTGGAAAGTACGTACGATGGAATGGCCAAGGAAGTGTAACGGATGGTCCTTGGACCATTCGGGGTAGGTTCCAGCAGAATTGGTCCGCCCAAAGCGCGCGTGGTTGTGGGTCTCGCTGTGTTCGAAGCCATAGTCGACAGTTCCGCCGCGCAAGGCGTAGTAGAGCTCGCAGGCCCGATCGTGCAGCGAGCTTGCTGGGCCAACGCTGCAGTCCAAAATAGAGAAAAAGCGAATTCAACATGAGAAATGAACGGACCTGACGATTAAAAGCTTTCTGCGGTCATTCGCGTCGGTAATGCTTGGCAGGGCGTCCAAATTCGACGACGAGCGCTCATCCAGTGGCGCATCGAGTTCATTTACAATGTCCTCTACACTCCGCCAGAGCGAGGCACCGAAATTGCCGCCCAGAAACCCTTCCACAACAACCAGAGGTATCGCCATTTCATGGGGAGAGAGGGCAAACACATTATTCCAACACGTTTATTTATAGCTAGCCTGTTGTCGATTCATGCAACCGTTTCTCGATCACCATCGTAACGGAAGCAAATTTCCAGGCTTGGGGGTTTCTTGGACGACTGTTCGAAGAGACCGGGAATTTGGGGTTTCTATTCGGGAAAGATCCAGGGTACAAGTACAGAAAGCTACACACAGAGGAGAAAGCCGGGAAGCCAGGTAAGCCAAACAACATACAGAATGCAACACGGAGAAATAAATGTTGATGCGATGGGATATATGCGATGGAGGATGGATGATTGGAAAATATGGGCCGATGAGAGATGTATGCCTTGGCTTGGGTATCGAGGTGTAGTACAATAGTTAACGGTATCGTTGAAGAGGTCGTATCAGATGGAGTGTCCGTATTAATGGCAGATGGATCTAGCGAGATAACCGTCAGTAAAACATGACTGATAGTTTGACACCACACATACTGCATAGGGAGACACATATCATCGGAGAGTGTCACAATTTTTTGGATGGTGGAGGTTTCATAATGACATGACAGGAAAACATAGTGGGCCGAGATGCAAAAAGACCGCGTTGTGAGCTGGAAGAGATGATGCGAAGATTATTAGACTAGCACAATAACATATTAGGGTCGTAAATCGTTCGTGAAAAAAAAAGGTGCTGTAAACAAAATCAGCAAGAGTTTTGGGGAAATCATGGCAGGGTTGCGCACTAAATAGGTCATCGCTTGTCCCCGGTGATCCATGACAGATAAACGCTGCCAACGCCGGCGATAAAAACCTTTGCCCGCACGCGACAGACCTAATTGAACGCTATTAAAGCAGGTTATCGGGTATGGTGTGGAGTTACGTACCGTATCAGCCACATCTGCCTTTCGAAATTCAATGTGAAGGTCGCCGTTCGGCACCCGACTAATTTGACGAATTTCGCCAAAGTTCTGGGGGAAAATATGAGACGAGTCGAGCGAAAGGGATCCAAAGCCTACCTCGCACCAACGCTGAACGCCTTCGTATTTACGCGTCTCGTGCATTCCGACCCCGCTAATGACCAGTCTCTTCTTCTTCTTTTGGTTCCGCGAACTGAGGGAACCGAATGCGACGCGCGAAAAGGTGCTGTTTGGGGGCAAGTTGATTGAATTGCGGGTGGATTCACGCTTGGGTGTGGGCGGGACGTAATGGGCTAGATTGTCTTCGTCGTCGAGGAGATTATCGTATTGATTGACCGATTTCATCGCAAAGGGTATCCGTCGAGGCAGGGTTGCATCTGCTGCGACGCCGCACTCGGGGTGAGGTGGAAGGGTAAAGTCGAGCGAGTCATGATCATCAAACGGGGTCCGTGAAGTGCACGACTGAGACCAAATCGAGCTTGAAGAAGCGTGGCCATTCTGCGGTCTGAAGATGCTCAGACTGGAACGGTTCTTGGTGCGTATCGAGTCAAAAAAGGAGGGCTTGGAGGGTGTGGTAGGCGGGTCACTCTCGAGGGTGGTTACTGTTTGGGAGCCAGAGCTATAGGTGTCCCCAGAAGACAGACTAGCGCGGGGCGGAGTGTAGCTGATGTCAGAGGTAGATGGAGACTGGGGAAAATGGCCGAGAATGCTAGGGCGCCATTTTGCGGTTGACGGCGGCTGCTTGATGGTGGGTGACTGGTGCATGGATGTGAGGGTAGAAAGACTTGAGGAGCGTGTGTGATGAGAGGTACTTGTACTGTTGCGAGAGGGGCGTGCAAAGATGGACATGCGGGAGGAAGATTTGGGCGAAGAATCGTTGGCACGAAATGAAAGGTTAATATTACGAAAGGGCGAGGGGCTAAGGAGGGCCTTGGATCCTCTGCTGGACCGAGACCCGGTTGGCGTCTCAGGAACCTTGTGAAACGCCCGGCCGGTCAGTAACTGGCCCAATGGAGGCGTGTCGAACACACCTGTGAGTGGACTGCAGACTGTGGGATGTCGTCGTCGTCGACGAGGTCATAGCTGTAGAGCGACGACGCGTCGTCAGGAGCCCGTGCTTCGTCTTCCTCTTCGTCGAGAGAAAGACGGGCGATGTCAGGGTAGGCTAGATACGGGTGAGTTGGTGTCGCAGAGCGTGGCGACGCTTCATCCTGAAATGGCGGCGGTGGTGGGGGTAACTCGAGAAGCATTAGATCCTGTTTACGCTGCTGCTCGTGAATCCATTTGTCGAGCAGACTTGGCGAGTGGATGGCGCGGACTGGTGGCTGGACATGAAACGGGTCTTCGTCTGGAGTCGTATACGGCTGGTCGTCAATATGAATCATGGCTATTAGAGACGAAAATGGCGGGCGGGAACATGGCAAGACGAACAAAATCAGACTCAACCAAGCCTGTACACTTCCGGACGTGAGAAATTTGGAACGAGGCAGTCGATTTGTATTCAACAAACTAAAGAACAGATGTCACCGAACAACTTGGCAGTCGGTGTCTTTTGATATCTTTCCAGCAATTGGAATCCCTCGCCGCTTTCTTTTCCGCCATCCAGAAGCTCAACCAGCTCCGTGTCCACCGGCAGACTTCCCAGGAACTGCAGCTCTTCTCTTCGCGCCATTTCCCGTCCGCCTCCCGTCGAGAATACATTCTGGATTTCCCCACAGCAGGGGCATGCATATCCACTCATGTTCTCAATTAACCCGACCACTGGCAGGTTCACAGTCCGTGTGAACGACAGACACTTCATTACATCCATAAGCGCAACTGCTTGCGGCGTCGTTACGATAACAGCACACAGCCGTGAGTGCACCCCAGCTAGGTGCTCCATTAATGATAGATGCTCGTCCGAGGTCCCTGCGTAAATCACAATTTAGATCCAAATCCTAACAGTCCACCTCTGTACGTACCAGGAGGCGTGTCTATCACCAGATAGTCCAGATCGCCCCACCGCACATCGCTCAGGAATTGTCTGATCATCCCGTTCTTCTTCGGCCCTCTCCACACAACGGAATCTCCCTTCTTCTTCAGGAGAAATCCTACGCTCATGCATGATAATCGTCCGGCCGCTCCGTCTGCGTACACCGGCACCCATCCGCTGCTGCTTTGATGCACCGCCTGTCCATCTACTCCCAGCATTCGCGGAATCGACGGTCCTGTCAGATCTACATCCAGAATCCCAACCCGTGCAGTGGGCGACGACCCATACAGATTCAACGCCAGCTGCACAGATACCGACGATTTCCCCACTCCTCCTTTCCCCGAAAGCACAAGAATAATCTTCTTCACCGTCGCAAGCCGCTTCGTGACAGGTGAATCTTGTGCAGCAGCCATTCAAAGTGGTTCATTACAGAAAGCAAATAGCTGACTTTACACAACATACTCGGAGCGATGAGTAATCAAGATAACTAATTAGTGACAAGTCCGAGGTACTATTAAATTTATGTGGCAACCTATACCTTCAGAAGCTCCGGTTTAATATTCTGTAAAGGGGTGAGCGATGCGAATTTTTCCCCGTATCATGTAGACCGCGTACCATCCTGCACAGGCGAGCCACCAGACCCGCAAGTTGAATCAGTGTCCCAACACCTTCCAATATCCGCATGTGTGTAAACCCGACTTCCTAAAAGTACACTTTCAACAAAACTTTCAAATGACAGAAGCATCGCGTGACTTGCCTTGATGTACTCCAGTTTTGTGTATTCAGCCATGCTGCAAGCAGATTAATGCAAGCATCTCTGAAAGCCAAGAACAACTTACTCGTCGAATGTCTTGACGACCCTGAAAAGGGTAACAACGATATCTACTGCGCTGTACCCTTGATCCCAGAGTTCATGAAGCTTCTCCAACGCTACATCAACGTCACCTTTCAGACACCCTCGAATCATCGCCTGCACCACAATAGGGTGTGGCTGATCACAGACTTTGAACACATTGTCACCGGATACAAAGCCAAACCCTGAATGCGTCGATTGCAGGTTGTTGATCGCCTGTCGCATATCGCCTTCTGCTGTAAAGATCAGAGCAGTAAGCCCATCGTCATTGTGCTCCACCTGTCCTTCATCTTAAGCACATCCACCTTTCGGAGCGAACCAAAACTCACCTTTTCCATTTCGCAAATCTCCAACAACCGCTTCAGGACCTCCTGATCCCGGAGTTTGGCATAGCGGAGAATGGCGCATCTACTTTGGATAGGCTCGATGATTTTGTTGCTCATGTTGCACGCAAGGCAGAACCGCGTCGTGTTTGAAAAGATTTCCATTGTCCGCCGGAGTGCTTGTTGCGCACCAGGTGTCATGCTGCATTTGCCATTAAAGTCCCAGAAAGACGGATCGTGGTCGGTTACGTACCTATCAGCCTCGTCGAGGATGATAATCTTGTGTCTGCCTGGTGGCAGAGTCACCTTCTTCTGGGCAAAGGCTTTGATCTTATTCCGCACTACGTCGATACCACTAGCAGACATGAGGCAAGCTTTATTAACAGCACAGAACACTGCTCACCGCTCGTCTGATGCGTTCAGTTCTAGAACACCTTCTTTGTATGCATCTCCCAGTAGTTGATGAGCCAAGCAATGAATGCTTGTCGTCTTGCCGATACCTGGCATGCCCTAGACCACCTGTGAGCAAGCGTGGTGGCCGTGAGCAGAAAAGAAGCCCGTACAGATATGATTATATGAGGGCAATTTCCCTCCCTAGCAATGACCTTTAGTCGTTCAATTGTGTCCGAGTTTCCAACAACGTCGTCCAGCACTTGTGGACGATACTTTTCGACCCTAGATCCAACGTTTAGGTACAGCAACAACTGATTCGGACACGACGCACCATGGGAGTTCATATCCCACTTCAGCCACACCGTTTGTGGCCTTGCCCTTGCTCGTTGAGGTGGACATGTCGATGTTGAGGTTCAAATGAAAGGAAAACGCGTCGCGTCACCAACACGCGCCTGGAACCAGTGGCGGCTTTATCGGGCCGCTTCACCGTCACCCGCAAAGTGGTCGAAAGTTGGCGCTGTCATCATCCTCGCAATGTCGCCAATCCTCCGACGCGGTTGGCAGCCATGTTCTCGCTCACTCAAGACATGCACAGGTAACTGCACCTCTACCCTCCCACTACTTTCCGAGCCTAATCTTCTTCCATGAGCCAAGCGCATTTCCCAACGCCCTAAATCAACAAAGTCAACTGGAGATGCCCTGCAGAACAGCGAGCTACCACCACCCCGACTGGACTACAGAGCCTTGGCCGAGAACGTCGGTTCTGCCATACTCAATGCACAAAAACGAGCAGCAGCTGTCTCCGAGACCGACCTCCGGGCGTTCTCCTCCGTGTACGAGGACGCAAAGCGCGTCTCGAAGGAGCTGAATTCTCAACGTCATCAGCAATCTCAAATTGGGGACCGAATTCGGACGGCTTCAAATGATGAAGAGAGGGGGCAAGCACGTCAGGAAGCTGCAGCCTTGAAGCTGCATGTCCAGAAGCTGCAGACCAGGCTCCAGGAGCTCGAGCAGCTCTACCAAACGTATGCTCTGCAAGTTCCAAACGAGACACACCCTGGTGTTCCAGTTGGCCCAGAGTCAGAAGCTGTCGTAACGGGCGTACATGGCCCACCCATGCGGGAAGCAGACCCTCAACGCGATCACGTTGCAATCGCAAAACAGCTTGACCTCCTCGACCTCGAGAGCGGAGCAACTGTCACCGGCTCGTCATGGTACTTTCTAAAAAACGAAGCGGCTCTCCTCGAGATGGCACTCTCCAACTACGCCATGTCCATCGCGATCAAACACGGCTTCACACCAACCACAACACCAGATGTCGTCCGTTCGGACGTTGCAATCCGGTGTGGATTCCAGCCACGGGACTCTTCAGAGAACCCCGTCTCGCACATGTACCACCTGGTCCCAAATCACGAGACTGCGCCTCTGCTTATCCTATCGGGGACAGCTGAAATACCTCTCGCTGGGATGTTTGCCAACAAAGTCTATCCTCAAGCCT
Source organism: Coprinopsis marcescibilis (assembly GCA_004369085.1). Lineage (NCBI taxonomy): Eukaryota > Fungi > Basidiomycota > Agaricomycetes > Agaricales > Psathyrellaceae > Coprinopsis > Coprinopsis marcescibilis. Next base: position 1,234,336 of record ML210146.1, on the reverse strand, counting down.
CGCTTCCTCTGAAATACGTAGGCATTGGACATGCGTTCCGCCAAGAAGCTGGCGCCCGTTCGGCTGACACTCGTGGCCTCTATCGCGTGCACCAGTTTACAAAGGTTGAGCTGTTCGCTGTCACGGACGCCGAGGCCAGCGAAGCTATGATGGAAGAGCTTAGACAGATACAAACCGAGGTTTTATCTGGCCTCAACCTACACTTCCGGTAAGCATTGTCCGAGCAGACCTTTTTGGCTAGTGGCTGAACGACGCTGCAGGATATTGGACATGCCAACCGAAGAGCTTGGAGCCAGTGCGTATCGAAAGTACGATATGGAAGCTTGGATGCCAGGCAGAGGAAGCTGGGGTGAAGTCACCTCGCTTTCGAATTGCACGGACTATCAGTCTCGTCGCCTGCATATTCGGTATCGTCCACAGGTTAAAGACAAGGACTTCGACTCAAAGTTACCCTTTGCACACACTCTCAACGGTACAGCAGCAGCCATTCCCCGTCTGATCGTCGCTTTACTTGAAAATGGCGCTCTTTTCGACGAATCGGGCAAAGCAATAGGTCTTCGCCTCCCTGAAGCCTTGAAACCGTTCTGGCCGGGACTCACGTCAAGCAAGCGGATGCGACTCGAGTGGAACGACGCATAGATGCGATCCGGAATGTTTATCAATACTACTACTTCACTCTTCCGCGGCCAAGGTGATAAATAACTTGATTTACAAAGTTAACTAGATGACTATTTCTTAACGGCCAACTCGTCGGCAAAGGGATCCGCGAACGGATCTTCCTCCGCCGGTGGTGACTTGACTTTGCTATGCGAGCTTGTGTATCTATGAATATCCCCTTCATCGTCAGACACTGCGACATACGACTTGCGTGCTGTCGAAGGGCCCGCCTTGACGTTACGAGTTTCTCCGTCTGAGGACTCGTAATCGCTAAAGTCGGACAACGAGCCGCGGTTGTCGATCGCTTCCTCGTTGTCTTCGTCAGAGTAGCGCTTGGAAGGTTGAATGGGAGGAGGTAGCCTGTTGGACGATTGTCCTAGCGCTCCGAACTGAAGGTCTTCGAGGTCGGGATGTACTGAGGGACTATCAGGCGGACTCTGACTGCGATAACTCGCGTGTGTGGGATTTGTTGCTTTGACTTCCTTCGTTTCCAGTGTGGTTGCCGCTAAGCTCGATGCAATCTCCTTGGTGGCGTCGTCAGGGTCTTGTCCGGCTGATACAATCTGGTTGTAGGTCTCCAGCGCCATCACTACACGCTCGTTGGTCTCGATCAGGGTGCCAATAAAATCTTCGTTCTCTACCAGCTGAAGCTGCGTGTTAGCGAGGGTAAAGGGAGGACATGGGCCTCGAATACCTGAGTAAAGCGAATAATGATCTTCATTGCTTGCTTTGCTTTCGCTAAGCATTCTTGCACCCTCCCATTCTCTTCCAGGGTTTCCTTTTCGAGGTTCACGAGCTAACGAACAGTCAGTTGTCATAAAACAGGAGAGAGTGAGGTGCCACTTGCAGTGATTGCGTTTATCAAGTTGCTGGATGCCTGGGTAGCCTGAACGATAGCTTCTTGCACCTTTGGTTTGTCCTAGGTTACACCGGTAAATATCGTTGGTCCCAGTTGTGCCCACAGCTTGAGTGCACATACCCTTTCGAAATCAAACGGAACCCGCCTGACCTTGGGTTTAGGCTGCGGCCTGTTCCGTTCCTCTTGCTCTTTGGCTTTACGAAGCTCTCGTTCACGTTGCCTCTCTTCTTTGGCCTTGGCTTTCTTCGCCTGCATCTCCTTTTGTGTATCAACGTGGACGAGGAGGTTGTACAATTCGCCGTCGGTCCTAGTTTCGTCGATGCGGCATTGCTTGTAGAGGGAAGCAAAGTATGCCATGGAAGGGTCGTCTTTGTACTGTTCACGCCAGCCAGCTAAAACCAATCGAAGCTTTTTCTTGACCCGTTTCTCGCCAGGAAGGTCGGAGGCGACCAGACGGAAAGTGTCGACGAGTTGGGAATCAGAGAACGCAGCTATAGTAGGTGGCCTTTTATGAGCACACAGACTTCTCTGGCAAGGGAATACATCATGCGGCGGACACGTACCTTGAAACTTGGCACCGCAGTTCTCGACGAGAGCCTTGAGAAGCTAATAGGCAAAGCCGAGGGTGAGGAGTTGGGAACCACAGGGTTTCACGAGCAACGAGGGCTACGAACCACAAGTGCACGATATTGCTGATGAGCATTTCCATGCTTCAGCTTCTTCCGCAGTGCCCGGGAGGCTTCATTTGGTCTAGACAGAGAAGAAAGGTCTGAGGGGTGAACGGTCTTGTGTGTTATCCAGTCAATCAACCTACCCAGAGACCTGAAGGTTAATCGACTCCACTAGTTCAGGAATTCTAGAACCCAACGACGTTAGCTTGTCTTGAGAGATTAAAAGGGTTGAATACTTGCCCATCGTATGCCTCTTCAGCGATGTTGGATCCAGTGAGGATTTCTACCCAATCGGTGATTGAGGACTGCGATTGTGCGTGAATTACGAGGTGATCCTGTATAAGATAGCTGAAAGCCCCACATGTGGTTTTTCTCTGCCAAATGCTTGCTTGAAGCTGAATGAAGACATGGTTAGGCACCAGGAGAAAGTAAGAGAGTGAGCAGGGCCACTGTATTCGATTTGACTCGGATTGCTCGGAGTCCCATTTGGGCGATAACAGAGTGGCCAAGCGGAATCAAGTACTGGAACCCACTCGGTCATAGCATCATCTAATGTCGTGACATCATCGCCGGATTTCGGTCAATACAAGATACAATTTAATGCTAGTTAAAACTACATGAGAACGATAGCAGCGAGCGTCAACAAATACATAAACGTCTAGTGGTCATCCAACTGGAAAGCTACAGTGCACCATTAAATACCCAAAGAGAGCACGAGAGAGAGAATACAGATCTATTGGTTTCCATTGCTTTGAACAGTCCCGTCTGCCCCCGGGTTCTGCTGCGCAATTTGGCCTCGGGCGCCCATACTAGCCGCATGCGACAACATGGCCCCGAGGTTTGGTGTCGGCGTGCCCACCACCATCGGACTTTCGAGATAGAGACGAATCAAGACGGTTTCCAGTGCTGCCACGCTCGCAGATGGGTACTCAAAGGTTCTGGCATGCTCCCGAACCGTCGAGAATAAAACGTTCATATTGTCCCAGCGCTCGTTGGCAAGACCAGGTTGTTGTGGAACCTGGGGATAGGTCATATTGTATGACTGAGCGTACTGCTGTTGCTGTGTCGAAGGGTACACCTGTTGGCTTGGCAGTGGTGCAAGCATTGATACAGCCGAAGAAAAGGACGTCATCTGCTGTTGGCTGGTAGTGGCCGTAGGGGCAACCTGTTGCTGGAGCTGCTGATGCTGCTGCTGTTGGTGTTGCTGCTGCTGCTGTTGATGCTGCTGCTGCTGCTGCTGGTGTTGTTGTTGATGTGGCTGATGTGGCTGGTGTTGCTGGTGCTGTTGATGCTGCTGGTGCTGCTGCTGGTGCTGCAGTTGTGGGGAGTGTGCTTGAGGTTGCATCTGCTGCATCTGTGGAGAGGCCATTGGCTGGGGGCTGGCGAGATGAGGGCTAGCGAGATGAGGACTGGCGAGATGTGGGCTGGCGAGATGAGGAGTAGGCGTTTCTGGCGGTACGCTCGCAGCACTGGATGAGCTGGAGTGTGGTTGTTGCTGCAGAGAAGTCTTGACAGTCGCTGCACGTTTCTCCTTCTCTTGTTCAACTGCAGCCTTCCTGCCCCGCCTCGTGAAAGGTAGATTAGAAATACCGATTTCATGCGAATGCTGTGAAATATCTATGTGTTCTGGTCAATATAGCGCACGAAACAGAGTCGAGATCTTCATACAGCAAGCGCGGACTTCTTCAGTGTCAAAGTAGGTCTTGTAGCTTATTGAAGCGGGGCAACCTTGGCCTTCGAGCTTGGGGCGATGATGAGAGGAATGGATGAAATGCCACAGGGTAACGACTTACCTTTCTGCTAGGAACCTTTCTAACCCGCTCAGGATGCTTCTTGACATACTTTTTCCTGCCGCTACGAGAATGGCGGGCACATACGAGCTTGGTATGATCCTTGAAGCGGGGTGGAACGGCCTTGCTTCCATGGGTGTCACCCTGGTCTGGGCATGAATATGCCGGGGAACTTGTCAGAAAGACAAAGACTGACTTTGACGAACTCGACCATATTCCTCTCCTCCTCCTGCTCTCGCCATGCCTGGAAAGCGTCAAGATTTGAGAAGACTAGGGTGTATCCGTCGTCGGTGTCGCCTGAGCCGTACGGCTGCTTTGTAGCCGACACAGACTTTGTGGGGTTTGTAGCAAAGGTAGTATGAGTAGGAGCAGGATCTTGAATAGTAATTGGCTGGTGAAGAGAATTGAGATCTCCCAGCCGAAACTGCTGAAAAGCCATTTAGGGCCCAAAAAATAAGGCTGGATTTCCACTCGGATTCGACCCAGTTATCGATCCGGCAGAAAATCGTTGCCAATTCTCGCCCTTTTGAGACGATTTTGATAAACTCAACTCTTTTCCCACGCCCTCCACTATCCCACCGCACACAATCTTGTCCTTTTTCAGCGCTAACCATGACTTCCTCTCTGCGCAATTCCCTCCACAGGCGAAACCACAAGGAGCGTTCCCAGCTCGCCCACAGGTCAAAACTTGGCTTTCTCGAGAAGCATAAGGACTATGTGCAGCGTGCAAAGGACTACCATTCCAAGCAGGACCGCCTTACCCGTCTCAGGCAGAAGGCTGCTGAGCGAAATAAGGATGAATTCTACTTTTCTATGAACAAGGAGAAGACCAAGGTATGTATTCCACTCTTTAACGCGTATTCTGCTTATACCTTTTCAGCGGGGGGTCCATGTAAAAGATCGGGGCAATACTGCTCTTCCAACCGATATGGTCAAGCTGCTCAAGACACAGGACGAAAATTATGTTCGCACTATGCAAACGTCCAACCTCAAAGTGAGCAAGACTTCTTAATCACACTCCACGCGTTCTAATGCCCTCTAGAAAATCGACAGGCTCAAGCGCCAGTTGACAGACATGGCTAACTTAGTCAATGATGATTCTGAAGAAGGTCTAGACGAAGACGAATACGAACTTCTTCAAGAAACCGGTATCATCTCGCAATCGTCAAAGGGAAAGAAACGCAGTCGCTCAGTCACAAAACACGTCGTTTTCGCCGAAAGCATGGAGGAGGGTATGTTATTCTTGTCCCAGAAATTGTCCTGGATTTACCTCAACTTGGCATCATCCAAGCCAACAATTTAGGCAGAAAACGAAACGAAAAGCCAGGATCCGAACCAACGCCCTCACAAGGAACCAAGTCTGGCGAGGAAGATTTGGGTTGGAAGGTTCCCGAATCAGGAACGAAGAAACGGCGCAAGTTACAACAGACAAAAGACAACCAAGATGGGGAGTGGGAGGATTCTAAGTCTGTCGATGAAGATTCGGCTTCTTCCTCGTCCACAGATAGGCGCAGGAAGTTGCTGAAAGAACTCGGTGCTCGTTTAGTCCGAGATCGCCAACTGCGATATACCCAACGCGAATTTGAAATGCAGCGTTTGATGATGGGCAAGGGCGCCGCAAAGAAGATTTCGGGAGTCGAAAAACTTGGTGACGAGGATGACAGCGGGGATGACGAGGATGCATTGGATTCCCGAAAAGGACGACCTCTGAAGAAGAAGAGCAAAGTCGAAGAAGCGACATACAAACCGAGGGTATACAAATGGAAATTGGAACGAAAACGATAAAACCAGGCCCCGAGCTTTTTCGTCCGTTTGTTTTTCACTACTTTCTCCGCGTCGTCCATGGTATTAATGGTTCGTCCTGTTACTTTCGCTTGCAATGATGCAACGCTCTTTCACCGAGACCACATGGACTACAGCTTTGTGGGTATATCATGATATGCAAGAGATTGGTGAGTACATGCAAGTTTGGGAGTAAGGTAATGATGTGCATAGAAAGTATATAATCACACGTCGACTTTGACCGCTGGTTTTACCGACGAAGAAACGGCAGCTGATCTTCCACCACCCACTCGAACACGAACTCTCGGTTCTTCAAATTGTGCCGATTTTGAGAATGCATCAAGAAACGCGCGCTCCAAAACTATTCTTGGAGGCGCGACCGTGCGCGGCTTGTCCGGGTTTGCCAAGCTCTTCAGCCCAAGCCCAGTAGAAGCAGCGACGATGTCACCGCTGACAGGTTTCCGTCTAATTGAAAACATAGCTCGCTTCCCAACCGCAAATGCGTCCACCATGGCGCTGCGCGATGTTTCGAATTGGGAACCTGCTTTGATGAGGTGCACTTCGAGGTGTTGTGGCGTGGTTGACAGCTCATCCAAGGACTTTCGAAGCCCCTGGATCGCGATGATAATGGGGGAGAGGGAAAAGTTGGCTTCGTTGTTGCTGTTGGACTTGAATGCCCATCCTGCGATGTAAGTGATATCGCGAATGCAATTCATGATTGATGAGAGCCAATTGTCGTTGGTGATAGGGGAAGAGCGAAGTTCTTGAATGCCTCGATACCAGTTATACGCTTCTACGCCTATAATTGACCAGGGTCAAGGGGTTAGCGAATATGGAGGCATGTAGCCGCAGAGGCCTGGAAATGGCAGCGTGCTCACCTCCGTTTGTGACGTCGTCGTCTATGTATCTCAAGATGAAGGCACACCATTTGGCGAACACAGACTCGAACATCATTTGTGCCAGCAGCGTGGGCGGTTTATCTTCGTAACAATCTTTTGGGAGAGGATGCGAAGCTAGTTCGGTTGCTATCTTCTCTCCCACTACCCACGACGTCCTCACGAAGGATTGTTGAATCCCATCCATTGTTCTTCGGTCTGGGATAGTGATGAGAAGGTCGTTGTATTGAAGCTGCTTGCTCAGTACGGTCGCTGTGGACACGATGGTGTTGTTGAGGGTTTGCAGTTTCGCAATGATACCCGTGTCGTCTGGGTTCATCGAGATGGATGCCGTAGACGTTGAATTCCCAGAGTTGTTCGAGGGACTGTTGTCGAGGTTTCGACCTCCACTGTACCCATTCGACCCCGAAGAAATCTTGTGCCCGCGACGGACCTCGACGATGGGCGAGTGGCCACTGGCAGTGGAGGTGCCAGCACTTCTCGGTAGGTTGTTGCTCCCACATTCGTGGTTGGACACTGCTGAGAGCTCCGCTCGTAGCTCTCGAATCATCGACTGCAGCTCCTGGTTCCGCCGCTCGCATGACTGCAGTTGAACGCGAAGAGATTCGATTATTGCATCTTTCTCTTCAGGAAAGTCGGTATAGTGACTGCTGCTCCGCTCTGACTCTATAAGCGCGATGAGCTCTGACCGTGTCAGGCTGTGAATGTCCATAAAGGGCTAGGGACGTTGAGCTCAGCAGCGCAATAGGTCTGTCGGTACCCGCGCGACTTACCGGATGTACGTCCACACCTTGGTACGCGGGAGGGTCATGCTGGAATCGCAAGGTAGGGTGCTCTGGGAGAGCCATATCCCAAGCTCCACCATGAAGGTTTGAGGGTCCAAAAGGTGCAGGCCGCATTTCTTATGATGTCTTATAAGCTTAATGGTTGAGATTGATTTTAACAAACGAGGTAGTCTGCGGTGATATCAGATGCAAGTATCCACTGGCAGGCTTGCAACCTGAACAACATCGGAGAAAAGGGGACGGAAAGGTGGGTGAGTAAACACCGTTATTTATACCACTCTGCTCTCATCACTTATGAGTCCTTATCAGGCGCCCAAACATCAGTGCTGTAACATCATTGCACTGTTATGAAAAGTTGCTTTGTTCAGACTGATGCCGCGTTGGAAATGTATTGAGTGAATATGCTAACGCCGGGTTAAGGTTGCTTGAAGGGAGACAGGCTGCTGTGTGTGTGGTAATAATATCGGAACATCCTGACCATTTGTGACCACAGACTTGGGCGTCAGTTTCAGCTTTAGGTACCGTGAGTAACCGACTCGTGGCATTCGTTCCCCGTTATAACTCCACGGGACCCAAGCGCAGAAGGTCTTGTGTTACTGTCCATGCCCCGTGGCAGCCAACATGCGTATTAAAGTATCGGGACATTAAACCAGCCGTCGAACAGGGTGGGCCAAAGGTGAGCCAGCCTTGGGTGCAGTGCCCGATCGCGAGCCCTTCGAGGACGTAACAGATAAGGGATTGGCAGGTAGCTCGCTTCCGTGCTAACTCCATCTGGGTCTTGTCCTTTTATGAAAGATCCCTTGAATATATTTAGTGAGGTGCGGAACAAATCTGCCAATCCAAGACGGGGGTAGATGAGGGCTTGGGCTTGGGTCTCCATGCCATGGGCGCCAATATTTTCGCCCAGACTACTTCTCATTGTCAGAGGTGATGTCATAGGATTTGTGTCCGCAGGAGAGCAGAAGATGTTAGTCAGGGCAATGTATTTTCGATAAACTTGAGACCCATTAAAAATGATTGTAGAGAGTGCATATATACCGTGAATAAAAAATGAGCGATCTTGACTTGTTAGTGGTTCGATCCAAACTAATCCTCAACAATAGATAGGGGTAGTAAATACTTCGCGTAGATATATGGTTATAGCATGTAGGATATAATGCAAAGGGTCCGATGGTATGTCCTCCGGGTGCACAACAGCGTGGCGGGTAATTGGTAATGTCCGTCTTGTTCGAATATTTGCCTTCAAAGGACGAGGAAAGGCGCAACGATGACTGAACCGACAAAGAGGGAGGCGAGAGCGACCAGGTGCGATCCCTGAACGAACGGTTGGGCATTGTTTCCTCGTGGTGTCGATGTTTGCGTTCCTGCGCTAGTGGGTTGAGGTCGGGCGACTGGTGTGACTGGATCATAAGGAACGCCATTGATCTGCGAAGCAACTTGGAAAACAGATCCTCCACCGTATTCATAGAACTGCGAAGGGGGCAACCGTTCAGGACCTAATAGTCACAAGCTACACAAAGGTTGGACTCACGTCAACGAGCAGGAAGTTGGGTGGTCGGCCGTGCTGGCCGCTGCACCTCTCAACTTGCTCACCCAACGAACCAGGCCCAGAGGCAGCGTTTGTTTCGTTCAACCTTTCGATGAAAGGGACGGGTTGGCCAAGGAGAAGCTTATCCAAGTAGTGGTTAACGAGATAAAGCATGTTTTGTGGGTCACCGTTTTGCCTGTTGACATTGCAGTCGAAGCTCGTCACCACGTTGAACGCGGTCTCCCATACGTTTGTGAATTCTGAAAACATAAATTTAACTTTCCAGAATTAACGGGCATAGCCACGTGCACGTACGATCAATAAGGTATGGAACCTCCGCTTGGTTCGCAGTAGTAGACAAGAAGGTGACGAGTCGTTGGTTAGAGTCGATAAGTTCTCCGAGAGTTGGCCATTCCAGATATCCGAGCGCTGGATTGGGAGGTCGGTAAGAGATCGAGTCAAGGCCCGTTGCGGCATAGGCGGCAGCATATTGACCAGCTGGCACGTTGTCCGCATTAACAATAAGTATTGATAACACTAAATACGAATGTGTCAGCGGGAGTAGCGCGCATCGGGCTTTCCGGTACCAAGTACCTTCATTAGGATTGGCATCGAGCCATGTTCTGACTAGAGAATGGAATGAACGGGATAAGTTATGATAGCTAAAGATTCAAAGTGGTGAGCGCACCTGTTCCGAGGTATTTTTCGAACGTATCACCGTCGAAGAGTTGCTATAATAGTCCGATCATTGGTGAGCGGCGAGTGTTGGCCGGACAGATGGAATGCGGGCACTCACACAAGAGGTGTGGCACAAACGGATGACCCCGTTCTCGAGATGTGCCTGGACTTGAAGCAACCTCACGCCGTCGTTTAGTTGTGTTGTGACTGTGAGGGAGAAAGAGAGCGCAGAGATTTGAGTCAGGGGAGGATGGGTTTCGGGAGTCGCGGTAACTAACTGTTGTGGTCTTGGTTGGCAGAGACTGAACACAAAATATCTCAGTCAGTTGAGGACGTAGCAGGGAGAACGGCAAAGAACATACGTTGGTTGACGCCTACAGCATAAGAGTTGTGTGTGCCAACATATGCAAGTGACCCATAGCTTCGCTCGCAGAGCTCGGCGTAACCGTTGCAGATTGTTGCGCGCTTCTCAACCGTCCTGCTCACCAAACTAGATGCATGCACGACGGGTTGACTGGCCAACACTGCACCCAGAATCGCCAGGAAACGAGTAGTAAACTGCATGTTGTTCTTGTTTTGCCTCTAGCACAACGGTCGTAATGATTCTAGTGGTCGTCAGTGGACTATTAATACGGGGGAGAGGGAGGATTAGAAAGGACGGAAAGCGGCGAAACGCAAAAAGGAAAGACGAATAGAGGATGATATATAAAAGAAAAAGGGCAGAGGCAAATGGAGATCCCCAGGATGCCGTCGTGGTTCGTGACAAAACTGTTTGTTTTGCCGTGCACCGCAATATACGCCAGCGGTCCGTCTCAGCCTGGTGGCAACAATTCATCTTGAGACAGAACGTCATGGAGCGCGTCCACAAACTCAACCGCTCTCGGCCATGTCGCCCCCTGTTGTCCTTGTAACTGGATGTACAACTGGCGGTATCGGCTATGCTCTGTAGGTCCAAACCTCGTTACTTTGTGCTGAAAATTGAGCCTACCATTGTAGTTGCGAGGAATTCGCGAGACAAGGGTGCATCGTCTATGCGAGCTCGCGTCGAATAGACACTATTGCCGAGTTTACGGAACACTCTCGTATCGAGCGCATCTCACTGGACGTCACAGACGATGAGAGCGTGTCGGCAGCGATAGAGCGAATCATCGGGGCGGAAGGAAAACTGGATATCCTGGTCAATAACGCGGGCATCAGTTCCCCTGGTGCGTCACGAAGCTAGAGTATACACAAGCCAAAGCTAAGCTATCTAACAGGCCCCATCCTTGAACAGACCATGGACGCGGTCAAACGAGTCCTTGACACAAACACCATTTCAATTCTCCGGGTCTCTAAAGCAGTTATGCCTCACATGGCCAAGCTTCGTAGCGGCCTGATCGTCAATATCGGATCCATTGTCGGAGATATGTCAGCGCTGAACAATAGAATGTCGCCTTGTATTTTGCTAATCCATTGTCCACAGCACCACACCCTGGAGCGGTGTCTACTCGGCGTCGAAAGCAGCTTTGGCTAGCATCAGCCAAGTTATGGCTATGGAGCTGCAACCATTTAACATCCAGGTTATCCATGTCGCCCCCGGTGCCGTCAAATCCAACATTGCAGCCAACGTTTTGGAAGGGTTTGAATTAGCCGAGAACACCTTATATGGAGCCTACATCCCGGATATCCTTCGCCGCATCAAAGCAAGCCAAGCCCCAAACACAATGCCCAACGAACAATTCGCGAGGCAAGTTGTTGGGAAGGCTTTGAGGAGACAGCACCCGTTCTATACCTATCTATCACTTGGGGGGAATTCCGTTCTTTTCGCGATGCTGAAATGGTTACCCAAAACATGGGTGATGCGTCTTGTTTGGAACACATATTCCAAGAAGTGAGTTTATAATATATGCGACGTGGTTCCAAATAACTTTGCGAGAATTTGATAACTTTGAGTACTACCAGTTTAATGCAACTCAGATTTAATTTTAAATGCAGTTGCTTGTATGGACGCCATGTATAAGAAAACCCGGCGGTAAACCACCCGGAAAGGTAACCGGCTTCCTCGGCTACTAGAAAGCCTGTTGCAAGCCTGTGCTTGACATTCTTACCTCACTCCCCCGACCATGGCTCGCGTCGTCGTCGTGACAGGTTGTACTACAGGTGGCATTGGCTTTGCTTTGTAGGTGTTCGAACCCAGACTTGCTCATACCTACGACTCACGCGACATCAGGTGCGAAGAGTTCGCGAGACACGGTTGCAAGGTGTATGCTACCTCGCGCAGAATTGAGACCATTGGGGACTTTAGTTCCCCAACTATCGAGAAGCTGTCTCTTGACGTCACGAGCGATGAGAGTGCAGCGCGCGCTATCCAGAAAGTCATTGACGCAGAGGGTAGAGTGGACGTGCTGGTCAACAACGCTGGCACCATTGCCCCTGGTACCTCCTTCCTTTTGACCTGCCTTCCCGAGCTTGTTACTCAATCAGCTGTTACAGGACCAATCCTCGAACAGTCGATAGACTATGTTAAAAAGGTCCTCGATACCAACACGGTTTCCATCCTTCGTGTCTCAAAGGAGGTTATGCCTCACATGGTGAACAGACAGAGTGGGTTGATTGTTAACATTGGATCCATAGTAGGCGACGTGTAAGCAGAACTTGCATTCGTTTCGTTATCTTCTGATTCAAGTGGTACCATCAGGCCAACACCGTGGAACGGGCTGTACTCGGCGTCCAAGGCGGCGGTGGTCAGCATTAGTGAGGTGATGGCTATGGAGCTGCAACCTTTCAATATCCAGGTTCTCCATGTTGCACCGGGCGGTGTCAAGTCCAACATTGCTGCCAATGCGAGTAATTTCAGGTTGGTGGAGGAAAGCCTGTATGCCGAATACCTTCCGGATATCCTTCGGCGCATCAACACGAGCCAAGCGACAGAGTCGATGGCCAACGAAGAGTTCGCCAGACAGGTGGTTGGCAAGGCGCTCAGAAAGAAGCAGTCCTTTTATACATACTTTACGCTCGGTTCAAACTCGTTCACATTCAAAGTCTTTAAATGGCTGCCAAGGGTCTGGGTGCTCAGGTTTTTGTGGAAGATGTATTCCAAGAAGGCATGATAGTAGTCGTAATGTAATAAAGCATGTGGAACAGAGGCCAAGAGAACGCGAGGTTATTGGAAGAAAGGGGGTGAGACACAGCCACGGTCGCGTAAGTCTCGTTCATTGATCCAAAATTAGACACCTTCTCTTCGCCTCTGGCCAGCAACATGTCGAGATACCCTGACTTTCTTACGCCGACTGGGACGCCAACCAAGGCGCAAAAGTCTCGGGCGCGACGAGAGCCATCTGGAGTGTACTCGTTGTTCCAGCCATCTCAAGTGCAGCAGTTCAAAGAAGCGTTCCAGCTGATTGACCACGACAAGGATGGGTGGGTGAACGAGACGGATTTACGGGAGATCTTTGCGAGTCTAGGTGAGAAAGAGAGAGGGAGTGCTGTGTCTGGTGGTATTAACGGATGATATTCAGGGATTGCGCCTTCCCAGCGAATGATGGACGAGCTCCTGAACGCGCGGCCTGGTTCACACAGCAGAAGTGGGTCTGCAACCAGCGACGATGGAAGCACAGGGGACCGGGGAATCAACTTTCCAATGTTCCTGACGATGATGAGCGAACGGCTGTTTGAGTTTGACACGGAGGCAGAACTAATTGAGGCATTTGAATCGTTTGACGAAAACGACACTGGACTGGTGAAAGTGGACGAAATGCGGAAATGGCTGAGCGAAGTTGGCGAAAGAATGGACATGGACGAGGTAAACTGATTATTTATTTAATGCTATGGTTTCTGAGGTATATTGCAGATCGACAAGTTTCTCAAAGGACCGTTCACGGACCGACAGGGGAATTTCAACTATCGGGACTGGGTCAAGGTGCTTCGCATCAACGATGAGGAGGAGACGAAAGAGGCGACGACTCTGTGATAAATAAATAATAGATTGCTTGGCATCCTTGTGCATTCTCATCATCCGGTGCCAAGAACAACGGATCCAGGTCACGAGACAGGCACGTCCGACCGATCTCCGCGTCATTGGCTGGGCAGAGGCCAAGCCGAACGCGGCAAAATGATGCCCAGACGACTCGGAGAAATCTGAGCCATAGTGGGGCCGATGCCAAGAGGCCAAGCACTTGGCTGTTACTTGGGATTGATTCGTGGCTTGGCAAAAGAACTGCGTTTAAAACATGATGTCTGTTTCGAGAGATTTGGTCCCCTTGGATATCCTCGAGCATAGTCTTGTCATTCCCTCTGCGTATTTCCACTACAACATGACTGCACCCCTCCCGTCGCCCGAGGCATCCCCGACTGCCCCGCCAGACCCCCACCACCAGCCCCAGCCCGACCCGCCCAGCCAGGCCATCGCCAGTGTCCCGCCCCCGCCTCCCGCTCCCGCCCAGCAGCCCCTCCTCCAGGACCCTCTTCCCGCCGACGACAGGGCCCAGCTCCAGAGTCCCCACCAGTCCCACCCGTCCCCGCCAGACCCCCCCACCAGCCATCGCTGTCTTTGGCAGGACTGCACCGTGTCCTATGCAGATCCAGAAGGCCTCTACAACCATCTCTGCAACGACCACATCGGTCGCAAGAGCACCAACAATCTCTGTCTGACCTGCAAGTGGAAGGACTGTGGCACCACATGTGCTAAACGAGACCATATCACAAGCCATCTAAGAGGTACATACTCTTTTCACAAGCACAACTTGGTATTCACTTGGCAAATTCTCAAACATAGTCCATACACCTCTCAAGCCTCATTCCTGCGAGGTTAGTGTCTGTTTCTAGCTGTCTTATCGCTCTCTTAATCGTGCCGTTTAGATCTGCAAAAAGGCCTTCAAGCGTCCTCAGGATCTCAAGAAACATGAAAAAATTCATACCGAGGAGCACCATCAGCAGCACAAGCATTCAAAGGCAATCACCGTCGTTGACCCTGCATATGTGCAGCGGGTCCGTGGAAGCTCGGCCCCATCCGATAAAAATGTGGGCAAAGCAACGGGTAGTGGCATCAAGTTTACAGGAAATCGCAAGCCAGAAGGTACGCTTCGTTTGCAGGAATCGCATTCCTGGACTTAATGCTCACCAGTAGGATCTTTTGGCCTCCTTCCGACGCCTTCCCCAGAACTAGGTCACCCCTCTGTGCATGGTCATGCCCACCACCAGTCCCACGACATGTTCATGGCGGGACCTGGCCAGGCCATGCCTCCTTGGGAAGCTCTTCGTGGCGAAGGTCCTTCCGTGCACGCTGGATCCAAGCGTTCACATGATTATGCTGCCGTCGACGACTTTTTCTCAGATATGAAGAAGCGCAGGGTCAATCCCTCTTATGATGGACGTAAGTCTGCGCTCCGTCATCTTGGTTGACCTACTTATCTTATCTTAGGCATGGCGGAGCGGCTTGAAACCCTCGCATTCTCCCAACAGCATGGAGCCAACAGCGTCTCTTACCCTTCCAACGGGTCATTTAACCCCCGCCAGGTTTCTCTAGACATCCGCACTCCTGAGGAGCTCGCGGCAGTCAACGAATTTCTAATCGCGCTCGGTCGTGACGTCTCTGGAAGCGTTCGACACCATTCATCTTCTCACAGCAATTCCTCTCACAACAACGGTCTCAACGAAAATTATTTTGATGCAAGCAATCTTAGTCAACTCGGACTCGCAGGCATGCCTGGCGTCCCTAGCACTGGTGGTTCCAACTATCACGACGGTCACTACTCCACCGGTCCCAATTCGTTCCCAGGACACGGTTATCCTCCTTCCCGATCGAACCACGCCCAAATATCTGGCCAGTACATGTATTCCGTCAACGATCAAATGAACGGCTACTCTCCTCCTGCCGAGTACCACAGTCGTCGTCATCCACCGAACAACAACAACAACAACAAGTACGCTCCAGGGTTCAACCAAAATTACCATCACCCTACCCCGCCTCTCGAGAGTAGTTCCCCTCATTCCACCGTATCGACTCCTGTCACGACCACGCCTCCTCAAATCCCTATTTCGATCGCGGATGGCTTCGATTACATGCGTCCTCGAGGAGCAGCTCCTGTTGCTCATCTGGCCGCTCCCGAATACGGGTCCAAGGTCATGCGTCCTATCGTGCCCTTGAAGTCGGCTCCCGGAACAGTAATTGAGCAAGATGCAAACCCTTCACACCCTGGACCTGTGGAGCCAAGACTGCCCTTATCTTCGCATCGAGGCACTCCTGCGAACTTGTCCCAGATCGGCAAACCAGGTTCCCTCTACCCCCTCCTTACTTCTGGTGATGCCCAGTTCCGTCTTCCACCGTTGAACTATCGGGCCACTTCCCCTTCATCATCACCTGGCGGAGACTCGACGCCTCGCTCGACACACTCTCCCTCCCCCCGGCTCCGAAGCAGCGTGCTGCCAAGCTTACGGACGCTTGCATCACCACCTCCCTCTGCTCGTTCGCCAGACTCGGAGGAGCTGTCACGAGAGGTTGGAAGGATCGAGCTGGAGCATCGCAACGGCTCTGAGATTGCTCCTTCCGAGGATCGCAGACGCCATGCAGAGATGATCCTTAACCTTTTGGTCAGCATAAACACCGACTTTAAGAAACGCCACCCTGGATTTGCCACGGATAGTTCTCGAGATGTGCATATGGCCGCCGCATAGACGCCAGTCCGAGTTTTTCTGATTTTGCGCACATGTTTTTTTCGATTAGTCCAATTCTTCCTCTTTTTTTTCATGCGACTGTCGTCTCCTTTGTTTTGTACTTTTTTTTCATCATCTTTTTTACCCTTCATATGTTGTTTCATTACCATACAAAGGCAGAATACACTGTGCTCTGTCTCTCTCTGTCTGTCTCTCTCTGAACTTAAACAAAATTAATCAAAGTATACGTTGTAACTAAATAGCTATTGTACAAATGCGACCGAGTGAGAACAATGTTAATTACGCTTCAATGTAAACTTGATCTTCGGTGCAGAACCAGAAGGTGTAGGCGGTACGTATTCATCGTCTTCCATCGCAGACACTGGTGGACTGGTCGCCAGAGGAGATGGCACTGCGGCTGGGAAACCGAAACTACCACTGGCGTGACGGTTAAATCCCATAGTAGCAGGTAGCGGAGACTGTCCAGGCGGCGGAGGACTCGCCGCTGACCCGGGGGTAGGCAAAGGCGGGGGTGCAGTACCACTGTTAAACTCGGCCCACCGAGGGCACTTTCGGTTGGTTTCTGATGCACACGTGTTACTAATTTTCTTCGCGGGAGACGCGTAAATCCAACACTTACTCATATGACCTTGCTGACCGCAATGGCCGCACCGCCGCTGATGTCGAATGCACCGATTCAGCAAGGAGTTTAAGGGACGCAAAACACACGGAAGATTACGCACCGTGGTGTCAGGCTTAAGGGGTCTATTGAGTTGCATTGGAACTCCACCCTCTTTGACAATCTTGGCGTTCTTCCTGTGCAGTCGGCGCTCTTGGTTTTTCTTCATTCGAGCAATCTCTTCTTCCAATCTGGAATGCCAAGCGTTTACACAAGTCTAGACCGAGAACCAGGCCATGAACATGGACGCACCTCTTCTTGGCTCTCTTATCCTTGTCGGCATCACCAGTCGGTGCAAGATGGTCCGCCAAGGTCGACTCTTCTTCCAACGCCTGTTTTCCACGAACATATGCTCGGATTACAGCAGGATCACGAATAATCTCCGTTTGCCATTCCCCATCAATCTATGGTGCACAGAACAGACAGGAACGTGTGAGCACGACCAAAACAGAACGAACAATGGAAAAGGGCTTGCCAGACGTCTGATCCGGAGAACACGTTTGCCTCCGTCGGGCCCCACACTTCCTTCTCTGTCCACTGACGATGCTCGACTGAAGGCGGGGGAATTACGAGTGGATGGTTCGGGGCCCGGTAGAGGTGCGTCCATCCTCTGTTTATGGCGCCTCTCATCCTCTTCCGTCAGCGGTGGCTCGTCTTTGCGGCTCAACGAATCGTATTGCGCCTTCCATATCCGCTCGATTTCCGACTTGTATATCAGTTGCTGTTCAGCGACGTTGTAACGATGAGCAGACTTTGGTCTGCTCTCGGCCTCGGCTACAAACCGGGGTGTCAGCTCTGATTTCGCTACCAATGACAAAGGATGGCGCATTACCAAGCTTTTGGTCGTAATCCTCGCCCGCCTTCACAAAGATATCCTTCATCGAGATTCGAATGAAGCTAAACGCTTCCCCCCGGCCGGAGGGATCGCCTTCTCCGTGTAAACGCAACATTGCCTTGGCTTGTGTCGCGTAAAGGAAATTCTTGGTTGTGATCCAAGGAGCCAATTGTTGTTCGATCGAAAGCTTCGATTCATCTCCGTCGGAAACTTCTGCTTGGCTGTAACCGGAATCTTGCAGGTGACGTTGACCTACTTGCATACTCTCCGTCAGGACCACTTGCTCTGGGCCTACCATTTTCAGCATCTCGACATCCGATGGCAATGTCCAAGACGACTTGAGTCTCCAGAACCCCTGGTGAGGCCCTCGTCGGTGATACTCCATGAATTCCTGGTGTGATGTTAGGATGCAAACATATGTTTTCCAGTGTTCCCGCGTACTTTTAATCTCTGGCGCATCTGCAGCTCGTTTTGGTCAGGGAAATACTTCATAAGCCGCGAAATCTTCAGCCGCTCCCCTTGGCTCTTCTTCAGCAGCTTGAAAGCAATTATTTGTAGCCGATGTTTAATTGTGTTGGTGATCTTTCGAGAATGCGGACCAGGGACTTCAGTTACTGGGTAAGTTTGTCCAACGACGAACAGGTTCTTGATTTCGCGGATATAATATTTCGCTTCCCCCTTGATCGTGTTCCTGGAAGGGTAGTTGGTCAGTGAAATGCTTCCATTCTACGATGTTTACCAACCTTATGACAAGGAAATCAGTAGAAGCAGGTTTGTGCCTGAAGAGTGGAGCGCGTATCAAGTTGTTGTACAGGACCGGGAAAGTCTGTCCTGGGTAAACGTAGCCAAACTTCATGAAAGGTGACTCGTCTTGAGGCTCCAGTACGAATGGAAGTCCAAGATCGGACTGTTGTTCTGTTCAGATCAAATAAACCTTTTCGACAAGTCGGAAGCCATACCTTGGGTACGTATTCGTCTTTCTCGTCTTTCTTACGGTAGTAATTGACGAGTGCGCTTCCCATGCCGAAGTTTGAAATTATAGGCGGATGTTCTTCCTGTATCCGGTGGTAAGAACACAGTTGACTTCGCAAAGTGCTGACTTACCGAGAATTCCCAAAGTACAAAGTTGCTGGTGTCTCGCAAGCTCAAATCTGATGTTCTGTGAAGGGTCTCACCCACACTTCCACCCTTGCCCAAACGACGGCCATTCTTGTCCTTCTTTTTCTTGGCCGTTCGAACTTTCTGAAAGTGAAGCTCAACATTTGAGGGAAATTGCAAAGCAGGCCTATGAAATGACCGAGCCTCTTGTTTTGATAGCCGAGTCTTGTACTTTGAAAGGAATGAGACAAAAGGTAAATGCCACAATGGAAAGTAAAGGGCCATACAAATGGTAATTGCAACTTTTGTGCTGGGTATGCGTGCTCGACAACGAGCTGTCCAAATGTTTGCCGTACGTGTTGGCGAGTTCCTTCCTTCGACACCTCGTAATACTGATCGTTGGAAAGATTGAACTTGTCTTTGACATTTGGATCTGCGCGTAGCCGCTTTCTTGGTCTGAAGCTCTCATCTAGAAAGTTTAAGTATGCAAACATTCATAGACTGGCCTGGGTCACTTACTTGGCTTGTCTTCAGGGACAATATCCTCTTCTTGCAACTCCAGCTGTGTAAAGTCACGGAATGGGACGCGAGGACTCCAAATAATGCTCTGCGTCCATGCACCAGATTCCAACGCCGAATTCACTGGTGTCGTCAGGGTATTCTCCGATTCCATTGCAGGCAGGTCTTCGACGTCGCCAGGACCAAACATAATCTGGTCCTCCCAGTTGGACAGAGTCACAAGGTCGAACGTTCTATCGTCAAGGGGTAAATGCACGGGAATATCAGTTTTATCTCGTTCCTACTCTCCTAGTCAGCTATTTAAATAAACAGATTGGGTGAATTGGCGCACTTCAAGAGCCCGTCGAAGATCCAACTCTACATTTCCTGCAGCGACGACCTGTTCCACCCGTTTGTTGGCCTTGGTTTTGGAATCACCGACTATAGAATCGAGGTATGCACGAGGAATTTCGCGTTTACGTGGGTAGATAGACTCCACTGAGCAAAGGGGCCAGTTAGGCGCAGTTCTATTAGATAAAGTACCGCAATACCTTGATACGGGCGTTTAGACAAGCGAGACTTCTGTACCGTAAATCCCTTGAAAAGCTCGGTAAAGTCCAGAATCCTGCCCTTGGTGAAAGTGGGAAATCGCTCCTCGACGGTTGCAGGCCGTTCAACCAGCCTCTTTACCACTCGCACCCTCTTTTCCTTCTTCTTTCTAAGCTGAGGGGATCGTACTTCTTCCTTGACACGAGGGTCAATGTGATCATCCTCTTCCATCATCTCCCGGTCGATTTCAGCTTCCCAATCCTCTCCTTGATCAAGCCCAACTGCTTCATCGTCGTCTTGCCACTTGTCGTTGTAAATTTGGTTCGAAGTGAGAGCTGGTATGCCAGAAATACCAAGCTGGTTTCGGAGGCCGGATGAGCTGGGTAATTGAAGACCGTCCAGGACATGGTTGAGCGAGAATCCTGTAAGAGCTGAGATAGCATCTTCTTCGCTGCCAGCCATGGCTGTGAGAGATGCTGGAACGAACTTTGACGACTGTGGAGGGTGTAGTTGGTGGCTCGAGCGTCAAGACGACTCAGCTATGTCGCGCATTACTGGACTCGACATAAACAAGGGCAAATATATTGATACCTTGGCACTGGAGTTGAATCCGAGTCAAGCGCGTCCGAGTCCGACGCGTTAAAGTTCAAGTTGCTGTCTTGTTTCTGTCTCCAAGGCCACCCTCTTTACCGCAGTCGTGCATATATATACAAGGCAAAATGGAGAGCGAATTGTCTATAAAGCTCGAGGTAAGCCATCTCTATATATCTACTTGAAGCCCACTACCCTGTATTATCACAGAATTTCAGAGCCAAAGTCGCAAAGGCAGGAGAGGATGTTGTTTTCCGACAGTTTCCTCGAAAGGTGGGCAGTCCACCCCAGAAGGACATGGAGAAGTACTGACGATGCGGTCAGATCATGTGAATGTCACCTACGCTTTGGATCCTGCATCCGACTAATAAACCTTTAGAGAATTGAGCGACCTTGTAGACGCTTTTGATAGCCCGGCCTCTCCATTCCATTCCTCAAATGCATTGCGGCAGACAGACACCACCGTATATCCTCCTCCAGCACAATACTTCGAAGGGTTTCAAGGCAAGAAGCGTAAGTTGGATGACGCAGAACTCAATGCAGAACTCCAGAAGCATGTGTCGGAACACCCCAAATACCCGGAGCTCGTAAAGGCCAACGAGCATTTGACAACGAAGATACACCCTATCATTAAGAAGGAATCTGAAGAGCTGGCGCAGCTTGTTGTAAGTGGTACCTCTTAAGATTTGGAACTGCCATGACCGTCACGATCCGTCTACAGGAACATGTTCGACTATGGGTGACCTTGACCCTTCCAAGGTGAGAGTTCTGAAGCGCATGGTCGACCATACATTTTCTGACGATCACTAAGAATTGAAGAGTAAGCTTTGGTCGACCACAATATTATGGCACGTCCTACTTACACATCCTGAACGTATAGTGGTGACAACTTCGGTGCGTACGTCATGCCCTCAACACGACCGATTGACATCTAAACGTTGAGGTTTTAGGTGTTCATGTACAAGAAGGTATACGGTGTCATTGAATTGTTTACCTACAACGAAGGTGACCCTATCGCGCAGAGGTTCTGGGGGAATTGCAAAGGGCTCAAGAATCCGCCTTGAGCTTACGCGACGTTTCGCGTCAAGACCACCTAACAAGAGCAAAGATCGGCTCAAAACTCGTCAAGTATCCCAACTTGGAGGATTATACCGTGAGTCGACACGTTTCCCAATACGCTTATGATTCTTCTTATCAGTCGGTAGCTTGCATTGAGAGACCACGATGAAAAACAATTCTTCGTCGCCCGTCAAAGCATACACGACCTTAGAAGTGTCTATGCATCGATTACCGATATGATGCACAAGAACATATCAAAGGTAATATTTCTGTGCTCTCAGATGTTTTCAAACTAAAGGATTCCGCATTAGATCCGTGTGCCCAAGAATAACAATAGCGTCGCATTGTATTAACCACACTAGACGTTGAATGTCTTGAATACGTTGAACCCATCGGCCGCGGTGCTGACGATTGTGCCAGGAATCTGGGGATGCCAATGGAGCTCCTTGATGTCTTTTTGGCCGAGATGTTGGAAAAGCAGCTGAGATGGGATATCCTTGCCTCCTTCTGGAACATCTTCCATGCCGGCCTCGTCTGTATCGTGTTCGACCGCGAGATCCCACAATGTAACTTGGTTATCGGCGCTGGATGCTGCGAACACGGAGTCCTCGGTAGGATGCCATTCCACTGAGGTAATAGGCCCTGAATGCCAATTGAACGACGCAACTGGGGCAGGATCCGGGTCACTAGATCTGCGTTCAAATTAATCAACACCGGTTTGGGAAGCTAGGCTTAGAACTCGCTTACCCCTTCTTTTTGATATTTCGCAGGTCCCAGACCTTGATACCACCCTCGTCGCCTCCGCTGAGCAAGAGATATGTCGTCAGCCGATTCCAGCTAATGACATTGACGTCTGCTTCATGTGCGGGGGTGATACCAGCCACACTCTTTCGTCCTTTCGTACGGACGTCCCATATCTGGATGGTGTGATCTGCGGAACATGACGCGAAAACTGTTGGTTCCGATGGACTCCATTGAATGTCTTCTATGCTGGAAGTATGCGATACGAATGGCTGGGATAGTGCGTTGAATCCTGAGGGTGTCGAGGTGGTGAGGTAGATTTTTGAATGAATATCTCCGGTGAGAATGCGGAGCGAGGAAGAGCCTGAAGATGCCCAATCAAGAGCAAAACCTTCCGCCCTTCCATGAGAGTTGATAGTGAAGGCAGGCTTCTGCACGCGAGCCTTGTCATAGGTATATCCCGGCACATCCAATGATTCGATGAGGGGCCGAACGTCCCAGATGTGCACTTTTCCTGTCTCCGCCGATGATGCGACATAGTACGGCTGCGAAACGTCAGGGAGAGGCGTTGACGGAGGTAGTGGTTGTGCGCGAATACGGTTGATGCCGCCAACGTGGGGTATTGAGCGGAATTCAATAATAGGATCTTCGTCGAGATCGTCTGCATCGTCATCTTCGTCCTCAACGTCCGAATCATCTGAGTTGGAAAGGCAACAGATATTTAAGTCTGCAAAGATCTCCGCTTACCAAAACACTCACTCACCCCCATCCTTCTGTGTTTTATGCAGCGAGCTCATTTTGTAAACCACAACTTCGTTTTTGTTGACCTCGGCGGCTTGGGTACCAGCAACAATGTAGGCAGTGGCGGGGAAACGACGACGTTCATCACCAAGGTTGTCGCGAAGAACATCGAAGGATAGACATGGCCAGTTGACGTTCATGGAGTGACGCATGATATAAACAGATTCATCGGCCACCAAAACCTCGTCACTTTCGAGAGTATGCAGCCCAGGAACGTAAGCCCTCGGAACTGGTGCAGGCTCGTCAGACTCCTCAATCGCAGGCATTACGCTGTCGATATCCATCCCTATATATACGCAGTTAGTTCATCAGTGTATCCCAGTATGATAAAAAAGTATACCATCTTCATCATTGGCCTGGGCGTCTACCACCTCCTCATCGCTCTCGACCTCGTCCTCCCAAGCATCTTCGAACTCTCCCATCTCATTTAAGGCCTGGGGTTCACGCCTGCTGGCGCTACCGTGTACTTTTGCGAAAGGCTGGCCATCTGAGCCTTGGGTGGATGTTGAAGGGTCCGCAGGACGCTTGGACATTTTGGAGATATTGATAGATGGACTTGCAGATGGAAACAAAATCTTCGCCAAAACTTTCGAGAAGCCCCTATGACGGCCCGCATATGCCGTTACATCAATTTGCCGCGAACACGCATCTTTGTCTCGAACGGCCATCTTCCTCAGACGACTACCGCTGTCCATTCTATTTCTATCTGATATATTGACCCGCAGTTACTGTGCTGATCAAACTGCTCTTGTAAAAACGAACGAACCAGATTTCTCCTACACCGCAGCACAAACTTGACGAGGTTTTCTGGGACTCTTGCTGTGGCCAAATTGCCACATAGTACCTCGTCAAAACTTTTTGAAATCTATTCGAAGAAAGCCAAGTCGCGTCAAAGCGACGCTGGCCCTCAGAAACAGCAACAACAAAAGCATAGATCAAGGGTTGCCAGTGTTGACGAAGAACATTGTCTGCGGACATCGGTTTCACGCTAATACCATGGACACCACCTGATCATTTGAAATATTGCCGCTCTTCCGTGGGTGGCTAGCGGATATGTAGGCAAGCCCCGTTATCGTGCTACGCACTCGTAAGCTGTCTGACTGATATCCTCACATAAAAGCTGCACTTACGGAGCGACCTATTACAAAAATAACATTGCTTCCACCTTCCGCAACCGGAATGACACAGACCATAACCATTCCAGACGGGTAAATATACAGTCTTACTGGTACACGTATACATACCCAACTAACTTGTTGAATTACGTTAGTTTCGAATATGTCGGTGCTGTGCTCATATCGACCCTCTGGGTGCTCGCTATGCAGTTTAGGCTCGTCAGTAAGACGCGACAGAAGGCAAATATCAAGTATCCTCAAAGTGAGCCCACAAGCCTTGAAATCATGCAATCAGAACCGCTCTAATCGTCTGAGCAGCGTACGCGGACAGACAACAAGAGAAGGAATCTAAGGACGCTTTGATTTTCAATTGCGCTCAACGTGAGTAATACAAGTTGACTACTCTCTCACAATCGCTTACTATGCGCGTAACTCAGGTGCGCATATAAACACCCTTGAGAACTTACCTTTGGTTTACTTGACGTACGTACGGTTCTCCTTTGAGCTTACGTTCCAATGAAACCGCGTTCTGACGAGCGGCTAGGACGGTTGTCACTGGATTCCATTATCCCATTTATGCAGCAATCTTGTGTGCGGCTTGGGTCTTTGGAAGAGTCGTGTACACCTTGGGCTACGTTAGTGGCAATCCAGACAAAGTAAGTATCGGAAAACTGTTGAGAGCCGGACACATCTTCTCAGCGCCGGGGAATATTAATATTCCCTATGATAGGCACTTTCGGAATGCTTCGTACGTGTATTTTTAGTCTCAACCTTACAAAACCAATTCCTTACCTCTCTCGATATAGTCCAATTGCTGTTTTGCACGTACCTTACTTTCATATGGGTCTTCTCGGGCTTGTTGCGCCAACTTTCGAACTGAGATTTCACGCGAGCGTCGCATGATCCAGTCGCTTAGTCCTCGAACTGCGCTTACATAAATCGGTATCACTCTTCAAGTCCGTAGTACCGGTTATAACTGTTACGAAATGCAAATTCCAATTTGAAGTTGAAATTGGAATTGTAGTGTTGAGATCCTTTGTATAACCCAAAAAAGCTGGCGATCCTGGAGATTTCCCTGGATTTCCTCGGATTGCTGAGTAAGTGTGTATTCGAAAATGGATGGGATCAACATCTCGGTTCAACAGCCTTGCAGCCCGCCTAAGGCCACCGAAATATTCCCCTCCACGTCAGCGTCCCAAGTCAGAAAGTTCGAGAGCTTTGTAACAAGTCGAGCCGCCGAGACGCGTGTCCATGACACACGCAAGTTTCCCATCCCGCTTCGATCACCGTCTCGAACCTATATAAATGCTTCCGTGCTATTGCATCTGTTCGTTCAGCAACTCACTTCCACCACATCCCACTTTCTACAAACCTTTGTCGTATCTTTGCAATGGCATCCACTTTTCCTCAAGGGTAAGTCCACCTTTTCCGGCCTTCACCCCTTGAAATAGTCGCTCACTTAGAGCCTCCAGCTTTGGATACGTTGGAGCTGCACTGGTTTCAACCGCTTGGTTGATCATTGGACAGTCTTTCACTGTTAGCGCTGCCAGGAAAAATGCTAAAATTGACTATCCTCAAAGTCAGTACTCCTGTTGCTTCGCGAAGGAGCATACCGCTTATATTCTCGAACTTCCAGTGTACGCCAGCACGGCCCAACAGAAAGAATCGAAAGAAGCGCTCATCTTCAATTGCGCACAACGTACGCAACATTTGTGACATAACTGAACCGCGTTCCTGACTGTAATCTTTAGGTGCGCACCAAAATACTCTCGAGAATCTCCCGATTGTCTGGATCTCGTAAGTCAACTGGTGGTTACCTGGGGTGTGCCTCTCATCTGACGGCTTGACCATAGCACCATCGTGTCAGGTCTTCAGTATCCTGTGCTGTCAGCATCTGCCTGTGCCCTCTGGGTCGTATCCAGAATCTTCTACACTCGGGGATATATTACCGGTGACCCCAAGAAGGTAGGTTATAGATCAATTGTCAGTTGGAAACCTGGAGACTCACAATCACTTTCGCGTTTCTAGCGTGTCGGTCCTGTATATATGGTTGGAACCTTCTCTCTCCTTGGTAGGTCGTCCTTGGGACCTTCGAGCCTGGAAAGCATTGCTAATATATTATTTTAGGGTCTTTCCTCGCAGCTAGCTATGTCTCTGGTACCTGGGTGTACCAGAATATCACCGCCTAAACAACCCTATACATACGTCTTTAATCGCTCTATACAGTACACAAGTTGTCGCTACTTAATTCATTCATACTAAGTTATGTATAACCTCAGATTCTGAGTCACCCAGCTACTTAATGCTGGCTGGCACTTAAGCACCTTCTGTTTTTGGCAAAAGGTCTCCTAAGTTTGATGTGGACGAAGTTGACGCCATGGGCATGTCACAATAAGGTCAAAATTCATGACCACCGTCTCGCCCCCCACCACTACCACACCTCCTTTGTACATATCCCCGAAGAACTGTGGCAATTATGCCCAAAGACACTTCAAGACCTTCGCTACCGACATCGTCTTCAGACTTTGCCCTGCCTTCAGGTTCCAGCCCTGGAGCATCGAGCTCGTCTATAACACTCGACGACCCTGGCGTTCTCTGGCAACGGTTTCGAAGACCCAGTCTAATATCCTCGCGCTTGAACAGCCCGCTTGCGTCCTCTTTCACCCTACATCATGCCCGCAGGCGAAGCCAGACGACGCACATTGCTGAAGAGTCTGAGAGCGAGAAAGAAAGAATGTCTACCGACTCCCCGAGCAGCTCAGAGAATCATACACCTCCCCTCATAAAGCCTGAAGGAGAGGAGGATCCTGTAGCACCCCCCAAACCGAAACTCACGAAAACGCCTTTGACTCCCCCTCGACGGCGTTCCTCTGCGGCGAGCATGGACTCAGATATGCCAACAGTGTTTAATCGTCGCCTCGCATTTCCAGTATGTTTTCGTCACTCTAACACCCGGCGGAGTCAACTAAAAAATCTCTCTCCATGCAGCTTAAGCAACCTCGCATACTTAAAATTCTATCTGAACCTAAGCCGGAGGAGAACGAATTGAAATCAGAAGCTGCCTTTCAGCGACTGATTCACTCGAGTTCAGAGCTTCCTCGCACGCCTAGACCTCTCTTGGATCGTGGACGATATCCAGAAGAAGCTGGACATGACGATGATGTAAAGCGAGAAGATTCACCCAGCGACGACGAACTCGAATTGGACGAACCCTTTGCGTTCAGTATCCCCAACCCACCAACGCATTCGCAGCCCATCAACATCATTCGGCAGAGAACGTCGACACCTGCAGGAAGCGTGAATGGAGATGAGCTGGGAATGCTCATGAGTGTTTCCGAAACGAGTTCCAGCTTTGGGACCAGCAGTATGATGGATGTTGACATGGTTCGTGAATCTATCTTGAAGCTACGAACTGGTGCTGATACACAACCTTAATCCACAGCCTCCAGGGTCCCCAATGTTGGCTAACCTGTCGGGTAGCAACTCGTGGAGATACACTCCCCCGCCTACCTCAAGCTCTGCTGTTCGAACTAATAAAAGAAAATGCAAGTCTCCATTCCTCTCCCATCCATTCACGAATAGAATAGTTAACAGTTTCTTTGACACAGTGGAAGATCGATTCGACCCTTATCCTTCAAGTTCAAAACGGCGGGCGGTATCCCCTTCGTTACACTACTTACGAGACAGTCTTTCATCGATGAACTCGCCGATCAGCAGAGGAAACAATAACCCCAGAACATATCCTATCTCCATCCCCATAAACATTCCATCCTCTACAGTCAGCTCGGCTGCTTCTTCGCCCACCATTTCAAACTCTTTCACCCAGTATCCTAGGTTGTCAAGTAACACGTCAAGTCCGACTATGAGGTCAACCATGCTTTTAGCAAGTCCAATTCTTCGACCAATCCCTCGAAGACGACAGGAAGGCGAAGAAAGAGAAGTAGCCGGGGCTGGCGAAGCCGTCAACAGCTTGACCCTCACAGAATCATAGCATAACCGTTGAGCTACCGAATTAGTAATGCCAGCTCTTTCTGTTCCACTATCAATTTAAGACTGCCAATAGTTGTACCATTACTGTACACTTAACCTATCATTTAGTGCCATCTATTTACCAGCAGTCTTGTATTTGGAATTCTATCTTTCCCCATGGCCGGAGCCAAGTCTTTGTGACTTTGGCTTGGCACACGAGGTCATATTTTCGATACACCATCATGCCTTCAAACTGTCTCCTCTTTCCTTGACTATCTCCGATCTGTGAAATCAACACTCGACACACCTTTTGCGTGTGCATCAGAAACGAAAGGAGCATTCCAAGCTCCAGCTGCTGGAGCCTTGCAGCCTATACCAGGCCTAAAACACGCACATAACACATTCAAGCAGAGCCTCGAGCTAAACACGCGATGAGCGAAGCTACTTCCACCACTCAAAAGCTTACCAAGAAGCAAAAAAAGAGTCTTGCCTTCCGCGACCGCAAACCAGGAAAGAAAGACTCGTCCACCACTGCTACCAAAAATGCCGAGCGCGGCTTTGACCTGGAGGTTAATGCAGTCCCTGCCATGGAGGACCAGGATGTCGTTGGTCTGCAATGCGATACGGTTGAAGTTCCAGGAAATAAGGACAAGGAGAAGGGCAAGGTCGTCGCTGAGAATGGAAGCAAGGGCGACAAGGGAAAGGGTAAGCAGAAGGTTGAGGTTCGAGAGGGTCAGGCTGGGAGCGTTGGTGCCGCGGTGGCCAACGGCAAAGCCAAAAAGCGGAAGAGGAGCGAGGAAGAGGACGGCGAAGAGCAGGTGGATGCTGTAGAGGGAGAGGCCAAGAAGAAGAAGAAGAAGGCGAAGAAGGTAGAAGGAGAAGACAAGGATAACGAGAAGGACAAGGCCCAGAGGTTCATTCTGTTCGTTGGAAACCTCAAATATACCACCTCGAAGGAGGCCATTTTGAAGCATTTTTCTGCTGTTTGCGGTACGTTGGATTCAATCCCTGTCTTCTTGACCGTTGCTGATTTTCTGTTCTCCAGATCCCGCACCAACTGTTCGGTTATTGACTCCCAAAGCAAAGCCAGGTTTACCAAATACACCCAAGTCAAAAGGCTGCGCATTTCTCGAATTCAAAACAAAAGTACCTCTGCAGGAAGCTCTGAAACTACACCAATCGATGCTCGACAGCCGGATGATCAACGTCGAGTTGACCGCTGGTGGTGGTGGCAAATCAGAGTCAAGATTAACCAAAGTCCGAGAACGCAATAAGGAATTACTTTCTCAACGGGTATGTCGAAACTGTCTATTTCTCCACTCAAGCTTTTGACACCAACTTGTCTTTAGAAAAAACGCGCCGAAAAAGGAGATAAAACCTCGATACCCTCGCAGCCAGATAGACCTCAGCGTTATTCCGCCACCTCTGGACTCGACGCATCGGCGCAAGCTACAAGCCGAACATGGTCAGTTGGTGACACTGTGGAAGAGACGCATAGAGGAGGAGCCAATAGAAAGACGAGAGGCAACAGAGCGCCTAAGAGCCACGGGACGGGCGTGAACGCAATACCAGTCGGCTGATTATGGTAGTAGTGAATAATGATTGGGTATTGGGATGCTGGATGAATATTGAATAACCTAATGTAATAAGTATAATGTCCCGAAAGTGTATGTATCTAATAATTGCGTCCACGCAATTCATGAAACCAAGATGAAGACCAAAAACTACGGGCCGTTGAGTGTCTGTCAACGTTGAGACGAACAATGGTACTCACGAATACAATCAATACGCCAAAGATCTTTAACATTAGCCATCGGTCATTTGACACACGGCCCCAATATTTGAGTAGTTCGCTGTGACCGAGACGGACGTTCTCCGCAATATCTTGCGTGTCCGCGTCTATACGTTGCACCGTTTCACGCTGCTGGGCAACCATATCCATTAGCTGCACGAAAATCTGCCCCAATTCGGCAACTGTCGCCTCTATTGATTCGATCGCTGTCGACCTCTGTTGGATGTAAGAATCCTGAACGGTCCGGGTTAACATCGGACTCGGACACATCAAAAGCTGAGTTCACCTGTTGTTCAATAAGTTGCATTTGCATAAAGGCGCCGTTAGAACCCATCCCTTCTTCCGCTGAATCCAGGTCGAGGGCCAAGACGTCCCCGTTTTGCATTGCGCGACCTTTGCCCTTGGTGTCGAACGGTGTTGAACTTCCATCGCCCATGGGGTCTGCGTTTGCCTTTGAACCGTAGAGCATACCGGTCGGTTGATGATTAGCTGCTGTTGTCGCTGTGTACATGAACTGCTCTGTGCGAGTTTTAGACTCTTTCATGTTCTGACGACAATTACACGGTAAGCAACGGCAATAACTTGTATGTGGGTACTTACTTGGGTCCGTAGTTCCAGCACCTCCTTGAACGACAAACTGATATCAGCTAGCTTGCCCTGCAGAGACGAGATGATATTCCGCTGGTGTTCGTCGACTTGCTTGCCTTCTATAGAAGACGGCCCCGCGGCGTTCTCTTTTTGCTTGACATTGGATACGAGGTCCGTTATCTGGCGCTTGATATTCGAGATATCTTGCTTGACAATGAATGTAAGCTCCTATATGGTGCTGTGTCAATATGATGCTGATAATACAGCGAGGGAAGCCGTTACGCTGATTTCGACTGGACGGTCATCAAACAGTGTTTTCCGCTTGGCGACTGGGAATTTAGCCAATTAGAGAATGGTTTTCCGGTGAGAAGGTGTAGACTGTACGTTGGGCAAGCTTATTCAGTTTGAGCGATGTGCTGCTAATGTCTTTGCCGATAGAGGTCGCCATCCTAGTGAATTCCGACTTTGGAGCCTGTTTTCCATTTTGAAGTAGGCGCTGGCGGGATTCACCCTTTTGTGCGACGGCGGACCTGTTGCGAATAGAGTCGACGCAGGTTCTGAACTCGTTTGTTCTGTCCTGGAAGGAGGTCATGGCGGATTAGTCTAGGAGACAATAGAGCAAGTTGGTCGTCAGTTGCAAAGTCATAGCAGAGTCCCCTGTTCGGGCAAGGAGACGTGGCGCACGTGATTGTCTGGGGCGGTGTAGAGCGCCAAGACCTTCCGTTCTTGGAGCAACGCGCCCCTGTCGTGAACTGCGGCAGGTGGAGTGAGTCGGAGTCGGCGGGTTGAGTTGCTGTATGCTCCTGCGATTCCGTAGCTTTTTGCATTCCACGAGGTTTCCTTATAAACCGACACGCTCCTCGTACCCTCTACTCTTTCCCAGATCTCTCGCAACCATGGTCGTCTCCAAGTCCCAGCCAGCACAGAACTCCACCGTCCTCATTTTTGGTGCAGGAAACTTTGGCTCGTGTCTCGCCTCCCACCTCGGCGACTCCTTGCACCAGGTCTATATGTGGGCCAGGGAGGAGAATCTCATCAAACATTTCAACGAGCACCACCGCAACCCTTTTTACCTTACCCAGCACGAATTTCCAGAAACTATCCATGCTGTGGGGCCAGAGTTGCCGACCGAGGAGTTCATCGCGAGCATGGACGTCCTGATTTTCGCGATTCCAACCCAGTTCTTGAGGTACATCCTTTTCTTTTCTTTTGCTCGAACGGTCTCTAACCGTTCCACAGAGCGAATCTCAAGCTCCTTAGACCTCGTCTGGATATCAACAACCTACCCCTTCTCATCTTTGTCAACAAGGGTATCGAGGTTGGAAGCCATGCCCTCACGCTCGAAATCATCGCCGACACTTGTGGTGCTGACATTGCTAAAGC
The DNA here is from genome assembly GCA_004369085.1 of Coprinopsis marcescibilis. Classification (NCBI taxonomy): domain Eukaryota; kingdom Fungi; phylum Basidiomycota; class Agaricomycetes; order Agaricales; family Psathyrellaceae; genus Coprinopsis; species Coprinopsis marcescibilis. Next base: position 1,202,362 of record ML210146.1, on the reverse strand, counting down.
ATCAACATTCATTGTACCTATCCATTCCTCTTCTCGCTTTGTGCATGATCCGCTGACACTGAAGCAACAGTCTGGACCGTCGTTCGCTAAAGAAAGTGCGTCTCACCCTTTGTTCTCGTAAGGCGCGCCCACTCAAACTCGTACCAGTCGTCGAAAGACAGCCCACCTCAGTCTCAGTGGCGTCATTCACAGAAGAGGAAGCCGCAAAGGCCGCCAATTTGTTCCATCAACCTCACTTTAGATGGTACGTCTTACTCGCTGCCTCTACTTCAGCCACCCGTTGACGCGCGATGTAGCTATACAGGAGGGGACCCAATTGGAATCGAACTGTCTGGAGCATTGAAAAACGTGTATGCCATCGCGTCAGGAATGTCAGACGGTCTCGGCTACGAGAACAACACGAGAGCCAGTGAGTTTGATGGAGACCATGGAAGCGCATGCCTGTTGACCCGTGAAATAGTGATCATTACTCGTGGTCTTTCTGAAATGACCTGTATTGGCACCGCGTACGGCGCCTCCCCATTGACTTTCCTCGGTCTTGCTGGGGTTGGGGATCTTTTCCTAACCTGCAGCTCCTCCAACAGCCGGAACTACACCGTAGGGCACCGGTTAGGAAAGGGCGAATCCCTTGATGAAATCATGAAGACACTTGGAAGTGTTGCCGAAGGTGTTTCGACAACCAAGGGTGCGAAAGCGATTATAGACATGTTGGGTGTCGATGCGCCTATTGCCAACTCGGTATGTTTAGGTTTGGCTGAGTTTATCCCGAGAGTCATTGCTAAAACATCAATTGTCGCCAGATTTATGATGTGCTGTACAACGGTAAGAAACACGGGCCTGTTTTCTAGCCGATTAAGTTTTTAACATGCGAGTTGTATAGGCAAAGACACGCGTGCAGCAATCCGGGAACTCATGGCGCTCCCTCCGTCGCGAGAACTTGATCTCCCGCCGAATGTGGGAGAGCCCGCAAGGCATCTGTTGAGAAAATTGGGATTAGGCACTCCTGGATCTATTACACCTCCTAGTCAATATCAACCCAATCTATAGATGCTAGCTAGTTGATAATGTATATTTAACTTGGGACATCTTGTGGAACGAGGGATTATTGTCATAACGTAAAGGCGCTGACAGAGTGATCGATCTGGATCTTGCCACGCTAACTGATTTTTTTGCAGAGCGTTTCCGGACGTCCCGGCTTTTTCAACAAATCTGGCGGACAATTTCCACAGATTCTGCTCCCCTCCTGCTTTCCTTTCCTCCTCGTCCACATTCTTTCCCCTCGATTCAAATGGTCTCTGCTCTCTGGAAGGCGTGCTCTGACGGTGACCTCGACACTGTCCTCGCTCTGCTCAACAATGCCTCCGACGTCGACATCGAGTTAAAAGGTCTGGATCTGCGCTGTCCAGTCTCTTCTATCCGCAAATCTTCCCTTTGATTCGTCTTCTGGTTCTTTTGTGCGGGATGCTAATTCATTTCATTTTTCTTGCGCTGTCCAGATCACACTGGCGCTACCCCGCTCATTGAGGCCGTCAAGAACGGTCACGTAGAAGTTGTCAAAGTCCTTTTGAGCAAAGGTCGGGAATACTCTGGCTGGGTCGTTTGACGATGATGCAAGCTGATACGATGGAATTCTAGGCGCTGACACTTCTAATGCCTCGAGCCAGGGAAGACCAGAGCATTACACGTCGGATCCGGTTATTCTGGACCTTTTGAAGTCTGTGCCTCCCCAAAATTTAGCCAACAACAACGAAGCTTTTAACGATAATGGTTACGGACAAACTCATGCCTCTAACGACTACTCTGCGCCCCCGCCACCCCCGCCTGGAGCATATGCTTATTACCCTACCATTAATCCGTCGCTCCCGACGATGCCAGACGGCGGAGGATATTATCCACCTCTGCCTCCACAGCCAACTGAAAATGGCTCTGCTCCCAACGGAGTGGGCCATCTTCCCCCTCCGGACATTGCACGCATGATTCCCTGTCGTTATTACCCTGCTTGCCGTTACGGCCCGCAATGCATGTTTGCCCATCCTCAGTTCTATCCGCAACCTGGCGCAACGAGACTAACGCCCACTCCTCACTATGACATGCCCCCTGGACACTACTTCTATCCTCCTCCTCCGCCGCCGCCATTCCAGCAACCGAATGGTGCCCCAATTACACCCCTATCGCCTCCTCCACCCCATAGCATGCACCACGGTCGATCTCCGTCGGAAATCGTATCTCCGTCGGCAGGCCACTTCGTCAATGGTGCACCTCCTCCAGCACCATATTCTCAACTGTCGCCGGGTGCTTACCCGCCCCACATGGGCCAGGTCCCGGTTCCCATGTCAGGGCTACCACCAATGCATATGCAGCATCCAATGCAGCTCCCGCCTGGCCCTCAGTCGCCTGGCGCTATCTATCAAAATGGACCTCCCATTCCTCATTATCCTCCTCCGGATGTCGCTGGTCATTATATGCCCCCTCCAGGGTCTGCGGTCTACACAGAAATTGATCCTTCTGGGGCACCCGCCGGAGCCAACGGACATGCAGATGGCTATGGCCCTCAAGGAAACCCCCGAGAGGTAAACGGACACCGCCGAGGGGTCGGGCGCCGCGGTTCTTTCGCAGGGAAAAAGCCTGCTTGTCTCTTTTTCCCTGCTGGACGATGCAAAAACGGGTATGTGACCTTTATCTCATCCCTTCAGCTGACATTGATCTCTTCCCATGTCTCTAGCGACGATTGCAGGTTCCCCCACGTTTTGGAAAGTAACCCAACCCCAAACCACGTGCAGCCATTTTATCCGCAGAGGGGAGGTGCTCCTCGACCTGCTAGAAACCATCATAATCAACAAAATGGAGGTCCAGGCGTGGGGGCTATTGACCAAAAGATGGCCAATTTGAGCATCCAAAATGTACGTTCGCTTCAGCCTTATTCACTTGGTCGTTGACTGATAATCCCTATAGGGAGGTCCTCGTTCTTCCAATGGCGATCTTCCCAAGGGCGAATTCAACAACCGCCCAAGATATCAACCCGGACCCAAACATCATCAGGGGAATGGTCATCCCAATGGTGGTAAAAGGACTGGTCCCGCTTTAAGACCCCAACGGGTTCCAAGCGCTGACGATTTCCCCGTCCTTCCTGGAACTGTGACGCCTCCGCGCGTCAATGGTGTGAACGGACATAGCCACTCGGGACCCACTGCTGCAGATATTCTGCGAGCCCCTGCGCCTCAGGCTGCTCGCAAGACGGAATCTGAGGATGGTGTCACCATTGTTGCCACCCCTCGTGGACCTTCGCCTGATGCGACACGGACTTCAGAGGTAAGAGTGAAAATTTACTTGAAAACTTGATCCCGGCGCTTACCGCCGGTGGATGCCATTTTAGGGAAATGTTGAGCCTGCAAAGGTGGATCCGGCCCCACAAGCGCCGGCTGTCCAGGTCCAGGTTGATCAAACCCCGCAGCCACAAGCAGCTCAAAAATTGCCCGTGTCCTTTGCAGCTGCGGCCGCTGCCTCCGCTGCTGCTGCAGCGGTTTCTGCATCCGCTTAAAATCGCCCCTAGCAAAATATCTGACAGGCCATCATGCTGCGACCACAGCTTCGGTGCACGCATTTACGCTTTCTGCTGACTTTTCTGGGACCTTTGTGCTTCCATCTCATTCGAGTTATTGATCTTTATCTCAGATTTTCCCTGATCGGTTTCTCCTTGTCCAAGAGTTTTTCTTTTCTCTTCCTCTCTTGTTGTTCTGGCATTGCACACTCTCTCTATTTATCTTACATTGCGGTTCCTTTTCGAGGTTTTTGCAACACGTACTATCTATAAAGTTCTCACATCCATCGTCTATCCTGGCTTCTTTCTCTTGCTCTCTCTCTCTCTCGTTGCTCCTCTTTATCCTACACTCTTGTTTGTTGGTCGTTTACTGTAGACATAGGTAGTTCATCGAGGCCGCTCTTGATTCATCTCCCCCTCTTCTTTTGCATTCACTGCCCTCTCTCACACACATCCTCAATATTTGCATATATCACACATCCTGTCGCATCCCTACCACCCCGTCCGCCTCATCGTTACTGTCGTTGTTGTCCTCTTCTGGGTCATTTCCTGTACTTTATGGCGAGTTCTTTTGAGTATCTGGTTGCATTTCCGGTCGATCGTCCCCATCTGTACCTTAAATATTGCTCTCAGCTGCTGCTGCTTAATTACCGCACTCAAACCCATACATCTGTACTATTCATTCGTCCATCCCCACTCCTTATCTCTCACATACACATACATATGCACACGCATACACCCACCTAGATGTACCTGTCCATTCTATCCGGACCAGCTCCCTTGTTGTTACTGGCTTTCGGAAACACGGATTCGATGTCTGCTTCTGTGGAACATACACCCTGTTTTTACATTCAGTGTACAATCCCATACTACTACATGTACGAAGTCGTTGAGATCTTTTGGTTTCGGAACAAAGCTTTACTCCCATGCAGAGAGGTTACGCATTTCCACTCCGGGTTGAGCAGTGAGCTCACCGACCTGGAAGACCTCTGCGGTGCCGTCCTTGAGGAGCTCCACGACCTTGTCGACATTCTCCGGAGCGACGACTAGGATCATGCCAATACCATTGTTAAACGTCCTCGCCATCTCCAGGGACGCGATGTTGCCGTGCTTCTTGAGGAAGCGGAAGACGGGTGGGAGCGTCCAGCTTGATACGTCAACGAAGCAGCCGATGTCTTTGGGTAGGACTCGGGGGATGTTTTCAAGGAAACCCCCGCCGGTGATGTGGGACATGCCTTTGAGGAGCCCCGCTTGGGCGACTGGGAGGACTTGTCGAATATAAACCCGAGTGGGCTTGAGCAGGGCACGGCCGAGAGTAGTGTTGGTGTCCCATGGGCAGGGCGAGGAGTAGGAGAGACCACTGCGCTCGATGGTTTTGCGTACGAGGGAGAAGCCGTTGGAGTGCAGACCGGACGAGCTCAAGCCCAACAGAATGTCCCCTGCGGCGATGTCGGGTGTAGGCAAAAGGAGGTTTCGTTCGACTGCTCCAACTGCGAATCCAGCGAGATCGTAGTCACCTGGAATGATTGGGTTAGAGGAATGAATTATGGGGTGATCTTGAAGATACTAGCCTGCGTGGTACATCCCAGGCATTTCTGCGGTTTCTCCGCCCACAAGAGCGCAGCCAGCTTGTTTGCATCCTTCAGCAATACCTTTGACGACCTGCGATGCAACGTCCACTTCCAATTTGCTGCATCCATAGTAGTCCAGGAAGTAAAGGGGTTCGGCACCTTGTACGAGCAGGTCGTTCACGGACATGGCGACGAGATCGATACCGACAGTATCATGGACACCAGTGTCGATGGCCAATCGCAGTTTGGTACCAACGCCGTCGGTTCCGCTGACGAGGACTGGATCCTTGAAGTTAGTGGCCTTCAAGTCAAAGACTCCACCAAAACCACCGATCTCTCCGTCTGCGCCTGGCCTCCGGGTAGCACGAACAAAAGGCTTAATTGCATCGACAAGTGCATTTCCTGCGTCGACCGATACACCAGCCTGGGCGTATGTCAAGCCAGTGGTCGCTGGTGCCGCGCTAAGAGCTCTGGGATAAGTCGTGGTAAGAGACGGCCCATTAGACTAGAAGGCAGTGGACAAACCTATGGGCAATGTCTTTGCGGAAAGTCTTCCCTTCGAAAGAAATGTTGTCAACTCCTTTGTATGCTGATGCAAGAGCGTCCTGGAGAGTTGATCCGTACGCGGTGACGGCCAATACCCGGCCACCCGATGTGACGATCTGCTCGCCAGAGTAGGTTGTTCCGGCATGGAAGACGACCACGTCTGATTCGTTACAGTGAGGATGGCACTTGTAGAATTGAGAGTTGACTACATACCAGATGGAACCTCGCCAAAGGTGATGACCTTGCCCTTGGGGTAATTGCCTGGATAACCTTGGGACGCGAGGATGACGGTGACTGCAAACCCGTCTTGGAATTTGATTTGAACAGAGTCCAAGCGGTGTTCAGCTGCAGCCTTTACTACGTATTAGCGTCTGGGGTATATCTTGGCACTCAAAAATAGTTACCAAGAACACTGCGGCGAGGTCAACTTCTTTATCGAGAAGCAGCATGAGTGCTTCCGTCTCAGGGTCTCCGAATCGAACATTATACTCGAGGACTTTGGGTCCTGACTCCGTGATCATGAAGCCGGTGAACAAGACTCCAACAAATGGGAAGCCTGTGAACAGCATTTAAGGACATGTGGGAGTACAGATGTTATCTGGACGGACCTTCTCGTCTCATGCCATCAATCGTGGGCCTGAGTGACTCGTTGATAATGCGTTCAATAACTTCAGCAGTTGCTACCGGTGCTGGAGCGTATGCTCCCATTCCACCTGTGTTGAGACCAGTGTCACCTTCGCCGATACGTTTGTGGTCTTGTGCTGCGGGAAGGGGTACGATCGTATAACCGTCGGAGATGGCAAGGACCGAGATCTCAGGACCGGTCAAGAGTTCCTCAATGACGACCTCATTGCCTGGATGAAGGTTTGCAAAACAGATGGGCCTGAAGATGAAGCAGAAACGCACCAGCTTCACCAAAAACACCTTGCACCAGAATGTCCTTCAATCCAGCAACAGCCTCCTCCTTGCTGTCTGGGATCAAGACACCCTTGCCTCCAGCGAGACCACTGGCCTTGAGGACAACAGGATGGCCGCATGTGTTGATGTAATTGATGGCTTCTTCGAGTTGCGGTGGTGTGAAAACTCTGTATTGGGCAGTTGGAATGTTGTGCCGTGCCATAAAGTCTTTGGAAAAGGCCTTTGACCCCTCCATCCTGGCGGCATTCTCGCTTGGACCGAAGACGGGGATACCGACTGGCAAATTCAATATGTGCAGATGATCTTTGACCTCATTGTTACGTACCTTTTTTAAAGTGCGCTTCTACTCCATCCACCAAAGGCTGCTCCGGACCCGGAATGACGAGGTTGACCTTTTACTGGTCAAAGACTGTTGTCAGGCTGCGAAAGAGGACATACATTGCTTTTGACGGCGAAATCTACCAGAGCGGGGAAGTCAGAGGCGGAAATGTTGTCGATGTTGGTCGTTTTTGGTTCCGATTTGGTGCCTGCGTTTCCAGGACAGACATAGATATGCTGTACCCTGGACGACTGGGCCAACCTCCAGGCCAGAGCGTGCTCCCTGCCGCCATTTCCGAGCAAAAGGATGCGGATCGACATTGGATGCGATTAAAATCTTAATGGCCGTCCCGATTTAGGCGCATGGCAAGTGATCAATTGATGGCTGTGAACTCCGGATTTGGCTGGTAATGTTGAATGAGGCCAGGGGGCTGAGTTTCATGAACACGACTGGGACATGAAATGAAATAGAACTAGAACAGGCTAAGAAAATGGAACTGAGGATGGTTGCAAGTGGTAGAAAGAGATATCGAGAACAGCAGCCTTGAGGAGGACACGTGTGGCTGTGATTTGTTTGGACTGAATAGGACGAATTGTTGGCTGGCTTGAGTTTGGCTTGGTTCACGCTGGTCAGTCTGAAGTGTTGAATGGCCTTCTTCCGCCAGCATTCTACAGCGGCAGAGCCTCATTCTACGGTACGTCTATATCTATCGTCCTCGTCGTCTGTCCAGCCAGCTCATTGCCCCAGAACAATGCTCTCGACGTCCACGGTCGCCTCATGAACGCCCAAGTCCCCTCCCAGCTAGATCGCAAGCCCTCCAAGAAGTCGGGCTCAGGGTTCTCGCTCTGGTCGCGAAAGTCCCTGAAGCGATCCAACACTGCCGACAGTATCAGCCCAACGCCGCCCCCGCAGTTGTCGCCCTCGGATGCCCAGTCTGGTCGCAACGAGTTCGGCCTCAGTGGCCATGATACCCCTCACAGTACTTTCCAGCGTCAGCTGAGCTTTCAGGACCTCGCCAGCATGTCTGAGTTCATGGCCGATGAACTAGTATCCTGGGATCCAGACGCACCTCTTCCTCCAAGGGTCACATACAAGATCCACAACCCTCTCGGTCCGCGCTGGTATAAAAACCATCATCTTATTCCACCGCAGCAGACCAAACCGAACGTGCGGCCCCCGACATTCTTTTCCCCGTCTTTCCCGCCAATTTCATCCGCTCCTGACCATATTATAGACTCGGAGGAATCCATTAGGAGAGCGTCGCACTCTCCTGCACCAACTCCGGCATCCTCACAGACGCGTGTGGGCGAGGTCGGAATCAAACAGAGATCGCGCAAAACGTCCCAGACGGCACCAGACACGGTCGACTTGCTTGATGTAACAGATCCATGGGGTACAAACTGGCACCACGAATCTCCCTACGACATTGGTTCCACTGGCGCAAACTCGGACCCGGATGTAAGTCTCTATTCATTTCTACATATCTTCCGTCTATTGATGCCCGACAGAAACGACCGCGACGAGCCAGTATGACTGCTGCACAGAACAGGCACACGTCCGTCACGCCCTCACCACTTTCGCAGTCAACGTCTGCTGTCCATCTCCCTACGCTGGCACAACCGTCATTCCCTCCGGTAGCTCACACAATCTCCCACAATATCCAACTACCCCGGAAATTGAGCAAGAAAAAGACACCCGCACTTGACAGCGTATTCCAGCTTCCTACCGCCGCAGACCATCAAAAGTCAGCCTCAGCCCCACCCACGCCCGTCGAGAGAATCCAGCTATCCGAATCACCACCTCCGGAGTCTGCATCTCTGCCTAAACGAATGTCTGTAGCCCCTCCTGTGAACCCCGGCTACAGCTATCCTGCGCCGCCGTTACAGTTCACGCCCAAGAAAGAGAAGCGGACAAGCGTCCTCGGTCGCATCGCCAAGAAGTTCAGTCTCCTAGTCAAACCAGCCCCGGATGAGCCGGAACACCGAGAGTACAGCTGGCTTCACGTCAATCCAGACGAGGCCCGGATTTCGATGCGACAGAGTATGCACCCTCCAAGTCGGCAGTCATCACCTGAAAAACCCGAGACTGGACCAACAAAGCGAGTCCCTCCTCCGTCAATAACCCAACCAGAAATCTTTGCGACGCCTGAAAAGGATCCTATAAAGAATTCCAGACGAGAATCTTCTGTGTCCATTGAGACGCCATTCGTTATCGGGAAATTGACTGTTGCAAACCCAGATTCACCCGAGTCCGACAAGGAAGTCCCCGTTCGTCAGCCGTCACCGTCGCCGCAGCCAAAGCAGCTACAGATCGAGAATTCACCGGCAGTCCTTAGCACCAAGGACTTCGACGACACACCACCATCGCCTTCACGGCCTCCTTCAATATCTGCATTTCTGGAACACAATACATGGGCCGCTTATGAGAAGCCTTTGCCAATCCCGGTCCCATCTGCTGCAAACACTCCTTTCATCAGCGATAAAGATATATCCCCACCTGAATCCGACATCGATGTTAAAGAAAACAAGGGTAAAGCGCCTGCTCGGTCAAAAACAGTCTCTTCAACAGCAACTCGAGAAACCATCAAACCGTCGAAACGAGATATTCCTCAGGCGCCAAAGACAGAACAGGAGCTCGAGAAGCTGCCCACTCCACCTGCCCCTCAAAATCTTGTCCCTGAGAAACTCGATGCAAAGTCCACCGTTTCTTCTTCCTCAGGGTCAGCTCCGACTGTTATTGAAAAGGACAAGTTGCCTCCAATGGTCATTGAGAAGGACAAAGTTGCTTCTACGCTAATACCACCACCACCATCACCCTCACTGCCCCCTATCCCGGCGACCACTCCCCTTGTCGATGCAATCTCTTTGGCGCGCAGTCCAAGTCGGCAGAGTAATGTGTCCCGTCTCAGCAAAGCACTCGATTTGACCTCTCTCGCCAAGCAGAAGAGCGAGTCAACCCAGTTCCTCACCCCTGTCGACCTGTCTCCAGAAGAAATGACGACTCAAGACAGGATAAATTCCTACCTGTATACCGACTCTCCTTACTCCGCGTCGTCTGTTCTCGCCAATCCTCCGACGCCTTACAACCCGCGTTTGTCAATTCCATTGAGTCCTGAACCCGAGCCTGCTCTACCACCTCCGCCGCCCCCCAAGCCACCAAAAGATAAACATGCATCTGGCGACGCATCGTCCCCGACTCAAGCTACCCGGCAAACTGAGACTTTCAAACTCGTTCGAAGTTTATCTGGCAATGTGTATGCTTCCGCGGATACGATTCCTGGTGCTGGCCAGCAATGGGAACTTGTGGAATCCAGCGACCAAAAGCCGCGGACCCGGTCCTCTACCCTCAAGAAGGATCGTGAGCGGAGTGGTAGTAAGAGAGATAGTAGGGGCGAGGGGAGCAAGCAACCCAAGGCTGATGATTCGCCTGTTGTAGATGGTAGTGAGAAGAAGCGGTCGAGGAGTCGACATTCCAAGCAACCTTCTTTGCCTCAAGAGGTGTCTACTGTCCCTATGCCAAAGGTATCGTCGTCGAGACACTCGCCATCGCACTACCACGAAGAACCCCGGCAGTACACCGAACCGTATGAGGCGGCAAAGTATCGTGACGACTACAGGAGGAAAGAACGCCATCGGAGTGATGATGAATATCGGAGTAGTGAAGATGGTAGGCGCAGGGACCGGGAAAGGGACGAACGCGCGCGTCTTGAGGAGGAGAGGAGGTATGACGAAGAGCGGAGAGAACGGCGGCGGCAGAGAGAGAAGGAGAAGGAGCGCGAAAGGGACATGAGGGAACGAGAGCGTTTGGAGAGAGAACTAGAACAACAGGAGGCAGAGCGTGAGAGACAACGACTGGAGTGGGAGCGTCTAGAAAACGAACGATTAGAACGGGAGCAAGAGAAGCAGCGGCTGGAGCAAGAACGATTAGAGTTGGAAAGAGAGAGGGAGCGCTTGGAGCTTGAGAAGGAGAAGGAACGCGAACGTCGGAGAGAAGAAGAGCGCGAGCGTCGAAAAGCTGAAGAACGTCGGTTGAAGGAGGACGAGCGACGCAGGGAGGAAGAAAGGCGAAAAGAGGACGAGAGACAGCGCCGAAAGGAAGAGGATCGCGAGCGTAGGAGAGAGGAAGAACGACGGCAGCGCGAAGAACAGGAACGGCGACTACGCCAAGAGTCGGAGCGCAAACAGCAGGAGGAGCTGGAAAGAAGACAGCGCGAAGAACTGGAACGGCGACAACGGGAAGAACTGGAACGGCGACAGCGCGAGAAGCAGAAGCGTCGGGAAAGCGAGGAACGTCGGGCTGCGGAAGAGGCTCGCGCTCAACGAAAACGAGAAGAACGCAAGGAAGAGAGCAGAAAGCTGCGACGAAAGTCTGATGCTCGACGTTCTGATGTGCCACGAGTGGAGTCGTACATTTCCTACTCTCAGCAGCCCATTCAAACCTCTTCTTCTTCATCGTCTTCGGACTCCCGTCCAGTTGAACGTCGTCCATCATTATCTGCGTCTGCGAGGCCCAACTCGGAGCTACCGTCGGCGGCAGACCTTAACGCCCTTCGAGCCAAAGAAGCTTGGGAAATGGAGCGACTATGGAAGGCGCGCAGCATGTACGGTGCAGAATGGAACAATGGTGCTATTGCTGGTCAGAGCATGTCCAGTTTCAACGACGATCCCGCTCTTCACGCTGCTATGCATGGCTCTAGTCACACGGCTTTCATGCTACAGACTCCCTTCCAGGTTCCAGGCTCAAGTATCTATCACTCTATGCCTAACAGACCACCTCCTGTCGTCTACGGAGACTATGGTTCCCCCGGCTCGATTCCTAGTTTGCCTGATTATGACAATTACGACCGCAGACGATCCCATTATCAACAAGATACACCATATGTCGGAATATCACCGCCAACGAAGACCTTGCTAACTGGCCCCTCAGCTCCCATTCCGCGAGCTGGAAAAGGCAGATTGAACAACCCGCTCCCTGAACCACCTCGGGAATCAGCATATCAACCTGCTCCATTGCCATCTCTGCCGGCTAACGGTAGGAGTAATGATCCTTGGTCCAAGTATGCAAGCGTCACGACAGCACATTAACATTATCACATTTCCTTCATTTCTATCACGACTAGGAGTTTACATCCAACAACCTTACTTATTCATTTCTATTGTTATTTTTTGCGGTATATAGTGTACGGACTCGGGAGGTTTCTTGTATAGCAACGCTTGCCGTTCAGGTGTTCAAGTATCATTAATGTGTCTTTATATGCTTTTCATGCTGAATAGCTAGCTCCTTGTGCTTCATCCATTGGGTGATGAATGTATATTGCAAGCAGCCTACTACTACTATGGTACAAACATCTTGAATACGAGAAAAGCGCGGGAGCAGAGTATGAAAACATATCGAATGCAAGCTACATAGCATGTACATAATCGTCTTTAGCCGCCAGGGTTCAGTGGGAATTGGACCTCCGGGTAATCTTCCCAGTGCCCTTCACTGTCAAGGAACCGCCGCAGTCTTGATACTTGGTACGAGAGATACAGAACAATGATCTGCATCCTGATTTCGAGGTTCAACTTGAGGACTTCTTCGCAGGTCTTCAAGGCTTGTGACCTTGTTGCGACGAACATGTTCCCATTGAAGCCGAGGTCTTTCAGATGGTCGATCATTTCGCTGAATTCAGCGCACCAGCCTAGAACACCAAGCTATGGTCGGATGCATTAAGTATGGAAGCTCGCGTATGGCGGAGATAGTGACGAACCTGGCCAAATTGTTTGAATCGTGAATAAAGCATGTTCGGAGCGCTCTCGAGAGCGAAAAGGAAAGCTTCATTCTGCTCGATTACAGTTTGCGATGGTACGTAGGGGGTTTGTGGCTGTGGCGGTGGTGGAGGAGGCTTTGAAATATTGTCAGTAATGGGATTGGGGTAAGATTGCAGGGGGTATCACCTCTGGTCGTGGCGGTCGTTCTTGGAACCAATTCTGTCCGGTGTAATCGTAGTCTCCACCATAGTCAATAACGTCGTTTCCTTTGCCTGTGAAGTCCATGTTGCGAATCTGATGCTATTCAGAGGGGTAGGATGGGGAAGCTAATATAGTGCGGGTTTGACCGAGAAGTTTGAGTTTGCAGTGGCAAATGAGAGCCTGGATTGAATCGAAGTGCTTCGAGAGTCAAGCGGTACCGGATAGATGTTCTGGATGTCGATCCTCGAGCCGAAGTGCTGGACCTCGTTAACCTCCAGAGGCGAAAGAGGTGCTGACGCGGTGGATGATAAAGAAACTTGGGATGAAGCGGGAAAGGAAACGATTGGAACTTTCTGGATTTGCCGTTCGAGTTCTGATGATAGACCAATGCCTACGTTATGATTGTTCTCGAATTCTGCAAATTTGGAAGCTAACCAGGAATGTGATGGTGGTATGAGGGAACGGGTGGATCCTGTGATGAAATCGGCCTTTGGATGGTATTCAGGAGATGCAGTGAGGGTCGATGGGTCGACAAGCTCGTAGAAGGATGAACGGGTTCGAAATATTGGTTCTGGGGCGTTGACACGATCGATAAGTTTAGCCTCGGGGGTAACGATGATGACAGGTGGGTTCGTGGTGGTCGGCTGATTCGTTGTTCGCTGAAATGCCTCTGCGACGGTAGAAACGATTGTCGGTGGAGGCGGAAGTGGATCGGACTCTGGGACAGGTTTCTTAAAAGATGGGATGCGGAGGGATGTTTTGAAGATTCGTTTGACACTGTTTCTGAAACGATCTATAGAGAAAACGCTTTCACGAGTGGTTGTGGCGCTAGATTGTGAGCGTTCAATTCGGGCTGGTGGAATGGAGAACGCTTGAGCTGGAGGGAACGCTATAGTTACTTCATTAGAATCAATAACTCGACATTCCTTTGCTGGAATACTCACGAGTTCTGGGTGATGGTATATAAGTCGGCGGAGAGGGGAAGCTGGAAGCAATATCAGCCAAGTCCGAGAATGCTGATGATGCCTGGGTACTGCGGGCTGATACTGGTCCAATGGAAACGTGTCGTGCAGAAAGATACTCTTCTGCTGTCTTCAAATCGAGCTTATGTGTCGATTTGTATTCGATGGATGGCGGTATGGATGTTTCCTGGGGTATATTATTATCAGAGTCTCCAGGACACGGCGAAGTCAAGGTTGGAAGATCGTCTTGGGTAACGATATGATAGTCGTCGGTGAGATCTTGCTGAGGAGGTTCGAGCTCTTTGTTTCCTGCAAAGCGTCGGCTGAGAGAATGGACAAAATCCGCAGGTGACTTGAGGGTCGAGCTGCGAAAAGAGCCGCGAAGGCCTCTTGCGAATCTCGACTGTAGTAGTGGATTTGACGACGTTGTATCCTAGACAAGCCCTATCTCGTAGACTTGCAAGGAAAACGTCTGCTCCCCTGCTGCGGGCCTTTTGAACCAACTCGTGTTCAACGCGAGGTTCAGGCGTGGTCAACGTTCAGTACAAAGCACAGTTCACACCCATCAATATCTCGGAAATCTCCATATGTGCACTGAAGGGAAAAATACACCTTGATATACACGAGGACATGACATATCTACAGGAAGAGACGGAGGTCTCAGTAACTTTTACAGCCAAGTGCAACATTTCAAACATCAATCAGATTGGGGTGGTCCCCGCCGTTCTGCAGAAGCGGCGCGGCTTGTCTGCGCTTCCGGAACTAAAAACTCGTATCAGAGTAGCTCTGGTGACCAGAGGATTCACGTACCTTGATGAGCCCGAGTCCAGTCATGAGCCAATAAACAAGCACGGAAGAGTCTTCCAAGCGAGCGTAAATGGAGGGTCCTGCCTTCAATGGATATTCCATGCCAATGGTCTTGATCCATGAGCCAGATCCGACCTGGTTGAGCTCTTCATATCCACCACCACCAACTCCACTAACACCTCCCTCGCCTCCGTCACACCAGAGTACAACGCTATTCAATTCGTTTGCTCTCTGCTTGGCTTGCTGCCACATCGAGATACCAACCGATCGTTCCCAAGTCCTAGCCGGCGCAAGGATCAGGTCGGGGCGGGATGAAATCCCACCAAACGGAACTGGAAATGCGAAATCGAGACAGATGGAAGCTGTGATAGAAAAGTCTCTGTGACTATGTCCTGGGGTAGGATTCCAACGAGATGGAGGAATCCCTTTGGGTGTAGGGAGCTTCAAATTAACCAAGCTCGGGGGATCAGGAGACCGATTCAAATGGTAAGACTCTGCAACTAGGGTGAGAATAATGTCAGTCGTTGCAGCTTCTCCACTCGCCGTCCGGTGCACTCACTAGGGACAAGATGTCGTTTATAATATGTAAGGTATGGCTTGGGAGAGTCTTTGTGTATGACTGCAAGACCCGTTCTCTTGTACGCTTTGTGTCCTCTTGGATCGTCGGGGTCTGTGGTGTATTGCTCAAAAGAAACTCCAACATAGGAGCCGGTGATACTAGAGCGAATGAGGTCGAATGCGGCATCGCGCTCAGAGTCTGAATCAAAGGAAACTGCGCCCTCGGGCCAAAGCAGCAGTCTTGCCGAGCTGTGGTATTTTGCAGTTTCGGTGATATAGTCGTCAAGGGTTGGCGCATGGTGCTTATACCGCTGAAAGGTGGGGAGGATGCATCCGACTGTAAGGGGTGTGGTAGTCTCAATGTCCGATACAGGGAGTGGCTGAGTGTTGAGAAAGAACGATGGAATGAGGAGGCCCACCAAGCCGGCTGCAAGCATCTTGGTAGAGGAAGATGGATGGTCTTGAGCCCGTCTGAATGTACTAGGGGTCGCAAGTTCCTCGCACGATTCATCGTCGATTGGTTCAGGCCCCATGTACCAGGTCTGCAACACTTGGGACAGCACAACTGCCCAAGCAGCCATAATCCAATCCTGCCCCAATGGTCCTACGATGGGAAGTAGCCAACGATAGCCTTCGACGGTGTTTGGACGAGTCCAGGTCAGGAGGTGACCTACAGGACTGAAGTAAGCGACAGTGCGCCACGTTGTTGTCCATAAAGCAGGGAAGAATAGTAGGCTCGCGCGTTCAGGGTAAACCCTGCTGAATCTCCAATCTACGTATAGCACTCCCACTACGATAGCGGATGTAAGTGAGGAGAGGCCAGTTAGCAACAGCAGTGATAGCGCCCTGGTGTCCAAAGCCTCCCGGGATGCCGAAAGATTAGGAACAGCGCTGCCAGCTGCGATGGCTAGGATGAAAAGGATGATATTCCTTTTTGCGTGGATGGATGGCAAGATACATCGCGCACACAGATGAAATGCTGCGAGTGCTAGAAGCCCAGGAACGATTGTCGCTGTCGTGCTCAAGGCGAAGGAAGTGAGGATAGCTGAAACTGTGATGAGAGTGAGGTTGCGATAGTCGTGGAGAAAGACATGGTTAACACTGGGCTGAAAAGTAGGGAAATGAAGCGTGTCTGTCCAGTCACTGCTTATCAGGGACAGCATGGTGACCTTGAGACCCGGGAATGGTTGGCTTTGATGCCAGCTCACGAGCTTTATAGTCCTTTGTTTGGCACGGGCGGCAATCATCTTCTTTCCCTTGCCATCATCCGCTGCGCCGCAGTCTCTCGCAGTCTACTCCACACCTCAGCCGACTGCGATACATGGATAGACATGGATATCTGGCGAACACGGTCTACGGTTATTCATATAATCCACGTCGGGGTTATTCTGGTTACTGGGAGCGCTGTCAATTCTAATGCCACGTTTCTGGCGAGCGGAACTAGTTCGGAAAACGTTACGATCCTACCCTTTATGGTTCTCTCGAAGTCTTCTGAAGCGTTCATCCGGCCCACATCGTCGCTTTTGTTCCAATCTGGTCCCAAACGTGGTGGTTATATCTTGTGGCCGGTTGGGTTGTCAACATCAACTTCGTATACCCGATGTCTACTTTTCCATCATCGTCACCTGGCTCGCTTCTATCTGGCTAAGATGCCGCATCAATTACACGCGAGCAGAACAAGAGGTATATAAGTAACTCCTGGTCAATTACTCCGTCGAGCGGACCCTACAGTCTCCCAGTCCCTATTCTGCTTGTTCCTCCTCCTTCCGAACACCAATCATGACGATCTTCCGCAACCCGATACCCTTGCCTGACTTTCCAGACAACTTGACTATCCCACAGTTCATGTTCGAACACCAAGACAACAGGCCTGTAAGACATAGGAATGCACCATACTTTATAGAAGATGCCACAGGTCGCCGAGTCAGTCACGAAGAGGTCAGTCTGCTCGCACGTGCCAACTCCCTTGCACTCTCTCACTTTGATCGCTACAGGCCCAGCACAGGACATACTCGCTAGCCAACGCCTTTAGTATCAAATGGAACATACGTTAGTGTTCGTGTACATCTCCTACGTGTCCGCTCTGAGATTTGCCTGTAGAGAAGGACGACGTCGGTACGCCCCTTCTGTTTATCCACTAGGTTCTAGGGACTTAAGTTATATTACGTGATGTCAGTATGCATTTTTAGCCCAAACCACATTGGTGAGTGCGTTGCTGAGTCAATGGGTCCACTGCTACATGCTTACAACCTGCGTTTAGATTACGCGCCAGTTGTGTGGGCTATCCATACCGTTGGGGGTGTCATAACGCAAGTCAGCCCGTTGCTCGCTCTGAGATGAGCTCTTGAACCCTTCTTGTAGTCCAGCAAATCCAAATTATACGCTCTCAGAGTTGGAATACCAGCTGGCGACGACCAAAGCCAAGGTGGTGGTCACGCACCCAGACTGTCTAGAGACTGTGACTGCTGCCGCCAAAGCTGTCGGACTATCGACGTCAGCTATCGTACTGCTCGACGCTAGAGGACCTAAAGGGTTCATTACGACGGACGAACTTGTTCTCTTCGGGACCACAGAACCAGAAAATTACAGCCCCGTTGTGCTGAAACCGGGTGAAGCTCGCACGGCACTAGCTTTCCAATGCTTCTCCAGCGGAACAACAGGTGAGCTAGCTCACCCACATCTCTGTGCAATGCACTGACGGACGAAATCAGGGAAGCCAAAGGTATACGACTCGTCAATGTCGCCTGCAGTTTCCGCTGATCACTCCATCTCAAGGCTGTCGCAATTACTCACCACGCACTCATTGCGAACATAATTCAAATGGCTACCCACTTCAAGATCACTGACCCTCACGCAAAGAACAAGCGCAAGCTCCCTGGGGATGTTGCGATTGCTGGTGAGTTTATCCATGGTTTCCCCGCATTACTCTGTCGTTAATGATTCTTCAACCTAGTTCTGCCCTTCTTCCGTGTGTGGTTTACTTTACCTACTCTCTGACATGTTTCCTGACGGTCCGTCCGGTCAGACATTTACGGGCTTTTTATCTTTGTGCGTGGACTCCCTGTCAGGCTGTCTCAAAGTATGCTCTCTGACACGTTTCTAGATGCATTTCTTGATGTACAGTGCGGTACGTCGTTACATAATCGCATAGAAAACTCCTTTGAGACCGTGAACAGATGAGCATCGTCGTTGTCCCAAAGTTCAACTTCAAGGAATTCTTGAAGAGTATCGTCAAGTACCAGGTCACCCATCTCTAGTAGGTTTGACATGTACTCAGCCTCGATCCATCTTCTGACAGACAACGTTCAAAGCATGGTCCCCCCACAGATTGTTCTTATGTGCAAGGTGAAATTAACACTCACATATACAGTTTCTCCGACCTTCTAATGCCTCCTTCTAGCACCCTGAAGCAAAGAAGTATGACCTGAGCCGAATCAAATTCTGCATGTCGGGTGCTGCCCCGCTAAGCGGAGACTTGCTGAAACAAATCGTCACCGTGATACCCAATGCCGTAGTTGGGCAAGGATACGGTCCGTTTCTATCCCATCGCCGTGGTCATGAGCTGCCTTTTGCTGACATTGACACAGGCTTGACGGAGACTTTCAGCGTGTCCTCTATCGACCCCGAGATCAAAATCGCCAAAGTGGGGAGTGCTGGAAAGCTAATTCCGGGAATCGACGCCAAGATCGTCAAGCCGGATGGGACCCTGGGGAAAGAGGGCGAACAGGGCGAATTGCTGGTTGCAGGTGACTGCATGGCTCTTTGTTATTTGAACAACCCAGAAGCGTGAGTTCCCTGCATATACCTGGATACACTGATGCTCATTACCATTACATTACCAAAGGAACGCGTCTACCTTTGTGGATGGATGGGTTCGCACTGGTGATGAATGTATAATCAAGGACAACGAAATTTATGTCCTTGAACGTCTCAAGGCGAGCGAAACTTCGTGAATCACCTATACTGGTAACTAACGCCATTTCATAGGAAATTCTCAAGGTCAAAGGTTTCCAGGTCGCCCCAGCTGAATTAGAGGGTCATATACTTCTACTTCCCGACATTGCCGACGCCTGTGTTGTCGGACTGCCGGATGATTACAGTGGCGAGGTCCCCTTGGCGTTCGTCGTCCCTTCTGCAAAGGCTGCACAGAGAATCGGAAATGACCCAGCAAAAAAGGAGGAGCTCAAGAAGATTGTGATAAAGGTAGAGACATTTCTCTGGCTCTTCTGTGGTTGAGACGATTGACCGGATCTGCAGCACGTCGCGGATGCGAAGAGTCACTACAAGTGGCTTGCAGGAGGAGTAGAGATCATCGAAGCTATCCCTAGGAACAACTCAGGGAAACTGGTATGTCTCTCAACCATTTATGCCGTTGGTCAATTGTAACCTCTCTTGTAAGCTTCGACGCGAGTTGCGCGAACGCGCCAAGGCCATGGCAGCATCCAAGCCTACACGCGCAAAGTTGTAAAGAGGCAATTGGCACTCAATCTATTCTTTCTTTCATCAGAAATAAACTGTTCTTTTCGTTCCAATACGTCTATTAAATTGAACGCGATTGTGCCAGGGGCTTGGCCTCAATAATCGCGTCACACATACTAGCTCCTACTGGTCTAGTAATGGACGTGGGCGAATAGCGTTGCTCCAATTGATAATTTACGCAGCCTGGTAGGTCGATGTGTAGGTCATAGGGCATTCGGTCCAGGCGCCCAGGTTCTGCCCAGACAGCACCTTGTGCACATCATGATTCGATAAGAGATCCGATGACTCAGGCCTCAGGGCCAGACGCGGAAAACAGAGCAACCAGGAAGGGTATAAATAACGGGAAAGTAGAGACGGCAACTCTAGCTAGGATTTCGTTCCCAACGAGTTCCCACTAAACAATCAAAGAATGGTAAGAGCGATATGTTTCTTTGTATCCCTTCCCTTAACCCGCGAATCATCCAGCCTGAGTGTACCGTCAAAGCTGAAGGCTGCGGAACCGAAACCTGCGCCTGCCTCCAAGATCCCACCAAGAACAAGAACTGTGGTTCGACCACATGCACCTGCTCATCGTATGTTAATACGACTCTTCTTGATGTACTGTTGATAAACCGATTCTTGTAGGTGCAGCTGCAAGGCTGACGAATGCAAGTGTTGAAATGATTTCTTCCGCGTCTAGAAAGGGGTAGTAACGAGAATTTTCTGTACTATTGGAGAGAAGCAGATAAACAAGGAATACTTGAAAGGCTGACGATGACCATGCATGTCAGAGTAAATGTAACAAATGAATGAACGGGGCGTACCAAATAGAGTCTCCTTAAGATACAGGCGCGAATGGATCACCCGTCTGGTCCATGACGTTCCCACCAGCAAGGGCGTCGGTACCGTCCAGCTGGGAAAGATCGTGCGAGCTCTCCTGCTGCAGGCCGTCTGGTCCAAGTCCCGAGATGTTGAGCCCTAGTCCATCGTCCTTCTTTTCTTCGTCGTCGTCATTGTTGTCGTCCATATTGACATCCTGTTGAATCAACTTCAACGAAGAATCCAACTCCTCTCCAATATCTGCTGGGCCTGGGACGTCCGTCGACATAGACAGTTGGGGTTTGGGCGAAGGTGCTTTTGATAAAGGTTCTTCTGTCGGTTCGGCCTCTACGATTTCTTTGGTGGCTGGTTCTGCTCTAGAGGGGGCCGCAGTCGCGTCGTCTTGTTCCATTTCTTCATCGCCGTCGACGATTTCTGGTTCATCGGGCAGAGGTGCCAATGGCTCGTCCACGTCGCCTTCATCGTCGCTGAAATGCTAAGTCCTGTTCGGTCACACATTTAAGGGAAGAAGAAATGGATAGATACCTGGACTTTGTCTGTTTTCATCCACTTGAAGACTTTGACGCTCGCGTTCACATCGCTCGGTACCAACACCCTCTCCCAGGATTGCACTGGTTGCATCAACTGTCGGCGAGCAGCCTCTGTGCTGGCAATGCTAACACCGATTCTTCTTCTCGTGGCCATTGTAAAAGATGTATGAGAAAAAGCTAATTTACAGACGCGTGAATCAAGTCCAGCTAGAGCGTAATAGGGTTTCTACTAGGAGGCCAAATTGAAAACCCAAGTCGCGGAGCGCTCGTTAAGAACGATTACGTAATATTGTTGAGGGATATAGAGGGCACATTCAAGTTCAAACGTTCAAGCTCGTTCATGGCAAGGTCCAAGGACTCTGTAATTTGGTGCGATCGTTCTCTTCATTGAACGCTACTTTTGCCGTCCGAGAGTTTTCATAAATTGTCAAATGTTTTCTGCCCAGTCGAGGACATCGTTGTTCGTCAAGGACAAGAGAGCGGGCTTCTGGACGCCTTGTTTGAGTGGTTTGACTAAGAGAGATGCGAATGGGACTGACCTCGTTGGCACCTTGCGTTTTATCCGGGAAAGAAGCCTGCGAAAAATTTAATTCGTATTTCACGACGGAATAAGCGACTGCTGCAAACCCTGAGCGCATCTGGCGAGATTTCCGTCGGCGTTGTTCTGAGTTCCTTCAATTTAGCTTCGAGAGCATCGCATTTCCTGTTGCTGCGGTATTAGAAGAGGGAATTCCACTGCACAGGTAAGATACGTACGCATGAATACTTTTAGTTTCTTCCCTTCTTAGTTCCAGCTGCCTCTTCATCATGAGTTCAAGGTTGAACCGAGCCTGTTTCAAGTTCAATCTCCATCCCAAGCGAACAAGAGACGATTCAAAACACCTGCATCGGACGTATATTGTTGGCCGCGTTCGTAAGGTTCTGGGATAGGAGGACAATCCATTCCACTTGTCGCTGCCATTCAGGAACTGCATCATCCGCAGGTGGTGATTCAACGAGCAAGGCTATCACATTGGAGTATGTGACCAGCAGTGACTTCAGGATAGCGACAAGGGTAGGTCTCCGGTCTGATGTTGAGTGAGAAACGCCTTTGGCGCAACATAGAGCCAATTGGACACACCATCTGCAGGGTTTGAGGAGTAAAGTTGGGTGCCACCACCAAGTTCGGCGAGTGTTGATGGGGGTTTCTCTTTTACCTGACGGACGAAGATTATTCAAATACCTCCAGTGGTACGTGGAAGCGTACAGGAAACCTTTCGCCGTAGACCTCGTAATATGGCTCGGGTTCGTCTAAAATCCAATCAACGCGAGGTTTCTCCAATTGAACAAGATCCCAATCTGGAAGATCCTTCTGGTCGGATAGAAGGTCCCGCTGGTTAACTGTTGAGATATCTGCATCGAGGGGCAATCTGTCCTTCAAGAGTGCCAATAGCTTGAGGTTGTGGGAGGAATACTTGGTGTAATGGGATGGGGGCGACGGGAACGGGTTTCGGAGCTCGTGCTCAGTGTCGTCGTCCATTGTGGCGAGAGGCAACGAACATATAGCATTGCCAAAACGGGAAACCCCTGCATACGGCATGCGAGATCCGGCCAACTTCGACTTCGTAAGTTCTTGTTGCACGACAGAATGATACAAATGCGACGACCCTCCGCGAAGAGTAAATGGGGATTGCATTCTCGATATAAGGCCTCCACATACTCCCTTTCTCTGTCTCTGCCAACATGTCCCTCTTTTATACCACTCAACCTCTGCCAAATATACCCGATGACCTCACCATTCCTCAGTTTATGCTCCGAGAGATCTCTGGGAGACCACGTAGACCCAGTAATGTTCCATATTTCGTAGAGGATCTCACTGGACGTAGAATTGGGTACGAAGAGGTCCGTCGTGCAAGGTTTCTTGTGGACCATGACCTTTGAACTCCCCGCAGGCCCACCACCGGACATTCTCCCTTGCCAATGCCCTCAGTTTGAAGTGGAATATCGGTATGCATGGCTGACACACTGGCTCCAACTGTTACTCAGGACACGCTTCTAGCTCGAGGAGACGTAGGTGTGTTAATACGCGTCCGTATCTCTCGAACACTGCCGACCTGTGACAAGTCTGCATATTTAGCCCCAACCATGTCGGTGAGTCGTGTGCTCCATGCTTCGCCAGCCAAACGGGATTCTGACTATCCCATTACGACGGCTTAGATTATGCCCCTCTTATTTGGGCGGTACACGTCCTCGGTGGGACTGTCACGTAAGACTATGTTTGCACAAGAGATGATAGCAGGAAATAACCTATCTCCGCGCCCACAGACCCGCCAACCCGAGCTACACGGCCGAAGAGCTAAAATACCAACTTTTGACTTCAAATGCGAAGCTAATGGTGACGCATCCGGCTTGTTTCAAGGTCGCATCATCAGTCGCGAATGTGGGCCAGCTATCGGGCAAGAAATCTATCATTCTGCTTGATTCCTTAGGTGTCAGCAATGCGGATGGCATCGCTACCGTGGACGAACTCGTAACGTTCGGTGCTAGACGCCCGGAGAACTACAAGGCCATCAGGTTCAAACGGGGAGAGGCGCGAACAGCGGTAGCATTTCTGTCCTTCTCGAGCGGTACCACAGGTTCGGAAATCTCTTGTTCTCGTCCCAGTACTACGTTTCATGGAATCCTAACACTTGGCCATCCGTTTCATTACTAGGAAGCCCCAAGGTATATCTATCTTGCTCCTAGAACTTTAGTCACTGCTAACTTACTGCCCAGGCCGTTGCCATCAGCCACTATTCTGTTATCGCCAATGTTATTCAAATGGCCACTCACTACAATATTAACGATCCGAAAGATATCCACAAGAGATTTATACCAGGCGACACAGTACTCGCAGGTGAGTATTTTCTGGCGACTCATAGCCGTTTCCAGCCTCTGACTTGCACTCAGTGCTTCCGTTCTTTCGTAAGGGTCACATTAGATCTGTCCTCTGATCTTAACGCTGAATCATCTCAGATATATATGGCCTCGTCGTGACGGTATGTCTCACTTTACCCCATTAATGAGTTTCCAACTAACTCTCCGAGTTTCAGATACACTTTCTGCTTTATGTATCAGTAATTCTCCATTTTATTGTCCTTGTTGCGTGATGGCTAACGTCTGGATCATACTAGCTGACACTGGTGGTTGTTCCTAAATTCAACCTCTCCGATTTCTTGCGCAGCATCGAGAGGTACCGAGTGACGCATCTCTAGTGAGTGGCGCATCCTGCTTTTGAGAGTGCCTTAGTACAGAGTACTAACACGCCACACGCCAGTGTCGTGCCGCCGCAAATAGTCTTGCTTTGCAAGGTACACATCAGCAAAGTCTATTGAAGTCGATGCTTGGTTCTCTAACCGTTCTCCCAGCACCCTGAAGTCAAGAAATATGATTTCCGTCACGTCAAGCTCTGCATATCAGGCGCAGCACCGCTGGGGGGGGAGCTCATGAGACAACTAACCCAGATTCTACCAAACGCTACTGTCGGGCAGGGTTACGGTGCGTCAGCTACTAATGATTGCACGTTCTGGCGACCGGCTCATCTTCTACTCAGGCCTCACAGAAACATGTGCGACTGTCTCAATGACCCCACCTGAAAGCAAGTTTGGAGCGATAGGGAGTGCGGGCCGGCTGATGCCAGGGACGATTGCAAAGGTGCTGAAACCAGACGGTACGATGGCAAAGGAGGGTGAAAGGGGAGAGCTTGTGGTATCCGGGCCATCGATGGCACTGTGCTACCTCAACAATCCTGAAGCGTGAGTGATATTGACGACGAACGCTTACCTTACTCTGATCCATTTGTAGTTCTGCGGAAACCTTCGTCGACGGATGGGTAAGGACAGGTGATGAGGTAGTCATCCAAGGAACCGATTTGTTCGTCGTGGACCGCCTCAAGGTAGCATCTACCGTCAGGCATACGACGTTTCTTAACGAGAGCAACCTTTTAGGAAATAATGAAAGTTCGCGGGTTCCAAGTCGCGCCAGCAGAGCTAGAAGCTCACCTGCTGCTACACCCTGACATCACTGATGCCTGTGTTGTTCCAATTCCGGACGAGTACAGCGGAGAGCTGCCTCTGGCATACGTCGTGCTGTCTGAATCGGCGCTGGCTCTTATCGGAAGCAACCAATCCAAGCACCGATTACTGAAGCAAGAGATTGCCAAGGCGTGTACTTTTAGTGTAATCTTGAAGGCTGCTTCTAACGATTTATGTATTCAGCATGTCTCAGACGCCAAGGTCCATTACAAGAAGTTAGCTGGAGGCGTTGAATTTATTGACAGCATTCCCAAGAATCCTTCCGGGAAGATTGTATGTCTCTTTCAGGATGTCAAGAGTGTTTTGCTGATGGCATTTTGAATTTAGCTTCGCAGGATACTGCGAGAGAAGGCCAAGGGTCTGCCTAGAGAAAGGGGGCTAGTCCCCAAACTTTGAATATACATACCTGCTGCATAATGCTACGGGTTTTCCACTACCATGTCGATTAGTACAGATATATTACATCTCCGGTTTTCGGATAGCAGGACGAGGACCGATTTGTGATTGTTGTGAATTTGCACTGCCACGGCTAGGTCAGCGAAAATGTGTGTGTAGTAGTGACGCTCTGGCACTTGTCCCGATTTCTACTGTCAGCCATGGTTCGTCGAATAGCATCGCAAGTCCACCAGCAGGTCTCTCGCCTTATGCGTGCAGAGTATATTCAAAAAGAACCCGTATGGTTTAAAGCTGTTCTCGACAACCCCCCACTGTCACTCCCGGCAAAGGCCCCTCCAGCGCGAACCGCGTACGACAAGAAACCCCAGCTCAGGCCACAGCAAGCATACCCCGTGAATCCTAAACCACTCCCTATTCACTACATTGAAGACGACCTCCGAAGACAGTTCTTCCAGGACCACCCCTTCGAAGCCTTCCGACCGAGCACACTCATAGAAGCCGACAAGATCGAGGCTCCTCACCCGATACAGGGCAGCGCCTGGACGCGTCTTCGTCAACATGGCAGGAATCCTACACCAGACGAGTGCGTATCAAACTTGGCTCGCGGTTTATTCTCGTTCTAACCCGACCTCCGAATGACAGCGCGATCAAATTCGCCGTTAACCTCTACCAGACCCACCACATCTCTCTCAGCGAGGCCTATGCCCGTGCCGTCGCCCAGTTCCGTGCGCTACGCTCAGAGCACCATGTCTCGACGGTTTTCGCCGTGATGGAAGCCGAAGCCCTCGGTGCATCTTTCAAGCCAAGCGAAATCGAGCGCACCTTCCGCGAGGAAGAACAGGCACTAAAATCCTGGGAGAAGGAGGAAGAGAGGGATGAAGGAGCACTCGCTGCTCGCAAGCGCTGGAAGGCAATTGTCGAGAAGCGGAGTGGAGTCAATCAGTGGACGAAGGGAGAAGAGTACGTTCGGTTGTGGAAGAGTGGTGTCCGTCCCGACTATTCGCCAATTTTGGCCGAGCCAACTGTGGATACGCAGCGGGCGCCTGCTGCAGCCCCACGACGAGGTTAATTGACTATACTTTAACAATAATCAACCTATAATTGCTCTTAACTGGGTCGGGATACCTAGCAGACTGTGACTTTCAAGGAAGATCACAAAGACTAGAATGTTCATGGAATGTATGTTACAAATGTCGGAAGATGATGCTAATGGTATGTGGACAGTTACAGCAACGCATGATGGCGATATTATGCCTTTGTTGACCCTGCGACTATCCGTGACTGGGCTGCCTGGGCAGCATTCATACCCATCCATGTCTTTTCGACGAGAGATAGAAGTTTCTGCATGTCCGAGCTCCAGTCATTCATGACATCCTCCGTATTCCGTGGTTTCCTGAAGCTGATCACCCCAGCCGGTCTGTTTATTCTCGCCCAGATAGTCCCAGATACCACCAGTCGTGATAGTGTTCGCTCGGTCTCCTTCTGCGACAAGTCCAACAGGCCGGCAAGACGAACCAGGGTTATTCGGCTGTAGTATTTCGATACTACACGGATATTCTGGAACAAACCAGTCAGAATACGCGGCTATGGCATGAGAACTTCTACTTACATGCTCAACGACCCGAGTGTGGAGGTCTTCCCATCGCTTTTCGACGGTGAATACGGCCTGCTTGCGGAGGAATTTGCCGTATATCGACTCAATGCCTGGCCATCTCATCAGTTCCTCCGTCACGAAGCATTTGACGAGGTTACTAGTTGGAAAATCAGAAGATGCTCAGAGCGATTGACTGAACGCTTACTAGTGCAGCTCTAACTTGGTAAGAGCTGGGTCAATGAAAAGATGGTGCAGCATATCCGATTGTTCGTTGTCGTGTGGGGCAAGGACGATGTAGTAAACGATGTGTTCAAGGGCCTGCTGAGAGGTTAGATCGCTACGTTACTCATGATAACAACGCTGCTTACAGCTCGCCCTTTCCCAGCGGTGTCCTCTTTGATGGAAGGCGTTTCCCATACTTTGTAGTAGTATTTTGCAGCTTCGAGGTAAGACGAGTGTTGCAGGGCGTATTGGATCATCATGTCATAGTATTTAAGTTTAAGATCCTTGGCCCGATATCAATAACACCCACAGCTCATAAACAGAGTGCGCACCTCGTTGTCCTTGTCCTTCAAGAAATCTTCGTTGACTTTCCGACCACCAACCCGAACCTTGACCCACTCGGCCTCTCCACCGCCCAGCGAGTCCTTGTTGTCCTTCTTCCCTTTATCCGCGTCTTTCGAACGCGCCACCTTGATGAGCAAGCGCATCTGTTCCAAGATGAACTCTGTCTTCTCCCGCCTCTCCATTGACGAGTACGTCTCGACCTGCAGATCTGAGAGAAGGTCCGACGCCGTCTGCAGAGTCTCCTTGGAATCCTTGGATTTCCCTGAGGTCACTTGGGTTTCATGGTATTGAGAGAGAAGTAAGGTGACTCGGGCACGAGGAGTTTCCAAGAAGATCTACCCCAGCGTGAGTTAGGATCCCAATCGAGAAATGAATGCGCGAACCTTTCCCTCCGTTACGGTTCGCAGTGTTTCGAGGAGCTCTAACCATCGCTCCTCTCCATCCCGTTCCTTGATCTCAGCCAGCCAGCCAATTGCTTGCTCGACAAAGGCTTGAATGACGGCTTTCAGTTGCCCATGCTTCTTGCTGAGGAGGAGGATGGTCGAGTTCAGGAGAGTGTAGTCGCGGGCGTCGTACGCATGTTGGATCGCAGCTTTGGCTAGCCGGGTAGTCGAAGACAGATCGGCAGCCTAAGAAAGAAGATTAGAGCTGTCCCATATTCTTGGCGTACCCTACTCACATTTCGTGTAAGCTTTTCCTGAACAAGGAGCTTGTCCAAAGCGTCTTGGAGTTTACCTGCCTAGATCGATGCGTTAATTAAGCAAGATATGTGCTTAGATATCCATCCCAGGCGTACCTTTGCAAGAGCTTCAGCTTCTGGCAGTAGGGCGTCTACCTCTTTGGTAAAGTCTTTTTCTTGTTTCTTGTTGTCGGACATATTGTATGAAGAGGAGTATGCGTTTCGCTTGAGGCCAGTTGGTCGTTGACAGTCGCGGTGACGCGTCGTGGTGTTGTCCTTTATTTGTCCTCCTGCCATTTCGGTTAACCACGATCGCTCACTGCCGGGGTCACCGACGGGTTCAACTCGGTCTCCTTTAGTATCCGAGATAAAGGCAGTTTCGACTTTGAATGAGGTTCGAGAGGAAGGATAAGCGTGTATTGCATAGGCATATTCATAATGGGCATAAGCATACGGGGCATAATCGTTTGATGGCTGGATGTCGCATCGCAGTCACCGCGAAGAGGAGGTGTACATAAAAGAAAGAGAACAGAGCCAGGCGTGATACATACGGTGCTAAGAAGCATTTAATGACAGACGTTGATTGTCTCCATTGTGATATCCGAAGTGTCTGATGAGGCAGTCGATCGGTTTGCGGCGCGGTCCAAGGAGAAGCCCGTCGGTTTTGTGTTGAATGGGAATCGAGTGGTGGGGCGTGCCATGAGCTGAAGTCCAACGCGGGATGAGATAGTGAGAGGATATGTAATGAGGTACTTGTAAAGGAAGGAGACAAATCCAAGGATTGAAGGGATAAGGTAGAGTTGTTGGAGAATCTGGCTCGACATGATTCGGTTCTCCCTGGATTCCGGAGACGGTGTTGCGTCTATTTCTTTGGATTCAAAAGAGATGGTTGCATCGATCTCTGTTGAGACCATAACAGGCTTCGCCTCCACGGCCATCTCGACGGTCGGTGGTGTCGCGTCCACCGAGATCGAAATTGACCTTTTGACAGCGTCGACGGAACGGCTCACCAAAGCTGGAGTGCATTGGATCTCTTGGCTGCACATCCGAGGACCAGCTGCAGTCACGCCCCGATTGACCAGAACTGGGGTCGCGTCAATCCCAACGTCGACGGTTTTGGGATAGGTGACCTCCGCCACCTTGGCAAATGTTCGTTCACGGTATCGCAATTGTTGAAGGTGGGGCAGAATGTCAGAGACGGTCTGCCAGCTCTTGGCATTGGCCTCGTTGAAGCCGGGGCGATTCTTCTCTTGGAACGATTTCAGGTTTTCAAGGCGAGGTGCAACATGGCTCAGGAAGATGGAAACCTGCAAGGGATCGCTAATCCAAGAGTGCCCAACGTGTAAACGAACGAGTGAGCATGATGAGTATGCCTGCGACGCCATGATCTCGCGTGACCCTTCGCCAGCATTGAAGACGGCTCCAACGGTGTGAAGGTGCTTGCATCGCTTGGTCAAGACAGCCAGGTGGTCAAGGGTCAATCTGGGACCCATCGAGTTATGAGAGAAGCGCGCCAAAGGGCACAATTTGAGTATCTCCAAGCGTGGGCACGATAGTGCGATGGCTTCCAGGTCGGAGGGAAGGAAGATGACGGACTCTGGGAGATCGACTTCGAGTCGGGTGAGTCGAGGGAGGTCGGTGAACCCCTCGAGGGATAGGCGTCGGGAGACCGGCTCCGCTCGCGAGGTGGTCCGTACAAGGTCAGCAAACCTTGAAGCACCTGTCGCTGAGATCCTCAATGCCTGCAGAGATTCACTGAATTCTTCAGAGACGAGGACGGAAAGGTCTTGCCAATCCGCATTGTCGGGGGGATCCTCAATGACCAAGTCGAGTTGAACGAGAGGGGAGGGGAGGTGCCTCAAAAAAACAGCGATGTTTCCAGCTTCTCCGGTGAGTTGGAGACGCTTGAGCTGAGAAAATGATGTCCTTGAAGGTAGACGATCTTCTGTGACTCTCAACGCGGATTTTCTGAGCTCTGAAAAATCGAGCTCTTCGCCAGAGAATATGCCACTATCCGTCGAGATTGAACTGGGCGTCGAGCAGCCAGAGCGAGGGTGGATATCATCGAAGAATCCTTCGACAGCGATGGATGAGCGTCCGGTAAGATCGAGTTGAAGTGACTTGAGGTTGGGAAGATTCGACGCCCAACGGCCAACACCGGCGGAAAGCGCACCGGGTGCGACGAGGATGACCTTCTCAAGCGCTTCCTGGCGGATGAGCAACTCGGTAAAGGCCTCAGGGAGGCTGGTAGGGGAGTTAAAGGAGAAGAATGTGAGCAGGCTTCGGCTAGACATATCTGCCAAGAATGCCGTCATCTGCGCCTGCTTGAAGTTGGCCCCTACTTCTAATTGAATGCTTCGCAAATGCGGAGTCAGAAACATCGAGCAGCGATCCAGGCCAGCTGGGCTTTCTGCCCTCCAGATTATTTCTTGGAGTTGAGGAAGGATATAGAGCGTGGGTCGGTGATCGTCGAGAATAGGGAAGACGGAAGCGGCCACATTGTTGGCCAACTCGTCGTACGCGATGCGGCGAATCCTTTCGCTGTATTTGACGACCAAGTCCCAATCAGATTCCTCCGGAATTCTAGCCTAAATCTATGGTGTCAGTGGCGTTGATTTTCAAGCACATATTGTCCACTTACAAAGCCCATTCCGGGTCTCTTTGCCTTCTTCAACACAGCATTAGGAAATAATCCGAGAATAGGGACAATAGAATCGAGTTCTCTCCATAGAACATCCAGTGCAGGCTCTGACATTGCGCGGCAAGTACGAGCAAGACGGGAGAGCGAGCGCTTGCCGTTGGGGGAATCCAGGATAGCTTCGAAGAGCTTCTTGGCTGCATCGGGGTCTCGCAGAATTGTAGCGACCATAGTTAGAACTTCAAAAAATAATGATAGCCGGGAGTAAAATAACAGCCAGCTGAAGAGGAATGGGTGAAGATTTTGTCCAAAGACGTGGCGTTAGACTTGAAGGGTGACCAAAGTTGTAATCCACTGGTGGGATGAAGTGAAGAGTGAAAGAAAGGTTCCCCGAGTACTTAACCGCCCCAAGGACCCTACTGCAAGGCCAACACGCTGTTTATTGCAAGGCAGTTTCATGCAGGCAGCTACATGCAGGGTTCCGATCGTAGGGTCATGGCACGAGCCTGTTTGGGCGACATGTTCATTTGCGAGGAAAACTGAATGTGGCCGCCTTGAGGCGACCTCCTTCATGCAAGAACTGCACAGGTAATCCGCAACCACTAGACACAGATAACGAGATTGCAGTAGCTGAAACTGATAGCGTGAATGCTGATTGTCATAATCAAAGAGAGGAAAGACCAAAACCACTCAGATCTTGCCTAGCTTGTCACGTGGGAAACATGCCCGCAGGTGCATTGTTGACGACTCTGCCGCGTGTTGAGGAATAATTCGGTTCATATAGGGTGAATGCAGACAGAAGGTTGAAAGATAATCTCAAACACCATCAGTTCATATCGTTCATCGAAGGAACACTCAATAATCATTGGCATTGCCTCATAACTCTGCCGCTTCCCAAGGGACAGGCTCCCCTTCCCACTCATCATCTTCCAAGCCTCGGTTCCCTCCTTCATCATCCCCCAACTCATCTTCCCCAACGTCCCAGATTTCGCCTTTCTTTGGATCATAGTGTCCGACTCGCCGACCGTAAACAAGGTTTTTGAAGACCTTGTCTTCCTCTATATCTGCGATTCTGGTATCCTTTGGGTTCAGCGCCAAAACGTCGCGCAACTTCTGAGGTAAATCGATTGCGGACGGGTCTTGATCGACCGATGACAGTTTGTGGGATTCATGATTCGTTCCATTGAACGAATACATCGATGAGGGGTTGAAATCAAGTTCAATCTCATCGTCGGATCTAGCTTCAACGACTCGTGGCGCAATGACTCTGACATGGGTTGGGAAGTCAAGTCCATCGGATGTGGCTTCGTCGTCCGAAGGCTCATTTAATCCTAGTCGTGCTTTCTTTCGACCATCTAGGGATTTGGCATTTGCCTTGCGTTTGCCTTTTCCTTTTCCATTATATGTCGATGATGTCGAGGTCGGCGGTGGAGAAGGCGGTAAAAGCGGGGACTTGGACCGCGCATGGGATGAGCGACTGGTGGATTCATTATGGGGCACCGGCGACGGGGTCCGAGAAAACTCGCTTGACCTTTTATTCGAGTTTGAAGATGCCGCGGCAGTAGTAGGAGGTTGGGAAAGGTATTGCGCCATTGACTGTTGCTTGATGTTCGTGATCGGGAAGATACCTGTCTTGCTCTTGGATGTTTTCAGGCCCTTGGATGCCTTTAGATCATGTTCTTGCTTTGAGGGAACGTTGCCGCGAGTTTTACTCGCTTTCTGGCTAAGCCCAAAGATATCTGCTGATGGCAGTGGGTTCTCATCGAAGAGAACAGTGAAGGACCTGGCTGATGACGCTATTTTCATTGGTGAATCATCCACGAATGAGCTGTTCGCAGCCACGTTGTCGTCCTCATCTTCATCGCTACCCCTGCCGTCAAGGGTCATCTTTGGGAAAGGAATGATGGTGGTTGGGCTGGCCCTCCTCCTTCGCTTATCCTTGTTGGGAGAAGGGGACACCGGCTCCCCGCGCAGACGCTTCCGAGCGCGAGAGATAGTGTTTGGAGGCTCGATTTGGGATGTGGAATTCTCGGATCGGTCTTTGAAAGTGACAGTTTGGAATATCGGTTGCTCGATACGCTGCGCGGGTTTCGCTGGACTTGCGAAAGGATTTGGAAGAGGTCGGGACGCTTGTTTAGTAGTAGCGTCAGAGTTCCGAGGTACCTTTACTTTCTGTGGGGAGAAGGGATTGAAAGTAGAGAGTGGTGCTGTAGTCTCGATCACGCGTTTAGCTGAGAGCAGGTGTGTCGCTGAAGGTTTGGGATTTCTGGGGGGTGTAACAGGTGGTTGTGGCGTCCGTGAGCTCGTTGCAGCAGACTTCACGGTGTTCTGAGGGTTCTTTACGGCTTTCAAAAGTTGCTTATATGCCTTGTATTTCCGAGCTAATGAAGGTCAGAAAGAACGCGGCGGCATTACATTAGTACTAGTAGACCCACCAATTTCGGGGAGTTTCCGAATATCATCGACTTCTGGATCTCTACCCTGGGTGGCCCTGAATTCGCGTTCCCATTGCTTAACCTCTGCGCGAAGGGAAGCAAGCTCAGACATAATAAAGGGCAAGATGGATAGGTGGTGGACGCTGTGAAGGGATTCGCTGCCAGTGGGAACAAGTCAACGCGTACACATGTCCAAATAACGCCAGCCAAACTTCAACCGTGTTGGCATCCGATGGAGTCGGCGTTAGGCTCAAGTTGAACTTGTCCAGTGCCCTCGTGTGCGCCGTCCACTCACATTTTCTTACGACCTCCACATACATAAACGACCGACATGAATAATTCACGACCACGAGCAAGTATTCTGTCTTTATTCGATCCACTTTCTGCCACTCCAGAACCATCAACGCCGCCACGCAACGACTCACCAACCGTTGATTCAGACAAAGAGAACGAGAACCCACCAAAGAACGAACTCACCTTAACAACATTCTTTAACCGCACATACAAGCCTCAGCACCTCTCCCCTAAACCTCTGAGACGTCGCTTAATCGACGTCGGGGATGTGACAGTTGATGCAGTTGAAACATCATGGCTGGGAGACGATGACGACGAAGGGGATTTTCAGGCTTCTTGGGGCTTAGATGACGATGAAAACGAAACCCTTACATTTCGTCAAATGGCAGTATCAGCAACCCCAAAGTGGACCACCCCAAGGCCAACTACCAGCACCCTAGTCGTCTCACCCACTGCTGGACGAACTCCACTGGCAGAGTTGGTTCTGGACCACGACCCCGACGCTACTCCTCGGAACAAGCCAGCCAAATGCCAGCTCGGAACGGGCTCTTCTAAGCTGGCCATTGTTGTGACCGAACCCGATGGCAGCGAAGAACAGTCCCCTTTACAACAGTCTTTTGCCAGACCTTCCCCAGAGGAACGGCTTTCCATTGGATCGACATTTGCCAGTTCTACATCCTCCTTGACGGTTTCCTCTCTTACGAGGAAAGCAGAAGCTCGGGTTGTAGAAACAGGTAGCACTGCTGATCTGACCTCTCTCACTGCAAGCACCTTTTCGTTGGATACGTCTCGGTTGCGCCCTGCGTCGCTGCGGTCTTCAGTTAACAGCCAGAATCGACATTCCATCGACCTTCAATCTTCTTTCCAAATGCACTTGGACTCTGAAGCCACATTCGACCTCTTGAACGACAAGATATCTTTTTTCGACTCTGATAAAGATGGGTTGGAATCAAGAAGTCACGACTTTGGGGAAGGAAGCTTCGATTTGAGTTTCGAAGAGGCGAAACTCGAGGTTTTCACCGCCGCTCTTGGAAAAGCTTCAAAGTTGTCACCCGCAAGTCCTTACAATACCCTTTCTAAAGAGAAAATGGTTGCAGGGGAGGTGTCTGCTGATCAGCAAGGTGTGTTTTCTCCGTCAAATTTCGCGTTTATCTTAACTCACAGCTTGTAGTGCTAGAACATGAGAAAGTATCGGAAGCGACGGTCCCCGACGATCTTGCAGTTGAATCACTTGTATCATATTGTTCCGAATCAGAAGAGAAAGTGCCAGGTACGCGACTCTTGCTAGCATTCTTCCGTCAGTGACTTATGCAGACTCGATGTTTCCAGCTGCGCGTGTCCGGGCACCTTCGACGCCGCTGGAGAAGGCCCAATTTATCGCTCCTCTGCCCCAAGCTGGCGCTGTCACTCCTCGGAACGTCAGGTCCATTCGTGCTATTCTCCCCCCTCTCGTTGCTGGTCTCAAAATCGTGAAGCGCAGCAAGTTCACCCTACAGAAAGAAACCCCACCCATTCCTGTGGTGCCTGCTCCAATATCCCGCGAAATCAAGTCCAAAGCGACAGAAATAAACCGAAGGCCTTCTCCCAGAACCAGTCTTTCTGGAACTACTGTGCCACTCGAACAGCCAAATGTGACGAGAGCAGTCAGTCGTCCGTCTTCAACGACACGTGGGACACTGGTGTCAGAGGGTAGTGGGCCCCGTCGAGTATTAAGGGACCAGGAATCTAAGCCGGCCACTTCTGCTTCCCGGACTAACCCCGGGAGGCCTGCAGCCTCGAACGTAGCTGGTGCCGGACCTCGCCGCGTCCCACTTGCAAGTAACACCACCAGCAATGCCGGGTCAGCAAGAATTCCTGTTAGTACCAGTTCAAGGCAGGTGCCCGCAGCCTCCTATCTTCCGAAACCTGCTTCTCGACCAGTATCTTCCATTCCGCAACCTTCAGCACGCGTTGGATCCAGCAGGCTACCTGCCCCATCTGTCATCGTTCGTCCTACTGCAGGAGGGATTAGGGATGTAGCGCGAGGCGTTCCTATACGGAAAGTTGTCTGAAAGGGGGACGTGCAAACTTCTGGGCCCTGGCATTTCGAGATGGAACTCTGCATTCAAGTCAATGGACATTGTTGTCGCACACATGGAATGTTTTCGCAATATAGCTTTGTTAACTTATTTACATTGGATTCGAATACATAACGGTCATGACGTACCGTTGATATTTGAACGAACTTCCAATTACGCCGCGCAATCTGTGCCATCAATAAAGGATACTAAAAACGTGGATCGGTCAAAGAGAACCGTGTAGATAAAAACTGAGAGGGGAGGACTTTCCGCCGGATGTGTGGCCTTCCGATTGCTCGTCTCCCCCACAACATTCCTTGTCCATGAAACTGCGTTTCCGACTTCCAAAGACCCGTACTGTTCAGCAACCCTCACAGGTGATCCAGCAGCGTAACTTCAGCATCCCTCAGTCATTCTTGCAGGACCCGGCATTTTCAGCAGATCCTCAGTCACACCCTTATAATCATCCCACGGGACTAGACATTAAATGGCTCGAGGCACCCTTACCGGGACATCCAGCTCTGAAGGGTCGGCGACGGAGACGACAACCAAGCGGTGCTGTTGCCGCTGATAACAATATCAATTCATCCGACGAGTCCTCAGTCGAGCAGCCAATACAGCCACCAAATTCGCCAATCTTGATACATACCACCAACGCTCTTGGACCAACACTGGCAAGTCGCCCCATCCCGGAGCCTAACCAGCTCGGAATGCAAGTGCAAACCCCAACGAATCTTGTTATCTTATCACCTACGACATCGTCTCTGAGCCCAATCTCCGCCTCGCAGTCGGACCTGCCGCGCAAGCTATCCAAACGGCTGAATTTACTTGTAAAGAAGAGGCCCGGCGGCGCTAAGGGAAAGGAAAATGCCCTGGGACATAGATCGACACGCAGTGAGGATGGACATGCTGCTATAGTATCTCCTGTTGAACGTGGGGTGGAGCTGCAACGCCGCAATTCAGCGCCTGTAGTGCCTCCAGTCGCAGTGCCGGACCGGCCCATCAAAGGGCCAGAGGGCGTCGACATCACACTTGGCAGTGGTGGACTCATTAGCACAGCCCACCGCCAGCATGATCTGGACAGGATCGACGAGTTGGACGAGAGTAACATCTTTGGAGTGTCTTTACATCACGACGGACCTTACGAAGTAGTCAGGTCTGAAGCAGGCTCCATACCACGCATGCCTTTGGGCTATCAGAATGATGGGCGGTTGCACCAGTTTCACCAGCGCACACAGAAGAATATTGGCAATGTATGTGATTCGGTCATCTTTCACCATTGCTTTCCCTAACAGTACATATTTAGCTCTATCTGCCGCCAGCTCCAGATGATGTCCAATTAAATCTGTTGCCTGGACAAGTCCTCCCTCGAAACTTTAAGCGAGACAGGAGGAAGCCACCTCGCTTCCAAAATCGGGTCGCCCCCGTCCAACCCCGGACTCAAACTTTGGAAGAATTGGCAATCCCACCTCGACACCAGAAGCTTAATCAAATTCCTTTCCACAATGGTGGCCCAACAAACCACAACCGTAGGAATCGAAAGCGTTCGGTGGACGACAATCCGCTCGATGGGCCACCTATAGACCTTTCGTGGACCATTGGGCTGTCAATGATGCAGATGGAGGAGGACCAATTACTCGAAGGGCATTCAGAGCCAATCGTCGCTGAAGACAAGAGAGAACAGACGGATGATACGGTTTATGAATTCAATCCTTACGACCCCAAACACCTCGCTCACCCTTCCCCGACTCAAACTCAAACTCAAGAAGGGCCTAAGCCTTCAACACCTACATCTCCGGAGGCTCTTGAAGGGACTCAGGCTCCAGGAAACATGAATGAAGCCCCGCCATTCTCAAGTTCTCCAGCTCAGGAATACGTGCTGACCCAGTCTCTATCAAATGATCACTACAGTCGTTCGCCGTCACCATCGCCTCGCCAGGATAGCTCTGTGGACGGAGGAGGGCACACTGGGTCGGAAGAAACGTTGGTTCAGAAGGAAGATCCGTTCGAGGCCAGCTTTGCACGTCAAGTCGACTTGGCGACCAAGTTGCAGGTGAAGAAGAACGATGAATCAATTCTCGTGCCTGTCACTGGGACATCGCCGACTCAAGCGGAAGGACAGATCCACATCGTCACCACTCAGCTCGTGAAGGAGTTGCCAAGTGCTCCGACTGATATACGACCTTCTCATGTTCCTGAAGTGTCAGTGGCGAGTGACGTCGAAGTTACATCAACTGTGAATACGAATGCGTCAAGGATTCAATACAACAAACAGCTTCCACCTCATCCCCCTATAGACAGGGACGAGGTGCCTAGTCCTCCTGGATATAGGGTTGAGACACCCTACGTTCCCCCACACCTTCGCCCACAATACCCGGAAGCCATTGTCGACCGTCATAAAACATCCAACCCGAAGTCCTCGCTACAGAGGAGTGATAGTCGTGGAACCAATCTATCCACTACAAGCAGCACCAAAGTCGAAGACGGTCATTCGGTCATTTCGTCTAACCGACCCTCCAAATCCAGACCTATGCCTCAACCGAAGAAACTTTTCAGTAAACCCAACCAACCTATTTCTCTACCGTCCCTCGCTTCACCGCACTTCGGTTCTGAAACGTTCGACCGTTATCCTCAGCCTATACCACGGCCTTCAGCTGCAGCCTCGCAAGCCAACTTAGTTTTCGCCGCGAGGAACCTGCAACGACGGAGCAGCGCCAGCAGCTCGCAGTTCTCCCAACTTGCTCCCATTCAGGAGGATGACGACCCCCCGAACAAAGCGCACAAATCCAGATCGCAAACTAGCAAAAGTCTGAGATCGGGGTCATCTGATCACGATGATACCAAGGGACTGCACAAGCAGCCGTCGTATGGCTCCCATGTCAGAGTAGAGGTCGGACAGGTTTACCCTCAACATCTTCTTCCACCGAGAGCTTCACTACAACAACAAAGCAAGCCCCCGCAACCGAGCTATGGTGTCCCTCCACAAATGCTAGGCCCCTTCAACCCACATCCCCTCACTCTCAGTAACAAGGTCCCCGCTACAATAACGACATCAAAAAGCCCGGAACGAAGAAAGTTGAATGACCA
Source organism: Coprinopsis marcescibilis (assembly GCA_004369085.1). Lineage (NCBI taxonomy): Eukaryota > Fungi > Basidiomycota > Agaricomycetes > Agaricales > Psathyrellaceae > Coprinopsis > Coprinopsis marcescibilis. Next base: position 1,163,565 of record ML210146.1, on the reverse strand, counting down.
AAATGTCCCAGTCGATCCCATTCATATCTCCCCTCGCTCTTCAGAGGAGTCCGAGAGGCGTCCATTGAGGGTTATGAATGCATTGTCTGATGTTCCTGAAATGGACGAAAACGCATTCCATCGGAACTCGCAGGCGTATGGTGGAATGCAGGTTATGGAAGTGAAAGCACCAATGCCTCAGACTCTGATATCGACACAGATCGTTCAGCCATCTGTGCAAGAACCCGAGATTATGCAACCGCAACCAGTGCAAGCTCAGAGTCAGCCAATGCGCAGACCCCAACTTCAGGAGCGGGAGGTCTCAAGGGAACAAACGCAGACTACTACTCAGCAAGCGCCGATGCAACACCCGCCACCTCACCGGATGCAACACCAAAGATTCAACGACAGCGTCTCGACACTTAGGCCAGAAGATAGTGCAAGCAACAGAGCTCGTTCTATCAGCTCGTATGCCATGAGTACAAACCCCATGCGACCCCCTCCTAGTCATCGACATATGCCGAAGAAACTGGTCATGCCAACACCACTCCAGCCGCAATACGTAACAATGGCTCAGCAGCAAGCTGTGAGCCACAAGGAGCTGTATAACAACATATTTGTCCCCCGACCTGATCCCTCGGTCGCCCCATCCCAAGCACCTTCGTGGCGAGCTGCCCCTCAGCGCATCGCTCGCGAACCCTCGCCACCAAACATCATGCCTCCGATCCTTTCGCAAGATTCGCATTTGAAGCCGGACACACAACAAAGTGCTGCCCGCAAATTGAAGAAGCGAAATAGCTTTGCACCGCCTGTACCTCGTCCAGGAGAAATCGCTCCTACCGATGAACTCGTTTTCAAACCAATAATACTACCGCCAGAACCCCCGCGCACTCCGAGAGCCAAACCTCCTGCGAAGAGACTCAGCAAACGTCGGACCAATCTGTAATCTTTCTGCTTTTTTGCATATTGTATTTCCGTCTCGCACCAAGCTTTCTTTGTTGTATTTGACTTTCGCCTGCTTTATCGCTTCACTATTAGATGTCCAGCCCCTTCATACCCTTTGGACCCTGTAGCATATCTGGGATATAGCATAAAATTAAAATGTCTATGTAATGTACACGCACACGAGTAGGATTATCAATACTGTAATCTAAACATGAACTGGAAGCTGTACTGCTTGGTGTCAGGGTCCCAATGCGACCAGTTCCAATAACCAGCGTCATCGGCTTCGTCCTCGATTTCCCGTGCTGGGATTCGGAAAGCAATGGTCTCGTATGGTTCAGCAGCAACCTAGATGTTGTTAAATAATGTTTCAAATGAGAGAATAGTAGGGCGTACTATGAGGTACTGATATGCCTTGTTAGGCGCCTCTCGTTTCTGCTCCCATGCACTCATGAACCGTCTCCGCGGGGTAACTCCGGCCTTAATTTGAGGCAAATGCACTTGTACCATCATGCCCTCTTTTCCAGTATCCCTGTCCCGTACTTTAGTGACACGGTACCCCGGTCGTCCAATCTTCAAGAAAACCTTGCGTTGGATGTTGCTTTGTGTGGGAGCAACCATTAGTTGGGTGTCCTTTGCATCCCTTGCCGCACGACGTGCAAGGTTAGTTTGATGCTTCTTTCCCTGCGTATGAGCTAGGTAGGATCCCTCATTCGTGTGCAGAGTCAAACAAAGACGACATTCTAACGATCCAAGGTGATTGCGCAGAATATATGGGTCCTATATGGATGAGCGAGGATTAATTATGCGCGGGAAGAATCATGGAAAGGATTGCGCACTTTGGCGAGATCAATTGTCTCCAAGGCAAGCTTTCTCAGCCGCTCTCGTCTGTCGACATTAGATTCTGAGGCGCCAGCAACACCACCACCACCGAACTTTGAACCGACACGATTCTGGAGAAAGGTTCAGTCAAATGTTAAACCTGAAGGTTTGAAGCGGGTGCTAACCTGATAATCTAAGAGTGAGGTATATAAGCAATCAGGTCAATATACTATGTAGTTCGTTCACCTACCCATTTATTGGTTTTTGAAGCAGTCAGGGAGGTTATGGACGGAAGCAAGATGGTGACCAAAGTTTCGAGAACGCGACAGCTTGGCCAAGCTGACTAATTGGGAAGGCGCCAAGGCTTCCCGTTTAATCCACCGATCAAAAAAATCCTGCTACATTGTTCAAGGAGGACGGCTTGACATTTGAAGTCAATCCCCACTCTCATGGTTTCTCAAAAGCGTGCTCTCGAGGACGGATCAACCTCTCACACGGCGAAGAAGCGCAAAAACCAAGATGGCGACGATGCAAAACAAACTCATCAACCGCCTCAGCAAAGCTCACTGCTGAACGCAGAGGAAATCGACTTTCCAAGAGGTGGAGGCTCTAATCTGACGGCGTTGGAGGTCAAGACTATAAGGGCAGAGGGCGCGAAGGAAGCCGAGGACGAGCTGTTCAAGGTGCGAGTCATTGTGCTGGAACCCTGATTCCCACTCATATTGTCGTCGACAGACTCGAGAAACCAAGAAAAGGAAGAAGGCTTCTTCAGAGAAATCTAAACAGGACGGCAAAAATGACAAAATTCGCATTGAACATCTCAACTACAAGGTTATTTGCTTTTTGTCCTCTTACTCGTGCTTTCATCCGCTGACCCTAGCTTTAGAGGCTTACAGTTGGAATGAAGGTTATGGGACAAATTGTCGGTATCCTTCCTCTAACATTGCTAGTCTCTCTGCCAAATCAACTTTTGGCTCATATTCCAATTACTAACATCTCCCCCGAATACACACAACGACTCGAACGGTCCGAAGAAGATGACGAAATGCAAGACTCTGACGAAGAAGATGACTCAGAGGTGGAAGGTCCCGCGAAGTCTATTCCTGACCTTGGTCAAATGTTCAGCGTCGGACAATACATCAGAGCAGTGGTTTCTGCGACACTCTCGCCAGGTTCTAGCGACCCAACTGGGCTATACAAGTCTAGGCACGAACTCGCAAAACTGTGCACAAGAGTCGAGCTCTCACTATCTCCTCCGTTGGTAAACGAGGGTGTTCGAGGTGACGATCTCAAAGCTGGTTTCGTAAGTTGTCGTTCGTTATAGCTGTGACCCATCTGATTGCCTGGTATAGACGTTAACCGGCGCTGTTAGAAGCGTTGAGGATCATGGTTACATCCTGAACCTTGGCGTTCTCAACGTTGACGGCTTCCTCTCATTCAAGGACTCTGGTCTTGGCTCTGGAAGGCTTTCCGTTGGTCAACTTGTCAACGTCACGGTCTCAAAGTTGGCACCAAACAAGCGGACATGCACCGTGACCGCGGATCCATCCACATTCAGGAAGTCTGCAGTGAGTCCGTTTCCAAACCACCTCACAACAATGTTGAACGCAAAACTATTTCCATAGTCGTCAGAACTATCCTCAGTCACGAGTGTTATTCCTGGTTCCCTGGTTCAAGCTCTCGTTACCGACATTGGCCACGACGGAGTTCGTCTCCAGCTGCTCGGTTTCTTTGACGGTACCGTCGACCGCATTCATCTTCGCAAAGGCGAAAACGCTGTCAAAGTTGGTCAAAAGGTCAAGGGCAGAGTTTTGTATCAACACTCCGTGGATCCACCTCGATTTGCGGTCGCATTATCTGAGCATTTGACCCAGTTGGACGGTGATCGCATCTTGGAAGGAGATTCTAGCATTCAACAAGCTTATCCATTGGGTTACGTCCTGGATTCTGCGAAAGTCACCAAGGTGGAGCCTGAACGAGGTCTTTTCCTTGAAGCCGCACCTGGGCTGGAAGGATTTGTGCACGTGTGTGGAACAATATACCTCTCGTTGGCAATATAATTGATTGTCGCGTTTCAGATTTCCCATATATCGGACGACCATGTCCCAAGCTTGACGACGTCCGGCCCTTGGAAAGTGGGAACCCTACACCGAGCGCGCGTTACGGGATACCATATGTTTGATGGACTGCTTCAGCTCTCGTTGAAATCTTCGATTTTTGAACAAAGTTTCCTGCAACTCGAGGACTTCAAGGTCGGCGAGATAGTGAAAGGCACTATCAAGAGTGTGTCCGACTCTGCAATCTTTGTGTCGCTGTCTGGGAACATCGATGGCGTTATCTGGCCTAATCACTTTGCGGACATCAAACTGAAACACCCTACGCGGAGGTTCAAGGCAGGAAATTCCATCAAATGCAAGGTTCGTGACTTAGGTTTCTTTGCGGACACGTAATTTACACTCTCCTTAGGTTCTGGTTGTCGATCCAGAGAGGAAAAGAATCGCTTTAAGTGCTAAGAAAACTCTGTTGGAGTCTGATTTGCCGGTCCTTGCCAATATCGAGGATTTGCTTGTGGGCCAAGTTGCAAATGGTGTTGTTTTCAGAGTCTTTGACAAGCATCTCATGATTGAATTCTTCAACAACTTGAAGGCGAGCGTGTCTCTGAAGGAAGCGAGGTTAGACTCTCTTTCTGAAGATGTATCGATTTAATTGACAAACTGTCGTTATTCTCAGTGACGTACCCAACGTGAAACTCAAGGATGCCTTCCCTGTTGGTAGAGTCGTTCGTGCTCGAATAACATCTATCAACGTGGAGGAAGGTCGCGTTGTTGCCAGCATCCTACAAGCGTCCATTAACAAGCCAGCTCTTGTTGACGCCAACGCAGTCGAAATCGGCGATGTTGTCAACGGAGTAGTCTCTGAACTTCATGCAGAGCATGTTATCCTAACATTGCAAGACACCGGGGTTCGTGCACTGCTGTCGATCAAGAATTTGGCCAACCACCGGAAACTGTCGCCCGCCCAGATACACAAGTCCGTCAAACCTGGGGAGGTTTTGGAAGATCTCATCGTGGTCACGAAGAATGTGGAGAAATCATTTGTCCTTGTCGCAAACAAGCCGCAAAACCGCCCGAGTCTACCTGCTAAGGGCCAACTCTCCTTCGACACGATTGTCGTCGGCCAGCATGTCGGAGGTCGCATTACACGGCATACGCGAAATGGCACGCTGATTAAGATCACATCCCACATCGGCGGCATCCTGCATCCAACGGATACCTCTGACGAGTATGATACTGAGAAAGCATTCCCTGCCATCGATACCCTTGCCATGGCTTCAGTTATCAGCATCGATCCCGGGAAACGACAAGTAGTCCTCTCCACTCGAAACTCAAGGTTACATCCAAACAGGCAGCATAACATCGTGGATAGGGAAATCAAAAACTTGTCGGACGTTAATGTTGGCGACACTGTGCGAGGGTTCGTCAAGAACATTGCAGAGCATGGCCTCTTTGTTACCATCGGCCGTGGAATCGATGCTCGTGTTCAGATTCGTGAACTGTTTGACGAGGTGAGTAGGCATGTGCTTTTGAAACCGTGCGTGCTATTAATCTGGTTCGCATCAAGTTCGTCAAAGACTGGAAGCCAAAGTTCAAGGAAAACCAATTGGTGAAGGGCCGGGTGCTTAGGTATGTTCTATTACATGTTCATTTATTGTTAACTTACTTTAATCAAACAGTGTTGATGCTGAGCGCAACCAAGTGGAGATGACGTTCAAGACAGGAGACCTGTCAAGACAGAAAGCATCCACGAGAGACAGTGTCAAGGAAGGCCAAAAGGTTAACGGCACCGTCAAGCGTATCGAAAACTATGGGCTGTTCGTCGACATTGAAGGGACTAGGGTCCACGGCCTTTGCCATAAGTCACAGGTGTGTACTTCGCGCCTTTCGTTCTTGAGGTTCTCGACTAAAACTTCGGTGTAGATCTCGGACAACGCTGATGCGGATGTCGATGAGGCGCTTCGCCAGTTCAGAATATCCGATCGTGTCAAAGCTGTTGTTCTCAGAATAGATAAGAACCGTATCTCGCTTAGCTTGAAGCCGTCTCTTTTCGACGCAGAAGATTTCGAGCAGGACGAAGGACGTAGCGATGCTGAACCACCTGAAACCTTCGGAGCAGTGAGCGATGAAGACGACGAAGGCGAAGATGACGATGCCCAGTCCCAGCAGGAAGGCGAGGATGCCTCAGGCGATGACGATGCTTCGGATAGCGATGACGACGCGATGGAAGTGGACCTCGACAGTACCGCATTGGCAGCCCCATCGCTGGCAACGAACGACGCCCAGTCCAAGGCAATTCCCTCGTTGTCACTTAGCCAAGGATTCCAGTGGTTTGACGAAACTCAGGGATCTGAGGACGACAGTGATGGGGCCGCATCTTCGGACGAGGAGAGGCAAGATGGCGATGACTCGAAAAGGAAGAGGAGACGGAAGAAAGAAATACAGCAGGATCTCACAGCGGATTTGCACACGAAATTGCCAGATTCCAACTCTGATTTCGAACGGCTCTTGTTGGGATCGCCAAACTCTTCATACCTCTGGATCCAGTACATGTCTTTCCAGCTTCAGATATCCGAGATTGACAAGGCCCGAGAGATTGGAAAGAGAGCAATCAAAACCATCAACTTCAGGGAAGAGCAAGAGCGGCTGAACGTCTGGATAGCCATGCTCAATCTTGAAAACGTGTATGGAACGGAAGAGTCACTAGATGCGGTCTTCAAAGAGGCCGCTCGAGCAAACGATTCGAAAACGGTTCATCTTCGCTTGGCTGCTATTTTTGACCAGTCAGGGAACACAGAGGTAAGAGGGTTATGTTGCCATTTTTGAAGCAGATGCTCATGAAGACGGGGTTTTTTTAGAAAGCAGAACAGCAATTTATGCGTACTGGCAAGAAGTTCGGCAAAAGCTGCAAAGTGTGGGCGCTGTTCGCAGAGCATTATCTTAAACTTGGGAAGCTAGAAGAGGCAAGAAAGTTATTGCCAAGAAGTTTGCAGAGTCTTGAAAAGAGAAAGCGTAAGTCGCACAGTCCGTTTTTTCATTGTGAACGTGTTGCTGAAGGTACGCTCCTTAGACCTCAAAATGATCTCCCGGTTTGCCCAACTTGAGTACAAGATGGGTGAAGCTGAGCGTGGCAGGACATTGTTCGAGGGCATCATTGATTCGCATCCTAAACGATGGGACCTTTGGTCCGTTTACATGGACATGGAGGGAGTTCAGCGAAATATCGAAGCCATCCGGTAAGTTCGACTGTAATTTTACAGGTCTATTGCTAATTGTGCTTCCTTAGCAACTTGTTTGAAAGAGTTCTTGCCCTGAAAATGACTAGCCACAAGGCCAAGTCTTTCTTCAAGAAATGGCTTACCTTTGAGAAGCGCTTGGGCGATGATGAGGGTATTGACCTTGTCAAACAAAAGGCTATGGAATGGACACAAAAGGCTACAGCCACCTCTAACGAATCATGATGATATCGGCGGAACAATGATAATGATTTTATAAATAGTCGTAATATCTGGGCGTAACAATGGCAAGGCTATATAATTTTGAATGTCAGAACTAAGTAGTACCAAGTTGGAGGTGAAGCATAAAGAGCAGATACGTATTATAACAGGATCCAAACGAATGTGGAGGACACGCTGGGTATATACAAAATTAAGATAAATGAACGAACGAATGTTATGACCGGGGAGACTTCGCTCGCTCGGGTCCAGTGGGTGTAGAATCAAAATCGCTCAGCGGTCGTCGATTGCTCATCGAACTCGCGAGCTGTCGTTGCCAATCGTCCAATTCATTCGAAAGGTGTTCAAAAGCTAGAGCATTTTCCGAACTTGATGTGCTGATGCGTCGACCTGAAACGCCTGAAATAGGGCGTTGCCCGAAGCCTGGTTGGTCGACTTCGAGGAGTAACCGAATCTTGTGCTGCAGCTCTCCGTTCTCGCGGCGGAGAGTAGTGTTTTCGCTGCTGAGCTTCTCGAGCAGGGTCTCATCTTGGTGCCCCCGAGTCACGACGAGCGATGCCTTGAGTCGTTCAATTTCGTGCTGCAATTCTCCAATTTGAATGAGACGATCGTCGGACTCGCGCTGGGACGAAATGAGGCTCTCCCGCAGAAGTGTGATGTCCTTCTCCAAGCCTTCCAAGCGTTGTCGCTGTTCCTTGTTTTCGTTTTGCACGCGTTGAGCTTGTCGTTGAGCATCGACCAACTGAACACGGAGAGCAGAGTCATCTTCTGATGGCGTACTGCGCCCATTAACGCTACGAGATCCTGAACGCTTGTGACCTTCAGAGTCAGACTGTAGTTGCTGATTGATGGCTTTCTGCTTCGTCAATTCGTCGCGCATCTTACGCATCATTTTTTCGGTGCCCCTAGAAAGAAGAGATAGGTTAACACAAGGATAGTAATGATTTGTCGGTGACTCACTTGACATAGTGCACGGCAATCTGGTAGTCTTCCTCCATCTGGTGCAGCCGCTCCTTGTAGGTGCGCTCCGTTTCGTCCAACTTCCTTTCGACTTCTAGAACGCGGGAATCGGCGTTTGAGTTCCCATTGGTGGATGGGGTCGAACGGACTTGTTGGATTTGGTTCCTAAGGTCGGCGACTTGTGCTTCGGCTTCCCGATGCTTTCGACTAGCTTCCGACAAATCCCGTTGCAAGGTTTCCTGCTGACGATCCATCTCCAATAATCGATTTTCCAACTCGCGTATGGCCTCTGGGGATGCGGAGCCATTTGCGCGGGTTGTCGGGCGCAGATCATCCTCTTCCACTGAGACTCCGTTCTCGGATGCATAGCCGCGGAACACAGCGAGCTTGACGCCAGCATCACTAATCTCCTTGCCCTTCTCGATAAGAGCATTCTCCTTTTCTGTGAGCTCCTTTCGGAGTTGACCTGTCTCAGAGGTTGCTCGGGTGAGTTGGCCGCGTATGTTGATAAGTTGGGAACGCAGTTGGAACTGTCCGAGCTCGTGCTCTTGGTTGCGCCGGCGTTCTTCTCCCAGTTTTTCGTGTGCGTCATCGACGCGCCTCTGAGCTTCTCGAAGCAAGAGCCTAAGTTGCTGAGCTTCTGCTTCAACAGCTTGTAGTTTGTCTGCGTGTCCACGAAGCATACGGTCCTCATCGGCTTTGAGGCCGCGATGGGTGTCCAGCAACTCCCCGAGCCCACCTGTAGTGAGCGCCCTAAGAGAGTCAGCCTCTTCACGGGACTTGGCCCACGCATTCTCGGCATCAGTCAAACGCTCTTGAAGAGCTTGCTCCTCCATTATCTTCTTTTCCAAATCGCTCTTGGTATCGACCAGGTCAGCTTCAAGAACACGGATTCGTTCAGTGCTACGTTGAGTCTGGTGTTCGAGTTCTTCGGTGCGAGATGTTGAGGCGAGCAACGCTGCTTGAGCTTGCTCCAACGCGCGGATGTGTTGATCTTTGGATTGTGAAAGTTCGTCGACTTGAGCACGAAGACCAACTTCGTCGGCTTCGCGCTGTTCCAATAACGAGGTTTGCTGAAGAAGCCTGTCGTTGGCATCTCGAAGCTTGATCTCCAGGGCATCATGTTGGTCCAGCAAGTCGTTGTAGAGCTGAACGGTACGATTGTATGTTTCGTCCGACTTTTCCGAGTGCTGGATCGCCTCGTTTGCTCGGGCTTCTGATTGTTCATAGAGCCTGTTGTGCAATGTTAAAGAGTCTTTCAGATCTCGAATAGCCCGATCCTGGGTCCACCTCTCGTTCATTAGGGCAGAAAGGTGGCGCTCGAGTTCAATGATCCGATCTCGTTCCATCCGGCTTCCTTCTGCCTCATTGCTTGATTCAACCGCAGTGAGTTTGGCGCGGTACCAAGCAGACTCTTGTGCCGCGTTTGCTTTACCGCGTTCCGCCTCAGCCAGTCTTTCGGAGGTTTGCTTCGCTTGCTCGACCATTGCCGCCTACACATTACAGGTCAAACTCAGTCAAGTTCCTTTGCTGGAAAAACACTTTTTCTCACCTGAACTTGAGCTTTGAACTGTTTGAATCGCAACATCAACTCGCCGTACTTCCCTTCATTGACTTCATCCAAAGGAGATGACCTTGCAAGGTCGGGGCTATCGTCAGTCTCGTCTGCGATAAATCCAGCCTTGTTAGCTTTTGCCAGCGCTTCTTTCAACCAGGCCATTTGACGTTTCATCCCCTCGATTTCAATGTCTTTTGCTTTTAGGTCTCGAAGCAGGTCTGCAGCGACATTCCCAACGGAGCCTCCGCCTCCATGTGTTCGTGATCCAGGTCTAGCGTACCCGTTCACTTGCTGGGCAGCGATTTGCTGCTGAGCGTAGTAACCCTCGGGGGGTTGGACGGGTTTCCCTCTCTCAACAACGGGCGAGGCCCGACCGGTAGCCATCGGGGAGGCCCTGCCGGTAGTAAGGGGAGAAGCACGACCAGTTTGGTTGCCAACCGCAGGAGAAGAGCGGCCCGTGGCGCCATTGACCACGGTCATTATTGGTTGCTGCTGGGATTGTTGCTGCTCTGGCGAAACCGCACGATTTACGCTGTTGTATTGGGCCTGTGGACTCCTAGCCCTAGCCGACATTTGTTCTGTTTGATCTGGTGAGATTCCACGCTCAGTTGCTCCGGTATTGTAGGCCTCGTCGTAGCTTCCTTCATCTTCTCTCCTCGGTCTCATGGGCGCTTTGCCCTTGCCGCTTGGGTCGTTGTAGGCGACGGGTACCTGCTGGGAAAGTTGAGACGACTGAGTTGTACCGTTGGGTTTCATCTGGCGACCACCAGCTGGTGACATGGCCCGACGAGGATCCTCCAAACTCTCTCGCTCGATCGCGGGTGACATTGAACGGACACCATTCGCGGCTGCTACAGCATTTTGTGCCAAAATCTGTTGTGGGGATGGGGCACCACCGAGTCCACCTGTCAGCGAAGGTTTTCGAGCAGTGTTTTGCTGGGCGGCAGGTATGGTTGCTGGTGGAGGTGGACCTCGATTGGGATCAGGATACCGAATGTGCTCTACATAATTGTGTCAACACCGAACTGAATTGGGAACCGAGCCAACTCACTGGTGTCCAAAACGTGGAAACTGTTGGGGTCTTCACCCTTGGATGGGCTGAAACTCTCTCCACCAAGTACCCAAACCCGCGTCCCTTGGGCTGCCATAGCGTGCCCCGACCGACCACTTGGTGAAGGTCCCATGTTCTGGAACATGTACCATCGTTGATCTGCTGACCATTAAGCCCAGTGTACAAATGGCTCAAATCTGACGCTTACTTGAAATCTTGAACGCCGCCAAATCGTTCAAATCCTTTCCATCGACACCTCGTCCGCCGAAGACATAGATGACGTCATCGACAAGGGCAGCAGCATGTCCTTCTCTTGGTGATGGGATGAATCCGATGCATTGAAGCTCTGTCCAACGTCCGGTTTTCAGGTCAAATGACCAAGTATCGTTGTAGTGGTAGGACCCATCGGTTCCACCAAAGCTAGACGCACAAAAGGATAGATTAAGTATGTGGACGGATCTCCCAAAAAAAAAAAGGGGGGGGGGGGGGGAAAAAAGGAGGCATTTAATCAAGCCCAAAATGGACAACTTCTCCATCAGGCACAAGCGGAATCGAAAGAAAAGGCATGAACGACAAAATATAAGAGGACGTACATGATAATTCGGTCTTCATACGTGATGCATGCATGTCCCGTTCGTTGCGCAGGCCTATCCGCCGTTGACGGTTCGTAGAGTTCCCAAGTCGCTCGCGTCCGTACTACACAGAGTGTGAATGTTGTTTTTTAGAGTCGAATGTCGCCGATTGTTGAAGTTTGGCAAACCATTAACATCGTGATGGTTATCAGGCAAATGATCAGCAACAAATGCAAGGGTAAATGTAAAGGAAGAAAAGCGAGCACACGAAATTAGTGCGGGTGTAATCAAAGATGTTGAATCACTAACGCGAGTTAAGGTCGAATGCCCACAAATCATTGAAAAACTCCCCGTCGATTTGACCGCCAAAGACAAAGAACTTGGATCCGACCATTGTGACCGCATGTCCATAGCGGCCTACTGGACTGGGACCAGTGGTGACCACTCTTGTCCATTCTTTGAGAGCTAGTACACAGTTAGAGCATGCCGCAACGAAAACAAAACTTGAAGGCTCACAGATGTTCAAAAGATAAAGCGCATCGTCCAGCTTATCCCCCAGACGAGCTCCACCCAAGCGAGCTGGCGCAGGTGGTGCTGGGGCCCCGCCATCCATCTTTGTGTCACCACCCCACACAATCAGCACCTGGCTCACCAATGCACAAGCATGGCCGACTCTGGGGCTGGGAGGTTCGCCAGCAGTTTGGACTAATTGAGCAGAATTGTCTTTGGATTGGATGACGTATAGGTCGTTTTTCGGGGATTCTCGCACCAAGCCTCCAAACAGGTAAAGCTCGCCAGAGCTGGTTGGGTTGGCGGGCAAGGCGTGGCCATAGCGTGGGAAGGGCGACGGTGAGGGGGAGGAGGGTGGCACGGCGCCTGGCTTTGGAAGGACCGCAGGTGGAAGTAAATTGAGCTGTCGGACCGACCATGGATAACCTGGTCGCTGAGGTTGTTGTTGTTGTTGCTGCTGCTGCTGCTGAGGGCCCGGGCTGCCAGCTGTTGGCTGCTGCGAGGCCTGATGAGCATACAGCTGAGGGCTCGCTGTGCGCTGTGATTGATTCAGCGGCCGTTGCATGATGTTATTGCTGCCAGCACTAGAGTTGATAAGAAAATGAGGGCTTGTGGTTGTTGATAAGCTGGCTTTACTCACGTATCCAACGCACTCTCATTCTTCAAACTGCCCGTATGGCCATCATTGCTCCCAGCTATGCTCCCGTTGCCTTGCTTGAGTTGTGCAAGTGCCTGGCTCGGAGTCTGGGCGACAGTGACGTTCGGGGCCTGGGCTTGTTGCTGTGGCTGATGTTTCTTTCTGGAGAAGAAAGACATTCTGCTTGCCCTGGGGGTGCTATTGTTGGTACTGCTGGCGGCCGCGGTCGGAGAACCTCCAAAGAGATTGAACGGAATGACTGCAAATTAGACGTCGAGATTGGGCTGGTAGTCGATGGAAGCCCAACGCTGACGGAGAAGTACGGTAGTCGTGCAATAAGGGGTGAGTCGAGACTGATACGAGAAGCGCCCGTGAATCGGAGGATTAGATTTTGGGAGAGAAATTATAGCGGGCTGGTGGTCGTGGTCCACGAGGAGGAAGTGAGATGCTCACAGCGAGCGCGGTGCTGTGGGCGACGAGGACAGTGAGTATTTGGTGGGAGCAGGAGGACAAACGCTATTTTCCCGTGAGTGTCTGATGCTCGCCAACCAAACCGTTTGACCTTATTTGCCCCAACGCCAACTTCTCTTCTCTCCATTTGACCACAACAGAATTCCTATTATTATTCAACAACAATCTCATTTCTACCTTTGTCTCTCTCTAATATTGCAAGCTGCCTTCCCTTTTCAAATGAACCCAATTATTTAGCCATCCACCCAACTGCCCAGCTGTTACGTTGCTCAGTAACCAAGGGTCCAAGCCAACTCTAGGGCCAGCAACCGTGACGCCACGCGGGGACCGTCCTCAACGACTGCCCGCTGCTTTTAGACGGCCCAGAGCTTCAGAACGCATGGCAGGCTATAGCGAAAGTGTCTATAACCCGGTCCATGAATTAATCATCGCGCACCTAAAGCGCGCCAACCGTTTGCCTGCACCCTCAGGCAGATCTGTCGTGCATGATGTCAACTGACTAGGTTACTTGAGCAGGCTTGGGTCCTTTAGACTGGGTGCAGTATTAACGAATATAATAGATAGTAAACACAGTATGTAGAATAGATGCGGAGTATGTACGATACGATATGAAAGGAACCAAACTTAGATTCGTCTATTGCGGTACTGTTTTCCCCGAACCTTCTCCCTCGATCCCTCCCACCTTTGCGCCAGCGATGTTCAAACTATCCAACATCTGATCTTGAACTTGTGTCTCACGCTGCGGTTCGGGAGAACTGGCCTGTCGTTGCCTCACTCCACTATCATCGGACCGCTTGCCACCCTGGCTCGTTTCACCGTCTCGTGTCGAACCCTCTTCAGCTCCCTGACCTTCTACCTCTTTGGCCAGCATGTCTACAACGCCTAGATAGAAGGTAGCGGGCTTGAACTTAATCTCTCTTCCCGTAATTTCTGCCCATTTGTATCTGGCTTCATTGATCCATCCAACAAGATCCAGATGGTTAACCTCAGTTAAAGTTCCCAAGTAGGTGCCCTACAAGAAGATGAGCAGATGCATCAAGATGATGAACGGTCGCTGATCACTCGCCCATTTCGCTGATTCGATTGAAACGAGACCATCATTTGGCCCTTCTCTTTCAAGAATGACGGAGTGTGGATACCTGTTTCGTGGAAGATGAGGCGCTGAAATTTAAGATTGACATGAAAGTGGACTCACTTCCAGGTATCAATCAAACCAGGATCGTAAACAGCCCCCCAACTGAAATACTTGACTCCTGGGACATCGGGCGTTTCTTCGTTAAATCGTTTCATGCTCTCGAGTGTCAAGAATTCAAACGCTTTGCCGTCTCCCCCGCCATTTGGCAGCAGGTCCAGAAGGGAAAGCACCTGCGGAAGCCGGTGCTTCCCCACGGCGTGCAAAAAGTGGTCTGCAAAACAAGAACCCCTGTGCGGTGTGGCGATAGTTGTCACCGACAATACAGTAAAACTCCTGTCCGTCAGATGTGTCGTGAGGTATCGACAATCCAACCCGCCCATGCTGTGTCCAATTAGATGCACGCTCCTCCCGGGGTAAACTGCATCTATTCGTTCCTTCAGGACCTTGGCCCTGTCAACAGGGCTACTTGTTGCAGGCACGCGAGTGATTAAAATCTCGTTTCCGTTGGCTTCGAGAACCTCCTTGATTCCTCGCCAATGCGTGACTTCAATTGGGGCGATGGCCGGACCAATCTTCACCGAGTCAAAGCCCAGCAATCCATGGCAGAAAACGACTGGGTTTGCAGTGGCTTTGTCTATTGCGCAGACCTTGAGTATCAATTGGCTTTATTAAAGGTAAGGAAAACGCACACTTCGTTTCCAGCTGATTTGGCTGCTGTGCAGCGGCCTGGTCGTCCTCGCTGAGCAAACTTTCCTTGTCCTTGTTAGATGAGTCGGATTGGAACCACCACCAAGCAGCGGTAGTAGAAGATGAGGATAAACTTTGTGTTTCCTTTTGTTCCACCACTGGACCGGCGCTCTCAAAGGTGTTCAGATTTAGAATAGAACTTGAGGACGCAACCCGAGTGGATGACGAAAACGTCCTCGCATGCACACTCTTCAACTCATCCACTGAGCTCCTGGTCAAGCTTGAGTGATTCAAGACAATAGGAGGGGGCTTCTGTACATCCTTTGGTGTGTGCGTGAAGCTGAAAGACTGTGAAGACGATGACACCGGCAAGGGTGGTGAAACAGAGGATGTAGGTAGTGTAGACCGTGTAAGGCTGTCAACCAAGAAAGGTGGACGAGTCAAATTCCTTGCGGCCATAAATGAAGGGGGCAGCCGGGCCAAAGGTGGTCGAGCTGGAGGTGCGATAGGCTCTGCTAGGGCCTCGGAGAGAGAACAGAGGTCGGGAGAGGGCGGCTCAGAGGAGGTTAGCGGATTGGTGAGCCATCGAAGAATTGGTCGAGTTTTAGGTTTTGGCATCTTGGACGACGACGACGACGACGAGGTCGAGTCTTTGGAATTGTCAATGAGCGCATCAAGCCTTGAATTTAGAGGTTGTCGTGGTGGTGTTGATGAGCCAGAAGAGAACATTTCAACGTGACGTCACGCAAAATGCATCTTCCTTCTGTTCTACCTTCATCTCCGGCCGTTGCAGATCGTATGTCTATTCAATTGTTATATCTACCCCCTTCTCAATTTGTATAGACTCCACCTCAAAGGATCAGATTCTGGCTGCCCTTTCAGACTCTCTGGCAAAGGTTACCAACCCCGAACAGTACGTTTTTGTTCATTCAGATATCACAGGCCAATGACCATTTCTTAAGAACCCCAATATTCATATGCACTATAGCAGGTATGTCTGCTGGCTGTCCAACATTTGCAAAGTTCGAACTTCCTTTTTCATAGCTTGCAACCGGCTATTCCCCAACCGGGACAGATTGTCGCAGCACAGGAAGCGGGATCATCCTGATGCTGAAGTCGGAGATGACACCGATGTGATAACTTGGAATTCAACATAAACATAAATGTGCATTGGGTGAACATGCCAATATAACTAATAAATACGACGTTTCAATCTTGCAAAATGTGGGGCGCAGTGACTGTGAAGGGTGGCAGCTGGCTTCACTGTTTCTGGTATTTCTTGTACAGTCTCTTCAGAACATGAGTGACGTCCAGTTTACTTGGATCGCCGGACCTTTCAAAGATCTGTATGATTTCTGGGATGCTGGGAACATTTAGCATGTGTATTTGCTTGAACAAATGTTACAGATACTCACCGTGAAGGATCTCGAGTTATGAGAGGGCATTGCTTTACAAAATGCATCGGCGACTGTCCACAAATTAGACATGGTCCATCCACGGATGTCAAAGGTCCAGCGACCGGATTTGTCCTCGAAGAAGAAGACGCAGCAGTCTCAATCTGCCGGAAACGTGCTGCAACAGTCCCTGTAGACTTACTCGATCCAGCTACGGGTTGGGGTGTAGCAGTTGAGGTTGGTTGGCCTGTTGATGACGCCAATGGTTGGGTGGACCTCTGAGTCGAAGGGCCTGCAACACTGTTGCTTTGACCATTCTTCATAAAGCTGCGAACCACTTCTGTTGGAGGGCCGCTATCATCGTAAGGTGCGAGGGAAGGGCGCGATTTCCCTAACCGTTGCTTTTGCAAATATTGTTTAGCGACGTCGGCGGCTTCCTTGGGCTTCTTTGTCGGCGGATGAGCAGTTTGTTTAGGAATAGGATGGAGCGGCTGTCCTCGTATCAGGTGTAGCTGACCACGAGAGTTAAGAAGTTCGTCAATAGCCGACACAGCAGCAGACTGAAAAATTAAGCTTGTCAGTGCTGCTCAGACTTGGTCCAGAACAAACATACCCGTTCCTCCCATGGTTCATCATCTGCGTGCATGATCAACATGAGGCGGTACTCCGCCAGATTTTGAGAGCTATCCGTCATTAGACATTGTTTAGTGCCATGCCTCCCTCCACACAGTCCGCAGTCTATCATTTCGACGCGAGAGGGCTCTATGTTCTCCAATTCAAAGGAACGCATGATCTCGTCCATCTGACTCTTGCCCTTCCTCCTGTTTGGTTTTTCTTCCGTCGCCCGGAAATCCTCATCTTCAGAATTGTCCGAAAAGCGTGAAGCAGTTCCGCTCTCGACTGAAGATTCTCTGTCTTGGAAGTCGAGGTCGGATGCGGAGGAAGCTGTCCGCTTGGCAGGCGATTCTCCATTAAAGGAATCTTGGACAGTCAACTTGGTCTACGACATCATTAGCATTGTGAATACCTCTAAAGATATCGATACTTACGTTTGCAGCATCTGCTGCTCTTCGTCGAGCCCCACGTCCAGAAACCGCCTGGTCAACAATCATTTCCCTCTGCTTCTCCTTGTTGATGTTTTGAAGCGTCTTAGCCCAAGAGTCCACTTGATCGTCATCACCGACATCTTCAAGGTCGTTCTTATTACTTGCCCAAACTTTGGCGAATGAAAATGCCAGTCCGCCTTCTCTGGGGCCTTCAGATCCATCACCCTCCTTCTCTGTCTTTTCAATGAGACTATCTATCTCCTGGTCGGTGTCTGCAGAAACATGTAAGCTGCGGCGAAAACGATGCTGGTATGTACTCACAAACGATGTCCTTGGCGTCATTATCTTGATCAAACAATGCTTGGGCGCCATACGTCAAGATAGATTCAACGTTTTCGCCAGGAGAATTCTCGTCGTCGTC
The DNA here is from genome assembly GCA_004369085.1 of Coprinopsis marcescibilis. Classification (NCBI taxonomy): domain Eukaryota; kingdom Fungi; phylum Basidiomycota; class Agaricomycetes; order Agaricales; family Psathyrellaceae; genus Coprinopsis; species Coprinopsis marcescibilis. Next base: position 1,145,871 of record ML210146.1, on the reverse strand, counting down.
CATCTTCTGTACAATCAAGTGATCCAGCACAAGCTTTTTCTTGCCTATTTGCATGATTCGCTCTGGATTTGCGCCGTTAGTATAGTTTCTAGTGTCAAGCTCAAAGATAGACAACCTTCGGCAGAATTTTTGACCATCAATTTGAAAACTAAACATGTGTTCTTCTGGCCATAACGATATGCTCGAGCGATAGCCTAAAATGAGGGATGAGAATATTTCTCGATGATGAGGTCGGCTGCGTACTTGAAGGTCCTGATAATGGAAGAACGTAAGAAATCATCAACCACGTTCATACTGCGCAATTGCCTACCTGATGAGGATTGAAATCAGGGTCGAAGATGATCACAGTATCCGTGGTCTGGGTTCATTGTCGTTCAATCGGTTTCTCGGTTCCAGTACGCGCAAGTCACTCACGAAAAGGTTGATCCCCACACCCTATGTCACAGATTAGTTTAGGAAGATGCGACGATGGTCAAATTTCACTCACTCCAGCTCGTGTTGTCAACAAGAAGATGAAGTATTCCGAACCAGGCTTGTTGAATTCATCCATGCTTTTCTGCCTTTCCGTTCCCTTGGTGTTACCATCCTGTGCACAAGTAAGACCTCTTTTTACGGAGGGAAACAAGTCAACCATACCAAACGAAGGAACTTGAATCCCTCTCCATTCAAAAAGTCTTCGACGATATCAAGGGCAAGGACAAACTGAGATGGGGCTGATTAGCAGTCAAAATAGTAAACGGCGGGGGTCATACCTGACTGAATAGAAGGACACGATGACCACGGGCCTTTAGCTTGGGTAGGAGCGCTTTGAGGAAGCGTAGCTTCGCGCTGGCATCTACAAGTTTTTCATGAACTTCACTTGGTGGTATTCCGCGAGGCTCGATGTCTTCTGAGTACAAATACGGATGTTGCAAGCATCTGCTCTGCCTCATTAGCAAAGTGAATCACATCACAGGAGGATAAAGATACTGACTTCCTCAAGTGCATCAAAACATTGTTAAGCCGGCCCTTTGCAACTGAGTTGACTTTGGTAGGTTGCGTTAAAGCCTTCAAAAGGTCGGCGTTATGGCCTGATCATCGTGAATTAGATATGCATACTATGATGACCAGAGATATAACTTACTCAAAATCGATCGGTACACCTGCCGTTGCAATGGCGCCATGGTGACGGGGACAATGACTTCGTTCTAAAGGACTCAATCCAAGCTCAGGGCAGAGCAAAGAAATCAGACACACCTTGGGAGGCAGCTGGAGGACCTCACTTTTGATTCGGCGCAAGAAATACGGGCGAAGCTTATCGTGAAGCTCTTTAATCAGCTCCTCGGTAAGATGCTCGTACTCTTTCTCCATCGCCTCGAGATCTTGCCAGTTTTCTGGGTCAAGGAAGTTCATCAAATTGAACAATTCACGGATGTTGTTGTTCAGGGGCGTCTATAGAGATATATGAGAACCTCGGCACATTGGATACTCACATGGATCTTACCCCAGTCATGATCACTCTATGACCACTGTTCAGTTCGTTCAACTTTCGGAACAAGAGACTGCTGTCGCTTTTCACTAAGATTGATGTATCAGATTGTGAAAACGATGAATTCTTGAGACTTACAGCGTTGCCCTTCATCGACCACGAGAACCTGACATCTAGTAAGACACAGGAACATGAACAAGTGTGCCCGTCCTTACCTCCCATCGCGGTTGATGCTTGAAAACGGCGCTGAAATCCTTGGGATTAATGATACCTTCATACGTGGTCACAAGGACATGGAACTTGGCGTCCGTGTACCCAGAAGGTGGCTTTTTGTGGAAAAGTTCAAATTCTTTCAGGATGTCACGAGCTTTGCGTTCCCCGTAGAAAGGTACTACACGAAGGTTGGGAGCCCACCGTTCGAACTCTCGCACCCAATTCGTGATGGTTGAGTTTGGCACAACAACAAGTGCAGGGAATGCCTGAAATTTTTGGGCAATGGTGCCGAGGAAGGCAGCCATTTGCACAGTTTTACCCTGGACGCGAGGTTAGACATTTGGCACATGCTCAATGAAAGCACGGATAATTACTAAACCCATGTCATCCGCAAGAATAGAGGTCTGATGTCTCCACCAATTGTCGCACAGCCAGTTAAAGCCATCGACCTGCCTAAATCAGCAGGAAATAACCCAGTCAAAGTCAAAAGACGTACTTGGAAGGGCATAAGCTTTAGGTTTGGATCCTGTCCTAGCTCTAGTCCCGCCGGATCTTTCAGAACGTAGTCTCCGAAACCGTCTTCAGATCGATCATCTATTTTCTTCTGCTGGCTTCCAGTTTTTTTGGGGACAAATACAGTTCGAGAGGCGACGAAACGCTTGAATGCTTTGACAAAGGCATCATATCCATGTTCTCCCTTTCGAGGCGGAGAATCCCAGGTTGCTGAAATCGGAAAGTTAATACCCGCAGAATCGTCAATTTCATGAAGCAATCAATACCTTCTTCATACCCTAGATCATCCCATTTGATGAACGCATAGACAACTCTGTCGATATCATCTTCAGTTATGTTTTTGATGACCTTCTCGTACTCGCTAGCTTTCATTTGCGGAATGTCATCCGACAGCTCTCCAGTTTCGAATATAGTGGTGACCTCCACCGGTTCGTCTTCACCTGTTTCCATCATCTCTTCATCCTCTGACGCGATGTAGGTGGCGCGGCGTTTTCCCTTCTTTCTGGATTTGACAGAATCTGGCTTGTCCCAGAATACAACGTCAAGAACACGATCTACAGTCGTCCATGCAGGCGGTATCCGTTTCTCTGCGTCAGGCAAGGCATCCAAAGGTCCATAAGTTGCCAGTTTGTTGGGTTTATTTGACGGCTCTCGCGATTCAGCACCGATTTGGAACATTTCCGACCCTCCCTTGTCTTCGTCGCCCTCCACTGGCAACTCCTTTAGCATGTCAACTTTAGCTCCGCCAGCAAGGAAATTCTTCAGTTTAGCTTGGTTAGTCGAGAGAAGCCACATGTGAGGAACCCAGGTCAAGCGACGGTAACTGCGACCAGTCCACTTGACTAGATATTCCCTTTGCAAAGAATCCTTATAGCTGGGGAATTCTGTCGCCGGAGCATTGAGAGGATATGGTCGCCAAGCGAGTATTTTATCCAGCGGGTAGCGGAAAGAAACGCAGTCCCCACAGAGCCAGCCTCTGTCCTGATAGTATTCCGCAACTTCAGGTGTCTCAAAGTCCGGATGTTGTTGGGGTGTCGGAAGGTGTTCGTAGTGCGATGGCCTTTTGCAAGTGAAGCACCTGAATAACAGTGTTCGAGCGAGATCTAGTTTGGTTTCAGGGTTAGTCCCATCAGCCATCTCAACATCCCCGTTGCTATCCATCCTTGACTCTGGCTGCGTGTGTTTGCCAACATCTTCCATGCAGCCAATGCAGTTTCCACCCCTGGTACAGGCAGCTAAACAGAGAGTGAGATGTGAATCTGAACCCTGGGCTAGATTGAACGTACCGCAGACAAACTCCGTTACCTCATTGGTGTCGAGAGATGAGCGTCGAATGAAGGCATCCGGATTTCCACCCTTGGCTTCCCACTCGCTTTTTTCCTTGTGTCGGGCAGCTTTCAGGATCTCTGCTTGTTGCGTTGCAGCCAGGCAGCCCCAGTGGACAGATACAGGACATTTTAAGCTGGACCGACCTGTAAGACGAAATTCACGAGAGATTGGCAGAAGACTGACCATTGCACCCAACCTCCCAAATCATTGTATCTCTCCCCATCTGATACTTCAAACTCATCTTCCGACCGTCGACGCTTCTTGCCATTCTCCCTCTTTGCTCTTCTTGCAAGATTTTGCAACAAATGATCGGCAGGTTTGAGATGGCACTTCTCACATACCGACCTGTGTCCACGCAATGACTTGTTATATTCGTCGTCAGGAAACGGGTCAATATCTATGGTCTTGATGTCTCGAATGTGGCCATACGATGGAATGGGGACCTTCACTTTGGTGGCATTCTTCTTTGTAGCTGGTCTGACGCTTTTGTAGTCGCTGCCCTCCTCTTCTTCGTTGTCTTCCGGTTCATAATTAGACTCAGAGCCTATGGTAACTTTAAATGGCCTTTTCCTTCTTGCGGATCTCCTGCTTGGACGGGCAAACTCCGAACCCGAATCCGATTCAATCGCATTAACTGCCTGCGAGCGTGTTTTCTTGGGACTGAAGGGTAAAGTCAACTGATTCCTTTGACGAGTGAGACGACGAGGGCCGACCGATCTTCCATTAAAACTGTCGCTGTCGCCGGCTGCCTCCTCTTCAGAATCTGGAACGTATTGGACACTGCCGTCGGATTGAATACTTCTGGCCGAAGAGATGCTAAGCCTAGCTTTGCCGCCTCCTTTGAGGATATTAAGCTTCGTCTTGACTCGAGACAACGGATGTACGGTGTGGTCTGAAGGATCGAATTTGTCGTACTGTCCCGTCTGTCGTGCCTTCTCTAAACACAGGATTGGTACCATGGTTAGGGAAACGATGGGGAACACGTCGACTCACTGTACGTGCTAACAAGAGCAGGATACCTCTTTGTGAATACATCTGCGCGAAACTGAAGAGAAAAGGCGCGTTAAGACGCGTCACTAAAACTTTGAGATGAACCAACCTTATGGGATATGCCCCCCTGATACCTGGCAAAATAATAGTGGACCCCGTCCTCTGTGTAATCGCCGACTACTTCGTCGAGAGCTATCTCCATTTCCAACTTTAGACCAGCCTCTTCAGCTGACTTGTAAAGTGCTTTCGTCGACGATGAAAGGGTAGGGGGAAGAATATAAAGACGGTTGGAAGGCTTAAATCTCTGCTTGCCACGAGGTGCGCGGCCAATTTTTTCTGGAGATTGGTGCCTGTCTAGGTCAAGCGAGTCTGAACGGAGGGGTGTCAAAGAACTTCCTGTGAAGATGGACTCCAACTCCTCCGCCATCCCAGAGGCAAAAAGGTGAGCAGGTAGCATGACCCCAGGCCAATTTCGGCTTTTACTAAGTACATCTCCCCGTGCTGTGGCTGTGCCTGCCAAGCGGATGGACGACTCCAGAGGAAGGTACAAAAAAACGCCGAAGAATATTTATGTAATTGATCTACTTTTTCTACTTATTACATTCAGTTATTCAAAGTCCTTCCCTCAAACTCCTTCAGCCATTGGAGGCATTGTTTTGCAAGAACATCGCCATGATCTTGAAAAAACATTCATTAAATGCCCAACATAGAAAGAGATGGTCTTACTTATGCAGAAGGCATGCGGAATCCCGTGTTCGTCGTGCACAACTTTCACAGACACGTTGGAAGGGTGTAGGTTCGCCAATAATCGTTCGCGTTCTCCGCCAACCCAATCGTCTCGCAAAGCATAATAGAAACGAAGTTTGTCTCTGGACGATTCGAGCAGCGCCAAGTCCAGATCCTTGATTGTCTCCATTTCGTCGTGTGCCATCCTGAGTGCGGCCTCTATTGCCCTCGGCGAGCCTACCAGATCTTGAAGAACCGCAACCTGGTTAGTAGGCCAGCTGGAAAAAATGCATCCGAGAATGCTGGTCGGTATCATTCGACCAAGATATCCAAGATGGGATATGATCCAACGAGGTATCGGATTGAAGAGACACTGCAATGATATGCGTGACACCGGTCAACTCTGAAATGACGTCCGAACTCGTTGGCTGGAGACAAGCTTACCGAAAGAATTTTACCATTTGGGGTAGTAGCGATATGACTGACAGTAGGGAAAAGTAAGAATGCGCCAGAGACCTGGATTTCTCTTTGCTTGACGATCTGGGAGACGGCATAAAGGTTGCAGCTTTTCTCCGGATAAATGGAAACGACTGCACATGCCTGAAGACATATCCAAGAACCAACGCTGTGGCCAATGAGCACCACCTTTGTTCCGTTTCCATAGGTAGATGCAATGGCGTCAAACGCTTCGACAGCATTCTGCACTTGACTAGTCAAACTGTGTTCCGCAGAAACACTTCCTCCGACACTAGGGGCGTGGTCGATGTGGCCATGAGCAAGGATTCCGAGATTGGCACCCCCGTTGTGATGCAGAGCATCGAGAAACGGCGTGTAGAATTCTATCAGTCCTGGATTCCCTGTCAAATAATTTAGCTCAATGACACGAACGCGTCACAGAATCAGAAACCTGGGATGAATAGCACGACCGTCTTTGGGGGAGAATTGGTGTCTTTTGGCGCCCACCAGTGAGCATGCACAGGTCCGAGCGGTGGTTTGTGATGAAAAACAGCGTTGGAAACGAGAGAGTTATCGTGCTTTATTGGTGTGGATGCGGGAGAAAGGAAAGGTGGAAGCATTATGATAGGGGCAAGACGAAAAAGGCAGTGTAGTGACAATGTAGCCATGGTCTTGTCCGCGATCAATATAAGCATTCATTACTTTCTTTCCTTCAATACAACCGTCTGCGGATGTCCAGAAATCCTCCCTTCCCTACTCGTCGTAGATCGCCATCTAATGCTAATTTGAACGCATATCCTGTATCACCCCCAGCATCGTCACCGGCGTACTCGAATACTCGACCACTCCAGATTCCAAGACCGTCGTCGAGACCTTCAACACCCACCAACCAGCCTTACATTTCAGGATCACCACAATATGGCATACCACCCAATTCTGCACCATTAGGTCCCCTAAGACCGCAGCGCTCTGAGCTACGGCACCCTCGAGGTTCTGAATATTCCTCGGACAGAGGATCAATTGCCTCTCAGGATCCTTACCGGGATAGTACAGAAGGATCGAGGGGTGACTTTCGGGGCTATCCCACCACAAACCCTCCCACTCCGCACTCACGGAACCGCACTCCTCGACAGGCAACCAGCCCTCAATCTGAGAATTCAGAAACAACCCCGACCTCGCTCAACTCTGCTCTTTCAGCTTTCAAATCTGCCGCCGTTCGAAAGAAGACGCTGGAGTCTGAGGATCCCGAGTTTTGGAAGGAGCGAGAGAAAGAAATAGAGGAAGAAAAGGCTCGTCAGCAACGTATTAGGGAACGGGTGCCCGGGTTGAAGGTTTCCAAAGCTAGCAGGAAAGCTGGTGAAATAGACGGTTCGTCTTTTGAGGTTCCAGTTCAACAATGGCGCTTAATTGTTCCATAGCGGTGTTGGACCAGGTGAAAGATGGTTGGGAGTTTGTTATTAATCCTGAGGTACACAACATACTCCTTGATATCCGTATCTTACTCACCCCTGTACAGTTTAGCAATGTCGAACTTGCGCTTCAATTGCTGGATCAGTCATCCTCAGGCAAGGACATGGACTCGTTCAGGAACACTAAGCATATGCTCTCGAAAGCCCTCAAGGGATCGGTGGATAGTATGTGGCTTAGTTATGCTTGAGTTACTTCTAACCTAACCTCACGGTCATGTTCAGAGCATTATCAGGCTTTCGCAGCATCGCTTCCCCACCACGCCTCGCTACTTGGCCATTTGAACGATACGCAACAACAAGTATCGTTGGCAAGAGCATCGTTAACTCATGCAAAAGAAACGTTGGGAGCCAAAAGGACGGACCTTGTCCAATTATGGAATCGAGGCCAGATTCTTGAAGAGATGTTGCGCATATTGGATCAGATGTATGACCAGTCCTTTTGCATAACTGTTGCGACTCACTCTGGAACAGGGAATACCTAAAAACGGTCCCAGATCTCCTTGAAACACTGATGTCAGAAAAACGCCTACTTCAAGCTTCGGTTTTGCTTGTCAAGAGCCTCAAGATCATAAACAACGCAGATATGCAAGAGATTGGCGCAGTTTCTGACTTGCGCGGCTACCTAGTGGGACAAGAAACCGTATGTCTCTGTTACGCAACTCATAACGGACGAATGTCGATCTCATTTCCTGAAACTGCAGGCCTTGAGGGACATTCTCGTAGACGAGTTGCAGAGCCACCTATACCTGAAATCGTTCTGGTGTGAATCCCGATGGGCTGCGTACAGTCCGAACCAGCAGACATGTAAGATTTCAACCCCTCGGGAACTTTCAAGCCTCTGATAGTACCTAAAAAGTACCCAGATGTGACCCTGACGGCGAGAACAAGAACCCTACGACCGAGTTGACGTCCCCGACATCCCCGTCGTTTCGGCAGACACGACTCACGCGTTTCCTAAACGACCTCACATTGCGACCAAATGAGCCACCATTGGACATTAGCGATGCTGTATTGGGCAACAAAGACCGCCTACACCTGATTTCTGGTCCGTTGTCAGGGTTCGCTTCCCAGCATTCGTCGAATTCGAATCCTGAAAGCGATTCCTTCGCATATATGGAAACTCTCCTCGAATCACTGGCTGTTCTTGGTAAGCTGGGAACTGCGCTTGATAGCATTTCCCAGAGATTATCCGGCGAGATCTTTAACCTGGTCGAGACTACACTTGATGAAGTGGAAGAACGAGCGGAATACGGACGCAGGCGCTCTACCTTGTCTATACACGGTGCAATCGGAAAGCCGGATGGGGACGCATTCATATTGGCCAACGGGACAAAGCTGGCTGATATTCAAGGGAAAATTCCCACTTCTTCTCTTAGGCTTGCTGCTCTTGAGTCCTCCGCCAAACGCATTGACCATGAAATTCTCAAAGACTTGTTTTGGACTCTATACTCGAAGCTAGATGCTGTGGCTCAAGGTTTCAGGGTTGTCTCTGAAGTCGCGAACCGGATTGGATCAGTGCGTGATTTAAAGCATCGAATCGAGCCGTACTGATCATACACAGCGCCGAGATTATCGAGATTCCTCGGAAGCTAAACCGGGCACCTTGTTCCCGTTGACAGAAATCTGGTCTCCGGTTCAAGCAGAGGTTAGAATTAGCGAGTGTGGCACAGGTGTTTGATGAAACTAACCACGAGCAGGTCCGAAATTTGATATCAGATTACCTGACTGACGAGCAACAAGGGTCTGCTGCTAGTCGCAATCCTATAACCTCCATCAACGAAATTCTACGGGAGGGCAAGTTTTCCAGGGATAAAATCAAGGTTGGATCCATTTGGTGCATACCTTTCGGCGAAGCAATGACATTCGTATCATTTCCTAGCCTGTTTTTCGGTTCTCGGACACTGACAACAAAACCATGGCCAAAGCACTCAAGCAGCACGAGGAAGGTTTAACTAAGATCCTCAAAGACACGATGCCCGGTCTTGCACCAGCCGGTTCTGGCGACAATTCGCAGACAATTGTGTCGTCCAATGACGATCACCTTCTAGGCACCGACCAACACCACCGACTCCTAATACGCCCTGATGCATTCCATGTTACCATCTTATTCCAACCAACATTGAGTTTCCTCGAACGCGTCACAGATACTTTGCCGGCTGGGGTAGAGTCTGTCAGGGCGTCGACGACTGTTCTTGACGACTTCGTTTTGAAAGTCTACCTGCCACAACTAGAGGAACAGGTCCTCGATATATTCCATCAAGCAGTCTCAGGTAAGTATATATATACGTCGTTACGTCGACCCGTCGTTGACCCAATCCCAGGTCCAGACGCCTTCCAGCCAGACCCACAATCTCTTCACCTTTCTCCGGAGCCTCTGATGAAGGTACAGCAATCCTCTGACAGGCGGACTTAGTTGTTAATGATGACCTAGGCGACGATGAGACTTATGGCCCTTGTTAACTCATTATGCGCAATGCTTCAAACCAGTCCGTTCCATAGGGAGAACTACTCACGACTAATGCTCGGCGTTGTGATACAGTTCTACCAACGATGTAGTGATCGCTTCCAGACTCTGACCACCAGTACAACTGGCTCTGAGTCTGATGTCGCTTTGGCGGCTCAATGGGCGCAAAAGTCTGAACTTCAAACTCCACTGTCCGAATTACGATCTCTTGATGTTGGTTAAATTCAGTCGGTCGTTTCTCAGACATTGATGCATGCTTTTTTTAAAGGAAAACTTCTCGACAACGCAGCAACAACTATGTAATCAAGAAACAAACATCGAGATGGATCTAATGCGCCACAAGGCCATTCGGAAAGAAGAACTCATTTCATCGAACAGAAATATCGCAGCACTGGCTAGTTTATTCCGGAGCGTGGTACGTTGACTGCTTACTTCCAATATACACACTGTCCTTTGTCTGATTGTATCGACCCAGGCGTGGTTCACGGCAGAGTTAAACAGCCTAAAGACCTCTCGCCGAGAAGATTTTATGTCGCCAACTACACCCAGCAGCTTGGAGCCCATGACGGCTGTAACTGCCACCACACCTTTCATGCCTCCCCTTCCTGACGAGGATGAACTGAAACTTTCTCTTTCAAAAGAAATGGCACTGTAAGCACAGTATTGACACGTACACCTGGCTTTTGAAAAACAGTCACTCTAGGCGTTTCCAAGCTCTCCTTCGAACTTACGACCAACTGTCTGCCCTCATCCTTGATACCCTACGGCTGGATATTCGATGCCGCGCAATCTACTACTTAGACTCTTCGATGCGACATGTACGTTCGCTTTAGACTCGGCTTTTCTTTGCGGTTCTTAAACATATCCAGGGTAACTACAGTGCAGCCTATGAAGCCGCAGAGCCAGATGCACACGTTGCGGATTTGAACCTGGAACTTGTACAATGCGATGAAATTCTATCCACAAGTCTTCCCAAGAAAGCCAGACAGTGCGTTGGTTCTGCACACTTCAGGTCTCAGGGGCTGATATATATCGTTGTTAGATTTGTCTTTGCTGGCCTAGGACAACTAATGGAGCATGTCATTATCCACAACGCCAAACACCTTCGCCTCCCCAACGAATTCGGGATCAAGAAAGTCCTTCGAAACATATCTGCTTTGCAGCAGAGCATCAAGACCTTGAACAGTGATCAACAGGATGCTGGATTTGAGCGTGCAAAGCGATTCTATTCGTTGTTTTGGATGTCCCCCCAGGTTTGAAGTCTCCGCTTGTCGTGTCGATGTTGTACTAACCATAATTCCAGGAAATGCTGAATGGGATCAGGAAACAACAAACATTTAGCTTTGAGGAATATCAGTCAATGCTCAATCTGCAGTGTGGTGCCGTTCCTGGCGAAGCAAGCAATGGGAATGGTGCAAAAGCTGTTGATCGTAACTATAGCGTCTACGTCATCGAGCTGCATGGACTGGAGATAAATGGTACTAGTTAATAAAGATAGGCTACGAATGTATACTTGTTACTCTTACTCCTCCTTTTTCCTTCCATTTTTCGTCGGCGATTTTGCTGGAAGAGGGTCAAGCCAAGCCAAACTCGCGTCATCTACTTCCCGTCTTGCAGGCGACGGCAAAACTCCCAACGAATACGGCGAAATGCTTGCTTTGACCTTTGTCTTGGCCCCCGTCAACGAAGACGGTGAAGGAAAGTCCACAAGTGGCACGCGAACAAGTAAACTACGATACCTCCTTCTAACCCACAGAGAAGGATGTCGCGATAGAGGCTCCTGCGATACCTGTGTTCCCATTTGTGCCATCTCTTTTCGAGTGAGAGGGACTGGAGGAGCAGGACCGACAAGCCTCTCTATGTCCTTGATCAAGCCAAAGTCTGGCACAGCAGACCACTTGTCAGATTCAGACGCATTTGCCAACTGGTCGTCGTCGTCCGTTGATACTAACCGGAATGGCGGGTATAACAGCTTCTCAGTCTTCTTTTGGAACCGCCATTGAATGTTCACCTCTCTCCGTTTGCTGAATGGCCCAAATAATTGCGCCTCTTCCGACCCATGAATTGCGCTTGGAGGGAGCAGTGCTGCCGCTTTCCAAGAACCCGGTTTGTACGGTTTACGACCCATCCTTGCGTGGGCGTCCATCATGAGCGCCTCAAGCACCCGCCCATATGCTGGGGGGCGGGACTTTTCGACGGCTGGAATGATTTTTGGCGGTATTGGGGCGGTGGGATCATGTACCACTGGCTGTTGGTGTCCTTGTGTTCAATTCTTTTGACCATATCGAAGGCTTGAGCATACCTCCATGAGCTCATGCTTCAGTTTTCCTTTCCGCCCATATGCAAGATCCAGAAAGTGCTCGAAGGCATCAACACTTGGTCGGCCATGTCCAGAATTTGCAAGTTTCAGCCTGTTGACTTCCTGCTCGCAGATGAGATTTCTGGTTGCAGTTAAACGGCTCGCACTCCAACATACCTTTTCAACGCGTTTCAGTCGTTTCTTCTCCAACCGCCTTTTGCTTGAATGGTACAGTATAGTTTCCACATCATCTCGAGCTTTGAGCTGCAAAAACTGGCTTCAACGGATCAGAAACAGTCTGACAAAAGGACGAGCCAGCTTTACCGCAGATACAGCTGTGGAAATTTGCGAATCTGTCTCGTATATGTGCGATATAGCGAAAAAACCTTTGCCACCTCGACTCGTCCCGAGGCCATGGAAGCTGGAAGGAAGCACTGTCAGGCTGCCGGCCTGACGCGCATTGCCTCCGAGCTGATGCCCCAGTCCCCTAACTTCGAAATTACATCTGGTTGACGATGACATTAAAACATTTGCATATTGGATTCGAAAGCTACGGGATACACGAACCTACCACATAAACACGCGAGAACAATAAATAAAGTAGGAGGTCGTCATTTAAACTACACTAGAGGTTAGCAATATAGGGTGTGATAGCGAGTTATAGAAGCTCTACGGATATCGAAAAATAAGTCTACTTGTAGAGGTTAGACTTCAAAAAGTTGGGAAAGCTCCTCCAGCCGTCTCGCCAGGATATCGGATTTGCTCATATTCTGGCCAAGTGTCATATTCGCAAGCTCAGTCTTCTTTCGCTGAACCTCAAGTAACCGTGCTTCGATGGAATTCTCGATGATTAGTTTCACAGTGGTAACTGGCCTGGTTTGGCCGAGACGGTGCTAGAGTTACGAGTCAGCCCAGTTTACGCCCTAAGAACGCATAGAAAGACGTACGATGCGGTCTACAGCTTGGTTTTCAACAGCAGGGTTCCTGCATGGCAAACCATGGTCATGGATGACATAGAGAATATAATGAGCCCATAGACGTACCAATAAGGATCCATGAGGTACACTCGTTGAGCTGACGTCAAATTCAAGCCGACGCCTCCTGCCTTCAAACTGACCAGAAGGACTTCGCAGCCAGGATCAAATTTCAATGCATCCATGGCACGCGTGCGTTCGTCACGCTTCATGGTCCCATCAAGCCTGTCGTAGCGAATGTTTGCCAATTCTAGTGCGTCTTCAACTCTGTTAAATGGGTCAGACCAGTTCTCCATGAAGTTCCATGTAAAACGTACTTGTCAAGCATCGAAGTCCATTGAGAACTACATTTCGGTGAGATTGTTTCCGATCGATCCAATGAAGTAAACCACTTACAAGACAACCGTCTTCACGATGGAGTCGTCCAACTGCTTCCCATCGCCATCCATCATTTGTATTTCGTTATCATAATTGACCGAGTAGGGGTTCAATCTGGAAAACTGGGAAAGATCGTCCAGCAAAGCCTTGACCTTGGTTGACGGGTGGAAATTCTCCATAGATATGCCCTTCTGTCGCTTCTCCTTCTTCTGAGGCTTTTTCTTAGCCTCTGAGGTATCCGTCTTGATTTCGATTGCATCGGTAACTCCGAGCCCGGTTTGACAAACCGTGCAGGAACGACCTCCATTGGAGGCAGGTGTCGGCCATCCAGGGCAGATTGAGTTTCTATAACACTCAATGCAGTACAAATGCTGGCATTTGGTCAAGACGGGGCGTGGTGCCGCTGGGCTGTTGGCTCGAGTGGGTCCTCGAGACGAGCTCGAGCCGGTGGCACTCTTTAGCTTGCGTCCGCGTTTACCCGCTAGGGATGATTCTGCGTCCGGGCAATCTCCTTGATCCAAAGGTACGGAAAGCTCCCCTCCACATTCTACGCACTGCGCTGTAGCAGATTCGCGTAGGATGGCAAAAATAGCGTTGGCTCGCACGGGAGTGTAGCCTTCCTTCTCGATAGCAGCAACAACGTCTTCGTATTGTTGCGGCTGGTCCAAAGGTTGGCCGTTTAGCTCTTTGCCTTCAACTAGTTCGAAATGGTCGCAGATTTGACGAAGTCGAAGGATCTTTTGAAGAATTCCAACATAGTTTTTCATGATCTCGTTTTTGTTGGAGAGGTCCGTGAACTCGGCTTTGGATTCGTTGAAGAAACGGTCATAAATCTGTTGTTCATGAGGGTCGAATTTGAGGAGGCGTAATTCATCCCGTCGAGGTGGCAGAGAAAGGATCCGCTTCCCGTCGGAAGTGGTGGTTTCCTTCGTCCGTCGAAGGGTGATGCATTTCATGATGCTCTGCAAGCGGGCAATGCCCAAGGCTTGACCGTATTTGACAGGACTGCCAACATATTCGGTCCAAACGGTCTTATCGTCGAACGGGGCCAGCCGAAGAAATTTGATAAGGGCGTATACATCATCCAGCTTATTTTGCACGGGGGTACCGGTTAGACAGAGACGTCTATCCGCCATGAGGTCGCACGACGCTCTGCTTGCGACTGTGCTGCATTCCTTGATGGAACTATAAAAATGAGTATAACTGTGTAGTACAGTGCAAAATCAACTTACTGGGCCTCATCAAGAACTACTCTGAACCAATGGATGCTCTGAAGCGCACTCGGGATTTCGTTTGCCACATTGGCAAGAACTGAGGTCTTCTTACGCTTAGTGCCTTTCTTCGGTTTTCCCAGTTTAATTATAGGATTTCCGCGCTCGTCCACTTCGAGAGGGTTGTCGCTGCTAACACCGTCGTCCTCGTCGTCCTCAGGACTGGTGGCACTCCTGCTCTGCTTGGAATATTCCGAAGCCAGTGTGGCGTAAGTCGTGATAACGGCGTCGAAATCTGCAAGGAAGGCGGGATCTGGCCGACGAGCATTGCCGTGATACACATAAACTCGAAGTGCCGTACCATCTCGCAATCTTGCAGACTTTGGTGGCTCTGATGCTTCTGCTACTTGCTGGGCTTGACCAACTGCTTGACCGTTTACTTGGGGTATACACACGTTGCCATTTCCACCAAAAACGGTAACTTCGCCTTTCCAATGTTCCCGGAATTGATCTTCCCAGTTCGCGACGGTCGAAAGCGGGCAAATGATCAAGGTTGCACGGCTCTTGACCTTGATACGGCAGATTCGAACATAGTCAGCTTCGAGTTTCTCCAGGGCTTTGTTGGCCTTAGCTTTGCTTGCTGCTGAAGTTGACCCTTCGTTTACATCTGGCATTCCCCATACGCTCCCTGCGAAATGCGCAGAGTCCGGCCCTTCATGTTTGGGAGGAAGCCAAGGCGGCGGGATTAACTGTGAAGCGGCGAATGCTCTAGCTGAAGGTATCGTTGCGGCAATGACAGATACACAGGTTATCGTCTTGCCAAGACCCATCTACCCGATAATGATGAATAAGTCAGTTTCCTGATTACGAGCGGAGGATGACCTACATCATCGGCCAGAATTGCGCCTTTGGCCTCCATCGGCTCCTCAAAGATTTCCTGCTGAGTTACGATATGGAACCAAGACATTCGGCGCGATATCGGGTGGACTCTTCTTTGCCAGAGGGACGAGAATGAACCGTCTGCACCGCACTTCTCCCGCTCTCTTTCCAACAAAAAGGTCAGCGCCTTCTTTTGGTGAGGATATAGCTTGGTTGCAACATCAGGTGCTAAAAATAACGTAAATCAAATGGAATGAGTAAGTTTATAGGTCAGCCGCTTACAAGGCTCGGTTTCATCCAAGTCGTCACCGTCTTTCACGTTCTTGAATAATTCGTCGACTTGGCTTCTTTGAACTTCCACGCTCTTCCCGGGGTTGGCGGGGGTCGACCACCGCATGTCCCGATGGCCAGACCGACTTGCGTGTCCACCGGGTGGTGGATTGTGTGGGTTATAGTAGTGGTAGTGCGTGATAATCTTGATGTCGAACGAGGGAGAAGGGTGATCAAGCAACAGTCCACATTGCTGAAGGAAGTTTCCTACAACAGGAATGTTGCCCTTGGGAGTGTACACAAGCATTTGCAGCGGAAGAATCGGAAGCTGTGCAAACATTAGCGCCGTAGTTGATTACACCTGCGATGAGCCTTACGTTTGGTCGGCCTTTGCGAATCTTGGCGTCGAGACGAATTAAACCCTTTCCGAGCATAGGTCCCAGTGAGGTTGCAACCTTCTGTTCAACGACACCGAACCCTTCGCCGTGAATGCTCTCCCCGGTTAGCGTCCGCATGTTGGGGGTGCGAATGTGGATGGTTTCGGAGCCGCCTGGTTTGCTTGGATTGTGTTCATACTGCAGCTTCACGGGTGCATATTCGTTTTCCGCACTGTTGCCTTCTTGAACATCGAGGTAGGCCACGGGGTACAGAATTAGCGCCGTAACCGTCAGCTGCCCTATGCATACTGGCGTTTTCGGCGGCAGATTTGGGGGCAAATTAGATCCACTGTCTTGATTCTCCTGTCCCCTATTCTGCGGAGGTGGCGAAGGCGAAGCGGTGAGATCAATAACCTGCTGGATGGGTGGAACGCTTGGTCTCGAAAAGTGGTCTTGCGCTTGGAAGGGACTTGGTGTTGGTACTGGCGCTTGTGGTACTGGCATTGGCATTGGCTGCCTCAGGCCAAACTGTGATGCTGACGACGGGCCTGCAAAGGCTGGTCGGTATCCGTTGTGACCAAAAGGCGCATTTGAGGGATGTACAAATGGGTTCGGAGGGTGCGAAGCGGAAAAACTCGGTCGGGGCGAGAGGGTGCCTGAAGAGAAACGCTGTTGAAACTGGGGGCTAAGTGTACCTGACACGCCAGGAGATGCTAAATGAGACTCTGTACGCTGTCTCTTCGCAGCTCGCTCGTAGTCGCGTTCTGAGGAGCCGCTGCTCACGGGCTCGTCTTCATCGTCTGCTGTGAGATCTATATGGTTTGACTGGGCGACAAAGGGCGGTAGAAATGTAGAAGAAGGGTTATACGGTTGCGGTGTATCCTGGTATATGGTGGCCATCGTGAACTACGATGAGCAAAGGGTTATGGACGACGAGGACAGGTCAGTGAGAAGGAAGATTGGTGGCCATATGTAGGCCGAACAGCGGAAACACAAATGTTATCGAGCTCGATACGATGTGATTGGTAAGCTAGTCAGGTGAATTGCTTAAATGACGCGAGCAGACTCGACTCAGCCGTTTTGGGCCTTGGTTCGGATGGCTGTGAGCTCTGAAGCTGTTGAGCTGCATACTACATACTGGTTGCATCCAAGTCAAGTCCATAATCCGTAATATATGTTGTGTTGACCACATGAGTATTGTATTAAGCTCAAGTCCATCCCATGGCATAATACGCTTGCCGCGCCGCTTCTTCCTTGGCAACTTGTTTGCTGCTTCCCGTTCCCTCCCCCTTGGGAATTCCGTTGACTATGTAAGAATAGAACCAGTAAGAATGACTGCGGGTGCCTGAGTTCGAAACCGCACTACACACCTACACATCGCACCACCCACGTTCCCGCATGCGATGGTCCTGAAAACTGTGCATCATACGTCACAGTAACACGTCGCTGAGCAGCCGTTTGATTGAACAGTGGCAAAAATGGTAAGTTGGGCTGCGCAGGCGCTAACGGGTTTGCACGAGTCACACTCGGGCCAGGATTATGAGCAAGATATTGAGGCAGCTGTCTTATGGTTGTCGACAGCGTGGCCGGCGGCTGTGAACCAAAGAATACCGGCGACGGTGCAGGACTCGGGCTCAAGCTTTCTGCCTTTACTTTCTTCAAAGGAGGGGCGTGTGGCTCTATCGACATCCGAGGGGTATCAACCATCATCTGGTCAGAAGATGGTGTAGCAGGAGCATTCGTGGTTTGGCCTAGCAGTTGTTCAATCCAGGTCCGTACAGCACCAGCACCAGAGTCTATGTACACGCCGCCGATGTAAGCGTACCAGATGGCCCGAGTTTCCTGAGTCAAAGGTTTGGTGCTGAGCATACTGTGTCTTACACTGCGTCCTGAGTGGCTCACCTTGGGCATGTAAATGGAGGAAGATTTGCGAAGGGCTGGATCGCAGCGTAGCTTTTTCAGCAGTTCATAATGTCTCACCCAGTCGTCGAACAAATCATCCGAAAGTAGTGCCTCTCTCTTATCCTATGTCCCCCGCACCGTCAGCAACGAGGTCAGATTCAATTCGCCGTATGGATACCATGCACATACAGATATTTGCGCAGCCGTCAGATGTGGCCGCCAGTCGAACAGTATCTCGGTCATCACGGAGTCCATTACAACCTTTCCAAGGTGAGAAAGCCGTTCGTTGTCGCTGCACTGGTCGCTTCCAGAGAATCTCCTGAGAGATGGGTGCGTGAAGATCTGGAGCACGGTGTCCGTATTCGAGATCCTCGGTAAACGTGGGGGTTTCTCCTTGTTCCAGGTGATGACAGGCTCGTGTTCTGCATGACTCCGTTTCAACCGAGATAGTTCAGGTAGCAGGAAGGAAGAGTGGCCAAAATTCATGGAGGTTTGTGAGAGAGAAGGAAAGTGTGGTATACTTGCACCCATACTACCAGTGTATGCTCACTGCCACAATTGATCAGATCCCGATCAGTGACTACTAGTTGGAGTCCGGACCCATATGTACACTGTCAATTGAATGCGTGTAATAATTAGCTTTCGAATAAAGTTAACCTGCTCCTTCTATTATGTACCTTCAAGTCAACTCGTGCATCGTATGCTCTTTCTACCAATTCTGGAGTTCCTGGCCCGAGAGCTCCTAACTGTCCACACGTGATGGTTCTTGAACCCCAACCTCGCCCATCTTCTGGATCGGCTACTCCACTAGCTTCTGAATCTCCAACAATTCCCCGCATCTCTGCTGCTCTCAACCACAGCCTCGACGAACTAACCTACGATGACTGGACCCCTGGAGAAAGTATCTACCTCTAAAGCCTTTGCGGGAGAACTTAACAAGTACAAGTTCAAGGTGAATCAACTTGTGATCCTTGCCATTGTTTCCGATGAATGAATGAGGATTTTGCAGTCTGCTGCTCTTGGTGGTTTAGATGCCCACTTCAACCTCTTCCTCCCCTATCTAAAGTCTGGCCAAAAGGCCCCGCTCCTCGTCTACCTGGCTGGCCTGACCTGCACAGAAGACAACGGGTAGGCGTTTCGCAGCCAACTTGTTTCCTGGTCGACCTAACAGCCATACCCAGGGCCCAGAAAGGGGGATTTTTCGGAGCAGCTTCTGCTCAGGGTATCGCAATCCTCTTCCCAGATACCTCGCCCCGTGGTGCTGGAGTCCCGGGCGAAGAAGACGACTGGGACTTTGGGACAGGTGCCGGTTTCTACATCAATGCCACCAAACCAGAATATTCCAAGCACTACAACATGTACGATCATATAACAGTGGAACTTCCTAAAGTGCTTGAGGCGGAAAAGCTGCCGATTGTACGCACATCTGCCATTCTCCTTGCTGATGCTTCACTCACCTGCAAACTTCATACTAGGACCTCACGAGACAGTCCATTTTCGGACATAGCATGGGTGGACATGGCGCATTGGTGTTGTACTTGTCATCCAAGTCAAAACAATATCGTTCTGCCTCGGCTTTTGCCCCAATCACCAATCCTTCCAAGTGTCCTTGGGGAGAGAAAGCCTTCAAAGGATACTTGGCTGGTGGCTTGCAGGAAGGAGCAGATCGTTACGACGCCACGGAACTTATTGCGAAATCCAGCGACCCTTTGCACATTCTCATCGACTATGTCAGCACTCACATATTTGATACCGATTTCGTTCTGCTTACCTGACATCAACGATTACAGGGAACCGGGGATAAGTTTTACCAGCAAGGCCAGCTTCTTCCTGAAAACTTTCTCAAGGCAGCGAGGGCCGCCGGGTACGATGAAGTCCAAATACGTGTCAGAAGCCAGCCGGAGTACGACCATAGTTACTACTTTGTAAGCACTCGGTACTACATCCATCTTCGGTTGACTCCCTCCTACCTTACACCTTGTTTCTAGATTTCTACCTTTGCGGCGGATCATGTTCACTGTAGGTGCTTAGCGATATTTCTCATCGACTGTGGCTTACCTTTTCCTTTCAAGTCCATGCTAACTTCTTGAAGGCGTAAGACAGTAAGGATCAAAGAAACAGATATCCGTGTATGACAAATGTTTATCGAATGCTGATTATTGTTGTTTTACCCTGGCTGGGACATGCCTAATTTCATGCCAGAATTTTACGTTGGTAAAGCATCTCGAGATCCACGAGTTCCGACATTATCCAATCGCATTGTAGTGCATCGAAGACTGTGGCGCGGTGTCGAGGATTGTTGACAAGCAACGACTGCGTAAGATGTCGCGCTGAACGAAACATGTGAGTCGGTATGGCAGTCCACCAAAACCCCCATACCTTGCGGTAAATCGCGCCATATGAATTGCTGGAATACAGCCTCTTCATGCACGATTCTAGCCTTCAATCTGGTTTGCCGATCATGCCCCTGGCAGTCCGTAGAACTTTGCGACAATTGATGCATGCTTTCGCACGATATCTCTACCGAGTCGGCGCATGTCAAAGAAGAGTCGTAAGTGGAATCGTTGTCGAATGGATGAGAACCGCTAATGCGGATTAGAGCCTTGTGCCATCGGTTAGTGCCGTACGGGGGACTTGCCATATCATAACGTATAAGATGACGCCAGCACTCCAACAGTCGGCAGGCATTCTAACGGAAAGGGTGAGAGGGTGTTTGCATTACCTGGGGAAAATACGTACCCTAAATATCCAAGGTGTTTATTATCCAAAGCAAGGATTCCCTCAGGGGGAAGGTAGGAGACGGTCCCACAGACATTCAGAGTCTCCTGGTACGCGTTTGGGCGGGCCAAACCAAAATCAGCAATCAATATGCGTGGATACGGTCCAGGGGCATAGAGAAGAATATTCTCGGGCTTAAACGCCGTAAGCGGACACACCTGCACCACTTTCCAATATACGCACCTTCAGATCTGAGAAGTCAGGATTTAATAAATGTGCGGGGAATGAATGTATCTAGTGTACTGACCTCGATGGGAAACATGCTTTCCGTGAAGGTATTCCAACCCTTTGAGGAGTTGAAACATGATATACTTTGATTCGGCTTCACAAAGTCGGATTCCAGCACTGTTAGCCGAAGAGACGTAGGTGAATAAATCCCCTCCGGTGCATAACTGTAAAAAGATATGGCTTGATGCAACTTCGAAGTTAGAGACGGGTTACAACGTGAACGATGAGATCTCAAACATGAATCTGTCATTCTCTCCTGTGTCGTAAATCTCATTTATATTCGGCTAAAAACGAGGCGTTAGCGACAACGGGCAGAAGCTGCGACCGCAAGGAGACTGACGTGTTTAAGTGTCAAGAGGATTCGTACTTCCTTTAAGACCTGCTTGATTTCATGGTCGCGCCTGGTGCGAATGCTTTTGCATGCCACCTGTTTGTGGTTTTCTGGGTCAAAGGCGAGATGGACAGTCGCGAATGATCCGGTCCCAAGACACTGTGACATGACTGTGTAGCGACCGATTTGCTATCCACGATGTTATATGTGTCGGGTATGAAGCATAAGCACGAGGGAATCAATACCTTTCTTGCAGGAGTTCTCCGAGAACATCTTGGAGGCGTTGGATCGAATAAAGATAGTTGTTCGAGGGGGTCTTTGATCAGATGGATACAGGTGAATTCTTCCATGGCAAGTATAAACACTTCAAACTCCAGAACACTGGCACCTGGAGCACAAACCGAGCATGTTGGGCAGCTGAAGAACATCCCCGTTCATCAGGATGGCCGAAGCTTTTCGTATATGATAACTGTTCAGGATAATTCCGTTTCTGGACATGTCCTAGCGACAGGACGGTGAGTGGGTCAATAACAATGGAATAGGATATATATACTTGACAGGAGACGATTATTCCGCCAGACGGTGAACGTACACTGTATGATTGCCCCTTCCAATTATTGAAAGGAAACGCGAAGAAACCAGAACTGACGCATATAGCTTGCAATGAATTCCAGAAATCAGGTTATCGTTCACAACGTAGGAGCTGACGGCAAAATAGTTCAGCCTGAATAGATAATATTCGACTTGATTTGCGTGCACCATAGCGCTGGATTCCTTCCAATAATCACTGGCTCGTTAAAGTCTAGCAAAAGGACTAGAAACAGTTGGTCGATCAGTTGGTCGATCAGTGAGAAGCGCAGGGCGAACCATGAAGTTACTCACCATCCCTACGCCCATCGCGCACAGTCTCCAATCTGGCGCATATATTGTGGAACTGTGACAGGCGTGTCGGTTCCAATGAGTCCAGCATGGTGGAAGGTGGTAAGAGAGAAAGAAAGCACTGGCAGGAAGGCAGATCGGATGTCGAGTGCTATATTTATGCGATAACAACCACAAACAAATCCTGACATGCATGCATGTATGCGGCAGCAGAAACAAGCCAGTAAGTATATCGAACCTAGTCATACCCTCTACCGCTTCTATGTTTGACTCTTTTCGCTTTTTTGTGGCCCTTTTTACCCGTTCCTTGGTCCCTAATATCGGCCATTGCTTTTATACGCTCCTCAAGTCCCCTCGGTGTGCCATCGTCGGCAACCATAACTTGGTTTGGATAGAGAAGCACTCTTGAAACTTCTTTTCCGTTTGCTTTGGACCCAGCCGTAAACGGACGCGAAGAGAGCCCCTGATTTTGGAAGAAGCTTTCGTCCACATTGCGAGATTTTTGGCTCATGTTGTTGACGGGGCCAAATGAAGGTAGGTCCGGAGTCACATACGTATCCGCGTTCTTCCCGACACGCGTAAGAGGGGCCTTTTTCTTAGTGGCGTAGAGTTCCAGTTGCTGTTCGTGCATCTCATCGTTGAATTCTTCCTCTGGTATCGAGGGAGGTGGGTTGCAATAGAGGAGCTTTCCGTTCACATAGTCTTTGAGGATGTGTCTCGCTGCCCTTGCTTCGTCAGGATTTCCTTGACCGGCCCGGGTGAATCCTCTTGCAACTGAACAGAATATTTAGATCAGACCTTTTGTTGCAAGCAATATTTGACTCACTTGCATACGCCTGGAGGAAATCCTCTGGCCGTACCTTGCCAGTACCTCTTTCTTCAACACTGATGATTTTTATGCTGAGGCCGTAGATCGTTTCGAGTACTTTTTGCGGAATTCTGCGAGCAATTAGTGCGACGGGGCCAGTATATTCCCTAAGCTGGTCGATGGGCAGGACACCGTCACAAACCAACTCAGCCTTCGTCGCGGCGAATTGGGGGAAAACAAGACCGGGGCAATCGCAAAGGACAATCGTATCGGAAAGGTTGATAGTCTGAAAGTGCTTCGTCTTTCCCGGCGTAGCCGAGACGCTGACCTTCTTCTCACCAAGGAGAGAGTTAATGGTACTCGATTTGCCGACGTTGGGGTATCCAACTAGTCCGAGAACGAGCCTTTCCGGTGCCTTCCCACTGGAGTCCCTGAATTCTAGAACGAACTTGAGTATCTTTAACGCGTTAGAGAGCAGATACTAACCTCCAAGGTTAGGTGCCATCCGAAGGAAAAGGGCTTCCAGCTCATCAACAGAAAGAATTTTAGTTCTAGGGTCCTGGTCCTCTTCACCGTCCTCCTCGGCAGAGAAATATGAACCATCGTCTGCTTCATCCTCTTCACTATCATCCGAATCTTCTGGGGCTTCTGGTTCTTCGTGCTCATCCCCGTTTTCTTCTTCGCCCTCGTCTTCAGACTCCGGTTCAGACCTGGTTTTCTCAGCAGCGGTATCAGCGGCGAGCTGTAATGCTTCTGCGGCCTCTCGTCTGGCCAGTTGTATTGCGGCAACAGTTGCAGCTGAGTAAAACGCAAAGGGTATCCCTTCTTTCTCGAAGTAATCGGCCCAATATTGCCTGGAGCAAATCAGTACCTGACCAATCGCAGTGATTTTAAGCGAATAACGCACCGTTGTTTCAAGGTCAAGAGGTCGGCCTTGTTGATAAGCAGCATGTTGGTACGCTTTCCAGGTCCAGAACCTGATTCTCCCTCATTCCCCTCCACATCGCGGACATAATCTTCCAGATCTTTACATCTGAATCTGAGAGGATTCCGTGCATCGACGATCTGCACAACCAAGTGGGACCTTTCAAGGACACGCCAGAGTTGACGCCATACTTCAATGTTTCGTTCAAAAGGGGTGAGCAACATGTTATCGGTTTCCTGAAGCCTGACAATTCCTTGAGTTGCGAAACATTCAGCTATGGTAGAGGGACATACTGCGCAAGGTTCCTTCTCCATTCTAAGAACGCGGTTCTTTCATTCAAATCAAGCTCCTCATGCTTCATGGATTTCTTCCATGGTGGTCGACGAGGTACACGGAGACGAGCTGCGTTTTCATTCTGCTTTTTAATGACCTTTTCTTCTTCCGCAGGTGTTAACAGGTACGGGTTAGCATTGTGGGAAAGCGTCGTTTGGTTGATGACCTTGACATTCCTACGTTCTAGTCTACCACTGTTAGCAGCGATCTTGCAAAGTATGCAGCCACTACACACCCGCTGTGAAATCAGTTCCAGCCAACTCTGCGGTATTGAGGAATTCGTCGAGATCCCGCTCTTGCGTAACAGACTTCAAGCGATTTGTATCTAGATCGACGGAGAACTATTGATCATAAGTCAGACACTAGGTTGCTAACACAATCTCCATAACTCACCAAGCCAGAACGTTCGGCCCTGTGTGCATCTTTTACTTTTCGGTTGATAATGGCCCTCCCAAGGCCACTTGGATTTTGATTCCTGTTTCTGGCAGGCTAATTAAAGGATGAGGTCATTTGAAATACATGAGATGAATAGAATCGGTTACCATTACAGTAATGGAGTAAGGGGAAGTGAAGAGAGTCGTAGAGTCATCTCAATCGTGCCTTTTTGCAAAGATGATCGCTAAGCGTATGTCCATGCCGTACCTCGGGCCGCTGAAACATTTGATCCGATACTTATGTACCATTTACGGGATCAGGATCAATATTTCAATATTAAGTAATATTGGTTTCCATGATCCTGAAAAAGTACTCTTTTGGGGTCATACCCCCTTGTAATTGCCCAAGGCTGCTTTAGTGCCTGGGCCATTGGCTGGGAGTCTGTCACGGCAATTGCTCTGGAAGATGGATTATACTGCAGCTCCTGGGAAGTATGTGTAATTGGTGACGCTCATATATGGTCGCCAGTAATCGTGTATCTTAATGATTACTAAATTGGAGGGGAATCAAGGCCGTTCCGAGCATAGACTTGAAGACGATACAGGAGCAGGTGTTCACTAGAAAGCAAAATGGGCCGCATTTTTTCTGGCTCCAAATAGATATACTGAATATGTCTGGGTGAGTTGAGAAGGGAGACTGTTTCTCTGCTCTCGCACCGATGCATTGGCTAACGAACAATCCGATGGTGACCCCAGCTGCGACCGTAACCATTCTGAGAGCCAAAGAGAACCCACTTGAATACTGTTCTTCCGATGTGTGAAAAGTCTGAGTGACTCCTCCACCCTGAGCAATGCCCGACTTTCAAGATAGCACATCGTCATCACAGGTTTACGATGAGATCCTGATAAAGAGACGTACAGGAACAAGGAACAGTACGCCAGTTACCATTGTTGTAAAAGCCGTTCCACGGCCGAGTCTTGAATATATGTTGCCAAGAGTCCCAATTACAAGCGCCCCGGCTGCGGAAACGATATCCGTTCTACCTGGCAGCATAAGTCCAGATGCCCGATTGGCAGCAAAGGAACAGCAGGAGATGAAAACCATGACGAGGAGCTTCATACTCCTCCAGTACTGCAAATTGGACAGCGAGGAGCACGTCGAGTATATCGGCACAAGAAGGAACATAGTCCACCACGGCAATTGTTGGCGCCACCACTCCCAATTTACATCTCTTACGCAACCTGGTATGGATGTAAAATCATTGTGGCAGATGTATATACAAAAAAATGTTTCGCACCCTTTACGATGATGTTGGATCCTTTGCCGCCGTCTTCGTGAATTCCCAAAACCCCAGTGATTGGGGTCAAAACTGACGAGCCATTCAACATCATAAAAGTCCCATGGAGATACGTGAGGTTCGAATGGGCGTGGTTTGTGGCGTCAGAAGTACTGTGATAGTAGTTTTTCCGGGCTTTTGGGTCCACAAGCAAGTACAGATCCGACCCTATCGTTAGTCCAAAGCCCTGTCAGATTCCGTGAGCGAGCGATATATATCCCCAACAACAAAATGAGCACTGACCAAGAAGAGTGTATAGATAATAGCGTACACGATTCGAACGGAACCGCAGAAAATGTTGCGCGACATAAGCTCCAGGGCGCTGATTACTTCACGTATTCAGAACAACTGTCAGCCGGCATTGTCAACACATTCTGAAACCCGAGCTTACAGACAGTAAATCCGGGCAAGATAACAACGACTCCAGCAGAAGATATAGCAGTGTAACAGAATAGATCCCCTGGGATGCTGCTGAGTCCTCGGGCGACAAAGGCAACCACAATAGTCACCGATATTCTGATTGGTGCACACCATTAGATTTGGCTGTATCTGAGAGAGTGTGTGCCTTACTCGTAAACGTTGGCATACATCGCGCTTTTGTTGGCTGCGTTGAGGCCCAGGTACTGCAGTGCGCAAGCACAGATGCCGCTGATCCACATATCCAGAATGGAACCACCAAAGGACAGTCCACATATGATGGAGGCGCTCATAAACGCCAAGAAGCACCGTGTCCCCAGATTATAGATCGGAGAAGCCAGGAGTAGCCTCTTCAAGGCGTGAGTTCCAGAAGCCGCAGGTAGGTTGTCGTGCAGAACGTTTCTGTAGATTTGGTGGACTTTCTGCAAGGAAGTCAAGGCAACCCGACCTCTAGCACGTATGAAGAATGTGCGCATCACGCCCTTCTCGCCCAGGCGCATGGAAATAATGGCCATGTTCGGCAAGTACATACAATCTTCGAGGATGGTTGGCGTTGATGTCAACATATTCAGAAATTGAGCTGACCAGCGTCGAGTTCCATAATTTGGGCTGCAGCCTTGACTTGAGATTCTATGCGATGGGATGGGGCACCGAAGGTCATTAAAGCCTTCGTCAGGGTGAGGATAAAATCTCTTCGTTTGTTCGTCTCTGTCATTATTTCGTCAGATTCAACCAACCAATAAACGGGAAAGAACCCACCCTCAGTATTGTAGGTAATACTGGGCTTGCGCCGCGGTTTCCTGGACGCTGAGCGGAGAGAAAGGCTACTCAGAGTTCGAGACAGTCGACCTGACGGTTCCGCATGGGGCTCTGCGCTAAAAGAGGCATCGTGTGTCACTTTGGTATCTCCTTGGACGATCTCCGAATGTTCAGTATCCAGATTTTTCGCACTCGATGTATCCGGGACTTCGGCCTTGAAGTGAAATAGGGCCATTTGGAACTGAGTTCAGAATCCGAGGCGAAATAACGGAGAGTTGTTGCCATCGTGTTCAGACATTGCCTAGTCTAGGCGGAAGCCATGACCCCTATATCCGACCAAAGTCATGTGTACTGCCACGAGGCAGATAGGGGTTCCAGTGAAGAAGTTGTTTTTATTGGGAGCGTAGCGCATGATGGATATCCGAACAGCGAAGTGCCTAGGTGTAGCAGTGAACGAAACGGCTGGCAGGGTATCAAAGTTGATTCCAGGACAAAAGCAAACTGGCAGCAGCAAAGCGGAAATCGAAGGAAGATACTGTACAAATGAAGAGGAAAAATAAATGTTAGCCAGCTTGGGTCACCAGATCTGCGGCTGAGCTGGAAGATAATCATTGGGAAGCAAGAACGCGTCCATGCCATGTTGGGAGAAGGAGGCACCACCCAAGCTGTGGTCGGACAGCCAAACAGGAACCTGCTCTGGAGGGGCCATTTCGTAGGTCCTTTCCCACCAATTAGGGTCCATAGCTTTGCTGGGGTCGAGGAAGCCTTGATGCTGGTGGTGAGGATGATGCGCCATGTTGACTGGTCCAGGAGGATGTAGATTCTGCCCGTGTATACCGTGGTTAGAGGGCGGGCCTGCAAACGGCATTTCGTAGGTTGGAGAGGTAGGTTCGGCGTTTCGAGGGATTGGCGGTGGTGGCATTGACCCTACATTACTTTGGTGTGACATGGGCATGGGTACCATTCGCTGCGACTCTCGAATGCTCTCCGGGGAGCGTGACATGGAGGTTTGTGCTCGTTTGGTAGAGCGTTTAAGCATTAGCTGCAAGGTGAGAGCATAACGCTTTCCCGGAACTGAAGAATCTGTGTGAATACAACGATCCGACAGGCTCGAAAAACAAAACGCACTGGCTGACATGAGTACAGACAAATGCTGAACTTGATCCCTGATTACGTCGATGTTGCAATCGTTTGGGCTATTTGACTAAGTCTAGGTTGTTACAAGGTGAGGATCAATAGACTTACAAGAGGCGCGCGAGACGAAGGAGGAACGACGCTGCAAAGGTTGCAGTGACGTGAGTGTAGTGAACGGCTGCACTGGGTATGAGCAAGCAATTCGTGTTAGGTGACGATTGCACTTACCGTATTTCATTCCTTCCCGGTACGAAGGCGAGTTAATGGTAATGTCAAGACCCTTCTGCGCTATTTCTATCGACCTAATGGCAAGGTCTCGCTGGGCTGGTGGCATTCTTTGCACATCTTCTGGTCCATTAATGCCCCGCAAGCCGGTCGCATTGTGGAATAGTTGTGCATGCAATTTCTGAATTTGAAGGCTCTGTCGATAGAACGCTGGACATCATAAGCACAGTGCTTAACCAACTTGAATGAGTGACAACATACCAGCGTCGGGCCAGTGTTCAGAGAAAGCACCATCCCATACTCTATACCATTCATCGAAGTCGTGATCCGCGCGCCGCAGCTCGTCAAGGTGATCAGATTTTACAGAACCTTCCAGAGGACTCATTGCGTTATGAATGCGTTCGCGAATCTTGATGAGTTCCACGGTCGATACAAGACGCATGTCGTCGTCGATCATGAGAGGATGCCGAAGGAGTAGGTGGCAATCCTGGACACTTTCGTCGTCCTTCATAACTGCAGGACGACCTGTCCCATAGGACAATCTAGTCGGATCAGATCAGGCGAGCATAGACTGAGTGGTCGCATATGGACTTACTGGTGCTCGAAGAGGTACAGGCAAAACCATGTCCTTGCCGCAATGACGAGTTCTCTGTCTTCATCATTATTGACCTTGTTCGCGTTGATCTTCTTTCTCAGCTTTGGCCAGGCCTGATGCATTGCTAAAACAATCTAAGTCGGAGCGAAGGAACAAGCAAAGGTAGGCAACTAACAAAGTTCCATTGCCATACGAACTGCATGACCTCCACTCAACCAGCCGTTGTCAGACCATCCGGAAATAAGAACTATACGGCTCGTTAGTTTGGCACCCACCCACAGTTCACCGCTAATGTGAACTCACCCATAGCTTGCACTGCTTCAGGGCTCAGAACCGGGGCGAAAAGTGTTGCCCTGGCGATATTCTGCACTTCCTCCAAGAGTTTGAGATGAATGAGGCTGGGTTTCGCTGTAGCAGAAGGGTCAAAATTTAGAAACGTCGGTTTGTAGACGCACGTACATCCACCGTCTCTTACTCGGGCCGCAACCATACAAATTGCATCGACTGCAAATGGTGAACGATCGTGCAAGGCTTCATAAGTGTCTGTCTTGCTATCAAAAATTGGCCTAACCTGTGGTCAATGGTTGAAAGAGAATTTTTTTTTGTGAAAACTTACAGGAATGTCGAGCAGCCGTCGTAAAAGCTTTGGAAATGAAATGGTTGAGCAAATGGGGGTACAGTCAAACATGGGTGCTTACATCTTGAAGAGCTCCCGAGCGTCTTCCTCAGAGATAACTTTCCTTGTGATGACTACAGAGCCAAAAAACGCGTCAAAAGTGTGGGCGGGTTGGTGTGCTATGACTTACCGTCCGGGTACGAAGTGGGTGGTTGGGAGTGATGTGTCTTGCGGCGCTTCAGAGGTCGGGATCTGTCAGGGGACGGGGTTCTTGTTCGGCTGGGTGGTTCGTCGCCGTTTTCCTTTCGAACACAGCTTTTTAGAACTCGGGCCACGAGTAAATTTAGACGCACTTACTTTGGCTGCACGCTGAACGGCCACATCCGCCAGACCTCTGAGAACTTCCCACGGTGCAACCAGTCCAGAAGCTGGAAGCTCTCCGTTGTCGTCGTCCTCAACATCCGAGGAATCGGCACTTGTTACAGTGGAAGAGGTTGGTACTTGGCGCTTGCTGCCAGAAGCATACCTGTGGATATGTTGATGATCGTGATGTTTGAGCCTTGAAGAAGGGGCCCCGTTCCCGGAGGGCTGTTGTTGGCTTATACCAGACTGAATACTCGAGAACGGAGGAAGAGTAGTATTAGCCGTTGATTGATTTGCAGGATAGGAAGGGGGCAGTTGATTAAAGTGGTGCAAGGGTGTTTGTGGCCCATGAGGAGGTGGTATATCCGACGTAGGGGGTAACTGTCCGGATAGTGGGTAAGCATTAGGGATTGAACCACGACTAGGGCGCGATGCTGGTGGATGAAGGATCTGGTGTGGTCCTCCATTGGGCCCTACAGGTGGTGATGGGTGATGGATCTCGTTAACCTGCTGATGTGCAGCAGTAGGTGTGGACATTGCTGGTGAATTCATGTTCGGCGGAGAATGGTTAAACACGGGGGGGTATGCTGAGGGTGAACGTGCAGGGAGCCCTGACGTTCGAATATAGTTCAGAATCTCCTGGATGTTGCTGCACATAGTTGACTGTGTCTGACGGATATCGGCAACATGGGACTCGAGTGCACGGATGCGCCTGCGGTGGCATGAGATGGGAGAAATCGGGAGAGAGAGGACTAGATGGAACGCACTCCAAGCCTGCCTCCCCAGTGAGACTGGCCTCTCTGGAAGGCTTTTCGAATAGACAGTCCATGCCCGCATTCTTGCACCGACGACACGGCGGGTTTTCGGCGCCTTCACACCGCATCTTCTGCTTCCTGCAAGCATTCTGCATGCTGTTTAGGTTTTGCTGCAAATATTGGTTGCACGAAGGCTACTTACGCAGGCGCCTGGTGCAAATATGGATCAGAAGGTAGAATAGGGCAGGAACGGGATTGAGCTCACGAGGAACACGGTTAAGAGTCTTGACGATGGGCTTTATGTCGCGCTTCTCGTCTTTGGCATCGTCCTCAACCTTCTTGACGATGGGACTGGATGGGCTGGAGGGGTCCATTCGCGGATATAGAGACAGGACGAGGATCAGATGGTGGGGAAGAAAGAAGGGACAGTGGCCAGGAGGCTTTTGTCACCGGACCCGACCAAACTCAGCACAATCAGCTTTAACCATATTTATGTAGCGCTGGGCCTCCTTTTTCGATTCATATTCAAATGTCCCTTGTGACTACCCAATCTTGGATATTCGGAATACCGAAAATAATGCGATGTGCCTGATATTTTTCCTGAGAGGCGCGCTGCCTAGATATCGGGCAAAATATAACTAAAACGATGCTTCTACCTGATGGAAATCGTGCACAGCCGACAGATGGCTGAGATGATAGTGCTTACAGTTGCGTTTATAGTCTGTGAGACAAGCTTTGAGTGCCACGCGCCAGCGAACAGCGGTTACCTCGGCCAGCCCTAAACCACCACTACCACAACAACCTCTGCGGGCGGCGTATAGCTCAGCTTCTCATCTTCACCCATGTTCGTCTCATTCATATCCCGTGTGTTAAGGTCTGCATTAGTCTTGCTGCATCTATCTGCGCTGTGTAGCTAATGTAGCAGCGAATAGCGCTTGGTTTGCATTCCTTCTCCCGTCGTTTGCCACCTTCAAGGCTCTTTCTCGGCTCCCTCATTCAGAGCCAGAGGTGCAACGATGGGGAATGTATTGGGCGGTTGTTGGCTGGTTTGTCGCATTTGAGTACCTCGCGGAGTGGGTGATCAGCTGGTATGTGCACTTAGCTTGGCATGCGGGACCCTATGACGAACCAGGGTTTCAAGGTTCCCGTTCTATTGGGAGTTGAAAACATTGTTCTTCCTCTATCTGGCACTTCCCCAGACTCAGGTCGGTATTGTAGTTTCTGACACTGGATCATACTAGTACTTACTCTTGACGCCAG
Source organism: Coprinopsis marcescibilis (assembly GCA_004369085.1). NCBI lineage: Eukaryota > Fungi > Basidiomycota > Agaricomycetes > Agaricales > Psathyrellaceae > Coprinopsis > Coprinopsis marcescibilis. Next base: position 1,113,836 of record ML210146.1, on the reverse strand, counting down.
GGCTCGACTTTCATATATAAAAACTATGTCCAGCCGTTCCTGACCAAGAACGAGGCCGCGCTGGATGAAGGGATCAATGCATTGCAATCAAACGCCCTGGCGTTCATTCAGCAAAAAGTCACTGATATTCTGGGTCTGATCACTCGCTCGCTCAACAAGCAAGGTGCCGCCCAGGGTCAAGGGCAGCAGAATGGGCAGCCCGCTATCCCCTTGCAAACCGTGGCCAACCTGTGGCAAAGCTATGGCCCATCCGTTTTGGGTGCACTCGGCACCCCCGCAGCGGCCACCGGCGCCAACGCACACCCCAGCCAGTCTCCTGTAAATGGAGGCTTGACTCCTCGTACTTCCGCGCCTACTACCCCGTTCTCAACCCAAAACGCAAAACCTCCCGTCTTCCCTTCCCCCCAGCATTTCGCCACTTCGGGATAGACTTTGCAGCGCGGTGTGTACATGCGCGTGCCAAATTAGATTGTCCGTGTACACTTTAATTACAAGTACAAGATTCAGTGTGTTATTATGCGTTCGTACGTTGTCGTCGGCACGCAGATTCAATATCCGCGGTCGTGTAATCTAGAGAAACACCACTGTCACCATAGTTCTGAATTATCAGTGTAGTAATCCTGTTCGTTATGCTGACAAGCTCATGCTCGCAAGCTTTCCAAATGATCGGGACCATGTCTTCAGACACTGAGGTCTTGTCGGACATTTCGGTGAAGTGCTTCTCAACCCGTTTGTACAGAGCGTCGATGTGCTTGCGCATGTCCTTGGCGGTAAATTCTTTGACCACCTTCTTCAGTGCAGATTTGTTGTAATTGCTGTTGGAACTGAGGTTGCCGGCGGGGTCTTGGCTCACTCGTTCAACCCCGTCAAAGAAATCCTGCGGAATCACCATTCAACACAAACCAATCTGTCAAGCACCACGGAACACTTACAAGCAGTTTCGCCACAGGCCTTCTGAATAGGATCTTGATATATGCACCAAGATTCTCATCATAGATCCCTTGGGCACGCTCTACAAAGACGTGTGTTGCCCCCACTTCCATCCGTGACATCTCTGTCACAAAATAGTGCATGTTTTCTACGCAAGGTTGTGAGAAATTTCCACCGCCCAGAATAACAACGCACCGATCATGATGACATGGTAATTCAGCTGACTCTTGTCTTCACCTTCTCCTTCCAGCTTCGCCAGCTGTTTTAGGGACTCAAACATTGCGTGCACGATCTTGTCATAGCCACCGTCCACCAATGTTCGGATCTCCAAGCCCTCGGCACCCGACAACTGGTTCTCAACCCGAGTCACATACGAGGAGAAATATTTGATGAAGTGTGCAACACCTCTCCGTTTCTTGCTTGTCAATTTGGTTTGTTCGATGCCTCGCAGCTGGTCGCTCTGTGTTTCCCCGTCCGATTAGAACGATGATGTCGGGGTTGAAGGCTGCACACTTACAACATGCCTCTCGTACGCAGTTCTGAGTCTCGTATGTTGCTTGTCAAGCATATTTAAGAAAAAAGGAGTTCCTCTTGGCTCGGGGTTTTCGAGATGTCGTTCCAAAACCACGAGAACACCTATAATCTCACTATGGAAGACACAATCAGATGTTATTCCGTAATACTGAATTAAACTTACATATTATCTTTCGCGACAGCGTTGTCTATCCACGTCTTCACCTCCATGGGTAAGAACCCAAAGATGAGATCCATCGCGTTCCGAATTAGCTTCATCGTAGGCTGACTCAGTCCCTCCGACCGCGAAGCCTGGCGACGGAAATAACTGTCGAGACCCATGTAATCGGCGAAGGTAAGCCCGGCATCGTTGATTTGCAGGAAGTCTGTAATGAAGTCGGATTCACGGTGGACTGAAGATTGCATTTGTTCCAACACCATTAAGAATGCCTGCAGAACGGAGCGTAAGATGTCAAAAGGTCGACCGAACAGAAGATAGCCATACCTCGGAAGCCCGAAGATCACCTTCTGCGTTTTTTTCCTTATCTCTCCGACCCTCCAATGGGGATCGTATCAAAGTTCCAGCACGACGCATACCAGCTGCACTTCTAGAGACGGGCGGTCCACCCCCAGCAAATCCACCTGCAACAACACTAAGCGAAAGCCGCGGACATGGAACAAATTTGTCCTACTCGTGTCCTGCTCTTCGTCTTGAGCCTTCTTGACGAGATTAAGGTAGATTGACAAAAGGTTGCTGATCTGCGTTTGGTGCAGATCGCTTATTGTCGAGAAGTAGGACTACGCTCGTGGCGTAAGTAGAGGGATCGTGTACTGCGATTTCTCACTCACAGCGCAAAGCTTAGAGTAGACACCTTCGTCCATTTCTTTCAGATACAGCATCAGTCCAGAGTACCGGCCGAGATATTCTTCGATCGCCTGGTGCTCGATCAGCAGAGGATGGCCTCTGGCAGATTTTGCAAGCCCGCTGCTATCACCAGTTAGCAATTTGGACTAGATAACTCGTGTTAGAACCGCCAGCAAAGATAGATAGATACAACCTACCTGTGCCGTAAACATTATGCTCAAGAAGTCGAACATCCGTTTGCAGAACTGAGCATTGTGCGTGCGGTACTCTTGCAACCGCTCCATGGTTGCGGCCATGTCTACCAAAAATTGAGTCGAACGGTATCGTTAATGCGCAAAATAAACACGCACCGGTATCCCGCCCTGCCTGCAAGGCCTTGTAGAGTTCGGATGCAGCTTCCTCTAATCGTTGGATACTTTGTGCTTTCTCCAAAGATCCTTGGGTAAGGGTCATGAGGGCATCTTGATCCACATGTACAGTCCTCTAGATATAAAGTCTTAGACGATCCTTATCCGTTTGATATGATAACATCACGTACCAGGAGATTTTGGATTTCTCCAAGAAGGGCACGTTGGTTCTGAGTCTGAACTTGCAATCCACGGTTTTGAGATTGGATGAACAGAATATCTTCGCTCACAGCCTACAAACTGAGCTTGAGGACAGAAGAACAAGACGAGGTCTTACGTTGAGGTGAATCTTGTAAGAAGATATGAGGCTGTTCATGCTATCCAACTCGGTAATCGCGTCTTCAAGATACTTCATGACAATTCCAATGCGATCATCACTTTCCAAAAACGAATGAACATTGGCCTGGTGTTGGCAAAGGTCAGGGCAAATGCGCTTTGAACTAGTGTTCAGCTGCTTACCTTCTCAAGCGCTGTTAGCTCGTCCAAAAGCCTCGCTTGAATCAAGTCGACTGCGCCTCTGGTAGACTTTCTGCCGATGACGTCGTCACTTGCCCATTCATATCCCTCGATCATCTCCTCCACGTTGGTTAAAGTGGCACGAGCACTCTCCTCCTCTCCGTCGATATCTATTTGACTATCAGTGTTTTGGACAAGCAATCGATCCAATGAGGACTGATTAGCGGGATCGAAATAAGAAATTCGCGCATTCTGATCTCGTCGCGAAGGCACGTTTTCGATCGGGAATACATCAGCACGAGCCGTATACTTTCGTGTTTGTGTCGGAGCCGGTGAAGCATTGGTTGTGCGAGATGGAATGGAATCGGAAGCTTGGGATTGGATAGTAGCACGCGAGTCCCTCGAGAAGGTGCTGGTTGTCTGCTGGGAGGCCCGTGGCTGCACAACCTGCGAGGTTTGCGCAGGAATTTGGCTCTGTGTGGATGCCGCATTGGACGGTCTCCGCGTCTGCCTCGGAGGACTGGGAACAGCAGCAATCTGGGGCACGGTGATGGAAGGTGGCCGATTACGAGGAGCATCCCTGGAACGTGCAGATATCGTTCGCTCCCTGCTCTCCGGGGCCTGAAGGGACTGCGGCTTGGAGGGTGGAGGGGCGTTGCGGGGATTCGATCGCGCGGGAGAAGGATTTCTACGAGCAGTTTCATAGTCATTGCTCTGCGCAGTGTTTCTGTACCCAGAATATGTGGAACCGGCAAGAGTAACGGAAGGATTAGAGGGCCCTGCGGCTCGCTGGGGTTGGCGTGTTTCTAACAACCTTTTAGGAAATAAACTTGACAAGATTTATGAACGCACCCTGCGCTTCATAATAGTCGTTTAGACCTTCCAATTGCAGAGGTGTTGAGGGGCCCAGTGCAACGCGGAAGAGTTTGACGAGTGCTTCGAGGAAGACAGCCTGCTCCTCTTTGCTCTCAGTCTCCCACCGATATGTTCGCGAGAGCGTTACATTGAAAGAGAGAGGCTGGCAAAGGCAAGAATTTCATACAGAGGACTTGAAACAAAGAGGGAAACCAGTGGCATACATTCAACACCTGGAGACCACGCAACTCGCGTATGCGCCAGGTCTTCCCGACGGAAAAGGTAGAGTTGGTATTCTGTTTTGACTTGTGCATGTAACCACCCTCTTTTGCGGATTCTACGGCAAAGAATGATGATTATTGCATGGGGAAGAGCAGCAGCAGTCTTGCGACATACGTGATAGGATAATGTAGCGGGGCTTGCGACCACCCCCGTCTGTGCCTGCATCCTCCCAGATCTTGAGATGGACGACATAAGACTCGTCTGAGCCACTGGCATTACGCTTGTCGAAGACCGAGGAAACTATGGTCTGGCGCTGTTGTTCTATATCCATGGCAGAGTTGTAGTGTCGAGCAATAGAAGGTAATGAAATGAATGGTTGTTGTTTGTACTGATTGGGTCCGAGGCAGATATTGATCGAAGCAGTGACCGCTTTTATCTGTATCAACTTGGACCGAGGATAGTCCTGTGCTCTGGGGTGAAACTAGAGGGAAACAGTGAGCAAATGTATCCATGACAGCGAGTAATATTGAAAAATAAGGAGGGAGAATAAAGAAAAACAATAGCGGACTTGTCCGATGGCTGTAGACTGCGTGGACATTCAACTGTCACTGGTTGATTCTTTGATATTGGCTTTGTCTTCGTATATAGGTCGGTCTCACGTCTCACATATAGTCTGTCTCGTCTCTTCCTCTTCCTCTTTCTCAGCGCTAGTCGCATACTCCCGTCCTTCGTTCACAATTTCCTCTCTTTTATTTCTTATTCTCTTACGATTCAATCATGACTTCTGCACAACATACCCCGCTTCATTTCCTCGCACAAGTAGCCTGTGACGCCGTAGAATCAGACCCGCCATCATCCCCAGAACATTCTCCTCGAATTCCGCAACAACGATCCCCCTCGTTCTCCTGGCAGTCCTCAGATGCTAGTCTGGATCTACATATTCCATGCTCAGCTGTCTCGCCTTCTCCAATCCTTCGCGACAGCCTTCTCCAACCCCTCCGCCATTCTTCTTCCTCAAATTCATCAGACACTTCTTCTTCTTCCTCTTCTCCAACTCGCCGAAAGACTGCAAAGAAATCATCTCCAGACCATCTCTTTCAAATCAAGTTCAAGCAGCAGATGCGGGTCAGGCGTCAGAATCTTATGGAAAAGGCCATGAGGATCAAATCCCTCGACAATTCACCCGTAAACGACCACCAGCTGCTTGTGCTGCGCATGGTTTACGACCAGATTACCATGTATCCACCCGAGTCTTGGATGGTTCTCCTTGCTATCGTCATCCGTCGGTGAGCTCTCTCCCACATATCTTGCCCTTGTCTCCGCATATAGACGTCTTATATCCACATCCCCTCTTAGCGCATTCAAGCAGGTCAAAAACTGGTTCTCCAACGAGCGGCAGAAGAACAAAGAAGGCAGGAGCATTCGCACACAAACAAAGGAAGGCGACAAGGTGCGGCTACGCCCTATGGCTTTGCAAACGTGGTGTCCCGAATGGTCAGATGCTTTCTTTGAGGAAGTCATCATGATATACGACTACAAAGTTTTAATGGATTTACGAGTCTCAAACGATTCCTGAAGCACCTACCAACCCCCTCGGACTTATCTTTTATGGACTGTGCAGACTTCAGAGACATTCACCTTACCCACTTATATACTCACTCCTTCACACCAAGTAGTTTACATTCCACTAATCGACACAGACACTCTATTTACTACTTACGATATTATTATAGTGCTTAACTAACTCCATGTATCATTTATACATATAATATTTACTACCATATGCAACATTCATTACATCTACGTTACTTGTCGTTACCACTCGAAGAAGGTGCCACCTCTCCGTTCTGCAGGATACGGTAATGCTCCCCTCTCCAAACTACATCATTTCCAAACACTGCGAACAGCCATATAGGCAGGGCAGCAACCTCCCGGAAAATCCAGGCCATCACAAAATGACCATCAATAACAGCGGGTAGACGTCCAGCTAGAGAGCTGTAAACAGACGTGTCCACAAGGAACCAGAGCAAAAAGTGAACGATCAGAAACCAGCTTCGGGGAATCCCAAACAGATATCGAACACTCGAACTCCCAATGATCGAGAGAAGTATTGATTCGGTAAAGGGTTCCACGAGGCTCGCTGCCAACACCATCCTTTTCCGTACACGGAGCCATCGAACCCGTCTCCAGACATAGTCGGAAATAGACATGTTTCCCACTACGTTGTGTGCGACGTCCGTGGAAAGCTCGTGTCGGATGCCTAGCTCATGCCAAAGGGCACTCGCGATCATGTTGTCTTCCGCCAAGAACCGACCAAAAGAGGCAAATCCCCTCTTTATTCCGACGTCCAGGTCCAGGGGATCCCTAGGCTTCAGTGTCCCGTTCACAAGGTCAACATCCGAGCGCCTAAATATGTTCGACTTGCCAACGACACAGGATTCGATGGCGACCGTGTTAATGGCGACATACATTTTGGCGTGCACAGTGTTGAGAAAAACTGCTTCCACCCTTGATCCCCAACAAGAATTGACCTTGTCGACGAATGGAACGTGGTGGATGACGCCAATCCGTCGTTGCGTAGGTTTCCTAGGCGCGGTGAGCGCTTCGACGGACCTTGCGAGTGTCCCAGGATCAACGAACACGTTGGAATCCAGGACCCATATAATGTCGTTTTCTGCCAATTTGTATGACCGAACAAGGTTGTTAACCTTGGGGTTTACTCCGACAACTTCCTGGCCTGTGGACGGTTGTAGGTTACCACGTGTGGTCCGAAACCTTAAATTTGGGCTCACCAACGACGATCTGAGCCTTGACGTTGGGATAAAGCTGTAGGAGCTCGGTGACTATTGGTAGAGCTTGATCTTTTTCGTCGGAAACGGAGAAGATAATCTCGAAATTCGGATAGTCGAGTCGTAATGTCGATTCCAAGTTGGTGTACAGGTCGGGGTCGAGTCCCTTCAAAGGACGTAGTACAGACACTCCCGGTGCTTCAAAGGCGGGGGTAAAATTGACAAATATGGGCCTGTTTCTATATCTGCGATACCTAGAGAGAACGCATTAGTTTTGTCAACACAGCATTGGGCAGTGAACCATACACAGAAATTGCGCCTAGCAGGCCAATGCACCACAACGCCGTGTACCAGACCAGGCCGAAGATTGCCAGCGCGGAAGAAATCTTTGCGGAGAGCTCGTCATCATAATAGGACATAATGGGTAGAGAGATTCTAAGAGGACGTCGTTGGTATTGACGCGTGACGAGGGCGTCTGTGAAGCCCACCGACGAGACCGCTCAGCGCTGTTCTATAGTGGCGGATCCAGCTCAAGTTGTGGGTGTGGCTTGGCTTGGCAATTACAGCATTTTCTGGGCGCTGTTCAAACAGGGAATTTGGCCCCTATGTGGTGATCGATCTTACTTGACGCGTAAATTGGTTGGCCTTGTGAGGAAAGACAAATGGTGATTCAACGGAAAGCATCATGTATTATATCGGCGGGGAGTCCTCGGCATTCAACAAGATCGGGTCTGGCGTCTCCGAGTCAATTTCAAACAAGGAAAACAAAGCAACCGTATTGTTCCACACTGAATTGACCAATGTCGGATAAGGAACTTGTAGCAATCGATGCATAACCCATGCTACCGCTCCTATAGAAGTGGGCTCATTTCTGCCCTTTACTGATTTCCCTTTCACAAATCTCTCTGCCTTGGTTGCTTGCGGTAGAAAGCTGTCGCGAAGCGCGTCAGGCAACGTATCCAGCAAACCCTTTGATGCGTGGGTCGAGGCCATCGTGCACCATGGAGCATCTTATGAGATGATGTCAAGGCTTTGCGGGACCATGCGCTATGGCCTGGGGACGCACCTGTTTCGAGCAAGAGACGGTCAAGGGGGATGGATTTGGCCGTTAGGAGACTTTCATCGGTCTTCAGCGAACAGCCGTTAATCCTGCAAGGTTGTTTAATAACGCAAAGAAAATTAACATGGTCACTACGTGCTTACCCGACATGAAATCCCATAGAGATCTGATATCAAGGGGTCAGCGTCTCCTTTGCACCATGTTTTAAACTTACCAGTTCCGCTGCCTCTTGAGGCGTGCCGGTGAAGCTGTGCACCACACCACCCTTTCCACCAACATCCCGACCCCCATTCACCGCGAATCCTGATTCTCGCAAAATTTCAACAAAGTCGTTGTGAGCGGCACGAGAATGCAGGAAAAGGGGTAAATTATACCGCTTTGCCAGCGACAATTGAACCTTACAGGCCATGAGGCACGAGGCCTAGCATAATTAAAAGGCGCTGACTCACCTTGAAGTACTTTTTTTGTACATCCGGTGCCGCGAAATGGGTTCGATCGTAATCTTTTCGAGGCAACGGTATGAGTTACACGCATCTCGTGGCAGTTCCCTCCTCACCTAGACCACACTCTCCGACAGCAACAACCCGTCCTTCACCCTGCAAATGAGCTGCGATCAGGTTGTCCAGTTCCGTAAGATACGCGTCCGGGCCTCCTTGGTAGGTTTCGAACTCTCCCGAGCGCGTTGGATGGCATCCGACAGTCGCGTAGTAACTGTGACCTAACGGTGCCCACAGGTGATGATCTAAACGCTTGACAAGTGGTATTGGCAGTGCCTAGCACATACCCAAACTCTTCGCCAGCTCCAGTGCTTCTTTGGATTCCTTTAAACTAGTTCCTGTGATTATCATGGATGAAACCCCCGCTGAACGAGCTCTGTGCAGGACATCCTCTAAATCATCTGGACAGAACTGTGGGCCAAAGTATGATCTGAGGCACGACAAACGCGCTTACTTACCATCATGCTTTCTCTTTCCATGATACACTCCGCGATAAACTGGATCAGTTAGGTTGACTACATCGTCGGGATCATTTTAGTTGGGGATGTCACTCGTAAGTTGCCAGAATTGTTCCAACCTGCTATATCTGCGACGTTAAATCAATACCTGGCCTGATATATACCGAGACGATTACCTATGAACTTGAATGTGGAGCCCCGAACGAGGGACTGGGTTATACTGGCCATGATGGAAGCTCTAGACCACTGCGTCATTTGATTGAGGCATTGACAAATGACCTTGTGTGGCTGTTACCATATGCTAATATTAGCCGTTTAACAAGGCATTGGATTCTGCAGTTGAGCTTTTGGCAACGTCGTCGTCCGTCGTTATTATACTCCTCGCCACGGTGAGACAGGCGGAGTCAGACCGGGTAAAAGAAACAGGGATGAACGGAGGAGAGTGAGACAGGCAACGGGCCATTCTAAAATTAGTGTACTTTTGGTTCTTTGGTTCGGCAGATCAAATAAGGGTGGCTGTTGCTTGCGGGGCTCTATTCAACCTTTCTTCTTCTCCACCGTCTCCAGCGACCTCCCAAGTCCTTCCGGACATCGACATCGACCTCGGCTTCCAGAGCAACCAGCTCGACCAATTCGAAGCCATGTCTAACTACAACTACTCTGGGCTTGGCGGCGAAAACAGAGGCCACATGCCACAAGGCCCCGACTCCGCTGACGACGTGGCATACAAAGGAGCTGCAGGCGGCTATGCTGCTCGAGGTGCAAAAAAGCCCACAAGCAAGTGGATTAAGATTGGACTTCCTGTCGCAATCGTTGCTGCAGTCATAGTTGCCGCCGTTCTTGGCGGAGTTCTTGGCAGTCGCGCTGCGGCTCGAAACGCTGAAAACCGTAGCGCTGAGGCTAATACCAACGACAAACCTGGAGGAAACGCAGATGCGAATCCAAGGCCCACAAATAATAATAACGCGGCCATTGGTCGTTTTGCGACTGCTACCAATACCCAATTTATGGTGCCCATTTACCCATCGGCGGTCGGTGATTTTCTCACTTTTTCATCGTGCATTGCGGCCTGACCTGTTCTCGGATTGAACAGACAAACACTGCGGCCTTCACCTCTCCTACCTTCAACGCTTCAGCACAAGGCTGGCCACAAGATCCTTTCACACCTTCAACTCCCTCTGCTACCACAGTCCGGGAGGACCGTCCTCGTCTTTTCGCACCTCAATACAAATGGGATGCACTCTCTCAACTCATTCAAGTCGACCCATACATGAGGGGATGGAATGACACCATCTTCGCAAACGCAGAAAGTCTGCTTGGCAGCGGTCCTGTCGGGTATTTCATGGATGGAGGCAGTGGCATCCTGGACATTGCCCGCGAAATTAAGCAGAGAATCAAAGTCTTTGGTTATGCCTACAGGCAGACCAGGGACCGTCGATGGGCAGACAGAGCATGGGTCGAGATTCAGGTGTGTGATAATGTTCCTGACGTGCCTTGCTGAGCTAACCGTCTTCTAGAACGCTTCAGGCGATGGTCCAGGGGAGTTCGGACCAGCCGAAGACAGGTGGAATGCCGCCCATTTCCTCGATGCTGCCGAACTTTCTGCCGCATTTGGCGTTGCCTACGATTGGTTTTATGACGTTTTCAGTGACGAGCAAAAGGGTCAAATCAGAGACGTCTTGATTCGTTACGGTCTTCAACCTGGAGTGGATGCTTATACAGGGGCATCCGCCAATGGGTGGTGGAGGACTGGCGTCAATGGCAATTGGAACTGTGTTTGCAATGGAGGATTGACCATTGGTTCCCTTGCCATCCTCGGAGACGACACAACAGGCGTGGCAGCGCAACTCCTTGGCCTGACGATTGAGAACGCAAACGCCAATTGCGCGCGCGGTCCCTCGAGCGATGGTACTTGGTCGGAGACTAACGACTATTGGTATTTCGGAACCACTGGTCATGCCGAAATGGCGTCCGCACTTCTCACCGCAACTGGCTCTCACCATGGGCTCCTCGACGCCAATCCCAGCTTCCAACTGACTGCCTTGGCGCATATGTACGCCTTCGGTCCGACTGCCCTTTTCAACTACGGTGATCACGGTCCCAACAAATTCTCTGCCACTGCAAACTGCATGTTTTTGTATGGTGAACAATACAACCGACCCCAGTACACACTCTTTCAACGGGAGCAAGTCGACGCCGCTGAACCATGGAGCATGTTCTGGTACAACCCTTCCGTCGCAGGTGCTTTCTGGGACGGTGCCCCGTTGGACGGCTTCTTCGATGACGCAACCGACCAATGGGCATCAATGCGCAGCAGTTGGACAGCTAGCGATGCACTCTATGTCGCCATCAAAGCTGGGAGCAACCAAGCCCATCAAGCGCACAACGATCTGGATGTCGGAGACTTTGTCCTCGATGCTCTTGGCACACGATGGGCTGGCGAGTTGGGTTCTGGAAACTACCTTTCACTCGATTACTTCACTAGCGATGCACAGGATGCTGTCCGTTGGCAGTATTACCGAAAAATGACCGCCGGACAGAACACCATTCTCATCAACCAGGCAAATCAAAACGTCGCCGCCGCCCCCAGCGTTAGACACGGGTCTTCTGGAACTACCCAAGGTTCAAGTACTGTTCTGGAAGTTCCAAATGACTCGACCGCGTTTTGGACGACAGATATGACAAGTGCATACTTTGATGCGTATGTGTCCGTTTTTTCTCCATATTAACAGCTTCAATTAATCAGGATCGAACACACAGTACATCGGTCAAACGTGGAGTGAGACTCCTGAACGGGCGCCGCCAAGTGCTTCTGCAGGATGAAATTGACGCGGGCAGCGCTATCCAATGGAGGATGCACACCAATGCGACGGAAATTTCCATTGCCGAGGGTGGTACCTCTGTCACCCTTGGGCTGGACGGGCAAACCATGAGACTGACAATGTTGTCTCCACCGGAAGGAGCACAGTTTGCAACCGCTAGTGCAGCTCGCTTGCCTTCCGACCCAACCCCACCTGAAGCAGACCAGGAAAATCCTGGCGTGACTGTGTTGACAATCAGCCTTCCAGCGGGAAGCCATACGGTACAAGTTTTGTTCAACCCACAGTGGCCAGGGATGTCCGAAGCAGACTTTGTTACACCACCCACCGTTGCATTGGACGATTGGTCCGTGACCAGCCACAATTGATTTTGCTATCTCGGACTACAAGAACATGGACAATTGACTGTTTTTTGATCTCGAGACATTTTCCTTGCTTTCAAGTTTTTTGGTACCTGTACCTGCGGACTTTTTGCGTTTATTTGTACTTTTGGACTACAATTGATTCCCATCCATTCATGCGGATGACAAGCGTGAGAAAGACTGTTTCCAGGGCACCACGCCTGCTGAGTAAGCAATGTTTTGAGTTCGCAGGCATCGGCGGCAGCTTGTTCGCTACAGTCACTCTCTTTTCTCAACAACGCACACTCTCTTCGCTGGGCAACGTCGTTTGACACGTCCCTTGCAGCCCAGCTGTATCTTTCACCACTGCCTGCGGTGAGCAACCACCTCTGCTCGTCGTTGGCCTCAATGCTGACCACCTTGCCCACCAGCGCACATTTCTAGAAGCCGCAACATTATCACAACAAGACTATTACAATGCTCACCTTTACGTCCAAGACAACCACACTCCTTTATCTCACTCTCGTTTTCGCTGCGACGGCCGTTGTAGAGGCCCACGACCCCATCCATCGACGCGACCATGGTCACCTAAATAGGATGCTAAAGAAACGAGTTCCTCAGGAGGATGAGGGGCCAGTATTCCCTATCGTCGTTGGCCCTGCCAGGCCCCCTTCCTCTGACTCGGATTCAGCGTCAGCGTCTGACTCTGCGAGTGTTAGTGTCAGCGCCTCAGCGTCTGTCAGTGCTTCGGTGTCGGAGTCTGCCTCCGCCTCAGAATCAGCATCAGCATCCGCTTCAGAAAGTGACTCGGTAAGAACTTTGGTCTTGCTTCTATGTCCCTGCTGACCTTGCGCTAGGTTTCCGAGTCTGCTTCCGCATCTGAAAGCTCGCCCTCGGGCCAGGCCCAACCGTCCGGTTCTGCTCAGGAAGAGGCACCTCGGCCAACTGCCCCGCCAGCAGAGGAAACTACAGCTCCCCCTCCTGCTTCAGCTTCAGACTCGGTGTCCTCCAGTCTTAGAGGGCCGGCTACCAGGACAATCAATGTCGAAGCCGACCCAACTGCCCCTCCCTCGATGGCTGGGGCCGCACAAGAAGACCAGACCAAGAGCAACGTCATGACCATTCTTATCGCTGTTGCTGCATCGCTTGGTGGCGTGGCCATCCTCTGGACTGTCTTCCGCAAATGGAAGCTCGGTAGCTCCAGAAAATTCGACAAGCGCATGAAGCCCATTGAGACCTCCTGGGACGAGAAGCCAAGCCGTGTCGACGATGTTATCGCTTCGAGGCGCTACTCGGGCTCTTCTCAATCGTCTGGTGGACACGGCTCTCGCAACAGCCCTTTGAACCCCCTGCCTGATCACGATTTCACCGCAGGCCCTACCCATTTCAGCCCCGTTGGCGGTTATGCGGACCTCTCCCGAGGACCTAGCCCCTATAATGGCTACAATAACAACGGCGCCCGATACTAATCGCCTACCTGCTAGATAGCTAGGTATGTGCCGCTGTACAAGCTGCATCAGCGGCTTAATTAATATCCACCAATTTGCATTATGACAGTGGGCGCTGGTTCGCACTATCGTCGACAGTTTGCAACCCATACCTTTTTGTGACATCCTACTCAGTAATCCTCCTCCATCCCCCGTCCGCTACCCTCATGATACCCGAACCCTACTAGTTTACCATATTCATTTCAATCAGCATCACCACATCATGATCCTTCCAACTTTCGTGCACATGTTTTGTCCGTTTCTATACGCTCTCTTAACATTTGCCCTTCTTTGCAATGCAGCTTTGATTGCGACGCACAGTACATTTTACATTTACAGCTCTCCGAGGGAATATGTGTGGTACTTTGGTGATTCTTCCAGCCAGAAGGTGCGGAAAAAGTATATAAACAGAAGGCATATTGGGGGAATAGGCAGGAGAAAATACCACCAATCCCCTTGATATCCGTGGTCTGTGGGTTTTTGATCCACCTTCATGTAGTTGTCGCTGTCGTCTGCGATGCGGGTTTGAGCGAACAGGTTTTCCAGACCTGTCGGCTTTTCTGGAGGGAAGAACGTCTGTGGCCGCAACCATGATGCATCCTCGACTTTGACTTGGACATCACCGTGCACACCGTTACCGTTGATTGGACTCCAGTCCATAGCGTCTTCGTCTCGTGGTTTCTGGGAGGCGCCAAGGGAGGTAGTGTTAGAGATGAGGGATGGCAACCCAAAGACCGGATTTGGCGACATGACAGGTTTAGAAGAGAGGCTAAGAGAGGCTAGAAGGTCCTGTTCCGTGATCTTGGGAAAAGATTGCGCGAGAGGAGTGGAGACTCGGGACGTGGATGCTGCGGGTGTCGCTGAGCGAGAGAGGCTGCTATTATTAAGGTGCGAATGTGTGTCGATTAATCGGATTGGTAGGGGATGTTGGACGCGGAGAAACAGAGGATATGCAAACAGAGCCTGTCGCAGGAGTATTAGTAAATGGCGGTACCACTGACGGAGCATTTTACTTACAATGAATTCTACAATTAATGCAAATGGAAGGTAGAGACGGCCATACGGAAGAGCGATGCCATGACGGTGTAGAGTTGAGAACGTCAAACGTGAAGCCCATGCAAGCATTTGGCAAGCCTGAGGCATTGGTAAGTCTCCACGATGTACTAGTATAATTGGTTAACTTACAATATAGCGCTCTCTTCCATGAACTCGGACTTCGCGGCCTTGTATTTGGTCGGTCTTAGTAGCGAGGTAGGTGGGGTCCCATGCTGTCCATAACAAGGAGAAGACGACAACAAAGGGCAGGCTTGACTGCAAATACCATGGCGCCCGGGCGAGTATGCTGCTGCCGAAGAGTTCTGAACCACAGGGCCTTGATCAATGTGGAGGTTTATAAGCAAGGGTGGCAACTCACCAAAACCGATTGAACAGATGGCAGCAATAGAGGACATGAACCACAGCACTCCACGGATGTGCCAGTACACGCTGTTCACTACATTCTTCTCCTTCAGGCGAACAGGGGTTCCAGATACCCTTCGTTGTCGGTCCTTCCCGCCCTTCAATAGGCCATGCAATGCTTGCCGACGCGCCATTTGTTCTTTTCGTTGTATTTCTTCTTCCACGTTGGGCCTACATCTGTCGCAGACTGGGGGGTATCGCGAGTTGATTGATTCTTTGTACTTTGGAAGCAGGTCGACCGCTTGTTGGTAATCAGGACTCTGTAGCTGCAGTTTAGACCTCGAACTGGAGAGGTGCTGTGGGGGAAATCGCTGACCTCTGGAGGTGGTAGATATGCAGACATTAGATTCATGGCAAGCATTTGATTCGTTTGACAGTCATGACAGAAGTGACCAGGCCGATGTAAGTTTGGTAGCTGATCCTTTGAGCGGGAAGCTGCAGGGAGATGATGTCAACGACCTATGTTGAATTTCGGGGCACGGTGGGCAACATACCGCGTTTTGCAAAGCTCTGGCGATTCATATGCTCTTCGTGCATCGCTGGCTCGTCACTCTTTATTTCCCCGCGTAATGTGTATCGATTCCAGCATCCGCATGATGTGCAAAGGAAGTTTCGCGGATCCCTTGGTGCGAGCACTGGCGTGTTGCAGAAATAACAGTTAATGCAAGAGGACCGCCTGAATAATTGTGGCATCTGTACACTGTGACCTGTGTACGACGAGAACCAGAAGATATAAATACAAAGGGGAGCCAGCAACCTCAGAGAGAAGACCAAGTTGTGGAGGATTCAAGAAGAACCCGGACTCAAGCTTCAAGGTCCAGAGTGACAGCCAGCGGTGCAAGCACAGCCAAACACAGTACACAGTACCGGCGTCTATTTGCCAGCAAATCAATGGCACTTTATGTCGCACCATCACCTACTCGTCCAGATCCTGTTCTCCACCCCAGCTATTTCACTTCTTCGCTGTATACAGAGTCTCTCAGGAATGATATCAAGCTCTTGACTTCCACTTTTCGTACCCGCTTTCTGCAGGACACAGCCAAGCCTGCATTCCCATTGTTCAAAGACATATGGTCAAGTCATGGTTGGAAATGGATTCATCTTCGAGTACTGAATGACAAGAGTCGCGAAAGGTCTCAGCATGTTACGTGTCGTCTATTGATAGGCGAGTCTCCAACACATCTTTGTTTGGATTATATGCTAAACGATCAACAGAGAACATAGTGCAATCTGAGGACGCTCTCACACAAGCTGCAGCGTTGTTCGCGCTGTACTCATTCTACAACACCCAACCAAATGACACGACACCTTCACTGTGGCAACTGAGCTACATTCCAATAACTACAGGTCAGCTTCAAGCCTGCATGTTTCCACCAAGTTACCGACATATCTCAGATGACCTCATTCACATCTATTCTTTACCGGAAAGGCTGCAGGCACCTAATCTGCGGTCAGCAAGGCTATCGGTTCTCTACATTCTCAGGCAGATGGATATCAAACAAACGTTCCTTCTACTCCCTGAATCACGAACGTCGCCCCACAGCCCTACAAACCTTCCTCGCGAGAGATATGTCCCCCAAGGAGATGTGCTACTTTCAGAAGCTCCTGTCGCCAAGAAACGCGGACGGCCTACTAAGAACGAGAAGACAAAGAGACTCAGGGCGCATATTGGTGACTTGGACGGATGGCTTGATCAGACAGAGCAGCTTGTCGAAACCTCGTCAGGCGCAACGACACTGAACCCTCTCGATGATTATAAACGCTCGAAGTTGGCCTTACTGTCGCTGATAGATCCTCCAGACGCAGGTTTGTCAGAAGGGCAAGTCGTCATCGCGAATGCGAACGCCCAGGTCCTCGATCGTCTGAAAGAAGCGAGAACACTGCTGTCAGATGGCGACACCACGATGGTACCGAGAGATGGTACCGGTGGGATAGAGCGCGTTGAAAACGCTCTTCAGGATATGGCAAGGGGAAGTGGCCGTGGTGTTCTTAGTTTGTTGGATGGGTCAGGTCAAAGGTAGAAGCAGATGAGGTAATCGGTCAATTCACAAATGCCCGCTGTTCGGCAATTCAAGACATTCACCTCGAAATCACCACCAGGATGCCTGAACGACTTTATTATTCTTCGTCCCAGAGAAGCTCAAAACATGAACTCTTGCCTCCTAGCCAACCATACTTTTCTCGCCAGCAATTCTCCCCCGCCAAGGGATACCTTCCACAGACATCTGGGGTTCTATCAGACACTTCAGTAAGTTGGATTCTGCTTAGCCACTTGCCCTCAAAGCCTCACGGACGTAGAAAGGGCAAACTACAACCTTGGAAGGCAGCAATTTTGCATCAATTTCTGACAAGGCGAGCAACGCGATAAGTGTATATGCTTTCGCATTTTAAGACTAGACATGCACACACCAGTTCTCCCTTTCCCCCGACCCTGTAACTTGGGGTTCCAATCTATCCCCGAACTTTCCAGAGGCAGATGACTACCTACATAACCCCGACCCAAAACGCGATAGAAAATATGACGCCGGAGGTAGCTTCTGCACCTGCAGGGGGCTTTCTAATCTTGGGTGCATGATCTTCCTATCCGTCGGCCTTGTCACACTTTTGTGGGCATCTTTACTTGGAACCATGACAGTAGTATCTAACATGGAGAAATCCCAGCGCTGGGTATCCAATTATCTCTCATTTTACTGCGCATCCACTTTCAACCATGGGTGGCTTTAACGTCGGGGGGATCAATTCGTCTGGACAGGTGTGTCTGAGATATAGGTTGGTGAATAAACGATTGACCCCTGGCGTAGATACCCAACATGGGCAATTGGGGTCTGATAGATCTAGACACCCCCAAAGACGCATATACAAAGTCGTCTTATACGTTTCCCGGTCAACAATTGCGGTTGGTCTTTAGCGACGAATTTAACCTCGATAACCGAACATTCTATCCCGGAGACGATCCTTACTGGGAGGCAGTAGACTTACACTACTGGGCTGTAAGTTGTGTGCCTCAATTCCCATGTTTTGCTCTGACGCGGGTGAAAGACCAATAATCTTGAGTGGTATGACCCAGCAGCAATCACTACGCAGAACGGATTTCTAGAGATCGCCCTATCTAAAAAGGATACGCATGGCCTTGAGTACGAAGGCGGATTAATGTCTAGCTGGAATAAATTTTGTTTCACAGGAGGTTTGTTGGAGGCAGCCGTAGTTCTCCCTGGCGCCAACAATGTGATGGGACTTTGGCCCGCAATCTGGTCTATGGGCAACCTTGGTGCGCTCCTATACTCAATGCCACATGATATCACCCAATTAACTGCTCAAGGTCGCGCTGGGTATGGCGCAAGCCTCGAGGGCATGGTGCGTTTGTCGTTGCAAATTGGTAGAGCGTGATCGCTGAAGTGATCTTTCATGCCAGTGGCCGTACACGTATGACGCCTGCGATGTCGGAACTGCCCCGAACCAAACGCTGAATGGGCAACCATACCAGGCCACCGTTGATGGAGATCCCGGTGCCAATGGCGCACTTTCATATCTCCCGGGACAAAAGCTTTCTCGTTGCTCTTGTCCAGGATCCTCCCATCCGGGTCCGAAACACCCAGATGGCACATTTGTCGGAAGGGCTGCCCCAGAGATTGACGTTTTTGAAGCCCAAATATCTGGAGACCCCCTTTCCGGTGCGGTATCCCAGTCTGCACAATGGGCGGTGAGTAATCCGTCACCTTGTCTGTAAATTGCCCTGTTGGTTGACCTGCGACCACTGACCAGCCTTTCAACTCGGCATATGCCTGGTTTAATACCTCCGATAATCTTAACATCCCTAACCCTCAGAAGACCACTCTGAACACATATACCGGAGGAGTGTTTCAACAGGCCACATCTTGTGTGACAGCGACAAGTAGGGTACATTTTCTGCAATGAAGTGATTAAAGTCTCATTATCCCCTAGATCAGGCGTGTTACGAGCTGGGCTCAGGTTGTGCATCGGTTTATGGATTTGAGTACAAGCCAGGTGTGTGGTGTCGAATACGAAAGTTCGTGTTTATCCATCTTACCTTGTCTTCTTCAGGATTTGATGGCGCAGTGAGCTCTTTAGCTTTGCATTTATGTGTGTCGGTTTGACTTATAATGGTCGATTTCAACAGTATATCAGCTGGATTGCGGATGGGCAGCTGGCATGGACTCTGAAATCCGGGGGCATGGGCCTCGATACCCAAGTGGAAATTTCAGCTCGACCCATTCCTCAAGAACCAATGGTTAGCATTCCATCACCGTCTATCTGAAGGGTCATTTAATGGTCGAAATTTAAACTCTTAGTACTTGATTGTAAATCTCGGAATCTCCGAGAATTTCGGGACGGTCGACTTCGACCATCTCGCATTTCCTGCAACAATGCGCATCGATTATATCCGTGTATACCAACCCAAAGACGCCATTAATATCGGATGTAGCCCGAAGGCCTTCCCGACGGAGGCATACATTAACCAGTAGGTATCCTTGCGGGCTCGATGTGACGACATATTCATTCCTTCTTAGATATATCGAAGCATATACAAACCCGAACATTACCACGTGGAAAGACCAATATCAGCAGCCATTCCCCAAGAACAGGTTTTTAGGACAGTGTTAGGTTAGAGCTTGGAGGCCCTCTTTAGATAAGGTTGATAGTAGGTTATATATTATAGAATCCATTGTTAAAGTGATATCATGATATCCGACGTCCGTCAGTCGTAATGATGTGTAGTATCTGCTGCAGTGCTCATGAATCGTGAATTTCGGTAATCTCGGTCAAGCATGACTTTCTTGTATTTGGTTAACGCCCTTCGCCCTGTCGCCCTTCGCCATGTCTCTGATCATAAATCTTTTGGAGCCTTGCCAAAGTCCGTTCAAGGGTGATAATTCCACCAGACGTCAGGCGAGGGATAGCCAAGTCGGCATCCTGAGGGGAGACTTCGGTACTGTTCCTACTCTTCTCAACGAGCGTTTTCGAATCTTGAAGGACCTTGCCTAACAGTCCTTTCTTGTGATAGAGCCATTCGATTTCTTCGTGGAGGTCTCCAAGGGGAAGTTCGAGTGCTCGCCGTATGAAGCCCCGTGATAGAACGTACGCCTTTTCACTGTACAATCGGCTTTGGGGCAGATGAGCTTGAAGCCAGGGTATGAGCAGAACTATCTACCCGCACCTGTTAACTGTTCCCTCATCTGTACCACGGAGCTTGTCAAAGGCAGGTTCGCAGAACCAACTGTCCAGGGGTTTCAGGTCGGCATTTGGGAGTCAAAGAAAACCGAACTGCACTTACGGTTCCTTCACGAGAACAAGCCCTTGAATAGAAACACAGGCCTGTAGCAGCGAGGAGCGGGCAGCACTCCAGCTTTCGCTCTGATCTCCAACCCAAGTCCCAAGTATAGAAAGGCAGACCTTACCCTCTTCGTACAGATTTCTACCAAAAATTATGAAAACTAAAGATAGTTGGAAATGGAGAAATTTACGCACGGGTTTACTGTACGTGCGGGAAGTGTGAGCCCTTGTGCTGTGAAGAAAGGGAAATATTGACGAACCTCGGCCGTTTCCATTCGTCCAGCTCAAAAAGTGCGCAAGTGGAGGGCTATGAGGGAAATTAGAGTCAAGCATCCAATCAATCACAAACGGCGCATCCTGGTAAGGGGTGTTTTCTGGTCCAATGATCAAGCAACGCAGCAGATCCGTGCGATCTTCGTAGGCTCGAACGAGGATAGAATCTGAAGGTATAGAGTAAGATCAAAGCTGCTGTATATGTGAAAGGGCGTTCGCACCTGGCAAGCCCGTTACGAATGCCTTGTATTCTTTAGACAACCTGGCTAAGAATGATTTCGAGGGTTGAGCCGGCGTCGTTGCATAGAACGCGTGGTCTACAGGGGTGGAAGCAAGGACTTCAAACCGTTTCCATTGTTCGCATTCCTCGGGTATATGCGAGGCTGAAGGAGATTGTGGTGCGTCAATCTCAGGCTGGGCATTTGTCGGAATTTCAATGTCATGTACCGGAGTAGAGGATGGTATCGCTTCTTGATCTGGTAAGTTGGGGGTCGGTATCACAACAACGTCAGGTTTGTCGACGACCATGGCGTCGCTTTCTCCGTAGTGCTGCCCCTGTTCCTCAAAGTATCCATCGTCGTCGATCCAGTCTCCAGGATTTTCGTCGCTGTTTGGGTGCCAGTGGCCTTGCTCGTCTAGAGTCCAAAGTCCCTCGAGTTCTTCACCCTCATACTCATCGAACCCGCCATCGTCAAGCCAAGGGTCATCCTCAAGCTGATCCATGCCGTCGTAAAGGCGGGTAAGGCGTTCCAGTGGATAGATCCTCCTCACCCAGTCGGGATGTGTTACCTCGACTAGGCCATCCAGCCTCAACTATCCGGCATTAGTATCCGTTCGGAAAGTTCATGTCATTCAACTCACCTCTGTAACTTCGCCGATCCAGTAAAGAGACTCATCCCCTTTCGTTGGCCTTTTGATAGCGCCTTCGAAAATTTCGGAAGATGCCCTATTTGCCGCTATGGAATTGCCCAAGTCTGTCATCTCCTTCCTCCAGCCGGTGTATTGTCCGTCCATGATCGGCATTTCTCGAACCCAAGGTTCCAGTTCTCCGATCTGCGGGACACTTGGGGGGATTGCTCCGTTCGTTGAGCCTTCGGGGTGGATGAAGACGAAGTCACCCCGGCGAACACCTAGGCCTTCATGTGGCCCATGGAATTCAGAAGGGTCAGAAATTCCGTTTGGGTCGAGTTCAAGCACAGATACCAATTCCTGAGTGACGGTGTCTTGAAAGAGAAGAATGGCTGTCCTTTCTGCAGGGTTTACGGACTGCACCACTGCAAAGCGTTTGTCATCCTCAGATTTCCATAAAACATGATCTCCCGGCCTATAATTGAGTGGGATGAGAAATTGCGTGAGGATGATCTGACCACACCGCTTACCAGCAGTCGTACTCGTCGGGACTGACATAGGGGATCACGTCAACAGATTTCACGGTTTCCCTAACCCCGTCTTGCCATAAGACCTCAACGGTGGTAACAGTTTCTGTTACCTTGAAGGTCTGTACATGAACTATTCCTGCTGGATCTGCTTCATTTCCGTGTTCCGTCATCGGAAGGCCTGTGGTGTCTTTCAAGTACACTCTGTCCCCCACTCGCATTTCAATGTCGGATTTCCCTCTGACCAAAATGAGTTTACTAGTTTCACTGCCACCCCAAAAACGCGGGGGACGTGTGCGTGCAGCTGCATCGGTCTGATCCAGCTGGGGTGGCATTAACATGGATTTCATAGTAGAATATTATATACGCACGGATTGATTCAATGCAAGCCATGTCACAGCATATACGGTATGCTTAACGCTGATGACTTTGTCGATAGTACTTTGGGTTGGGCTGCCGGAAAAGAACGAGAGAATGGCACTCTGCATATTATTTGGTGGTGGTGCCGGAGGTAGAATGTCCTGAATGCTTCGAGTCAACATTTCTATTTCTTTGAAGTATGGGGCATGATATCGTCGCTCACCGTTCCCTCGTCACCTGTCACAAGCCGAGAGCCTAGCTCTGGCAGTCGAACTAACCGGCCTTGTCCAACCTCTACAATTGACTCATCAAACACCTGCAGCAAGGAGTTAATGGGCGATGGCATATAAGGGAGGTATGGGTAGAAACCTCTATGATCTTTTGGCCAAATGAGATGGTGCTGTTTTAGGACAGAACAGCCTTCGCACCTGTCCAATCCAGTCGTCGTATATAACATAGTCCCCCACATCGGCCCCTTGCTTCTCTAAGAGGTCTTCGTTGGTCTTCCATCCTTCAACCACTTCTCCGCTGATCACATGTGCCAGTCGTGCTTTGACTTTCACGTCGGTGACTACACCTGAACGGACATCGTCTACGGAGCGTTTGCAGAAATCGCCAATTTGGAGACCACGGTCAATAAGGATGACTTCGGATTCATCGATAATTTCTCGGCCTTCGACATGGGACAAATTAGATATACCGACTTCTCCTTGCTTCAAGGGTCGGAGAAGTGGATCAGCAAGGACAGCCTGCGGTGGTATGTCCTCGGGATCGTGCCAACATCGCTGTACGGAGAGTCCTTCAGCATAAAGTTTCACATAGAGTGAACGCCTGTTTACTAGAACTACCGCAAAATGTTCAGACGAGGCGGCTTTTGAGACCTTCACGATATCGTTTTGATATAATTTGGGCTAGTAGAACAAAAGTGAGCATTTCAGATCAAGCTGCAGTTGGTCAATGGAAGCTTACTCTCCGCTGCCCAGAATTCGGTTTGGACGACATCGATATGTGGAGAAAGATTTACCACCAGGACCTTATAAAGTTGTTAACAAGATTCGCCCATTTACATGCGCAATGGTAAGAAGATATTAGCAACCGGGATCGGAATCAATAGGCGATGGCATTAGGGGACTCCAGTCACATGTGTCCTAGTACGAGTCTCTTGGCTTCAATTCAAATTGAAACTATATAGCACACAGACCACTGTCGTCATGAATCCTTTCACTCTGTTCCACAGAACTTCCATGGCATCCTGTTACTTGTTCACCATTCCGCCCGAGTTAATCGTTGAAATATTCAAATTCCTGGATATTTCATCGCTCCTCTGGGTCAGAGAGGTGCGCTGCCACCCGCTGATGACTGTTTTCACCTCTCAACGACATTCAGATTTGTCGTGCCTTCAAATCTGTCGTCGACACCACCGCCATCCTACAATATGCGATCGAACTGCACGCCTGTGGCGCGGTCAATGCATCTTCAAGCCGTCTGGATATAGCGACACGTCTGAAGCGCATACAAGCCTTCCAGAAAAGCTGGGGTGAATTGACGTTCAAGACGAAAAGCACAATCAAGATGTCGAGGGGTGGGTTATGGGAGCTCTTTGGCGGCGTTCTGGCCCAGAAAACACAGAAGGGACGGTCGGGCTTTGATTTCTACAGGTTTCCTTCCTCCATCCGAGGAATTGAAGAGAAGAAATGGAATGTGCCATCGCCCGGGTTTCCTGTCCGTGATTTTTGCATGGATCCTGGTCAGGACCTTCTTGTCTTGTTGCAGACGCCTAAAATGTCAGTATCTTGCCGTTGTGTGTGCCGCCGTGTCCAAAGTTTGACACCATCTTCAGATCTACCAATTCAACCACGTACTTCTTACATTTGGTCTCTCTCGAAACATCTCCCGGAGAGCCCCATTCTCTGGCCCCTGACAGCAAGACATTGGAATATGTTCAGCGTGCCCGGAACCGCCACGACACTTCCTTCATAATCATGATATCTGGCGATTACATTGGCTTGATGATACAGGCAATCCCTGGCAATGGGCTTATTGTTTGGGACTGGAAGAAGGGAGAGCAGCTGTTGGTAAGGAACTTGGTGTTATCATGTCTGCCCTTTGATAACTCATCCGTTCGTAGTGTTTGGAAGGGAAACATATGAATTCCTTCTCTTTCTTGTCAGATGAATACGTCATCATCTCTGCTACAGTTCCTGGACAACAAGAGGATGAAGAGGACGATGACATTGACCGAGAACCCTGTCTAGCTGTGGTTAATTTCAAGAAGGAAGGCAAAACCAAGCGTCAGATCAACGAATTGGATTCGGTGATCTTATTTCGCTATCCTCCGACACATGACGAAGCGTTTGTTGTACATACGGAAATTCGTTCCGACCCTTCGTCAGGATGGCACCCCCAACTCGATATCGATGTGCCCTTTCATGTTTCCCAACACAATCGGTTATTTGTCGTCACCCTTTATATTCAAACCGTACGAGGCGTCGAGAACGTCATGTCCTTCGTTCCCATGAAGACCCTTCTCCTGCATCTGGAATCCATTGCACAATCCGGTGGCGAAAAGAAGGAGTTTATGTGGGACGAGTGGGGGCCCAACGGCAGTAGATTGCTGGTTTCGCCCAACATGATTTCCCATGTCTGGGCGTGTTACGTCTACGGTAGCAGATATGTTGGGATGGAAACTCTTCGATCCGATAACGACACCTGGTTCTGTAGGGTCTACGACTTTAATGATGTTGGGGTCCGCCGTGCCTTGGTAAAAGCGGATGAAGGCTTGACTGTCGCGGAAGAAAAGACCGATGAAGAAGACGAAGAGCGGTCAGCCCGAACAGTATATCAGGTCGCACCCACGGTCATCCCAGAGAAAACAATTTTTTCGACTGCAGTGATAACGAGGTTTCCATACAGCTGGCAGTCATTTCCATTGGGATTGCCTGACAGCAAACGCTGTGCTCCGATGTGCACTGAAGACAATTTGATCATTGTGGATGTGAGTCAGCTCTTCATGTCAAGGGTGCTGTGGATTAATATTATCGCGCAGACAAGCGACGATGAGTACATATGTTACAGCATTTAAGTCATTGGAGCCAGAATTTCCGATGTTAAAGGGAATCTTTGACGCTCAAACCCAGAAAGCACAGAGCCCGGCGCCTAGATCTTGTTCCCGAGTCCCTGTAAAGGGACCGCCTTGGACAATAATGGGCCTCCTGGCCCAGGAGCCTGGAACGAAGACGACCTCGTGTTCGCGAAAAAGCAAGAAGCGACGGCTGACTACATGGGACTCCTGTCGTTCGGAGTAATACTGTGAGGTTGATGTGTGGCTCGGAGACACGCAGGGCG
This sequence comes from Coprinopsis marcescibilis, assembly GCA_004369085.1. Lineage (NCBI taxonomy): Eukaryota > Fungi > Basidiomycota > Agaricomycetes > Agaricales > Psathyrellaceae > Coprinopsis > Coprinopsis marcescibilis. The sequence goes on along the minus strand of ML210146.1, from coordinate 1,088,033 downwards.
TGGTAGATGTAGATGCAGCACGTAAAAGGCATGCCCGAAAATATGAAAGATGAGGGAATTGGGCGATTTGCGAGTTATAAAAACAAACTTCCATGTAATTTTCCGTAACTATGTCATGAGCTATTGAAATGAGTTCTGAGCTATATATTGGCAGTGATATTTGAGGTATTTTGGCGGCCATCGGGGACGATCGGTGGGCCATCAAAGTCACACCGATTTTCGCCATCTAATCTGATAAGACAGGGAATCAGGCGCCAACACTGCTTGAACTTCTTCGCCCAATAAAAGTCAAGGTCAACTCCGTTCCCCATGAGCCAAATATCCCCCCCTCTGCCCGACTCCCCTTGTTCCTATCCTCCATGATCCCAAAGGTCCCCTCGTCGCCACAGGCCATTTCAAAGGCCCTACACTCGCAGCGTTCAAAGACATTCAACGCTTTCTATGCAGTATGTCCTTCATTAGTCCTTGGGTCCAGACACAAAGCTCATGGTAGCTAGTCAATACGCAGTCTGAGGCAGACCCCAGTTGAGCCAGTAGACCCACCGTCGCCGGCAGATAACGTATGTTTCTATTGTTCGTCGACATGGCCTCGTGTGCTCATCGTTATCCCCAGGATTTCATCCTCTCCATCCTGCGCGCAAACCCTTCGCTCAGGGACACCCGTTCATACCTTGCATCGTTTGGGGTCCAGCCACAGAGACCGAAAACAAAATCCGAGGCGCAGCTTCCGGAAATTGTCATACCACCCCCACCTCTCCCAAAGACATCACCTTCTCTTGGCAAGGTCTCCACCGAGGAACAGCATGCACCCAGTCCAGTTATCCATTCTATTCTTAACCCAGTCTACAAAAGAACGGCCCTGGTAAAGATTCAAGGGCCATTCACCGATGTTCAGCTGGATAGCATCACCAGAGGCTTGGCCTACCTGGAGAAACTAGGGATGGTCAGTGTAATCGTCGTAGAAAGCGACGACGTCCCCAAGGGAGACCTGGAAGAGCGCCAACTTCTTATAGACGAGGTAATGCGTGTCGTCACCAGCTTGGAAAGGCAGGGATCTCATGCACGGCCTATTGTTGGGGCAGTGGTGCGGTTGGGACCAAAACCAGGCGCAGAAGAATCGAACACCGACCCTACCTTCATAACCCCCGAAACACATATCTTTCCTTCGGACCTTACACAAATTCGATCTTCACTTCGCGCAGGAGAAATCCCCGTCGTTGCACCTTTCGCTTTGGACTCGTTCTGCCGCTCTGTTCGTGTCGACGCCAACGATGCCATTGCTGGTCTCGCCTGCGGGATGGTGGAAGCCGGATCTGACAATCCCTCCGAAGACATCGACCTCACCCCCCTTCGACTCATGATCATTAACAAGCGGGGAGGTGTTCCTTCGTACGCCCGCTCTGGCTACCCGCATCTATTGATCAACCTTGACCAAGAATACCACCACATTCTGGATACTTTCGACCCACGTTGGAAGGAATCACACCCTCACTCATTCTCAGACCTTGCCCTTGCCCGCACGTGTCTCCAATACATGCCGCCATCATCGTCTGCAATCATGGTCTCTCATAAATCCCCCAGCTCCCTGATTGGCAATCTCATCACCAACAAACCCGCTGTCAGCTCAAGTCTTCCTCACGCACTGCTCCAGGGAAACCTCCGACTTACCCCTCACACCCCTACTCTTCTGCGACGCGGATTGCCCATTCAGGTCATTCGCTCGCTCGCCGATATTGATCAAGTGAAGATGACTACCCTCCTTGAACAATCATTCAACAGGAAATTGGATCAAGAGGCATTCTATGGTCGTCTCGAGAGGACCCTGGACTTTGTCATCATCGCTGGTGATTATGCAGGCACCGCGATCGTGACGAACGAGGGTAACCCTGGGTCACCAGACCCTATCTCGTATCTCGACAAGTTCGCGGTGCTTCCGAGCCATCAAGGTGATGGGACCGTAGATTTCCTGTGGGTCGCGCTGCATGATGAGTCGTACGGCCTCGGGCACCCATTCTCTGCTAACCCCAACGGAGGAAAGGGAGGCAAAGGTGAGGGTCGCGATCTGGTGTGGCGCAGCCGGGCGAACAATCCAGTGAACAAGTGGTACTTTGAGCGGAGTACGGGGCACCTTCGGATGGGCGACTGGGTCTTGTTTTGGTCAGACGCGGAGAAGAGGCTGAAGATTGAAGAGACTCGTCGAGGCGGCGCGGGGCTGTCTTTCATTGAAAACTGGGAGTCAGGCAGGCTTGGAAATTGGGCGCAAGTCATCCCCAAAATCCCGTCCAGCTGGAAATGATCACTCGCACCTTCGATTCATTGAGTAGGGTACCCCATCGTCTCCAAGGAAGTTGCTGGTTGATTACTGCTACGAATTCATACCATAGACATATATCTATCCTCGAATTAGAACTCAACATCAAATAATTGGTTGTATGTAGTATTGTGTATAGCGGAATGTGTAGGACATTTAACGCGCCCTGGCGCTTTTCTCATCTGTGCTCGTGAACGGCATAATAGTGCTGCAATAGAAGGATCCGATTTCTAAGTAATGGTATAGGATACAAGTTAGTACAGAACTCGATACATGCAAGCCCATCTAATCTAACAATTATAAGTTAGAAAAGACCATCTAGCAACTTGCGCGATGCTTCAACTCCGAGCTAAGAATCAAGTTTAGAATTGTAGCTTTCGGTGTTTCGACGGACAACTTACGAAAGTGGCAGCATTTGCAGGGAAAGCCTGTGATTTGCTGTCAATAAGTTGTGGTGCGGACTGCAGATTCAAGTACGTACCCGAGCCATGGCAGGGCCAAATCCTTTCCAAAGTGCGGCAACGCCATCCCGAGCGATGGTCTTGCGGGCACAATCGACGATTCCAGAGTAGGTGCCGTTGGGAGCAGATTGCAGCCTTGATTTCAGCACCTAAAAGCAATGAATGTAAGCCCGGATTATAATCGGTGGAAGCAAAGCGAAAAGCTCACGTCCGGTGGGATGGCAATAGCCCACATTGCAACACCCGCAGTACCTCCAGCAACGATGACCGCTCCGAGGTTGAGATCAGCTGGCGAGGCACCTGCCGGTGTCAAAGCCTTCTTCGTGATTTCGTATGCAGCGAAGTAGCTTCGAACGGCAACTCGACGGTCAGACAAGCAAGGGGATATTCGGAAAGGACGTACGCGGCACTTCCAGGGCCGTCTCGTGCCAGCGTTGCGCCAGTTCCACGGAAAATGCTCTTCATGCCTCCCTCCCGGTACAGGTGCTTCATCACGTCAACTACACCCTTGTATCTTTGTTCGGAACCAGCCTGTCCTTGGGTCTATACGCAGCCCTGTCAGAATATCCAGTTCAGGGGACAGCTTGTACACAGCTCACTTGAAGCAAGACTTTTGCTCTCTCTACTGGAGCGGTAATGAGTGTTGTGGGGACAGCGGATAGGAAACCAGCAGCCGCGAGTTCGCCCAGCGAAAGCGACTGGCTTGTCCGGTTTGGTGTAGCAGCCAAAATGAGTTTCTTGGAAGAGTCATATGCCTGTAGAGCCGAGGTTGTCAGCAGAGAACGTTGTTGTTAGTCTGGATGGACATACCCAGAACGAGACGGCAAAGATTGGGGTGACTCCCAAAAGCGGTGGAACAACTCCCCGGTAGAGACTGTGGAGATGAACTTGAGCTGGGTTAGCCTGAAAGAGTCATATACTCGTACCCTTTGAGTCCGTCGTGGGCGACTGCCTTCTTAACAACGTCGACAGCACCAGTGTAGGTTCCAGCGGGTGCCGTTTGCAAACGAGTCTTGGTGAGATCAAATGGATGGCCTGTAGTCATATCAAGGTTATCGTCTGCCCTATCCTGCTACTGAAAAGAGGTTGAGCTCACCGACTAGGACCGCGCACACGCCACCGACTCCTCCCGCAATGAAAGATTTGGCAGACTCTGCAGCAGATCCAACGCGCTTCTCCTCGACTTTCCTTTCTGTGCTCTGTTGGGAGTGTCAAAAATCGATGGCTTGTCGTCCGACGTGGTCTAGTGAGCTCACCATCTTGCTACCCGGTAGACCTTTGCTGGAACGGTGGCGGTTAATGTAAGAGAAGGTTCAGATTACCTCTCGGCGCATAACACCTCTTGATTGCAACATCTTTTCACGACTTAACTTTCGTGGACCGGACCAATGCGGATTTCACATGCTCATTCCTTATCCGAACTACGGAAAGCATCTCTCGATTACAGTTCATCCAGTATATTAATTCAAGTAATACCAAGAGTACGAAGTAGCAAAGCAATAATAAAAGTTAAAGTTACAAGAACAACAATATGATACAAAGATATTGACTTCGAATGTGTGGACCAGTGGTCTGTCTATGAATAGTTAAATGTGCCGTGTGTCTTTCGAGCGAGAGAGAGAGAATACATATATTGTTCATCAACGTCATGGTTCGTCATCTCTACCAAAACCGCCTACAGGTTCGTAGGTTGCCTCCGTGGTGTCTCGTTGCCAGATGATCCTGACCCCATAAAAGAACCCGCAGATGGCAAACGACCCCAAGATCCCGACAAATATGGGGCCCCCATATTCAACCCACCACTTGGGTTGGTACGGCACGAGCAAACGATCTATTTGAATGACGCCCCCAGTTCCGCTGCCAGTGGTGGACCGTCCCCAAGAAAGAACGCGGGCCCAGTCCTGATCGGCATTCGTTCCCCTCGCACCCTTGATCCCGACAACAAATTGCCCGTCTTCGATGTTCCGCTGGAAAACCAAATCTCCGTACGCCGAGGCGGACGAGCGAACAGTCGAATACGTAGCTTCGTCCAAGACCAGCGGTTGATTGTTGTTTAATGGCTCCGATTCGAAGCTAGTTTGCGAATTGGTCACAGGGACAATGTGTTGGGAGACAATGGCCTTCATGCCTTCCACATCGGCATACACCTGTGTAAGATTGTAGTCCTTGAATGCGTCATCCGGTGGGCACAACAGAGTCCAACCGGCGTCATCTGAGAGGCTTCTTGCCCATTCCGCGTCTTCTGGTGGTCGTGTGCCGTTTAGGATCCAGTCAAATCCTGCCTTATTCACAAGTGTTGCCATCGTACTGCCCTTCGCTGCTCGCAAGAGCTTGCCGATAGTGATATCCACCGTCCTGGGGAGAAGGATATCCGATACGGTGTGGATCACGCCCGTCTTTGTCAAAACATTCTTGGGAACCAGTTCCGACCGCATTCCTGCCCAGCCTCCACTCGCACTGGCGTATATTGTGCCGTTGTGCTTCTCCAATTTGACATCGCTTCCTTCCAAAGTTGAGAAGGTATGTTGGCTACCCTTGGCGAGCGCAGATGCGTACTCCACTGAATCGAGCGTATGGTGGAGCAGGACGTTCTCGAGATCTTGTTTCGCTGAAGGCGAAAGAAGGTGGTTGCTAACCAGAACACCAAGCCGCTGGAATGCGGTATTGTAGGGAATGAATAAGGTGGTTTTGGGCGTTTTGCGAAGGGTGTCGGCTTGGGAAGAAGACAGGACAGCGGCCAAGAAAGACGACAACTCTAAATCTGGTAGAGCTGTGTCTAGTGGGTCTGCTGGTGGCGCAAGAGGTCTGGAAATGAAGTAGATAACCGTGTTATTTACTTGAACTAAAAATATTAAGAGCGTCTGAGCTTAACACGTTAACCATTTACGAGATGATCACACTTACCAGTGTCATGGATGACGCCTACTCCACCAAACCTAATCGTCCGCTTCTTTCCTGGATCACCAGACCCTACATCAACCGGGACAATCTGGCGTGAGCCACCTAAACCATCCTCAACCAACTCAGTTTCCAACAACAAACCATCTTCGAGTTCCTTCGGAGTCCATTTGCCAGGGACGAAATGGTATTGAAGTAACCGCTTCAGTTCATCACTTCCTTGTTCTGGCAAATTTGATTCTCCGAGGGCCGTAAAGATATCGTCGTTTGGCGCCAAAATCGTGTACTCTTTGCTTGTATCGTTGATGAGGTGCCTCAAATCCACGGAACGAAGTAGAGAAATGAACTTCGTGCAGTTCAATGCCAAAAGATATTTCTCCGGAGTAATTTGCAGTGTGTTGGGGGGTATCAGCAGTGAAGACACGGTGTGAAGAACTCCATTTGAGGCGTATATGTCGGGTTGAATTAGCTTTCCCTTCGACACTGTAGTGTCATCAGAGTTGACCACGATTTCGAGATTGGTTCCATCAAGCGAAGTTACTAGAAACCGCTCAGTCGAATGTGCGTAAAAAGCCCTTGTGACCACTTACAGTTAAGGCCGTGCTTGAAAGAGTCTGACCACTTCACATTATTGTATACCACGGCGTGCATGTTGAGGATCCGATTCAGATCATCAGAGGCAAATTCGCTCTCGAGATACAGGCGTTCGTACGGGTCCAAGTCGTTCCAGGCGTCGTTCACTGGTAGGAACAAAGTCAGATTTGCGGTGCTGTTGAGTCGCTGCAAAATCTCGGGACCGAGAATCTTGGTAAAGTATGACGTTGACGGCTCTGAAGCAACGACCTTCGCTAGAAACACAAGTTGAGCAGGAACGCGTGCCCAGGAACCAAAAAAACGCACCCAAGTCTGGAGGCGGCTCCAACACCTTGTCTATGCCTAGCAACACGCCATTTCCTGCATCGTATCGCCCCTTCACCACATTCGCACCGAGCTTGCCAAAAGCGTCCACTCCGACTTGAAGGTTTTGTTCCTGGGATGAGACACGCAGGCGTTGTGGTTTCCCGCCTAGGCTTCCTCCTGGAATCGGCATCCAAGGAGGATTAGGTGGGGGTTCACGGGATGGGGGTTCTAATGATATGGAAGGGAAGTGTAGGGTGTCTTGAGCTTGGGGTTTGGCTTCTTCTATTGTCGGGAGAGTATAATTCAAAAGGTGATAGAACAATTGTTGTCTGAGCTGATATTGAATGTTGTCTGTGACTATAAACGAGTCGTCTTCCAGAATGCTGCTCCAGAGGGATTGATGTTGCGAGTAGCGTTTAATGGCGTCATTGGTTGGTGCGAAGAAGGTGCTGCCATTTAATCTGTTCAACGTCGGGACAAGTCGTGCTCGCTGAACAAGCTTCAGCAGCGACAGATAGTCCGGGTCTGCTCCAAGTGCATCGACCAGCGTTGTTGAAGAAGTCGTTGGTTCCTGCTTTGTGCTCCAAGACACTTGCGAGTCTGCCTGGGTGCAGACTGGCAGTAAAACGGCCGCCAACGCAACCGGAAGACGAGCCCAGCGCATATCTGATCCAGAGTGGCTAACTGAGGAGTAGAAAATATAAGGAGGATGATGAGGGAAAAGGTCAAGAGGCGCAGCAGACTGTGAAGGCCCGAGTGAGCAACTGATTGAGTTCGTTGCCACGTGCTTGGCCAGTCCATAGTCAGTCACCAAAGCCCGTAAAGTCCGCGCCAAACCTGCAGATTACACCACCTCTCTTGCTTTCTACCCTCATGGTCACCACAAGCCCTTAATTTACACCGGTGATGCTACAGCTACAGCAGACCTGCACGGGGTATCCTGCAGCTGGGCTCCAATTCATTCAACTTCCCAAAGAAACCCTTCTCGTTCGTGGCTCACTTAACAGGTTCTCCAATAGATAAATTGACTGCCCCCGAATTTCAGTTATATCCCTCGGTCGACGCTATCATCATACGAAATGCACAGTCTCTGGTTCTACGACGGATCTTGGCATTCTGGGAGGCATTCCCGGGTTCTATCAAGGCGAGGGAGACGATATCTTATATGTCGGTGGATTCGGGAATGAAGTTGGTTGGTATATATGGAACCTCAACCCTTACGCGCCATTGAACGGGTACCTCATGCAGATAGTCGCCGCAATGAACTCGCGCATTGTTGCTTGGGCTCTTTCAGAAGTCCAGGGGGACGCGTGGAGAATACACTCCACTCTCATACTGCCCGAAGGGTACAAGGTGACATCTCTCGATAACAAAGCTGGTGAATCCAATCATCTATCCCAGACCCGCAATTGCTGAACATATATAGGGCTGCTTGCTGTCGGCACCGAGAATGGTCTCTCAATTTATACGCTCGTGATGGAAAACGATCTTTTGACGTGGTCTTTGAAGTGGTCAACCTCGTGCGTCATATAGTGTTGCGAATGCTCGTTCCTGACCGTCCGCCCACGTCACAGTGCAGGCCCAGTCATTCACACAAGTTTCGCCCCTTCGCTTATGTTCATTGCAACCGTGTCTAGGGTTGGTTTTTGCTTCGCATAGATTTGTATGAGCGAATTGAACCCTTTATATGCAGCATGATGCCATTGTCAGGCTTTATTCGACAGCGTCCGGCCGTCAAACCCAATCTATACCGCATCCAAGGCATGTGGTCAAGATGACATGGCGTAGACCCCAGCCAACGAGCCGGTACGCGTCCTTCCGCTTTCGCCTCTATATAAACAATGGTTTGATATCCTCTAGGGACGACCTCATCCTCTACACGATATCATCAGATTCTGTGCTAAGGATATTTCTGCCGGTCCTGGACGCACCAGAATATCTTCAGCTACACGGCTCTCTGGATCTCTTCTCTTCTCTTCCTTATTCAGTCGCTGAGGATCAATCAGCTTCAGAGTCAACTATATTTTGGTTGGATCGGCGGACGATTGGCACGGTTATTGGCTACCTATTAACTCATCAACTCAAGCAAGATAACGGCCGAAAAAGGAGGATACAGGAGATTCATGACGAGGGTTGGGATCTGTTTCTGCGGATATTGGCAGATGGTTCGATCGTCGTTACAGCGTTGGCGGTAAGCATTATTGTTTGTATGCTCTATATACAGTAGATTTGATGTCTACTGCAGAATATCGACCGTCGTCCACCGACGCTACTCAGACAGTTTACACTCCAGCAGTCGCAACCTTGCGTCTTTACCCATCCCCCGAAATACCTTTATCTACTTCCCAACCGCGACCCAAGCCTTCTCACTTTGGTGACCAGTAGTCCTCTTCTTACCTTTGAACTCTCACCCCTCGCATTTTTTGACGCACAATCACACGGACTGCGTCTAGTTGCAAGCTTTCCCGAACGAGAACCTGACGAGGAATCCCCTGTTGTTCGACTTGTACGCACCCCGGAAGGTACCGGTGTTGGCGCTATCCGTGAAAATCGTGGAGGTCAAGCCTGGACGATCACCCGGCGTGGGACTGAATTGAAGCCAACTGGAAGCTGGAACGAATGCGACTTCATGGTCGTCCTTTTTCAAGGTACCTTATTCAGTGGATTATATGGGTTGGTATTGACATTATTCTAGGTCATCGATGGGCCACTTTTCTACAACAATCAGGAATCCTCACGCTACGCTCCCAACCAATCCAGACCTTGACTTTGCCCAGGCTTGAATCGTTGTTCACGATGCCATCTCCGAACGGTTGTGAGCTCATCATTGCCATTACCGAAGACTTCGATGTCATTCAGATTATGGTTACCGATGAGCCCGCCCCACAGTTTTCTATCAAGTACAGAAGCAAGCTGCCCATTTCTTCGCCTCTTAGGTTCATCCAACCTGTCGACCCAATGGCCTGGGGAACAAGTAATCGGGATTGGACTGAACATGACGCTTTACTGAGCGTCTCGGATGACGGAGAGCTGGCATTCTGGGCACCGGAAACATTTAACGGGTCGCCCTGGAAGTGTACTGGGACAGTCAAAACGGATAGGAGTGGATTTAAGAAAGCTAAATGCAGTTCCATGAAGAAGACGGCCTTAGGTAAGCAAAAAGCCAATTCCCAGGATGCATGTAATAAACTCACGTCCCGCACATAAATGAGTTGTTGCACAGGCAGATTCAGACGAACTTACCATCTGGGATTCAACAGTGTCAGAGTTCTCTACCGGTCTCGAGTTTCAAGATGTAAAACGGCAAGTTTTAAATGTTGGTGCTTTATTCTTCTCTCACTTGCCGTTTAGCGACCGTATTCTCGACCTTGATTGGAGTTCTACCCCTTTCATGCAATCTATTTTGGCAGTAGGGTACGCTCGACACGTAGATTTAGTGTGTCAGCAGAGATCCACCTATTTCGACGATGGTCCTGGATGGGCTGTATGTCACAGAATAAGCCTCGAGAGGTAAACCTTTGTCTGATCGTGTTCGCTTCGCATATTTAACCCATTTCCAGCGTTACCCCGTATCACATCAGAGACTCGGTTTGGATGGCCCATGGCTCCTTCCTCATTGCAGCAGGTCAACAAATGTACTTGTTCGGTGATCCACCTCCGAATCGACCAGGGGATCAGTCAGGGGAGGGCTTGTTTGAGCATGTTGCCAGACGGAATGGACCTCTGGAAGACTATCATCCTCAAATGTTGCTACAATGCCTGCTTTGGGGTAAGGATTTGTGACGCCATGCTCTTTTAAGTTCATAACTCATCTTGTTTGACAGAGAAGATCGAGCTAGTCAAAGACATAATTGTTAACTTGGTCAAGGATATATCAAGGCACGATAAGCTCGGATATGTCGATTCTTGGACCGCTGCTCCTATTGAACAATTCCTTCAGACAACGAAGCCAAGCTCAGGTGTTAGTAATCTGTCGCCGAATTTTGAACCGTCGTTGACTATCCGTTGTAGCGGGCCAGAAAAAAAGAATATCACAGTCTCTTCGACGACAGATCTCGGCAAAACGACGAGTAGGTCCATGAACTTAGACCACCGTCTCACCGCCGCTTACACCACCTAGAATAGAAGAAGAGCAATTCTCTCGTGGTTTAGTTAACCGCCTCATTTCCCACCTCGAGAAACATCCTCTCCCACATCTCACGCCAAACGAACAAGCCCACCTGGTGGTTTTGATCCAGACCACATTAGAGGTAAACTACCACGGACTTCTGGACCTGCGCACAGTCTTACACTTCCTCAAGATAGATGAACAGCGCCGTGCACTGGATGCCAACGGTCTACGATATCTGATTTCGATGCGTTCTTTCTACATTACCAACCAGCGTGCAAACACCTCGCCTACGAACGGTGCATTGCTACACCAAACAGGAAAACGAGAACGGCTCCGTTTCCGCGATATGCTGTGGGCCTTCCACAGCGAAAGTCAAGATCTCCTATTAAACGCTTCAACGGCCGCGTGTAACGGCAAAATGACGTGGTCAGACGCGAGGGCCCTTGGTATCTCCCTCTGGCTTACTTCCCCGGAGACACTGGTAAGACTTTCAGGCCCCACTTTCTGTTTTCTCAGCTTAATCTTGCAACAGAAACAGCAACTAGAGATCATTGCACGAAATGAGTACATGGCTGGAGAGGACAGAGATCCCACCGCTTGTTCAATATTCTATTTCGCCCTTGGGAAGTATAAGCTCGTACAAGGTCTCTGGCGCCAAGCTTCATGGCATAAAGAGCAAGGCCTTATGCTGAAGTTCTTATCCAACAATTTCTCTGAGCCGCGGTGGAAGACTGCCGCCCTGAAGAATGCGTATGCGCTAATGGGAAAACAGCGCTTTAGTGAGTCAAGATGTTCAGAATTCAGACCTGTTGCTCTTACTGATACTGTAACCTTAAGGTTACGCTGCGGCATTTTTCCTGTTGGGAGGGTCTCCGAAGGATGCAATCAATGTTTGCTTAAGACATCTCCAAGACTTCCAGCTCGCAATTGCGCTGGCTCGAGTAGTAGAGCAAAGGAACGATGGGCCCATATTGCAAAGTATCTTATCGGAGACTGTTTTGCCGATCGCGTTGCAGCTGGGAAATAGATGGCTGGCAAGTTGGACGTTCTGGCAGCTTCATCGGCGAGATTTGGCAGTTCGCGTTCTCTTGGCAAGTGGCTATTACTGTTCCGCGAGGGTCCCTTGGTGCTCATTGTCTTTCAGAAACCCTTGCGCGAGATTGCATTGGCATTCAATCTTATTATCGAGGAGATCGTTGAGCCTCACTACGACGATCCCAGTCTTGCTCTCTTGTTCTCTCAGCTACGATCCAAGACCCTTCAAACGGTTAAAGGCACCAGTGAAATCTCTGGTCGCTCGGAATTTAACTTTGTTTTGCAAATCGCCCGGGTTTTCTGCAGGATGGGTATGTCACAGAAGCAGCATTTTTAACTGCTCAAATTGATTTTGAATTCCAGGTTGTCATGCTCTGGCATTGGATCTCGTTCGATCTTGGTCGTTTGCACGACCCTCCACACACCTTGCCCCACACCCGACTTCACCACTGCACTCACCCAAGACATCACGTATATTCCCTCTGGAACCAGTTTTGAACCGGCGGGCATCCATTCTTATCGACATCGACGTCACGGCACTTCCACCCAGCCGAACGGAGACTCCTAAGCAACAGCACGGGGAGACACTGAGCAGTAACGCGAACGAGGATATTCATGACCTTTTCGCACGAAAGGCGGGACTCGGAAACCTGATGAAGACAGCGAAACAAAATGTCCAGATACCAGAATTTGACATGAATTCATTTTTCTGATGAAGATTCTGGACGTGCAACGGACTTTGGGACTTTGTTCGTATGCTGGATGCTGACATTGTTATCATTATTGTACATTCTGGTGATGAAACAGGCTTATTATCGGTATATATCCAAACCATCATATGTCGTTTACTCTTGTACTTCAACGTCGCGCTTCTTCAACACAAGATCCTTTCCTGTGACCCGCTTGAAAACATCGTGGACGTCGTCGACAACGGTCTCGAAGTGCGAGGTGGCGTCGTAGGACCGGGTAATGTAGATGTTGTCCGCTGTTCCTGGGCTTGTCGGGGTAAAGAGGGGCGAGATGGTAACGAACCTGTGGAAGAACATCAGTAATTGAATTCTGGGCGGAGAGAACGGAAACCTACTTATCGTAAATAGCACCAAGGAGGTTGAGACCGGGTTGAATCTCCAGCTCTGGAGTGCTGGTTTCGACGATGGTGCTGACGATCGCAACATGAACATCCTTGGCACACACGTTGTGGGTCGAAGAAACCATGGCAATATAGATATCTAAGGAGATTAGGCATTAAGCGTAGCTATAAAGTAAAAATAGTCTTACCGTTTCGTCGACCGACTTGGTTCTGGGGAATAATGATTTGGCAACTGTCTGAGTCCTCGGTACCAGGAATGGGGTGCTTGAGGATACAGATTGCCCTGACAACCTTGCCGTCTTCAATAACTCGAATCTTTCCATCCGATGACTCCTTTCCGGCACCAAAGTAGCTTGGGTCGCCAATGACCTGCTTGGCCTTCACAGTTTCGGAACCACTCCTGACACCAGCAAAGTTACCATTGCCGTCAGTAATGATCTCGTCGACAGGCTTGTCGAGCATGTAGGTTCCGCCGTAGATGGCACTCAATCGGGCGAATGATTGTGGAAGTTCGCCGAGTCCATAAAGGGGATAAATGTACGGCGACTTTCCAAAGCGGGCCATGGAGGATGTGTAAAGGATAATGCGATCGTAAGCGGGTCGTGCGGGCTTGGTGATATAGCTGCGATATCCCGGTTAGACCAGTTGTGTGGAAGGGAGGATTTATACCTACTCGTCGTCAAGGTAAAGGGCCATAGCATGGCCGATAAAGTCCTGAGTACCAGCTTCAAGTCCGAACTTTTCGTAGACGGTCTTCATGCTGTCCCTGTCCAGGTCGAGACCTAGGAACATATTCCATTAAACTCATGCCCAAAGCCATAACCGAAACTAATTACCTTGATGTGTGGTTGGGTCGTCGTCTTTCCAGTTCTGAAGGAACTCGAAGAATTTCTTCGCTCGTCGTTTCTCGAACAATCCCATCAGAGGGCTCTTGACGGCCTCCATCTCCGTGCTGGGTACCTTGGAGATCCTACCATCACGGTAGACGTAGCTGCCCGCAATCTGCTTGAACTCGAGGTAGCGAGTAACTTCGGTGTGGACGAGGATCTTGGTCAGCTCTCCAGTAGCAATGATGAATTTGGGGACGAGATCGATGGCATAGTCGCGATCGCGACCAAGCTCGGAGGGTGGGGGTTGATCAGGTCGGAACTTGCGATAAAGCTGTGGAGAGTGAGCCTATCGACGCGATTCTAACTGGTTTGGTAGCCTACCTGGGTAAGATTCAAGCTGGCAGAGTCTCCTCCGTAGTATTCGTTGCGATCCATGTGCAGGACCTTCTTTCCTTCGACAGAAAGCAGGCCTGACAGGATACACTCAGTCAGCCCGGTGCCCAAGACGACAACCTTTATTGCTGGATCAGTGGATCGAATAAATCTGAGCAATGAGGACAATACTCACATCGTATTCTTCATCCATGGTCGATGTTCAAGCAAGAGAGGTTGCTAGTCTGAGATGTGGGAGAGAACAAGGCGCGTTGCAGCGTTGCCTTGGATCGATCTTGTTATATGATGGTCTCCACGTGAATCATTGGCATTCCGATTTAAGGGGCTAGCTAATGCGCTGCCCAATGTGGGACAGAGCATGTAATTATGTACAAGAGATGCTAGAGTACTATGTGCACAAGGGTATTTAAATGAGTTAATTAATATACGATGTTACTTGGTCTCAAGAAATACTAAAGATACGAAGCATTATAGACCCCCGTAGTTATTTTCGAAGTTCTGTCATGCGCAACATGAGCAAATGATTATTGTGAACAGTAAGTGAACGCTTCGTACTGAGGTTAGCCGTGCTCTGCTTCGCCTTCTCTCTCCGCAGCTTACGCACAAGCTGATCGATCTCTGCTGTATCTTGAGAACGGAAGCAGTCCTTGGACTGAGATAAACCTACCTGTTTCGTATCTTCTGTAATATTCGCACCACGATTTGGTACTTCGTTGCGGATGCTAGAAAAAGTGTGTTAGAAGAGAGCTCTGATATAATCGCAGAGGGCCAAAAAACACACTTTCTCGGCGAATGGTTCCCATCGGTTTCTGTGAGCTGTCCCATCCCAGTTACGAAAGTCGCAGATGTACTTGGCCGCAATGTACATGTCTGCTTCTGTAAATGAACCACCTTGGACTCCCATTTCACTTTCTTTGTATCGACGAATAGGTGTGCCGTCGTCACTGTCACTGTCGCTGTCGCTGTCACTGTTGTTGCTCTCTTCCTTGTAGCTCTTCCTTTTGCGAACGCGTTTTGGCTCCTCATCGGACGACGCTTCTTCTTCACTTGATGTCGGATCGAGATACCTAGGTCGCTTTCTGGAACTTGAAGCTGGCGAACTTGCACTTGCTTTTGGCTGTTTCTCGTATTCATCGGCGTAGCTTTCCTCTCGTGCTGCCGCCATTATCTTATCTGGTAGATCGTGATGGATCGACCAGTACGATGCCCACGACGCGGCAGTATGGTGAGGAGCCTAGGCAAAATTTAAGCGGCGTTCCTTTGACTGTGGAAGAGTACACCACCGACCTTTTCAGCTACCATCTCGCATAGTTCATTCCTGGTATGATACGGGTTAAGTTTTAGATGCCACTGAATGAACTTGATGAAGAAGTCGTGGTCTTGGTCCGTATACTTGTAACCCCTGCCTTTCAGAACGACTTCAGTTGGAGGACTTGGTTCTCTTGACGGAGGTTCAGGAATCTTGATCTGGGAGTGAGGGGCTGGAAGTCGTCTATCGTACACAGGCTCTCCGACAGTCAAGCTGTTTATTGTCGAACGTCGACTGCCAGCAGCTTGAGCAAGTGTTTGCACCGGGGGAGGCTTGGGAGAAGGAGCTTTTCGTTTCTTGGCGAAATTTGGTGCAACATAGGCAACACGAGGCGAAGAATCTGGTTTGAAAGATGAGGGTGAAGGCTTTTTGATTGTCGGAGCTGGATGTTTGTGAACGGGGGCAGATTTAGGAATTGAGGGCCGTGAGGCTTCCGTAGGTGTCGTCGCTGAAGTCGAGCTACCACTTCTCTTTTCGAGACACATGTTCACCCAGCCGTCCAAGCGAGACTTGTGTTCCAGGTAATAGTCCTTCCAAAGACTAGCTGAATGTCCATTTTTCTGTACAGGACCTACTGTCAGGAGGATCCGAAGGTGTATGTCAAAGAACTCACACCATGCAAGCCATTCAGTATATCCTTGTAGTTGGCTCTGCGTTTCAACCCACTGAGTATCTCCTCAACCAAAGTGGGCTCGTCTGTTGCGTCCACGGGGGCAGAAAGCGCCATTGCATCTTGCAGGACCTGGGGTGGTACATACGCCATATTAAAGCCCGCCATAGCAGCCATTCCACCCAGCAGCTTCTGATTTGGCTGGTCTGTCCATAGCTGGTTGGGAAGTGGTGGGGAGCGATTTATTTGCTGTTGGGTCATTGGTGGGTTCCAATCATTTTGGTGGTGAGCTTGGTGAGGCATTGGGATCTGATGCTGGCGCGGGTTTGTCTCAGAACGTTTTCTCGGAAGTTGGACATCATTTACAGTCACAGAATATTGGGTTCCATACGGATGTGAGCTCGTAGACGCGGTGCTGTTGGAGTACAACCCATTCATATTCGTCTCACAAAGCCCTATCTCGTACTTAGTTCCTGCGCTGACGGCACGCAATGGAATTCAGTACTTACAGAGCTCTAGGAAATATCTGATAAATGTAGCAGAAAAGAGCAGAAAAGTAAAAGATGTCGCTGGTCCCGAGGTCGAGTTCGCGTGCCACGCACAAGCTGGCTGCCCGCCGTTTCTGGAATCTGCGCGTTCCTGCTTTGGCTTGGCGGCTGTGGTGGCGCCTCCAATCACGTGGTAGGAATCCCCAGCCAAGCTATTTCTGGAGCGCCCGGCGTCGGAATACAAGATCCGTGAGCCCCTGTTAACATGCTTCGAGTCGGCCAGCATTCGCCAGTTTCTTTTCCCCACACCCCACACCATGCCAGCCCCTCGAATCCCCCTCAGGATTCCAAAGTCCCGCTACTTCTCAACCTCAACGCGTCTTCAGGCGTTGAGTGCCGCCGCTCTTCCAAAGGCAGAGCAGATATCGGCAGAATGGAAGGGAACCAACGCAACAGGGGCCAATACCAAGAACTTTATTGGTGGTCAGTTCGTCGAGAGCAAGAGCTCCGAGTGGATTGATGTGCATGATCCAGTAAGTCTTTTGAATTGGTTTTCAGTCATTTCTTACATGTCCTTAGTCCACCCAAACCGTCTTGACACGCGTTCCTCAAACAACCGCTGACGAATTCAACCAAGCCGTGGACGCTGCATCCCAGGCTTTCAAGACTTGGAGTCGGACGAGTGTCTTGACCCGTCAAAAGTTTGCCTTGGAGTGCGTCTCATTGTACATATAATTCTCTGGGTTAAATATACTTATGGTGCCGCCTTTGTGTACTCCAGACTCCAACACCTTTTGCGCAAGAACGCAGACGCCATTGCTGCTAGCATTGTGTTGGAGCAGGGTAAAACCCTGGCTGGTACGTCATCCTCTGCTTTTCATTCTTTTCCTATCTAACTCTGTGAATAGATGCCCATGGCGATTTGCTTCGTGGTCTCCAGGTTGTCGAAACTGCTGCTGGAATCACTTCGACATTGCTTGGCGATAAGATAGAGGGTGCGTGCTACTAAATACTCAAGGCCCATGCTTACCCGTGCATTAGTGAGCAAGGACATGGACACATATGTTCGGCGTGTCCCATTGGGAGTTTGCGCAAGTATTGCTCCGTTCAACTTCCCTGCGTGAGTTCCTTGAGTTCGCCTCGGAAAAGTGTGTCTCTCATCGTATTTGGAGTAAAGAATGATCCCCCTGTGGACAATACCAATGGCTGCAGTCACCGGAAACACCCTGGTTCTCAAACCATCTGAACGAGACCCCGGAGCTGCCATGATGATCGCCGAGCTGTGCCAAAAAGCAGGTGGGTCCTCTTTCTTTCGTAGGTTTCTACGGGTAGCGTCTGACAAATCTCAAGGGCTGCCCGACGGTGTTCTGAACGTCGTGCATGGCGGTGTTCCTACCGTGAATGCCATTTGCGATCATCCAGCCATCAAAGCAATCAGCTTCGTTGGAGGTGACAAGGCCGGCAAACACATTTACGACCGGTGTGTTCTATTCCTCGTGTCCCTGACATGTATTTGAACCTTGTACAGAGGCACTCAGAATGGCAAACGTGTACAGGTACGTTGTTTGGTTGTTGCTCTCACCACCAAGTTGCTAATCGTAGCTTTAGGCCAACCTTGGTGCAAAGAACCACGCTATTCTCATGCCAGATGGTATCACGACCCGAATAAGTAATAATGTTGCTACAATCTGACGGATTCTACAGCGAATAAAAATTTGGCCCTCAATTCAATCGTAGGTGCTGCCTTTGGAGGTGAGTACATCCCAAATACACCACATGTCAGCTATCTCAGACTAGTTACAGCTGCAGGTCAACGGTGTATGGCGGTCTCAGTCGGTATGTTGCTTTTGCCGTATCCAAGCATCTTGGCATAAATTAAGCTGCCCTCATAGCCATCCTCGTTGGAGAAGCACAGTCCTGGCTTCCAGAACTTGTCGAAAGGGCAAAACGACTGAAAGTTAGTGGAGGTTTCGAGTCTGGTACAGACGTGTAAGTTTCATTTTCACTCATTCTGGTTGCCCCCGATGACATCTCTTGCAGTGGCCCTTTAATTTCGCCTGCAGCGAAGGAAAGGGTCGTTCGTTTGATTACTTCCGCTGAGGAGGACGGCGGCGAAATCATTCTGGATGGTCGCTCCGTCTCGGTTCCTGGATACCCTCAAGGCAGCTTTGTGGGGCCTACAATCGTCAAGGCAGGCGTTGGCATGAGGTGTTATGAGTGAGTTGTCGATGCCAACCAGTGCTTGACATAACTAATCACAAAGAACTCAGTCAAGAGATTTTCGGTCCCGTTTTGGTTGTCCTGCACGCCGAAACGTTGGACGAAGCGATTGAAGTCATCAACAACAATCGATATGGAAATGGTGCTGCCATTTTCACTCAATCGGGTGCCACCGCTCGCAAATTCGAAAGCGAGATCAACGCAGGACAGCTTGGCGTTAATGTCCCAATCCCCGTACCCTTGCCCATGTTCTCGTGGAGCGGAAACAAGGTAGGCCGAACCACACTTTTCGTGGAGATCTGCATGTTGACCATGGAACAGGGAAGCGTCTTGGGAGATGTCGGATTCTACGGCAAGAGGTGAGATATTCCCTTCTATTATTCGAAGTTTACTGTGTTAACATCTCGCATAGTGGAATCAACTTTTATACTCAAAACAAGGCAAGTCCCTTTCACTATTCCGTCATTTCAACCACTAATTGGTGTTTTTCGGCAGACGATCACCAGCTTGTGGAGAGCCGAAGACGCTATTAGCAACCGAGCCTCCGTAAACATGCCAACCCATCACTAATCATGTAGGGGTATCCTGTTTAGTTTTCCTTGCCAAATACATCATCTAGAAAGGCGTCGGATAGCCGTACGCATTGTTTGAAGCAGTCGTCGAAGCCACTCTGTAGTGGTTGCGAAGAGGAAGAGTTGAATAGACGTGAATGACAATACTCCATTACTCACCGCTCGACCATAGTAAGGGTCCGGAATTGGCTTCCCGTCCAAGTAAGAGCCCCAGAGAGACACAGTCGCTGTGCTATTTGAAGGTTTCATCGACTGGAGGTGCTTCAGGTTGTTTTCATCCGCGGCCAGGATATGTGTGAATTTGACAAAGTCTGATGTTGACACTTGGCGAGCAAGGCTGTCGATTGGGACGTTGTTCTGCGAGATGTGCACTGTAAGTTTGGCTACGAATACGTCTGGGAGTTGGAGGCCGCCTACTTTCTTACAAACTGCGGTCGTCCTCAGTTTGAGTGAATATCAATACCAACGTTTCATGTCGTCAGATGGATAGGTCGCGCACCTCTCATCAGGCTCATCTCCCACATGATATCCTGCGGTCCCAGCACTGTCCACGGTGATATCCAAGCCCCTCTGTTTCGCAGTATGTTGAAGAACAGCTTCACCCATTGGTGAGCGACATATGTTACCTGCCACGACAGTCAGTCATCATAGACCCTTTTCCATGCGTCTGGGGCCTTACCGAGGCATACAACAAGTACTTTGACGTCTTGAGGATTTGGAGCAGACATTTCTAGAGTGATGCAGTGAGCAACCTTGGTTAAAGAGGTTTATCTGATGGAATTTGGTAAAGTAGCCCCTGACTGATTCGTGACAACCGGACTCTCTTGATCAGCTTGTTTGCCATGCCAGCCAGTGAAACCGTGACAATACATGCATTAGCACTACCACCACCAGCCATCCTTAGCCCTTAACCAGAGGTCTAGTCAACTCACCATGTCACCGCCCATTTCTCTATTCCTCACTACGATTGCGTCTCAGCCGGTATTAAGGAAGAGACAAGGTGATTATGGATCTACTATCATCCTAGGGCTAATTAACATCGCGTGGCGGGAACACAGAACTGATTGAACCTTTCTATAGAGTATTTGTTGAGAATCCTCCAAGCAAAGAAGATACCCTTTACATCATATGATCTGGCTTCGGACCAGGATGCTAAGCGCCTGTGGAAGAGGAAAGCTCCGTTAGGTTCGAGACCAGGAGCTTCAATCGTCGTACTTAGCCTTATGAATGAACACAGACAAGCAGCAACTTCCTGGATACCTCGTAGGGTACCAGTTCGTCGGAGTGAGCATGATCTCTTAACCTCGTATTCCTTGACGACTTCTAACTAGTTGCCCGCAGACATTCAATGATTTGTGAGCAGATCCTACCAGGAACTTGCTATCTATGACTTTAACTCGAGGCATTAGTGAGGAGGCGGTGGAATACAACGAGCTCGACCGGCTACTCCAGCTCAACGAGCCTTGGGATCCGGAGGTTGACGAGTTGAGACCACCCCCAGCAGCGAAGACGATCGGCGTGCCAGGTGCAGTGTTGCCTATGCAGATGACCCCGGACCACATCAGGAAACATATAATCGCGGAGCAGCAATCACCGCTGAGGATAAAGAACAAGCCAAGCAGGCCAGTCAACAGGGAAGGCGGTCCCGCAGTTGTTGATGTCGGCAACGAGCTCAGTGGATACGGTCTGCAAGGCGTGACAGTAACGGAAGACGAGCTGAAGGATCTGATGGCTGATCTTGGCCTAGGGGATGACGAGGCTAATGACTTGGCGAAAGGGTTGGTTGGGTCGTCCAAAGAGAGTGGGTCAAGTAAAGGGACCAAGGCCCTTGCAACTCGCAAACCAAAGGCCAGCGAAGTCAAGGAGGTTGAAAAGCCGAGCGAAGTCACGGAGGCCGAAAAGCCAAAGACAGAAGAAGATACGACAGAAGAGAAGGGAAAGAAGAAAGAGGTTGTCATTGACACGAACGAGGCGGAGGGGAATGCCGCAGAGGCGGATGCAAAGGCGACAGAAGGGTCAAGTCAGGTTGAGGAAAGTAACTCGAAGGCTAACAAGGAGGACAAAGCTTGATGTTTAGGCTTATATGTATGGGTATCAGTGGAATCGCTTCCGTTAAGGAGTGTAATGTGTAATATAATACAGCTGGTTTGTGAAACGGTCATGAGTCGTCGTCTTGAGGCTCATGCTTGATGCTTGTTTTACGTTGTCGAAGTCGTTCAGGTATCGGTTCCTCTGCCGGGGGAATCAGTGTAAAGGACTCCTCTTGCTTCATTCCCAATCCCTGATAGCTAATTGAGTATGTGACCAATGGTACGGGCAAGCAGGTACTCACAGTTATTTCACTAACGCTCCTTTTGGCATGTGACTTGCGTTTCTTTCGAGGGAACGCAATGGAGCTTGTGCCATTCCTTCGCCGGGGTTTTTCCTCGCTATCGAGATCTTCAGGGTATGCAGCTTGTGGAAGCATGACTGGAAGGATACAGGATCCAAGTATTGTTAAGAGAATTGTGAGGAACGCGGATGATGCCCCCAAGGTCGATATAACTGGGAACCTGATGGCAATTCCACTAGGGATTGATGCGTGAGTGAGGTCATGGAGGCTAATGAAGCTTGGGACATACCGAATACCGTGAGGCACGGCAAGGCCACGAAGAGAAGCGGACAGGACATTGACTTCCCGACCTTCGCCCTGGCCCAAACTCTTCCAACCGTCCAAACGACCGATGGTGACGTTCGCTTTCATGGCCACTGCGCCAGAAATGAACGAAGACAGCAACGGAACCTCAATGTCAACAACATTTGGCGCCCCGTAGAACCAACCAGCTTTTGGAGCGACAATTAATGCCTAAAAGCATCAAATCAGCGGGCATGCCCATGGACACATGTATGCAGACCTACAGGTCGTCGAGAGGTTGCCAGGGTCGTGTCGCTTGTGGATAACAGGGTTAGGGTCGTCATGAAGTTTCCCAACTTGACGTTTGAGTCTGTTATGGGCACTTTGAGACGCAAAGACACGTCGTAACGCTGTTGCGGATGCAGAGACTGAAGCAGGACTTGGGCATGTGGAAGTGCGGCGTCCCTATAGTTCTCGGTCAGAGTCGAACAGCGCCTGAATGATACTCCAACTCACCCATACTGCATATACACAGGTGTTTCCCATCCTGTCGTGAGATTATTCCAGACGACATAGCCAGCAAAGGCTGATATCACCAGTATAAGAGGAATAAAGAGCAGACATACGACAAGGGGGACAATCTGGGGGGTATATGGTCGTAAGAGAGTGAAAAGGGCCTGGAACGAGGACAGGAGAAAGCCATTCGACTCTGGCGACTCTGCGGTGACTTGAATGCCCTCTGTTGGCTCTTCCTTGGACATCTGGTGTTGTCGAGAACTTGGAATGTTTTGAGCTGGCCAGGCGCTTGCCACTGTGCAGCCTGTGACGCTTGTTGGGAGTCGTCCTGACAATCACATGATGGCGAGTCCGCCTTGGCTTTTACCACAATGTCCTCCTCCACCTCTGTTCACCAGCTATTCGGTCTTCCTCCCACATCGCCAGCACTTTCCGACTTCTTATCATCTTTGGACAATGGCAAATTGCTACCTGATCCAGACGTTAAATCCTATCCGGATGCAGTCTACTTTAACTACTATTCCCTGGGCATCAGCTTCCTCTATGCTCCCGGCAAGGGGTACAAGCCAAAAACAGGAGTCAAGTATGGAGAACTCTCGTTGGACAATCTAGCGTTGGACAGTCTCGACGTATACAACACTCCCGAGTCCAAGGATGCCACAAAGTCTGCTTCATCGCGTTCTGAGGCTGCCTTCGTCGCATTCCCAGTACCTTTGGTCCTCAACCTCGCCCCCAACGTGAAAGACAAAGACGGGAACGTGCTTACGCGTCCTTCAACCATCACTCTATCAGAGGATATGACGGGTAAAGACTTTGTCCAAGCGATGGGGGAACCTGATCGGAAAGGCGGGGGTGCGGGGCCGTCTTCTGGATCGATTGGCATCTGGTGCGAATGGTCAGGGGATGGGATTATGGTCGAATTTGGAGGAGACGCATCTCGTGGTCCTAATGCTTGGGAGCGCGGCAAGGATGCACCTTGGAGAGTTGCTACTATATTTGCACCCAAGCAGGCTTGACAACCCTTGACAACCTCGTGTCGACGTGTTTTCGCCCGCCGAATTGCATATTTCGAATCACGGTTGGCTTTCCACACCTCCAGACGTCGTTATGGGCATGATCCGCACCTATTATACTTCTCCATGTGATATTTGCGCTGCCTTCAAAACAACCACTTCCCCCCGCAATCTGCCTAGAATACTCATTCTAAACCATCTTTTCATCCTATCGAACATGGCCGTCCCAGCTGAATTGACCACCTTGAACCTCTCGGGAAAGTTCACTTTGGTAAGCTCTCG
Organism: Coprinopsis marcescibilis; assembly: GCA_004369085.1. Classification (NCBI taxonomy): domain Eukaryota; kingdom Fungi; phylum Basidiomycota; class Agaricomycetes; order Agaricales; family Psathyrellaceae; genus Coprinopsis; species Coprinopsis marcescibilis. Next base: position 1,064,380 of record ML210146.1, on the reverse strand, counting down.
TGGTTACCTGTCGATCGCAGTCGCTAGAATCTCGTTTTAGAACAGGTCCCTGACAGACCCCCGCACCGATACCATCCTGTCTTTGCAAGGTGTTGGCTGGTTGAAGAGGAAAGCGATTAGCATCGGTACCATCACCTTGCACGTCAAACACAGCAAAGGCGACGATGGTCTCGAGCGTATTAACATTGACCAAACTATCACTGGTGGTATTCCTGGCACCAGTGAAAGCCGCATTCTCTCGTGGGAAGAGACGGCGGCAGAGGACCATGTCTTTGGTGCCATGATTCAACAATCCCGGCGTGTCAAGGAGGCAGAGCTCGACATCGATTTCTTGAAGAACGGCTGGACTGCTGATACCATCGAACACGGCCTCATCCAATCATACACCCAGAGTGATACGCCCAAGAGCGGCACCACCTGGATTGCCAACCAGGTGAGCCTTTCCATCGTTGTAATTATACAAAATACTCAAGCCGAACATACTAGGCGTGGGGTATTCAAGATATCAATGGCGAAAGGCGCTATGTCAGACGCGTCAAGTTCACTGGACCGAAAGGGGAAGATATCGAGGCGCCTTTGGTGTACGACTACCGTGAGTTTATGAACGCAATTACCACATACCCCGTTCTTACACGGTTATTATCTAGTCGGTCCTCTTGATGGTTAAAACGTTCAATTTAATATGTAGTTAAAATATATGTAACAACTAGCAACAACCCATTTTGTATCTTATGCACTGTACATTTTGAAGTCGAAGACACGACGATATATTCATTGCCAAGGTTTTGATGTGGACAGGTTTTGAGGCCGTTCGATCGCACACGGACGTTCTCCTCCGCTATTACCTACCACCATCCATGATCTTTGATCTTTCTTGAATCCCTTCCACTAGTTCTGCGAACAGCTGGAGGGACCGTAGCGCCATGTCCAAGCCAGAAAGCCAGCAATCCTCTTTGTTAGACACCAGCCAGACCGCATCAAACGAAACCGTCGTTGGGGACCCTGAGGCTGGTCTGCAATCCCATCGTCGGAGAGGTCCTGCTAGGACCTGGATTTTCCAAAGATTCGACTCTTTCTCCGTCTCACATCCTCAAGTCTACTCTCGTATCTCTCGAGTTGCACTATGGCTGCGTGGTCCACGACCCAAAGTTGATTTATCTCGTGAGTTTATCCACTTCTCCTGATCTCGACCTCCGACTAACGGTCAGACCAAACAGCTATTACACCGTTGCTAGACATCGACTGGACAATTCGCGGAAAGAGGATCTATCTGCCTATAGAAAGTACCATTCTCAAACGCACACGACCGCTCAGGAAGCTATGGCTATTCGCAATCCTCACAATTGGCTACATCGTTGGCATGGCCTTTTTAGCCCGTGCGCAGGCCTACATGATCCCCCCGGAAGCCTCATGGGGCTGCGTTGGAACATTCTGGGCGGCAAACAGTCAATGCGGCCTCGATGGACAAGACTGCCTGCCCATGAATACCTCGGAGACTTTCGATTTTCGGTGCCCTCCTGGTTGCCAGAGCGGTATATTGCAGAATCCTCGGACCGTAGGGGCTGAAGAGGTTTCATTCGTGCCTTTGCTTATTGGTGGTGGTGATCCAAATATTACATACAGAGCGGATAGCTTCATTTGCTCCGCTGCAATCCAAGCGTACGTGCTGCTTTGTGTTGTGTTCAGTTTCGAGTTCTTATTTCCTGTTCACCATAGGGGGGTTATGACAAATGAAAAGGGCGGTTGCGCGCGGCTTCACCTGGTGCCGGACTTCGTCGACTTTACCCCTCGAGCAGCCAACGGGTTGCAATCAATAGGATTTCCCTCCATCTTTCCCCTTGCCTACCGATTCACCAAAGAAAGTTCCTTTAAACAATGCTCCGACCTGCGTAACGAGGGTCTGGCCTTGAATGCACTGGTTACCGCGGCAATATTTCTCCTTTTCTCCCCCAGGCCAATAATTGCCTTCTGGTCGCTGGTGTGCATCGGCTTTTGGCACATTGGTCTGGTCTCAGACCCGGTCGGTCAAGCGCCAAGCATCGAACGACTATTTAGCTTGTTTCTACCCGCCTTATATATCGCGTATGCCTTTTGGAGGTTCGCGTTCCGCTACACGCTTCCCGCGTTGCTCAGTGCCGCACCATTCGAGACCACAATCCTTTACCTGCTTTCATTTTGGGTCGGAATTCTCAACCCCAGTACCCTCGGTAAACTCCCTCTTACTCGTCTGACCGCTGCAGACATCGGCGCACGGCCCGGAAGCTTGGCCACATTCATAATCCTACTCCTCGTCGTAATCGCGTGTGCCATAAACCAACTTCGCATTATGCGAAAAACCGGTTGGCTATTCTTCTACGCTCGATGGTATGCTCTAGGTGGTCTAGTTTTGTTAGGATTGGGTCTTTTACCCGGCCTATCACTCCGCCTGCACCATTACATCTACCCCATGTTCCTATTTCCTGGGACGGCTTTTCCCACTCGCCCTTCTGCAATCTTCCAAGGCCTTTTACTCGGCCTATTCTTGCACGGTGTTGCAAGATGGGGCTTTGCGGGTATTGTGCAGACCGTGAGCAGCGTAAGTCCCTTTCTTTATGTCTTAGGTAAAACCAAACCGACGAATACTTTACAGCTCCGTGCCGATGCCGTCTCTGGCTCTGGGATCCCCACATTCCTTACCAATTCATTGACATACAATACCACTATTCCGCTCGCTAACCAGACCGTATCGTGGGCGCCCATACCTGCGAACGATTTCTGGACAGGGTTTTCGTTTCTGATTGACGATGTTGAGCGCTACGCGGGCGACGCACTTAACTTCTCTTTAGCGGCACTTGATCCTGATTTGCCGCATTTCTTCCGCATTGCAGTGAGTACTCGATCTGGACTTGTCAGTTATGCTTACTGACAGTATTTCGCAGTACAAGTCGGATAGCGGGGTTGGAGATTATACCAAGGGTGCGACCCTGTGGCCGAACGGGACATGGATAGATCCCCTGCCTGGGTCTTCATACTAGTCGCATAGCCAATATTAATTATGGTCTGGTTACTGGAGAGTTGAGAATAAGGAAATTTGTGAACCGCGAAAGCTGAAGGATTGCTATCAAATTAAAGGGGAAAACGGAAGAAGGTTGATCGGGATTTTCCGATCAAAGGCTGCCATTTTCATTCAAATTCATTGTCCCTCTGAGCTACTGGCCACATACTGCTTGCGCGCTAATTCCGGTGGTCTGTGGTTGATTATGAACCACTATCACGGTTGACCAGGCGCAGCATAAACCGCCGTCACACGTTTCAAGCGTTGCTTCCCTTGCACCCACGGGCTGGTTCCAGAAGTATCCACCGGTGATGAACAGTCCATGAACACCTGTGCGACACATCCATCATCCTGGCCCATCCAACGACTATCGCGAACTGCATCATAACTTGTCGACGAGCAACACAGGTGAACGGTTAGTATCCATATCACTGTCGAGGCAGACCGAAAGAACACTCCAACCACGACCACGAACAGACCCCTATCCATGGCCACCCCCTCAGCACCGGCAGGGCAGTCTGACGCTCGCGGGTGGAGGGCACCGCGCCAACATTCGAAGCGCAGTAATCAGTCGAAAGGGCAGAGAGTTGGCAAGTCTCATGAGCCAGACACCTTCGCAAACAACGGCTGGGCTACCAGTTCGCCAAATGACAATCGTCCACTCGACAATTCCGCTTGGTGGGAACCAGATCCCCAAAATTGGGCCAAACCTCCTGCAGGTGTTAGCCGGTCAACCTTGGAGGAGGTGATGGATTACCAGGGACACCTTCATCAGGAACTTATTGGTGATCTGGTCGCCTATTGGCTTCAGGGCATTGAAGCTGCGGATCGAGGAGAAGAGTTGAAGCTTGAAGCTTTCCTGGACGCAGCCATTGCGGAAAAGAAAGCGTCTGGCTGGTATTGGAGCCCCAGCGATTGTGAGGACAAGGCTTCGGGGAACGGATGGAGTCGTCACAAGGCCTCCAATCCCGAGCAAGACAAGGCTGATGAAAACAACGGGTGGGGAGTACAGGCAAATACTTGGGGAAATGGATGGGGTGCCGAGCAACCCAGTAATGTGATAGATGAGTGGGGCATTGATCATCTCAATGATGCGATGATGAGGGGATGGAATATTGGTGAGGGAGATGGAGGGGGTACTAAGCAACTTAGGAAAGCGGCAAATGGTTTGAATGCGTGGGGGAAGCCAAATAATCTGGACAACGAAGACGGCTGGCAGGTCAAGTCGAATGCGCGAGGCAACGCTCGGGGGCGCGGAAGAGGCAGAGGTAGAGGTAGAGGCAGATTTAACGACAATGCCCAACCGCGATGGTAACCTCAGGGTGATTTTCTTTCGTTGGCACAAGGAGACTCTTGAATACTCTGAAACACTACCATCTACAAGAATCTATAGTTCAAGTAATGACCCACGCGCCATATATTGTGCCAAAAAGATCACGAACTCAACCCACTCCCATGTCCTCATTCGGGCGGTGATGGGAGACCGACGGTGAGACAGATCCTTAAGGCTTCGACCTAGGCGGTATGTCCGGCTTTTCCAGTGGCTTACTTTAGTGGATTCTAGCATGTCCATGTAGATTCATCGAGTGGTCGTGGTCTTGTAACGTCGTTGCGTCACAATGGCAATTCTTTGGCCGTGTGCTGTATCTTGGCCGGAATAGTACCTATGTCGATGGATTCCACTGAATAGGGCTGAAGCGTTGACCCACGGCAGGTGAAACAAAACTACTAAGACTACATTGCTCCATGCAATGACGCACCGGGGTCAGAATGTGTATATTTGTTAAAACGTCGAGACCAGCCGGACAGAGAATTCCCATGACCTCGAGATACGATACGGTCCCTTTGCCACCCGGTTGGACAGAACAGTATGACCCGCAGTCAGGGCGCAATTTCTATGTGGGCAGCGTGTAGATCTTCGGTGTTTCAGTGAATTGACAGTCAAGCAGGTAGACACGCAAGTTTCTCCCCCAAGAGTGATATGGTACCACCCGTACGAAGATGAGACATATCTCAGCCAGCATCCAGAAGCACGAGGTTGGTTACGAGGTTCGAATTTAGCGGCATCGCAGGGAGGTCCAGAGATATCGAGAAGGTGGTCGTACGGTGGAAATGCAAGTACGCCTGCGCCTTCGCCGTCGATGGCCACTGCGAGATCACCCCACAAAAAAGGACTTTTGGAGAAGCTGAAGGACAAGGCTCTGACCTCATTAGAGGCACGCGACGCGTACAGGAGACAGGATGCCATGGTAGGCCGACTGAGAGTGTTGCTTGGATCCCTGTTAACGGCTCTATTTAGACTCCTGCAGTAGGCCCCGCCTCTCAGTACTACAACCAGCAGCAATATTATCCGCCTTCTCAGGCCCCAGCATATAGTCGCCCACCAGTTCAATACGAAGTTCCTCCGGTAGCAGCAAGCTCTGGTCGGCGTCGCCATCATGGATTGGGCGCCATGCTCGCAGGTGCTGCAGGTGGCATGCTTTTGGAAGATGCAATTAAAGACCACCAAGAAAATGAAATGATGAACGACGACTTTGGTGGTGGATTTAACGGCGGGGGCTTCGACAACGGGGGATATGGCGGAGGATTTGATAATGGGGGATTTGGCGATGGAGGTGGAAGTGGCGGTTGGTTCTAAGGCACAAGATGGGCTTGTTTACATAAATGTAATCATTCGCATAGTTTGATTAATCACTGGCATTGAACTTTATGACCGTCATCAATTCTTCCTCATCTACCACTTCCAGCCTGTGATACTGCGGTCCTGAAATATCGTGATAGCTCTCTGACGGCTTCTAACTCATCATGGCGCCAACACTACCGTCGTCGTTGAGCCCACATATTTGCATTCTCCCTTCACCAGATCTGGAGGAGCTGCTGGAATCAGCGTCATTGCCTCCTCTGCCCCATATTCTGCAGTCGTTCTCGCCATTACCTCAAGGTATTTAACATCTGCGCCACTCGTAGGCCGTGACTCAACACATTCCAAAGTAACAACGAGGACGACTTCGTTGGTGTCTGTTCCGCACAGTTCATTCGCCTTGCGATTCTCCGACCTGAACGAAGTAGAGGAAGCATGTCGCGAACCTGAAGAACAACGCGCAGTCCGCACCTTGGATTGGATGGCCGTTCGCATTGGCAAACGGTGTGAGAAGTGGGTGCAAGAGGCGGAATCGTTGGGTGACAAGGCAGGGGACGATCGCGTAAAGTCGCCATGGTGGGATGAGCTGAGGAGATGTGCTGAAGGCGATTTCGTTCCAGACAAACACGAAGGCTGGAATCATCCTGCCGCAGGTAACTATCCTGACTTTCGACAGATACTGAATGCACACTGATCTTCCTGACAGTCATTTTGGCTGTGTCAACGATGGCGCCAAACCCATTACAAGCGATCACAGCTCTACATTCACGACCGTCGCGGCTTCCTGGATGGGTAGACCCCAACTTTCTGCGCTATACCCTGATAGTCCACCCAAAGAACTCCCCGCTATCTGATGAAGAGTGAGCCTTTTGGTAGCTATATTTTTGGGGATTCTAATCTCGGCTTTATCTAGAGCTGGTGCCTTATTCAATGCCGTGAAAAAGCAATATGGCTTGCACGCTTTTATGCTTCCATTGAATCTCCCTTCTCCACCTCCACCTCCGGTGCCTGTACCCGCCCTTATGCCGAGACTGCCACCACCCCCAGGGCCCGAATCACCGTTTAACCGGCGTCAATCCAATGTGGTACCACCGACTCCTGCTACAGCCAATATCCCCGGTATACCTTCCAATCCATACGCACTGAACACAGTCAGGTTAGAAGAAAAAGATATCCAAGCAACTGCCCGATTCACTCGTGAATTTGTTGTGATGAGTCTGATTCCTTGGATGGAAAAGTGCGTCGTAGAATGGAATGAAACCGTGCGTGTATTCATGTGCATTCCTCATTTGGCCTAACCCTTCTTCAGTATTCATCCACAAGGCGTCTACCATCCCGATTATTTTCATCCACCCGCCGCCTGTTTGGGTCACCATCACCGTCTCCCGCTCCTGGACACTCTTCCTCTGCTTCTACAGCATCACTCCCCGCTAGATCAGCATCGGTGTCCCAGGGTACCAGTGGTTTGAATCCTCTAGCTCAGCCTAGACGCCTTGCTGAATTCGCCACAATCCTTGGGGACTTCAAACTTGCTATTAGCGTGTGGGACTCGCTTAGAAAGGAGAGCAAAGGAGGCTCGGTGGGTTTTGCATACACCCGAATCCTATGCTTCATTTCTAATCCCATCTCCTAGGATGTTCTCCCCCTCCTCTTGTCACCTTCGCCTGCCCTCCAATTGCATGCCTCCAACGCATTGCTCAGCATACATCCCCATCTCGACGAGATTCCGCCCCACGCCCAACTTCGTGCACTTTTGTATGCTGTGCGATGGGAAGCATCGATACCCCCGGCAGACTTCTTAAGCGATGCTCTAGAAGGCGAAAGGTGGCTAGTGTGGGCGGCAGGCAACGTTAGTCCACTGAGCTTTATGCATGAACGATCCAACGCTGATTCGCGAAATCAAGGCAGAAGAAGCACCAGCAGCTCTTTTGCTTGCGCATGCGGCTTTGTTGAGTGCTGCGAAGAAGAAATCTTATCGAAGGGCAGCCTTCTGGTATGCCTCTGCAGCCAATAGGTTGGAGAAATGTGGCCTTGTGAGTGATATCTAGCGATCTTAAGATGGAGAACAATTCAACTATGACTATAGAAACCTTTGACGGTCCATTTTTTGCGGAAGGCACACGCCTTATATCAGATAAGACCTCCAAAAGAACTTTCGCCTTCTTTCTGGGACTCGGAAGGCAGATCTCCCTCCAGCTCTGAATTGTCCGTGGATATCAAAGCAGGCATTGAGCATCCGCTAGGTAGGTTATGCACTTCACTTCTGCCGAATGAGCATATCTCAGCATCTTTTAGCACGTTTGTTGTATTCAACTGGGCATGTCGGAGACGCTGTACAAATGTTCCTAGGACTGCTTAGGGTGTTGGATAGTCAGTCAGTCCGACCTCGGACCCAACTAGAAGGATTTCAAGATGATGACAACGACACATCGCGTGACAAGACATTTTTAGATGATTTTCGGGTAGCTTTTGCAGTAACGAAGTTCTCTGGTTCATCAACGTCAAAAGTGGCTTACGTTTCCCATTACAGCACCTTTCGACAACGGAGCCCGAGCAACTTCAATCCCTTGACCTCACCATTCCAATCAAGCTTTGTAAACCAAAGCAATCCAAACTCAGGTTTACTACAGATAGCAACAACTCCTCCCAGTCCGAAGCTTGGGAGAATTTGGATGGTGAATGGACCGCGTTTTGGAGATCTCAGGGAAAGAAGGATGGTCTAATCTCTGAGAAGAAGGTTTCCGCTGGTGGTAAGACCTTATACGCCATGTTGCCCTGCTAGTACACTGACCACCTCCTATTTAGAAACATTTTGGGTAGACCTAGCTCTCTGCAATCCTTTGGATACTGATGTCGAGCTCACCAATTTGACTGTCGAATTGGAAGCCAACGGTTTAGGTGATCAACCAATTCCCATTCAATCGTTGGTGGAAGTGGACATTATCGGTGAATTAACCTTGAACGCAAAGGAATCTCGAACGGTGGGCGACATATCTCACACCTTGCGGCTTTGCTCATACCGCCATTTTAGGTGCCAATCGCCGTAAAGACCCTTCAGCCGGCCTCGTTGATTGTTTCCAATGTCAGATACGACTTTCTAAACATCCTCCCAGTTACAGAGTCACTCGCCTCTACTGGACGCCGCCTTCACGACACTTTGCAGCAGAGGCAGAATGCCACATATGCTCCTGATGTTCTTCTCAAGGTCAACATTGTGAAGGCAGTGAATAAGGTGTCCGTGGCGTTTGTTGACGACAGAGAGCTCGTCTTCAAGCAAGGCGAAATCTTTGAATTGCAGATTTCGATAACTAACACTGGGGATCGGCCTGTGGGCGAACTTTGGTTTCTCTCTGGCGGCGAGCAGGAAGTGTGGGTTGGCTCAGAAGATGCACCAATTTATAGTAAGTTAATCTGGGTTTGTGTCGTCAGACCTAGCTAACAGGGTATCTCAGCGAGCTCGGATTCCGAAATAGTTAAATCGCGAAATTCTCTAAAACCATCCGATCCTCATCAAATCCAACTTGGGAATCCACTAGAACCCGATTCAAGCATAACCGTAATAGCGTTGGTTCACGCTGAGCGACCAGGCACTCACGAAATCTTCATTTCCATTGTGTTCCGCGAGGTCAGTATTTGTCCCATACACCGCTCTTAGTGATTAAACGCCAGGCCTTCCGCACACCAGTCAATGTCCCAGCCTTTCCATTGTACACAGCTTTCGAGGACGTTCGACGTCCAAGCTCTCCTGGATTTCACCGTCTCTACCACACCATCTCGGTCCCGTGACCATGCATTCACTTTGAGTCTTGAATCCGCGTCCCTTTCATCATCTTCCACCATCTGTATAACCCAAATATCCACGATCAGCCTTATCTGGAAATGTAGAGGGGTTGACACGCAACACACGTACGAAATTTGGTTCTGTTGATAGCAATGATTCTCATTTCACCTCTAGTTCCATAGCACCTCTCCAATCAGCAAGCTTCATCCTCGGCTCGGAACAATGGCTTGATGGATCCGGAAAGAAGGAATGTCTGGACTTCTTGGTCAAGAATTTGGACGATGTTCTGCGAGGGAAAATGGCGGAATCCCTAGAACCTCCAGAAGTTGACTTGATTTGCAGTCACGCTATCAGTGTAAATGCTGACCACATTTCTTCTCTCGTCGCACTTCATACTCATCGATGCGTCTTTAGAGACGATCATTACATTCGGACAGTCTGTGGGGCCTGATACAAACAGGAAAACAACGATTTGCGTCACAACTCGAAAGGTTGCAGCATCCCCACATACCGGAAGAGACGCATGCCTGTATATTCCCGCTGAACAACCCTGCGAGCGTCGACATCGTCGTTTTTTGGGAAATCCCAAGAGAAAAGCGAAAGGGCTACATGACGGTATACGGTATCCCGCTGGGCTCTTGCCATGGTCCATTGGACCAAATCATCTACAATTTGGAGAATTCCAAGGTTAAGCGGAGTATCTACGCCGAGACTGTGAGGGAAAAGGCCGAACTTGTTGAAGGAATCCGTACAAGTGTGTGGAACGCCGACACTGATCCCACAGTTGCCACCGTTGAGGAGAATAAGATTATCCACAACTTTGACAAAGGGTGTGTTCACCTGTGTTCTTTCCCTGACCCAACCCTTGTTCATCCTTACACCCCTAGACCATGTCACGCTGCCGTGAACATCATCGTCCGCAACAATTCCCCTCTTTATGATTCTCGGGTAACAATGAAGCTGAAGCCCGGTGACCATCTGCACACATCCCCGGATTCAATGTACGTCCGCCCCTAAAAATCCTGCTTCAGATATCTTACGATCCTTCAATAGGGTTTTGCCCAGCAGTGCGCCATATTCAGGGAGGTTGACTTTTCGCGCGACACTTTCTCCAGGAGAGCAAGTCGTTCTGCAGCCCAAGCTTTTTGTAGATCGACCCGGGTTGTACACCATCGCCCCTTTCGTTTTGGAAACTGAACTTATCATCGAGCCATCCTCTGATTTAAGCTCGGTAAAGAGGCGGACGTATACCCAGGAGCATCCCGCTTCGGCTAGTCCTTGCGTTGAAGTTCACAGTTATTGGGAGTAGGGGGTATATACAGTACATTGGTGTGCGCACATATAAACGACTGTTTATGAAGATTTGTCCTCGTCCTTCTTGTCCTGCTCCTTCTTGCGAGCGGCGGCCAGTTGCAACTTCTTGACGCGGAAGTTGAAATATGTCTGCGAGAGCCTTAACGTCAGATCCGGAAGAAAGCACAGTACGAATAGGGGCTACTTACGCCCAGAACAAACTGAACAGCGGTAAAGAATGGGACCCAAAGCTCGACAGGGATGAATTTCTGTGCAATTGTGAGGGAAATGGGTGAAACGAGCCAGGATATCTTAAAAATAGGTGTCAGAAGTTCGGTTTGTATCTAGATGAAAACAGCGGAGCATTACCCGGATAACGGAGAAGAATCCGCCTCGAATGGTCTTGATGATGGTGTCTAGCGAGGTTGCGCCGTTGATGACAGCCATCGAGGCCAGGAAAGCTGGATGCGACACGCATTAGTTACGCGAGAACAGTCTGGAAAGGCCTATTGCGCACCTGCGGTTTGAACAGGGGCCACGAGCAAGTTGTTGGCGAGAATCTGGCCAACCTTTGCTGCAGGCGAGTCTTTGCCGGCAAAGGCTTTCTGGAGCTGGCCGACGAGAACGTGGCTGAGGGGAGCCGAGACCAGGAATCCATAGATACCCATATTGACAGCTTTGAGGTTAATGTGTACCGATTCCAGTACCTGTATCACGGCTGGCGAACCCTTGGTGGTTTTTGCCGGTACGCCTGCCAAATGGCTTCCAATGACCTCCTGTAGGATGCATACGGTTCCTAAGGCTGAACTTAGTATTCGGTTCGCTGTGTGAATGGGTTGCTGACGTGCCTGTGGTCAATGCCTTGGTTCTGAGCGGATGCAAGGCAAGCTGGGTCAAGTACTTGGCCAGAAGAGGGTGAATCTGTTTCTTGGAAGCGTTCATGATTGTAGACCGAAGGGAGAAGATGCAAGGCTCTGACACGTCCTTGCTGACGGGGGTTTAAGAGGAAATGTGGGGTACCAGGCAAGCGGATACAAATGTTACCGAGATTACCGAGCCGGACCCAATGTGCTTTCTTTCACAGATACTGTCGCACGCGTTCTATCCATTCTTAAGACCGGATATATGTGCAAATACTCTAGAAAATATGTAATATAAAAACCATCTAAGCTAGCCAGTCTCCTGAGACCTCCTATTAACTCTTGACCCTGTAAAAGAACATTGAGCACTTTCTCCGATGATCGCTCAGCAGGAATCGACGTACCAAACCTTGACATAGTCTGCAAATGAGACCATGCAAACGGTTTGCCAGATACCAAGACCAATTCGAGGGGTAACACCGCGATAGAGGCCCTTGAGGCCGTTTTGTTGGTAGATATATTTGAGGGTGTTGGCAATGGTCAACTTGGCGGGACGGTTAGCGTCAGCGGCAGCGCCCTTGGCCATGCTTTGCATCTACCGTCACGAAGATATCATCAGAACACTTGCAGATACCAGAGTAAGGAGCCACGCACCTCAACACGGATGACCTCAATAGGTTGGTTCCAGGTAGCAAGCGCACCACCAATAGATGATGCGACGATCTTATCGACGGCACCGAGACTCTCGTTTTCACTCTTGCCCTTGACCTTGCGGATCATATCCTCCGCCAAACGCGCGAAACCCATTCTGAGATATCATGAGGGAGAAGTAACATTTATGATGACAGCGATCACTTACCGGGAACCCCAATTTGTGCACTGTCGGACGGCAACAGCATTGACACCCTTGTTAACACCAGCAAGGCCTTCTCTCCTGTAGATATCGCCGAAGACGGCCCAGGTGGATGGGGGTTTGATTCCAGTAGCTGCGGTCTTGGCACGGGTGATTTCAGCAGTCTTCATGCAGGTCGTGAATCCTGATAAGGGTCAATACAGCATTCCACAGCTTATAGCTTTGATGTGCGCTTACCCATAGTAGCATATGCTTGCGCAATACCACCAGTCATTCCACCGAGCAAACCAGCTAATCCCGGGTTGATTCCGGCAGCGAGCGTAGCACTCTCAACTTCAGACGCAGTGAAAACCAACACAGCACCCTTCGTTGAAGCCTCAATCCAGGCCCACGGGATAAGACCTTGGTAGAAGCCGACGGCACCACCACGGGCCCACACGCTCTTGAGTGCTTGGAGCATGGTCTGCGAGCGGTTGGCCGCCATTTGTGTCTTCAGAACCTCAAGAGGTTGTCCCAACGTCGTGACCTGGAGTAAATGTTAATATTCATAGACGCCTGTCGGTGAGCGGGATGGACTTGCTTCCTGCAGCGGGGGTCAGAAACCATGATACGTCAAGCATAGAACTGGGAAAAGGACTCACAAACTGTTACATGGCAAGAAGAGACGTTGAAATGGTCAACAACACGTCCAAACGCGTCGAGAAGTAGAAGAAATACCATGTTCATGATGCCACCTGTAACATGCAACTCTGGTCAGCGGGTGCGCTATCGTGTCACGGCGAGCTTTGCTGCTTACCGACTGCAATGTTGGACCAGTTGACGCCCTTTTGGCCTGGTTCCCGTTGAACACCCATTCTAAACTGTCAAAGGGGGCGGAAGAGATGGGAGGGGAGAATGAAATGGGAAGAGGGAGAGAGGTAGCAGTCCCTAAACATATAATTTTATAGATTCCTTACCAATCGGACCACATCGGCTTTACCGGGCCCTGCCAGCAAGCATCACTGCGTTCCCACAGAAAACATCCAACCACAATTTCTATATCAGCCGCCAATAAACTAGCCAATCACACTATTATCGTACGGGGTATGTGGGGCAATTAAACAGAGCGTCTGCGGGAGAATTCGATACTGATCAGAAGAGCTGTAGTAAACATATGAGCTGAGAAAGAATAACGTAGATAATGCATGGAGGTTGTTAAAACACCGGGAAACAGGCACAATAATGGTAAAGCGGAAGAGGTCACAAACCGAGATCCTTTTACGCCGGTTCGGTCTTCTGCAGGCGTTCAAGGTCTTCCGTTAGTCTAAAGCATGATTGTGTCAGATTAGAGCAATCATGAGGGAAACCACGAGTGACGCACTGCTTGATCTCCTCTTGGCTTTCTTCCTGTTCTTGCTCGAGGTATTGGATTTCCATTGCTTTCCGGGCAACGTCAGCCTGAAGATGTTCGGATTTGGTCAACGCGCCCTCAAGTTCTTCCTTCAGAGCCTTAATCGCCTTATCGTGCTCTGCTTGGAGGTCATGGATCTTGAGGTTATGCGCCTCGTGCAACTTCGCAAGTTCTTCCTTGGTGACACCAGGCGATGTGGGAGCTGGTTGAGGAGCCCCGTTTGTCTTGGCACTATTATCCGGAGCAGCTAGAACAGCTTTTACCGTCGACAGCTCTCCTTCAAGATCAGAAAGCTTGACGAGAAGCTCAGACTTCTGCGTAGCAAGCAAGGTGACTTCTTGGTCGTGAGAAGTAGTCAGGCGAACAATCTCGTCTGCACGACTTTGCGCAGCCGCTTCCAGATCCTTCTGATGCTTGTCCGACATTTCTGCCAGAGATGACTTGGTCAGGCTCAGCATGTCCGATGCGGCGGAAAGGTCGTCCTTGGTGATAGACAACTCCTTGCTCAGACGAGCAACTTCTTCCACGTGCTCTTGAGGCACAGTTGGAGGGGCATTTGCAACAGCACGAGCTTCGTCGCGTTGCTTGCTGATAGCTTCGAGTTCACTGCGGAGGGATTCCACCACTGTCTTTGATTTGGAAAGATCATCCTTCGTTGCCTTCAACTCGAGGTTGAGGTTGTTGAGCTTCTTGGTATAGTCGTTAACAGTGTCTTCGAGTGACGACGCGTGTTCGTTCTTGACAGAGTCAAGGGTAACCTTGTTGGAGGCTTGAATCTGCTCAATAGTTTCTTTTGATTCGTTGCGCAAGGCTTGCAATTCCTGGGAGTGGGCTGCCGCAGCCTCCGACTAAACGATGATGAGTTACGAATGTCAAATTTGACGGAAATCCACGAACCTTGGCCCGCTCAAAGGCTTCTTGCAGGAGAGTTTGGTGTTCATCCTTCACGACCTGAACTTTCCCTTCATAAATAGCTTCTTGGTTCTAGAGAACGAATATCAATTAAGTAGACCTCATGCTGGATATTAAACGAACACATACCCGCAGTGTTTCAGAAATTGATGCAATTTGAGCCTGCAATTCACCTTCCCTGGCAACCTGAGCTTCTCGGAGCTGCTTGATTTCCTCTTCGTGGGCAGCGTTGGCTACAACGACATCCTGAGCTGCTGTTTGTTGGGCCTCCAAAGCGGTCACGAGCTGGTCTTGGACAGACTTGAGGACCTCTTGCTGCGCCTGATACCGCTCTTCCGCCTCTTTGAGATCACCATCGTGTTTGTTCGTCAAGGCTTCGATCTGAGCGCTAAGCTTAGCTTCCTTGCCGTTGGCCGCGTTCGTTGAGACATCCAAGGCCTTAGTAGATTTGCTTAGTTCGGCTTCCAAGGTTTTGATGGTGGCATCCAGCTTATCCCGATTATCCTCGAGTTCCTCGATCTTCTCGTTAAGTTCCAAAATTTCCACTTCCAATTCCGAAACTTTGCCAGCGGTCTCTTCTTTTTCAACCTTGAATGCGTCGACTTGCGCTTTCAAAGCAGCCAACTCGGCTGCTTTGGATTCCAACTCGGATGTGGCATTGGAAGCGCTTCCGATGGCCTCCGCGTGCTTGGCCTTCAAGCTCTCGAGCTCTTCAAATACTGTTTGCAAGTCCGCCTGAGCTTTGAGCAACGCATCCTGCTCGAGAGAAGTAGCTTGTGCCTTCTCTGACAATGCTGCCGTGAGGCTGGCCTTGACAGTCTCCAATTCTTGTTTGGCGGCAGCGACGGACGCTTCCAAGTCAGTAATCTGAGTTCGAAGTTCTTCAACCTCTGCAGCCCTGTCGGACTCGATTTGTTTGGCCGAGTTAAGCTATACGGCGTCAGATATCGTTAACTCGAACGATGAGGGAAACAAGCACATACCTCAGTCTTCAGCTCTTCAATCACTGTATTCTGACTTTCCTGGTCACCTCCAGAATTGGAAAGTCTCTCCTGCGCTTGTTGAAGCTGTAGTTCGAGTTCGGCCTTCGCCTTCTCGAGATCAACAGATAGGCCGATCTTCGATTCAGCATCGTCTAACGCGGTTTGGAGGGATACCTGTAGAGTCTCGATTTGCCCTTCTAAAGCCGTCACCGCTTCAGTTTTCTCTTGTATCGATGCCTCTGCCTCGGCGAGCTAAAAGAGGGGTTAGGAACGCGTTAGTGAATGCAAGTGGCCTTTGATACCGACTTGAGCTCACCTTGGCCTGAAGCTCCTCTGTCCCCTTGCTCTCCTTGACCTCCTTGATCGAACTAATCGAACCAGATGAAGGTGGCTTGGTCGTTCTGGATGCCAGCGATGTGCGAGCAGAGGTTGGTTTGGTGGCAGTTGCAGTCCTGGTGGAGGTGACAGCGGGCTTGGTGGTAGTTGTTGCTGCAGCCTTTCTCAAGCCCTCAGAAACCGATGCTCTTGGACGGGTTGTAGAAGACTCTTTGGCCGAAGTAACTGAGCCAGATGGTGAGGTTACAGACGCGCGTGCTCTGGCCGAACCCGCCGTCGAAGGCTTGGAGTTGACGGAAGACGACAACGGGGGCTTCGTGGCAGTGGTGCCGGGTGGTTTCGTAGGAACGATGGAAGCACGACGGGTAGCGGAAGCAGCGCTGGGGCGAGAGGCAGGAGTCTTTGGGGCAGCGGTGGTGGGTGCTGCACTCGCCGCCTTCTTCAATGTCGGTGCAGATGCAGTGACCGACGGCTTCGTCACTATTGCGCCTCCCGACGTCGAAGTCTTGATTGGTTGTGGGGCTTTTGTTGCTCCCGCCCCAAAGGTTCCAGAGCTCAGTATCTAGCGAAATAAGCTCGTAACGACGAGTAATAATGGGAGAAAGCAAAACGTACCTTCTTGACGGAAGGCGACGCCTTTTCACCGTTTGTATTGCTAGCCATCGTACCCTTTTTGACAGTTGTTACTGGTTGTCTGATGGTGTTTCTGAACGTCCCAGAGGGTTTCCTGAGCTGACCGTCCTGGCTGGTGGAGGAGAGATTGGGGGATGTGTCGGGAAGAGAGAGTTTTCCGTTTGTAGAGGCAGAGTCGGGCGTTGTTGTGTGATGGTCACCTGGCCCTGATTGTTCGCCTGCTATAACATCCATTGGGACAGTGACCGTGACAGCATCATTATGTCCACGAGGTGACACCTCCACAACCGAGAATGAATTTACCTCAGAGCTTTGCAGTTCTGTGCTCATTGCGAAATGAAATTTGGTAGAGAGGAGGAGATTGCGACACCGTCAACGGTCGGGCCAGCTGCTAAAACAGTTGTTGTGGGAATAATAATACTGATTGATCGTATGTCTCCTATCTAGCCGTCACATTTTTCTTCCGGTTCTCATCATAAGATCGTTGCAAATAGATTCAGAGCATTAACAGCCGGCTCCTCTAGCGAATGGTGGTTATATCCAAGCACAGCGACCTGTATAATTTCGTCAAAACTCGATGCAATGACTGGTGAATGTTTTGTTTCGTACCGATCCAGGCTCAACGTTGAAATGCGTTCCTGTTCAAAGTTGAAGAGCATTAAATCTCAACCAAGGGATTATGAAGCTTACCTAGGGACAATGGAACGTTTATCCAGCGAGAGATCAGCACCCGATTGAAATGGCCATGTGCTACAAGAAGAACGTCTCTTGCGTCGGACAGCCCTTCGACATAGGCTTTATGATGCTCGCGGACCTATTCCGTTTAAGCTTGCCGTCAGGAACGTTGGTGTATGAAGCTCACCTTCTCTATGACTGTATCGACGCGCTTCTCCATCTCAGTCACCGTCTCCCCGCCAGGGCAGCTGCAGGATTATGTTCGTGAGTGTCGCAGTCGTCGCGGAACAATGGCCCTTCTTACCCATCCTTCCAGATGGACCAGGTTGGTTTGAGCTTCTTTATCTGTGATGAGGTTAATCCCTCATAGTCGCCTGGATGGCATCAGTTAACGTCTCGGTCACTCTTCAAAGCGGTGCACACCATAGTCCCACTCTCTAACTTCCTCGGTTGTTTGGAGTTTGGGAGTCTCCTGGTTCACGAAAAGTAAGTCAAAGGTACGATGCGCGCGTTGCCGCGGGGATACAATCGCAGTGGCGATATTTCGAGAATCGATTGCATCTGCCACCGATTGCTGTCAGTAGACTTCTGGTAAATGAGCAATCGGCCTACTTCCGGGTCCAACCAACCGCTCAGCAATCGCCTTGACTTTCTCCTCTCCTCCAGAGGTCAGTGGAATATCTGTGCGTCCTGTCTGAATGGGCGTTATGTTTCTGCAGGACTCTTCGGAAGGTAATCCCTATACATACATGTCTCCTGTTGAAATATTACTCGCTTGGCAGACATTTGGGAACCCTTGATAAACGCACCCATTTTGCGACCACTCTGTCTCGCCTGTGATGGGAACCTGGAAGTTAGTAATGACTCGATGTCGCCGCTCCGAAGACAATTACCGTGTCGTACTATGAACAGACGGGGCATTGGCTGAGCCATCGTAAGAGATAATCAAGATCCAACCCTTACTCTGTCATTTTCAAGGATGTTAGAATTGATTTACCGGGGTCTGTAGTGCAAAGCCGTTTGGCTTGGCATCATCTGCATGCGGAAGGCGCGCCAGCTTGAAGGCTGCGCGGCGGTTGGGGAAGTCTTGTTCTCTTATATTTACCATGTTTGACGAATGTAGGAATCTCTGATACTGCCTCTACATGTCATTGTTAACCTCGCAAAAGATGTAGAGCATACCACTGGGGGCTCTGCTAAACTTCCAGGAGCCACACCTCACCTGAACTACGAAGGATTCGAGCCGCAGTATCCTACTGATGACCTCAGACCCGATCTCGAAGACGTACCGGTGCGTGAATTCGTCGCGTTCTTGCAATTGAACAGTCTTAAGCTCAAGTTGCCTCCAGGATACTCCCTCAATACCACATCCTCCTGATGCTGCTGTCTTTGACCTCGGTCGAGTGCAGTATTCCTTTCCAGCACCCCTCATTTCTTTCGTCATCAGTTCCGACATGCTGGTTATGGGACTAACCTCAAACCTTTTGGTCCTCATTGAGCTGTCTCATGCAGACCAAGTTATCAAAGTCCAAATCCCTCGAAAACCCTCTGACATGACTATCCACAAACTCTTCATGGACCCCTCCGGCCGACACATCATTATCACCTCCCTCCAAGGCGAGAATTGGTATCTGTACCGCTCATGGAAGAAGCCTCGACAACTCAAAGGCTTCAAGATGGTTATTGAAAGTGTTGCGTGGAACAAGGCTGCGCTTCTGTCAACCTCTCATTCGACATCAACCCGGGAACTGCTCATCGGAGCAAGAAACGGGACCATCTACGAAGCTGTACTTGACGCGGAAGAAGACTTTTTCAAATCACAAGAGCGATACCTCCAGAGCGTATTTGCCCTTCCTGAACGCCATCCAATCACCGGCCTCAAATTCGAGTACAACACTCCGGCAGACCCCAAGCAAGCACTGGTACTGGTCACGACATCGACGCGAATATACCAATTCTTTGGCCCCGTGGAACGTAAACCAGACGAACATGGTCGCGTCTTCACATCCCTGTTTGCCCAATATAGGGAAGCAGCTCCGAGTGGGTGCCTTCCAATCCCAAGCTTGACTTGTAACACTCACCCCGGTTCAAGAAATTCTCGAGTTGCCTGGAAACCTGACTTATTCCGAACTCCAATTCTACACCTCACATCCCGACCAAGCCACCTCTCAACCGAAGCGGCTGGCCTGGCTGACAAGTGAGTAACATAACAGGTTTCTTCTTCGCTTCGCTAACGACCTGCATCAGGTCAGGGTATCTACCATGGTCTGCTCAACTACAGCCCAAGCCTGGAAGACCATATCGACTCGCCGCGATTACTGCAGTATCCGTCACTGGCCGTATCTCCAGGAAAGGATGGCCAAGAAATTCCCCTTTCGCTGATGGTGACCGAATTCCACTTTGTTTTTCTTTACAAAGACAGAGTGGTCGGAATATGTAACCTGGACGAGAAGAAAACCTACGAGGAGATTCTTCCTATCGTAAGTCTTGAGTATCAAACCAGACCTTAATGCAATCTCAGTAACCTTTCAGAAACCGGGCGAAGAGGTCCGAGGGCTCGCTGCGGATCCCGTCCGCAAGACGTACTGGGTCTTTACGGACCAATCTTTGTTTGAGCTTGTAGTTGCGAATGAAGATCGCGATGTTTGGCGGATATATCTTGAACAAGGACAGTATGATGCAGCTCTGCAATATGCAAAGGTAGGTGTGCCTTCTACTACTGTACCATCTGTGCTTTCTTGACAGTCCCCTTCGAATAGACCGCTTCACAGCGAGATCAGATTCTCAAGGCGCAGGCCAATAGCTACTTTGACCAAGGGCGTTATTATCAAGCAGCTCAGGCATATGCGCACTCATCAGCACCATTCGAAGAAGTCGTTCTCAAGCTTTTGGACGTCGGGGAGCGCGACTCGCTGCGCGCATACTTGATTTCACGGTTGGAGCGCACTCGGAAATCGGTGAGTTTATGCAATTCGTCGTAACACGACACATTTAACGCAAAGCTTCTAGGATGTTACTCAAAGAATGATGCTTGCCACTTGGCTAGTGGAATTCTATCTTGGCAAATGCAATGAGTTGGACGACATTATTGCCTCGCAATCGGTATCGCAGAACGTCGACAACTTACAAACGGAAAGAGCGATTCTGGAAGATGACTTGCGACATTTCTTTGAAACTTACAAGGTATTGTAGATTACTTTATTTTAATATTCAGTTCGCTAATCGCCTCTGCCTCTCGATAACCAGCAAAACCTGAACAAGGAGACTGTCTACGAACTCATTCAAGGGCACGGGCGCAGTGACATGTATTTGTACTTTGCTAATGTCGTTGGAGACCATCAGCGAATAGTGGAGCACTGGATTCTGGAAGAGGAATGGTTGAAAGCGATTGAGGTCATCAACAGACAGGTATTTAGTGCCATCTATCAAGCGCTTGATTCTCGACTGAGACCGCCTCCAGAACGACCTCGAGCTTTACTACCGCTATGGATCCATCTTGATACGTCAAGTACCAAAGGAGACCGTTGATTCGTGGCTTCGTCAACCAGATCTAGACCCTCTGCGGCTTATCCCTTGTTTGCTGCAACTACAACACACCCCTCGAGACCCCCTTTCGCCTAACCAAGCCATCCGATATCTTTCCAACGTCGTCTTTGATCAACTCAACCTGTCGCCGACGGTACACAACCTCCTGCTCACGTTCCATGTTTCACCGACATCGCCGCCCCGGAAATCGGACTCTGATGACGACGGATCACTCCTCAGGTTCTTGCAAATCGCACCCACGGATCCGATTACTGGTAGACCCTACTATGACCTCGACTACGCCCTCCGGTTGTGTTCGACTGCTGGCCGAACACAGGCCTGCGTTCAATTGTACTCCAAGTTGGGTCTCTGGGAGAATAGCGTTGATCTCGCTCTTGCGAAAGGAGATTTGGAGTTGGCCAAAATCAATGCTGATATGCCGGATGATGACCAACCCCTACGGAAGAAATTGTGGCTCAAGATTGCACGGTACGTTGTGCAGGATAAGAAAGATATCAAGTCGTACGTATTCCCTTTGCCTTTGCGGTAAACCTTCAATGTTCATTTTCGTCACAGGGCAATGCGGTTCTTGGAGAACACGGATCTACTGAAAATCGAGGACATTTTGCCGTTCTTCCCGGATTTTGTTGTCATCGACGACTTCAAAGAGGAAATCGCCCATGCCTTGGAAGGATATTCCGCTCACATCGAGGAACTAAAGGCTGAGATGGATGATGCGACGAAGACGGCAGACTCTATCCAGAAAGACATCGAGGCGTTGAAGAATAGGTTCATCACGATTGATGCAGGCGAACAGTGCTCTAACTGCTCCAACTTGCTGCTCATGCGGCAGTTCTATGTCTTCCCATGTCACCACGCCTTCCACGCTGACTGCCTCATCGGCATGGTAAGCCGGAACCGATGTCCTGGGATGTAGCAAACCTTACTGACCATCATTTTCAGGCAAAGGAGTATCTTCCACCTCATGCCCTCCGGAGGATCATTGCGCTACAGAACCAACTGGTCAAGGACGCACCAACCAAGAAGCCGGCCTTGAGCGGTGGGGACATCGGAAGGCCACAACCTGCGACGCAACGGACACTTCTATCTGCTAATTTTGGACCTATCGCGAACCCGCTTCAAAATGGAGCGAAAGCTGCGAACTTGATCGGTCGCGGTGTCATCTCGGCGGGAGATCGGCTACGCGATTTGATTGTCCCAGACGCGTTGGCAAGCTTGGTTTCGCCAGGGACCTGGATTCCAGGAATAGGAGGAGGGCCAAGAACTACGATCCAGGACAAGCTGTCAGGTCCTCGAGCGGAGAAGATCAGAAGCGAATTGGATGACTTGCTTGCCAGCAACTGTCCACTGTGCGAGAGTGTGATTGTTGGGCTTGACAAGCCATTTGTCAAGGAGGAGGAAATGGATACATCGTGGGCGCTATAACAACCTTTTTGTAATGGAACCGAACAGTTGCTGAGTTTTGGAAACGGAGTCAAATTGAAAAACGAAGCGAGGTGAAAACTGTACAGAGGTGCTAGTGATTGACGGTTTTGCTGCGTCCTGCTCTTCGTCGAAGTCGAGCCGCTTTTCTGGCACCCATCTACGCGGGCTAAATTAGTGACGGCAGGAGGAACGCGAATTGCAAGCCTTGCCTTTGCCTTTTCCTCTTCTATTCGGATTTTGTCCTGGGCAGCCTTTTTACGGTCCATTGTTATCTGTCTCCGCCTGTGATGCAGTATGAGAAAAAGAATCAGTGTAGCGAAGCGAGTAACGAGCGCACCGTTGGAAGTCGGCCTCTTTCTCCTCCTTGAGCTCTGTCTGCAGCTTTTTCACGGCCTTGTCTTTAGTTTCCTGCCGTTTCCTGTCGTCCCATTTTGTTCTGAGAGAAGGCTGCAGCTGAGAGCGACTGGATGGGAATGAGAGAAGATCGAGGTAGAAGAAGATGAGACGCACACTGTTGCTGTCTTTTGCATCTTCCATGCTTTGCCTGATACCCGACCTCCGCTCGACGATGCCAGAGGAATTGGTAGAGATGACTGCTCGGCGTCCATGACAGATCTAGATAGCATTCATGAGCAAAAATAGGAAGAACAGGAGACAGATTGTCTTACAGATGGTTGGAAAGAAAAAGAATAATATTGAGACAGAGCCCGAGAGTAGTGAATTGTACATGTTTGTTAGGACGGGCAGAAATTGATTTCCCCGGTGACTGTATTGCTCTCACAGGGCCTCGCGAAAGGCAGCGACGGTTGGACCAACTCTTTCCGTTCCCTCCACTTTCTTTTCTCATCTCCTTTTCTTTTTCCCCTCTTTTTCTTCTATTTTCCTCATCGTCCCCGATGTTGGGCTCTCCTTATTCCTCCCAGGACAGTCACGACCGACATATGCGGGCTCTGCTGGATCAGCGAACAAGTCGCGCGGACCCCAGTCGCTTCTCAGCTCTGTCACAGTTCTCAGACACACCGTCGCACTATAGCCGAGCATATTGCTCGCCGAATACCTCAGATAGAGGCGATAGGGAGACTTTTACGACAGAATACCTCCAAAACGACACTCGTTTACCCGGAGATAATTTCAACGACCACCGCCAGATCAGCACCCTCAACTTTAGTGACGACCGACACTCAGCGACGAGCTCACCAGAAATTTATGATGACGACCCACACTCTTTTGAAGACCAGCAGGAAGACAGCCGTGTTGACTATCTCGGCCCAAAAATGCGCTTCCACTCGCGCGCTCCATGGGAACTGGGGGACTCGGCGGTGGAGGAGGAGGACGAACATGTGGAAAGCCCAAAGCATCTCGGTTTCTCTTTTCCCTTTCGCGGAAGCGCCAAAGGTGGCTCCTCAAACCCACACAGCCCACGATTTGTCCATTCGACATTAGGCAGACCAAGCGGGGACTCGTTCCGTTCCGTTCCCCCAAAACGGTCCTTCGACACTATCAGTTCCCAGCTATCATCCCGAGGGGCTTTGTAGTATGTTCTTACGGCGACTCTAATCGCCGATAGGGATTTAACTTTTTTTTTTCTAATTTATTTAGCGCCCTTGCTCAGGAAGGTTTATCAGCCACCTCTCTTTCCCGACCCACAGGACCTGCTCCTAAGGATAATGGCCTGATTGGAAAATTTATTGGTCGCACACGGCCATCCAACGCCCAACCGCCCTCAATCATTACTCCTTCAGCCCCTTCTTCTCCCGTTCGCTCATACGGAAATTCTCGACTGGCACCTCAACCAACTTCGAACACTACTCCCCTCGAACACGGAAACTCGAACAATTCGCTCTACGACTCGCACATCACCGACCTCACTTATCAATCAGAGGAGCCGCACGTAGTTCACCCATATGCGAACCCAGATCTCATTGTCACATACGATGCGGACCCCGCTCCTCTCTCACCGACGTTGACACAAAATTCATCTGTGACCCGTAATTCATCGAACGTCACGGTTACTCAAGCATACTCTCCATCAGAGTCAAGGGCAGTTCACGACACCAATGTCCTCTCCCAATCTAGCTCGAGCAGCATTTCCAGGGTTAGGATGTCCACTATACACGGGAAGGGAATATCCTCTCCAATCGCTGTACAAGGCAGCTTATTGCCAGGACCAATTTCGAACGATCCTCAGTTCGAATATGGTTCTCCAGGAGTGACAAATTTGCACGGTTGGACAGATCGTGTTGTTCCGCCTTCTTTCAATCTGATCTCATTGGAGGAAGCCCGAGCACAACGCGCAAGGAATTCTGCGCTACCTGGGGATTCGACGCAAACAATCAGTTCATCTGCTAGTATTGCTTCTAAATCGACAACCACCCCCGCATACAATGATTCTTCCAATGCCTTCTCTCCGTCGTCATCTGTCAACAGCCGTGTGCGTGGGAGGACAGTTAGCACAGGTTCTAAAGCCAGGAGTGCAATCCAGTCCATGGTTGGGTCTGTCAAGTCGGATCGCAGTGACTTCGAGGGACCTGTATCACCTCATCCCACCAACCCTCCTCAGCCTCCCAAGCTCAAGCACAGGAAGAGCGGGTTCCTTCGGCTATTTAATGGAGGAAAGGACAAGGAAGAAGAGGCGTTGCCTCCTGTACCACATATTTCCTCTGACTTGCAGTCGATCTCCAGGAAGTTCTCCGTACCAAACTTTCCCAGCCGCGAATCAATTCCTGACAGGAACGAACGCCTACATACCTCGGTGGCAGCGAGTTTAAAGCCAACGCCGCCAACGCTCTCTATTAACACTGGCTCCCAGCCTTATCACAATCGTGGAGCTGTTTCGGACGAATTTAAAGGCTTAACCGATCCTCCAGGTCCCGCACGTCCCTGGCTACTCGCCCAGCCACAAAGTGCACCTGCCGACGTTGCTGTATTTCCGCCATTGCGACTTCGCCCTATATCAGGGTTGTTCAGCGCTCAATTTGGCGAACACATCATCCCCGAATTCCAAAGTAATGCGAGTGGCTCAGTAACCGACGTTGAAACACCCACGACATCCAGTCCTCAGACGATTGTTTCTCCCCTTACCCCTGCACCAACGGAAACATTTTTGAAGCCGGACTCCGAGGACCAATCAACCACTATCAAGGCATTGCGCGCGCAGTTGTCGTCCTTGAAGGCTACCTCGGAGCGGCAAATTTGGGAGTTGGAAGGCCAAGTTCGCGAGCTGAAAGGGGAATTGGAAGGACTCCGTATGGAACATCGTGACAGCAGTTCGCATTGCAATGAGTGCGGGCGTGGTATATGGACCGCGTCGCCTCGTAGCAATTCACCACCTTCCAGTGGTGTAAACACTCCGAACAGTGGAAGGAGTGTAATCAATCGACCTCGGGCCAAGACAGGAACAAGCTCTCGATTTGTAAATGCGCACAGTTAAGCGCGTTTCAGCCCTTGTATATTCAGGACAGTGTATCTCATCTCACCTTTTCCTTTCCTTGTAACACCACCCACTTCTATCCTGCGAGTCAATTGACTCGACCCCACCTTCGTTCAGTCTATTATTTCTTGGTGTTATACTTTATTATTCATATTCTCGCCTCTCCTTAAAATTATTCTTAATGATTATGTCGCTACACGCTCTACCAATCTGTTTTATTCCTCAAACTGTTGTTTGTTTTGGAACCAATACCCCCTCCCCTGTTGTATTCTTTCTCGGCTCATGTACATCCCCCCAGGCCTCCAAGTTGAATATTATTTAGTATTAGACTTTTTGAACACTGTTTAGGTGTAGTCTAAATTATGTGTTAAAGCGCAACATATTAAGGACCGACATTATAGGCGAAACCCAGATAGACGACGTTCCACAATTAGATCTACTATGTACGTGTTCACTCGTCATCAGCGCCAAGCAACCAACCAATTCCTTTGGACAGTGCTCGTGAAGCCTGCGAGGAAACCTCCGCGTCCCTCCATGATCCTTCACTATGTGCGCCCCGATCGTCCGATGCAAGGGATTGCGCACGGTGGCCAATTGAGAAGGGGAAATTGGATGCCACTGACTTGAAAGTACGAGTCGCGAGTGCTGTAGCATCTGGCGTGTTGAGGAGAGGAGGAGAAGGCATATGCAGTCCATGTAACCGAGCGCGTAGTGAGGAAGCCATGGTTCGTGGAAGAAACCCTCCCGTAGGATCCAATGGCCGAGCAGATTGAAGACCGTCGTTCAGACCCTTGCTCAATCGTTCCTCTCTGGCCAGAATGTCCTCCTTCTGCAGCCTGCGCCATGCAGTAAGTACGTCGTGGATCTTGTCGGCCGGACAAAGATCCAGGGATTGTCCCAGCAACGTCATTTTGTTTTCCAATTCAGAGTATTCTGGCTGGCGACCCAACTGGAAGCAAGCAATCCAGCAAACCTCAATTGCCTCACGAAGCTTGAAGTCATCCATGACATCGCCTTGGGATGTTTGAAGTTCGCGAACTGTGGTGACCATCTGCTGGGTATTTTCATACGCCCGAGCAAAGTCTTCTGCCTGCAAAGCCGTTTCAGCAAGCATAGCGAGAACTTTGACTGTGGCTGAGACGTCGTCGCGGAATCCAAGTTTGTGACAGAGTTCGATCATAACTTCTGTGTGCTTGTAGGCGTCGCTGTTGCTCGAAAGGACCCGCGAGACGAGTGAAAGTCGGTCCTTGGTAAGTCGGATTTCGATGGGTGATATGGGAATTCCAGGTCGAGACATGACATTGAACGATGAGATTCTGGAGGTGGCTTCTATGAATTCCTGTTCGCGGCGAATTCGATCTGAAATCTGCGGTACCCCCAGGCTAAGGCGGTGGTGAGCTATCCGTTTCAGAGACACATCAGCATACGTACCAGTCGTAAGCTAGCTTCATATCCCCCATTTTGTAATTTCCTGAGCTTGCGTTGTCGTAAAGCTCAGTGGAACATCTTAGACATATGTCTTCCACTGTCTGTGCGCTGAGTTGGATCTTAGGGTGCGGACCATGTAGCATCTTTCTGGCGATGTCCAGCCCTGGATGTCGACCATTAGCACTACGGACATAGAAGATGGAGAAAACGACGTACTTCCAGTGCTGAGCAGTCCACTGAAAAAGATTGAAACGACTTCCTCCCGAGGCAACAGGCCGAATGCTCCTCGCAACCCGGACTCGCTTGTTTCCGTCAACTTCAACATGTCCTCCAGGAGCCAATCCCAATCCTCCTGCTTCTTGAGAGGATCGAAGGAACCACCTGCCCGACGAGCCATACGATTAGCCCACGCCCTCTGCTCCTTTTCATCATCATTGCTCTGGAGGAACCACCGCAGAGGTGCGGGAACACTCCATCGAGCGAGGATCTCCCCTGATTCGAGGTGAATATCAAGGATGTCGAGAGCACGGGATAATGACTGTATGGTAAGGGGTTTGAAGAATGTAAGAAGATCCTTTGGGGATGCCTTCGGTCTCGACGTGGTAGGTGTAACAAAGCTACCGAGTGAGCTGATAGTGGTATCGGCAGCTTCCTCGTCCGTTTCAGACTCGGCAGCGGTATCCCATGCTGGCATACATTCAAATATACGGCTCATCGTCGGCCACTCGTCAAGGCTGTCGCTCCCGTAAAGGCGGGCAAGTGCCAGCCGAG
Organism: Coprinopsis marcescibilis; assembly: GCA_004369085.1. Lineage (NCBI taxonomy): Eukaryota > Fungi > Basidiomycota > Agaricomycetes > Agaricales > Psathyrellaceae > Coprinopsis > Coprinopsis marcescibilis. The sequence continues at coordinate 1,036,389 of ML210146.1, read as the reverse complement.
CGGTGTCCTCATCGCTTTTCAAAACCCTCTGAGCGGCCGGCAAGGTGGGTTTCGACGCTTCGAAAACCGCAGCTGCGTATTCCAGAGGTGTTGAGAGAACGAAGTCGTAGAGCATGCGGTTGGCCAATTCCGGGTCCGGATTTCCAGCGCGTTCTGTCCTGGCTTCCAGAACATAAAGATAAGGCATCACCAGACGCGAAAGGTCTTGAGCCAGGTCTTCTGGAGTGGAATTTGATAGGTAGGCGTGAACGGTTTCTTCTGGGGTCATAGCCTTCCAGCTGGATAAGGTCCAGTCATCATCGTTCGTAGAGTGAGTGTCGTAAACGAGGCGAGAAAGGAGGCTAAGGTCTTCTCCGAGCTCATCGAGTCTAGGAATCCCTTGAGATGCCCCGTGCTGAACGATTGCAAGCGCTGCATCGATAATTCCGGTGGAAGCGATAACTTTATCAACTCTGTTGGCATACCATGCATGTAAAGTGATGGCTGAGAGAGGCTCATCTTGTCGGGGGTTGATTGAAAGGTGGCTTTCGTTGGCGACGAACACAGGCTCCACATCGGCCAGGAGTGCTCGAACCTGTGGTAACTCTGAAAAATCCGCGTCCAATCTCCAAGGGTCTTCAGGCCACTTTTGTTCCGAGTTTTCAGCAAAGTCGAAAGTGGGCAGAATGTCTCGGTATGCTGAAGGTTCTGCGTGCTCCGGGACAGCGTCCAACACCGAAAGACGCCAGGGCCATACTTCGGAGGCATGCTTTGCGAACAACGTTCGAACAGCCGCAAAGTATTGAAGAGAGGCCAAATCGCTGGCAGATGTGGCAATATCGTTCATGAGAAATTGGGACAAGGGTATTGGTAACTTTGCGTAGGACTTGATCTGAGGTGTTGGCTTGGTGGAAGATGAAGCACCATCTGCCCATGGATCGTCTTCCCATTCCTCTATCTCCTCATCCACGCTGTCTTCCAGCGACACCATTCCAGTAGATACTTTTTCCATCTCGACATAGGTATTGAGCCGGTCAAGGCGTTGGAGGAGAATCGAACGCAGTTGAAGAAGGTGGGCATCCGCTGGCTGACTCTGGAAATGTGGTAACAAAGCATCGAATTTCGGCTGTTCTGTGGAGACTATTTCTTTGCACCGGTGAGTGGTACTGTCGGTTCTTGATATGCCGTGAAGCAGAAGGGTCTGTTGAGTAGTGGTGTCGTCCAGGAGGCGGTCAACGCATGCGGCGGCGACCCAGACGTCGTCGTCGATGGATGCCAGCACTGCAGAGACTGTTTCAGGGGTGACTTGAGCATCGTGTAGATCCTCCCAAACGGTGCTGGGGGATGCGGAGGTTTGGGACATTGTGGTTGGTGACTTCACACTGTGACGCCAGTGCAGGCGTGTCACTTTACCTCCGGTTACTACTTTGATGGCCGGACCAGCTCAGTTCACTATTTTACATACAGAGATTATTGCAGCAGTAACGAATATACTTTTGAGCATGTGCAAATGTTCTATATCCAGAGGCAAGTATTCCTCTTTCCAGCCACGCAGTACCCACTCTCCCTTAGAACAACGTTTCCTAGACCCCCAGTCAGAACGGCTAATTCAGCAAGAGCAAAACCATACACAACATACCTCGTCTCTCAGATATTCACCGACGTCACTACAAATAATTCCTATCAGCAGCTGCCAGAGGACAGAAAAAGAAAAAATGCACTTACGCTTGGTGGAAAACAATAATTGATGTTGGATCCAACTTCCTTGTGTCGACCGTTGAGCGTGCGGTAACACCGAAGCCCTGGGTTCAAGTCAGAATGGCTTCAGAGATACTAAATGGTGAAAAACGCACTAGGGGAGTGTCGTTCATACTGAAGACTACCACGCCCTGATGTTCTGGAGTATCTTCTGTGATTCGTCCAAGATGTGCTTTCAACACATGGTTTCCGTAGAGGAAGGGCATCTCTCCGTTCGGCTTGATCCACACCTGCATCGAAACCGGTCAAACGATTTCAGAAACACAGATAAACTTGAGGCATACCTTATACTTTGCGTATTGTGCAAGGTAGTCCAGTGCCGTGATGTGCAGCTTAAACTTCCCACTCTTGCTGAATTTGCCAAAGCATGTCCCAAGACTGACCAGGTTCGGCCTTGCTACCGAGATTCCGAGACGCATAGACGACTCTGACACATAGAAAACTCTGTCCTTTTGCAATCTAAAGCAATAAGGCTCGTCGGGTCGATCAATCAAGTGCACGAGGTTCTTGCCCTATATTTCGCTAGAATCAGCAGAGCGTTGGGAGAAAAAGTTCCGCCACGACATACAACATAATTTGCCAGTTTCGAAAAAACGGCTTTTGATTCATCTTCTGTTAAAGGCCGCATTTGCGACTCGAGGAGAGGGATATAGAGGGTGAGGGTGGAGGTCAGGACTAAAACTCTGCTTGATCGTCTTCGGTGTTTTTAGGCTGACTTTGAATTCCGACGGAGTCAATAGCACTATTGGGCGTTCCTCCCACCCCATTAACTGCACTCGCAACCACCATGTCCGTGCAAGTTCCCTCGTTTGCTTCGTTTCCTGACTTTGAGGGCGAGTCCAGCAAGAAGGAGAACTCCGAATCTGTGGGCAAAGAGCGCGACCGTGACTCGAGCAGAGAAAAGAAGAAGAAAGACAAAGACCGAAGTTCAAAGCGCCAGCGTTCTCGTTCACCCACCTCACGAGACAAACATGAAAATGAAGATAAAGAGAAGCGTAGGAAACGTGACAAGGACAGGCACAGTCATGGTCATCGAGAGGATAGCAAGCGACGTCGCAAAGAGGATAGGCGTACCAACTCGGAGGCTACGGACACAATCCCCAAGCTAGCGGAAGATGATTCATATCGTCTCTTCTTTGCTGACAGAAAGCCGGACGTTTTGAACGCTCAATATGGAGGCCTGCATCAAGGAGACATACCCAGATACAAGATGGTAGCCGGTACGTATTCACCCTTTCATCTACAAATATCTAAACATATTTCAGGGGGTAGGCGTGTGCTGGGACTTTCACCTGCGTTTGTGGTTGTTAGAAGGCTAGGAAAAGGGATAGAAATCGGGTTGAAAAACTCAATAAGGGTGTGTATTAGTACCTATGGCGTATTCTCATCCTGACATTTCACCTTGACAGTTGTCTAGTATTGAAGATTCAAAGGCCAGATCGGTGCTTGCGCTAGCACCTACTCGGCGCCTGCTTGGCGGAGAACCATCCGACAAGTATCAAGAAGTAGACGGCTTCATTCGGTTGCCTTCCAATAAATCCAAAGCCACCCCGGAAGATTCGTATCGCTCAATACTTTCCAAGGACGACAGCAGTTCGGAAAGCGATGAATTTGGCTACGATTCAGAAGAAGACGAAGATTCCCAGGAGGAAAACCCTCCGGAGACTTCGCAGCAGGCAAATCTTCGCGCTTTGGAGCAACGTCTTGCGAATGAGCCCGAATCGGTGCATACCTGGATATCATTGCTTGACCTCACGCTCTCGACCGTCCCTATTGCATCCAAGAACGCGACCAAAGCGCGGTGTGATATCGCACTGTCGGTTCTATCCCGTGCTCTTGCCGCACATCCTACAAACAATCTTTCCAAAGTTCTTTGGATCAAATATCTAAAGGCAGGAGAAGAGATTTGGCCCCAGCGGCAGCTTTTGGAGCAATGGGAGAAGGCGCTGAAGGTTGGAGGAGTTGAAATATGGATGGAATGGTTAGAATGGCGGTTGAGGCAGACCAATGAAGGGTTCAGTGCGTTTATAGACGCTGCTAACAGAGCATTGAATGCTTTTGGGGAGAGTGAAGATGATCAGATAGCTAAATTGCGGATATTTTGGAGGACAGCTGTTGCGGTCAGAGATGCGGGTAGGTGAAACTAGTTCGCTCCGGGGGGACGATTCTAATTCTCTCCTCCAGGATACTCTGAACGAGCGTTTGCGATGCTTCAGGCACAAGCTGAATTGTGAGCCCTTCCCTTTTGTTGCGCCAGCTCAATTGGCTCACCGTTACGTAGGGTCTCTAGCCTGCCGAATACGCTCATAAATTCATCCTTCAACCATCAACTCGACGAACTGGAGGAGTTCTGGGAGTCGGAAACAAGTCGAATAGGCGAAGATGGGGCGAAAGGCTGGAATTGGTGGTATTCCAATGGAAAGCCACAGGCGGAGGATTCACAACACAAGCCGAACGATACTTTAGAAGTTGCCGATTTGGATTTATACCGCCAGTGGTCAAATCATGAAAGAGAATCAGACAGGACAATGCTACTCCCAACGCATACAACGGCAGATCCGGAAGAATTGGATCCATATTCCGCCGTTCTTTTCGCTGATATCCGCCCAATTCTTGTCAACATTCCTTCCCCGCACGCTGGAAAGGCCTTCCGCATCGCCTTCCTATCATTTGTCGGCTTGCATTTACCCGGATTTTCGCAAACGTTGTCGTCGCGCGAGGAAATCAATTGGGATGATCGGTGGAACTTGGGCACGTTCGCCAGTACCGAGCACCTTCAAGCTATCTTTCCCTCAAACCCACAAGGCGCCGCGTCCTTGTCCGAGTCTGTTGGGGGAGTTACTGTTGGCCGCGAGAAGGAATACAATGATGCATTTGGACCGGTGAAGCATTGGGGATTTGGTCTATTTCACCCGCTCGATATCCATTTGCGACGGGATCAACCGAGGGAAGCGCGCCTTTGGACTTCTGTGGACGTCAGCGGACTGAACCCTCATCTCGTTCGGCGCTTGTTTTCCCAGCTGCGTACAAGCAACGACGACTCCTTTTGGGATTCTCTGGCATTGGCGTTTGAAGCGGCTCTCAGCATTAAAAAGTGAGTCAAGGTGTTATGTCTACTGAATCAAGCGTTTGACGGGGGGTAATCTTTCAAAAGCGCATTGAAACTGTCGAAAGCCTTCCTTTCTAGTCCGAAATCCACCCTGGAGTACTGGGTGACGCATGCACAACTTGAACGCCTGAACGGCAGGCTCGACGGTGCAAGGAAAGTGTATCAGACAATTCTGATCGCATCCAAACCAGCACCGCAGCAGGGACTCAGTCGACTGTGGTGGAATTGGGCCGAAATGGAATGGCTTGCTGGTCAGGGAGAGCAAGCGATGAATGTCGTTTTGCAGTCGGCCGGCATCACAAAGCCTAGTCAAATTGGGATTCTTCGGGCGAAGAACGCATTGCAGGAGGCTTTGTCGACTGCTTCCAACGCCCTGGATGAAGAGTACTGGTTTAAGCTGTCGGTATTACTGGAGCTATTGAATTCGGAGAGGATAGATGGCGCGTTGAACATGTTGGACGAACGCATACGACAAACACAAGGCACCTTGGCTCGTGAGCGGGTGTTAGTGGATTCATTGCTATTCATCTATCACTATCGAGCTGTTCTGAACAACCCTATGCCTCCGTCAATCCTTCGCGAACATGCTGAGAGGGCACTTCAGGAATTCCCCAACAACTCAGTCATTCTTGGGGTATTCTTAGAGGCAGAGAAGGGGCATGGCGTCTGGGGGAAGGTCAAAGACATGCTTCGTAGTGGCCAAAGTGAACAACGGGACGTTGTCAGATGTATAGAGGATGTATGGGTTGCTGGATGGGAGAAGGGACGGTGGGGTACTGAGATCGAGAAAACTAGGAGTGGACTGGCAGCTGCCGTTCAGCAGGAAAGGTACGATTTGACGTTTGAAGATATGAATGTCAATCAAATTTTTAATCCTTTTCCAGAACGAGGGGCAGCCCCATTGTTTGGCGGGTGTACCTTGAATTCGAGATCCGGGCAGGGCAACTGAAGACAGCGAAAAAACTGCTTTTCCGAGCGATTGGTGAATGTCCATTTGCGAAAGGTGAGAATTTTCATGTCCTGTATATCGGCTATTCGCTTTAACTGTTTGTTAGAACTCTATTTGTTGGCATTTAACGCCTTGAGGAGCGTGTTTGACACGCGAGAGTTGCACAGTTTGGCTGATCTGATGGCGGAACGTGGCCTTCGTTTACGAAGAGGATTGGATGAAGTGGTTGCCGTGGTTGACCACGACGCTGACTTGGAGGCACACAGCGAGGATGTTGTTGATGACGAGATCGAGATTAATGCCCAGGAGCTTCGAAGACTGAAGCCCTACTAGCTTGCTCAATATTTTCATGCATCCATTCGCGCAGAAATGTAGAAAATCGACAATGACTGCCCCGACAATGGGGACATGGAGAGTTGCAGACACAATGGATGGCATTGCTCGGCTTGACATGTGATGCTGCTTATTAAGCCGTATAAAGTCTCACGGTTTGGGACCACGACAAGCTTAGGCAGTCGGCGTTGCCCAGCTATTCATTCTCACCGTCTTCAACAGTCGCCGACACCGTCTTCGCCGTCACCGCCAGTATACGCGCGGCTCAGGCTCGTCGTCGTCAGCGACGTCCAGCCCCTCAAGCCTCGCCCTTCTCCATTCTCCGGTATCGTTAGCCTAAAATTCCATAGTCATTCCCTAGATCTCTTTTCTCTCTACTTGTATTCTCTACTCTATTCGTCGCTCCCTATTTTCGTTCAGTTATGTCGACAATTCCTGCACCGACTTTTATGCATGCTCGTGAAGAATGGCCTGATGCAGACTTCGATATCCCCGACGGTGAACTCCTCCACGCTCCATCCGACAAGGACGACGCAGACGAGGATTGGGATTTGGAGATGGATTTTGGGGAGACGGCGGGTGCAAAGGCTAAGGCAGTGGTTGCGGGGATAGCAGCAAGGTCGGAAGCTCCAAGGGTATCATCGTCGTCAGCCCCGCAAATGTTCACTATACGCCCCCCGGTACGCCAACCAGAAACCGATGACGACGACGACGAAGGCGTCTCCACTATAAAGGCGACAGGCTTGCCCTTAAATATCCTCCCCAAGATCCCGAAACAACCACTTCAACCCACTATCGACGAAGATTTCGAAGATGGTTTCGCCCTTCCCTCGGACCTCACCAAGCTTTCCCTCGCGCCAGTGTCCCTCAGCAAGAGGGGCTCCAAGAACTCACTTGAATGGGGAGAGAAGGATAATTCATCGTCTTCACAATCATCCGATGCCTATTCCAGCCTTGGCTTCGCCGACCACTACCCTTCGTCGACTTCAGCATCGTCAGCATCGTTACCTGAGACGGAAACTGAAGATGACGAAGACGAGTTGGAAGGACTTGTCATTCCATCCGCTTTGTTCGAATCGAAACAAAGCGGGCGTCAATTGAACAAGATCCTAGACTCTAAGAAGAAGGTCGACCCAGCGAGCAAACAAATCAAGGTAGCCACCCCTAATCCTGAAGACGACTTCGAGGCTGGCCTCATAATCGAGGACGATGTGGATCTGAGCCCAAGCAGACTCCTCAACAACTCAAACAGCAAATCGAAACGGACATTCAACCGTAGCAATAGCCATCCTCCTTCCCGACCTTCGACCCTCAGGCCACCATCTCGAGCGGCCAAGTTGGATCGGTCCAAATCCCCGACAGGACCACCACCTTCATCTACCCGCCAACTACAGAAGATTCGCTTATCCCCTTCGCCTCCCCTACGACCGCCTTCGAGGTCGCAAGGATATCAGAACTTCTCCGCGGCCTCTCCGCTGCCCACACCTACTCCCTCTCCATCCAGCAGCTTCTTATCACCCAAACCCGGGAGTCTTCGGGGCCAGAAATCTCACTCTGGACTCAAGCCTCCTACTCCTCCTTCCAGCACTCGTCAACTTACGCGGAAAGCTTCATTATCTGTCATCGAATCTGGCTCTAAGCAGGCATCCCGGACCTCGTTAGAAGTTCCGACAAACCAGCAAAGGCCTAGATACGATGAGCCCACTCAAGCCTCAAAGGCAAAATCGCACAAGGGTTCAACAAGCCGTCTTCAAGACTTCAAAGTACCCCCTACGAGGCCCTCCACTCCATCCTCGAACACAGCCGCACTTCGACTTACAATGCCGACACAATCAAGACTCAAGTCCCGCCCTGCACTTTCGCAAGTATTTGGCCCACCGCCAGACCACAAGCCATCACATATCCCCCGTGCAACATCTCCTCTTCCCCCTCTTCCCCCACCTCCTCGACCTCCTTCAAGCATGTCTCTAAGGGCTTCTAATAGGGCTTCAAAAGCCGTTCCCCCACCGCCAGTACCAACACCACCGCCAGTCTCAGCCCCGAAACTCCTTCGCAAGCCGAAGCGGATACGAACTTATGGAGATGGAACTGAACTGGACGCAATGGACGATCTCCCTCTCGATCAAGACAAAGAAGGCCGTTATCGTGTTCAACCCAAAGGTTATGGTAATCGAATACCGGGCGCAAGTTATGAGAAGGATAAATCCTTGTCTCGATCAGGTGACAAATCAAGCGACAATAAGGGGACTATCCGGAAAAGCAAGCGTGAACATACTTTGGGCCACGGTGCGTCTATTGCTCCCTTGTGATAACCTTTACCAACCTTGTCTTTCTCAGACCTGTGGCCAACTCCGCTAGTTCCAGCCACTAACACTCTAAGACGGACAAGCAGTCGATTAGAGTTCCCACCAAAGCCGCCACCTGCAATCGATGTCCTTCCTAAGAAGAAGAAAGGGACAGCATCTCCGGGAGCCACACGCCGGAAACCAACTCTGATACGCAATCTCGGCGGTGCTGGAGGCCCTAAAGGTACGAGTGGTGGCCACACGTTGGTTGGGTTTGAAACTTAATAATTCTGCAGTTGTCGGTGAGATGAAATGGAATCCCGGTACATTGCGTTGGGAAGGAAACGACCAAGTGTTGCGGGAGTTTGACGCAGCAATAGGCACGTCAACAAGGCCGGCACTCATAACACAACTAACGGGATCAACCATTGGTTCGCCATCTGGATCGTTTGCAAACGGTGCTCGGGTGGTTGGGAACATGTACTTTGACCCAAACCAAATGCGTTGGATCTCCACCCTCCCTCCAGACGAAGATGAGCCAGATGTGTTTGCCAACCTCGCTGACGACGAGAACGACAGTGACGCATGGGAGCGCAAGGGTGACACTATTCGAGCCAGTGCCCAGCCCTCGCGGATATCTGACGTCTCTAGCAACACGAGCACGAGGTCTGGGGCCACAGCAAGTTCAGATAGTAGCCATTCACGGACAATATCTGATTCTGAAAGCGAACGAGGTTCACGCGCGTCCATGCTCGTTGCTGACGTCGATGAAGCTTTCGTCCAGAAGTGTCGCCAAGCTGAGGAACGACATCGTTCGGAAATGAAAGGTTGGAAGACCGCACTGGGCAAATATGATCCCTACCATAATCCAGATCGTTCTCATCTGTATGAGATACGAGCCCTCGCAACACGGAAATATTGAAACCCCTATTCGCATTTCACCCCTTCGTATTTCCTCATTTATGATCGTTTTGCTTTTTTCTTGTGGATATAATTATAATACCAAGACTCACTTTCATTTGCTTTTTCCTAGCCATGTATCTCAAACATTCACCCACTCTACTCGACCACTCCTTTCATTGGGATATTCGTCCACTACAGTAATTAATTTGTATGCCCCCTTTTTTGGATCACTATGTAGTCCACTGTCACACACTCATTTGTAATTCGGTGTAATAGGCATAATCTCAATCGCAACAGCAAACAAATTTACAAACGACCGTGACGATCGCGGCAATGGCCAGCAAACAAACACTGCCCTTTGGCACTGGCCGCATTGTGGTCTCTACCCATGCATCCAAATCTGTATTCACTGAGCTCGCTTCCACATATCCGTTGAAACTCTTGTCTCCGAAAGTAACTTTAGAGGGGGTCGCAGTTGCATACATCCTCAGCTATGGTGGTGGTCTTGTTGGTGGAGACAAAGTGTCATTGTCGGTTGAGGTTCAAGACAAAGCCAAACTTGTTCTTCTATCGCAGGTGCTTGCTGTCGGTTCTACGCTTGAAATGGCTACTTATCGGATCGAAAGGGCTCAACAAAGGTGTTCAAGATAAGGCCTGGGACGCGGCTTGCATCCAAGGGTGGAGACACCACTCTGACGGTGCAAGCGATGACCTACGCAGTTGGCCCAGCATCTACCCTCGTCCTTCTTCCAGACCCCGTTACGTGTTTCCGACACGCATCGTACAACCAAATTCAAAAGTTCGATCTTGATCCAACCGCGTCCCTTGTGCTGCTGGATTCAATCACAGCTGGACGACAGGCCCTTGGTGAGAACTGGGATTTTTCGCGATACTACAGCATGAACCAGGTCAGGGTCGAGGGCAGGCTTGTGGCAAATGATGTGTTGCTTCTGCAAGATGAACGAGGACTTTCGAGCGGTCTGCATACTCGATCTTTGGGCGACCAGTTGGCACCGTACTCATGCTACGCAATGGTGGTTCTCTATGGTCCTGAACTCGAGGCGACCATACAGGACATCGCCATGCAATACGACGGACTGACAGTCTATCAGCGCAAGACGGCGGGGGACAGCATCTGGTCTTTTAGCCGCGTTGAGAACGAAGCAGCGGTTGTGCGTGTGGCCGGCAAGGAGACGGAAATGGTTAGATCGCTGTTGAAGGTCGTTCTCCGACAGCTTGAGCATGTTGTCGGACCAGACATCTATCGCAGAGCGTTTTCGTGATTGATAACTACCGCTCGGGGATGCTCCCGGCCACTGTTGGAACTCAGTAGCCTCCATGTTATCATTCACTTTATTTCTGGAACAACAGCCGTGTATAAATATCCCATTCGATCCCACAGTTCCTCAGATCCTCCATTCTCTCGCTACTATCATGCCACACCAGATAGCCTCAGCCTCAGACAGCAGTGACACCCACACCGTCGACGCTGCAGAGCCGTCTTATCGTCCCGGTACTGACGTCTCTGACATCGACGAGCGCAAACTCATGCGCAAGGTAGACTTGCACGTCATCCCCTGGCTAACTATCTTGTATCTCTTCAGCTTCCTCGATCGCGGTAGCATTGGAAATGCAAAGGTGAGAGTTGCGTCTCTAGCTACTCCTCTGATCCCGTCCTGATGGCTACAAAGCTGTACAATCTAGAGGAAGACCTGGGCATTACGGACACCCAGTACTTGTTGTCGCTTTCTATGTTCTTCATTCCCTATGCACTGTTTGAGGTGGGAACCGTCTCAATGATTTTCCCTCTATCCGTACCGATGCATTTCTCAGCCCGCCAGCAACGTTCTTTTGAAGCGTTTGAAGCCCTCCGTATGGCTATCGTCCATGATGCTTTTGTGGGGAATTGTCATGGTGAGCTCATCACCCGACGACCTGAACATTCCAATGATGCAGTCTATATGACAGACGCTCCATGGTGTGGTGAAGAACTTTGGTGGGCTTCTTTGTAGGTTTACTCGACACCCACATTCCGTATATAGCTCATGAACGGCTTCTCTCAACAGCCCTACGCCTATTGCTCGGGCTTGCGGAAGCCGGGCTGTATCCCGGGGTTGTCTTCTATATCTCAAGGTCTTGGTTCTCTTTCGCGACGGAAGCTATCCGAACCTGATGGTAAAACCTTTCACGACAGCTGGTATAAGCGCTCAGAAACGGGGTTCAGGGTAGCAGTGTTCTTCTCGTCTGCAACGGTTGCGGGAGCTTTTGGTATGTGTTTTCTCCTCATGTCCGTTCTCTTCTCTGTAACGGTACCGTATACCAGGTGGCCTTCTTGCGGCTGGAATAGCAAAAATGGATGGTGTAGGCGGTAGGCCGGGTACGTCGGTCAAACCAAAAGGATCGCTTTTCGCGACCAACCCAAGTCCACAGGTTGGGCCTGGATCTTCATTCTAGAGGGGATAGCGACCGTACTTTTAGCAATCGCCTCATTCTGGATCATTCAGGATTTCCCTGACACAGCGGCGTTCCTGACTGAGAATGAGCGTGAGTTTCAAACCGCCCCTGGCCCGATTGACATAAATTCTTATATCCGTTGTTACAGGCGTTTTTGTCATCCGAAGGCTGCAGCAAGACTCGAAGCATAGTGCTTCGGGCGAAGTGTTTAGATCGGAATATGTGTGGCAGAGCTTACGGGATTGGAAGACCTACCTTGCCAGTGCGTTGATTATGGTACCCGTCCTCGGGGTAGACCGTCTGACTATGTGCTTTAGTGGGGCTCTACATGGGATTGTATGGACCTTGGGTTCGGCATGAATGGATCTAGCTGACCATACCCTTAGCGATGGTCCTCTATATGCGTTTGCCTTGTTCCTTCCGTCGATTATTAACCAGGTGAGTGGATACTGCGGAAAGTGTTCCAGAAAGTTCTGACAGTGTACGCTTTAGCTTGGTAACCTACGGGCATCTTTAGGCCTAAATCGAAGATCTGACTTATTTTCAGGTTACATGGCGACGCAGGCCAATCTACTCTCGGTCCCCGTATACGTCTGGGGCTGCATTATGACCTGTGTTATCGGATACCTAAGTGACAAATTTGGTCGCAGGGTATATTGGAATGCGTGAGTTGGATTTGCATATGGCCCAACTAATTAATTGCAACGTCTTTTAGGGGCCTATTTTCAGTTGGTATTGTAGCATACATTATCCTTGTGACCTCAAGAACACCTGCTCTTTCGTACTTTGCCGTATATCTCGCCGTATCGTGAGTGGTCAGTTGTTCATACCAAGGCCTTGACACTGATCCCGAACCTGCAGCGCTATCTATCCCATTATCCGTATGTCCACCATCGTCGCTCTGATGAAGATTCTCACCGCGAGATGCAGCCAACTCTGTGGCGTGGGTCGCAAGTAACGTTGAAGGGTCATACAAACGCAGCGTGTCTCTTGGAATGGCCATTGGTTTCGGCAATCTCAATGGCGCTGTAACCGCAACGATAGTGGGTGATCATCACGTTCCGCCCAGCTAGTTGACTCATATCATGGGGCAGTACCGCGCTCGCGACCGGCCATGGTATGGGCTTGGTCATGCCATCGTTCTCGGCTATATCGCCTTTGGGTTATTCTGCACAATAGCCTATGCCGTCCTGCTCAAGAGGGAAAACGACAGACGGGACCGCCATGAGCGCGATGAAATTATCTCTGGGGTTGTAAATAAGCTGGCAGATGAAAAGAATGGGCGGTACAGTGGTGTAGATGCTGCGCGTCTCCAGAAGGGAGACGAATGGAGTGGATTTAGATACACCCTATAAACCGTTAACCGGTTCGATGCGATTTCTCTACGTACACGATCTCTAAACAGTCTTCCCTAAATACATTTCGTATACCATTATTAGCCCGAATGTCATATCTAATGCTATGTATATGATGAGTAAGGAGTGTGTATATGTCAGGGGATGGGATATTAAGCTATAGCTGGTACACAATGGGAATTTAAAGTACAGGGTCTACGAGAGCAATGGGGAGGGTCTAGAATATCCTGGGAAGGAATGCGAAGTGAATTGTAATGGGGTAGTTTTAATTGAAGAAACTGCGCTCGGCTTGGAGGACTCTGGACATTGCTGCTGCAGGCATTGGTGGATCGTCCAGACGCCCTTCTGAAGGTGGAAGGGGTTCTAATGGTGGCGGTGCGCTGGTTTCACCCTTCTGGTTTTCATCCAACCACTTGTCCATGTCATCCGACCGACCAGTGAAAGGTCGCTTGCCAAGAAGCTCGACCATATCCTCACTGAAGAAAGTTTAAGCAAGTAATTCGTGATCAAGATGAGACAAATGCTTACCGAGTGATGACCTCCTTCTCCAACAGTCTCTGTGCCACCTTCTCTACTTCCGCTCGCTTTTCAGTGAGAAGTGTGCGTGTGCGATCGTACGCGGTGGTGATCATCTTTCTCACTTCGTTGTCCAGCATCTCGGCGGTCTTCTCGCTGAAAGGCTTTGTCCAGCTCTCCTTGGCAGCACGATCACCGCCATAGCTGACCGGACCGATAACATCGTTCATGCCATAGTTTGCACATGCTTCAAACGCCATCCTGGTGATCTTTTGAAGATCGTCTTGGGCACCGGTAGTGATGTTCTCGACTCCGAAGAAGATCTCCTCGGACACACGTCCTCCAAGGGTCATGCATATCCTGTCGAGCATCTGGGGAGTGGAGAGGAGGTAGCGATCGGCAGGTAGATACTGGGCGTATCCAAGCGCGCCAGTACCACGAGGGATGATGCTGACTTTGAGCAAAGGGTCGGCGTGTTCAAGGAACCAACCACAGATGGCGTGGCCGGCTTCATGGTATGCAACAGTCTTCTTCTCCTCTGGGCTCAACACTCTGCTCTTTCTCTCAAGACCGACAATCACACGTTCAATGGCGGTGTCAAAGTCCACAGACTCGACATAATCCGAACCCCTTCTTGCGGCGCGCAAGGCGGCTTCATTGCAGACGTTTGCGATGTCTGCACCTGAGAAGCCGGGTGTGAGGATGGCCAACTTTTGCGCAAAGTTGTCGTAGTCCTTCTTTAACAACTCGGAAAGTCGGAGAGGCTGGAGGTGGATGCGATAGATGGCCTTGCGACCAGAAACGTCTGGCCTGTCAATGGCGATGTGCCGATCGAAGCGGCCGGGACGCATGAGGGCAGGGTCGAGAACGTCGGGTCTGTTTGTGCCAGCGAGGATGACAATGTGTTCATTGGTTCCAAAGCCGTCCATCTCGACCAAAAGTTGGTTGAGAGTCGATTCCCGTTCGTCATTTCCACCAAAGCTTCCGCCTTTTCCTCTTGCCTTTCCAATGGCATCGATTTCATCGACGAAGATGATACATGGAGCGTTCTTCTTTGCGGATGCGAAGAGGTCCCGTACTCGCGACGAGCCGACACCGACGAACATCTCCACGAACTCGGAACCAGAGACGGAAAGGAAAGGTACAGATGCCTCTCCAGCTGTCGCCTTGGCCAAGAGAGTCTTACCAGTGCCTGGAGGTCCCGAGAGAATGGCACCTCGAGGGATCTTGGCACCAAGTTTCTCGTACTTGGCTGGGTCCTTCAAGAACTTGACAAACTCCATGATCTCCTCCTTCGCCTCGTCCATTCCCGCGACATCCTTGAACTTGACTTTGACTTGGTCGTCCTTGTTAAACATCTTCGCACGGCTTTTGCCTATGTTGAATATTCCACCACCACCAGAGCTGCTGCCACCCCTCCGGCTAATCCAGAAAATAAGACCGGCCATGAGAAGGGTAGGTGCAAGGTTGAAGAGGATGCCGACACCGGACATCTCGTCTTGGTATGCGACCGGAATTCGTTCATGGCTGGGAATACCGAGTTCCTGTTGGGCTTCGTCGAGCTTGCGTTCGAACGCTTCGACGCTACCGATGGAAAAGTGGTACTCTCCGCCAGCGCTACCAGGGTACATGGTTCCCGTTGCATTAGAATGCAATTTGACGCGAACGAGGTGGTTGTTGACGACAACGAGTTTGTCGACAAGGCCCTTGTCGAGGAACGCTGTCCTGAATTCCTGCCAGGTAATCTCCTTGGAAGAACTTGAGGTCATATTTTGGTACGCCAAATAAGCGATAACCGATCCTGCGACCCATGCTAGCTGCTGATTGTTGAAATTTGGAGAGTTTGGGGGTGGTGGAGGTGGTTCCTTGGAGTTCTTGCGCTGCTGCTCCGGCTGCTCCGACTCTGAGGAGGATGCGTCCTGCTGTTTGCCTCGACTCGACTGTTGATATTGCTTGAAAAAGCCCTCCAAAGCCTTTGGAAGTTCTGGCTTCTGGGACTGTTCGGCTGGTTTGTCAGACTGTTGCTGCTGCTTGGAGTCTACTGGAGCGTCATTCTGGTCGTTGGGCTTTTTGTCTGGCTGCTGGGTCGCAAAAGAACGAGCAACTTGTGGTGCAAGACGCCTGGACCTGAGCAGAGAACCAGCCCTGAGGGAACGAGACAGCATGTGGATGGAGGAGCAAGAAAGAGACGCTGACTCAAAAGCCACCAAGATTTCCCGGCGAGCCTCGTAGCGGAATGACTAAGCCATCATTCCCAGCAGCGCTCGGCAGGCCATTGTCTGTCGTACGCAATCCAAACGGCGGCTTGTAGACTCTGTGCTAATAACGGTCATGTCATGGTTTTGTGGATGACCAGATACTGTTTCTACCTTTTAACATTTATTTCAGATAAGCATATGTATCATCTCGGAAGGTTTCGTCTGCCCGACATCCCCACCCCCCGTGACACTAATCTTTCCCACTGTGACTGGGTCTGCTATAAAGCTCCTGACCCAAGAATCAAGATATCATCGATAACATGGATTCCTCCTCTTACAAGCGCTTCACAGTGTCCCGCGGATTCGAGTACAGCTATTATGTTCGCCCTGCAGCCCCAGGAAAGCTTACATTACTCTTTGTCCACGGCTTCCCCAGCTTTGCCACGGACTGGCGCCTTCAGGTCGCCTTCTTCGAGCAAAAGGGCTACGGGTTGATCGTGCCCGATATGCTTGGATTTGGAGGAACTTCCAAGCCAACTGATCCAACAGCATATGTTGCGAGCTTGCTGGCCAAGGACCTGGTGGAAATCGTTGACGCCGAGGCAGTCGCTGACGTCGTCGCTATTGGACACGATTGGTAACAGGCACGTCCACTTCACGATTACTGACTGACGCGGCATGGCTTAGGGGCTCATATGTTGTGAGCCGAGTGGCAAATCATTCTCAAGATCGTTTTCGTGGATTTTCATTCCTCGCAGTTGGATATGCCCCTCCTACCGGTGTGACCGTCGGCCAGTTGAGAGAAATGGTCTGCAATGAAGCCGACTTTGATCTATAGTGCTTCAACTAACATGCGTATGCCGCACAGACGCAAAAAGGGCTCGGCTACGAAACCCTTGGTTACTGGTGGGTTTAAACCACAGGTTTCTGTTCCATAATACTGAATGGTCGGTCCTGCAGGGAATTCTTCTCGGCGCCAGAAGCGCCAGAAATAATCAAGAAACATGTAAAGGCTCTATACACATCCCTCTGTAAACCCTCATCTCAATCCGTCTTGCAGATCGACTCCTTCTTTGATCTTCTCTGGGCAAAGGATGGTCGCGTTTGGCGGTACAACCTTGGCCCAACTGGTAGTTTACAGAACTTCCTTGAGTCTGACTCCCGCACTCCCCGAGTTGAAGCGATCTCCACAGAGGTAATGGACTACAACTGGTTACTGTAAGCCGCCTCCCTTGACCTAACCTGGAACCATTAGGATTACGCGGAATCGCAGAAAAGGCTCGTGGAGCAAGGGTTCGAGGCACCTTTGTGTTACTACAAGGCCATGACTGCCGACTTGAACTCTGCGAACGATAAAAGTGAGTAAAGTTCCTTATCACTCGTCGTCAAAAACGCTCCTGACTGTATCAATCTGTGCAGCTATCCCACAAGACAAGTTGTTTGTCACCAAACCTGTTCTTTATCTTGGTGCAGCACACGACGCTGTAGCACCCCCTGCGATTGTGCGGAAGTCGCTGGAGCTCTGTCCGAATCATGTATCCAAAGTTTTGGACACCGGGCATTGGATTATGCTGGAGGCTGCGGATGAAGTCAACGCGCAAATCGAGGCCTGGTTGCAGACCATAGCATAATACAAGGAAAATAGTTGGACATGAATAAACGCCACCAGTCCGAACGCAAAGATTCCAAGCCAAGAAACTCCAACTCTCAGGTCAGGTGTTTTTACCCTTTTATTAACCTTCTATCTCTTCCCAGCAACCATCCGAGAACTTTCATGAGATCTCACATTGAAATTACGATACATTAATACAAAAAAGATAGAGACCACAGGTACGATGCGATATTCAAAGCGATGATTCGAAAGCAAGGAGAACAACAACAGGAAGCTGGAAAACAATACTCTAGATGGTACAGATGCTGTCACAAATTCGATCGCAAAGATAAGTCATGCAGCAAGAAAGCTTTTGGTGATGTGAGTGAGTGAGTTATGGCGGTGTTCCGGGATCTTCTTCGACTTCGACTTCGACTTCGACTTCGAAAGCACAGCAAAATTGGTCGCGGTCGAGCAGAATGAATCCTTTGCCGTCTGGTGCCCATCGCACATCGCGTGTTTCGAATTGTTCTTGGAAGAGAGATAAGTCAGGATGAAGGAGGGTAGATGAGCTAATGACGTACTTGCGGGTACACCTATACACTCAGCAATGTCCTCTTGAGCACCTGTTTCTCCAACCCATTCATCGCTCCATGTATAGATACTGGGGGTACCGCAACAAAGCACGAGACTGCCCTTGCGCACAGGGTTCCATCTGGCATGAAGGATCGGTTGCGAATGGATGAGCACAGTCCTTAATCTAGGGAAAAACTGTTCATCGGGAGTTGGGAAGTCGAATATATGCAGGGTGTTAGGGGTGTTTTCTGTCGAACAGGATGGTGAGTCAAAGTGTATCGGCGACCGTACATTGATCCATACCGAATCGGACGAGCAGAAGGTCCCCGGTGCTATTGAACTCGAGTTGAACCACCCCGCTTTTCGGGTAGGGTCGACTGAGATCTGGACGGACAATCGATAATGTTTGCGTTCCTCGCAGCTTCTCGTCTTGAGAAAGGTGAGTAAGGGATCACGCAAACTGGGGGCTAAGCGTACATGACAAGAATCCGCGACCTTCGGTAGCCTCAAGCCATCGGGACGGCTCTCTCCACACAGTCTACACAGTCGGGTTAGCGTGCAAGGTGAGTAAGCAGGGGTGGTTTACTTACCGCTGAGCTTGGTACCCGGGATGTTAGTTCCAAAACTGCGACAGGTGACCAGCTTATACAGTCCAAGACGTGGATCTACGATTCACGCATTAGCACGTCGATGCATGCAATTAAAGGTCCACTTGCCTTGTCATCCCATCCCCCTACCAGAAGAAATAGACCATTTGGGTGCCAAGCAACGTTCCGTATGCCGAACCCCGGATCTTCGTCTGCGGTAAAGGTAGTTACCGACTGTCCAGCCAGCGACATCACATGCAGTTTGTACTAGAATGGACTTGGACATTGATATTGGTAATTTCTATGGATGGCAGCCAACATACCTCCAGGGGTCCTTCCCAGACGGCGACGTGGTTACCGGTAGGAGACAATGACAGTGAGGCAAGAGAGGATGTCGGTAGAGGAAAATGCTGGTATCGGTCAGGTGGGATGGCTAACGACGAGATGTTTGGTGCGCACGTACTCGGGCGAGTTTGTAAAAGTCACTTGCGTCATAAACGCCTAGTGTATCCTTCGATTTGTGCCGTTCAGCCAGAACAAAGTACCGGCCGTCTCTCCGGAATGCAAAACCTAACCTGGTCGTCAGGGGTGCATGGACTCGATGAAGTGGATCATGCGCACCTTTATCAGGGTATATCGGGTATTGGATGTAGGTTGCAGTTCCTGTCAGAAGAGACCAGACAGTAACTCGCAGCTAAATGGGATCGATCAGGACAAAGGTACTACTAGTAGGATGTAAAAAATGCATTACCCCCCATTCTGAAAAGCAGAGGATTGTTCGCCCATCGGGACCCCATTCCGCCTTGACGAGGCCTTTGTCAGATGGTCAATAGCCATACGGTGCTGTCGAAGACCCGACACACCTTCAGCACCAGCATCGATCCGTCCAGTCCACTCCTCGTCCCGCAGTTTGTAGAGATGAACGACACCCTTCTTTGCACATGCAGCTAAGATATACTCAGAATCGCATGACCATGCTATCTGGGTTATCCACGAGTCCGATGACTGGACCGAGGTCGATGCGACGGGTTTATGCTTCAATGTTGGTTTTGTTGACAATGCTGCGTTTGTTGGTGTCTGCGTTTGAGGCACGAGCCATGTCCTGGTGATCTGAAAGGTGTCTGAACGTCGTACGATGACCCTGTCCTGGACGGCGGTGAGGATGAAATGGGCGCCTGGACTGAAGACGACCTGGGAGGCAGACTGGCGGTAGAGTTCTGTAAAGTCCATGTCGAACCTGACAAATTGTTCAGTTACGCGCAGACGACGCGTGACGCGCTTGTTGATGCCGGCTGGGCTGCCGTTGAGTGGCTTGGCGTTTCTTGTCCCGGGCCAAGGACTTCAACCGATCCGGTTCCTCTGCAAGTTCATGACCGTCCACCTGCTACATCCATCCCTATATTATCCTCGCTAATGCAATGTTTTACCACCGTGATTTCTCCCTGCTTGTCCCCGCAGCCCCTTCAAAATGGACGTTCTTCCCTCCACGGCTCCTTCTACCTCTGGATCCACCACAGATGAAGTCAAAGTCGTGAGCTCCAGCTCAAGTGGGGAATTTGACCCCTATCTCGTCCAATTCGACAAGAATGACCCTCTTAATCCAAAGGTATGCCTAGTACACTCGCAGAACGTCTGGCATCTCAGCGATCGGATTTAGAACTGGTCAAATAAGAAGAAATGGTACTTGACTCTGGCAAGTGGCCTGCTCGTCCTCAACGCGTCAGTTAATTTCTCTATTCATCCTCCGGCCCTTCTGACTCTCTCTCTGTAGGACGTTCACAAGCTCTTCTCGTGAGCCGCAAGTCCCGCTTTCCTTCGATTCTCATCTGACTTGTTTCATAACAGCATCTGGAATATTTCCCCATCTCGTTCGCGAGTTCCACATGTCCGAGAAAGTGGGTATCCTAACTCTCTCTCTCTTCGTAACTGGCTACTGTGTCGGGTACGTGGGTACAATTCTGTGCCTTACGATTGATCTTAATCTTTTCCAGGCCCATTCTTTGGGGACCGTTGTCAGAACAGTATGGTCGCCGTCCAGTTTTTACGTATCCATTTTTCGTCTACACGGTATGTCTCCTCTCCACATGGGACACAAATTCCTTTCATCACATTCCCAGTGTTTCCAAGTCGGAGGAGCTCTTGCGCCGAATACTGCATCCATGCTCATATTTAGATTCCTTGGCGGAATGTTCGCGGCCGCGCCGTTAACTAATACTGGGCATGTAAACGCCTTTCTTTCTCCCCGGAGCGCTGGCTGATCTTACGATATTAAGCGCCCTGATGGCGGACATTTGGGATGCTAAAACGCGAGGCAAGGCTTTGGCCATATTTACCGTCGCCCCTTTTGCAGGTCCTGCCCTAGGTCCTACTGTTGCGGGGTTCATTGGGGATAATACCTCTTGGAGATGGTTGTTTTGGGTTCTCGCCATTTTCGTAAGGCCCTGCATCATTCAACGCATGAACGTTCCCTGACCCATTATCAACAGACGGGGCTATGCTGGGTCCTGATTATGCTCACCATACCAGAGTCATATGCGTGGGTAGCCTCTGCCGGTGCATAATTAACGCTAAACTTGCTTCAATCCCAGTCCAGTAATCCTTGTTACAAAAGCAGAGAAGAAGAGAGCGGAAACAGGCGACCCTAGATACTACGCTGCGTTCGAAAAGCAGCAGTGGGGCTTGAAGAGAAGGGTACATCATGTTCTGGTTCGACCTTGGGTCATTTTCTTCACGGAACCGATGGTCATGGCTCTAACATTCTACATGAGCGTGAGTGCCAACCATAGTCGGTATTTGCTGCCACTAAACCGCTTCCAAGGTAGTTCGTCTATGGCTGTCTGTATCTGCTTTTTGAAGCGTACCCGATTGTGTTTGGCAAGAGTCGAGGATTTAGCGCAGGTGTTTCCGGATTGATGTTCCTTCCCCTTCCTATCGGCGGAGCCATTGCAGTAGTTCTGGTGGGTTCAATTTGTCCTCTGGGTTATCAAGCGTTTGTAACTGATCTCTATCTTCAATTAGTATGTGCTTTACTATAACCCCAAATACGAACTAGAGGTGGAGAGACTCGCTCCTAAATCTGTCCCACCGGAGTTTCGCTTGGATGTAACATTTTATGCCTGTCCACTATTTGCCGCCTCTTTCTTTTGGTTCGGGTGTGTTCGACTATGTTAGCCTTTGACTGACTCTCGACTGACGTTGGTCAGGTGGACATCTTATCCCTCCATTTCATACTGGGCTCCTCTTATGTCGGGCTTGCTTATGGGATACTCAATTCAAATGATATTCGTGAGTCCAATTCCTGCTGCTTACTTACAGAAGCTGACGATGCGTTCAAAGCTTGGGCTGTTCAACTATATGGTTGACGCATATATACCAGTTGCGGCCTCAGTGCTTGCGGCCATGACCGTCGTCCGAAGCATCTTTGGGGCTTCTTTCCCAGTGAGTAGCGCGCCTTTCTCTTGAAAGGCTGGATCTCAACTTTCTTTCCATATAGCTTTTCGGCGGAGATATGTATGAAGCTCTTGATCCACGATGGGCTTCAACTGTTGTTGGTTGCGTCGCTATTGCACTTGTGCCAATTCCATTCCTTTTTAAACGGTGAGGTTAGAAAGTCTCTGTTCGGTACTCAATCTTACCCTGGGACGTTTGCAGATACGGTCCTTACCTGCGAAGAAGATCAAAATACTGCCCCGCGGATGAAGAACATGACACAATAGATACTAGAAGTCCGAGTAAAGAAATAACTTGAGGCTAAACCGTGACTCACCATTTCATTTTCTTTTCAACAAATTGTACACGCGGACGTTATACCTTACTCACTGTATATAGAGCAAGTTTTGTAGATATACAATCAAATATTTCTGTGTACCAACTTGTTCCCGTTCGACCGTCATCCATGTTAGGCAAGTAAGTCCCACGGTGGGACTTTTTCCGGAGACATTTACCGCTGGCCTATGGCCAGCGTTTGCCAGCCCAACCCTTCTCACCAGTCGCCGCTTCGCGTTTCCTAAACTTTCGCGTCATTTTCCTGTTCAGTTTGGTGCCAAAATGCCTCCTATGTCCTTCTTTGGCGTGGTGACTAAGGCTGGCTTCATGAACAAGACAGTTACAGTGACTGTAACCCGACAAATCCAGCACCAATTGACCAGCAAGGTACTGTTATACATCCCAGTCCATTCGTTCATCAACTCAACTGAACTTGTATTAGAGGATTGCTAGAAGCAAAAAGTACCTTGTTCACGACGAAAATAACAGTGCGTACCGCTTGGTTCTTCGTACCGCTTTCAACTAAAGTTTGCGACTTGAACAGTACTCAAGAAGGATGACGAGGTTTATATCATTAACTGCGCACCAATATCAGCATCGAAACGCTTTAAACTACACCAATTGGTGAAAAGTCCGGAAACAGAGCGAGAAGAGGCTCGTGCAAAACGACTACGGAAAGAAATGAAACAGAACCCGACACAACAATCAGAACCGTCGACATCAAGTCCTATCCTTGAGGCACTCAGTGAATCTCAAGCCAAGCCACTATCGTTCTAATGGACTCCTCGACACCGCTGGGTTGAATGCTGAAGGACGAGGGGGGATTGCATCATCGTTTCGACACTTCTCCGCACAGTTTCGATATCACTCCGAGGGAAGCTTAGACCTGTACTTGTTGGGGTTGCTGTGCTTGCTGTTGGATTGTGGTCTGGATGGCGACGAGCTGTTGTGGACGATGGAGGATTTAACAAGCTTCCGCAGTGACAATAGTTGGGATTCACCTCCTGCTTCGTCTTTTCCTGCTTGGTTTCGGTCTCCGTTATTTGTCCCTCCACCCTTTTCCTGTAGAATAACGTTTTAATAATCTCTATCTTTCTTTTACATCGCCCCTTGTCCTCACAGTTCGCTCCGAATGAAGTCTATCCGGGTATTGACATTGCTCTTCGCTTCTGATTGTTCTTGCTTGACAAGGACGGGGCCGATCAACTTGAAGACGGTGTTTTCTGACGTCAGAGTCGCGAATTCCTTGAACAAACGTCGTTGGGAGATCGTAGAAATGAGTACCACGCAGTAAGGCCAACCTTTTTCACCAGCTCGTTCTCCGATAACTGCGCTTCCAACCGTTCTCGCTTTTCAATAGCGGCCGCCAACGTCGATTGGAGCTTTTGGAACTCAACCGAGAGGACCTGGAACTTTTCTTCGAGAGACATAGTAGCAGATTAGTCGATAAACGTTTCGCACAAGGTATGCGGTGTCCCGATTAGAGCATGCAAGCGATATCTGACTTGCGCATCAGTTCAATGACCAAGTTTTTTGGGTTTCTCGCTCTCCCACGCCAATTACTTCTGCTCCTCGCCCCATGATGGAGCCGGGTACCCTTCCGCTAAAGTCTACTCGGAATATTCTTCAGACTTGAACTTGTTCAAGTGCGACTAGGTATACCAAGACTTGGGAAGTGGTATTATTAACACCCAATAAACGCAATTCCTTCGACATGGCAGCACCAAAGATCGACTGGTCCAAAATCGCCCAGCCAGAGCAGTTGTTTTCTCGATTCCATGGGCGCAGGTCGGTTGTATACGGGACGAAGGGAATGGTTGCCTCTGCGCAACCTCTCGCGAACGCAGCTGGGATAGAGATTCTCAACAAAGGAGGGAATGCCGGTAAGTTTGATAATCAAAGTGGTCTAAAGAAAGGGGCTATTAACGCTGGGATGATTCGCGTTTGCAGCCGATGCAGCCGTTGCAGTGTCTGCTGCATTGAATGTGACGGAACCGTGCTCTTGCGGAATTGGAGGGTGCGTTGCTTGATCTCTACGTTGTCGAGGTATTGCTGAGGGTCTTAATTTTGCTATGCAGGGATGCCTTCTGCCTCTTTTATGACGCAAAGACGAAGCAAGTGAAGGCTATGAACGGTTCCGGTCGAGCTCCTCGGAACTTGAATATAGAGTACGCAAAGAGTCGGGGGTTCAGCACGAGCATTCCGTTGGAGGATTTGAACTCGGTGACAGTTCCCGGTAAGTTGCTTCATCTATCGGCGCGGGAACTCGCTGAGTGAGTGTCTACGATACGCCAGGCGCCGCCGCTGCATGGCTGGATACGATTGAGCTTCTGGGAAGTGGAACAGTGACCGTTGCGGATATTTTTTCTCCTGCCATCCGATTAGCAGAAGAAGGGTAAGCTTTCACCAATCGCGGGTGGAACATCCTTGACCACCGTTGCAGACATCCCGTGTCAGAGCTGACGAGCCATAGCGTGAGCACTGCGTATCTAACGTTACTGTATAATGGAGCTCATGGAACTTGACTATCCAGTGGCAAGGCTCTGAAGTGAGTGTCTAATCGGTGTCCTTCTACACACTGATATTAAACGCCAATCAGGGGCTCATCAAATGCGCGTCCACGAATGGGTCGGAGATGCTTCTTGACGGGAGGGCACCGCTTCCTGGCGAGGTAATCCGCCTACCTAATCTAGCCCAAACCTTTCGGGAACTCGTTGCGCTCGGAAAGGATGGGTTTTATAAAGGTCGCGTGGCCCAGGCCATTGTAGACCTCATTCAGAGCAAGGGTGGATTAATGGACCTTGAAGACCTGTCAGCTCACAATACCACGTTTGTTGAACCAATTAAGTATACCTACGCGAAGGAAGTAACCGTGTACGAGGTGCTTCCGCTTTCAATTACATTTCCTCCCTCTACGTACTGAATAACGATCAGTGCCCTCCGAATGGACAAGGTATTACGGCCCTTCTGGCATTGGGAGTCGTAGAGAGCCTCCAGGAGCAAGGGTTGTGCCGCCCTCTAGATGAAATGGAGCATAATTCTACGGAGTACCTGCACACTCTAATCGAGGCGTTGCGAATCGCATTTGCAGGTATGTCGCTATTTTTGTGATGGAACCCAGCCTTATTAAAGATTCTCAGACAGCCAATGGTATGTCGCAGATCCGGAAGTTGAACATGTTCCGGTCGAGGAACTTCTAGGAAAGGTAGGGGTCAAGGTCGAGCCCATTGCAGTGTACTCATAACGATTGCACTTAAGCAATACCTTACGGAGAGATCCAAACTCTTCAATTCCAAGAAATCCAATCCGGACATTGTTCATGTGAGTACTTACCAGGTAATCGTAATGTGCTGCTCCCGATCATATTCGCCTTCCAGGGATACCCTGTCAATTCGTCGGACACCGTGTACTTTACGGGTGAGCACTGACGGTTCTGCCAGTACTGGAACATATCACCAACCGTACCCTATCGCCTACTAGTGACCGATCAATGGGGAAATGCTTGCAGTTACATCCAAAGTAACTACGCAGGATTTGGTACCGGCGGTGGGTTTGCAACCCGAAGAGGTTAGAGCATATGCTGACAGTATCTAACCCATATAGCTGTTCCCAGAGGTTGTGGATTCACGCTGCAGAACCGCGGCAGTAATTTCACACTCGAGGAAGGTCATCCTAACGCTCTCAAGGTGCGCAAGCATTTTATATCTCCACCAGAACAAAAAATCAACGTCATCTTTAGGGCGGAAAACGTCCATATCATACCATCATCCCTGCTCTCGTCACCAGGAATGACGAGCTCTTTCTCTCTTACGGAGTCATGGGTGGTTTCATGCAGGTAACTATATAGTTAAGTCCGACAACAAGTTACTAAGTTATATGTTCTAAAGCCACAAGGACATGTGCAAGTACTTCTCAACATCCTGCGAGGGTATTCTGTCCAAGCTGCGCTCGACGCCCCTAGATTCTGCATCTCTCCTGGGATGCCAAATTCCGGGACAGGATCGAAAGAGGAAGCCGGGGATATCAATAGCGAAGTGTATTTCGAGGACGATATCCCAGAGGCAACCGTTCGGGCACTGCAAGGTTGGCATATTTCATGATAGAGTTTCGCCAAGGTGGCTGATTGAATATTCAAGATATGGGCCACGATGCACGTGTCGTAAAGGGTTTTGCGCGTGGTATGTTGGGAAGGGGCCAGATAATCCAGAAACTCGAGAGTGAGACGGGGCAAATTCGGTGGGCAGCTGGTTCTGATCCGCGAGCTGACGGCCATGCAACGCCCCAAATCTGAAGACTTCAGTGAGGCACTACATGCGACGCTGTCGTTCTGATCCAACTATTTATCCAAATGAGAGACATGCGAAGAATTTAAAAGAGAAAAATGACATACTTGCTTGCATCCGTCTGTATTCCCGAAGTTCTTTCGTCTGATCTGGACCTTCAATCTTTCCCCAACCTGCAAGAGGAACAACAATGACTGTAGCGTTATCATCTCCTCCAAGCTCTTGGGAGAATTTTAAAATCTTCTGAGCAGCCGTCCGAGGATCCGGCGCATTTCTTGCGAGGTCTATGATCTCGTCATCAGACAAAATTGAAGACACCCCGTCGGAAACGAGGACCATGTATGCCCATTCTTCCCCTATCGGTCGGTTCGGCCATGACGTCGTGCGGTTAAGGCTACAAAAACGACGCACCATTGAGGAGTTTGGTTCGAACCTCTGGTTCTGGAGTGACTCCAAACTTCTTGTAACGTAGGTCTCCAAGACTACGGATAAACTGTTCAGACGCATTCAACGAGTTGTGTTGGCGGGTGCTTACCATCGTGTATTAAC
Source organism: Coprinopsis marcescibilis (assembly GCA_004369085.1). Lineage (NCBI taxonomy): Eukaryota > Fungi > Basidiomycota > Agaricomycetes > Agaricales > Psathyrellaceae > Coprinopsis > Coprinopsis marcescibilis. The sequence goes on along the minus strand of ML210146.1, from coordinate 1,009,199 downwards.
TAGAGCTCCCATCCACCTTTGATTTAGGATTAGAAAAAGCATGTTTCTGAAGGGTGGCTATATGTTACCTCGATTCACCAAAAGAGTCGGTTATAAGGGATGAACCCATCATCTTGCGCAAACGAATGCTTTCCGTCCTTGCATCAGCATGATGATTGTCAGTCATAGGTAAAGCTTTGCCACCCTGGACCGGGCATAGCATCACTCTGGTATCACTGGGAAGAGAGCACATTAGAGCTGGGTGGGGATGAGCGAGATATCGCTAGTTACCCGCAATGCGCAACCGTCAATGCTAGGCGTTTTGCAGCAAAGAACGGAGTCCCTGGAGAATCCAGAGAGTGCATCAAGGCCACAGAGGCGGTCGCCCCGCACGTTTGAGATACCGGGTCGCTGGAAAGATTCCGGTCTACCTGTGGGAATTTTGCCAACTTTGACCGAGGAGAGAGTGTGTGTGTGATGGTGACCAACCTGAAAAAATGCGAGGTTGGCACGGGCTTCCAGGTCCATAAGTTCGTTGCTTGGAGGTTCGTTGATCCAAGGAGTAAGGGCTCCCCCTTTGAATCGTTTGAAGTATCCACCGAGGCACTTGATCCAGTCATAAAGTTCGGGAACAGACGCGGTTTGGACGGATTCGAGGAGCCCATGAAGTTCTTGTCGAAGATATTGGGAGACGGCAGATCCACCGTGGCTGATAGCTGCTTGAGAACAGTAATAGCCAAGAGGCATATGACGCGCTTACCCGTCGTAAACCCCTACGAAAACGACCTGGCCTGCGAGAGCCTCTCCGACCGACTCCGGATCCCAGTCCACGCCGAATTTACGTTTGTGACTGAGTTGCAGTTCCGCTGGGTTCAAAGCTAATGTTGCGAAGCCATAGTAGTCTTCCTGGTGACTGGACGGGCTCTGAGCTTACAGAATTTAGAGCGATGAGTTGGGTCACGACAAACCTTCTGTCACCGCGGTCGTTGACAATTCCTATTACTCTGGGAGACGAGAGGGGTATCCTTGCGATACCATCTGCAGCAATAGGACGTTAGCAACACGTCTTGAGTTAGAGAGAAATCTAATTACTTGGTGTCTGGGCGCGAACGTAGTCATGATAACCTCTGCCAACTGGCTGAGCTATTCGCTTCGATACGGTTGACCGACGAAGAATGGCTTGCAAAATCATTCGAGAGATCGCTCTGGCAGTCGTCCTCACTGCATTCCAAAGACAATCTTTCGGTCCAGATTTTGTGAGGTGGCTGATTAGTTTAAAGGGGGGTCCAAATTTCAAATGGCGCGCCACCGCCATTCGTTTCTTATGGGAACGCCCGTCACCGACACACCGGCATTGACCTCGGGTTATACACAAGGACTCGGTTTCGTCATTCGGGGAGACTGTAGCAATAAATGCGATGAAGTATGTGGTCAGGCCGCGACGTCGGAGTGTTGTCGTAGTGCAAACCAGCCACAACGAGCAACACAACCTTGGTCTCCCAGACCTATACCTGTCCAATGGGGGCCAACCAGTCGACCCCAAAGATTACAGCGCAAGACCGGGCGATCCTCGAGTACGTGTCGTTTGGAAGCACTGTATCTAATTGACCCTCTATACAGCCTTAAACTGCAGAGAGATAAGCTCCGACAATATCAGAAGAAGGTATGCACAGTCACAATGGTACCTGGGTCATACAGTTAACGTGGAGCCAGATACAATCAGTTCTGGACCGTGAACATGTTATCGCTAAGGAACATCTAGCTGCTGGCCAGAAGGATCGAGCTCTAATTGCCCTTCGACAACGCAAATACCAACAAGGCCTATTGGTCAAGACTGACTCCCAGTTGGAGACCCTTGAACAGCTTGTGAGCACCTGCACAAGTCTCATCTCATGATGTTAATTCCTTCCAGGTATCGACAATCGAATTTTCCCTCGTTGAAGTCTCTGTTCTGCACGGGTTGAAGCAAGGAAATGATGTTTTGAAGGAGATTCATCGTGAAATGAACGTTGAAAGTGTGGAGAAGCTCCTGGACGAGACTGCGGAAGCAAGAGAGTATCAACGGGTATGTAGTTTCACTCGGTCATGGGCCCAACTGCTTTACAATCTTTGCAATAGGAACTTGGAGACATGTTGGCCAATACATTAACGCTTGAGGAAGAAGAAAGTGTTCAGGAAGAACTTGCACAGATAGTAGAGGAAATGGTGTGTCTATGTTTCTCTATCAAACTATACGCAAAGATGACCATGATGTATTCCAGGAAATTGAACCTGCTCAAGCCATCGACCTCCCCTCCGTGCCAGACATGCCTCCCACGAAGGTCAAGACTCCGGAAGGTAGGTACCGACATCGAGGTCTGTATTCCTATTCTAATATATATACACTCCCAGAGCCAACAACGGAACGCGCCAGGGTTGCGGTCCCTGGATAGTAGCTTGTTACCATCCTTCGAAGTTGCCGAATCCAATCTTTCGTTTCTTTTTGGAATCATCCATATCATGGCTTGCGGCAGTCGGCACAGGTCGTTTCAAGTTCAAGTATTTTCCAACACCTCCGGAATTGCTTCCAGTGCCAAGGGTGGTCTCGCCTGTACCAACCTTCACCCCAAACCAATTGACATCATCCTTCTTCGTTTCAGCAGTCGCGCCTGGCTTCCCGGACTCTGCTCTCTTCGCAAGCTTTTTGGCTTTACGGACTTTATATTCCTCGAAGGGGTCCTGGTATCTAAAGGGCGATTAACGTCATGTCATATTCCTCGACCATGCAACAAACATACATCACCACTTCCGTAATCTTCACCGTCTTTGCAGGTCTATCTGTCCCCGGCTTAATAGGAAGCTTTTCCAGTGCGTCAAGCACATCCTCTCCTCCAACAAGGGAGCCAAATACGGTATGCTTCTTATCGAGATGCTCGGTCGCTCGGAAAGTGATGTAGAATTGCGAGCTGGAATGAGCATGTCAGTCAGCTGTTTCCGATGTTATGTCAGGGAATTACCCGTTGGTGTTGGCTCCCTTGTTGGCCATCGCTAAAATCCCTCGAGCATCGTGGGATGCAGCATTCTTGTTGTCGTATTCGTCTCGGAACGGCGTGCCCCAGTAAGACTCTCCTCCGGCACCCGTCCCAGTGGGGTCCCCCGTTTGCACCTACTCAGGTGTCAGCATGGGAATGGTCCTATGAGTTCAATTCGAAACTCACCATGAACCCTGGCACAAGACGGTGGAAGGGGCAGCCATTATACTTTCCTTCCCGAGCCAACATCAAAAAGTTGTAACATGTCTTTGGGGCCTATCCGCATGTTAAGAGGAGCAAAAAGATTCAAGGGTATGCGGGACGTACCTTTTCGCAAAAGAGTTCCAAATTCAAACTGGCGCCTCCCAAGCTTGTCACCACCCGGACATAAGCACGTCGCTTTCCAACATCCTTTTCCTTGCCTTTCCCTTTCACAGGTGTCGAAAAGGATTCGAACATGAGTTCTTCCTGCAGGCGTGTCAGCGCAGCAGAAATAGGTTAGGTAATATGACTTCACCTCATCCCATAGCAGTTTGGATTGCCCTAGGTGCGCTGTAGGGTCTACGGACGTTGAAGTAAGAGATGCGCCTGGGAGTCCTGTGGAATAAGGCGAGATATTCCCTAAATGCGGGTGCGGGTTTCAGTAGCTGCGATGGAAACAGTAGATATATGCGTACAGGGCACAGGTTCCTTTGCAGGTACAGCGGCAGATGGAGCAGCTTTTGGGGCAGCCTTTTGGACTTGCTGGGCAGCAGCAACTTTGCTGGCGGTTGGTACCGATGCCGAGGGCATTCCATGAGGGTTTTGCAGTGTAATCACATCCTCTCTGAGGGAATAGGGATTAAAAGACATATATGGATGTGCACAAGCATACCCACTTTTTGAATTGGATGTCTGCGAGCAAATCCTTGTTTCCCTTGATACTCTCCGCGAGAAACACGTTGCCCGTCGTGGCCACTGCAACGATATGGGAGTGCTCGCTGAACGGTTTGAACGAGATAGGGTCGTGGATTTGGTTCGTCGCTTCCTTTCTGCTGTAGTTCAGTGAAATGAGGTCTGAAGGCGATAGTGGCTCCTTGGTGATTGGATGGGTATTGTTGTGTTGCCTGTCACAATGTTAACCTTCACCGAACCGGGACGAACCAATGGACAAACATACTTCAACCAAGGGATTATGTTCACCAAGTCAAAGACTGTTCCAGTGCCATCGGTATTTTTGGCACAGACGGGGTGGCTGAATGGCTGGTAGGATATCGCACAGCAGTCGAATGGGACGATGCTCTGCTTGGAGGACGCGGTTTCCTTCCTAATTAGAAATACACATTGAGACATGCTGCTGCAGAACAATATGGACGACTTACGCCCTATAACCCGTAGACGACGAATGGGAGCCATGAAGACCAGAATGTTCTGCGTGGGTGATATAGAGCTTATTTGAATTGCCGTGGCCCATTTGTAGTCTGTCAAGTACCTGTGTAGTAGTTAGTGGTTGCAAGTCAAGTCGCGCAAGCCAGAATTTGGATCTCAGCCAACTGCTTGACGCGGAGCATTCTTCAGGCAGGCCTCAGGCTTCAAGTCACAAACACTCCGTCATCCGGCAACCAAATTTCTATGCTCTCGCTTGTAACCAGGAACAGGCAGACATTCTTTAAAAATGGTCGCGTAAAGCGACTCTCGCCTGCATTCGAGCACACCTTAGCCAGCCCCGGTCAATCTACTTCAACTTCTCATGCCCAAATTTCGCCGAAGCCACCCTCGTCACAGGACGCCAGCAATGCTGGGAACCCCTCAAATGCACGACCGACGCAATACAAGGGAAACCAAAGGGAATCGCGCACTGGTCGACTGCCTGCCAGTCATCTCACCGAAGAGCATGCCATTGCCAGGGCAGCGTCCGGACATGACGCCCAACTCTTTGACATTCTGCTATCACACATCCGGAAATCCCAATACAAGACTGCCATTGCACTATATGATCGCTATTCCTCAAAGACGGAACCTCCGAGTCGTCCTTTCCGACGAAAGGTGGAATCAAAAGTTGAGGAGCCATTGGCTTTTCAATTTGACGAACCAGCCAGGACAATTCCGTTTCAAGAACGCAATCATGTGCGCGTAGTTCTGGCCGCAACAGCAGCTCATGCTCTGGAGGGCTCGCCAGAAGCTTCCAGACAAACATTTTTATCGTCTGGTGCTCACTGGAACGACTCCACTGCTTCCCGTTTCCTCGAACTACTATCCAGCAACACCCACGTACACGAAAAGCTATCCTCTGCATTCCAAGACGCCAAGGTTGCATATTGGCTTTCCGACCCAACCGCTCTTGCGCGATACGTCAAACTCATTGCCAAGAATCGAGACGCCAAATCCCTTTGGGACCTGTACGAGCTCATCAAAGGAGCGATAACTCGAGACAACCCTCTCGTTTCGGCCCATGAAAACGAACCCACAGAACTCCCGTACTGCGTGACGGAAGCGGTTTGGGGCTCCTTTTTAGCCTCTGCATTACGTTGCGACAGACCCGACCTTGCTGGGCAGTTATGGAAAGACTTGGATGAACTCAAGTTTACCCGAACCGTTAGCCTCTGGACGACCTTACTCGACGGCTTTGATCACCTCCGACTTGCGCCACCTGCAATCGCATCTTGGAAGGCACTGTTGGCCAACAATATCAAACCGGATGCCCTCACCTGGCGCGCCCTCATCTCCGTGTGTCTTCGTGACAAACAGGTTCTGTTCGGGATGAACAAATTCCAAGAGTTTAGAGATGTCGAGAAGGAGAGTGATTGGAGCGAACGCCATCGCTTGTCAGTGTACAACACGGTCATTGACGGTCTTCTCCTCAACCAATCACTCGAGCAGGCCAGGGACCTTCTCAAGGAGATGAAAGCTGAAGGACCTGCGCCTGACATAATCACTTACAACACTTTCCTCGGCTACCATCACAGACGGGGAGACCTCCCAGGGATTAGCAAAATTATGGCAGAAATGCAGCAGGAGGATATTCAAGGGAATGTATGGACATTCTCAACGATTTTGTCATCTTTGCTCAAGGCTGGCCGACGGGACGCTGTGGACTTCGTTTTGAAGACTATGGGGGAGCAGGGGATCAAAGCAAACGTTGCTATTTATACCAATCTCATCGACGATCGCCTCCAGCAACCGGACGAAACAAGTTTGCGCTCCGTATTGTCTCTCCTTGACCGGATGCAGCAGACACGACTCGTATTTCCTAACGATGTCACATACACATCTATCCTAACCAACATTCACCGTGGAAGATGGTTGACCAAAGAACAAGTCGAGTTCTACCGCAATGAGATTCTGCGAAGGATGCGATCTCAAAAGATTCACCTCAATCTGCCGGGTTATCACACTATTCTGAAGGCTTGCTTGGATGGATCGCGAGAAGAGGGAGTGGAATACGCTATGTCGTATTATCGAGAGATTAGAGAGAGAGGTATTCCGTTGAATCAAACTACATGGTACATTCTGTTGGCTGGGTTGACCGGCAACAACGAGTGGGGATTGGCGCGTCAGCTGGTAGATGAAATGGCGCAGGCTAGTATCAAGCCGTCAGCTAGTTTGACTAGACTAGCAGACAAAATAAGACATACGCGAGAATAATAATACTCCTGACGTTCAAGTTGAAGACCATGACTGCGCAGTAACCGGCAATTTGCCAAATAGTTTTCCGAAGAAAAACTGAGTTCCTAAACCAACGTTGGCATAGCGTGCATACACTGAGGCAAGGTAATCAGCCCTAAATGATGCCCAGAAGACGAAGAAGAACGTACAAATATGACTCCACCGTCGTCCCAGCCATTTACCGAAGAATGGGAGCAGAACGATGGAGACCAGTTGCTGAAGCTGCTGAATGCTTTCTTCCCATTCCTTTTGGGCTAAGAGATATTCCTCTTCGTCATAAGAGGATGCTGCTGACGACAGGTCATCGTCGTATAGAGAGTCTACAGACTGTGGCATAACAAAGTCCTGCAACAGCTCGCGTCACACACAGCTCAACGGCGGGTTCATTCAGTTTCCTCGCCGTTCGGCGTGTTAGTTCGGGCTCCGACATGGTCCATTCCCACGACCCTCCGCTTCTGCTTCCGATTCCGATCGCTTACATACTATGACGTAAGCCATTTCTTTCTTAAGCGCCGAATGCACAAGTTTCATCTTCCTTGACTCATGACGGTGTGTTTCTCCTCTTTTCCTTCAAGAAAGAAAATGGAGGACCATGTGCTGAGGAGCAGCCCCAATCTGGGGTCCCCGCTGCCAAATATGAATCCGACCATCTCCACAAGGCCATCAGACTCGAGTCCCGTTAGGAGAAGGAATAGCCGTTTGGTTGGAAAACCTCTGCTATACACAATCTCAGCGTTTATCAGCATAGGTGTATTCCTGGTGTGTTTCCTTTCACTTTCGATGCTTCCTATCTGAAATACGCCCGTGGTCAGTTTGGATATGACCAAGGGTGGGCGAGGTCAATGGCGCGATCCTGGACACATTATTGATCAGCAAGCTTTGATAGCGTTATGAGTGGGATTATAACCGGACCTTACTTTCGCAAGTTCTTTGGATTTCCGGGGCCAATTCAAGTTGGTACCATGGTGGCAGTACTAGAGATTGGGGCGTTAGGTACGGCACATTGATTATGACGAATGGCTTCGCTAAAGCTACGACGCGTCAAGTTACATCGCTAGCATCAGGAACCATAGGAGACATCGTTGGAAGAAGAGGAACTCTGTTTATCGGCGCTGTTATATTCACAATTGGCGGGCTTATACAGACCTTTACCGTCGGCTTCGGTACCATGGTGTTCGGTAGGATAGTTAGCGGGTTCGGAGTTGGCTTGCTTTCGTGAGTGGCGCCTCAACGGATAGATCACTTGATATTCTGACTCCTTTAAAAAGCACCATTGTGCCCATATACCAGAGCGAGATATCACCTGCAGACCATGTACGTTGGTTTGACTGTTCCCAGAGTCTCAAGTAAACCTGATCTCAACAGAGGGGAGCCCTTGCGTGCATGGAGTTCACGTTTAACATCGTAGGCTACTCTTCTTCAGTTGTAAGTTCCACAATGTCACTCCCGAAGGCTCCGAGAGATTACATGAACCCTTTATAGTGGCTTGATTACATCTGCTCTTTCATCGACAGCGACTTGGCATGGAGACTACCTCTATCCATACAGTCGTTGATAGGGTTAATTCTGGCTGTTGGCTGCATAGCAATTCCTGAGAGCCCAAGGTAAATCCCTTTCCCTAAAAGCCACGCGGTCCACTTGCTTACAATCTTTAGGTGGTTAATAGACACTTCTAGAGATGACGAGGGACTAGGAGTCATCGCTGACCTTCATGGTGGAGGAAACAGCGATCACCCAATGGTTCGTGCTGAGTATGACGAGATCCGAGAGAAAGTTCGACAAGAGGTAAGAGCCTCGGTTTGATAAACGCGTACAATTCTCAACGACCACTTCAGCGACAGTCGGGCGAAAATAGATCATACTCTGCCATGTGGTCGAGGTACAAGAAGCGTGTTCTTTTGGCGATGTCCTCTCAAGCGTTTGCACAACTGGTCAGTTCACAACATCTCCTCCCCAGATCTTTACTCAAGATGAATCTCTAGAATGGGATCAATGGTATTCTTATAACATCTTCATCTTACGCATTCAAATATTGAAAACCCCCTTAAGTGGTGTCTTACTACGCTCGTATGAGATATTTTGAACTGCGTGGGTAATCACACTGACTCGCATTACCCCTCTTAGCCCGAGTGTTCGAAGGTTAGTATGCACATGCATCGACTACTATCCTGCAACTGACACATATTAATTATCAGAGGCAGGTTGGATAGGCCGTGATGCAATTTTAATGACAGGTATAAATTCGGTGATCTACGTTCTCAGTACCATACCTCCGTATGTGGATTTGTCAATTTCAGACAGCTGTTGCTGTTATTAAGGGGCAGAACGTTGATTGACTGACTGCTTTTCAAGGTGGATTTTGATTGATCGTTGGGGGAGAAGAGCCATACTGATGTCCGGTGCGGTTGTAGTAAGTTTTCACCATTACGTCTACCCACTGCACATCCGACCACCTACGACGTAGATGGCCACGGCATTGATGGCAACTGGTTGGTGGATGTACGTAGATGTTCCTGCCACTCCAAACGCTGTGGTCATCTGCATCATTATCTTCAATGCGGCATTTGGGTTTAGGTGAGAAATATTTGTCTCCCTGATCAACCTTGCGACAAATCACAACGTCTATTTTCTAGTTGGGGACCTATCCCATGGCTCTATCCACCTGAGGTGGGCAGTGAGCCTCTTCACACCTCAATTGTGCTGACTTTTATGCTAAGATAATGCCTTTGATGTTCAGAGCCAAAGGAGTTTCGCTCTCAACGGCTACCAACTGGGCATTTAATTATGTAGTCGGCCAGTCGACTCCATATCTGCAAGAAATGATCGCTTGGAGGCTATACCCAATGCATGGATTCTTCTGTGTATGTAGCTTTGTTTTGGGTATGGGTTTCTATTACACTGGGGTCCTTCCAATATTACTGATGTTGGAACATAGTCTATTTCTGTAAGCAAATGCTTGAAACTCGGAAGGCATGCAGAAAAATAACTTGTGATTGTCCAGTATACCCGGAAACCACTGGTGTTCCTTTAGAGGAGATGGATGAGGTGTTTGGGGAAGGTAGTAGGCCTCGCTGATTGTCTGTTGTGACGCGAGCTGATCAGGTTTAACAGAGGAACGACAAGAGCGACTAGAAGCGGAAGAATATGACGCGAATGGCTTCCTCGGAAGTTGGACCATTTATGATCAAGTAGATGATAATAGTGGGACAGGTAACCAGCAGCAAGGGCTGGTAAGGAGGATGTTAAGTAGATTCTCTAGAGGTTATGAGCCTGTCCCCCAAAGTAGTCGCGTTGAGCAAGAGGCCAATCCGTAAATTGATCGCGACAAATAAAACTGTGACGTCACGCGACGACTTCCGTCAAAAATCTTTCTTCCTGCTTGCCACGTAATCAATGAAAACTCTATCTTCTCCCTCGAGCTTGGCTGTTAGGTTTGCTCGACGGTCTCTATGTACTCGCTCTATACAGCATAATGTACCCAGAGCTGGAAGGCTACTGGTACGAGATGGCTTGTCGCCGCTTTCCCAGCCCAAATCAACTCAAAAACTAGGGCTCTTGAATCTGAATTCGAAATCCTTGGCCCATTATACGACAGCGGCACTAGAAACCAATGATGGAGAACCGGAAACGTCGAGCACCCCGAAGACTACGTTTGAGGACCTGGGACTCCATGCACCAATCGTGAAGTCCCTACAAAAGGCATTCCCAGATGTCGAATATCCAACGGACGTCCAGTCCGTGTTTATACCAGCGGTGCTGCAAGAAAAGGATGTCTTTCTGCGGGACTCCACTGGTAGCGGAAAGTGCGTCGAGTCCAGAACCGTTAATATGGCTTCTCATAATTAACATCGACTCATAGGTCGTTTGGCCTTGTCCTCGCTCTACTCAACAAGCACAGAATTATTACTCAAGTCCAAGGCGCCAAAATGCGACACATCACTTCTTTGGTGCTAGTACCGCATAGGGACCTTGCCTATCAATATCTGCACTGGATAGAACAAATGGTCAACGCGTCCGTAGATGGTCACGAACCTCCACCGTTATCGTCTGTCGCCCAGGTGTTGGTCAGGGACGAAGGCATGCACCTCGATTCTGGATTGGATCTGCTGCGGCGTTCCATTGAATCGTTAATGCCTCCTCACATCCTCATCGCTACGCCACAAGCACTCATGGACATCCACAAGGCCGATAACACATTCATAAGGATGCATCTTTCGCCCTCAACATTGTCTGCGGTGTGCATCGACGAAGCAGACTACCTCATCGAGACCCTTCCACGGAAGGACCCTGCGAAATCTTTCAAGAAAGCCATGGATCGGGAAAAAAAGCGGATAGAGCGTCATCCAGGACCCACGAAGGAGTTGCTCAACATAATCTACAAACCTCGCCAGGAAGCAAATGCGGCCGGTCTTTCCATCCCGCCGTGTCCTCAATTAATCCTTAGTAGTGCAACCTTGCGGACCCAACTCAGAAACTACGTGTACGGGGAAAGTGGATGGCTCGATCGACAGAACGTCGTCAAGATTTACGGAGCAGCGAAAAAAGAAGCAAGCCAGTGGCAGCGGGGATTGCAGCATTCCATCTTACTCGTTTCAGAAGAGCGCGTCAGAAACATGGACAGCGCAGCCGACACGCCGTCCAATCTCCCGATCTCGGCCTTTCCGACGGGGCCATCAGCAGAGCCTGAGCCGCCGCATGGAAATGACAGCGTTACCGCAGAGTTTGAAAGGAGTAAGTGTTTCTTTCGGTGACAATGGATCATAATCACTAACAGACTGGTCCAGAGTACGGGCAAACGTCATCACCATTCAACCCAAACATGCTTGAAGCAATTGCGACTACGTTTGCCTTGGATGTTCCATTGTGCGCTCTGCTGGTTTTGCCTGCATCAGCTTCAGTTACGCGAGCGATCTGGGAGCTTTCTGAACTCGGCATCAATGCCCGCAGTATGGATCTTCAGAAGAAGCACTGGGAAGTTGGCTCGTCGTCAGAGGACCCAGTGTTGCTCGTTGGAACTCTAGCAACAACACGAGGTGTGGATCTGCCTGAGCTGAGCCACGTCTTCTTGTATGGACTGCCCGATGCAAAAGGCAAAGTGAATGGACAGAGTGTTGATACATATCTGCATGTCGCTGGACGGGTAGGCCGTTTCGGACGGGGAGGCAGAGTGATCACATTTGTAGCCGAAGACGAGCGAGCATACGAAGATGGATCGGAAGAGGGAGGGAAGAAGGTCAGTCAAGGAGAGAAGATGGAGCGAATACTGGAAAGTATTAATGTTAGAGCAGTAAAGTATGGAGTATTTGATTAGAATCAAAAGATAAAGGCTACGAAGCCGCTTTACGTAGAATGGTTTGTATGGGTCTAATAGTCACGATCGTGATGTCAATGCAGAGCCGCTTCTTTAAATCCAACTGCTGGCTGACCCTCGGACTGATCATGACCTTGTGAGTTCCTTTTTTCCGACAACTGCGCTTGAACATCGCCACCATGCGTCTTGCGTTGTCGTCGTCCTCGTCGTGGTCATCGTCGCCAGTGGCCGTCCTCGCCGTTCTGTTCCTCGTGCTCGGCGCTGGTGTCGTAGCCCAGGATCCAACAGACGACATTCCAGCCCCCAATTCCAGTTCAGTCTCCCAGCCGTCGCTGTCTTTATCCCTGACCACTGGCTCCATCACCGTCGCTGTCCCCACAACATCCGCAGGCCGTTCCATCCAGCTCACAGCTGTTGTCCCCGCCGTCTACAATGTTACTTACACCATCACCCCGACGGCAAGTGGGTCAACAACGCCCACAGATCCTGCCCAGGCCGGTGCCTCTGAAACCCCAGAGCCCATCGTTCTGGTGAGTTCGTATCATTGCTCAGCGGCCGGGCCAAGCTCACCGTGGTCGTGACATCATCCTCATCAACACCCAGGACACACGATTGGACCCGGCCTTTGGCGTTCTAGGGGCTCTGCTCATTATCACTGGTCTACCTTCCGCGTTTTGGGGCCACAAAAATCGATGGTATCTCCGTTTCTATCTTTGACCCTGCTGGTTTTTTTGGCTCAGACTATGACCTTAGGACTTCTTTCTTCTTGATCGGATTTTACACCCTATCGCTCGTATGCTTTGTGCTCATCCTCAAGTTTGGCATCCTGCCAGCCATTCACCCTCCAACAAACACTCTACGCGGAATGTTCGTGCTTGCGTCTTCTATCGCGGGTTTCGCAGGCGGTGCAATCGCAATCTTCTTCTGGAAGGCTGCTCGCTACGGTATTGGCGCATGGGGTGGATTTGCACTCGCTCTTTGGATCCAGTGCTTTAGCCATGGCGGTCTCATCAAACCGATTGGATATAGATGGATACTCTATATTGGTTCGTTCACACCTCGGCTCCTATATCCCAGGATCTTTACCCTTATCGCTAACTCAAACTTTAGGTTGCGGCGTCACTGGATTTGCTTTGTGCACAATCCCAAAGGTGGGTGTTCAATCTTTTTCACTCCAAACACCGCATTGAGGCTAAACACACACCAACCCCTAGATTCACTACCACGTTCTTCTGGTTTCCACGGCCTTCGTCGGCGCTACATCGTTCATGCTAGGCGTTGACTGTTTCACAACAGCCGGTCTCAAGGAGGTAATTCGTGTCGTAAAGCCTTCCCCCGTTCCCGCCGCTGACACCTTAATTTAGTTTTACATTTGGAACCTTGGCTTCCCTGACCTGTTTCGGAAATTCATCGACAACAACATGCAATTCCCTGTCTCCCAGCAAATGCAAATTGAGCTCGGCCTCACTGGTGCTGTCGCCTTGATGGGCATGGCTGTCCAGTTTCGAATTCTCAAGGTTCTCCAGAAGAAGCTTGCGGAGATTGCAGAAGAGGAGAAGAAGAGGGACGAGGAAGCAGACATGCAGTCCCCGGACCGATTTGACGAGCTCAAGCGAGAAAAACTGGAATGGGAGAAGGACCATCCTACGTTGCCCAAGCACGGCCGTCAGGATAGCTCGTTGTCCTCGTTTATGCGTGACAAGGAGAGGGAAGGCTCAGCTACTCCCACTACTGGCGAGCGACTGAGTGCTTATCTGCCTCAAGATGGAGGGAACCGTCCCCGTGCATCATCTGGCGTTTCCGATTTTAAAGCAGCCCCCACCACTGACGAGGAACTCCGGCGTGCTTCGCGTTACATGCAACATCCAGGTGTTCTTCCAACTCTCGATCTGGGCATGGGCATCCAGGAAGATGTCCCTGCCAACTTCATAGCAGAAAAGGGAAACCAGAAGAGCACAACCATCAAGGCATCGGAAGTGGCGGCCGCACTTGCCAACGAAATGGCCAAGTCGAAGAGTGAACTGGAAGATCTTAAAAAGAAAGAGGAGTTGCTGGCTGAAATTCAGAACATCAGGAAGAGCATCGATGTTCTCAAATCCGAAACACCCTCGAGTGATCCTTCCAGGCGACCATCGCTTTCCTCCAGACGAACGTTAAGCGTTGATGCCAACCATGCCCTAGTCCCCTCCGGCTCATTGAACCACATGCGACCGCCACGAGCTACGGATCCCAATTCAGCCAACCGTGCCCGTTCACATTCGATGGAATTTTCGGCATTGACTAGTCGCTTGGGCGGACTTTCGGGGGTAGACCCTATCAGTCGACCAACAAGTGTCCCCCTGCATGATGCTGACTGGGAAAACTACATCCAAGAACGAAAGCTTCTGCAACCCCCTTCAGGAGTTACCCCTCCCATTGCCACCACCCCTCTTCCAACGACTCCAAGGCTTCCTTTGCCATCGGCCGTTCAGGATGCGCTAACCAAGCGAAAGCAGCGGGAGAGCGTCGTGCTTTTAGGTGGACAAGCAGGCAGCGGTAGTGGTAGTGGTGGCGCAGGTAGCGAAGGGAGTCGCTCTTCGGACGCCGACGATGTTCCCCTTGCAAAGATCGCTAGCAAGCCCCGAAGCCATCTTCCCTTACCACCTCAACTACAGCCACCACAACACAAGCGTCAGGTCAGCAACAACAGTACCAATACCCCAGTTACGATTCTCCCCCCTCGCCGATCATCCTCTGGAAACATCATGGGCTCCGCTCCTCATCAAGATTCCCCTACTCCTATTGTCAAAACCTTTGAGGAGTTGAACGAACGGCACAGAAAGAAGCTTAGAGGGATGCAAGGGCCCCTGACAAAAGCTGAAAAGGAGCACATTGAAATTGAAGCGGCGAAGCAACGGTGGTTGCGCAATAAGAACCTGGAGAAGGAGGCGATGGAGAAGCGGGAGCAAGAGAAGCGGGAACGGCACAAGAGAAAGCAGAGTGACGGGGAGGATAAGGGCACACGTAGTCCCGCGGGAGGGAACGGTGTTCGACGACGGCGTTCAAGAACCATGAGTGGAGATCGGTTGGGAATGGGCCATTCCCGGAGCAATGATTTATCGTCTCGTCGACTGTCTACCATGAAGGTAGAGGATTGGCAAAGATACCAGCAAGAAACGGAGGTCGGGACACCCATTAGCACGGCAGAGAGAGGGTTGGAATTAGGCATGCCGTCGACGTCTGGAATGAGACGGGATTCAAGGAGCATGCCAGTGAACATGCAGGCTCAGCCGCAAGGAGTGCCTTTTCCCGCGGACGGGCGTAGGAAGAGCCGAGATTATTTGACTTGAGTACGATTCGCTCCATTTTTTTCCCTTTCTCGTTTTGCCACACTCTAGGTTTGTACTATGGATTCTCGATTTAAAGATTACCATCTGGACAGTTAGCTACAAACAATCTTGGACACTGTTACATTATCACATCAGTACCACCGCTTCGTTTCGCTTATGAATGGGACCAGATATAAGTGGTCCCATGACTGTATCTCGTTACGACTCCTCATGTCCTCATGCAGCTATTACGCACTCGGACTTCTTTTTCCCTCGCGAACCAATGCCAGGGACATTCGCTTTATCATAGAATTCAGAATATGTAGTACACATTGTAATTTGAATCTGCGGCCTTGCGATTGGCGAGCCCCTATGCCAAGCCGGCAATCAGAATGCTGTGAAGTCCCGGAAGCATTGCTGCGTTTCGTCCACCTAGAATCTGGGGTTTGGATTCGAGAATACGCAGCTGATGTCTAGCACCTAGCCAGGCTTGAAATTGTGTAGGACCGGGATCAAAGGAGAGAACTGGAAAGCGCACACTCGAGCCAGAATGGAGCTTGGTCATTGAAGATGCGCTGATTATAGCTTGTCCGACAAGGTATATATATTCTCCAATCTGGCGAGATTGACACGGATGTATCGCATTTTACGTTCCCAGCAACATACGGTCTTGTTCTAAACAACATTCTTTGTTCCTGCCAAATACACTGCTAGGCAAGTCAACTGTTCGCACCCCTTGTCCCATTTAACGAACTCGAACCACCTGCAGAAAACCGCTATGGCTGCTCTTCAAAGATCCCAATCCGCCCCACAACCCCTTTCTACATTGGCACCCTTGAACGGAGAAAACAGCCAGCAAAAACCACTGTTGCGTACGGTGTCGCACCAGCATATGCACAAGACAAGGACGGAGTCCTACCTAAAGCCTCTTGTGTTTGGAGGGTCGCGGGCTTTGCCCACTTCGCCTCTAAGCCCAGACCAGGAGGATCCATTCAACCTGCAGGCCTTCTATCCGCCGCTATGGCGAGGCGAGGGCTGGCAATGGCTCAGAGAAGAAACAGTGACCGAAGAAGACGAGGAAGAAGCGGAAGTGGAGGCAGAAGACGCAGGAGGGTCCCCGGCAATATTTGTGCCCTCGGAAGACAAGGCGACGAGCGAGGTGATAAAGGGGGAAGATAAACTCGGAATACTATCGATAGGTACGTGTCTAATGGCGCAGAACGAGCTGCTAGTCACTGATAACGGCCAATAGGTTATGGAGGTAACCAGTATTCAATGGAAGACGAGGGACTAATGTCGCCCTACAAATTCGAGGACGCTGTCGACGAGGACTCATTATACCGGATCCACTGCGACCGGCGAGGGATGGCTGTGCGTGGGAGCCTGATGGACGGCTTTGCCGGATTTGGGCCGGTGTTCTTCGGCAGTAGGAGCTGAGTCTGAACTTGTAGATAAAAACTCTCACGAGTTTGACTTGATTTTCCCACTCGCCTCTTTCTTTCCCACCTCGCTGCTTCGTGAGACTTTGCTCTCACGGCTGTATAATGTCGATGGCTATTCCTCAAGACCCTTTCTTTCTGAACTCTCATCTTCACATGCCTCCAGACGCCCAGGGCTCCCTCGACGACGACGCCCATTCGCGCTCAGCGACCCCAAACGTTTCTATTCAACCTGTAACATACCCTTCTTTATGTTCAAAAATCCTGTAATGAATTCGCCATTCGACACGCTTCTTTAGGTTCCAAATAAACGCTCCTTGCAAGCAGATTTGAATTCAAATCGCTCTTCTACACCTTCAAACGGTCAAGCTCCGTCACCCGTCGTCGCACAAGATCCAAACGTTTCCATCCAGTCCATCCTTACGGCGTCTAAGAAGGATGTCCCCCAAAATGGCTCCGTTCAGCCGCCTTGGAATACCCCACAGACGCAGGTCGTTCAGGTGAGGTTTCAGCTGCCTCACGTCGCGTAAGCGTCCCTGTGTTGATGCCCCTCGCGACAGAGCTCGACCGGAAAGCGCAAGTTGGACGAAACCGAATCCGAGGACACGCATTCAAAGATTCGCCGAATTGTCCGCGACCACGTCTCCCAAGATCCATCTCGCGTCATGCCAATGACCACCGTTATCTGTTTACACGCGGCTGTGGCTCAAAAGTCCTATGGAAGTGAAAAGCGCTTCTTGTGCCCACCACCCATAGTTCATATTGAAGGGCCCGTATGGCATCTCCGTAGCCAGCAGCTCTCCATGGCGGTCGTCTCTGAAACCGGTGAACGCTCGTTTGAACAGAAAGCGACACTCGACAACAACATGGTTTCAAGCTTCAAGTTCCTCCACGTCACTGGCACAGCGAAAGCGAAGAGTTTTCAACTATCTCTCGACATATCCGAACCTCCCATTTCTCCCGAAGGATCTGATCCGTCTGCTACTGGACGCGTTTGGGCGACTTTTGATTCCGCACCGGTCACTATCATCTCAAAACCGTCCAAGAAAACGGCCAAAACGCGCAATATATCTTCCTGCATTCTTGCCGGGGGCCCTGTGTCTCTATTCAACCGTATCAACTCGCAGACGGTGCGCACCAAGTACATGACCATCGACCAAGGTCAATTATGCGCGAGCAACATCGGCTGGTCCGCGTTCAACGTCAACGTTGTGCGTCGACCGGATGGATCGCCAACAGCCCGTGCGTATCATGTGACAAACATCCTTCTTTCGCGTGTTCTCACAGCTTTCTTAAATTAAGCAGTCGACGGCCCAGCCCCGGTGACATACGGATGTGAGATCGTCCTTTCGGACACACAATCTGGGATCTCAACCTCACCAATGGTAATACGCAAGGTTGACAAGGGGCGCGTGTCGCCAGATGACGGAGGACCAGTTAGCCAGATGCAGAAGATCGCATTGCAAAGAGTGAATCCGGACGGCTCTCGTCACTATCTCTCTGCAGCCGGCCCACTGCCAGGGACAGGTGTGGTTGCCCCGCCAGCACCTGGAATGTCTACTCAGGTTGGCACACACCCCCTTCTCTTCCAAAACCCAAGGATCCGAGACGAAGTTCGCGATGGGATTCGTGTCATTTCAGATGAAGTTGACGACTATCTCTGCTGGACTATTGTCGGCATTTGTGAGTAAAAATCTGCATATTTGGGTCAAGCCCCTCACCAATTCTATTTAGCGAAATTCCAATACACTTTCTTCGACGCCTTCGGCCAGAACAATAAGATACCCGAGCAGCCTGTCACTCCATTCCCTACGTTGTTCACAGCGCCTGTCTATCGAGGAACAAACAACACCATCGAACTTACAGTATCCAACTTTTTCTGTCTACACCCAAAGACACGGATCCAGACTCCTTTGGATGTTTATCTGGGAAACCTTGGCCCTTTGCCAACCAGAGTCTACCAGACCACTCAGCCAGGTCCTTTAACTTCAGTTGCTACCTTCATGCCCTCAAGCAGCGTGGAAGTTGTTCCTGGTGACCCCAACAATCGGTATATGCCCTCTGGTCCTCTGCACACCATTGTAATAGTCGAGATGCCGCCCATAGCCGATGTTATCAAAGCTCTCGAAGACGATGCATTGCCGTCGGCGAACGATGTATCAGGTAGCAAACCACAAGGGGAAGAAGGGCAAGACCCTGCGGCACCTCAACCGCCACCACTACCGCCATCAATCGCTGGTCGAAGCTTACCGCTCCTCTTCATTCGCTCTCATGACGGCGTCGGGTATCACTCTGGTAGAACCATCGCATGCGACCCAATTTATCACTCCTTGGACCTCGCCACCATGCCAAACGGGCCCAATGGTGTCGATCCAAACTGGCTTGCGGCTGCACAGGCTGCGGCTGAGGGCAATATACCCGGATGGACCCTCAGAGTCATGTAGTTGTGACCTGGATTCTTCATTTTTTGTCTTGGTTTTAATAGCGTAGCTTATGTACTGTTTTCGTCCACGAATTTGCTTTGCTGTGTCACGGGCTTTGATTGTATTTTCTGATTCGATTCATGTTTTCCTTTTTGCCTTTGTATGTTTAAACGTATTCAAACTGACGATCAATTGTAAAACGTTGCCTGTTTATGGACAATCTTCTCTACGCCTAAGTAGTTTGCTAACATCCTCTCTACTCATTTCATTTGCACCTGTCACATCGATCATCACCTGTTCCCATTCTGCTTCATCATGCGTTCCAAAAGTGGCTCCTATGATGAGATCCCAAGTGTCACCTTCTGCGCCGACCAGCCTAGCTGCCTGGAGTAGTCTGGACCACGGCGCCTCCACGCGTTGTCTACCGCCCCCCAAGTTGCCGCTCAACGCGTTGTGGCAAGTCTCGACCCACAACTCGCACTCTGCCTGCACAGTGACGCCTTCATATTTCGAAAAGTCGCCCCGGTACAAGACCTGGCGTTGAAGTATATGCTCAGCTAATCTTGAGGCAACTCGGCGATAGAGATTCGTAAACGTTTTTTGCGGTAATCCTGACCGGATGGCCATGAGGAGGGATGACAGCAATGCAATAGGTCCCAATAACGTTTGAGAGATGCCGATTCCATCAGAAGGTTGTTGCCCAGTGGCGGAGCTGGAAGCAGATATAATCAGAACTCGCTGTGATGGATAAGGTGCTGGATGACTTACTGTGTTGACGCAATGATATGTGGACGTAGCTCAGCTTCGATCTCTCCACAAACCTGTTGGACTATCATATCTTCCGCGCGGCCAATGATAGTTTGGTACTTGGTTCTGATTTCATCGAAAATGGTGTCGTGTACGGCTTGACCCCCGGTGTTTCCCCAACTAGGCTTGGGCAGCAGTTGAGACTGGCTTGCATTTTCCCGTGCCAGAGGATCACGGAGTATGTCTTGCCATAATTCTAGGAAGAACTGGAGATATTTCAGACGATGAATTGTTCAAGTATGTATGTACTCACAGTATCTTCAGACCACGATTCTAGAGCGGAATGAATGTACAGGGCACTGACCAACGCTTTGCAAAGGCGTTGTACACCAGCAACACCAGTCGTCAGGTTTCGACTGTCAACTTTGACAGTCCCTCCACTGCTGCTAAGACTCAATGACAGTGCCCCGGGAACAGCACGGAGAAAGGCGTTGGAAAGCGTTTCGAATGCGTCCAAAGATGATGCTATCCGACCTCGATAGGAGTCCAAGAGCGGCAACTGCATCGAGATCAAGAACTGGGCTCGTTGAGCGGGAGATGGCAATGGAGAGAATCGATCTGCCAAGCGACGTTAAAGCGAGAGGAACAACTGCCAGTCAGAAGAAGAGCCTACCAGTGATCTGGTTGACAAGTCCTTTTATCCTGCGTGCGGAATTGGTTGGCTTTATATCCAAGGTTGAAGTAGCCTCTTCGTCGGCGTCATCCGATACGATCCATGCGTCAGAGGCAGATATAATGTCGGTAAATTGATTTTCGACGACTATAGCAGGCTTGAACATCAATTCAGTGAGATTAGACAGACAGACTGACAGTTTTTCTCTGCGTGTACCCATGCACTGAACCATTCAGGATTGCCAAGAATCACTCCGCTGACACCCTCCCATGGCGCCTCGGAATCGGTGCTGCCTAGGTCAGCAGAAGTGCTTTGTAGTGCGAATCCTTGTTCGGTATACGCTGTATCAAAGATAAGAGCTTGATGAATGGTGTGGGCGAATAATGAAGGTCGTGAGAGCAACGACGGTATGCTCTTCTTCAACTTTCGGGAAAGCAAGGGCAAAAGCAACATCGCAAACTCGCGCTGTAAATCGAGGTTAATCGGGTTGCTGCCATGCGACACACTGTCTTACCCAAGCGACTATTCTCTTTGACGATGTTGTCGACAAAAGACGTTGAATCGAGGTATCCATGAAATGGCGGTGTTCGTGTGCGATGTTGAGGATGTGGGTGAAATACCATTCTGGCTGTTATACTGGTAAGACGATTGCGCATGTTTGAAAGTCCATTAACTTGCCTTGTCCAAGCGATTTGTTTGGCGTGTACCTTCAAAGTGGTACTTGAAACGTAGAGCAATAGGTTGAACGAGTGCTTCAATTGGGTAGAGTCCACCGCCTTCACTATTTTCCAGGTCGTGCTTCTCGTATAAGGTCGCCCGTCTACGCGCCAAGGTCAGCATGGATATGTGGTCGGGACACTGCACTGACTTACGCGCGACGGAGATGGAGCAACCTCATGAATGCACGTTCGAACGAACGGCGAGTGTCCGGATCGCATGTAGCATAGTCAATGGCCGTCGGCCACCCAAGCTTCTCGGCGCTTTCGAGAAGGGTACTGAGTGAACGTTAAGGGTTCGGCATATGAGGTAAGAGAACATTGAAATACCTGAACAGGGACGACTTCATGTCCCGCCAGGTCTTCTCCTGTATATCTCGCAAGAATGTGACCAGGTGAAGTTGCCTTCCCGCATCTTCCACTTGAGCGAGACTGCCGGATACCCGAAGGACAAACTGGAGAAGCTGGTCGTACTTGTCCAACTCTTGACTGGAGATCGAATGGACTGTAGCGAGTTGATTTACTGAATCTTCTCTAAAGAAACATTATCAGGAGAGGTGTGTTGAGGACAGAACTGAGTGCATTTGTCCAACCTTAGCTTGAGCGCATGCCGGATGATGAGCACATAGTTTCGGACACTCTCCAATTCCTTGAGGTTTCGCTGCAGGGTTTGCAGATCCTCCAATAGGGTTGGTGTTGATTCTCCATCTGACATGACAGAAACCAAAGACCTGCTGAGTTCCGACAACTCGTCTGCCAGGGTATGGCGTTCGAGAGAGTATTCTTTGGCATCGTTGAGCAGACTTGCGGTCGTGTCGCGAGTTTCCTTCAGAAATTCATAGACGGCTAATCGAGAGGAGGACAGCTAAGCTGTCTGTTAGTCAGAATTAGCCAGCTGCTCCGACAATCTGAACGTGCCTGGGCATTGAGTTCTGCCTGCCTCGACTGAGCGTCAGCTGCCAGCAGCTCCAGACCGTCCAAGTCATCGATTGAGGTGAACCTTGCATTGAGTATGTCGGTAGCTCGTTGTAAGGATAGCTCTGAGGATGACGGGGCAAGCAGAGACTTGAGTTCTGAAGAGGCCATAATGTTGCTGGGGACCAGACTTTGCCATTCCGTCAGTGCCAGTCAAGGCAAGGCTCTCCGCACCAAAAGGGGATAGTCACGTCACACGTGTCGCTGCAAGTGCCAAGCCAACTGAACTTTACCTCGTATCTATTGCTTGTCGTAATAAAACTTCAAGGTGACATTCTTTCTACACATACCAGGTTTCAAAACTCACACTTGCTCACAGGATATCTATTGAGATGATTCTTACCGCTCATGTGCGCATTCGGATCTCTCCCAACCGAAAAACATACCAGCCCTTGACATCGAGTTGACGCACACCTACCTTTTGCGCCTAAACAATATTGGGACCTTCAGGGACGAACAGAATGATCGCGCCATACTTGACCACGATGAAGAATCCATGGCTATGGCTTCACTATATATTCTGTGCCTTGCAGAACCAGAACTGCATTGGATCTTTCGCCAGTAACCGCTCTTCAAACCACAATCATGTCTTCCCAAGCCGAGGCTTATGCATCCAACAACTCTGCCTATGTTGGTTCCTTTGATAAAGGAGAGCTCTCGCTTCCTCCTTCCAAGAAGGTCATCGTTGGTACGGGTTGTCTGTTCTTCATCGTGGCCATTGACCTAACCGAAGCATTCGATTTTCAGTTACCTGTATGGATGCCCGTATTGAGTGAGTAGTATGACACGCTCGCTCTCGTTATTATCGACTGACAATATACGAAAGGCCCGCGGGTCAATTGGGTATCGACTTGGGTGAAGCCCATGTCATCAGGAATGCTGGAGGCTCTGCGTGAGTTGCATGTATAACTGGTAAAACCCTTAAGCCTCACCTCAATGTGTAGCAAGGAGGCTCTCCGCAGCATTATAATATCCCAACGTCTTTTGGGAACTCGTGAAGTCGCCGTCTACCATCACACCGACTGCGGCATGCTTACCTTCACCACCGAGCAACTGCGCGGCATTGTGAGAGATGCTTCCCCTGGAAATGAAGCCGTTGCGTCGGCGGTTAACCAAATCGACTTCCTTGAAATTTCCAATTTGGAAGAAAGTGTGAAGGATGATGTTACCTTCCTCAAGGTACGGATGCGATCCTTCCAGTCTCATGGGAAACGTTTTAACTCCCAAGTAGCAAAACCCCCTCGTTCTCCCAGAAAGCAAGATCACAGGATGGACCTATGATGTTCGTTCTGGAAAGGTACCGTAACGACCATTACGTTGACGAGCCCGCACTGATATTTATTTCTAGGTTGCTCAAGTTGTTTGAGCATCGTCAGAATCAAATTGGGTTTATCTTCTGGTACGGTTACAATGGGCATTGGCCAACCTTGTAATATAGTATTTGTAATGTATTGTTTTCGACTTCCGCATCCACATGGAGCGGATGCAAAAGTCTTTCAGCCCACTCTCATCTTTCTCACTTGATCCATCCAGTGACTGAAGATAATGTCTTCAGCAGCATCTATAAACCCTCTCGAATCCCCAATTCTTCAGAGCGTGGAGCTCCGAGAAGAAGAACTCGATCGCGAGCGTCGGCTCTTGGAAGAACTCGTACACCCTCCGCCGGGCCCTTTGATTGCTGTAGATTTGGACGACGTCCTCAGCCAAACCAACCAAGAGGTGGCAGACTGTGGGTGTCTCGAAGATGACGAAAAGCTTTTCAATTCAATTATCATACAGGGCACAATGAGAATTATGGCACTGACATGAAAACATCTGACTTTCTCTGTAAGCGCCGTGCTGTCTTTGTAAAAATTGGACTCAGGCATTCTAGACTATTACTATTGGAAGGTGCAGATTTAGTGAACCCCTGTTCTCCTCACATAACACTAAAGATATCAAGAACAAATACTGGGGCGATCCCAAGGAAACATTCAAGAAAGTGGCCAAATTCTACGAGACAGACCGCATTTATCAATCGCGGCCAGTGGAAGGAGCAAAAGACGGACTAGAAGAGTTGAAGAAGTTGGGTTACAGACTGATCATTGTCACCGCTAGATCTAAAGACACTGCAGACCAGAGTTGGACATGGGTGCAGAAATACTTCCCCGGTGAGTGTATATCCAACGATGGTATAATTTGTGGGTTTGACATGTCTTTAAGGCTGCTTTGAGAGCATAGTGTGCACCGGCCAGTTCACGGATGGCCATAAAGAGGGACACGAAGTGGTTACTCGGCTCAGCAAAGCCCAGGTCTGTAGCTGCCCATCCTCGGTGTCCTTCCCGAGCTCAATCATGTCCATCTACTAGGTGTGCAACGACCTGAAGGCTGTGCTATTGATCGACGACTCGGCTGAAAATGCGTTGCAATGCGCGACTGCCGAGGAGCCTGTCCCGGTACTGTTGTTCGGAGACTATGAGTGGAACCAGAGGGTCAGCAGTCGAGATGACACCCAGGCCGACTCGACCTTTGCTGTCCGATTTGAACGAGAGGGCGGGCGCGAGTTCTGGAAAGACGAAAAGCTGGAGATCCCTGCTGGAGCGCCTCTATGGCGAGCTGCGAACTGGAGTTCAGCTGTCCAATTTGTCAAAGAACGGCGGTATCTGGGACCTCCGGATGAAACGAGTAAAGTGTAGTAGACATTGTCGGTGAGGGCCAGGGTATCTACTGGAGATGACCGCCAAGCGCC
This sequence comes from Coprinopsis marcescibilis, assembly GCA_004369085.1. Lineage (NCBI taxonomy): Eukaryota > Fungi > Basidiomycota > Agaricomycetes > Agaricales > Psathyrellaceae > Coprinopsis > Coprinopsis marcescibilis. Next base: position 984,244 of record ML210146.1, on the reverse strand, counting down.
TGTGGGCTAGCGGGCCGCTGTGCCTTGATACCAATATTTCACATGTTCGCAGTCTTGTACTTGTAATCCAATGGTCTTGCCCATGCTCTTTGCCTCCCCTCCCCCATATGACTGTCCTATCAACCCTCAGATCACAGGCAGCAAAAGAGCGCTTCGCCCAGTTCTCCAAAGCTTATGGACGCCACCGCCCCACAGTCCAGCGGGTCTTGAATATCGCCTTTGTTGTATACACCCTTGGTTCCACATATCTTAGCTTGACAAGTCGCTCTGGAAAGCCTTCTGATGATGGTGGCTCGCGCAAGAAGAGAGGAAAGGGCAAGCAGGGCGAGGCTAATAAACCTGCTCGCGTCGCGGTCAGCAGAATAGTATTCTTGAATAAAAGTGTTCGGATCTCATGTATCAGCATCTCTCTAGGTCGATGGTCATTTCTATAGCAGGCTGGGTCATATCCTGAAAATCGTAATACCTGGAATCAGGTCAAAGGAGGCTTTGCTACTGCTTATGCACTCGAGCTTGCTCGTGTTCAGAACCGCGATCTCATTATATGTCGCGGCTTTGGATGGAAAGTACGGGTTGTATTCCACTTTAAACCCTGTTCGCTCTAATCATCTGGTTATTCAGAATCGTCGCAAGTCTTGTCCGAGCACAACCCCTTCAATTCTTCCTCAATATCGTCAAATGGCTGGTCGTCGCCATTCCTGCCACATGGACAAACAGTTGGCTGAGCTATGTCCAGAACAAGTTGGCAATTGCCTATCGGACTCGTCTCACACAAGAGGTCGTGAAGCAATACCTTGGCGAAGAAGAGGAAGGACCGGATGGCAAAGTGTATTACAAACTCTGTGAGTCTTCTTGTCTCACTAGCAAACCTCAACGGCCCTGACTCCGAATGTGTAGCCAACCTGGATGACAGAATCAAGAATCCCGACCAGTAGGTTCACGGATAATCAACGGCAAGGAAAATATAAACTAACTGTTCTTGCAGGATGATCACCCACGATATTCACAAGTTCTCCATGCAGCTCGCTGCGATCTATTCCAATCTAGCGAAACCAGTTCTTGACGTGATTCTCTATAACTATCAACTATCGCAAAACGTCGGTGCAGAAGGTCTACTTGGTTTGACCATTTTGGTCAACACGACTGCCGTGTTATGTACGTTTGCCACTTCTAACCTCGAATCATCTCTGAACCTTGAAGACAGTGCGGTACCTCACACCATCTTTCGGTACATACACCGCGCTTTCGGCACAGTTTGCTGGTGCCCTGCGTCATACACATGCTCGCCTCGCAGAGTTTGCCGAAGAAGTAGCCTTCATCGGGGGAGAGAGAACAGAGAAGCTTCTCATCGAACGGGAATACGCCAGTGTGATGGAGCACGAGCATAAAGTACTTGATGCGCGCTGGTGGTTCGGCTGTATTGAGGAAGGTGTGATCAAGTGGTTGTGGGGAAGCTTCGGTGTAAGTGATGTGCGCATTCTCCTGTTACTCTCGTCTCAATTCATTCTAGCTGGTATTATGTGCTATCCCCGCCTTTTTCAAAGTTCCCGGAATGGGTGCCATTGACCTTGGAAGTAGGACGGAGGGCTTTGTCACCAACAGGAGACTGCTCCTTTCTTCGTCTGGTAATTGGATCCTCTTCAACTGGGGAATCGCGGCTAAATGGAGTGAAATAGATGCCTTCGGAAGGGTTATGTACTCGTACAAGGACTTGTCCGAGTTGGCGGGTTACACTGCTCGCGTTTCCCAGCTTCTGGAAACCATGAGCGATGTTCGTCAAGGGAAGTTTGAGAAGGCGGTGGTTAGCACCGCTACCTCGGAAGAAAATGCTCAACGTGGGTTTATTTGTTTTTGAAGCAACCTGTGTCTGATCCTTCTTCTAGTACTACGATCTCGTGGCCAGATTGTTGAATCTGAGGACATCCAGTTTGAAGATGTGCCAATTGTAACCCCCAACGGGGATATACTCGTTCGAAAGCTCAGCTTCCATGTGAAGCCAGGGGTGCGTTCTAGCGCTTGCATCCATCCCTGTTTATCCTGACTTTCAGTACAGCAACATCTGCTAATTGTCGGCCCTAACGGTACGTTTGAACCGCGTTATTGTCGAACATCTCGCTGAAAGTATGTACAAATCAGGCTGCGGCAAGTCTTCGCTATTCCGTATATTGGGTGGACTCTGGCCGGTATACGGCGGCATTGTGCGGAAACCTAAAGCTTCTGAATTCATCTTGATCCCGCAAAGGCCCTATCTGTCTCTGGGAACGCTGCGAGACCAAGTCATATATCCTCATTGCAAAGCGGACATGGAATCTCGTGCGTGGAAGTCTCTTATTGTACTTTGGTTCTGCTCACATTTTTCTAGGTGGAGTCACCGATGACGATCTTCTCCGAATCTTGGCTATGGTCAACATGGACTCGGTAGTCGAGCGAGAAGGCGGTTGGGACACTGCTCGCGAATGGAGAGAAGCGTTGAGCGGTGGTGATCAGCAAAAGATTGCATGGGCGCGTCTTTTCTATCACTGCCCCAAGGTCCGTTTATTTCTACAAAGCAGCTACATTTCTCTAATTAACTCTACCGGTAGTATGCTGTTCTCGATGAGGCTACTTCATTGGTGCCCTTGGAGGTTGAAGGTCGCATGATGGAGCACGCCACTAGGCTCAACATTACCTTGCTGACTGTGTCGCATCGGCCTTCCTTGTGGAAGTACCACTCGCTTATCCTCCACTATGACGGACAAGGCGGGCATGTATTGTAAGTTCGGATCCACGCATAGGCCCGTGACCGGATACTGACGGAGCCACCAGTGCTAAACTCGACGCGGAGCGAAGATTGGCGCTACAGGAGGAGAAGCAGAGCCTGGAGGCCAAGCTCCTTGAAGTGTAAGCTCCATCGGCGATTCTAACATTGCGCGTTTGCTGAAATGGGATTCCCTTCACAGACCCAAGATGCGGGAACGTTTGACTGCGCTTAGAGCGCTTTCAAGTTAGGTTACATGTACTACTTGTTAACCTTAATGTACTATATTATACCTACTGACACCAACTCTAATATCACGATTCAAATCCATTATCCAATCGGCTGAGATGATGATGACATGTGATTCGGGACAAATAGGGTCCCTTTCCATATTCGGCAGACGCCGAGCCCCTGTTGTGGGGCTGAGTAAATTTGAGAGAGCAGTGCTATCGTCTCTACAGTCAAGCCGTCTGCAGCGCCCGCGCTGCGTCTATTCCCTTTGCTTTCTCACTCCCGCGGAATTGTATATTAGTATCCTAGACGTACCTTAATACCCTTAAAAATGCACTTTTTCTCCCAGTCATTCCAATACGAGTACGTCGTTGCCTTCTGTCCACTCGAGTCCACCAGCTGAGCTATCTTCAGGCATCCATGGTCGCATGTCGTGATTGGAATGTGGAGGAAGTATCCCAATCCCAAATGCACCCATGTTGTTAGCGTGGATGTTATGGACCGTTCGGTGCACCCGGAAACTGGAATTGTACGGACGGAACGACTGTTTAGATGCAAGCAGAAAGCCCCTGCGTGGATCATCAAGGTACGTCGCCCGTTTGCTCATGGGCATGTGCACAATAGACTAACCTGCCCGATGCTAGGTGTTTGGTGGTTCAGAAGATGCCTATGTTCGAGAAATATCCTTCGTGGACCCCGCAACACAGAATACCACCATCACATCCGTCAACCTCTCACTTTCCCAGTTCGCCACATGCTATGAAGTTGTGCAGTACACACCTCTAACGCCAAACCGGACGAATTTCCACCAGACGGCCGAGATTCAGGCTCGTCTTGCGCTATGGAGATCGGCAGCGGACGGACTGGAGAAATGGCTCGTACAGCGATTCGAGCACAATGCCCAGCTGGGCAAAACTGCCTTCACGGATGTGCTAAGAACTCTATGGGAAGAGAGGCAAGCACAAAGCGTCATTGTCTAAATGCATAAAGACAACACTAGACTTGCATCCGTCGCAGGATGTTCCATTAGATTCCCTGGCACATAAAGCCAAATGTTGCAAAACGGTCTTTGACCAACAGAACCCCACCACATTATCATATTCCCGTTCCCACCTGCATTGTATACTTATGACTCCACGATTAATACGCCATGATTCTTCGTCTGTGTTTTGTCGACGTACTCGAGCACTTTGAGTCTCTGTCAGTCTGACTTACTCTGAGTCTCTGACAGTTCTAAGTATGAGAGAGCCACAAGTCACATGAGGTGAGTGGGTCACGTCCCGCCCTTCCGGCAGGACGAAGAAGAGAACTCAGACAAAACCTTTCAAGCAGGCCGTTCAGTGTGGTCAACAGTCCACCGACTCTTCATCGTTTTCGTTTGATACTCAAACTTTTACTGGTGTCAGACGTCCTGAGGACACTTTCAAGTCTTCCTCTTTCACCGGAACCACCACAGAAGCCTGCATATTTTATCTTTGCTCACACAATACACCCTGGCGTCAAGTTAAACACGAGCCCATTCCCATGGATGAGCTTCTACACCATTGTCTGCGCGAACTTTCTTTCGATGGAGACCTTGGTACGTCCTATCAGGTGATAACTCAGTGGTCGACAACCCAGACAGCGAGTTCGATCCCTGGTGCAACCAATCTTTTTCTCTTATTCTAATGTCCTATCTCAATTCTAGGATGCAATGCTTCAAGGTTGAAGGATTTTGTGGCGGGGTTCTATTCGCAATCTGGAGCATCTGGACTACAGAATCCTGACGATGCATTTTGCTCTTTTGTATGGTCCTTGGTCGTGCAGCAGCCAACTGTGGTTGTGGGTCTGCTGCCGGAAGGGGTCACATCTGAAGTCTGGGTAGCCCCGCAAACGAGCGCAAAGAGAAAGGCCAAAGCGACCGGCCAGGAACATGTGGAAACTACGCCTGCTCGCCTTGAACCTATTACCGACGCGAAGATTCAGCCCCTGGAAGAGCTGGTTAGGTTGTATGGAGACAGACTGAGGATCGCTGTTGAACCAGACGCGATTTTTGCAGCGGTGACTGGATCTCATATACGCGTGCGTTTCAATCTTTTTCTCTCTGTCTGAAGCTCATTCTTCGATTAGTCTTCTCGCATGAGTCCGATGGTATACACTGCTTTGCAAATTATCACTCGCGGCCGCGACGATGGGGTCACTGTTGTCGAACTAGGACAGAAATCGAAATACGACCAAAAGACGTGTTTCTATCTCGTTCGTCAGCTGACTGAAATGGACTTGGTGTATGTGCCAATCTCTGATGTGTCTATACTTTCATTGACGCTACCTCAGGGCCAAGGTTCGAAGAGGCGGGGTTGGGACCCATTTCTGCATCCACAAGTACTTCTACGACCGAAGCCCCTCTTGGAAAGCGATACGAGAAGAAGAGAGTCGCTCACAAGAAGCTACAAGACCGAAGCAAGAGGGCGACGATGTGGATGACGATGACGAATTGAGCAGCATACCGAGCCTCGACTTTACCCAAATTGACAGTCGCCATCTCTCAAGCTTGCCACTTGTGAAGGCCCGAGTGATCAAACTTTTGAAGGCTTCGAAAAACAGCATACATGCGTCCAATAACATGCTGCTAACACTTGTAAGTATCTCATTCCAACGATGAGGCTGCTTGGTGCTAACTGTGTTCCAGGGTTTCACCAACCCGACCAAAACGGACAGACGGTTCTTCCAAAGTCGCATTCGAGAACTCATCCAACAGGGTGTCATTGAGAAGGTCCTCGTCCCGAGTAATAGAAAGAAATCTGGATCGTCAAGTTCTGTCAAGTGTTTTCGCCTGGTCACAGAAGACGGACACAATGATATGGATGGGGCGGTCGTGGTGAAAACGGACGATGACAAGGAAGACGACTTGCTCAGTGGGTTTCAACTTGTGTTGGTCGCTATCTCTCATTCTTACATTTCGTAGGCGCAGAGGGCGGTGTCAAGGCCAATATCACCATACACAAGCAGATCCTCGACCTCTTGGAAGAGACAGGGACCGTCGGGCTAACTCTCAATGTACGCAACTCAATCATCCGACAAGCTCTCCTATTCAACAGGTTTTAGGAACTTTCCGTCGCTTTGAACAATTTCGACAAACGTACCATTGAGTTGCTTCTCAGCCGAGCTGAGAAATCCCAACCACCTCAACACTTGGCAGATATTGGCATTGCTGGACTGATGGAGACCAACGGGCGAGAAAGAAGGCATAGGTACTACACCATTGCAGCTTACCAGAAACTTGTAGCGGCAGAAAAGCTCGACAAATCAGCGGCTGGATATAACGAGATTGATCTTTCACACTGCGGAGAGTTCCTCGAGTTGAAACCTAGCGATTTCTATGAGCAGGGTTCGGAATTGGCCCGCTTCCAGGACACTTTCACCCGGGCGACGAAATTGGGCAAAGTATCCAAAAAGCAGTACAAGAATCCCATTCTTGCTGACGGAACAGTCAAGCAAGGGCGCCCCAGAAAGGATCAGTCGAATCCTGCGCCTGCGGAGAAAAAGACTAAAGGAAGGAAACGCAAACGGAGCCTTGAGCCTGAGCCTGATGTTCAAGACGATCCTCAGTATCAAAGCAAGAGAACGAAGGCTCAAAATGCAGCTGCAATCGGGGAAGAAGACAATCAGAATCAAGCAGGTATGTATATATTGTATATATGGACTTTCGGGGTAACTGAAGTTGGATAGTCCCTGGCAGCTCGACGGCGGAGAGAGATGTGGCCGAGGATCCCGCACCGGTCTCACAGAGCGCGTCAGCAGCGGTCCCCCCGAGAAAGCGAGGCCGTCCGCCCAAACGAAAGGCTGAGGCTGTAGCCCACCCGGCATTGACGACTGCCAAGCGAATACGAGGTCGAGCGGGAGCAAGCGCTGCTGGTGTTGACGCCGCCGTTGACACTGAGTTGCCGTTGCCAGAAGAACACATACCTCGTGAAATCCATCCGCCGCCTCCCACGGACCCCTCCCCCCACCTCCCAACCCCAACCGAACCATCCGAGTCTTGTGAAGGCCAAGCAGAGGATGTTATCGCCACATCAGCAGAAGAGGTGGCGGAACTTCCCAGACCACCGGAACCATTACAATCCCCTCCGCCAGCGAGCGCTTCAACTCGCAGCAAAGGTCGTGTCAATGTTTCACACCTTCGACGCGAAAATGAGATTCTGCGAGTGATAGAAGAGGCAGGGGGTATTGTCAACATTCAAACCAAGGAGTTCTATGAAGCTCATATCGCGCTGCTTGATTCGTTGACGAAGATTGGGGAGCCAACCAGTGCACCAGTTGGAACAAGGACAGACAAGCGCACTGCAACGTTGACTATTGATTCCTTGGAACGTAAAGGGAAAGTCAAACAGTTGAAGACATCGGTCGCCACCCATACAGGGCTTAACAAACCCGCGACGATCGTTTACCTGCCGCAGACGCAAAGGGAGTCCTTGAATGCCTTTCTCGCAAGCATTGCTCGCGGAAGCCAGCCTACCGCCTCTATGAGTTCAGTGGTCAAACTCGATCAACCACTCGAATACGGCGCTGATCCAACAGCCTCGGCAAGAGGTATTTTGCCCCTGCAATTTCTTCAACTCGAGCTCCCTGGCGATAGCAAGAAGGAGAAATGGAGTAAAAACGCCGCTCGCGCCAACCAATTATTCGGACAAGACGATTCGACAATCCGAGAAATCCTCCTCACTGAGAGGACGACAGTTGGTCAGCTCTACGGGTTTATTGTTGGTAAAGCCGCTCGAGCTCGAGAGTTCCATCTCTCGACTCTCAGATTGATGGAAAACGGCCCGTCTTCGTCATACATCCTTCCTGGGAGTCGAATAATTGACTTTCAATATTTCTGCAACGACATTCCGACTGGCGCCTACACGCAATTTGTATCAGCCCTCTCTCACAGCGATCCCTTAACAGCCTTCTTCCGGACGGAAGAGGGACCTAGAACCCCTGTCAAAGACCTTCCTCAAGATCTCCATACAACGTTACAAGTCGGTCGGTCACGCTCCCGGACGCGGATCCTGGACGTTCTCGAATTCCTCAGGGAACTGCAACTTGTTGTTCCTTTAAAACCTTCTTCTTCGGAGAGCGCCTGGATTACCTGCGACCCGCACAATAATCACCCTGGGGCGTTCGATATATCTACGGATACGGATTGGACCACTAGCACCCCACATGCAGCACCAACGTACTGGTACTTCAAAGCCGAAGCCCCCGTTCACCTGTGGCACGTCTCAGAATCTGAACCACCTGTCTGGAGAACTGTTCCGATTGGCAGCTCAGCGGCAGCCCAAGAATACTGGGGACTTCTCCGATCTGCGTGCACCGACACGCTCTCATTGGATACCATCGCTGGAGGGATATCTGGAAACCGCGTTTTCAATGCTACAATTGGTCGCTCCTTGAGAAGATCTGCATCTTGGAATGCAGATTATGTTCTTACCTGGCATCAAATGAAGTTTTTGGAGAAGTCAATCGACATTGCGACAGGAAACACCGTGTTGGATGAAACCGATGAAAACACGAAGACATCCCAGCTAAAACGATTATCCTGGGTTACCAGTGCCCCACAAACTATTGTTGAAAGGTATCTCCAGACGGCTTCCAGTCGACTCCATGGAGAGAAGGAAAAGATCCGATCCAAGGACAAGGAGCAACGACGCTTGAAGAGGCTGGAAGAGAGTCGATCCTCTATCGCTAAGAAGGCTGAAGAGGCCAAGATGAACAAGGAGAGGGAATGGAGCGCTCTCTTAGCTCGCATATACCCCGGCGACATTATTCGGGTGAAAAGCAGGCTCGAAAGAGTACATCACCGCTTTATGCTGTCTGGATCGACCAGGGATGTCAGCAAATGGGAGAAGGAAGTTTTGGATGCCATTCGTGAGGCTGAGGTGGCAGCGACTAGACTCCTCAGAGGATCGGCGCGACGTCTCGGGTTCCGGCCCAACGCTAATGGTCTTCCAACTGTGCCTGATAGTGCATCATCACTGGCCCCGACCATTCAAGCACTCATCGATCAGCAAGAACCCCTGTTGGCGCAAGGGTTATACAAACGAAGGAGTAAATCCAAGAAGCGATCGGCAGGTAAGCCCCAAATTTAACGCTGTGCATTTCCTATGGTTTAAATGTGCTTCAGAAGAGGCTGTACCAGAAAGCGAAAAGAAGCCACTGCGCCGACATCGCTTCCAATGGAACAAGGACTACGACGAGCTTGCCCAAGACGCCTCGGTCATCATTCGGGCTCGTTGCAGAAATCTACCAAGACTTGATTGGGCGGCACTGGAGCAAGTATTTCCCGCTGTCCTCAGAAACACAGTCCGCCAGCGTCTTTCTACGTTGCGCGAGGTTCCTGGAAATGAGTCATATCTGCGACGTTTGGAAGACCGTTGGTTCGAATTATGGCTCATGCATCGCGGCACAGATGAACTGCCCGACGATTATCCTGAGAGCCCAAACGATTTTGACCTTATCCACCACATTGAATTCCTGAGGCGTAACGTCGATAAAAATGCCCTGTATGTCTTCGTTTCTTTCAGAATCAACATGCGCTAAGTTTCCCATAGCCGTGTGGGTTTCGGACAGGAAAAAGTGGCGATTATCAACATAGTCCCAGATAATATTCAGCAACTTTTGTCGGAATACACAGTTGTCGAGGAACTTCCTGTCACCACGACATGGGACTTTGTCTGGAACTCTGCCGTTGAGGAAGGTCGAGAGAAACGTTTGCTTACTCAGTCTATCGTCCAACAAGTTGAACCTTTGCCAACTCCTCCACCGCAAGATCCAGACGAAGTCATTTTGGCTGAAGCTGCTCTCAAGGTAAGCCTGTCGGGAATCTTACATTAGCTCACCGATTCAAGTTGCATGTCATCCACAGATGGTAATGGGCTCTCCTTCTGAATCTTACGACTGTGACATAGCGTCTGCTCTCCTCCGTAACGTTGGAGAGGAGCTTGTTTCGAACGCAACACACAAGCTACTAGCCCGGGGAGTGTTATCAAAGTTGCAAAGGGATCCGCAAAAGCAGAAGCCTGGGCGACAGCTGAAAATCTCGGATAAGTTCGTGAACTGATTTTATACCCACTAAACCAAGCTAAGTCTATACACAGCAACCAGTCCTCACTGGGTGGTAGTATTCCGCGTGAGACATATCAGGATGCCAACTCGCTGCTAGAATCAATTCATGTGGTGAATGATTGGCGCGATTGGCCCCTTACTGCTACAGACGGCGATGCCATGGCTCTCATTCAACTGGTGTCAGATAATCAGGTTGATTTCTCACGATCGCCCCTAGACGACTAGTCCTGACCCCTTTTCCAGGCTCAATTCACAATTGACACAAGTCAGGCCCGTGCCGCGAGAGACGCTTTGGATTGGAACAGCAAGCGAGCAGGTATGTATAAATCATGGACGCGGAGCTGCAAGACTTACATGATGACTAGATGACGACCAGATCGAAACTGAGATACTCGTCAAGTACACCGTCGATAATATTTCCGATGCCTGTGTAATTGATCAGCAGGAGGCTGCCATCGACAAAGATGCGATGGACACCTCATTGGATGCTATTCATGCTGTAACCGAGGGAGGGATGCCTGCCTGCTGTCGTAAGTCCAGTCATAGTGGCGTCGTGGATTGTGTTGCCTGCTTGAATGAGGTGAGGCATTCCCTTCATGCGCAGCTGGCGGAAGAAGAAAAACAAGTGCTCGCACAACTCCTTTCCATTGTGAAAGGATATGGTGTGAATGGCTGCCCTAAAGAGGCTATAAAGGTGATTAATTCCTCATTGCCATTGTCGTTCAGCTTACAGATTGCATTCAAGTCCTTGGAAATCGACGACAAACTTGAAGTTCCTCCTGGGATCTTCCAGAAAATATTAGATGGCGACATTCCTTTGGCGCATTGGGTTGGTTATACATCTTTGAAACTCGTTGCCGCGGAGTTTATCAAGGAATGGACCGTTGTCGTAAACGAACAGCCCGTGGTGAGGGTATTCCCCCGGCGCTGGTTGAGCATCCACGGCAGCAAAATAGCAGACTTTTGGCAAGCTGCCCAAAGGGCCATTTGCGCGTTGGTTGTTTTTCGACCGGGAATATCGCAGGTGAGTACCATTGCGGAGGTTGTGTTTGAAAGTAGCCCGTCGCTGAGCAGAAAATCAGGCGGAGATCAGGTGGAGATTGCGGACTGTATACGATCGACAAGAGGTACTGGAGTTGCTTGCTTTTATGCAATCAGAGGGGTACCTTCACCTCCGACGCCTACCTTCACTGGATCAAGGGTTGGACATGCCATTGGATGATGATGAGGAGAAGACAGCGTTCTGGTTTGTTGATGAAAGATGTTGGTATCAATTGTAACCTTATTTAACGTATGCAAATGAAGATTCCATTGGAAAGATTGGTGAGTTGCCATGGTATTGAGACCGAACTTGTATGTTTGTGGGAGAAAGTGATGAACGTTGTCGACGTTTGGAGCTGTGCTTATTGTTGCTTGCGACGAGTGGCGTTTTCATCCTTTCTTCTCTTTCTTACCCTCACCCTCCCTTTTCTCCTTCTTTTTTCTTTCATTTTATTCGGCTGGACCGTCGGTCGTACGTCCTTCCAATCCATTTTTTTCCAGCCATCCCAGACGTATTTCGCCCCAGAGGCACTTCATTTCGGTGTTATCATGAGTTTCACACTATCTTGGCAAGGATGCAAGCAGCAAGCTCGACTTGTGGTGAGCCAATTATCAGGAGTGTTGAGCTCGGACGCTAAATAAATGGACAGTGGGATAGAATCGCATTCTCTCGATTGACCATTTTCTATTTCATTTTCTCGCTCCTTCACTTTGCTATTCAACTTTCGTTACAAATTCGAGCATTCACTATCAACGCCAACGCCGCCAGCTTTCTCGGAGATCTTCTCGTTAAAGGCAATGCATTGAGCCCCGAGCTTCCCTTAATGCGACAGGACTCAGTCATTCTCTGCACCTGGCTCCCCAGCAACCTCAACGACGAACACCAATCATGTCACACCGTCTGGAGCCCAGAAGCAATTGACCCCGACTCACAACGTCTACAAGACCCCGCGACCCCGTTTAGCTCCATCGCTGTACCGTCCTCAGCACCTACCATCTTAGTCCCAGTCGCTACACCGTCCGCAACAATTACCCTTTTGACCCCAAGCAGAGCAGGCACCTTGTCCAGGCAAACGTCGACTGTCATCGAATTTGTAACAGCCGCAGGACCTGTTCCTCCAAGGCCGACCGCCAGTGGTGACGACGATGACGACGACGACGACGGTAATGATGACGATGACGATGATGAGAGGAAACCTGTACCATCTGCCGTTGGTCTCCGATCGGTTGGTTTTGGTCTCGCAAACCCTCGCAGTTTCCAGATGCTTAACATCTCTGCGCAGACTGTCTACAAGCGCGATCTGACTATCAATGGACCGGAGGGGGAACTCGTGTTGAGTGACGTCTGTCTTCGAACACTTAACTGGCCGGCTACCCAGTAAGTCGTTGTTTACTTGTGCAATGTTCATTTTATAATGTGACGAAAGGCTGCATAATACCAAGCGTGAAGATATTGTTTTCATAGCATTTCAATTCTGGGTGTTGGGAATGTCCGTTGTTGCCTTGCTCAACGAGTCGATACCCCATGTACTTGCGTCACTTCTCACCCATGTCCTGGTAACGGCTTGGGCTGCCTTCCAGATTACGCACACCCACAACTTCCGCACCAGCTTTAACCGGATTGTCTCCAACGGGGCTTGCAACGGTCTGTCGCTCCCCGACTACTGGGAGAACAGAAGCCGTGCAGAGATCCCTAGCTTGTCTCTGCATGCCATTGCCTTGGTTGTTTCCGCCTTCCTGACCTGGAAATTGGTGAAGGTGTGTTGGTTCTCCGATACCGTTAATCAAAGTCTTAACCCACATCACCCGATAGCTATACGGCTGGCAGACCTTCAAGCGGGTTGGCGCTTCGCGCCAAATCAATCGCCTCTACAAAATCGTCTTGGTCTTGTCGATCACCATCCAACTGGCACTCTTCTTCATGTTCGCGACCGTAGCGTTATGGATCGACCAATTGTTTAACAGCGTTATCGGTGACCTTGCAACATTCGCCACCCTTTACAAAGCAACATCTTTCGCGACCATCGTTGTAAGTGTAATTTTCGTGAAATGGCTATCATCAACTCACACGTTTTCCTAGCTTTTGGTTCCATGGCTCATGATGGTAAGTCCTGGTTATCCCAGCGTCGGTGTCACTGGCTTATATGTTTCCTAGGGTTGGTTCTCAGTTCGCCGAGAACTGCGACTCACTATGTTTTTTTTCTTGGTTTTGTCAATCCTTTACCTGGCGGGCTGGGGTGTTATGTTCTTTTCAACCACCTTCCGCTGGACCTTTGAAACCTGGCGTTTCTTCGCAGTCATGGCTTGTGCTTCTGTTTTCCTTACCTGCATGTCCTTCATTTTGGGTGTTGTGTGCCGTTTCAATTTCGGCAAGGGTTTGCTCCGCTATCGTACGTGTTACTCTTCCTTTGTCGGCGGATAACTGACCAAATATGTACATAGTCAACAATTCGAGAGACTCGGTGGTCGAAGATGACAACGACACTTCATCTATTTGGGACGAGAAGAAAGATATCGAGAATTTCATCGTCCCTTCATTCAACTCTCCCGTCCCGACCTTCTCTGCCAGTTACAAAACCGAATCGTTTTACTCTCCCGACCCCAAACCGCATCAAGATCCTCCCCACTACACCAGAGGTGCAGGATCATACGAATCTAACTCCCCGATTGCATCTCCACCACCTGCTGTGACCAGAAATCTCACCGATATACCCCAGGTGAAACGCAGCGACAGCAACAGCAGCGACAGGAGCCACGCCAGCATTGTGCGCCATCTCGAAGAAACCCAACACTACCGCAACAACAGTCAGGCTTCGAAAGGGTCGTCAAAGCGATGGGTCATCGAGTGATCGCATTCTCGCCCATCTCGGACATTTTGTTTCATCGTGTTGTTTTGCTGGTTGGTGCACATCAACCTTGTATCCTCTGTATTGTTTGTATTATGTATCCTTATCGATTCTTGTTCCAACGTAGCAAGCACAAGTACAGCAAAGCGGCATATAGAAGTACACAGGATCATCGGTACAAGTCATAACTGGGTTCTAAACACTGGCGTCCAATTGCTGGAGAGAATCTTGTTCAATTGATTCTTCCCCCGGTTGTGAACTTGTTCCAGTCTGGAGGTCATCATCACTCAGTAACGCCTCTTGAACGTCAATCATCCACGGGTGAACCATCAGGTCTAAGGCAGTTGGCCGTAACGTTGGATCTATGGTCAAGCATTGCTTGATGAAATCAATCCCGAGTACACTTAGCTGCCCTGGCTCTGGAAGAGGAGGGTGCTGCGTTGAAACACCGATATGGAACATGATGGCCCTACAGAGGGAGAGGAGTTAAGATGAGTTATATGCTTCAAACTTTGGATTCGCCAGAGAAATACAGACCATTCATTGTCGAGGTTGCTCCACGGCTTTCTTCCCGTCGCGCACTCCAGGACCACGCAACCGAGGGACCAGATATCTGCCGCTCCTTGCCGGCCTCTTTTGTCATTCTTGATCATCTCCGGGGACATGTACATCGGTGTCCCAGTGAGGCCGTTACTCATGACACCAATGCCATTAACCCCCGGAAACTGAGAGGGTGAACCTGAATCCGTCGCTCTGCGAGATTTTTGCAAGGTCTTTTGATTCTTGGCGAGCATCTTGGCTGCCCCAAAGTCCACCAATTTAATGACTCCTTCATGGTTCAACAAGATGTCTGTGGCACATATCATAGATCAGAATTACTAGGTATATTGGGACTGGTGAAATCAGCTTACTGTCAGGTTTGATATCACGATGGATGATCCCTTCCGAGTGCAGATAGGCCAAACCGTCGAGCATTTGCATGGTGTAAAGTTGGAGGATTCGCTCGTCTTCGATTCGACCGTGCTCCAACAAAGCCGCCAGACTTCCACCTTGACAGTATTCCTCGAAGATGTATACTTTGTCTCGGTGTACTTCGATACCGTAATACTCGACGACGTTCTGGTGATGCAACATTTCCATCACACTGAGCTCGTCCTTTATCTGGGAGTAGAGGTTTGGAAGGCCTGTCAACTCTTGGAATTTGATCTCTTTGACGGCCATAAGGGATCCGGAATCCAGGTTCATGGCAAGGTACACAGAGCCGAAAGCTCCAGCACCTATGAACCGGCCTTGTTGCCATCGAATTGATATGTTCGAACTCGAAGAGGCAAGGAAAACCAAAGATCGGTCCTCCGGTTTCTCGTCATCCAGAACTTTACCCCTGTGTTGAACCACCCCAACATTGCTCTCCTCCAATTCCTGTAGCGAGCTCATCACGCGGTCCCAGTACTTGCGGATACTGGAATCCAGGTGAGCATCGGTAAGCGATGAAGGAAAATCGTCGTCTTCGTCCGCGCGGGAGTCAGCAACCTGCGAACGGAGAAGCATTTCTTGGCGCTCCTTCTCCATCCGTGCCTCCAGATTAGACCGTGCTCCCAGGATATCGAAATGGCTGATCAGGAGCGACATGCAGCTCGCAACTTTATGGCGAAGAATTTCGAACTGTTCCTCTGGAATTTGCAAGATGTTCTTTTTCGTGCGTTGCATGATGAATTCGAGGGAGTTTACAGCCCATTTGAATGTCCTGCGGTCATTCGGGGGGCAGTCTTCGCAAACGAACGATACCCATGATATTGCCAGCTTCACGAGAAGCCGGTTGAATCTTGCAAGAGACGATTTTTCCATGTACCTGTGCGCATGTGCACCGTGCTCAGACGCGAACAGGTACCAATTCCCTAAAATGTCGTGCATATTTTCAGCATTGCGAAGGGAGTGCTTGACATGGTGTACCGAGTCGACGATTGATTCCGCAAGGCGATTGGTTGCTCTAACGATTTTCCGCAGTTCGCGATTCACACTTGGTAAGTGTGCCTGTGTCCCCACGAGGCAGTTGAGGAACACAGGCTCTGGTGAGTCGGGATCGTTCTCTTCCTCGTCGTCCATAGGTTCCAAACATTCACTGAAGACCTGTCTGGAGTACGCAAGGCGACGGTTGGACCCATCTGCAATCAATCGCACTCGTCCCTCTTTGAGGTCAAGCATAACGCTTGGGACTGGGACGATGAGTACCCTTCCATGCCATATGAAAGGCGCCTGAGGCGTCAGCACCAGCAAATAGGCAGCTTCGTCTGCATCAAAACTTGGGTACTCCGCGCCTGCTACCCTTGCCCCTTCATCATTGGTGACTTCATCGACATGGAAAGCTTCCATGAGCATTCGGCGGATTTGGTCAGGGCGATCGTACAAAGATCCTGATGCGACGATGTAAATGCTATCCTCTTCCATTGTCTGTGTGTAGACGAGGAAGTGATCGGATAAGACCAGGCGCTGAATAAGACTGTCCATCTGAACATCATCCAAGCTATATTCGGCGGAATTGCTAAACCGCTGCGTCAGGACCCTGGAAAGCGCCAGTGAGATTCTCGAGGGGCCGATGGTAAGTATGGCAATCTGACCTTGCAAAGCGCTGCAGCTTTCGGTGTCGAAAGCGAACGCTATCGAGGATCTTGCTGTACCAGGTAATGATCTGAGAGTCAGACATCTTGTGCGTGATGTTTACGGTGTCTTGGTTTGTGGTTTTGGTTTTGCTTGAACCTGGTTTTCCGGTCGTTTCTGTCCCGCTGGCAGAACCCCCCTCTGCAACAGAGTCCGAGAGTGGGACTCTAACTTGAGTATCGAAGTAATTCGCCACTCTAACCAGTAGCTTGTTGGTTAAGGAGCTGGTCACATGTTAGAAAACACATTATGCTACAGCACTCAGATTTTAGAATCTTAGACCTACCAAAGTTGTTCGGCCACTAGGCTGGAGCCACCAGCGGTCATACTGACGTCGTTGTAGGTCGCCCACTGCGCCTCCAACACATCCGTCTCCTTCAAGTGTATGCTCTTGGCACCATCCTTCAACTTCCAGTGTAGAAGTTTGAAAAAACGCGAGAGCGCTTCCAGGATCGTTGCGTCATAATCAGCTGTAATGCATTGAGGCAAGTTCCAGTTGCCGTCCGGGTCTGGAGCTAAGATTGCCTCATATTGGCGCTTGAGCGTACAAGCGAGGCCTATACTGACCTTCAAGTCCTCCGTCAACTGGTCAACGATCAAGACGCCTGGAGCGTGCAGTTTGTCGATGTAGTCTAACCGTAGCCGTAGGCCAGCTTGCGCGAGTTTCGTGGGGAAAGAGATGAGGGGAACTAGGTCGGTTTCAAAGGTTGGGAGATGCATTTCCCTGAAGTGGACAGCGAGGTTGACATGCGCATCGCGAACAGTGCCAAGGAATGAATGGACCGTCACGAGGAAGCCCTTTTCGAACGTGCGTTGCATGGATTCTTCCTTCATTAATCGTTCAACGAAGGAAGTTCCATCTGCGATTTCTGGATATAGATGGACACTTCGCTTGGCGGTATTAGATGAAAGTGGTACTTCGTGATTGGGGTTGGACTGTTTGACATCGAGAGACTCGCTGCCTGTCCAGCGTCGAAGAAGGGCGAAATGATGCTTGAGAGTGTTGAAAATGGTGAACCATGTGTTTAGGGTGTCACACCGGGCTTGAAAGCCCCCCTCCTGTGCCTTGGGTTTGTCGAGATAAAATGCTTTGAGGTTCGGATACAGTGATTGTGCGACTTCAAGCCTGAGTAAAAGGTTGGTGACTTGTTTCATCGCGCCTTCCATGATTTCTGAATGACTCATCCCTTCTTCATGAGCTACACGAAAGGTCATGATCTCTGTAATCACAGAGTCGACGATTCGTATCCGCTTTTCGTCAAGTTTACGCTTGTCGTCCTCTACAGTCCGGCCGTGGAATTTAGCGCGAATCGCGAGCCAGATGTTGAGCTGCAAGTTCTGTTCGTCCCCCATCGAATCCAAAGAGCCTGCTAGTCGAGTCTTCTCGGACTTGAGAACCTCTCCTGAAAGAACAGAGCTAAGAAGACTCTGCCACTCCAACCGAGCCTGCTCTTTCTCTGTAACAGGATGGGAAAGCTCCGATTCTGGTGCTCCGTCCATGCCTCCATCGCTCCCACCTATCAGCAGCATGTCACCTTCATCGTCGCTTGGATCCTCTACATCGACTAGTTGCCCGAGTCCCTTCTGAAAGTAATGACTATCAGGGTCGTTTCGTGGGTCGTCTCCCAAGTCGGAAACGTATGAGTGGAACTCCTTTGTCCTATATTTGTGGACAAACTGTGAGTACATGTCTGGGTATTTGCTGCTGTATGGAGCTTTCGACGCATGAATCTCGTTACGGGGTATGTTTCCGGAACGCGATCCTCTGTTCAGATTGCTTGAGGTCGACGCCGACGGTGGGGGGGAGTCATGAGCATCGTCCTGCCATCCGACATTGTCGTCGTTGTCATTGTCGTCTTCGTTGAGATCGTCGTGATCATGTTCAGAAAGTGTAAAGAGGGTTGGATTATGCTTGGGCATGTCCTGGGGCTATCAGGGGACGACTGGCTGAGGAGAGGGACATTGGCCTCTGAACAGATTATCCTGCAGTGTTGGTGACGTCTGGTTTTCTCACGGTCCATTTTATCCGTATCTCCAGCTCTTGGAATCGTTCTTCCCCAGTTGTCTGACAACAACGACTAGCAACAGATATTCACGTTTCGTAATCGAATTTCGACATGGGAATACTGGAAAAGGTATGTTTGACGTATCCTTGAAAGTAAAAGCCTCTTATTGGTTCTCTAGATCAAGCAAATCGAGGGTTAGCATGTCAGAATCAATAGCCGCGCATCTAATCTGAACGTTCTCTGTTTCCAGAGGAGATGGCGAGGAGCAAGTTCCTTTCTTTGTACAATCGAAGGCAAGAAAACTGAATTGGACTCAACTCAGCTCAAAAGAACAAGGTTTCGGTTCACTCAGCGGATCGCTGTTTATCACAGCTAAATGAGAACAAGTAGGCCACGGAGTACCATCTTGGTCTCCTAAAAGCGAAGCTTGCTCGATACCGTGCGCAATTGCTGGAACCTACCGCCAAATCTGGCGGACAAGGTTCAGGGTTTGACGTCCAGAAGTCTGGAGATGCTCGGGTCGCTTTGATTGGATTCCCTTCAGTGGGCAAGGTACGCTGTGCACCAGGCTATTGAGGATATGTGAATTCACCATTGTACTATCAAGTCAACCTTGCTGAGCAAAACAACTCATACCGCGTCCGAGGCAGCTGCCTATGAGTTCACAACTTTAACGGTTAGGAGATGTTAATAGTCACTGAATGAATTCACTCTCAACGTTCCTGCTCAAGGCCATCCCTGGAGTCATCGAATACAAGGGTGCCAGAATTCAGCTTCTAGATCTTCCTGGAATTCTGGAAGGAGCCAGTCAAGGTCGTGGTCGTGGTCGCCAAGTCGTAGCAAGTGAGTCTATCAACTCCGTCACTCGTGAATATGTCTAAGTGACACATTCCTCAGCCGCCAAAACAGCGGACCTTATCTTGGTTATGTTGGACGCGACGAAATCGGACGAACAACGTAGATTGCTCGAACTCGAACTGGATGCAGTCGGTATCAGATTGAACAAATCTAAGCCTGACGTAGTTTTCAAGAGAAAGACGACTGGCGGAGTAAGGTGACGTTTCACTAACCCCAGCGTTCCATGACCAACGCGTTTCGCAGATCACAATCAATGCCACCGTCAAATTGACGAAGACAGACGAGAAAACTATTCGCACAATTCTAGCAGGATGTAAGTCACTCATATGCACATGCGGACCCTGGAAGTGAAGTTTTACTCGCAGACAAATTGCATAACTGTGACATTATGATACGAGAGGACGTAGGTGAAAATGTCATGTTGGTCCTTTGCAACCCTATAGTTTTTCTTCCAGATAACCACCGACGAATTCATCGATGTTCTGATTGGTACGTGTCTTGTCAAGGAGGTGCACATGCCACTCATTTGTTCGAATTGATAGGCACACGAAAATATCTTCCGTGCTTATGTGGGGTCACTTTTCGGATACAATCCTTGAGATCCAACTTACCGGTAATGCAGACGTATACAATAAGATCGACGGTATCAGCTTGGAACAGATTGACAAAATAGCTCGTCAACCAAGTACAGTTGTTATCAGTTGTGAATTGGATCTCAAGTGCGTCATAACCAATCATCGATTTACCTCCGACTGTCGATTAAACCCTTTCCAGTCTCGATTATCTTATCGACAGAATCTGGGATGAACTAAGTCTCGTGAAAGTCTACACGAAGAAACGGGGTGCACAGCCAGATCTGTCCGATCCCATTTGCCTCCGCAAAGGTGCAACAATTGAAGTAAGACCGCAGGGATTACAGCGCAGTCGATTGGGATTCACGAATTTTTAGGACGTCTGTAACGGGGTCCACAGATCACTGGCGCCGAACTTCCGATACGCACTTATTTGGTGAGTGAATGCGATAATTTTTCCTAGAATTTTCAACAGTGCAACTAACATATTGCCAGGGTATGGTGATATATATGAGCCTCACAGAATATCGAGTTGATCAATGTTTGACTAGGGGAAATCCAGCAAGTTTTCTCCTCATGCACAAAAAGTTAGCTTAGCGCACGCCGTGCATGACGAAGATGTCGTATCTAGTAAGTTTTCGCCCATATATGCGCCAAGTGTTGAGGTTGAGCGCTATCTCAGTTTTTACGAAATAATGATATTCGTGAAGAATAAATACGGGAACGCGTTGATTACACAAATGTTTTCTAGCATTGCAGATGGCAGTTTTTCTCGTTACTTTTACTGTTCGCTACAAATTCTTGAAGGCAATCTATTACTACTTTCATCTGGCCCGCAGATTTGTTTGGTTGTATTCTGACACGTGGACCGCGTATGTCAAAATTCAGATCCGAGCTGAAAATGAAGTCCGATTGAAGGTCTTGATGTCATTCGCGACAACGTTTCTGTACTACTATCATTTATCAGTGGTTCGTAATTCCTCGCTGGTTCGTAATTCTCGATTTACACATCCAATCCGGCCTTGTTGGCCACGAAAGTTTCTGGCACTGTACGGATACGTATTATCTACAGAACTGTGCTTTTTTCGCCCAGAAATACGTTGTTTCAACGAATTTACCTTTCAGAGAGGTGTCACGCTTTGCCGGTATGCGGCACAGCGGACATGAAATCCAATGATGCCAGCTGAACGGATCCCACCAGGGCCACCACCAAACACGTCTCTCTTGCGCCAGAGTCAAGCCCAACGCGCCGTGATGGGGATCAGCTGGGGAGAAAAGTGTCACGGGCACACTGTGCGAATTTGTGACATTACGAACCAGTGAGGAAATACGAACCACTGATAAACGATAGTACACCCAGGGACTCATAAAATCTGCTTGATCCCCAACAATCGACATGGAATTCCTCGTGCCCGCCGTACCCCTACCGATTGACCTTTGCTTCTCTCCTCCAACCCTGTGATCGCGTAATTCCCCAAATAATCCATCTTTTGGATCTCACCTGTACCACACACCCACCTTCGTCGATTCTGTTCAAAATCTACGGTGACACATGGCTGAAGATGCTTCTCTAGAGCTTGTTTTTCTAGGCACTGGAACCTCCAGCAGCTTGCCTCAGATTGCGTGCCTTACAGCTCCTCCAGAAAGCGCTACTCCTCCGTGTCGAACTTGCCTGTCGACGGTAACTCCCGCCGGCAAGAGGAACATTCGAAGAAATACCAGTGCAGCTTTGCGAACAACGGGGCGAGATGGGCAGCCAGTGTAAGCAGCAGTATAAACTTCACCGAGTTTCTTTCATTGACGTACTTACTACAGAACTATCGTTATTGATGCGGGGAAAAACTTCCAAGCCGCCGCTGTAGAGTGGTTTCCAAAGTACAACTTGCGAAAAATCGACGCTCTCTTGATAACGCATGCTCATGCAGACGGTAATGCACATTTTACCAAAGGTAACTATCTGACGCAATTCTGACACTGGTACTCCCTAGCCATGAACGGCTTGGATGACCTTAGAGGTGGGTTTTAATTGGTTATGTACAGGTCACGCTCCCACCCTCGTTCTAACCTGCATTTGCCTCATAGGCTGGACCCTGAGAGGAGCCATCCAAAGCCACATCGACGTTTACGTGTCGTCTGACACTTTCACTGAGGTCAAGCGTTCATTCCCTTATCTAGTCTCCAAGGAATTCGCTTCTGGAGGTGGTGATGTCAGTCGTGGTCTTTCCTTCAAGTTGGTCGTCCACTGACCGATTGATGTCCTAGGTACCCGAATTCAAGTGGCATATCATCGAAGACCGAGTCCCGTTCGAAATCGGAGAAACTGGGGTCAAGATAACACCGTTTGCAGGCAAGTAAAACTTGGTTATTCAACATAAGTTATATCTGAAGGGTCAAAATATAGTACACCATGGGCGACTGTTCACAACGTCGATAGTGACGTCAGCTTCACTGGCAAGCAATCCGTGCAATAGCTGTCATTCCGACGCTTTTGAAGCCAACGGCGTCACGAAGACCCCATCTCTGGAGGTGTTACAACCATATATTTCGTTTGGGTTCAAGATACAGGAAAGATTAGTTTACATCTCCGACGTATCCTTTATCCCGGAGGATGTCTGGCCATTACTTGAGCCCAGGACCAGGGCCGACGGGACAAAAGAAAGGGTCTCATTGGCGGTTCTAGACTGTCTCCGACTACGCCCACATACATCGCATGTTGGGTTAGAAGACTCGATAAAACTGGCGAAACGAATCGACGCGTCCAGAACATATCTCACAGGCTTCGGACACGAAGTATCCCACGATGAATATGTGCAACTCGGCAAGATTCTCGGTGGGGCGTCCTTCGACGCTGCCGAACTCACGCAGTGCGAAATGGAGGGCTTGAAGCTGATTGGAGAGGAACGAGGACAATGGGTTCGACCTTCGTACGATGGATTGCAGGTTTTCACGAGTGCGGACGGATTAACGGTGGAGGATTCCGACGATAGATAAAGCTAATAATATTTTATTTTACTAGATGTAGAAATATTTAACAGAATTAAGGATCTTCCCACGAGTTTAAAGAGTCCGAGTTGAGCAGAGTGCAGTCGTCACTCAGCTTCGCAGGCGGCAGCGTGAACTCCACAGCCTTTCTTTCCCTTCGTTTGTATATCTCCCAACTCTCATTTTGCCCCAAGCACGCTCAAGACGGCAACAGCTCGTTAGTTCTCTTTGTGGCCATCTGCGCCAAGCAGACGAGTGGTTGAGGAATTGGTCTGAGACAGTATGAAGTTCTTTTCCCAGTCCTTCTTATATGAGTGAGTCCCACACTCTCGGTTTGAGTCGTCCACCTTGAATTAACACCCCTTCGCGCAGTGATACCTGGTCTATCGTCTCACTCGCATATTTCTTAAGATATCCAAACCCGTATGCCTCCCATGTCATCTCCTGCGATGTCATTTCCCGCGAACAGACCGACAACGGCACGCTCATGACAACGCGGCTCATCCTTAAGCGAGGCAATCTACCGAGATGGATACCGAAGGGTCTAGTATCCAGAGCCGAATCATGGCTTGTTGAAGAGAGCGAGGTCGATCCATTCGGCAAAGTTGTCAAATGTACCACCAAAAACCTTGATAATCTTAAGGTGATGCGAGTGGAAGAATCGGTCCAGTTCAGGCAAACGGCGGATGGGTGCGCGTGCATGTATATCTTCTCCTGGTCCTTTATTCTTACAATCAGCCCTTAGAAAAACATTGCAACATTCCGAGGTCCGCATTATGTCGGGGTTCGGATGGGGCTTGACCAAACGGATTGAAAACTACGGAATCACCAAATTCCAGTCGAATTTGCAAAGGGTAAGTCCATGCTCACTCTATCTCTATCTCTTTGGCTTACCTTGCTTCTAGTCGCGAGATGGCGTATCCCTCATCTTGGAGCTAATCAGACAGTCACGTCTGCAACCTATGACGCTGGGCGGCAATACGCTGCTGCCACCCAACCGGACAGAACCCTGTAGATCACCCGAAGTCACCCAACGGCCGGACGATATCGAAGCACCTAGAAAAGGATCATGGTCAAAAATCCGAGGCTGGTGGTCTCGCCAACCACCGCCTTCATGAAACCCATATTTAATTAAGATCAACATATCGTGACGATTCTTGAGATTCCATTCTCTCGAGGCCTTTCTCACTTTCTGAGCGCGGTCTGATCATGTTTGAAGCCACCCCCACTTCTCGTATTCGTGCTATCAATGTAATAGTAGTAATTTGCATACATCATTAAAATCATAATACACTCCTATAGTAGATTGCAAATTGAACGTTGTGACAGGGTCGCCGCAAATTACTATTGCCCGGCGAATAAAGCACGAGGCGTTGAATGCCGGCACAGGGCTCCTCTAACGGCTAACCCCCACAACGACCAACTGCGACCTTATTCATACTCATTCGACTAGCCGGGTGTCATGTTTTGAATGCAAATCCCCCAATTTCATTACAACACCAGCCCTTTGACTTGAGGAAGATGTATTTTCCAACGTCCGTAGCGAAGCACCTTTCGTCGGTCCCACCACTCCCAAATATACCGCCAGAGGGCGTCGTCGCGCTCGTCCCCAGCCCTCGTAGGTCCCTATTCTGCACCGTCACAAGGAACGGAGTTTGCGTCTGGGCAATCAGAGTAAGCTTGGATGCGTATCCACCCTGACTGCTTGTTTAACCTCAGTACAGCCGCCTGCGGTGCTAGCATTCCTGTCAAGGACACCAACATCACTCGTCGACCATGGACATAATCTAGACGCATGGTGGTCCGCAGACTCTGAAAGAATAGTAGTCAAGGTATGAGAAGGGAATGTATCTAACTATTGTTATTGACATACTACGCCCCTGTTAGACCTCAGAGTCCTACCTTGTGTTGATTTCGGTTGAATACAACCCAGAGGAGTCCGTATGCATTTCACCGACGCTCTCCGTGAGCACACAGCGAAACTTCTTAGCAGGTCCAGGCGAAGGACTCCCCATGCAAGCCGTGAGCCTGCACTTGGAAGGCGTAATCAGGGTTGAAGGGACACTGCTAAGGTAGGTACGCATTTGCTGCCCCGCTTGAGATGTGTACTCAAACGGATCGCTTTAGCGTGTCACCGAGGAAAGAGTTTCTTATGTTTACTACCGAGTCACCGAATACTGTACAAAGCATCCCTTGGCCGGTGGATGACGACGATTCTGTGGACTACCCCGCTACCGGGTCGAGTCGTGGTCAATATGCAACATGGATTCTAAACGAAGACGATTTCTTGTGGCTAAAAGAACCTGAAGGTCAGCTGAAAATCTAAAACGGTGAATTTCATTTAACACTAACCCTGACCATTGGCAGTTTCTGTCACGGACGTCTCGTATTCGAGGGCAATTGGGTCGGAAACGTGGATAACTTCCGACGGGCGGATCTATCTCGTGCAGTTATGCCAAGATACCCTTCCACACGAAGAAGATGAGGACTTGAAGGTACGAGCTTCGTAGACCAATCAGGGTTGTCGCTGAAGAATGTCTCCAGTCGCCCCCAGGCGGTCGGAAGGTACTTGCATGGAATGGTAGTTGTATACACGACTTCGAATTGCCAAAGTGGGTTCAGAAAAGAAAGGAAAATGACCCGCAAGATATACGTGCAGGACTGGACATATGGTCTGAGCCACGGAGGGCAATCTCCATCGCAATTAACGCGAGGTTCTCGTTGTTCGCTATTGGGACCATAAGGTCAGTGGGATTGTGATACCTATTCGGAATCACGCTGGAGCATCCTTCTAGTGGACAACTTGAGTTCAAGCCCTTCCCTTCGCAAGAAGGCGTGGAGCCCAAGTCGCAGAAAATACATGTGCCAAACCCATATAACAGACCCACAGGAAGTGTGACGGCGCTGGATTGGAGCTCTGATGGCTATGTCTTGGCAGTGGGATGGTCTAATGGCTGGGGCGTCTTTAGTGTTGGAGGACGCTGCCTTGCGTCTAGTTTCAACGTCGAGCACAATTTCGATAAAACAAGGTAATTCAGGACAATCTCTGAAGCTCGGCTTGACTGAGTTATCCTTAGGTTCCAGGATGCTTTCATGTTTGGGGTTGAGGATCTGGTAAGGTTTACATGTTGTTTATACACCTACGCTCCTCACTTTGGGCATTTCAGGTTTGGGGACCTGGCAATTTTGAACTTTTGTTATTAGCGTCTAAACCCTTGCAAAGTGAGGCTTTACCTCTACCCCATTTCACATACCTAAATAAACATCAGTTGATGCCCAAATATTTGCTGTACCGTTTGCAAAGAGTGCGACCACGGGTCAACTCACTCCAGTGAGTCATTCGCTACCTTACTCGTTCTACCATGCCAACGTTCATTAGGACAACACTCGTTATGCCTTCCTTCAGCTGGACGATCGCGTACTTGTATATCGTGGAGCAGATCAGCCCGACATGAGCATAATCAATCCTGAGTCTGATGTATGGCAACATGTAAAAGTGAGTTGTCCCTTTATTTAGGAAAAGTTGAGACCTGGACAACATTAGATCCCACAACGGTACCTCGCAACCAATTGGCCGATTCGTTACTCCTCCTTGAGCTCTGACGGACGGTTGATCGCTGTGGCAGGGAGACGGGGGCTGATTCACTATAGTTCAACGTCCGGTCGCTGGAAGGTCTTTGCAGATGAAGCACAGGATCAGGCTTTCAGCGTCCGTGGCGGGCTTGTCTGGTTCCATCACGTCTTGATATGTGCCGTTGAAGTATCCAAAACATACCAGGTTGGTACCTTAGTATGTTATGGGGTATGAATCTAACCAGACGTCTCAGATTAGGCTATACTCTCGGGACATGGATCTTTCTAATCAGAACGTTTTGCACCGAGAAACGCTTCCTTCCCCCGTTGTAATCCTCTCGATGGTCGATAACTCCCTTCTGGCATTTACTCTTGACAACACATTATATCACTATTTAATCGTTCCGACTTCCGATTCCATCAAGCTTCACCTTTGCGGTAGCATCTCTTTTGCAGGAATTATTGCCACGCCCAGCGCAGTCAGGATGCTGAGTTGGATGATCCCAGGGGCGCAGAAACGTGAGTTATATATTGTAAACGAGAAGCCAGCTCTGACTTGGCCTTAGAACTCGGAGACCCTGCAGATGATCTATCAGTAGCCTCAGTGCTCATGGTAGTCGGTGGTCAATTGATCCTACTAAGACCGCGTAAGGTCTGATACAACAAAACCTTCTACTCGTGCTCAGCTGATCCAAAACATGAACATTGCAGGCGGCGGATCAAGAAGTCAAATACGACTTACAAGTCTTCGCAGATCGTATTGAGTTCTGTTGGATCCACCTTCGTGGTATCCCTGCACTCGAAAATTCATTGTGGGCGTATGACGCACAGGGGATTCGAGTGTGGCTCAATGC
Organism: Coprinopsis marcescibilis; assembly: GCA_004369085.1. Lineage (NCBI taxonomy): Eukaryota > Fungi > Basidiomycota > Agaricomycetes > Agaricales > Psathyrellaceae > Coprinopsis > Coprinopsis marcescibilis. Next base: position 956,803 of record ML210146.1, on the reverse strand, counting down.
ATTGGCAATAGAACGTCCAGGGTCCAAGGATAACATGCAGAACGACGTGAAAGAGAGTGTGAACATACCCTTGGACTTTTACCCACTCTGTAAGTCTTTGTTCCTTATGTGCATTTGGACCTTAAACGACTCCCCTTAGCCGTACTGATGGATAAGGGAATCATCATTGGAGCTGAACACGAAATTGCCACTCGAATGAACTTGCCATTCACGATGTTCCGACATACGACTACCGTAAGATCCGCGTGCAGTTATCCCGTCACTGTACTCACGAGTATCTACAGTCCCATCTCTTCTTGCACCACATCCTCCTGTACCACATCAGTAACAAACAGGTCAAGCAAGCGGTCGAATTTGCAACGCATTACAAACAACTCGTATTCTTCTCGCATGCGCTTGAAATCCTTCTGCACACCGTTGTAGAGTCAGACGCATCCTCAGGGCATCCTTCTGACCGGGACAGCCCCAACTCGAGTGCGTCAAATGACTCGTCGCTCCAGACCGTAATCGAGTTCCTCGACTATTTTGATGCGTCGCTCGAGGTCGTCGTCGGATGCGCCAGAAAGACAGAAATGAGTCGTTGGAGGCGACTGTTTGACATTGTTGGAAATCCCAAGACTCTTTTTGAGGTACATGTCATACTTATGAGGGAAGGCAGCACAACTGACCGCTCAAAAAGGCATGCATAGTGGCACACAAACTGAAGACCGCTGGCTCTTATCTTCTAGTCCTGCACAATTTGGAGCAGCTCGATGAAAACAGCACGGAAGCAGTGACCCTGCTCAAATGTGCATTGGAGGCCAGCGACTGGCAATTGTGCAAGGAGTTGCTACGCTTCTTGCACTCAATGGACGAAACGGGTGCGGCCTTGCGACATGCTGTCACGGAGTTGAATCTCGCCTCCGTCAGCGATGTCCTGCTATCAAATAGATCATTAACTGTACCGTGACCGTGACGAATGTAGATTCTCGTTATGTAGCACTCAACATATAAGCGCTGTCGCATTGATTAAGCCAGCACTGTGCAGTGTATTGATCATATGGCAAAGGACTGGTCAAGTGGGGCTCCTCCATATGCATGTCAGCGGGGTCTGATCAAGATATTGTACATCAACCCGTTATCAACCCAGGACCATATGGCACATTCGGGCTCTGGTACTTAAGCGTAAAATACCTCACAGTTTACATACGCGGCCAATCCAAGTTCTCCGCACCCTCAACTTCAAGCGTTCCGCGAGATAACTTGAACGGCATCCACTGTCCAGCGATGGCCACCAAAGTGAGTTGGGTTCAAGGATACTTCTAGAATGACAATGACAATGACCAATGAAGAAATATGCAGGAAATTCGAACGGGGTATCATATACCATAGAGGGCGCAGTCACCATCTCCTACAACGATCTCAAGGCTGCGCCAGAATCCCTCCAATCTTCGATCGGTAATGCCCAAACGTTTCAGCGGTTGAATTCCGTCCCTGACGATCATCACAGAGGAAGCTTTCGGTTCGCATCCCAAGTCTCTCGGTATAATCATCGTTCGGGATCTCCCTGAAGTGTATGTCACCTATCGAGAACGCCTTCTAAAGCTGGCCTACCAGTTCGCAAACCTGAAAGAAGATGTCCGCGAGAAATATGTCCATGCCCCTAGCAAGTACAGCTTCGGATGGTCCCATGGAAAGGTAACGGAAGCATGAGTCCTCGCATTTATTTCTCCCTGACGATTGTCCACCCGAAACAGGAGATAATGAACGGCAAGCCAGGTGAGATCCACTATAACATAGAAGGTCCCTCCATTAGTATCCACTGACTTGGAGCGACTAGACCTCTTGAAGGGCTCATACTATGCAAACCCTGTGGTCGAGCAGCCAGATGTCGCTGAAGAAGAGCGAGTCCGCTTCCCAGAATACTACGGCGCCAATATATGTAAAGGACTGAGGTTTCACTCTTGATTATTGTCTGAAGCACTGTTCGGTAGGGCCTGCGTCGGATGAAAAGGGCGTAGAAAGATTTGAGGTCGCTTTCAAAGATCTCGGGGGGTGAGTGTGATGTAGCTAGCCTAGGTGCTCGCATGGGGCAAACTAACGCAACCTCCAGCTTTATCTTCAAAGTTGGCTGCGATCTAGCGCAGGCTTGTCAACCATTCGGTAAGCTTCTTTCGAACCCCAGAAAAATCTTACTGAACACACATATGCGTTAATAAAAGCGCTGTCACGGCTCTCGGATACATCCATGTCGCTCCCTCAACTTATTGCGACTTCCCAGACGACAAAGGCGAGACTTTTGCACTACTTTCCTCCTTCAGACGCTGGAGGTTCGCTGCCTTCCGAAGATGAGCCGATCGACAGTTGGTGTGGATTTCATCTCGACCATTCTTTACTGACAGGACTCTGCTCGGTACGTTTTTTGATTTGAAGTTGCTTTGCAAAGTCAAACCAGGCCTTAAAATGGACGTACATTGTAGGCCATGTATCTTCAACCTGGTAAGCCCGGCGAAGAGCCAGTGCCAGTACCAGCCCCGTCACCACAGGCTGGGTTGTACATCAGAACTCGGGGAGGTGATCTTACCAAGGTCTCCATCCCTGCAAACTGCCTTGCGTTCCAGACCGGAGAAGCACTCGAGGTTGCCACCGGTGGAACGCTTCTTGCCACACCACATTGTGTCCGGGTTGTCAACGGGGACGGAGCGCAGACTATTTCGAGGGAGACCTTTGCTCTTTTCATGCAACCCAACACCAATCAGCAACTCGCATCAGGCGTAACATTTGGGGAATTTAGCAAGAAAGTATTCGATGAGCATTACAGCGAACCAACCATGTAAACAAACAACAAGATGGAAGATGCTAATCTAGTAGCTCTACAATTTAATATGCGCATAGCAAAAAACGGTTGACAAACGTCCTTGAGCAGACTGAGAGGAGAGGTATGTGTGGATGGGGCCTAGGGCGATGATATTGGTGATCGAGCGGGTGGTGGAGATCCTGCTGAGGTAAATTGGTCCGGTAAGACAGAAAGCACAGCGGCGGTGAAGCTCCTACGTTTATCCCGTCTGATTCGTGAATCACTGAGCTGAGATCCGACTGAAGACCTCCGTTCGTCTTCGTCAATAACACTCCATTCTTCGCTTGGTGAGCCGTGAGCTGAACCGCCGGAGCTGAAGCCAGAGAAGGAACCTGGGGTGAAGGGGGATGAAAGGCCCTGATAGCGAATAGTGGATTGTTCGAAATCTTCATCAATATCCTCTTCTAAGGGTTGTCGCTTAATCAGGGAGCGGGCATATTCCATATCTCGGTATATGGATTCAATGGCGACGGCAACCCCATTTTCCTTTCAATTTTGTGTTAAAGTACCACAAAGGAACAAAAGGGGAAGCATACCTTTCTAATCTGTTCCCCAACCAGCTTGGCACGAGCGATCTGTTTTTGGTCGGTAGTGGCGGCAACAAACGCTTCTGTCAATCCTTTTACTGTCAGCTTGCGAACACCTGTACCAACGCCCAGGGCTTCTACTCTATCTGCCCAGAAGAACTGGTCTCCAAAGAACGGATGAATAACCGTTGGGACTCCAGCTAAAAGACAGAAGATTTAGCTTGACCGATAAACGAAAAAAACAATCCCACCTCTCAGACTTGCACCAGTCGTACCAGCACCGCCGTGATGACACGCAGCATCGATTCGCTTGAAGAGCCAGTCGTGAGGGACAGAGGATATTGGATAAATTTGTGGCGGAAGAGGTTCTTCAGGCTCGGACGCGTCGGCAAGTTTGACATGGAGGCGGTCCGACCAACCCTTGGAAAGAATAGCGTATACTCCGCTCTTTAGAACGGCATCAATGACGCATTTCGTCATGGTTCGAGGATCTGACACCACGATACTTCCAAAGCCAATGTACACAACCTTCTTGCCCTGATTATGTGCGTTGTCAATGAATTCGACCAAACTGGGAGAAGGGGTCCATTTCTTGGATCCAACATCAGCGTCATCAAGGAACCAATAACCTAGCGATTACAAGTAAGTCGATGGATATGACCAAGGTTTCTTGAATGACGAACCTGTAATCCTGATCCACTCGGGCCAATCAAGCGGCGGGGGTACAACACTTGGGCTGAAGTTGTATAAAAAAGGAATCTTGTGCTGCTCCATCCGATCAATACTTGTCGGGCCCAGATGCAAAGAATTTCTCCGCCATCGATTTATTTGGCCAGCTGTCGCTCTCCAAAAGACCTGGTCGAACATGACATATGACTAGAACATTGATGAGTTGATAAATCGCGAAAAACACTTCGCAAACATTATCACCATATAATTGTAGCTTCCACCCATCTAGGTAATCGGAATGAGAACTCACGACTTTCATAAACAGCGGATTTTGAAAAGGCTCACCTTCCTCTCCGGCACAGCAAATGCGTGAGGGTATGCCCTCGTTCTGGACCAAGTCATGGTAAATGCCCGATAGTAGGGGATCTTCAGTGCTTCCGCGATGTGATAGCCTCCCATCGCACTGGGACTCTCAATCAAAACATCAGTTCCTTGGCACGCCTCCCATGACGTCTGCAGCAAGTCATCGAGCCACTCGCGGAACTGCACTCACAAGTTGTTAAAATTCGCAATTTAGTCGACAATACGCGCAACTGACCTTGTGTAGAGTCTCCTTTAGGAACGACACGGTGAACATCCCGTTCTCGACACAAAGCCTCATGAGCTCTGCAGGATCACCGCCAACAAATCCATATTCAATACCATACTGTGCAATTGGAGACCTGTTAGCAAGAACAAGTGTAACCTTGAGAATCCGAGTCTCACGCTTTCGATCCACTCCCGGAATTCACCATGAGTAGCAATCCTGCATTTATGACCGTCCGCCATCAGTCCTTTGGCCAAAGCAATGTAGGGCTGAACATCCCCTCGCGATCCAATAGTGAGAAAAGTGAAGTGCATGGGCTTGTTGGGCTTGAATGTCAAGAACGTTGACGATGCAGATGTGAACATTACGGCGGGCAACGAGTCTGCCAGATTGTCCGGAGGTGGTGCTGGATCCGAATCCCCGCTGCTGGACGATGTTCTCGATTCGAACTCTTCTAAGGCTAGTGCTGCCTTCTTTCCTGTTGTGGGTTCCATAGCCTCCCCAACGGCAAGTCGGACCCGAACGTCGTCCATCTGCTTCTCCAAAAGCCTAACGAAAGCGTCTCGTTTGTCCACGGCTCCGAATTCGAAGAACAATTCTTCGTGTCCTTTCACAATGATTATAAGGCCGTGGTGCCCGAACCGAGTTGCTTTCGATTTTTCCAAAGCAAGGATATCTCGAATAGGCAAGGTCATCTGTCAAAAAGTAAGTCAATAAACAAGACGGAGACTTTGTCACAAACTCTTGTGCGAGCGGCCAAGGGACCGCTCGACTTGAAGCAGAAAAAGTGGGTGGACACGAAAAGACGTCCATAGACCGGGAGTAATCGAAAGATGTAACCAGGGAAGTCTACCAGCCGGTCAACTCCATGCGTGGTCAAGGATGATACGCTGAACTCACATCCGAGCAATACCTCCTTCTCGTCGAACGCAAAAGCAGACCTGAACTTCTCAGCTATATCGTGGTCGACGGGTATCGCAGGGGTTTCAAGTATACTGAATGCCATATCGCCAGGCCCGACCGCAGCCAAACGACCGACCGACGCCAAGGTCGACGGAGATGGGGAAGAATACAATTCCTTGACCACCATCGAATCGGAGGAGGCGCTGGCGTCTGTCTGGGTTGAAACGCTTGAGCCAAAGACTCGGCGACTCGGTTTCAGCCACGCTGGCACACCCATATTCCATAGACTGTTGCTTTCTCTGGTCAAGGAAGATATGTTAGGTTGGATTGAGGAATTGTAAGTGGACGGCGGGTACGTGTGGTCTGGGGTCGGCACGGATTGCGAGTCCGATGGTTGCGACTGTGTTTCGGAGAGAGGCGGGCGCCGTATGGTCGCTCTCGGAGAGTTCACAAATGGAATAAAAGACGACGTTCCACGTTGGGTTATATACGTGAAATCGTCGCTGCCCTGCGATTCCGGTGCAGGCACGGATGTAGCGCGAGTAAATGGGATCGTATCCGAAAAAGGGCGGAGGATCGAGGACAATCTAAATCCTGACACAGATTTTGGGACGAAACTATCCGAAACAGATGCAGAAGGTCTGTCATTCGGCGGGTTTTGAGGTGAACGAGGGACAGTTGTATCGAGTACCGTCTGTTCGGCCTGGTGTTCAGGCAGAACCCGATGCGTCCGGATGGCGTCTCGGATTTGATCGAGTGCAGCAGGAAGGTCATGGAAATAAGCAAAGAAATACGAATCCACAGAATATTGGTCGTCTTTGTCCACAACTTTGACTTCAATTGTTTCATTGAAAGCCATGGCCGAGGATCGCTCCACGTCCAGAACAACGGAATAGGGTATGGCGATCTGAGAGTAAGTCAGACGTGAGTTTCTCAGCCAGGAATTAGGCAGTACCTTGACGCTGTCTCCGCTGTTCTGAGCTTTAAAAATAACCTTCTTGACTGATTTCACCCATTCGTCTCGACTGGGCACAGAATCGGCAGAAAGCACAATGGTCTTCTGGTTGGTCTTGATCTTGAATTCCCGTTCACGCACGGCTTCGCAAGCGATAGCGTATCGAAGGTCTAAAATCCCATGCGGGAAATAAGGATCCTACAACGAAGTCAGAAGGTGTGCCAATTAGGCCACAGGATGACATACTGATGATGACTGGTACCAGGATAGAGCGTCATTCTTCAGAATGAACCAATGTTTGATCCACCGCTTCGTTCTTTGTGCTTTCTTGCTTAAAGAGCCCGACTTTAGAATTTGGTCCTGAACACATGGTCAGATGCTGCAAAGAGAAGGGGTTCCCAAACTGACCTCTCTTGTTGGCATATGCGCAAAGAAGCAGAGGTAGTTATTTGTAAGATACATATATCCCTGCAATACTATGAAACGGAATAGTCGGTTTGTGTTACGAGACAAGATATTTCAAGACTCACGGACTGATCGCAAAAGGAAACATGGCATTTCTATGAAAGAAAAGGGTCGGCTCTCGACAGGAGTGAGATAATGAGATATGAATTACCTGCCCAAACTTCTTGAATTCCATCTAATTCAAATATCTCCCGTAGCTTCTCAGCCAAACGAGTTCGGCGATGAAGCCGAACTGTCGATAGACTTCCTGCTCGGTCTGGACGCGGGCGGAATAACGATCGATCATCGATTGTTAAGGCGGGCAGTGATTGGTGTTGGACAACCTGCGGTCGTGTGTGCTGTAGTTTCCCTTCCTCTTCTTCAAAATCAGGCTCTCTTTCTTCTTCTTCGGAAGAGGAAAGATCATCGGGAGTGGTCTCCTCGATAACAGGAGACGAACTGCGGCCTTTCCCTTTCCCTTTGATAGGAATACTAAGACGCCTTGATCGAGCTAGCGGTCGATATATAGCATGAATTGAAGAAGATAATCGCTTGACTGAAACGGGTCAGCATCCAAATGTGTATTGGTTTGCACTGTGACAACTTACAGCCTGGTCGCTCATCGTCGCTGTCGGCGTCTGACTGTCCGACATCATTCGCCCCAGTCTCGTCATCCGCGTCATTCATCATCCAGGGCAAGGCCTGTAATGCCTGGATGAGTGTTTGTGTACCTGCGCGCATCTAAACATGTTCATTTGTGAAAAGGTTCGAATCGTGAGGAAAGGAGGAAGACACACTGAGCCATCTCCTCGAAATTGTTCCAAAGTAGTTGGTCGAAGAGGTGGAGACGGAGGAGTTATGAAAGGTGAATCATCTGTTGCAGTCGGGGGCATGCTTGAAGGTTTAGACGCAGCAAGACCCGACTGTGGCCGTGGTATGTCACTCCTAGCTGGCGAGATGGAAGGTGATTCCCCTGGGTGAATTTTGTTAGCATATTAGCCGAGAGCGGATGGATCATGCTAACAGACCTTCCGCAGCAAGGTTCTGCGGTTTGCGAGTCAGGCTGAATACCCTTCGATGACCGGTAGCGGGTGGAGGAGAGCTTGGAGTAGATTTGCTGCCAACGCTCCTACTGAGTTTGTCGACAGTCTTCTCCACAGCAGAAGACAAACGCTTGACGCGACTCTGCGTAAGCTTGGGCTCTTCTGTCTCTGGGGCTTCTCCCATGCCAAGGGCATCCACGGAAGTGTCGAGGGTGGGTGCAGCCATGGGATCGTGCAGCAACGGCTGCAGTGAAGGCTTATGTGCCATGTCGAGGGCACGAAAAAGGGGCCGTGGTCGTCGTGGTCGACGATGAAGAAGGATATTTAGAGACTGCGGCCTTCTGGGGGAGCTGCTGTTGACGCTGCCAAGCCCAGTGACATAACCAGGCTTAGTCAATGGCAATGGGCACGCTGCAGCCGCGTTGTACTACATATCCCATCACAGCTCGAATCGGCGCATTTCTGCAAGTCGGACTCGCTGCCTCAGGTCTTCGTTGAGCATCAACCCGCCCTTGGCTCGGCGCTACCTGCCAAACCCATCTATTTCTTTTCGCCTTATATCTTCTTTCCCGATGTATGCCATGCGAGGAGAATTCTGCATTGGCCTTGGCTCAGTGTTGTCGTACGTCCTGATCGACCTCGTATTTGGAGTATGCAGTTCTAATAATGTGCATTCGTGAATCGTAGTCTTGCTTCCTTGATTCTGCTAATTTTCGTTCATGTACGCCATTATATTTTTCATCTTGAATAAGGATAAGGTCTGGAGCGATGCATACATAGGTCGGCCAAATCAACACAACGAGTGTGCCCCGGAATATATACATGGTCTGTGCTATTCAACTCAATTTCAGCGCCTGTTTAAACGATATGCTGCAGGTCAACCTGGACACCTCCGGATACCAGTAATATTTATTTTTTCTCGCTTCCTCGGTTCGCTCACACTATGAACTCTAGGGAGTCTCTATTTCTCGCTCTCGGCCAGAATAACTTCAGTAATGTGTACGCCAGGGACAGCGCTGCTCCCCTAGGAGAGCATCTAGGCCTTCGCCACAACTATTATTATGGCCTATACTCGTATTGCGGCTATCTGACCCGAGACGAAACAAGTGAAGGCCAATGCACACAGCACGTCATGGGGTATCGGTACCAGCCACTTTCTACGATGTTGGCAGACCTTCCGAGGAATCTCTCGAGCCTGTCCGAAAGCTTTATTCCACAGATTACTCCATTCACCGACACCGACTACTCTGGCCAATCAACTAAAGCAGCATACTGGATGGTGCTTTTGGGAACCGTATGCGCAGCCCTTGCCTTTGCAACGTGCGTTGAACCCTCCTTTAGCTTATGCCTAAATGTCTAACTCTTTGTCATAGTGGAATACCCAAAAACAATTTCACTTTCTGCCTGTCCACCTTATTCGCAGTAGCAGGAAGCTTCTTGCTATTGGTTGGTGCGAGCATATGGACAGTTGTTATCAACCGAACAGACGACGTTAACCAGCTCCTTACGGCTGCGGCTAACAAAAGCGTGCCTCTGGGGATTACTGTGTCGATGGGCCACGGTGTGATCATCCTGTGGGTGGCTTTTGCAACATTAGCAGCCTCAATCGTGCCCTACATGATATCGTGAGTGGAGTTTATCCTTTTCCAAACAGATAGACAATGAACGATTGTAGATGTTGTACCTGGAGAGGATGAATTTGCTACGAAACGAAATACTAACACGGGCTAACTTACGACCAATGTACTAGATACCACAATGATTGTACTCATTATCAGCAACTATACCGCAATTCACTGCTTCGGATGATCCTGTAGCGGACAAAGGAGACCGGCTTCGGGAGCCTGAACTGCGCAGATGGCTCCATGAGAATGGGAATGACTCCGTACTGCTCCGTGATGATTAGATTCTGGCAGCCTCCTTGCAACCTCATGGCAGGTATAATGATGAGATTCGAACGAGTTTGCCGACACTGGGGTGGATATCATGGGAGTGTATGCCTTGAGTATGAGGCAACAATAGGGTGCTAGGGTTTTCCTGTAACCTCGAGGGAAAAGAGGTCATAAACGTTGTCAGACCGCAAAGGATTCCAAAATTAGAACATAGCACAGCCACCGAGGCTGTTGATATTCAGAGCCACGAGTTGTGACGGAGTTTCTCATTCTTCCATTCTCCCCCACCTTTATAAAGCAAGCGGTACCTCTTTCTTTCCTTTATATTCCCTTCCATATTCCCTATGCTCGTTTCTCTTCGAGCTTTTGCAGCGCTTAGCGCTCTTGTTACGGCTGTTCAAGCCATTCCAAAAGTCACCCGCACTGGACGATACCTCTATCAAGAAGGCGGCACTCGTTTCTACATCAAGGGCATTGGATACCAACCCCAAGGTTCCATTTTTTCCTATTACATTCCCTACGTTTTCTGAAATTTCTGTAGGAGAACGACACGACTCGGACGACAACCCCTTTGGTGAACCAGGAACTTTCGTCGACCCCCTGGCTGACCCAGCAGGATGCACTCGTGACCTCGCACACTTCCAGGAAGCCTCAATCAACACCGTCCGTGTCTACAGCGTAAATTCTACCCTCAACCACGATGAGTGCATGCAGATGTTCAGTGACGCTGGAATCTACGTTATGTCAGTGCATTCTTCTCCACCTCTAGTGAAAATTGGAAAACCTTACGTTCCCACAGTCTCGACTTGTCCATTCCTTTGATCGGCTCCATTGACCGTCTTGCTCCATCCTGGTCATCCAACGTCCTCAACGTTTATCTCGACACCATCAATGCATTCACCAAATATGACAATGTCATCGTTTACAACATTGGCAATGAAGTCGTTCTTGGTGAAACCCTCAACGCGGCTCCATACGTCAAGGCAGCGGCGCGCGATATCAAAGCTTATCTGTCAGTTTTCATTTCTTTTTGATACTCTCATTGCCTTACCTTTTCTTAGTAAATCCATCAACTCGGATGCTTTGGTCGGATACGCTGCTATCAACGGTGCAAGCACTTTCCGCAAAGGTTTAGCCGATTATTTGTCCTGTGGATCGGAGGAAACCGCCATTGATATCTACGGTTTGAACGAATAGTGAGCATCAGTCGTGACCTATACTCTTATTCTTCAGTTTTGACCCAGCCTTCTTCAGCTCTTGGTGTGGTGCCGACGGATCCCTCGAAGGTTCTGGCTATTCCACCCTTACTGCTGAATTCGCCGATTACAATGTGGTTGCCTATTTCAGCGAGTATGGTTGCGTCAGGAGCCCTCCCCGTGTTTGGACCGAAGTCGATGCACTATTCAGTTCCGACATGTCCGACGTCTGGTCTGGCGGTATCGCCTTCAACTACTTCCCCGCTGAATCTGACGGCCAATACGGCTTGGTGACCATCTCTGCCAGCGGCGACTTGACACCCACTTCCGAGTTCACTGCACTTGGTGAACGCTACACTGCTGCCACCGGTCCTGATTCACCATCCAGGGATTCTGTTCCTGCCTCCACATATCCTGCCTGCGGCACTACTCTCGCTGCATCGAACACTCTCCCGGGAACCCCAGACGACGATTCTTGCGGCTGTCTCCAGACCGCTCTGAGCTGCCAATTCAGGCCCCGTGCCGGCCTTGACGCTACTGGCGTCAGCGACATCGTTGGAGAGCTGATCAATGTCGGCTGCAGTCTCCTTGACGGAGCTGGAGGATCGTGCGCCGACATTGGTGGTGATGGATTGACTGGCGTATACGGCCGTGTTTCTGGATGCGATCCCCGTAAGTTGTTAAAAGTGATTCCCGATAACCTTTTTTTTTCTAAACGATGCCAACAGAGGTTAAACTCTCATACGTCATGAGCCAATTCTACGAAGCTGAGGGTCGCGCTGCTGAAGCTTGCGGTTTCAGTGGCAATGCCACCGTCAACGACAGCGCTTCGTCCACCGACAGTGCTACTGCTATTGCCAGCTCTTGCGTTGCAAACCCCGCCGCTACGCTCGTCCCCGATCTACCTTCGTCCACCACTGGCGGTGCTGCCCCTACCAACACCCGAAATCCCGCTGGTGGAAACACCGGAAACGGCAATAATTCAACAGGTGGTAATACCAACCCCAACAGCGGTGCTATCGGTCTTGACAGCACCAGCTCTTTGGTTGGGGTTGGAGCCATGGCTGTTATTGGAGTGATCAGTGGTCTTTGGACCTTGCTCTAAAGGATTCAGGATTCTGCTTACTCACAGCCTAACGATATTTGGACGATATATTTTGATCATTTAACGGACATCTCAATACCTTACACTTCTGTGTATATCCGCTCTTTGCCTGCTTGGATTGGACACCACTTTATCTGTACCTTCATCGTTTGTTATAATGCATCATTGTGATATGGACAGTGGCAATCATTATTTTCGCTTGTTACGCACGGGCCAAGTGTCGGAGTTTGGAAATGAAGTCGCTGATCAAAATTTACGCGTTTTTTGCGACGTCACATTCTTACTTTCACCTTTCACTTTCCACCATGGCTAGTGTTCCTGTCACTCCACCACCGGACGACCAGACTATGCAAAGAAGCAGCTGGGGCCCTGAAGACGACCAACCAGTTGGCACAGTGGGGAACGGCCAACCGACTAATGGCACATCTCTTCCTGTTGACGATCACCCTGCTCAGGATCCTGAACACCAGGAATATCCTCGCAGTTCCAGCGTGGGCGATGGTAGCATTTCTGGGAACAACAAGGACGACTCTTACCGTGGCGAAAAACAAGTCAAGGTGCTTACGACTCATTTCAGTCTCGTGCTTCACTGCTTTCCAGCGTCTCCTCCGAGAGGTTGGCATTTTCACGTAGCTTGGCCACACTTGAGCTTCATGGTCTAGTGCTTCTGAACCCTTTGCCGTACCTGATCTCGTTGGAGGGCATTCTAGTCTTGGGGCTCGGAAACTTCTTCTTGCTTTCAACTGTGTCTGGACTGGTGTTCACCTTCTGCTGTGCAGCCGAACAAAGTCTACATTGGTGGATTGCCTGAAAATACTCGACAAGAAGACCTTCAAAATTGCTTTGGGAAAATTGGCAAGATCCTGAACATCGAGCTCAAGTAAGCTTCTCCCGTCTGTTTGCGTGTTGCGGTGTGCTCACGGCTTGTCTCAGAGTCGGATATGGTTTCGTGGTGCGCATTACTGTGATGTTGTTGAGTTGGTCCAGGTTCAATGCCATTGCAGGAATTCGAAAGCCGAGAAGCCGCTGAAGAAAGTGTTCGCAAATATCACGAGGGTCAATTCATGGGCCAAAGGATTCGCGTAGAGCTCTCCCATGGCGGTGGCCGAACGGCCAAATATGCTGGTGAGCCAGGGGCATGTTTTCGTTGCGGCCAACTTGGACATTGGGCCAGGTATGTTTCCTCTGTCTATAAGTAGCAGCCACTTATCGTACTCCAGGGAATGTCCGTCTCAATCTGGAAGGTGAGTAATGCAGCACTGCGCTGGCTTCCACGTATAAAACCTTTTCCAGTGGCAGTCGTCGTTCGAATCCGGATGGGCCACTTATCGACCGCATCCAACGGGATTACCCGCCTCGCAATCCTCCACCCAGGGATGACTATCCAGCTCCAAGGTACCCTCCTCGAGACGTGAGGTATGACTATACCCCGGCACCGCCTCCTCGTGACTACAGGCGACCCCCTTCACCAAGAGAATACAGGGATTATCCCCCTGCTCCTGCACCTCCAAGGGGTCGTGATTACGATGATTATCGACGTGGGCCCCCTTTGCCACCCCCTCCTGTGCACGAGCGCGACAGGTATCCTCCGCCAGCACCACCACCTGACTATGCTAGAGGGCGCTACCCACCACCACCTGATGCTTACCGTGGATACCCCCCTGGGCCTCCGCCACCTCCTGTTAATTACGACAGATACGACAGGAGGCCAGTTGAACGATACCCTGCCTACCCAGCTCCACCTTCTGGTCGGCCCAGGACTCCACCTCCGAGGGACTATGACCGCGCTCCTCCTCCGTATGTCTCATTCATTGTTATATTCCCTTCATTTATCTAACGTCTTATAGCTCTAGGGACTATGCTGACTATCGTGGTCGTCCGGCAACTCCTCCGCGCTATGCCAGCGACTATCCTCGTTCTAGTGCAGAACCTCCAACTGGTCGCTACAGGTGTGTTCTTTCAATATGGGAGCTCACTCGGTTTCTCACCAGATTTGCCAGACGCCGATCTTTGAGCCCTGGTCCTTCTAGGTCGCCTATTCCCTATGTCGATGTTTATCCCAACAACGGATACTCTGGCAACGCACAGGCTCCCCGCCGAGATTATGCTCCACCTCCTCGGTCTGGTCGCGATTTAGAACCTGGTCCTTACCGACGTCCTTGAGCTTGAAATGGATCGCCCGCCCGTAAAAGCCTTACCAGCTACTACTGCCATGTCCTTCTGCTGCTGTCTAACCGATTGCTTGGTCCCTGTCTCCTTTGCTTTCCTTGTATATGCATTCGGTCATATTATATATATCGCTGTGATCTCGCTGTCAAATACTGGTTGAATACTAATTACCACCCAGTCACTCGCTGAATCCAGCCATGGCCAGTAAAGCTTCTTTATCGCCTGATTCTTCGACCAACGCACGAAGTTTGCTTTCGCGATTCTTCAGCAGCTCCGACGGTTTATCGAACTCGACCTTCACGAACCAAAGATCAGGAGACTGAGTAAGTTGACAAAGGGAGCTGATCTTACAATGTTTCCTCCATCAAGAACCATCTATGGCATATTGAGCTGATTGCTGAGATCAAAATGTTTGACGACGCACTATTTTATCCGCATCCATGATTGTTTGAAGCCTGTGCGCCACAGTTAGGAGAGTGACATCTTTTCCCAGCTGGTTTCGGAGGGATGACTGAATGACACCATCCGTTTTATGATCTACTCAGGAATTGGTTCAGTGGTTCAACTCCTCCAATAAACAGCTGATTTTACCGATAGCGGATGTCGCTGCGCATGGGAAGGACGGTTCGTCAGTATCTTGGGTTCTGCCAAACCAATCAATTTACGTGTCAACTCACCTTCATCAAGGATCAACAATTTGCTTCCGCGGACAATTGCCCGTGCGAGCGCTATGATTTGCCGTTGCCCAACCGAAAGATTGCCTCCACCACTTGAGATAGAGGTGTCAAGGGTTATCTTGCCTTCTTCGGACCCCTCCTGCAATGAAGACAGTCCTGCCGAACGCAAGGCGTCATTGAGTATCGCGTCGTCAAATTGTTCAAAGGGATCGAGGTTTTGCCTGAGGCTACCGCTGAGGAGTTCCGGCTGCAGGGAGAAGGGTTGAGCACAATAACCTCTGCATACGATATCGGACTGACCACTTGAGGGATAATGGTGATGTTTGAACGCAAAGCGTCCAAGTTCAACTCGCCCACATCCCGACCGGCGTAAACTACCTTTCCTTCCGTGAAAATACATCTGAGGATGGAAAGCGTAAGGGAGCTCTTAAGATAATCGTTGTAGCCATTTCAGTAGATACAATGATCATGACCAGACAAAGTACACACCTTCCCTGAACCTGTGCGCCCAACGATACCGATCCTTTCACCAGACTTCACGTCAAAAGTGATGTCACGTAGAACCTGTGGTCCATCAGCAGAATATCTGGCGCTGAGATTCTCAACATGCAGCGAGCCATCCGCAGGCCAATAGGCGGGTGGAACACCGTTCACGGTTGGCTTGGGTTCTTGTTCGATGTTGATATACTGCTCGATCCGCTCCAGACTGCGATTAAATTGGATTAGCGTAGCCCGAAGTCATGTTCCGCACATTGAGGTACCTGTTTCCTTGCACTTCAAAGTCATTGAGGACCCGGATCCACCACAAAATCATCGAGCTGAATCCAACTACCAAACAATAAGAACTCTGAGTCACCGTGGAAAGTACAAGCTCGCTTACCAGCCATGTTCAATGAGAACCCTGTATTGGAGGCGCTATGGCCTTGGAAGTAAATCAGATATCCTGCCAGAGCCGCAGTAAACAGCCCTCCGAGGGCGTCGACACGTATGCACACCCATCGGTTAAGGTTATAAAAAGTGCGAGATGCTTTGGTATATCTGTCTATTCTCGTTAGAGACTGGGCTATGAAAGCCTGTTGGGCACCGTATGCGCGCAGGGACGCTAGCGAAGATAGATCAGCATAACCGCACAATGTATTCTGGTCAACACATACTCAGTCCAGAGATAGCAGCCCCGAAGCTGAAAAACTCGTCAGCCTTAAATAAATCCAGGGCAGTGATCCCACTTACTGCCCAAGGACAGGGGCCTTTGCGTTGGACATCTCGCGCTTGACGGAAAGCTGCGCGTGGATGTATAATTGGCCAATCCAGCCACCGAGAATTGCGACCAGAACACCGGGAAGAAGGAAAGCTGGCGTAAGCAGTACAACAGCACCAAACTTGATGAGCATTGCCAAAGTCATTTCTGACAGATACCATAGTCCCGATGACAAAGGTCCATCGACTACAGAACGAATGAGACCCGAGAAGATACCAAGGGAGATATCATTACGCACCAGCTCGTATATCTTGAGTGCAACGCGTGATGACGCGTGAAATAGGTGTTGTGTCCAACCATCTGAGAAGGAAACTGTCAATAAAAGAACCAGACGAAACAGACTACATATTGACCTTAACGTCGTCCCAAGAATCGATTGAATGAGGCGCAAATGCAGCACTCTAGAGGCCCGGATCGATCCAAAGATGTATAGGACGAACGAGGCCGCGTATGCACTGGTTGCCACCAGCAGGAAGGTACCTAGACGAACATTTTAACCATGTTTTAGCCAGCAAATCTTTGAGCGAACCATAAATCCCAAGGTATCTGTTGGTGCCGGTTAAAGACAGCCTAATTTGAACAGTTTAGGAACTTACTTGAAGACTGGTACTTCGATCGAAGGCAGGATCGTGTATTGAGATGCCCAATATCCCAGGAACCATGTCTGGATGGCAAGGGCCGCTTCACAAAGAATCAGGCCAAAGATGTAAATGAAGAAAAAGAAGATTGGTCGATTTCCGCCCAGCGCAGAGAAATACATTTTCACTGTTGAAAACGATTGGATGTGAGTTGTGGCCTACTCTGTCGGAGCATATACGCTTACAGGCACTCCAGCTAACATGGCCCTCTTCAACCTCTTCCGCAATGATAAGCTTCCCGTCCTTCGGCGGGGCAGGTCCAGCTTCCCCGTCGATCTCATTGTCGGATTTCTTGACTAGTTCTTCATCGGCGCCAAATTCTTTGACTAATTGCGTATCGATCTTGAGAACTTCGGAAATCGAGCCTTGGGATTTGATCCTGCCATCGCTGCCGAAGGATACTACATATTCCGCAACAGAACTTGCGAGTGAAACGTTGTGCGTCTAGAGTGATGTCATAAGTAGTAAGAGACCGGAGAATCCGCAGCGATACACACCACCAAGATAACAGTACGACCTTGGACCAAATCGCCTGAGAAGCACTTTTCTACGATCCATTTGGCTGTATGAACACTGTTGAAAAGAACGGTTTAAATCAGAATCAGTAACCTTATGAAAAAGCGAGAAACTCACTCTAGCGCAGCCAACACGTCATCCAACAACAAAATCTCTGCTGGCGAATATATAGCTCTGGCCAAGGTGATCCTGGCCTTTTGTCCCCCGCTCAAGGTAAGCCCCTTTTCTCCTACTTCAGTTTGGTCTCCGGCTTCGAAAAGATTAAGATCCTGGGCGAGACTGCATTGGGATATAACTTTGTTGTACCGGTCTTCATCGTACGGTGACCCAAACAATATATTCTCCTGTGAACAGTTCAGTTCGGGCCAAAAAAGATAGAGCAACAGGAAGATCTTACCCTGATGGTTTCGTTTTGAACCCAGGACTCTTGAGCTGCATAGGCGATACCTCCTGCCCTCGGCAAATTGAACCAGGAGTCTGGTGCCAGAGGAATATAGTGCATTTCACCTTCAAGGAGATAAGTAGACTACAGTGAGATGTCAGGTCCACACTCACCTAGTAAAGCCATTAACAAGGATGTCTTTCCTGAACCGGTTGGACCAACGACAAGGCTCAGTTTGCCGAGCGGGAAGAAAAGGTCATCCTCGATTTTGAGGACAAACTTGCGCTTCGATGGGGTCAATGCCCCGTCCGCATCACTAGACCAAGTGAACGATGCATCATGGAATCCAATACTAGCCGATTGTTCTGCAAGGATAGGAGGAACGATCGAGGGTTGCTTGTTTTCCGAGAAACTATCCAACAACTCAGTCTGTTGAACGCCTGTGTCAGCACAAGCAACACACAAGTTAGCTATTGCAACGACCAACATTCTTCAAAAAGTCGTCGACGCGATCGAGTGACACTTTTCCAGTGATCGTTTGACTGATTGAGAAGAAAACGATGTGCAGCTGATCTCTCAACATGTCGAACACCGTCATGGAACTGAACACAATTGAAGCACTGAGATCTTGTTTCATGATCAGTGTCTGCGCAAATGATTAGACAAGACACGATGTGGCAGAAGGTAGACTGACGCTATGAGTGACTTATATGTAAGCTGTATCGCAACATGTGGTAGCGAGGACTTACAAAGTAGCATAAGACGCGACCATTGTCGCCACAGGTATGACGAAGCTATACATGGACCGGTTGAGTAGGTAGAAACACGAGGCAATTATTCACGCACTTGAGCGAACCGTTGATCAAGTCCAAGATTTGTCTTTTCCAGATAAACAGCAATTCATTCTCTCGCTTTTCTGCGATTCTTTCGTCCATTTTCCTCTCCCAACCAAACATTTTTATCATGCGCAGGACGTTCATTGCTAAGTAGGTGTTCAGTGTCGACCGAAAAGGAAATGACAATGGTTGAACGTACCTTCTGATACCGTCTCAACTCTCGCGTCTGTCTTCTTCAAACGAATAACTTGGACATCTTGAACCAGTTTTGCAACGTAGCCTGGAAGGGGGAAAAGAAGAACCATCACAGCCAACCCTACGAAAGAGCTAGTCCCGTCATTAGCACTGGTGCAAGTGAGCAGATCATAAGGCTAACCTCCATCCAAGAACTTTGTACAGGAATAGTATGCAGAGCGAAATTTGGAGGGGGATATAGATGAGAATATATAGAAAGTCCCTTGAGTCGACAATGTTTCCAAGATCGGTTGTGACTAGGTTGTTGATTTTTCCAATGAGATTTTTAGCGCTGCTGGAACCTTCCTTGTCCGCTTTCGCCTTTCCAGCATCGGAAGTACCGTCTGACGATCCTTGGCGTAAAGTTGTCTCCGTCACACCTTGGGAATGCAAGGTATCATCTTCACTGTACACTGGCGTCCCTGCGATGGATGCCGAGTCTGGTGTTGCCGGTATGCTCGGTTCTAGACCCTTTCCATCTTGACCTTCAGCCTTGACTCGAATACGCAGCGAGTGCTCAAAAACGAGCTGGGTGATGAGGCATTCTGTTCGCACCAATGTGCGGGTCTAAAAATATACTCAGCCTCGCTCTTCTCGCCCACTGATGAGCACTTACGGCGATGTAAATATACCACTGGAATGCTATGGAGCCAACAAAAGGGCCCAAGAAAAGCCAGACGATCCAAAACCAGGGCTTGATTGTCGCGCCGTCTCCATTGTTTTCGAGATAGCTATAGGATGGGTTAACGGAAATAAGGCTTCATATCGGGACATGCTCACTAGAGGAGGTTTTTGATACCAAGCGGAGAAGCAAAACTGGCTATTACTTGGACTGTGATCATGGCCGCGAGGATCATATACTCCGTCCTAAATACGCGCATGAGACTGAAGAAAAGATGTCGCTTATTCCCACTGGCGAAGGCATCAAGGTGCTGTAAACAGGGGTATTAGCTGGGCTCGTACTTAATTGTCAAGTATGAAGTACCGGAAAGGCTTTCGAGCGAAGATACTTTGCTCTGTCATAATCCGCAAGTGGCGGTAAGAGGTCCGATGATAGAGTGGGGATCGTTCTGGCCAGCGATATGACTGGATCTAGGAAAGAATAGACTACAAGAGAAAATAGGGAGGCTGTTTGCTCTGCATTGGGAACAGGCATTGGGTCCTAGAGGCGGGGGTCAGCAGTAGTCCAAAGTAAAACAGATTCAACCCACTTTTGGATCTACCGGAGTGTAGCGACGCGGAATTGCAGCAGGGATGAAGCACGAACTGAAAAAAAGAAGTCCGATCTTGACCCAAAGAAGCCACCCTTCAGCTTTATCCATAGGGACATGGTAAAAGGTCATTAGAGGATATATGTCTCGGTAGATATAAACGCAAAGGAAACTGAGAAGGACGACATTTAGGTGGCGGACGACCACTTTAGCGCGACTTGTTTTGGACGACAGGACTGCGACAGAGAGAGAAAGAGCGTAGAACTGCAGAAGCGTCAGATCAAGCCACTGGGGGACAACGGAGATACACACATTCGTCATGGCCAGAATCATATCTAATAACTCCCTTTCGGTGAGTCTGGCGCGCTCCTTTTCCTTGCGCTTCTTCCCTTTCTTTCCAAAGATAAAAACATTCGCCAAATCCTCCTGGTCGACCACCAATGACGCGATGGATAAGGCCAGCAAAGCAGCACAAGAGAGAAAGCGTAGCAGCTGGAAGGCGAAGATTACTGCACCCCCCTGCTCCTGGACATGCTCCGCTAAATCGGTGGCGAGGGTGGCTTCGCGTCGTTCATTTTGATACGATTCCGAGCTTTGGCCAGGTGGCGCTGCCCCAGTCAAACGAGCCCACAACTTCCTCACACGGCGAGAAGAGACGGTGGTGTGCACAACGATAAGAGCGCTGGATAGCAGTGCCACATATGCAGGAATGATCAAGGTATTGGACCATAACCTGTAAACCAAAAAATGAGAAAAATGTCGAGTAACTGAGCAGAGCTTGGATTGTACTTTGATACTTTGCTCGCTGCAAAGTCCGCTTCGAGCTGGAAAGTAAATGCGCTGGCAAGCTGAACAAGAAATAAAGGAGACGATGAGGGCTGGTGCAGGGGAGATATAGTCGTCATGGCAGGGACGGTCGTCCGAGCTGACTGTTGTAGTAGTTTTATGTGTAGGACGGAACCGTGAGTTGACTCGGATGAACCGATTGCTACCACATCCACATCAAGTTCTTCTCTGTACCGGCGTTCTGACCCAAACAGGGAGTGGCGTTTGTTTCCACGCGTCGTGATTGATTGGTCACGTTATTTGATTGATGGAGTAGCGCCGGCCGCGTCCCGGCCCTCTCGGACATGTTCAAGCAAGCCAAACCAGGCTTGCTGAAGGCCATGAACACGTTCTGACCGTCTAATGGACACACCCCAACCAGTCTCCGCCAGATCCTCTCTGTCAGACCAGCAGAGTGCTGTCCAGGGTCCAATTCCTCTATTCGATGTTCATATACGATTTATCTCGGATTCTTATCTCGAGTTCTTTCAGGAGCGGTGCGCATATACCAGCCCATCTTCGTTGCTACAAGTAATTAACGTTGCTGTAGAAAGAGAATAGAGGAAAACTAGTATGTACGACCGCGCTGTCTTCACAGCTTGGCATTGAACCGCAAGAATCAGTGTTGACTCGCTCAAGAAACTATATCGCAAGATCAGGTCCATTGATGGCCAGCTCAACGACCGAGGCGATCTCTCTACTACGCGAAGCGTATGGTCAGAGATCGTTGACAGCGTGGAGCGAGGTGAGCACTCGCCTTGAATGTCTTTCGAGACGTCTTTCCAATCCTTCCAGAAACACAAGCGCGCCAGGCGTTCTGCACGAGCCTCGCTAATGAAGTCATTACTCCGCTTTCGATGTTAAAGGTATCTGGCCATCAAGATTCTCCGCACCCTTTACTCACAGATCTCTATAGGACACTCAGGAAAGGACGCGTAAACGAATAAAGGAGGATATCAAAGACTCGACCGACGCATATGCTGAATATGCCGAGACAGTTCTTCCCCGTTTGAAGGGTCGATATTCAAAGAAATTCTCCGAGGTTGAAGTGCGTATCAGAGCTGCGGCTTCATATATAGATTGCATTAATATAGCCAACTCAGGACCAAAAGCGTACATCTAACATGCCCCCTCCGTCGGCTCCACCTGGTCAAGCACAGTTTGAATCTGGAATTACGGAACCTGGTACTGCTGCGTCTTCTCGACCAACAGTCACTGGCCCCCAGCCTTTACGGGCTCTTGCTCGACGACCATCAGCAAGTGCTCCGCGCAACCGTTCGCCTTCTTCGTCAGGTGCACTGTCCGATTTAGCCCACCATGGTATGCCTGATGCGTACCACTCACAAAGACTCAATTGCTCACGCTCATATCCCAGGAAAAAAGCAACTTAACCAATTCATTGGAGGCTTCCTCGACAAAGGAGGAGTGAAGGAAAGTCTTGGTGGTAGTCGGGAGAGCCAAGCCCTCCGAACGGTCAGAGCGAAACGAGAAGCAGATGAAGCAGGTATTGCATTCCCACTCCTGGCATTGGTCTTAGCTTATTTCGCTATCAAGACAAGGAGTACCGCAAAGGTATACATTGGTTAGAAACGCTGAGACTCAGAAGGACCAAGATCCTAGAAGGTGGATATAAGGTGCGTCTCGATCTTTATCCAACCGTGCCCTTTACAATGGAGCCTACAGAGCTTGGAAATGTTCGTCGAAGATTGTTCAACAACCCTAAAGAAGTGTCTAGTAAAGTACACCGACCACTTAACGTGCGTGCTCTTTTTTATATATTCGGTATCTACCTAACCTTCAAGAAGTGCAACCTGTGCAACGCAATCCCAGTTATCTGCCCACGCACGGTCCTGTGTAGATAGACTATCCCCGGAAAAGGATCTTCTTAAACTGAGATCCAGTATTCCTCGATCACTTGCCTCTGCAATTCCTGATCCAATTCTCTACGAGCACGGCCAAGTGGGATCCTGCAGCGACCTTATCTTTGGCTTCGGCCTCACGGACTATTCCACCACCAAAGGTCTTTCTGATAGCGAAATTCCCAAGATAGTCAAGATATGCATAGCCGAAATCGACAAACGAGGGCTAGACTCAGAGGGAATATACAGGGTACGTCATAACAATCATCCCCACAAGTACTTTTCTGATCTCATCTAAAAGGTCTCTGGGCGTCATGCTTTAGTTCATGCGGTATGTAGACTTTTATTGCATCAAGAATTGGAACTGAATACACTTCAGTTGCAACACGAAATTGAGAAAAACGAATCAGAATTTCAGTTTACACCGAAAGACGACATATTTGCCGTTGCATCGCTGCTCAAGGTCGGTCGTTAAACAATGTGGAATCACTCGGCGCTGTTAACGTTGCCTCAAGCTTTATCTTCGGGAACTTCCCGAACCTCTCTTCAAGTTCGCCGCACAAGATCGTATCCAGCACACGGCGGGAAAAGGTTCGACTGACTCATTAATCTTTCTTGAATCCTTAAATGACACTTGAACAGCTGAGCATGCCGCCAATAACTTCATAACCCTACGCTCCAAGATTCGTAGGCTTCCCCTGGTCCATCAGGCTACACTTAAAGCACTTTTGGAACATTTGAACAGGGTCGTTTCGCGAAGTGAAAAGAATAAGATGGACCCGAAGAACGTTGCCATCGTATTTGGAGGCGTCATCTTTGGCGAAGATGAAATGCCGAAAGGTGTGGACCTATTGAGCATGCAGACAGCGAAGGTGCGATATGCAGGTCAACAACAGCATTGTTTGTTCACAACTTTGAGTAGGACAGCGTCATGGAGGATCTAATCATCAACGTCCACAAGATCTTCGGTGACCAAGATCAAGCCGGCCTAAATTCACCACCGCTCCCTCCTACCCCGGTAGCGGAGCCACCCGATCCGCATTACTATGGTTCTAAGAGCACACGGGTGGCCACAGTACCGCCAATTGACGTCAGCGGCTCTCCGCAAGACTTCACTCCTAGACTACCCGCTAGGCCAGGCAACAGTATTCATCCCTCTGCTCGGGCCCACTCGAGTTCCCCTACAAAGCAGCGCGTAGATATACCCCCTCCCCAGGTCTTCCCTGCATCTTCGTCAGAACAGTTCTCGACACCTCCATCGCCTTCGGATATATCATCCTCATTGGATGTGGATAAGGTGATCCACTCGAGAAGTACTAGCAGTGGTAGCAGCAGCAGTCGGGATAGCAAGCCTCCACCCTCTGGCTCTCCACAACGGAACAAATTCCCATTTCCGACGGCACCTACCCCCCCGGAAGGTTCCCCTGCCAAGCAGCTCCCCCCTCCACCCACCTCGGACAAAGATGACCCTTTCCGTTAGTGTCTGTATTTATAGGTCATTTATCCAGTCAGTCCTTGTGTTGATTTCTGTTCTGTTTCTTTGAGCGCCGGCAAGTGTGCGGTGGTCATGTATGTATTATTTGTATTGCTAGCCTTGATTTAGTTTCTGAGCTGCACTAGTGCAGTTTGTTATCTTGGAAACTATGTATGAATGGGGTACGTATCGTATGTGTCATCTACTCAGAAGGATGTTCTGCGCTACTATCGCTAAGTGACTTCAATATGACGAGTTTGCTGCATCCCAATAGCTTTCCATCGCTTCTCTGTTGTCCATGTCGTCGTGAGTCGTGTCAGGAGCAGCGAATGAATTATGCCATGATATTACTCTAGGATCTGTGGTAATTCTGAAGGAGATTGGTGCTAGCAATGGTGACATGAAAATAATAATGCAATCACCTAGATGGGTTCAAGTTCTCGATTTCGAGTCTTTCCATGGACGTCGCTCGAGAAAGCGCAACATATGCTGAACAAACAAAGACTCTAGATACCAGAATGCGGATAAACTCTTCAATGTCGCTCACCTTGGCCATTTTCAAACACCTCACCCAGGTCCACCTTGACCCGCTCCAAAGTCTGGCCTTGTGATTTGTGAATGGACAGGGCCCAAGCAAGAATCAAGGGAACTTGAAGTCTTTCAGCTTCAAGATTGCCGACAAAACCTTGTGCTGTGAAAGCTAATGGTGCACACAGAAGCATCAAGCCATTCGTGAACGTTACCAAGGGCCATTGCTGCTTATGATCAAATACATTGTCGTTGACCTTTCGTAATGACTGTCGTTGGGGCATTAGATTCGCTTCAACATCTCGAACGATGTCTTCTTGGGTGCGCATCTTGAAATGTTTGTCCTTGCTGCCATGTTCGTCATCCTCCTGGTGTCGTTCTTTCAGTTCTGCAATTGAAATATGCTTCTCAGCAGCTTCACGGATCGTCATGAAGCCAGTCACTACGCCTGTGCTCCCATTCACAAGGCTGCCTTGTTTGACGTTCTTGAAGTGAGAAAATAAGCCGCGATTCTTAATCCCCTGCTTGCTACTGGACTTGCCTGTATTAGCATGACTTGTGCTCCAACCTATGTCCAATGATTTAGGTTGGAGATTAGATCGACAACGGGTGGTTTTCACCTTATAGGCCACCGATTCTTGAGCCATCATCCTGTCCAGCAAGATGCGGGCACTCTCTTCGGTGATAGGCCGGCCTTTCACGTCATGTCCAGCATTATCCATAGACAAGTATTCATATGATGGGCCTGGAAGTTTCTCCAGACGTTGGTCATTGTATCCTTCGACCTGGTACTTCAGAGGATACCTGTTTTAACAATGAGCGTGATACATTCGTACAGATGCGTTGAAGCACTTACAATCTCGTTGCTTCGATTCCATCTTCGTATTTGATCGGTCTTTCAAGGCGTCTGAGAATAGCTATATGCTTCTCGGTTATCTTTCCCACACGAATGGCGGCCAAAAGGTCAATGAATCCTACAAGGTGGTCAAGTCTTGACGAAATAAAAGGCGATACACGTGAACTTACTGTTGTCTTTCTGACGGAATACCTGTCTCAAGAACATCTGGCGATGTATAGTCGGTATCCATTGGACAGCATCGAACGCAAACGTCGAGGTGGATTTGTAGTTGTGTGATTGGTCTGGGACTGGAGGGAGCTGAAAGAAATCCCCTGACAAAATCACCTGGAAAAATATCATGAACATCAAGTGAAGATCAACTCGTAGACGCTTGCCTGGATACCACCGAACGGTTCATCTACGCGGCGGACAAAACGGCCAATGTGGTCCTATGAAAAGTAGTTTCTATACTCGATCTTGAAAAAGGAGTTGTTTTAGAGCGAACCAGCTTATCAAAAATTGTACCATCCAACATCGAAACTGCCATGCATCCGAGAGTGAGCCACCGTCACGCAGCGACTGCAACTGCGATGACTTACTTTCGTCCACAATCAAGACTTTTGTCTCGTTCCACCGAATTCGTAGTCGTTTATTCCCCCGAATTCTTTCAGCAAGTTTATCTGCTGGCTCCTTTCCGAGTCCTATTCCCGCAAACGAGTGGATCGTTGATCCGCCGATATTCAAGCCAGCGATGCCAGTCGATGCTGTTACAGCAACACAGTGCTGTCCGTACTGATCTTTGGCCCACGTAATAATGGCACGCAACAGGACTGATTTTCCTGTTCCTATATAGGGGTCAGAGTAACTTCCCTTATCAGTTGAATGGAACTTGCCTGCTGGGCCCGTGAAGAAAATGTTTTTTCCGCGCTTGACTTCTCGCAGGATCGCGAGCTGATCTGTGGACAACTCGATTTCTGGCGCGGGTAGGTCGCTCGCAGAGGGTAACAATGCTATTGACTCCTCTATAATCTTCATCCGTTTGGCATTATCAGGCGGTTGGATGAGAATTTTAGCATTTGGCAAGGGCGCCCTGCTAGCAGAGCATGACGATGCTATTGACTCCTCTATAATCCTCACCCGTTGGGCAATGTTAGGGGGTTGGATGATATTTTTGGCATTTGTTGAGGGCGTCCTGCTAGCAGATGACGACGATGCTATTGACTCCTCTATAATCTTCATCCGTTGGGCAATGTTAGGTGGTTGGGTGAGATTTTTAGTGTTTGCTGAGAGCGTCCTGCTGGTGTCGGTTGACATCGGAACCACGCTGGGTAAATTTTGAGGAACGTTATCGCCTGTCGATGTCAGCAGCGATGAGACAGTGCTACTGGCAGTAGCTAGCGATTGTGACAAAGATCCGACAAGACTGGTATTTGCTGCAGTCGAAATTGAAGATGCTGCCAGTGCTTCCACCTCAGCCTCACGTCGGGCTTGTCTGATTTCAGTTATCCATTTTTCTTGAGCCTCACGATAGCTCAATCGCTTTGAGTTGGTTCGAGCAGAAGGCATTAAAAAGGACAACCTTCCATCGAGGTTGGAAAGTGGAATAGACGATCGGATGCAATGGTAGTAGACCGCTCGCACACTGTGACACGGGGTAGCGCCCGTCTGTGTCACGCTTCACATGACTGTGACGGCTGGCGTTCAGTACAGACCTGTGCCATGCGCGTCGCTTTACTAACCTCAAGAAATTGTTCTTCTCGCGCACTCTTCAGATGCCAAAAGCAAAGTCTCAGAAATTCTATGCCGTTTTGATTGGTAGAGATGCCCCTCAGATCTACGACGACTGGGAAAACGTATGTCCGCTCATCTATCACCGAGGGGGCGCAATAACTTATAATCGGAACATTCCATTTTAGTGTAAAGACAAAGTTTGTATCTATCTCTGCAAGTTCAGCCAATGGGGCCACTAATCCGGTTTATCTCAACAGGTATCAAGATATCCCGGCGCCGTTCACAAGAGCTTCAAGACAAGGAAAGAGGCAGAAGCTTGGCTTGGAGGTACAATACTCGAACAAAACACCCAGGGCTAATCTAACTTCCTTTGCTAGAACACAACGCACAACCACAACCACTCCAGTCCGCATTCTTTCAACCCCACGGAAATGGCAAACCTGCTATGAAAAAAAACAAAAAGCCTTCAACTTCAAGGCCACGCGAAGATGACGAAGAAGTCATCTTGGATGAACCGGAAGTCAAACTATCCCCAGAACAAAGGGATGTTCTGGAGCGTGTTAAAGCAGGGAAGAACGTCTTCTTCACTGGCTCTGCTGGTACGCGCTCATTCGGTCGCACAACACTTTCAATGTGACGGCCTTTGTTACAGGCACAGGCAAATCTGTGCTCCTGCGGGAGATTATCAAGTTCTGTGGTGGCAGACACTCCCCTGGCCTGGCAATCACTGCTTCCACTGGAATTGCGTCTGTGAACATCGGAGGTACAACACTACACTCTTGGGCAGGCATAGGTCTAGGACTGGAGACTGCAGCGAAACTCGCTGGAAAATTCTTTGGGCAGCCTAAATTCATGCCGGTTCTTGAACGGTGGAAACAGGTAAAGACACTAATTATCGATGAAAGTCAGCCCCTTCTGTTCTCTCCTCTTTCTCAGCACTAAGGCATCACGGTAGTCTCGATGTTGGATGGGGTGTTGTTCGACAAATTGGTGCGACTTCGTCTTGTCTTGTTGTGACTCATCCAACCTGATGTTGAAACGTTCAGGAAGAAATTGGTCGAAGAACCAGGAAAAATGGCAAACCATTCGGAGGAATCCAGGTTCGAGGGCTTTGCACATATGGCGCCAGTTCATCGGCTGAATGAACTTCTTTTCCCAAAGTTGATTCTATGTGGCGACTTTTGTCAGTTGCCACCAGTGGGTGGTAAAGACGATCGAGGAAGGGAGATTCCTGCTACGTTCGCCTTTGAAGCCAAAACTTGGAATGCCTGTGTTCCGTCACTGATGCAGTTGACTCGTGTGTTCAGGCAGAAGGATCAAGGTAAGCTGATATGCCCTGCCTCTTGAACTCGACTCACCATCGTTCGTATCATTTACCTAGCCTTTGTCGACATGCTGAACGAAATGCGTTATGGAAAGATGCGACCAGAAACTATTGCTGCATTCCAAGGGTTATCCCGCAAAGTCGACTATAATGATGGTATCGAGCCAACTGAATTGTCAGTAACATCGCTTTACTGGAATTGAGTCTGACAGATGTCTAGGTACTCGACGAGACGAGAGGTTGATACCGCCAATACAACACGGCTGGAAAGGCTCACTGAGGAGCTCCGTACGTATGCTGCCCAAGACATCCCAGGAAGGGATGTCGACGGGAGGCCCACACCCATGGCCAAGGTTATGCAGCTTCTGGATCGCCTCCTGTGTCCCCAAATACTCAAACTGAAGGTATAATCTAGTATTCCTCCTCGCGTCTTTGACTTATTCTTATGCAAAGGTTGGGGCCCAAGTGATGCTCGTCAAGGTATTTTGTCTTCCACGCGATTTCGATCCTTGTACTGACGCTTTTTCAGAACTTACAGCAAGGACGGCTGGTCAATGGATCAGTCGGTCAAGTCGTGAAGTTCATGTCCCCTGCCGACGCTGCACGTGAACACACAATGGTCGCCAGGGAGGAGAAGGCTCCTGGCACTCGAGATCAGCCTATCGATATTGATGGTATGGACTCTGACATGGATGAGCCCATAGAGATTGTACAACCTCCGGGTGCACCATCTATGCTCTGGCCTTTGGTCCGGTTTATTGATGGAGAGGAACGCTTGATTGTACCTGCAGATTTTACTGTCAACAACGCTGAAGGTGAAATAGAAGCACGGAGAATCCAGCTACCTTTGATTCTCGCATGGGCACTCAGTGTTCACAAATCACAAGGTCAAACACTTGAAAGGGTGAAGGTAGATCTAAAGAGGACATTTGAGAAAGGGCAAGGTGAACCAACGAGTATACCATCCCAGGAGTTGACGATCTGATCTCTCTCGTATAGCATACGTCGCGCTTTCCAGAGCAACAAGGATGGATCAACTTCAAGTGCTAAATTTTGATGCTTCAAGGCACGCTAATTGCCGAACTTCATCGCTATAGATTGATTACTTACTCTTCTTACAGAGTCGTTGCTCACCCAAGGGTGCTACAATGGTATGGGTCACGGCGAACGGCTAGTAATAACCAGCAGGACGGCTTCGACGATGATTTCGACGATGATATGTTTGCCGAAATGGATAATGACATGGCGATGCAAGCTTATTACGACAGCTAGTCGTGTCCCGGTCTACACCAATTCAACAAAGTTTGCAGGGAAGATTCCCTTCCGACCGTGTAGCTTTCCGGTCCACCTGATTTGCGATGAGTAATGTATCGCGAACATATCACAGTCGAGTCGATCTTACCATGCATCAGTGCTTTCGCTCTTCTGAGTCACAGTAATGACTTCCCCTTGATTAAAAGAAAGATCGCCTGGCTGTGAGGCGAATGGTAAGTTCTCAAAAGCAAGCCAAGAGTACACAACAAATTTACTTCGATCGAATCGAACTTGTACAGCGCGATGGCTCTGGCGACACCCTCGGAAAGCGGCGCGGCTAGTTCTGGTTTGGGTTTGATACGTTGATGTGAGGAAAGAGGCTTGAAGTGGTTGACAGCTTCCGGCTCATCGTTTAGTCCTAGCAAATCTACATCTTTTGCTTTTGCTTTGCCTTTGGCCGCCGAGAATTCAGACGGGGGAGCATGTGGTTGGATAATGTTTGATGCAGGAAGCTCGTCTAGGGTCAGATTTTCTATCAATGGAACCGGCGGACTGAAAGTGGTTTCGAATTCATCGTAACCAGAGCTTCTACGAGATGTACTTTGATTTCGCGTTGGATCCCGCGTAGCTGAATCGTTTGTGTTGCAAGGAGAACCATCCATAGGTGTACTCCATGAGGCTGGCGGAAACTCTGGTTCTTCCGACTTGTTTCTTCTGTTGAAAAACGATGGCCTCGAGGATCCCCTACTGCCAGTGGATGTCATAGTAGACGATCGACTGAGGCTGTCCACACGGTCGTCGATCCAGTCCGGTACAGTGGGAACACTCGTGCACGAATCGAGGGTTTGCACGAGCGGCATCGCCCAACTGGGTGGTGGAACCATGCCGCCGAGGAGCATCCTTACAGTGACTGGAGATTGGTAGGCGATCGCATTTGCGTCTTGTCGTTCGACGATTACTGAGCCTTCCAGCGAAATTCCTCCAAACAGGCCACGTGTTTTAGAATAGCTGTACCTACATGCCAAAGTAAAGTTCAGGAATTTAGAGATGTATTGGAAGGAAATCGTGGTTACTTACATCGCAGCGACCTTGCCGTTGGTTCCGACTGCTCCAGTAGCTTCTCCATTACGCCCAAGTGGTCCAAGTGCGACGCTCATATTTCCCCCAAGTGTCAAAGATCCCGCGGCCATGAATGTCCTCTATCGTAGTGATTGAGAAATGAAGTCGCAGTAGAGGCATGAGGGTCACTCACAACCGCCTGTTATATGCGGTCGTTAGTATCCAATCTGTAACAGGAATCCTCGTCGCAATGCATCGGGAAGTACGCACAGATCGCGAATTCAAAACCACCAGGAAATCAGTGACCTCTGCGCCTGCTTGGATCCCACCGCCAGCTCCAGCGGCTCCTATGGCGCTAGGAGCAGACCATGCTGCGATGTAGCCTTTAGAAAGAGCTGTAACTGGTGTTTCGATAGAATCAACTCACTGCCATCGTCCAGTTTCGCGATGACCACTCCGCTACCTCCCCTAACGGACACCAAAAACCCAGCCTTAAAAATCGTGAAAATTGCAAACCCCTTTGCATTTGCAAGGACACTACGGGGAACGACACGGTCCAGTACGTTGTGACGATCGTCAACGAACGAAGAGACTATTGGTGGTGTCTGAGCAATGACATTCATAATCGCAAACCCCGAGGGGTCATAATTCTAAGCTGGCACAGGTACGCACATATCTTTGCGGCCTTTGCGCATTCTTTCTGCAATGATTGGGGGAGAGGACTGTTAAACTTGTGCATTCGTACTGGAGTGGTGGATGAGGCGAACGTTAATTGGTTGTGGAGTCGGATGTACAAGGGACTGACGCCGAGCTTGTGTCATTATTCATCACGTGGCGCGACTGAGAGCTGCCGCGACACATGAATCATAATTGGTGTAGACAATCACTGCGGTGACCTCGGCGGCCTCAGTAGTCACTGGCAGGGCCAGGGGCCAGCGGTGGAAGCACTATCACTGTCTTCTCATTGACCGACCCGCAGCGCACAGATACAGAAGTGAGCTCTCTGCCATCATATGCTCACGTTCATGCCCTTGTTTCCTAGGGATTTATCCAATATCATGATCTGTCGCTCGCAGCGAATGATAATCAGCCAAACTATTGATAGAACGGCTGACTTGACCAGCCGTTCCCAGTTCGCAGGTCAAGTACCTCACTCCGATGTCGACAGAATGCACATATAACTGCAAATCCCACATATCTTCTCGTTTGCGATTGCTCTCCTTTTTATTTCTATCACTCTCCGTTGACTTTTGTTCGTGCCGCGGCGGGATCCCTGGCCACACTAGGAGAGCCGTTCTGGGTGACGAGTTGAGGAAGGATCTGTCTCAATCCCGTGTTGCCATCGACACACACCGCCCCTTAGTGAAACACCGGACAGACAAGATCACTTGGATTGCCCTTCATTTTGTCAGGCAACTCGACGGATCTCCCTTCAGTCGTCTTTCATCCACCCCACGTTTTGTTGTCCTTCTTTTCTTTCTTTTCGCCTCCCTTTTTCTTCTCCAAACATGCTCGAAGCATGTGTCCGTCGTTCCTTACTCGCTTCATTCATTCTTGCAGCCGGCTGCGTTTCAAACGTCGGCGCAAAGGTTGTTCCTCACCTCGACTTGGTACGATAAAGCTGAGCTAGTTTGTCCGCAATCTCATCCGCAAATTTCAGTCGTTTTTCTTTGACTGGAACCCACAAGGCCAAGTTCACCCGGTCCCAGTTACCCGTGCGTACTCCGCGCAGCGTTCGCCGATATTCATTAGTTGACCTCAAATTCCAGAACAATGTCAGGAAATAAACATCAAATGGCAACGGGGCGCAGCTCTAGGGTGAGTGCGTTGCATCCGGATCCCAACAACCCTAAACCGTTGACTATCTCGCAAAGGCCTAATCCAGTACCCCCTTACTATCTGCAAGTCCACACTTCGCAAGTCCTACTATCGATATCTCTTTAAACCTAGCGGCTTAACCACCCCTAGGTTGTACACCGTTCCGATCATTATCCCTGCTGGCAACACTTTGAACTTTGTTAGTGTCCAATCTGCTGATTTCGGATTCTCAGACGTTCACACAGAATATTCATAGGATTGGGCCGTTCCTTTCCCTCCTGGAACCCTGGTACTACACTTACTGCTCGTTCAACCCGCTGTCTGCTAATTTCGCTTGCCTGCAGTACCAAATATGCATGGTGCGTCATATTTGATCCATATCATCAACTAGGACATTTGCAGAGTTATCTTTAGTATGATAAAAATGGCAACACTGGAGGCTGTCAAGAGACCTACACCATGATCCCGGCAAACGAGGAGTTCCCCGTCTGCACAAATGTTACTTTGCCACGCCAATTGGAAGTCGAAGGGTTCGTTAACAACGGACCCATCTCTAGGTACGGGTGGATCGACCAGGTGGGTTGAAATTTCCTCCAAATAAAATACGACAACAACGAAACATATATATCTTTGACAGTGCACAGATATCCAGCTCATACCCAAAGGCGGAGTTCCTCCTTACACGTTCACAGTACGGACCTATCATGAACACTTGTCGCCGCCATACTTATCTGACTCTCATTCAAGGTTGCTCCATCCCTGCACCCGCCATATAATATCACGGGCGGAAGCGATGCGCTCAACTGGACCGTAAGTTTGTCGTGGTCTACCCCCTTTTTCATCAGCGTCGCAGATTCCGCCGGAAGTATGTGGGCCAACGGCCTGCTGCACGTCGGGGGCCCTGGGCGTACCACCTCTTGCCTTGCGGAAGGAGCGACAGGCGGAACTACCGTGTAAGCTATTACATTTTCGAGCTATATTCTTGTTTGGTTGATTTCATTCCTTAGTCAAAATGGCTTGATTCAACCAGGTGTCGCCGTGGGCACCACATTCCTAGGACTTGTGCTTGGAGTCATCATTGGTGTCGCTGCGATGTTCTATTTAATGCGCAAAAGATTGAAAAAAACTGGGCGCGAATCTATGTTCGGGTTCGGGCTGCGAAACTCTGGTGAGCGTCCTAATTGAAGGTTGCTGCTTTCCAACAGTACTCACATCTCGTTTCAAGAATCCAAGATTGGGTCCCCTGAATCAATTTCATCCAGCTTGCCCTCCTTGAGGCATAGTTCTAATCGAGTTGACCCCTTTGTCGTTTCGACAGAGAACGGCACTCGGTCTGACCTCTCGAGACATCAGAGCGGTCAGGGCGCGGTCTACGTTCTTCATCATGATAGCAACGCAGCCCCTGTGACCATCTTTCACGACCAAGGGCAAGAGATCGTGGAGCTTCCCCCTCGATATCCAGACCATCCCGGATCAAGGTTGTCAAGTCCCAGTGATTCAACTTCAGGATCATCAGCAATGACTTTCGCAAGCAGTGGTATTCTTCCTTCTAGCCTGCAGCAACCCCGTGTGCCCGGAGAAATACGCAAACCTACTTGAGGCTGTCCATTTCATTTGTACCATCTCTTTCTCATTACTCAATTCCGAGCTTCGGTCCGTTGTATAACCATGTTGAAATCCCGGCTTAACGTAGTTATTTACTTCCTTTCCGTCATGTTTTATTGCGTGCGCGGGTCTCTTTGCTTAGTAGGACGAGACGTACACACCGATAGGACAGGGTCTCCAATGCGTAGCGTCCAACTTCCGCCAACCATTTGTACTTTTAGCAGGAATAGAGGCATCCTTCAAATTCGATCCCTCGATGCCAATTCGCGTAGCTGGGGCCTGTTGTAGGCGTCCCAATCTTTCCTGCATCATCTCAATGTCCGAGTCCGACCACACCTACAGTCCAATCGTTAGCGTGAAAAATATAGTCGAAGCGAAAAACGCGCTCTGACCTGTTCAATTTGCTGACTTGGTGGTCTCATTAAAAGTGCTAGAGCGGCCTGTAGTTCCCTATGCCCTTGACAAATATTTTCGAGGAGAACAAGTGCGCTGTATGGCAGATTGAGTCGACATGGTTGCCAAAGATAATATGTCACTCACCTGCAGGCGCTCGTTACAGGCTGACCGCTGGAAATCATACCTCCCAGACCCTTCATTAAGGTCGCCACGACTTCTTGTTGCAAATCATAGTCCAGACTTGATGTTGACGAGGTCGCATCGACCAGCCACACCGTCCACTGCGCAAGGCATGTCTCGTAACTTGAATCGTTTCCGGAAGGCAATGATATTTGGTCTTCAGCAACGTCAGGTGCCGCAGCGTCGAGAAGATATGCGCAAATTCGATTGCACAATGTCAGGGAGAAGTCTGGGTGGAGATTTTGTATGTAGTGCAGAAGGGGACCCCAGATGGCAACGGAAGCGGAAGGAGGGAAGGAGTTGCCTTTGCTGGTTGCCCGCTTTCTATGAAGGTTACTTAGCGGCGAGAAACCCAAGTACAAGGAATGCGTACTTTTTTGATAACGGAACTAATCCGCCTTTTTCCAAGAGATCGTCGCATAGTCGCTCCAAGGCCCATTTCTCTTTAATCTCGCGGTCGGTAGTCACGCTTTCAGAATCCTGATGGCTCTCCCAGCCAACGACATCCATGGAGATATTGGCAGCCACTTCAACTTCTGAAATCCACCTCTCGATATCCTTCATAAGCGCAGCAATATCGGACTTGTAATGTGCAGCCAAGGAAGCGTCTCTGACCACAGTTTTCATGCAATCTTTGTACTTTTTGAAAATAGGTTTCAGTGGCCGCAAAGGGGTCAGAAGCGAGGGCATTGACGATGGCGGGTTTATCGTTGGTAGGAAATAGTTGTGTAATAACCACGAGAGCGACTAAAGCCTTTGTTGAGTGTTGCCCGCGGCTTTCAATAGGACTGCAGTTACCTGTCGTGCTGCTTCTCGCAAGAGCGGAAGACTTGGAAGTTCTTCATGCGTTGCGGCATGCCTCAGCTCGACCAGCCAGGATGGCAGCCCAAGCTGATTCGCAATGGCGGCTATCGACCGGGCGAACGCGCCTACTTGAAGAGGATCAACGAGGCCATTGACAAGCCTGATTATCGCTGTCGCATAAGTCTGACGCAAAGCCAGAGTTGACGAAGACGAAGACGACTGTACATGGTCCTGGACTATGGCGACCAAAATCGCGAGAACCGATTCTAATGCGTGAGGTAAGGGTGTTATTGCCTTCCAGGCCGAAAGCTGCTCAACGATCATTAGAAACGATATATAAAACGAAGCAAAAACGCGCACCCTGTTTATGGCCAGAGTTTTCGAGTCAAAGTCGTTCTCGTCGACATATATCCAAGAACAGATCTGCTCGAGCTCGTTGAGCGACGCCCAGGGCACCCGACGAGGAAGCCTCATTTTATCCGCCGAGGACGAAGAGGTCGATAGTATTAGTAACGGGCCGCGGTCTGCATCGCCCCCAGTCGGTCATCAGCCATCACGTGGGGGCCGCACGATCGAAATCGAAACACGAGGCGGAGGTCGTCCGAAAAAGGAAAATACGAACATGTATGGATTGGAGGTGGGCTCTGGTCGGGCTTGTTGGGTTTGTTCTTCTCGAGCGACACACATTAACCAGAGATACCCTCCGTTACGACCCTCCCCCCTGCGCCATGTCCTTAGATATTCGAGGAAAGCTTGCCGCTGCCCAGCTAGCCTTCTACGCCCCTATTGCTGGCCTCACAGGCTACCTTGTCTTCCGATATGCCTTAAGAAGGGACGCTGGATGGTTGTTTCTGTGTCTATTTTCAATGGGTGAGTCCAGATTCCGCTCATAGCTAGAGCCTGGTCCACTGACGCTGTTGCGCAGCCAGAACAGCAGGCGGCGCCCTCGTCCTTGCCGGCCAAATGAAGGGTGACATTCCCGACGTTTTCACGGCGGCATATATCCTTGAGCCTACAGCGCTATCACTACTTTTGCTATCAACATTAGGCTTCCTGGGCATGGCGTACGTCTTTCAAGCGGCCGCTACTTTCTGACTCTGTCTAATTCATCGTACGACATTCGTTTACAGAGGGCAGCACACATACAGTGACATCCCACGAGTGACGACCCTATTCCGCGTCGTTGGACTCTTCGCCCTCATAGGCTTAGGACTCAACATTGCTGGGGGAATATTGGGAACACCACTCTCACCAAGTACAGCAAACATCGGGTTCATCCTGCGCCGCGTAGCATCCGGTGTCTATGGATTGGTTTTCATCTGCTTCATCGCTGCATTCTTCATGACATTCCAGTACCGATGGCACTTGAGAAGCTATCGACGAAATGTGAGTTTATCAACGCTTCTTGTCGCACACTACTCACAGTTGCATTCAGCTTCTTTGGGGAATTGGAATGGCTCTACCACTCCTGGGCGCTCGAGTCGCATATGCCATCATGGCGTCATGGTCAGCGAGCGACATCTATGGTCTCGAGCCATCCCCAATCGAAATCCTTGCCAGAATGAACCCAGTAACAGGCGACTGGATCTTTTACCTTATCCTTGGACTTGTGGTCGAATTCGCCGCTACAGCAATGTTCCTCTTCGCAAGCACCATCATGGCACGACGATATCACTAAAGCATTCCAACATCCCATCCCTACCAGCATCGCACGATAAAGCGAGACAAAAACAACGAAACCTCGTCTCACGAATAACGACTTGAACGATTCACTATTTCACCGCTAGCGACACCCACAACACAAAATCTACGCCTATCATGACTAAACGACTTGAAGGACCCCAGGGGACATGTATTTGCTGCGATATCTATTTCATTGCATTGTGGGCTGTAATTGTAGTTGTACATAGATGCATTTCCTGCAATTCGGACATATTCTCAAGATATATACAGGCTCATAGTCAAGCAATTTCCACAGCCAATGCCCAAGGCAATGGTATTAAAAGTCGCTCCGGCTTAATTGAGCCCCACATTAATCTTCTTCAAAGCCAATACCCCAATCGCTGTGGTAAGGAAAAGAGTTGCACTATTGTACAGACGCATTCACGTCGACGAATAGCGCAGCTTTGAGGGTTATGTTGAGGTCCATAAAGAGGAAGGCAGCAAATTTATAGGCTCGTGTCACGTGGGTGTTGATGGCGGAGACTGAACTGCTTGGAGGTGTAGTAGTTACTGTTAGGGCCGCGCGCCAAAAGTTATGGCAGGCGGCTTTTCCGGCAACCTCCATCATGGCTCAAGTCGACCAGCTGCAGCTTATTGAGGATATCTTCAACTGCCCTCCCATTTACAATGCGATCTTCTCATGCTTGGGACCTCTTGAGATTACTCGGGCCCGCAGGGTTTGCAGGCTATTGCGCGATGCAATTGTGCACTTTCAAGCCCTGGCCTATGATATCAATCGCCATCTGTCCGCCTTCTTCCACGACCCGATAGCCTTGCGTCGCCTTCAGGCAAAGACAAAGTTTCTTATATCAGGCTCCAGCACGCTGCAATTTCTAGATCGCATCTTCTATCCTTTCTCCGACATGGACATATTCGCCTTTCCAGATACCATCAAAGAGATTGGGAAACATCTCATCGAATCTGAGGACTATGCATTCTTACCAGGTGAGAATCAGCCAAAGTCCTTTGATGAAACTGCTGTGCAACCACTGGATACCTCGGAAACGCGCAGAGTCGCCTCCCAGAACTCCTTTGTCTACTCATCAGGGATGAGTGGCCTGTTTCGGTTCAAGAGAAAGTCCACCGATCTCGAGGTGCAAGTGATATGTGCATCTCGGTCACCCTTCGACTGTATACTCTACTTTCACTCTAGTGCGTCTCCTCTTCTTTTCTGGTGCTTTCTCTCCCTCTGAACAGGTGGGCCCACAGCTTGCGTCATGAATTTCATGACTCATGCAGCAGCATATTCGTTATACCCAATTGCAACATTTGACAAACGGATATCCATTCCCTTTGGATCTGAGCACTTCGAAAGCACGGGGAAGGCCTACAAGAAATACACGGAGAGGGGCTACACAGTCCCGAACAACTTGACCTACTCGGCCGCCAAAATCATGAATCCATTTCTCCATTACGAAATCCCCCGCTCTCTGAACGACCGTTATACATGGAGAATACCTTTGAACGTTGAGGAGCTGGATCTCGGGAAAGAGTCCATATACGACACCACGGAATCGGGAAACCCCTTCCAATGTAATTCTTGGACCCTTGAACTTGAATTCAGAAGCTATTCCAAAGTTATCGCGTTCGGATTATCATACCTGATTTTCCGTTCGCCCTACTTTGAGAACTCATATACAATACCAGACGTTGAATTTCGAGAAGTCCTCGCACAAACTGTGGACTATGCTGAAAACGTTGAGGAACCATTGATCGAAGATGGTGATCGGTGAGTTCCGCAAATTCCAGAGGAAAGGGTATGAGATTGACAAAACCTTGGCAGAGTGTGCCTCGATCCCCTCCTGCCTCGCCTGCTCGAGTGCCACAAAATCATACCTAAACGACTTTACGACAGGTTGTAATTTGTTTGGAGCGAGGTTCCTTTGAGGATGAATTTGCAGATGATTACAAGAATATGTGCAATGTAGTCTATTAAGGTGTATGTATGTTCTGATTTTTAAATATTAGGTCGGATGAATGCAATATATAGTGTAGCATGGTGCGGCAGGAACGTAAAGAATGCGTGGAATGACGGTTCCATATGTGCAGTGAGGTTGTAGGAATTGTTGGAATGTGCGCAAGGCATCACTGTTGGCGATATATAGTAAGCAAGCATTTCAGGCCCCGGGCGTCCTTACAACTTACAATGCGTAATGACATCGGAAAATCGGGAGGATAGCTTTCGTCTCCTTCAAACATGTCCCTAACGCCAGCAAGGGCAGACGGATATGAGTATTCCGCTTCCTGTGTTGCGCTGCCATCATATTGGGACAGAAGTGGTGAAGACGGTCGAGAGACGAGTTCACTAGGTTTACCGCGCTTAATTTGGGATGGAGATGGTGGGTCAGGAGAGGCAAAAGATATCGATATCTGCTTA
Organism: Coprinopsis marcescibilis; assembly: GCA_004369085.1. Classification (NCBI taxonomy): domain Eukaryota; kingdom Fungi; phylum Basidiomycota; class Agaricomycetes; order Agaricales; family Psathyrellaceae; genus Coprinopsis; species Coprinopsis marcescibilis. The sequence continues at coordinate 916,932 of ML210146.1, read as the reverse complement.
AAGGTTCTGCTTTGGGCAAAGAGCTGTGATTCTGGGAATGATTGATTATGGGCTTGGCCTATGCCAGACGAAGGAGGGAATCCACCACTTTGACTGGCTTCTGGCCTCTGCGTGGGAGATTCTGGTTCTACTGAGGCTCTGAGAGAGCCTCCGAGGTTTAGGTGTCGAACCGGAAGTTCTTCAGAGAACGAGGTGCTGCCCAAGTTTTTCAAGGGAGACGCAGGCGTGCTTCTGCTGGATCAATTGGCAAAATAATTAAAGGGTAAGGTGGGTATACATACCTGAGTTCAGATGGGTCAGTGGGCTTGCCAGAGTAGCGAGGATATATTTCCAGCTCCTGGGTTTGAGAGCTTGGAACGTAATCAAATTCCTGAAACAAACCCCGCGCGAAGATAGACGTCGATTTAAATGGGGAAGGGTATTGGGTCTGCGAAGAGTGAATCACCCGCGGAGATGCTGTTTGTTTTTTAGCGTCCGACTCCTCGTCGGTATCTGTAGATAGTAGGCGGTTCGTCCGAGGAGTAGAGAAGTTCACATGCAGAGTTGCGCGCTGTGGGCCGAAACTGGAGGTGGCATTGGGGTTTTCCTGAGTTGCTTGAGGAGTGGAATCTGACTCATAGTCAGAAGGGAGGGGCGTCAGAGGCGAGGCTGGAGAAAGAGAGCGAGAAGATCCCGTGGCATTCTGACTAGTGTTTATATTGAGCAGTCTCCGGTTGCCCGTTGGTGCAGAAACTGGCGAACCACCAGATGTGGACGCTGTTGGTACACTCGAGACCCAGTCCTTCGATGATACCGAGTAGTCCAAGTCGTCAGAGAGCAGGTCTATCACGTCGCGACGCGCTTTTCCTTTCGAAGAACTGGCAACTGCGGTAGAAATCGACTCGACCTTGCCAGAACTCTCTGATTTTGAGCGCTTTACACTGCTGCTTGACGATGCCTGCGAATCATAGGTGAGTTTCCTCTTCCTTTTTCCAGGTTTTGTGGACTTCTTTGGAAAATACGAAGTTATGGAGCGCTCATGCATGAAGAAATAGCGGAAGGAATAGAAGATGGAGTTTCGAAATTCGCAACTCGCGACGGTACTGTCAGCGGCAGCTGGGCCCCGGCTATAACTTAAAGTCATCCACGATCACATGACAATCACGTCACCGTGTGAGAGCATACCCACCTATTTAGGGGCTACTAAATTGCCGGCTTATCGAACAGCAAATGCTTTCTCGACTTCGTTCAGTCCTTCATCACTTCTCTCCTTTCTCAGCATCGAAAGCCAGAATGACCACAGAGGTTCACAACACCAACAAGGCTTGCTGCACTATTCCACCTGTGCAATCTGATTACGAACCAAAGGGAACCTTCAAAGCCCTTGGAGACTTCAAGAAGGTCTATGTCACCGGCCCCGAGAAGAGTGACAATGCCATTATCTGCGTGTTTGATATCTTTGGGTAAGCACCTAGCCTGGAAATCCCTGATACTATCTATATGCGTGCCAGATTCTTCCCGCAGACTCAACAAGGCGCAGACATCGTCGCGGCGAACTTGAACAGCACGGTGTTTATGCCAGATTTCTTTGAGCCTAGTGGGGCATTCCCTATTTCCAAGTTTCCGCCCAAGAAAGACCAGGACACGGCCGATCTTCAAGCTTTCTTCGGAGGCCCGGCAAGCCCTCCTGCCACGGTTGCCAAGCTCAAAGCATTCGGGGAATATTTGAAAGGCACGGGTGTGAAGAAGATTGCCGTCTACGGGTTCTGCTGGGGTAAGCGTCCTCACGCTGGTACTGAATCTCTGGCTTAATATCGTTTATTTAGGCGGAAAAGTCGTCATCTTATCTTCAGGGGAAGGTACTCCATTCTCCGCTGCCGCTATCGTTCATCCAGCGTAAGCTGCCCATGTCCACTTTTCATGCCGTGACTCCTAACATTCCATCAAGTATGTTATCTGTGGAAGACTCCAAGGCATTATCGATTCCATTCGCAATTTATCCGTCTAAGGACGACTCTGAAGACGAGGTCAGCGAATCATTCCACTTCTTGATTTGATGAAGTGCCCCTGACCTTGGATGCTTAAGTACAATCAAATTATTGACGTCATTGGAAAGAAACCGTTTTCCAGCTTGAACGACCACAAATACTATAAGAATATGTATGTGACCCATATTCTCAACCAATTAACAGTTGATAATATGCCAAAAGGTTCCATGGTTGGGCTGCAGCACGAGGTGACCTGAATAACGAGGAGAATAAAAAAGAGTAAGGGCACTTTAAGCTTTCCAATATTTGCCGGGATTAACCGCTTGTATAGATACGAAGATGTCTATGGAAGACTTATCGCTTTCTTAAGCAAGGCTTTGTAGCAATTGAAACGTACCGGTGGAGTCAAAAGGGTCGTATCTTAAGCATAGTCCATGACAACTACGGCGTTATCCTCGTTCTTCCAGAACCGAAAAGGACCTGGAGTAAATTGTATTAGCGATGTTTGTGACAAGTTTGTTGGTTGAGGTCACCAGCAGGGTCTCCTGTTGTCGAGAACAATGGTACGATTAGATTTCATGAAAAGACTAGTCGTGCATAGCACGTACGTGGCTCATGCAGAACTGATGTCCATACGCCAATGACACCTGCGGCACTTCCGACGTCCCCAAGCTGAACGCCAGTGGAGCTACATCATGTGAGTGCGAATAGAGCTTCGTTTGAAAGCGATGCATACCTCCACTGTGTTGTTCCGTTGTATAGCGACATCTGTAACAGTGTTTAATGGCATTGTAATGCATACACACAGCAGGATAAACCATACTAGACGCCACTTTACAACACCTTCTTTGTCCATGTATACTAGACCCCGGATCGAGGAATTCACCCCACCAATACCTCTGCTCTCTCCAGTAAAAAACAACGTTTTGTGGGTGTCGCAGACCTCATCGGTACTTGGGAGCGCCGGAGCCCGAGTCCTGAAGCTTGCATAAAGCTCAGAGGAAACGAGTTGAAGCTTTACTTCCATGAGGCGTACTGCCTCGTGAAATCCCGGATCCGTGAACACGCTCAGCGCTGGCACTGGTCCTTCATCTGGGAACTGGTGTAGTGCAGAAATCAGCCAAACGATCGATGTTGACAGGATGATAACCCATACATTCAAGGCTATAAGGTTAATGCAGTCTGTCAGCCACTCCTGAGCATCAGTAAGGTGTAGAACTTACCAAATAGATCGCTGGCAAAGTTCACTCAATTAAAATCAGTCGATATTACGTTCACAATGCCGACACTGACTTATAATCCATGAAACAAACACATCGACACCAAGTACCTACCAAAAAAGATTAGATTTGCATTGTTTGGCGAGACAACATTCGTACCTTCAACGCCTGCCCAGTCGTTCTCAGTGAAAGATCCTAAGGCTGAATAGGCTCTCATAGCCTCAATCCCTCTGGGAGGGAGAGGAACGTTGCTGGCGGGTACCTCGTTTAGATTCATCCATAAGACCGTCATCAAGTGCTCAATGTGTACCCAATTGACACGATGACCCATTCCTGGTAGAAATGGACCCCATCGGGTCCTGGCCGTGTAGTTTCGTAGGTCATAGACAAATGATCTGCTTTGGGTGCGCCGTGCCTCGAGCGCTTCATCGTCGATCTCAGCTTCGTGGTTTGTATCAATGTAGCACACGATTGATATCCGTAGCCTGGAAAGAGCTCCGGCAAACTCGCGATTAGTCGAGTCGGGGTCTTGAGCCAGTAGCTTGGAGTCAGGGAGGATCCTTTCGAGCCATTGTCCATTATACGACGGCTGTACATGTTGGGCTGCTATTTGGTCTGGAAGCCGCGCAACGCGCAAGCCTCGAAGGATGTTCATGAATGTTTTGAGGGATGCCCTGTAATCTTCCTGCTCATCCGGCGTGTCGTTGATGTAGCGCTGTAGGAAGCGTTCCGCTTTGACCACCTCGAGTAGTGGGGTTCTCCAGTCCCGTGCTGGCTGATCTGAACTCCCTGGTGGTGAGGAAGGCAGCTTAGCAGCTTGGCGCTCCTTGAGAACCACTTCGGGGTCATCGAGGGGATATGCGAGGTAAAGTTGACGCCATAAGTGCTGGTCTTCTGGATCCCAGATAAACTTGGATGCGGCACGAGAGGTCCTTGAGAATGAAATGACGTCTAGCGGATGGCACAAGACCAGAATACGATGGAGGACCTCAATGGGGAGATCTGATACGGGATCCGCCATAGAGTATAAAGCGAGGGTCGATGTAGTGATAAACGAAAGAGTGCTATGTACGATACTAATGTATGACGAGGACAAGCGGCAATCATCATCGAGTCGGCTAGCTGCACGCGGATGCATTATATCGGTGGCTGTGCGTGGACGCGCATCATCGTGATGCATCGCCAGGTCCCAACAGTGACGGGCCTCGAGTTCTTCACTCCCAAACGACGACGAGCCTCTCTACAAAAGCGACAACAACATGAGAAAGTTCTCATTAGCCTTGCTATGCCTGGCACCAACAGCTTTGGCGTTCCAGCTGCCGTTCAGCATCCCTTTTTTCAACCCCAAGCCGACCGCCCAGATTCCCATCGTACCTGATGATTCGCCAACCGCAACGCCTCGTGTAGCCATCATCGGAGCGGGCGCTGGCGGTACCTCTGCTGCTTTTTGGATTGGGAAGGCCAAGGAGCGGTTTGGGCTTGACGTGGAAGTTGATGTATATGATCAGAATGATTATATTGGCGGTCGTAAGTCCTTCCAGTCTTCGTCAACTCCGACTTGCATTCACGCTGAGCCAAACGCAGGGAGTACCGTCGTCTACCCGTATAATGACAAAAATCTTCGAGAGCTGGAGCTCGGCGCCTCCATCTTCGTTGAGGCTAACAAAAACCTATGGAGGGCGACTGACGAGTTCAACCTGGCGCGTCGCGACTTCAACGACGAGGATTACGAAACTACTATCTGGGATGGGGAGAACTTCATATTCACGGTTCGTCATCGGCGTGTGTCTCTGGCTCGGAAAGTCTCTTAAACATTGTCTTAACAGTTCAACGGTGGCTGGTGGGACACCCTCAAGATTCTGTGGAGGTATGGGCTGTCTTCACCGCGCAAGACAGAGTCATCGTGAGTTTTCATGCCGTTGACGCGTTGCCAGCAGCTCTGACATCTTTTACTTAGGGTCAAGGACATGCTCAACTCCTACCTTAGCCTATACTCCTCAGACTCGCCGAAATGGGACAACATTTCGTCATTGTCCACAAAGCTCGGGTTTGATCACCTCGTCTCCAGGACTATCTCAGAGCACCTTCTCGCGCAAGGAGTATCCAGCAATTACATTTATGAAGTTGTTGAGGCTGCAACCCTTGTGAACTACGGTCAAGATGCCGACTCCATCCACGCCCTTGAAGGTGCCTGTTCAATGGCTGCCTCGGGTGCTGCAGGTGTTGCAGGGGGCAACTTCCAGCTCTTTGAACAGTTCCTTAACCGCTCCGGCGCCAACATTTACCTTTCAACCCCTGTGCGTATGCGTCATTAGCAACGTCAGCTACTGAAAGCTAATTAATTCCTAGGTCGTCGGTATCAACTCAAAGGCCTCGGCGGTGCCCTCACAGCGTTGGACTGTCGAGAGTTCGCGGGGCTCGCAGAAATACAAGGGTGTCATTCTTGCCGCACCGTTCCATCAGACGAAAATCTCGGTCCCGAAACACATTGAAGCTCAAATTCCCGCTCAGCCCTACGTTAATCTCCATGTGACGTTGCTCGCAACGACCTCTCCGTCCCCTAACCCTGCCTACTTTGGCTTAGAACCCGGATCCAAAGTGCCTCAGGTCATTTTGACATCGAGAGCCAACGCGAGGCGAGGCGGAAAGGCCCCAGATTTCAACTCACTTACCTACCACGGTCCCATTCGTGACGGAGAATGGTCTGTAAAGATCTTCTCCGAGGAGGAAATCACCGACGAATGGCTCAGCGAAGTGTTTGGGGCTGGTAAGGTGGGATGGGTCCACCGTAAACAGGTAACATTGCATTGCATCAGATGGGTACCAGCCAGCTGACTTGCAACTATTTAGTGGAAGGCTTACCCTAAGCTTCCGCCGACCACGACATTCCCTCCTGTCAAACTGGATCAAGGCTTCTATTATGTGAACTCTTTCGAACCGTACGTGTAGCTCCTCGTATTTCCGTAAGCGCAGCACCGACCCATTTGCCTAGATTCATTTCTACGATGGAGACGGAAACTATTTCGTCCCGAAATGTGGCTGAATTACTTCTGAACGAGGAATTCAAGTCAGGTATCTGTGGACCCGAAACCTCACAGGACGATGCTTCCGATGCCGCTAAACCCTCTCACGATGAGAACTGGGTCTTGGGCTGGGATTGTTAATGTTATGATATATATGCTAAATTTTGGAATGCTATGAAATACAGACAATTACAACTATCCTATCGAAGATTAATGACGACCCGGGTGAACACGAATACAACAGGTAACAGTAAAATTACAAAAAAGAATTATCAGGAAAGCAAAGGATGTAAATACTTATTGAGCCGGAGTTGCCTCAGGTTTATCGTCCTTCGGCTTCTCGGAGTGAGCTCCGTTACCACTACGGTGTTGTTCGAGTTCGAGGTCGTTCTGTCCATGTCGGTCACCGTTTGCCACAAGCTTAAACTTGTCAACAGATCCGGTTCCAAAGCTGTCTGTGACTTCACGACGGATTTCGATATAGTCGCTGGCAAATTCACCGATCTAAAGAGCACAGTTAGACTAATCCGATGCACTATTGTGCAAAAGTGTATTCACCTCTGTTTCATCGAGACCGACGATCTCTCCTTCGGGCGAAGTGCGAAGATGGAGACCAGGAATGAGGTCGATACCCTTTGCAATCAAAGCGGTAACGACAAAGGTATATGCACATGAAGCAGCAATGAATGCAACTTGCTTATACAGTTGAGCCCAGTTTTTGTCGAGGAAGCCTCCAAGAATCCCAACGTTAACTCCGTCCAGTGCAATGATCTCGCCAGAGGCCAGGAAGCCATTGATGAAAAGACCAACAATTCCGCCTACCGCGTGCTCAGCGAAGAGATCCAGAGCGTCGTCAATTCGGACAAGGTATTTGACTGATGAGGCGTCAGAACCAACACTGTCTGGCAATGAATGATAGCGCACCTTTGGTAGCAAAATTGCAAATGGCGCCTGACAGAATACCAGTGACAATCGATGCCCATGGATATAGGTAACCGGACGTTGGGGTGGCGGCGACTAGACCAGCAATAGTACCAGAGCAGAGGCCGACCATAGTCCAGCGACGTTCATACCGGTAGTCAAGCGCGCACCAAACGAGACCTGCCAAGGCACCACAAATCATGGTGTTCCAAATGGCAACGACAGAGCGGACGTTGGCACCGAAGGTACTTCCACCGTTGAAACCCAACCATCCAAACCAGAGCATGGCGGCTGTCGTAGAGTGGTTAGCGATACGTACGTTAAACAGTCATCAGCAGGACACTTACTACCCAAGCCGACCAAAGAAACATTGTGGGGTCTGAAATTGAGCAATTGACGCTCGGTACGACGTCCCAAGACCCAGGAGAAAGCAAGGCCTCCTACTCCGCTTCCAATTTCGACAGGTCCTCCACCTTGGATTGAAAAGTGAGCGACGAAAGAGTCGGTTCGGAAGAAACAACACGTACCAGCAAAGTCAAGGACCCCCCATTTGAATGCCCATCCGTTAACACTCCAGATCCAACAAGCAAGTGGGCAATACACGAGGGTCATCCAAACGAAGATGAATACCATGCCGGGTAACACTCTTCCTCGTTCCGCGAGACCTCCCATCAAGATAGCTGCCGTCACACATCCGAACTCCATCTGGAAGAAGCTGTAGAGGATTTCGGGTACGAGTGGGGAGCCAGGGGAAGGTTGCGCCATGACGTTTCGAAGACCGATATGCGACAAATCTCCGATGAATCCATTGGTAGCCGAGGTTGAGTACGCGAGCGAGTAACCCCAGAAATACCACTGGAATATGACCACGCCGTTTGCAGCGCACACAGCCCAGATCATAGACACTGTCAGCAAAGACCGGGTTAGATGGATGTCGCACAGGAGATGGATGAAACAACGTACAAGCACTCTTGCGGCGAGACAAGCCGGCATAAAGGAATGCTGGAAATGCCGTCAGGACATGTGTTGGTGGTGCCAAAAAGGACTTTCGACTTACCAAGACCTGGGACCATAAAGAAGACCATCGCGCCTGCGATCATGATAAAGGCCAGGTCGCCTCGGTCATACCTACAAACACATGAGTCTTTCTGAAAACGACGAGGGGTTTTGGAGAACGTACTGAGCCAACTCTTCGGGGGTTGCACCTGGAGAGAAAATATTGGTTAAAAAGGCAGAATAGACATGTGTAAACCGTACTCACGCTTGAGTAGCGAGCTGACCATGGCTGTTGAGAGGAAGAAGGGTGGAATTGGTGGAAGGCCTAACGACGCGCCCGGGATTATATATATAGAGGCGCCTTATCTGTGAAGGAGGGCGCGTGACGTCACATGACAGATAAGAGAAGGCTCCGAAAATAGGATCCTGTCAATCATCGAGGACTGCGCAGCGGGGCCTTTGCGCCGATGACTGGCGACTTTGGCCACTTTTCTTGACGCTTTTGCTCGCAATTCCGCTTGAAATCGACCTCAAAGGCTGCCAGTGGTGTGTTCCGGAAGCAGGGTGGGCAAAGCAAGGATTCTCCGGGAGCATGATAGATACACCCAGCGCGGAAAAAAGCATAATGGGGTTGAATACCTTGTGGCGGTTTGCGCTCGGCCGACCTTATTGGTGGCGCTGAAAATAATTGCCAGTCTACATTCCGCAGTCATGCATGACCGTCCAGCAATTTCGCAGCCTATCAGCGTCGTGCGATAAGCCCTCGCTGTCGTCAAGTCCTAGCTTGCTGTGACAGGATTTATCCATGTGGGTGGTGGATCGGAATTACGATGCATTTGCGGGGTACCCCTTCAGGGCCTTCACAATCCTTACATACCTCTCTTGCCCTTGTGTACTTGTGTATTCAAATAACCAGATTCAGGGCTATCTTTAACAGCTGTCGGCCCCAGTGGCTGCGAGCTCCAAATTTCGCCGCATTTGGCCCATCTTTACCGTAAGCCGTGAGTGAGCAAACTGCCAGCGCGAGTCTCTTGGCTCGATCCGAACCCGTCCAGAATGCGTCCCGTTTTTTACCATTATTTCCGTGTTCCACTCCCATATCAACCGACCTGGAATCTCCAAGAAAGGCTACACCGCATCCAGCTCGACCATCGCCGCCTCCATGGCAATCACCAGGATCTACTTCTCCTGCTCCAGCACCGTCCAGTCTACACTTCGGGAAGGCGGCAGGCAGAAGACGAGGTCCAGCTCGACCGTGCGAGACTCACAAGGATCGGCGCAGACTTCATAACAGCAACCCGTGGCGGCCAGTTGACCTATCATGGTCCCGGTCAAATCGTAGGCTACCCTTTGCTAGACTTGTCCAGATATTCGCCTGTCATGGGTGCAAGGGACTACGTTTGCCGGATGCAAAAACTCCTACAGCTTCATCTCAAAGAGGCTCACGGCATCGACCACTCACCGTCGGAGCACACTGGCGTCTTTCTCGATCCTTGGACCAAGATTGCCAGCATAGGTGTCCAAGTCCGGCATCGTCTAACCTCGCATGGTTTCGCTATCAACATCACTCGGGAGCCTCAGGCTTGGTTCGACGAGATTGTCGCTTGTGGACTCGCTGACGTCAAGGCAGGGAGTGTCGAGAGCGCAAGTGGTTCTGACAAGGCAATTTCTGTTGAAGAGGAAATACCAGGCCTAGTCCAACGATTTGGGAGAATATATGAAAGGGAAATGTTGCCCCTGAACACATCGACTGATGAACCCATTATTCAAGCCATCAAGAACTTGGAGGTGGAGGCTTTAGCGCAGGGATTGTGGCCAAGTTCACCGCGTTTAATATAATACCACTTAATATATTTCTTATTAACAAGGACTCAGTGTAACCAGAAATTGAGCGTACATGGGTATGCTAAACTTCCCGGAGATTAAGCTGCGCGTTGAGAATGAGCCACCGTGAGGGGAGACTAGTGGAGGTCGAATCTGGGCTAAATACTCGCTCGAACCCTTTGACCGTTCTTAAGTCTCTACCACTTTCACCAGCATCCGTAACATGCGTCTGCTTGTCCTTGGGGCCACTGGTCCTTGCGGAATACTCCTCATTCGAGAAGCCCTCGAAAAATATCCAGAAAGCACGATCGTCGTCTACGCACGCTCCCCAGAGAAGCTCCCTGAAGACCTCGCTGGCCACAAATCGCTCTTCATCGTCAAGGGTCTCCTGACGGATGCCGAGGCATTTTCCAACGCATTGGACGGAGTAGACGCTGTCGTCTCAGCACTCGGGCCTTCAACGTTGTTCAAGACCGTTTCATTGACAGAGTGTTATGAAGTCGTTGTGGACTGCATGAAGAAGAAAAATGTCAATCGCATCGTCCTTCTCGGAACGGCTTCCATAGCCGATCCCAACGACACGTTCAGCTTCAAGTACAAAGCTCTCATCGCTACTGTCGCTGCCCTTGCCTATCCGTTCTACACCGAGATTGTTGGTTTTGGAGAAACCATCCGGACCAAAGCCGACGAACTGGATTGGACCATCGTTAGAGTCCCAATTCTGACCAACAACGAATCCAAGGATGTGGTGGCAGGATATGTGGGAGATGCCAGGGTCGGAATCACCCTCACGAGGCGTGCGTTTGCTGCTTTCGTCCTTCAAGAGGTAGAAGAAAGACGGTGGGTAAAGAAGCGACCGATGATCTCTTCGCCATAGGGCAGCAGCAATAATTTATATCCCCGGCTCTCTATGTCTAATTTCGAAAATTTATAGAAACATATTTGCATCTTTAGAGGTTCAGGTTGCCCATTTTCATGAGATCCTCCCACTTGAACTCCTCTGGTTTTTCGTGGAAGGTCCGCAGAAGTTTAACGGCATCCGTCTCACTGCCCCCATTCTCTCCCCGTGTCCACAGATAGAACTTTTGCAACTGCATAACGAGGAATTGAGCGTCCACTTGGCTGAGCATGTACCGATCCGAACCACTGGAGGTTGCGGTCGCAGGAGTGATTTCCCCCCTCATGAGGACCTGCTGGTGCGTAGTCACCAAGTCGGTGTAGAAGGTCACAATGAGATACGGCGTAGCAAAGCTCTGTCGTAGCTTGTACTCTTGCAATGGGGTGAATAAAACGGTGGCCAGCGGAGGGTTCGTCGAATTCTTGGATGTGGGTACGTCGAACGGGTTGCTGTTGTCGGATTTGGGTACCGGCGGTCGTTCGTGGAATAGCCATTGCATGAAGAAGAACTCGTATGCGGTATCTGATTCGCCCTCTTGAATTGGACCTGCGTCTGCTGGTCGTGGCCTTGGAACGGGAACCACAAAGCTAGGATATCTCTGGCCGTTGACTTCAAGTTTGCTGTACAGGGTGGAGGGGAGAGATGCGCAAACGAAACCGCGTCCGGTGCCCCCTGAACGCGACGCGTGGTATATATTCCACAGTGACGCTATCTTTTCGGCACTGTGAGGAGTGAGAAACAGCTTTTCGACGTTAAAAAAGGTGGAGAGGGGCTGAATCCAAAGTCAGCGCATACAAGAAATAGGACACCATTACATTCACCTTGACCGGAGACCCATCCTTGCGCTCTTTTGTGAATGCTGGGGCAGAAGAAAAAGGCTCTTTCAACTCTTGCGAGGATGTCTGGCCTTGAAGCTCCTTCTGTGCTTGCGACGTCAGAGTTGCCTCCAACGCCTTTCTGTCCGCGTCTGCTCGTTCCTTGATGACATCTTTGGCCCTGAGCTTAAGTTCGTCCAGGCTCACACCAGATCTGTTGCGAGTTTTAAACCAGTCGCCTATAAGAACTGTCACTTTCACCAACGAAAGCAATCGAAAGGATTCCTCACTCTTTCGCCTTCTGCAGAATTTTCTCCTTGTACTTCGCGTCGACGTCGGTCTGGAGACGGCGTAGTGGTGTACGCCATGGGTTCGACGAAGATATTCTTCGCGCAAACTCTTGCCTGGAGACTAGCCGGTACATTGCTAGAGGTAAAATGGAATATCGGGACGGAAGCTTGAAGACGTTGTCGACGAAGCAATTGGTGATGCAATCAAACTCTACATCAAGTCCTCCGTTCAATTCAAATTTCTAATACGAGTTCAACTATGCGACTATCAGAGCTACTATTTTGATAGTTCTTTCTCAAAATCGTCCTTTGCCTTTCTGGCACCAGCGCCAGCCTTACACAAGTCAAGTTCAGAACAATCCGTGGGACCTTCCATTTGTGCAACACACCTGGTTCATCTTCTGCTTTCCGACTTCTGTGACTTCCTCCGTGTTCCTTTTGGCCTGCTCTGTTGTTGCTCCTGGGAAGTTTGTTCAATAACCCAACGGATCATTTCAAGAGAAACACAGACCTAGCGTCTTTTTGGTCGCCTCTGTTACCTGTTCGCCCTTCTCAATGGCAGCTGCTACACCCTTGCCAAGTTTCAAATTAACCTGACATCCACTTAATCAACGAATGTAACTTGAAATAGAGTATTAGAGGAGGTACCTCTTCAGCAGCATTCGCGACTTTCTCCTTGACCGTTTTTTGGCAGACAGCGGTGGAATGCAGCGACCGCCCAACAGAAGGAAGGTGAGTGGAAGTGCCGGTACGCAAAGTGGTTATAGCGGTTCTGAACATGGTATGCAAGGTATCTAGCCCAATTCCGCCCACCGACTTCTACCTTTTGTAGGATACTGGGTCTATGACGTTCTTCATTCCCTTTGCGCCTCGAAACGTCATGGTTGGAGCCATCAGTCGCAAACCTGGCCCCAACACTTCGATCAGCCTGCTTGAGCGCGCCTGCCCCTATTTCTCCAAGTTGTAAAGGCAGACGGAAATCCATGTCGCCTCCTCTTGTTCTCCTGTCTTCCATCCACTATGTATCCTGTTCGAGGGTCCCAAGCTTTGGTGCGTCTTTTCGAAAACGAAGGGGTAAGTTGCCTGCCTGATGCATACTGTCACCCAGCGACCATTTCGCTAACCACAAATCTGTGCATAGTTACCCCCTGTTGACCATGAAGCCCCAGTTAGCCCGTATGCGGTTCACGCATATCGCCAGTATGGCAATATCAAGATGCGCAAACCGAGGGCATTGACAATCTCCTCTGCAACATCTACCACCTTCCTGGACAAAACTTATCGGGGTAGATTCCCTTGTGGCCAGTATCATCGGACACGCATTATCCAAACCACCCTGCGTAAATCTCTCCCTCCAAATTGTGCTCGGGCTGTTACGGAACCTAGTACGACTACCCAACCACCGTCCCGATCGTCTCGACTCGACGGAATCAAACGCATATTCAGCCTAAAAAATGAGGACCCGGAACGACCAAAGGCCACGCTGAAGCCTTTCCTTTTGGCGAACAGTGTGAAACGTTTATCCCGCTCCAAGAGTTCTAGTGCAGCTGCTGCCCCCGCTGATAGGTCCAACTTGAAGGCAAATCTTGTGCGAAGGTTATCTCTGGGAAATTGGGTTCAGTCCCCGACGGACGACAGCGGGACTGCTTCAGTCACGTCTTCGACCGCTCAGGTTCAACTCAGGCCTCTAGTTTTGCCGTCGAAATTTGCCAGTTTGAACGGCGTCTCATCCCCAGCCCCAGGCGATAACGCGAACGTGCTTGCATGGATTTTGGAATGCATCCAGTTGGATATCAAACCTCAGATAATTTCACCTCGGGAAGTCGACGATCATATGCTCTTGCACGACGGTCAGCCTCGATGTCTTGTGGTCAGAGCGAAACGACGATCAGCGTTATTCTGATTGGTGCACAGAGAGGCATGCCAGTTAAATACAAATACAAAATGCCCAAGTTCTTGCAGAAATATGCATATACGTACCAGCTAAATGCAAGCACTACGGAAGCAGGGTACTGACTGGTATTGACCCACATCGCCAAATACAATATCTTGAAAACATTCCTATCAGTCAACCTTCCTTGAGAAGAAGGGTGCCAAGCGTACTCACCCTGATCCCTTCAATACTTACTTAAATACGCAGGTGGTCGGTCACTTGGTGTGGAATATGGGTCAGGCCTAGGATGATGGGGTTCAGGCGTAAGGTTGTTGAAACTATATCCAGATGGATGGTATGAGTTGGATGAATGAGCGTAGTCTCTCTGGTAAGAGTACGGTGCTGATTGGGATGCCGCCGGAAGATTCAAGCTATGTACTCCCATACCACTGCCTCCGGTCTCCAATTCCAATTTCAAAGGCTGGGCGGGCTGGGCAGTCTTCCGGCGTCTGCAAGCGAAATACCAGTAGACTCCAACCACGATCAGGCAAATCGCTGCGAGTGCGCCCAGTACGATCCCGACAATGGTCGAGGTCTCCAGTGCGGTTTGACGCTTTTCAGGCTCTCCGTTGTCATAACTATAACCGATGGGTTATATGTATACAAGGATAAAACCAACTTCTAGGACCTACCTGTAGACTATTCGGTCCAGCATCAGAATAGATTTAGGGCCGTTTCTATTGCCATTCTGGATAATAAGCTCGTGTGGCCCGGGTGGGATGCTTGTATTTTGGTACACGAGTACGTCATAATCGAATCCTGGGGTTCCAGGAGGGTTCCTAACGAATACGCCGACTCTTTGGTTATCGATGAAGAAGGTCATGTCGCTGTGGCCTGCGGGAAAGTCTGCTGTGCGCGGGATGACGCAGTAAACATAGACCGCTTCACCTGCATGCCTTGTTGAGTTCACTGGGGATGTAGAGCAGCGGAATCATACACACCCTTGAAACGCACAGAGGCGAATAAAGGCTGGTTTGGAAAGGCATTGCTGCCATTGTTACGATTGAACTGGAGCAAGAGGCTAGTCAGATGTGCGTGTCTCCCGCAGGTAGGGTACATACAGTGCCGTCATGCCAAGTTTCGCGGTGCAGAAGGGACTGGCTTGGACGAGCAGAACACCGGTCACAGTTACGACCATTGTTCCATGCTTCGGCTGGGCTATACTGGACAATTTCTCCAGTAAGCTGATCCGGAAAGGAGTCATCTATGGTGGAATTAACCAGAAACCCATGGCACAGAGAGACAAAGGAGAGAA
This sequence comes from Coprinopsis marcescibilis, assembly GCA_004369085.1. Classification (NCBI taxonomy): domain Eukaryota; kingdom Fungi; phylum Basidiomycota; class Agaricomycetes; order Agaricales; family Psathyrellaceae; genus Coprinopsis; species Coprinopsis marcescibilis. The sequence continues at coordinate 901,790 of ML210146.1, read as the reverse complement.
AGAAGAAAGCAAGCATGGCCCGCCAGAGAGGAGAGGTTCTACCGCCTGTAGCCCGCAGGATGGTGTTAACTGAGAGAGAAGATAGGCAACTGTCAGTCCGAGAACACATGGCGACCGGCTGTCCACTGCGCCGTGGCCAAGCCTTCATTTGTCCGACTTTGAATGATGATCAGATTCTGGGAATATAAGCGCCCACTTCAGTTCAGTGACGGTGATGCCCGATGCCGCATGGCCGGCTACTTTCGGCCGACGGCAGACCCAGTTTAATTTGGATCAGTGGCATTAAGTATAAAGTAAACGTATTTCATTTGCATGAGGCTGAGCGAGGAGATTAAGGCTTTGATGGGTTCAGAACAACACGGCGCTGGCGGTTGTTGATGAGTATATGTGCACAGCACCAAGAAAACAAGAGATCAAATTTGTGCTCATATAAGTGGGACGCGGAACATGCTCGTTGGGGACGATGATTCTTTCTTTCTTTCCTCCCTCCATCTTCTCCATATTCTCCCGCCAAATTTCGTCAGCACGCAGACCGTCCTCCCATCGAAGAGCTGGTTCCGAGCAAGCCCTCTGGGTTGAATCAGCAGCTGCAACAACGAGCATTACTAACAATTCAAGCTTAGAAAGCCTCTAAAATTTAGAGAGAGGACTCTCGTGTGGCCGGGGCCGCGGTCTGTCGGAGTCTGTGTGGCCGGGAATTGCCGAGAAGCAGGGAAGGCTCCTATTGGCTGAGAAATAAATTGCAATTGGATGATGGTCCGATTCTGCTGGTCTGGCTGTATTCCACTTGTGGCTTGCTCTTGCTCTTCCAGTTTGCACGGTCGCCCAGTATGGTCCTCAAATTACTCTCTCGCTCCCCGCTGGCATCTATTCCGTCCTCAACTGCCTCAGCTACCCATGACATTAATGCTGGTTCCCTCATTCCCTCTCTAAACCGCAAGTCTGCGACTTGGTTCTACACAACCGTGGTCATCGTTGCCTCATTGCTCGTTCTTGAGCAAGCTGTCTACAGGTACAAGAAGCGTCACCTTCCTGGCGCGTCCTGGACTATCCCTATCATCGGCAAATTCGCAGACTCGGTTTCTCCAACTCTTGACAAATACAAGTCCCAATGGAATTCTGGGGTTTTGAGTGCTGTCAGTGTCTTCAACATGTACGTCGGACAACCCCACTCTTTCAAAATATTTCCTTACTATCACCAGCTTCATCGTCATGGCCGCAGATAACCAACACGCGCGAAAAATCCTCAACTCGCCGACCTTTACGGAACCTTGCCTTGTTCATTCAGCAAAGCAGGTTTTGTGCTCAGATAACTGGCACGTTATTAATATTCTGTCCCTCAACAATTTGCTGATTGGTAATGATTTGCTCTTGCAGGGTCTTTTTGAATGGTCGAGCCCACGTTGAATATCGCAAGGGGTTGAATCATTTGTTCACACGGAGGGCTCTCAGGTTCGTCAAATTGTTGATCAACAAGCAACGTCCAAAATTGATGCGCAGTTTGTAGCATCTACGTTGCAATCCAAGAGACTATTGCGCGCCAGCACATCGCCGAGTGGCTAGAAACTGCCAAAGATGGAAAGGCTCAGGCCATTATGATGATTGCTCGTTTTTTGAACATGGACACCTCTCTCCATGTATTCTGCGGTAATCATTTGCCCGACGAAGCTGCCAGGGAAATCAACGACAAGTACTGGCTTATCACTCAGTCCCTCGAACTCGTCAACTTCCCGTTAGCTCTTCCCGGAACCAAGGTCTACAAGGCAATTCAAGCTCGCAAGGCAGCCATGCGATGGCTTGAGCTTGCCGCCAAGCGTAGCAAAATTGCCATGGCAGAAGGAAAAGAGCCCAAGTGTATGCTTGACGAATGGGTAACCATCCTGGCTGATCCCAACTACAAGGGCCGGACGGAATTTAGCGACCGAGAAATGGCCATGGTTCTCTTGTCCTTCTTGTTTGCATCCCAGGACGCGATGAGCAGTGGCCTTATCTATGCTTTTCAGCATCTCGCCGACCATCCAGAGGTTATGGCCAAAGTTCGAGAAGAACAGGAACGTGTTCGACAAGGAAACTACGAAACTCCCCTCACTCTTGAAACTTTGGATCAAATGCCTTACTTGAATGCCGTTGTTAAGGAGAGCATGCGCGTCAAGCCTCCTGTAGTCATGGTTAGCTTTTAACGTGGTGTGTGTGGTGTGTGTTTCCGTGCATTAACACCTTCTTTCAGGTGCCCTATGTCGCAACCAAGGCTTTCCCGATTTCTGATGACTACACCGTACCGGCTGGAAGCATGGTCATCCCAGCCTTTTACGACTCCTTGCACGATCCCTCCGTTTACTACGAACCAGACAACTTCCTCCCCGAGCGTTGGCTGGATGCCACTGGAGCAGCCAACGCCAACCCAAAAAATTATCTCGTCTTCGGAAGTGGTCCTCATCGGTGCATCGGCATTGATTACGCATGCATGAATATTGCTCTCGTCCTCGCAACTGCAACCGCCATGATGAACTGGGAACACGAAATCACTCCTCAGAGTGAAGAAGTCGAGTAAGCGCTTCTTTAACACTGAGAGGGTTGATTGCTCACGAGAAACTACAGGATTATTGCCACCCTCTTCCCCAAGGACGGATGTCGTCTCAAGCTTTCCCGCAACAACTAAACGAGCGCGAAAGATTGGAGACACTGGGCTGGACATGTAATTATTAGCCCCCACCTTACAATAGACACACTCGCAGGCCCGTTCGTCAGCGTAGCTAAGCACAATTTGGAACACTACACGGGAATGTAATGTTCGCCTCACCAGGCTCCCTGTACGCGGAGGACTGTGGCAAGGACATTCCGCTATTTAGGATACCCTCCATCTGTATTCTGTGGAATTAACTAGCTTTCAATCAACAATGACATTACGACCGTTCGACTAGGGACTGCTTTATTTCTACCAGACATATATGCATTCACAATCTTGCAACCAACAGAGGTAAGGAACTAGCCGTTTCTCCGACGACTCTAGGTCTAACGACAAAGCTCTGGAATTCTTCCATCTTGCACTGGCAGCGGAAAGAGAATTGCTGAAGGAGGGTCAAGATTGTTACTTTCAATTCCATCATCGCGAATGATCTTCCAATACACCCCCTGGGTCTAGTAAAAGAGTTGGTTTTAATCGGTAAATGAACGTTTACGTTTACTTACCCTTCGCTGAAGGTCATCAAACGCTGTTCTTTACTCACGGCCTTTTCTGGGTTCAGCCACCTTTGCGGGTTGAACTCATTGGCATCTAGGCCCCAGACGCCGGGGTCCTTGTGGATCACGTTCAGAGGAATGGCGAGAAGGGTCCCTGCTGGAACAACCAGATGCGTTTCTTGAGTTCCTGCGATGGGAGTTTCAAGGGGGATCACGACGTCTTCTCCCGCCTTTTTTGATGATTGGAACGTAGACCCGCGGTAAAATAGAAAGTCGGCGCACCTCGTGATGGTTTTCAAGAATAGGTGGGTGGAGTCTGAATGTTTCCTTGATTACTGCGTCTAGCAGTTTCAGCTTGTTAATCCCATCCGCGGTGGTGTCCTTCAATTCTATCACTTCTTCACGCAATGCAGTCTGGACGTCGATGTGGGTTCCGAGCTCGTAGAGAATCCACTATCAACTCTGGTCAGATTGTTCGTGTATTGGAGTTGACTAAAGCGTACCGCTAGAGCCGCCGATACAGGCTCGTATCCTGCGGATATGATGGCTCGCATCTGAGAGACAATGTATTCCTCATCAATGTTCTCCTCGTCGGCGTTTACTGTCGGGGCGCTTCATCAGAGCCTACGAGATGAGCCTGAAGATGATCAACGTACGGATGTAGGCCATCACAGTCTTATCTTCACGGTCTGCGGCAACCTTGGCGTCTCTCCACATTCTGGAGGCGATGATGCCAAGTTCATGCTTGGTTTTCCGAATCATTTTCCCCTTTTCTCCTATAGAAAGGATTGGAGGGAATAACCAGAATAGGGCTCGCATGTAAAACGAGGAAACTTTGTGCTCGTTGTTTGTTAAGCCGTCAAGAGCATCGGCTAACGCATCGGGCTTCCCCGAAAGGCAGTCGAAATCGTAACCGAAAGCCGCTAGGCCTATGGTATCAAGGCTACAAACGCCAGTGATCGGTATGGAAGGAGGAATAGAGATCGAGAGATAACGCACGCGAGTCGATTGGCCCAGTTAGTGACCTCTATTTGGGTTTCACTGGTCGGCGCCTGGTCGCATACATTGGCCCACTGAGCAGCCAACCTATGTGCAGTTTCGAGCAGTACTGGAATCAAGCCACGAACTCTCTGGGGACTTCAGGGGCAAGGGTCAGTTGTTCTTGTCAGGTCCGTACTATGTTTGCCTTACCTCAAAGAAGGAGCCAAGAGTTGGCGTTGAGGCTCGTGAGCGTCTCTTCCTTCTGCCCAGATTATACCGCGGCCGATAGTTGCGTCAAACCAGGCGCGAACACCTTTCGCTTTGGGAAAGGCGTATGCGTTTTTGACAAGGATATAGGAGATTGCCTTTGGGTCTGTGATAGAAATGACCCGGTGCTTGTGGTATCGTGAGTCCTTCGAGAATTAAAAAAAAAAACTGAACACCTACTCCCATAGCACCATTAAATCTGACAACTTTGCCATACTTTCTGTGCCAGTCGATGTATGGCGCGCCAGGAGAGCCATAGTATAGCTCCCACTCCTCTCCCCATAAGTACGAGGATGGAGGTGGGCCTGGAACATGGCGAAGGCTGTCCTTTCCAGACAAAAGTTGAGAAACGAGGAAATAAGAAAAGGTTCCAGCAGCGATGGTAGCAACTGGTAAAGATGAAATTATCGACGCCATTGAAGAACCTATGCGATTGTAGGAAAACTGGTCCTGGTTTTATAGGCGGTGTTTCCGGGTAGGACACGGTACCCTGCTATGATTCCGGGTCCGAGACCAAAATGGAGATTCTTCAAACTGATGAGGGGTAAACAGTAAGCATCACGTAACTGAGGTCAGTGTGCAGAGGGTAGAAAGCCTACCGAAACGAAACAATTCCACGGACGAATGGTACGCCACGACCGCACGCAGGTCTAAGCAGGTACCCCATTTCACATCGAGGCCTTGTGAAAATTGATCCGGAAGAATTGGATGGCCTTTTTCATCGAGAAGCTTCATTTTGAGCGACGGTGTGGTTATTATGCCATAGAACCAGTCAAGGTGCAGCTTCGCGGGTGTAATCGAAGTCCGATTTATGCGCAAATGTTGAGCCATCTCGTCCGAGCTGCCTGACGCATCCCAAACGAACTCATGTGGTCCCTGGGATAAGACTCCGGTCGTATGAGCTGCCGATGTTCATGGTTAGTTTTGGAACAAAGTTTGAAACTAAGTTCTAGTTGAAACGAATTGTTGTCGTTGTAGTAGTAGCTGGTCAAGATGTGTCACGGTGACGACTGGTCATCATCCTTGGTTGCCGCCAAGTGGCGGTGTCCATCACCCGATCAAATGGACACAACTTCCACGTCGCTACTCTCCGCTGCCAGCAAGTTGCTAATTCTACCTTACACGTCGGACCCCACATCCTCTTCAGACCAAGGCTAGAACGCTGTATGCCTCAGTATACAGCCAATCAATCCTTGTTGTCCAACGTATTTCCTTAGGAAACACCACCCCGCACCGCACAGGCTATGCCGCCGCGTCCCAAGTCTGCAGGACCAATGGCGGTCTCCTCTTCGCTGAACAGTGTTTTCATTTCGCCTCGCACTCCCAAGACCCCTAGAAACGCCGCCGAACGCTACGATGAGGATGATGTAGAGCTTGAGCTGCTTGCCGACCATGAAAGGGAGCAAGCCCATAGAGATCTGTCCGAGGACCAGGAGGATGAGGCGGCCAAACCGGAGACCGTTCCTAAAAAGATTTCTGCGAAGGACAAGAGAAACATGGTTCTTCTTTGTGTATTATGTGAGCAATTTCTCATTCGCTGCTCGTAAGGCCATTGCTAATCCGCCCATGCAGACTTAATTCAAGGTGTTCCGGTATGTGTGTTCGCTTCAGCTTCAAGACGACTGCCAACAGACTTTGTGTAATGTTTCGTTTATTTTAGCTGGGTCTTGCCCTCGGTATGAAAGTTCTGTCCGCGTCTGAGCATCCTACTAACGCGTAAGGCAGGTTCCGTGCCATTCCTTTTGAAAGAACATCTCTCGTATTCGCAACTTGCAACTTTCGCTCTTTCCAGCTATCCTTATTCTCTCAAACTGCTATGGTCGCCAATCGTGGACTCTGTCTATTTCCGCAGGATTGGAAGGCGAAAGTCTTGGATTATACCAATGCAATTGATCGTTGGGAGTTTGATGCTTTACATCTCTCTTAACGTCCAAAAGTTGATGAAAGATGTGAGTCCATAGCTACGCGTTATTACTGAACCCGTAGTGACCATTCACACAGCCCGCCAACCACGTAGGCGAGCTCACCGCAATTTTCACCCTGCTGGTGTCATTTTCAGCAACACAAGGTGAGAAGATATTTCACGGTCTAATATGGAACATAACCACTAATAAAATCTCCCGACATAGATATTGCGGTTGACGGTAATGCTCTCCGTACTATGAATAGAATCCGAACTGAACTTTCTCTAGGATGGGCCCTTACTCTCCTGTCCCAAGACTGCTTATCCTACGCTTCGACCTGCCAAACGATTGGGCTGAACACCGGCTTCTTCGCGTCTTTCACCGTTTTCTTAGCCTTTAACAGCGAGGCATTTGCGTAAGTGGCTTGGCTTTTGGGCATAACCGTCATTAACCATGCTATAGCCATAAGTGGGGACTCCCCGTTCTTACGATAAGCGCATATCTACGCTTCTGGGCTGTTATTTGCTACCTTGTGACGATCTGGCTACTCTTCTTTAAGAAAGAGGTGAGTAGGTTTCTAGTCGCAATTCGGGGAGATCATTCTGACCTGAATCCAGGACAAAGAAGTCGAATCTGAGGAAATGGACATGAGCATAGGGAACGTATATAAGACCATCTGGACTATCTGCAAACTGCGCCGTGCGTTCTTTGGTTTCTTTGACTTTACACGAGCTCACAAAACTCTGATTTTAGACGTCCAACTCCTGATCGTGATCCACCTTTTTGCCAAGATTGGCTTCGTTGCGCATGAGGCTACCTCCTTGAAGCTAGTTGAAAAGGGTCTCAAACGTGAGGACCTTGCCGTGGCAGTCTTGATAGATTTCCCCTTCCAGATATTGGGCGGATGGTTCTCAGCGAAATGGTCCAGAGGCGACAAGCCCTTGAGGCCCTGGCTATATGCCTTCTGGCCCCGCTTCCTTTTCGGAGTAGTGTCCGTCTTCACGGTTTACTTTTTCCCCAAGCCTCCCATCTCAACGGGCTTCTTCATTTTCCTAATTGGGCACACTATCCTCTCCTCTTTCACATCGTAAGCACTGCATCGTCAGATCATGCCCCTTCTTGGCTGATTGAATGTGCAGAACCGTTCAATTCGTGGGTATCTCTGCGTTCCACACCCGTGTTTCTGATCCTTTGATTGGTGGGACATACATGACGGTTAGTCGAGTAGCTCCAGAAGCACGTATTTGTTGTTAACATCCACTTTCAGTTGCTCAACACTTTCACGAACATGGGAGGAACATGGCCAAAATGGTTTATCCTCAATGGTATGTGAATTCTGCAGGTTCCCCACAATATTCTGACTCCTTTCAAAGGTGTTGATTGGTTCTCGATCGCAAATTGCCACCTCCCGAAAACATCCTCTCAGGTCTTGATCAAAGGTTTGCCATCACCCGAATGTTTAAGTAAGACGCTTGCTGAACCGCGATTTAACAGCAACGGAGTGTATCTCCCATGCAGGCAAGGCTCACTGCAAAGCCGTCAAAGGGGATTGTGTTTACGAGCGAGATGGATATTACATTGTAACAACGGCATGCATGATATTCGGGATGGTGTTCCTTGTGGCAGCCATTTATCCAGCCGCGCGAAAATTGCAAGGTTTGTTTGACCTGCCATTTGCTCTTCCGCGACATGTTTTACTAAAAGGATTTTTGCAGGATTACCTACTTCTGCCTGGCGACTCAAGTCGATGTGAGAGTAGACAAATTGTGTACAAGCATACATCGTTATTTAATTGTCTAGTTTTGTTATTGAATTATTGAGTCTGCAGAATATAATGACATTCTGGGGGAGAGGCCTAAACAAATGTAAAGCAATGTCAAATATTTACATTTTCCACGTGTGAAGAGACTCTTGCCTCTGAATTTTTTGCAAGAACACAGAAACCGACGACCTCCACTCAATCTCTCCCTGCAATCCCAAACCATTAATCCAATGGCTGCCACTACTATGCATTTTGGTCCGGAGTGGATGCGCACAAAGCACCAACCAGTTTCCAAACCCCAGGCTCCCTCACCGCCTCCTTCCAGCACACAATCAGCTTCGTCAACTTATTCCGCCCTAGTCTCCACCATTCCAGGGGTTGAAAACGATAAACACGATGACACTCATCCTTTCCGATATACAAAGGAGGAACTCCTCCGAATCTACAAGGAGAGTCCCAAAGGAGGACTGGGGCTCGAGGTCGAACGATGGGAAGGCGTTGTCCGCGAAATTGGCGCCGAGCCTGTCGCATTGCGAGAAATGGGGGAAGCAGAGAGAAAGGTATGTAACCGGTACGAAACGTTTTCATCCGCTCATTCATTCTATTCGACGTAGTTGTTTTCTGGTCCGCTGAACTCAGATCTTCGTCGTCGTCAATCCACCGATTATTTATCTTTGAACACCACGTCTTTGGGGACGGAAAGACCGCGTCTGAACCTCAACCCAGGATCTGCGACAGCAAGTCCCCTTAGGGAAAGGCATCCCGTCTTCAAACGTCGCGATAGCACTGCAGGTACGCTTTCCTTTACCACTCAACCCGACACATTTTTCAACGACGATTAGATTCACCCACTATGCCACGCAAGCAGTCATTGTCGTCTCTCCAGGCGCCCAACATCGGCTCTCGAACCGCTGCTTTGCCCTCGCCTCGCAGCCGACCTGGTTACCCCAGCTTCGACGGAGTCTTGAACACAGGGGATACATGGACATCTCGAAGACGTGCGTCAGAGGCGTCTTCGAAGCCCGGTAGTGTAGCTAGACAATTGAGCGGAGAGTACGATGTGAAAGGTGAGGGAATACAAGAGGAGGTCGACGGTGTTCCGAGCAGCGATGCTTTGGGGAATAGCGATCCATCCAAGGTTAAACAGTCTGCCAGTCAGGACGCTCAATCCGCCAACGGGTTCACCGACCGTCCGAATTCTGCATCGGCCAATGCCTCAGGAAAGTCCCCGACGGATACTCAGGACCTATCAATTATCGAATGGTCATACAAGGATCCAATGGGAAATATCCAAGGTGAGCTGTTTCGGCTTTTAGGATCCCCTGGTACACATCTAACTGTCTTCAAGGACCATTCCCAGCCAAGTATATGCAAAAATGGTATGACGATGGGTACTTCACCCTCGATCTTCCGATGAAACGCACCCATTTGGACGCGGAATGGATGACCTTGGACGAATTGATCAAACGAGCAACGATAGTTGATAAGATATTCTTGTGCACCCTCCTGTCTGTTAATGGTGCTCCGCCTGGGTTGGCTCGGCGAAACGGCTCACCCTCACAAGTTGGAACAGGCCAAGGAGATAATGCCTTTTCCAATCCTTACCAGCCAACTGCTCATCCACTGCTCAATCCTACACTGGACTCTTTGAACGGGTCCAATCCTTCCGACTCACCGGCATCCAACTTGGGCCACTTTGGCACCAGCTCCCCTGATCCGCTTGCCTTTGGAAATCGCGCAAATCTTGGCTACGGAGGAGACGCCAATTTACATCCGTTCTCAGGAGGCGTAGACATGACCCCACTCCGTCATCGACAAGTGCCCGAATATATGCATGAATCGCCCCTTCGCTTACACTCCCCTTTCACCAATGTAATAGGAAACCATTCCCTCGACTATGGCTACCCGGGATTTAATCCCGTGCAGACCTCCCCATGGGCACCACCTCAAAACTACCCAAACTACAATCACGGCGCAGGGTTTGTGGCGAACTCTTTCGGGACGTCTCAAGGATATATCGGACACAACCCAACAATCACGACACCAATCAATCCATTGGTGTACGGTAATGCGGATGTTTTCGGCCAACACCCACAGATTCAGACAACACAGAACGCTCAAGGTTACTTTGATCCTATTCCAGGGTTGAATGACGGTGTCAATACACCCAAAGACGCCTACCCTCCTTTAAACCAACACCTTGAACAATATCAACAACCTTCACCTGGCGAGAATAAGGCCGACGTTTCCAACGCCACAGCAACGCTGGACGGTAGCCAAACAGCTAAGGTGCAAACACTCGGGGAATGGGACGAACCTTTGGGGACTCTCCCTCGCAGATCGGGCCCCTTCGACGCCGGCCATCCTACGACGCTTAACACGTCTGTTCCTGCCGCCTCGTCTCAATCCTCCCCGTGGGGTCAGCCGACCGTGCGGACGACTGTTCCGGGGTCCGAGGACCCCTCACCACGGACTGCCGTTGCGCAGAGCATTCTAGAACCTGCCGCGGCATCTGAACCCTCTGTCCCCCTTGTTCACAGTGAACATCCCCCAGTCTCACCTTCTACACGGGAAGAAAAAGGCACTCCTTCAGAACTCATTATTCCCTCTTCGTCCGCAGAAGTACCAGAATCGGCAGGAGCTCAACCACAGCCGTCTCCTTCGAAAGCGAAAGGAAAGCCCAAGAAATCGCTGATCTCTCCACCGTCCCCTCCTCCAGTGATCGCTGATATTGTCGAATCTCCCGTCTCTGCTCAGGCCAAGTCACCTTGGGCTAAGCCTGACAAGAAGAAAGGCAAAGGGCCGGTGACCTACAGTCTTCGCGAAATCCAGGATGCTGAATCGAAAGCAGCCGAGGCTCGCAAGGCCGAGAGGGAGCAAGACCGCGTTCGCCTCGTCGCTTCAGCGGCTTCTTCCAACGGATCCAAGGATGACATTCAACATTTTACAGCGTCTTGGGGCCTCCCAACTTCCCAGACTGGCACTCGCACGACTTCAGGCCAGAAGGATCCTCTCGCTTCACCTCAGCCTCCTTCCGTAACTCCTCCCGTCTGGACCAATGCAGTCAAGGTTGCTACAACCAAAAAAACTATGAAAGAAATCCAGGAGGAAGAAGAAGCGCGGAAGACTGCGGCTGCAAAGGAACCTGTTGCTACAGTCGCTGTTAAACGAGGTTATGCTGAACACGCAACCAAGGTGCCTAAGTCGGTTCTTTTGCTGTATTATCCTAGCTAACACCTGCTTTCTAGATTTCTCCCGTACCCCCGCCAATTGCGGTCCCTGCAACTGGTGGCGCCTGGGTTACTGTTGGTGCGAGCGGTAAAACATCTGCGCCCACTACAGCAACTCCTGCGCGGCCTCCTGCCACAGTTATCGCCTCTGTTCCTGTAAATCATGCATCCCCCTCTATAAAGCCCTCTGTCATCCGGACTGCAGCTGCAGTAGCCAGACCCGCAGTGATTCCTGGCAAGATCGACGACTTCCCCATCTCGCCTTCCCATGAATTCTTAAAATGGCTGAGCGAATCGCTCAAAGGTCTAAACAGCACTGCCAACGGTAAGAGCATTCGTATACAAGACCAATAACTGGCTCATCGTGATTTTCTTATAGTCGAGGAAATCATTTCCATGCTGCTTTCGTTTTCTTTGGATCCCGACTCGACAACGATGGAAATCATCTCGGACACAATTTACGCCAACAGCACGACCCTTGATGGCCGGCGCTTCGCCTCCGAATTCGTGGCTAAACGCAAGACGGATGTAGTGAATAAATCAAAGGGTGCTAGTGCCGCAAAGAGCGCTGGCAAACCTATTTCGATCGCTGAAGTCGTCAAGGCTACGCCCAAGGCTGCACAGGCAGAGTGGGGCTTCAAGGTCGTCAACAAAAAGAAGAAGGGCGGAAGGTCTTAAGCTTGCGCGTTCTCCGTTGGCTGGAATATTTGCTAGTCTTTCTTTTACGTATGCGGTTGAATTTGTATTTGTGGCATGTTAACGCATGGATGGATTTTATTCTCCCAAGTCGCGTAGTTAGTTGATTGACGCGTTCTGTATTGGTCACGTGCGTGTCAGTTTAAGCGCGTCTAGAGGTTCGAGATTAGGCTGGGAAAAAACTTGGGCTTAAACTACGACCACGATGGTCAAAGGCATATTCCCCCGCCTCGACATCCAGGAAATTATTGCTGCTCTATCAGGCTGGGGCTTTCCAGTAACACAGAACCAACTTATTCATCCCGCGCCAGACTTCGTCGAGAGCGTATACTATGCCTGTCTGCAACAAGTCACAGAGTTGAATCAAGATTCGCTGCGGGAACCGATACAAACTGCATTGGATGCTCTGCAGGGAGAAGACAAGGTGGGCTGAGCAGCTAGTACGATTGCGTTGTGCGTCTGACCATCGCGTAGGATTTGTATGCTGCAGCTCTTTCGAGTAACTTGATGATGTACCACCTGTGCGTCAGTTTTGCTCTCCACTTGAGCCTATTTCATTGTGAAATGACTAATTAACGCAGGGGGCGTCTAGCCAGGGCTGCCAAAATTGAAGATTTCTGTGCCAAAGATGTTTACGCGCCTGAGCGGGAGCGCACTTTGCATATCTTGTCTGGATTTATCAACTTTGTCAAGTTTACCGAGCAGTACTGCGAAGGATTTGTCAAGGAGCTGCGCGAACGCTCTGCTAGCCTGCTCGTGGAACGAGACCAACTGTTTGACATGGTGGAAGACACCGAGCGCGCAATTGCAGAACTTGAGTACGTGGCTCCTTTGGGATAAAAATGCAGCTATCTAACGCGCAAGTTCAGGGCCAGAATACGGGAGGACGAGCCCCGCAGGATCCAATTGCAGGAAGAGAACCAAGCACTCAGAGGGAAGCTCTTCGCAACGAAGGAATTTCAGGTTGCCGCTGTTCAGGAAGTAGAGAAGCTCAAGGCCGAGAAGAATGCTACCATCAAGCGTCGAGTGAGTCTTGCTGCTTGTTCATATGTGGCTTGGATCCCTTGAATATCTTCAGGAAGCAATCATTGCCGAACTAGAGTCGCTATCCGACTCGGTTGCCAGGACGAATTCCCGCATCGTGCAGTCCCCGGAGCGAATCAAGAAAACCATCACCACCATGGCACAAAATACTATCGGTGATAAAAAGACTATAGTATCCAACGAAGCCAAGGCCAGGGACTTGCAAGCAAAGATCGCCGCATTGCTTAATATTGAAAAGGTGTTTATGGAAACTTCCTCCGTCACCGTTTGGCTAAATGTTCGTCCAGGACGTAAGAGGCTGCGTTGAACAGCTGCAAACAGTTGAGAGAGAGGTCCACGCCTTGCAGCAGTCTCAAAAAGCTCTTGCGGAGGTCAAGGATCACTTGGAAGACAAGGTCGTTGAGCGAAATGAACTCAATATGAAACGAGAGGTCAGTGTCAACATCTACAACCTTACACAAGAACTAAACTGCTTTCCAGCGTGCTCAAAAGCAATTGACCAACGCTCAAGAAAAACTTGAAAGGGCACAAAGGCATGCTGAAGACAAGAAGGTTGCAAACCAGAGGACGATCGAGAGGTTACAAAAAGAATACGACGAAATGGCTCTTGAACGTCGAGACAATGACAAACAGGTTGAGGAACTCCGAGCAGAAGCAAACTCGATCGAGGTCAAGGTATGATTGAAGAACATTATCCACTGGACCACCATGGTACTCACAAAGAAAACAGATGTCAGAACACTTAAGAGTGAGTGAGCAGGAGCTGAACGAGTTGCTGGCAGAATACTGGAAACTTCGTCATCAGACAGGTGTGGATAGCGTTTTATTTTTGCGTACCTGCCGTCTAACTGTGTGTACAGAGGTCTACATGGAAACACTCTCTGAGAAGCTGAACATGCAAAGAATCAAGGCATAGCTGTTTCGTACCTTGTTACCATCCTTTTCTTGCGTCTTATATTGGGACTTGTTATGTGTATGATAAATAAAATTGGATACGTAGAGACTTTGTTTCCCTGGCTAATAATACATCAGAGACCATAAAATACATACTAGTGGCATCGTCATCTACTAATGTCCGTAATAATATAGGCAGTCGTTTCGTGTGGTCAATGTGCAAAGTTAGGCGTCGAGGTCAGACCAATCACTCCCAAGGTCCTCGACGTATGTCTTTCGTTTCGGAGGCTGCCTTGATTCGAGAGATTCGGGTTGATCTGTAAGTAAAAACGCCTCTTGCGAGCCATTGCTAGTAGCTGTGAAGTTGGAAGCACTCGAGCCGAAGGGACTATCTGGACGCTCCACCTCTGTCACGGTTTGCTGTAGAGCGTCAAAGGGACTGACAGTTGGCTTGATTGGCACTTTAAAGGTGATGTCGGCAAGGCCCCGATCTTGAGAGACCGCAGCTTGCGTTACCTCTTCTGGTTTGATAGTGATTTGAGAGTCAGAAGGAGAGTTTGAGTCGTCCTCGAGGTCAGCAATGGATTCCGGTGAGCAAGTGGCCGAAGTCGACTGGAGTTCTGGGTCCGCAGTTGGTTGGAAAGAAACCGGTTCTTCGTCGTTTGTAGCGCAAGTTACTTCTTCTAGAAGAGAATCGGACACGACGGCTTCTGGGGTTGATTCGAAATCTGATTCAACAATGGGAATGGCAAAGGTCGGTGGAGAATTGGTGGCGACAGACTCCTCATCCTCTTGCCTTGGCGTCTCGTCTTCAACTGCAGGCTCCGGTTGATTGCCATGGGTAGCGGTGCTCGCATCTGGGGACCCAGACGTGTTGGCTTGCTCCTTGGCCACCTTGGACTTCCACCTTCCAGATATTTCTTGCTCCAAAGTCTCCAGTGCCATTTCGATCAGGGCGACGGTTTCCTTCCGCCTCTTTCGCAACTCTGGGTGACCCATGCTCTCGATGAGGTCAAGATCGGTAAGGAGGGCGAGTAAGTTCTGCTCGTAGTACCGAACTGGGTGGTTGCGGGCGGTGAACGAGAGTAGTGAGAGAGCGGGGGTGTCATCCACGGAGGTGGTGGTGGATACAAAGTCAAGTTGAGTGGGGAACTCGAACTCAGCTTCCAGCCTCCGGAAGGTGGATTCAGCGTGCTCAACTCTACTCAAGCTCGAGGCGACGCTAGGTGAAGGAACGGGAAGAGCCTTCTCCTTTCCCTTGGAGGATGAAGGGGAAGACGGGGCAGCGGATGGGGATGGAGCTCCTTGCGATAACAGAGAGTCGATGGTGGCTTGAATTGTGTCCCTGACCTCATCGTCTTGCTCTGCCTGGAATCGAGCAAGCAGCTGGTTAATAAGACCTTCATTAGGGTTGTTTGCCGTCGGGGTTGGATGGGGAGGGTTGGAAAGGGCGTCGATGACGAAACGGACTGCATCGTGGACGCTATGCGGCTTGCTTGCCTCAGTACGGGCTTGAAGTTGTTCGAGAAGTGACCCTTTGCTGGCATTAGAACCCGATGGCTTGGTGGACGCCGGTTGAGTCAACTTGCCCTTACTAGTGGCGGGCGCTTGAACCTGTGCCGGGCCGGATAGGTTAGAAGGGGCGGCAAATGCAGCGCCCAAGAGTTCGTTCAATGACACCTTAGGCGAGCCCGACCGATCGGCAGGACCTGCTTGAGGCCAAGCTGTGGATGTGGAAAAGGGACAGTGCTGTACAGGCTGCTGAGCAGCGAACTTGCGAGGAGCAACCCACTGTGTTGCTGCCTGGTGGGGCCAAACCAACTGCGGTTCCTGATGTTGTTGTGAGACACTTGTAGGTGCACCAGAAAGAGCAGAGGGACACACCTTGGCATTCTGTCTCTCTGTCGACTGGAGAGCAGTCACACGCTTGAGTTCCTCCTGAGCAGCGATGCGGGCGGCACGCTCAGCGCTCAGGTGGGCCTCGAGCTCCTCAGCTCGAGAACGAGATGAAAATGTACGAGGGGAAACGGCTAGACCGAGTGGCCCAGCTACAGGGCGGTGGCTGTGAAGATGATTAGGATAGACAGAAGAGTCGTATTGGCGGGCCACGGCGGGATAATCGTATGTCGAAATCAAAGAAGCAGGGTAGGAAGCCTCGGGGACTCTATAAGCAGGTCGGCTATACTTCTTGCGTTGTTCGAGGTCGTAAAGACGAGCTTTGAGGGCGAGCTCCTCTTGTCGAGCAGCCTCAGCGGCGAGGTATTCTGCCTCAGCGGCGAGGTATTCTGCCTCAGCTGCCCTGGCGGCGGCTTCTGCGGCTCTGGCATCGGCCAGAGCGGTTAGATATTGCTGTTGGGAGATTTGAGAGTGATACATGGCTGAAATGTGTTTGAATGTGGTGGTTTGAATGGAAGAATAGTGAAGGGCTGTGGATTCTGAGACAGATTATATAGCATCGCTGAGGGGAAAGCTGTGGAAGGGACTCGAAGCTTCAGTCATTGACGC
This sequence comes from Coprinopsis marcescibilis, assembly GCA_004369085.1. Classification (NCBI taxonomy): domain Eukaryota; kingdom Fungi; phylum Basidiomycota; class Agaricomycetes; order Agaricales; family Psathyrellaceae; genus Coprinopsis; species Coprinopsis marcescibilis. The sequence continues at coordinate 885,327 of ML210146.1, read as the reverse complement.
GTCGCGACGCGCAACTGCATCCCTTTTCGGGAATATTCTATGCGCTTCTTTCCTTTTCGGGTGACTCATGCTGATGCAATGCTCAGTAAGCCCGCAGGACGATATAATTGGTCTGCTTAATAAGTTATGACACAGCAGATAGATAGATGCGTGAGCTTGTGCCCGATGTCATGTCTAGTCTCGTAATCTGTAGATTTTCACATTCTTAACCTCCCAATCTGATAAACACGAACAGCGTCAATAGATGATTGTGGATATTATGTTTGTTACTCACATGCTTCTCGGAAGGCTGCACCATTCGCTCTGACATACGCTTCACAGCTGGCGACCCCTGTTCGCTGTGCGCAGCTTTCCTCCTGTCCTGGAATACCTGCAACATTCCACACAGCTCCTGCCCAATCGCCACTAGGTGATGTTAGATTTGATAGGTAGATCTCAGCTAATTCACTTACCACAGTGTCGTGTCAAAGATTGCGTGGTGTTCTCTAAAGAATCTAAACGGGTCGCAGCTATCAGCAGGCCACCTTGCTTGTGCTGCACCCCATGTATCTGGTAAAGGTGCTTCCGCCTCAATGTCCGTTGGGATAGCTCCTCGCGGGAAGAAGTACACAGCGATGCCAGTTGTGTCCCATTTCACTAGACACATTAAATCAGCTGACATTCTCTTGTTTGGAGAAACGATACTGACTGGCATACACGCCTCCGCCATTCTCATTAAATCCTCGTCCGTACGAAAGAGGGGAGTTGGCCCTGATCCCACATCCTTGATTGGAGGTGGCTGCCACATCGCAGTTTGTCCCAGCGATCACGCTTCCAGATATAGCAAGCGTCCCCGAGTTTGTGGAGGAGATTGTACAGCCAGCGCTCGTGTGCAAGGTAGCTTGGTTGTTGCTATATTCATGAACGGCCTCGAGAATATCAATCTCGCCCCCTTGAGGCCAGTTGGGACCTATGCAGTGGTAAACACGATGCTACGACATTAAACGGGAGGGGCTTTCATTACCATTCGTCCAGAAGGCACTGCCAAGACCAAGTTAGCTCCAAACCCCGGACAATATAATCCCTGTTGCACTCACGGCCAAGTCCCGCAGCCAACCGGCATGTGGACCGAATCCATGATAACAAGACCACCAGTAAACACCGCTTGTGTGGTGATTCGTATGCTCCTCCGGTTGGTGGGGACGGTGGGAGTGGTTTCGACCCTCATGATCGCATGATTTTGAGAGTTGATTTCGAGGATACCAGCTGCTCTCTATTGTGACAAGTTAATATTAGGCAAGACCATTCAACCCAGGAAACGCGACTTACACCTGCAGCCTCGTCGATGTAATCCACGATGCCTGCCACTCACGGTCAACTAGGAATCGGAAAATCGGAAACGGGGTTTACAGACCGTGTGTGGGATCTCCAGCGGTGAAGAAGTCCCAACCTTGAAAAAAGGTCCTTCCCTCCTGTAATAAGCAGTCAGCAAAACGCATGTCTCTTTGAATGGGCCTGGGTCGCGCACGTAAGAGTCGGTCAACCTCCAGGGCGATGAAGGAGGTTGGGGAGGGCTGGATGGAGCGGGAGTCTCCGAAACCCGTGCGCTGGTCGAGCTTCGTGTGCTTCCGCCGCTGCGTGTCGAGCTGGAAGGGAAGTTGCTGAAAATCGTCGAGTTGTTGCCAGTGTTTCCGTCCCCAGTAGTAGGCGAGTTGCCCTCGTTGGTCTTGCCTCCGCTTCCCTTCTTGCGGACCAGTACTTGCTGGCCAGACTTGCAGTATACGACCTGGTTGTCGGGCCCCTCTTCAGAACGAGGAAGGACATGACCGAACGCCACACGCAGATCGCGAGCGAGAGAGCGTGTCTTCTGGATGGCGTTCACGTGTGCTCTGCGTACCAGACGCGGCAGCCTAGGTTTGGACTGAGATGCTGGAATCGAGGACGCTGCTTCTGAAAGTACGATTTCTTGGATAATAAGAAGCAGCAGGTAGACCGGAAGTGCTTTGAAGGAGAACATGACTGGGCGAGTCTTGAAGAATATGGTGCTGAAAGGTCGTAAAGGCTCGTAAGGTCCAGACCAGCTGAAGAATTGGAAATATCGCGATGGATAAGGTGATAAAAGACCGCGGGCGCTGGTCAGGAGTAAGAAGAAAGAGGTAAAGAGCCGGAGAGGCTGAAAATGGCTCTTATTGGATCAAATGGTGAGCCTCGAGGCGCACGGAATCCACGAGGAAGGCGCTGCCGGGAGAATGTTACCTGCCAAACGGGCACTCTACCTGGAGGCGGGAACGAACTGCTGTGTTACGTCCAGGCTGCAGGGAGGCAAGACAAACGGATTATAACATTGTATTAATCGCCGTCATTGTTCATCGTGTTGACGGACGTTCTACCAGGCGAACAAAAACATCGGTCCCTTTAGCTACTCCCGGTAACCGGGGTGGACGTATTTATTGCATTTACAGAGAGCCAAAAAGTCAGAAATCCAGTCAATCCATCTACTATACGTAGAAACTACAGGTCGTCATCAGACATTACACAACAACATCACATCTCCAGAACATGATCATAAAAACAACACCGAACGGGGGAAAAGTGTAGATGTTAAGATAGGGAAATATTCAAACAAACGAAGCGGGGCCTTGCACTGAAAGGGATATCATTAACGAGGGGTGTCAAAGGCGGCGCAGAATAAACAAGCGAGTCCAAGATGAAGAGTCTATCGCGGATTGCAACTGCACTTAACGGTGCGATCCGGGGAGAAAGGCTTCTCGAACGCTACGCCTTAGTTCATCGTGTTCCCGACCCGTTGAGCCAACAGAGGAGCCCGGCTGAATCTGTGATCCTGGAAGGCTCGATGGAATTCCTTCGAGATCTCCGTCAATGAACTCGAGAATCCGCCTGGACAGGAGTTGGATTTCAGCGTGTCCGTCACCTGTTTCCGTTTCTTGGAAGGAAGCCTGGGATTGATGCGAGTGAGGAGTGCCGACAGATGATTCAGGTGTCGAAGCTCGAGAGATAGAGAGATTTCGAATGTTGGGTGCAAGAAGAGTCGAGCCTCGGATGTTGCTGATCAATTGAGGGTCTTTAAACGACAGTTAGACATATATCATTTCCCTCTTCAGCAGGACATTTGCATACCTCCGGATTCAAGCAGCTGAACAATTGTCCAGACAGCGATATGTTGGAATGTGGTATCGGCGTTAGTCAAGAAGCGGTACAAGTATCTGTGCATGCCGCCGTCGGGTTTCTCCCAAACTTCATTGAAGGCAGAATAATCGTCGGAAGGTGTTCGGGTTTCTGTGGGTTGTGTAAGAACGAGTGATTGTGCAGGAGTAAATACATGCTGACCTTTAGATGAAAGATTTCCGAGAGCCGCTGCACTATTTCCTTGCACTTCTGTGCTGGGAGAATTTGTCAAAGGAATAAGCACTTCGCAAATGCCCATCTCCAACAACTGTCCCTTCAGTTCGTCTAGTCTTATATGTTAGCCGCATTACGTCCAAAAGTATTATTCGGCTTACCACTCAGGGCAAGAACAGCGATACAGGCCGTCATTTCGCTTTGCACATTGATTGGTACCTCCAAAACAAGTTCTTTGATCTGTTGCACGGCACCAGCCTTCACGATAGCAAGCTTGTTCTTCTCATTGCTAGCGGCAAGGTTTCGAAGGGTCGAAATTGCATGACACTGAACTTCTTCATTGTCTTTGAAGGATAGTAAATTGATCAATGGTTGCAGGAATCCAGATTCAATGATCGGTGATTCATTTTGTGGATGAATGGACACGTTCCGCACACACGCCGCCGACGAGAGGATGAGTGGCAGGTAGGTGGACTGTAGGAGCCGCAACAAGGGTTGCAGGCCATCTGACTTGACGATCTCGAGTTGATACTTCTCTGCACAACCGTTTAGACTTTTCCGATACGTAAACAGAAAAAACCTACCATCGCTGGCAAGGTTCCGAAGAGCAAGGGCTGCTTGACACTGAACTTTCAAGCTAGGGCTCTCCATCAAGGCCACCAAACTTCCTACCAACTTTGGTTCTGAAGTGGCCAACTTCTTCCTGTTCGCACCTACGAATGAATGTGTCAAGTGGAGCCATGTAAACACCGACACTATATACTCACCATCGACAGCAATATTGCTTAAAGCAGTTGTACAGTAATATTGCACGTCAGTGTCCGGAGAATTCAACAGGCTGACGAGGACGGGGATGGCGCCTGCATTGACGAGTTGCTGTCGATTCTCGTCTAAGATTGCTCATAAGGCCGGGGTTGGAGTTGTATGCGAATCTTGTACGAACCTGAGTGTGTCATATTAAGGAGGGCACCGGTTGCATTCCGCTGAACTCGCATATCTTTCGAACGCGCCAGGCGAGTGAGGGGAATCAAAGCGCCAGACTTCGCTATCTTGGTCTTATTATCATCTATCAGGAAAGTCAGTCCACCTAACGTTGGGCTCCTGTAATCTGAGCATACCGTGGGTCGCAAGATTTGTAACGCATCCGACAGCGTTACATTGAACTTCAACGTTGGGACTGAGCATCTGGCGAATAAGGGGTTCCAGACCGCCGAGTTTCACGATCAAGAGCTTGTTTTCAGCTAGAAGAGGAGGCTTCTTCAATTTACGAAGCGATCTATCAGCAGTTCTAACTCACTGTTGACAGCCAAATTGCCCAAAGCAGCACTGGCAGCCCGCTGTACCTCCGTGTCGTGACTGCTGAGGAGAAAGAGAATGGGGTCGAGTGTATCGCGACCGACGTGCCGGACCTCCTTCTCGGTAATTTCGGCGAAAGCAAGGGCTGCACTGCGTTGAAGGTCGACATTGTCGGAGAATGAGAGAGTCGTCAAGGCGGAAAGGGGTGCACCGGCGAAGAAATTGGTGCTGTGTCGATCTACAATGCGCGCTTAGTCTCGCGAGACGGGGGTTTGGTTGAAGAGCGTACGTACTCTCTAGGAACTGCAGCAAGTCTGCAACTGCCTCCCGTTCATTCTCCAGAAGTAGAGGCTCGTAGGTCTGCGACTTGCGGCTTTGAACTGGTGAATGGAATAAAGGACGTCAGTCAAACGAAACTCGAGACCCAATGACGATGAGCCTTACAACATGAATCGCAGCAACTTGTGATATTTCCCATCCTGAATGCTTAAATAGAGTCGGGCGATGTATGAACCAGGAGGACGACGGGGGCGACGGGGGCGATGAGGAGGAGGAGGAGCCTGCTTAAAATGCACGACAGCGGCCCTCACGACGTCGTTCAAGACTCGTGGGAACCAATGCGGCCAATTCCGTTCTTCTCTCGCACGCAGTCGCACGAAAGTGTGATTTCGATTTTGTTTGCGCGCGTTCAAATCCGAGTCACCGCATGCTTCGCGCTCTGTCCCTACTCCAACGCTCGATGTCCACCAACATATCCCTTCGGAAGTCTATAGTCAATCGTGTTCAGTCCCCTTCGTCAATGCAAATACAATTGTCTGATTCCGAACAGCAACTATGCCAGCTTTTGAATGACTTTACGCAACAAGAGGGTGGAACAACTTGTCGGATTGCAGGTGGTTGGGTTCGAGACAAGGTCAATCGCACTTCGCCAATCGGTTCACCAACCGTTTTTCACAGCAAGATTAGTTGCTTGGTCGCGACAGCAGTGACATAGATATTGCCCTCAGCAATGTGATGGGAGAGCCCTTTGCCGAGGAGTTCTCCCAGTTTGCGCGCAGCAAAGGGGTAGAGCCAGGAAGAATCGGCAAGATTGACAAGAATCCCAGCCAGTCGAAGCACCTGGAGACGGCCACATTCAAACTTTTTGGCCTGGACCTGGATTTTGTCAATCTGCGGAGCGAAGAGTATGCTGGGGACAGCCGCATACCAACTGTAGTGAGTTTATTCCTACAGTTTAACCAACGCGCTCTCAATCTTCGCAGTCATTCGGAACTCCATTGGAGGATGCTATGCGACGCGATATCACAATCAACGCCCTCTTTTACAACGTACATACCAAGACGGTTGAAGACTTTACAAGTAAGGTAATGCCCCCTTCAGATTCCGTCCCAGACGCTATGTTAATTGAAGCAGGGCCTTGACGATTTGAAAGATGGCGTGATACGCACACCCCTTCCGCCGAAGGAGACCTTCGCAGATGATCCTCTTCGTGTGCTCCGGTGCATTCGTTTTGCCAGCCGGTTCGGGTTTACACTCGTTCAAGAGCTGAAAGACGCCGCAAGAGATCTTGAAATTCAAGTGAGTCCAGGAGTTTATTCCAATTTATGGTCGCTCATTTCTGTGCCAGACTGCACTTGCCAATAAAATTTCCAAGGAACGTGTTGGGGTTGAGCTTGACAAGATGCTCAAAGGTAAGCTTCTCTTGCATGATGTAACCACCCACCTTATACTATCAACAGGACAGAATCCGTTAAGCGCAATAGAGTTATTTGAAGAGCTCTCCCTTTCCAACCCCGTCTGTTCTGCTCTTCCACCCACCATATCGGAGAAGATGTCGGGAGATCCGAAAGACTCAATCGTGGCTCTACGAAACGCCTCTGTTCTGAACGAATTGACAAAGAATACCCTTGATACTCAAATACCCAGCCTTCACCCATTCCTTTCCAGGCGATCTCAGACGGACCCGACATGTCGCCCTCGACTATTCTTGGCGTCTTTCTTGTCGCCGTATTTGTCTTTAACTTATACCGACAAAAAGAACAAAACATTCCCTGCAGTGGAAGCCATTATAAGAGAAGCTCTGAAGCTTGGTACCCAAAATCACTACTTAGATGGGGTCCCTATCTTGTGTGGGGCAGTCGCCAAAACCAGACACTTTCTGGACACATACCCGACATACCCACGATCAACTAGGAGATCCTCCATCGGTAAAGTCGCCATTCGATCACGCGAGCTTTCTTTGTCTAACATGTCTCTCAGGCGTATTCCTCAGAAACAAGTCCATTCACAACCTTAATGCTGGCATTCATTGGTCAGATTCCATGCTATTTACTTTGGTCCTTGAACTTGGAGAACAATACGACGCTATCTCGGATGCTTTGAACGGTGTGTTGCTCCCAATTCCTGCGCTTTTCCGACACAATTACAAACTGAGCCCTTTACGTCACAGTTGAACGAGCTACGGCCATAATCAGCAAATACAACGATTTTGCGACTTTAGCTGAAGAGCTCGACCTTTGGGATGTCGGTGAATTGAGACCACTTGTCGATGTCAGTGTTCGCATCTACCAACTCTTCTCAATCCCTTAACTGCTTTTCTATTGCATTACAGGGAAAGGATGTCCTCTCCACCTTGGAGGCTAAAAGGAGCGGTCCCTGGCTGGCTGAAACCTTGTCCAAAGTCGTCGAGTGGCAACTTGACAACCGAGATGCGACAAAGGAGCGATGTTTAAATTGGTTGCGGCTCGAGCGTCAAGAGGGACGGATCAGAGTCGAGGACTCCGAACAGCCCACAGCGAAACGTCCGAGAACAAAATAGATTCCGACTTTCGCTGAAGGGTGAACGTATCGCAATTACGACTACTAGAGTCAAGATTATATATACAAACAGGTGCTACTTCCAGAAATCGGAAAGGTTAACATTGAACCTCGGTGCCCGTCTGCAGGATCACCTGCCACCCCTGAAGATCGCATGGATCGCAGTTGTATATCTGCAACCAGAGCGCGTTCAAATCCTCCGGAGTGCAAGTATCAACACCATTAAATGGCCCAACAGAGTCGGTATCTGGAGGGACATATGCAGGCGACTTAAGCACCAACGTCAGATTCCGGCAAATGCGAAAATCAAGAAAAATAAACTAACTGGATATGCTGAAAATGGAATTGTGCTCGAGTTATTATCTCCGAATGCCGATTCAAACCCAATGATTGGGTTAGGTTGCTCAGGGAGCCGAGGAGTTGGCTGGAGGATCGGAAGTCGGTTCCAATCTGTTGCATTCACGATAGGAAGGGGTGGAGAATACGAGGGGACATATTCCGGCATCAGTTGGGAAGCTAACAGGGCGCATCTCGCGTCGTTTTCGTCCGTCTTCTTGGATTTCTTGCGCGTCTTGCGAGGAGCGGGAGTAAATTTGTATGTGGGGTATTGGATTTGATGCTGTTCGCGAAGCTTAGACGCTCGTTGATAATAGACTTGTTTCGCTGTGTCGTCCAGGCTCCTCCAACAATGCGCGGCGATACGACTTATATCGCGATGGTCACGTTCCACCGGGTTCTTCTTCTGTTTTTCCCGTGCCCAGAATTCTGACCGAAATAGAAGGAATGCATTGGGTGGCCGTGATATGTGTGATTTGCCTTTCTTGGACTGCCCGATACGCAATGACGATGTAGAAAATGTCGGGGAGGATGTCGAAGGAGGTGACAAAGGAGAGACCGATTTAGTCGAATTAGCCGAAGAGGAGCAGTGGTAACCGCCACCCGACGGAATCATATCGTATGCGATGGACGGCATCTCCCAAAGATTGGGATGGACACAGGACGAAATTGAATACACTAGAATTCTTCGTTCAGTGTGGGGGGAATATCGAGGGAGAAACCGCATACTTAGAAATAACCGACCAGAACCGTGTTAAGATGCGTGTTGAAGATTGAGAATAGGCGCAGAGATGAGTACAACACGTAGCAAGTCTGGTGAATCTCGAGCTCCTTGATTCGATCGCTGTTGTTGTCTTCTGCCTTAGCACACATTCCTTTTCAACTGAGATCGTGATTCTTGCCTAATTTCCTTACAGAGATCGTCGAAAAGTTGACCCTCGTTATTAGAACGTCGTGGCAGCCTCGAGGCAATGTGACATTACAAAAGGGTGTTCCTGGGACAACTTCGGTCGGCCTTGTACGCAAATGGTTAAACTTGTTCCAGACCGACTTGAGAAAATGTGCCTGGTCCGGTTTATTCCAGATTGTGCCTACCAACTCAGTACCAAGCCAGGCCAAGCCATCGATATCAAACTGTCAAATGACTCCGGGCCCCAGTTCTTAGAGAAGGTACCGGGAGGAACGGATAAAATCTTGTAGTCGACTGGACATAAAAACGATGTAGCCGAGGCTATGAAAATCAGCGAACATCAAGGCTCTGACGGCTTCGAATCTTCTGCCGCTTTGGTTTTCCGACGTTTAGATCCTGCAACCATCTCTCTGTCCAAACAAGTAGGGCGTTAGAATACACAATGGCAAGCTTAGAAAATAAGCCTGCCTTTTTTTGATAGCTTCACTGCGTCCGAGCTTTCGTGCGTTGTTCACAATGTCTGGGCGTTTCACCTTGCCCATCAATCTGCGTTTCATTTTTGATGGCTTTGGGAGCTTCAGTATCCAATCCGGGACGGTGGATCCAGATTGAAGAATGACATTGGCGATTCTGCAAAAACTTGAGTCAAAGCGGCTTTCCGAGCCGTTAGCACTTACGTTTTTAGGAAGGGTGCGTCCTCGTTCGTGAAAAAGGTCACGGCCTTGCCCTCTCGTCCAGCACGGCCCGTTCGACCTATAAAAATGCTCAATCTCTGCGGATGAAAGATCACTATAATACCCACCTATCCTATGTACATAGCTCTGCACACTTGTGGGGAAGTCATAGTTAATGACTTCTCGGATCCCTTTGAAATCCATGCCTCGCGCCATTACTTCTGTGGTAATTAATATCCAGATTTCCCCTTTCCGCATCCGACTAATGACATCTTCACGCCCCTTGTTTGACATACCGGCGTGTAGGCAATCTACATTTTGGATACCGTTGAGGAGCAGTTCTTCTGACAATGAGGCTGCCCTCGGCTGAGTAGAGGCGAAGATCAGCAGTGGTGGGTTGTAAGGCTTGGAAAGGTAGGCAAGAAGGCTTGGAAGTTTTGATGGGTCGTCGGCAACATATGTGAGGCTTTGAGCAATGAGTGGCAACGGGGTGTCTCTGCAGTTACTGAGTAACCGAGTAAGATGATCATGTGCGGATTATTGACTCACTTCAGGCCAACAACCAGGCGTATAGGATCTTGGAGCATGTCCATAGAAACCTTCTCCACTCCAGCTGGTAGCGTTGCACTGAATATGGCCTTTTGAAGCCTTGTATGCGAACAGGAAGCAACAATCTCTTGAGTCTGATCTAAGAATTCGGTGTCCAAAAGTCGATCGGCTTCGTCCAAGACCAGGTAACGGACACTGGAAATGATTCTCGTTAATTTCTGCTGTAACAATGAGGTAAATGCTCGTACTTATCCAACTCCACTTTCCCTTCCTGAGCCGCTGCTACAAGACGTAATGGTGTAGTAACAATGATATCTATGCTCAAGGTCAGTACTTTCCTCACTTAATGCATCAATTTGACTTGCCCATCTTGTCACGAACATCCTTCTGGGCCAGTGTACTTGCTGTCGCCTTACTGAACAGGCTGATCCTCCACTTGCGGCCCTCGGCTAATTTCAGACATTCGTTGTAAATCTGATGGGCAAGCTCACGCGTTGGGGCGACCACAATCGCGCGGACGCCTTTTCCTACTGATTCGTCTTGTGACTGATGAATTGGGCAAACCAGACGGGCAAAAAGAGGAAGCAAGTATGCGAGTGTTTTTCCAGTTCCGGTCGGGGAGATAGCAACCAAGTCGCGGGACTATACAGGAGTAATGTAAGGGTTATGAGAACCACGGGTGACTTTGAGAGACGCACTTCAAGTAACACAGGAATGCCTGCAGCCTGTATACTTGTTGGAGAACGGTAACCGTTTTTGCTCAGGTTGTTGAACACCTGAGGCGGTATGGTGTAGCGATCCTTGAGTTGTTCAAACTCAAAAGCTGGTGCTGGTGGATCCACTCCTTTCGTGTTGATTCGATGCTGAGTGGGCGGGGGGTATGAAGGATGTTCGTCAATATCTGAAGCGTCTTCGTCGTCTGAAGCAATCTTTGCCCGCTTGTTCTCTCCATCCTGCGACCTCTCAGCAATTTTGCGCTTCCCTTTCCCTCCTTCGGCGTATTTGAAGAAGTCCAAGTCAGTCGGCAATGCGTCATGTGTTGATGAAGATCCTGAGGGCTTCGCGCTTGGTTTATTGGATTTCTGTGGCGAAACTTGTAAATCATTCTGATGAAAGGGAAATGGAGCATTCGTACCAGGAACAAGTCGTGATCTGGCCTGAAACGATCCTTGTCGAATCGAATACCGCCTCTGGATAGCAGCTGGAAGGCTTCCGACATGACTGGTCAGAGCAAAAAGTATTTGGCCGGGGTAGCGCGGTCCGGCTAGACCTGTCAAACAATTACCGCGGAGCGCGCGAGCGCGAATCATCTGAACAGAATACGGTTGGTTCTTAACCATCATGACTACAGTCTTAGGCTTCCTAGTTCTCGTTCTAATTCGAAACCTTTGCGACCCGACATTCTGCCCCAGTTCATCCTTCACTGCACTCATATTCAAGGGGCCGAATACGTGAACACCATGCTTCAAAATCTTTCAACCGAAAGCAATATGTAGGCCGTGGACAGCGCCTGAGCATTCCCTGGGAAATGCAGCAGGCCTCAATCTCCATTTTTTCTCAAAGCTCATCTTGCGACCTGAGTGTTTGGCAAGTCAGGTCGGTTTGCTTGGCTTACTCGCTGTACCCGTGCTCTGGTCATGTTCAATATCACGACGAGTCATGAGGCTTACTTCTCGGTGGAATCTGTGGCAATTACTCCCTGTATTCTCCAATGGCAAATATAAAGACTGCAGAACTTGAAGGTGGATCTATGACCTATTTTACTGGCATGGCCTGGATGCTCAAAGTCCTCTTTGCCTTCGTGCCACTTGCACGTCTGTGTCACGCTGCAGCAATCGTATCTGGAGCCGACTGGAGGGATACTAGCGGCAATATAATACAAGCACATGGAGGAGGCATTCTAAAGGTATAAACTTTGCGTGTGACATGGCAATGCCCCCTCAACCCCGTTTCTCAGGTGGACTCTACATACTACTGGCATGGCGAAGACAAGACACACAATAGCGGCCTTTTTCGAGCTGTTGCTTGCTACTCTGTGAGGCTGGATTTTCCATTTCCTGAGCACCTTTGACACTCTCAATAGTCTCCCGATCTTGCGACATGGACCCGCCATAACGACGCACTCACACCGGTAGCTGGAAGCAACATTTCAACTTCTATGATTGTTGAAAGACCAAAAGGTGGCCTCACATCCTTAATTATGAACAATCGATTCTAACCTGTGACTTTCTCAGTCATATATAACCGGCGTGTAGGCTTTTATCACTTCTGATTCCTCGAGTACTTCATCAGTTATTAGAACGCGGAATACGTTATGTGGTTCCATTCCGACAGCTCAAAGTAGGACCGAATTAACCTACCTCCGCTGTTTGTATGCTGACCGTGATGATTGTGTAGCTACGGAGCCGCCCAGGTCGGTGTTGCTACATCGCGTACACCCTGCGGCCCTTATTCCTGGAGAGGAAGCTTCCGGCCCCTTAACGTAGAGTCCAGAGACATGGGGATCTACCAAGATGGTGGGGCGTTTACCTGATTCATGCAGTTCGTACTAACAATGTCACAGACGACGGTACATACTATGTATTATTGATGGTTATGTTCAACGCTAACGCTTACCAGCGGAACAAACCTCGTATTTACTGTTTGCATCCGATAATAACCAGAACTTCAAAATCGCGCGGATGGACGCCAACTACTATAACGTCGTTCAGCAAGTGGCAGTCATTCCCCGTACGTCATATTATCCGTTGCAGCTACTGTCTTTCTTACATACTGACCTCTAGGATCTACCCTCGAGTCTCCCGGTATCGTCAAACGCAATGGCGTAAGTTGCGCCGGACTCATTCATCAAAGCAATCCACTTAATCAACTTTCAAAGGTTTACAACCTCGTCGTTTCGAAAACGACAGGGTGGGACCCCAACCCCAACAAAGTTCTCACTGCGACAGTAAGTCACTTTGCCTTTCCAACGCGGGGTTTAGATTCATGGTTTTCAGTCCCTATCAGGTCCTTGGTCCGGCGAGTCAGACATTGCTCCCCCTTCAACCCGGACATACTTCTCCCAAAGCACGTTCATCATACCTATCAGTCAGAATTTTGCGGTTTATATGGGAGATCGATGGCGCCCCACCCAGCTTGGCGGCAGTCGGTACGTCTGGTACCCTCTCGTTTGGAACGGCACTTCACCAGCGAGGATCGTCCCTTCTGATGTTTGGAGTTTGAATGTCGCCGCCGGAACGTACACTGCAGACTCAGGAACAAGTTACGAAGCGGAAAGAGGGACACTATCTGGTCCAGCACGATTGCTCAACAATTCTGGTTTCTCCGGAGGTGTAAGTGTTGGCTACATAGGTGAGAATATATATTTCTTGTTTTCAAGGGTTCTTGGTGACGTGAATTGGTAGGCAACGGTGGAAGCGTTACGATCAATAACGTGCAGGGGCTAGGCAGGGATCAATGGATCTCCCTTCATTATGCCAACGGTAAACATATGTTCATTCGCATAGACTACAACGACCGCACCTGACTCGTGTTTTTAGCGGACTCCGGCTGGAGAACAACCACCGTTAGGTAGGAAAAATATATGAGTCACGCAAAGACTGCAAAGGCTGACGTATTGTGCAGCGTGAATGGAGGTACTGCTGTCTCTGTGAACCAGCCAAACACAGGCGGAGGCGGAGTCGTCCTCTCGGCTGCCGTGAAGGTCTTCCTGAGGAGCGGGGCGAACTCCATCACGGTCGGTGCAAATCAGCAAAGTACGTTTCTCTGTCCGGATGTCCCAGACCTTACCACGACTGACATATAACTTTCCCAGATTATGCCGCCGACTTGGATCGCATTGTGGTATATACAACAACCTGAAAGGGTCTAAATCAGTTTATCTACAATGTTTAAAGATTCTTCTACTTCTATGTTAAATTGTCCCGGCCGAAATGAAAGCACGTTTACAAAGTTTCGGTGAAATAGCAATAATTAGGTGTGTTAAGATAGAGATCCGACTCTAACAGCATGTTAATTTGATGTCTAGTTGGAAATGAAGGTGCTTTTCCAAGAACGTTTGATTTGCTATATGGAAAAAATCAATGAGGAACTGGATAAAGCGGGAACAGACGAGCCGTACTTCGTAGAAGACAAATAGCAGGATGGTGTTGGGTGCCAAACGGATGAAAGCGGGTGTCCAGCCTTTAAACAGGAACCGAATCCCTTCTTGCCTAAGAGAGTCTACGAGGACCTTGGCAGGAGAAAGACCTTCGGACTAGTTCCCTGGTGAGTTTGTTGTGAACTGGGTAGACGAGGGAAAATTCTTTACCGAAGCCATGACCCTGGACCTCACAACATCGGCAGGGGAGCACACAGCTTTTCACCGTCATTAAGGTTGCCAGTTGAAAATAAGGAAAGCCTTACTGGTGGCAAAGGTTCCTGCCAAAGTGCTGGAAATCAAGTGAAGCACGAGGTTGTCTTGAAGCTGGTAGCCGAGACCGGGAATGCGCTTCGAAAGGAGGTTGGCCTTGCAAAACTCGTAACTAATAATGACTGTTGAGATCCCAGACGAGAGTTTTGAAGACGAGACTTACGATCCGACTTGGGATGCCTGGCAAACAGGTGGAAGAATGAGTTAAACCGACTTGTGTTGTGAACGAGGAACAAGAACTCACATTCATGAGAACCGCTCGAAACTAGAACCGACGCGTTAGGTCACTCATTACGGAGTAAAAAGCTACATAACACCCACCATATTTGTTCCAATGCCTGTGGTTAAACCCTTGAACCCTTCTTCCCTAACCAGGCTCACCAATCCGGATATCGCGTTGGAATAGTTATACCTCCCTTCCGGAGGCCGGACGATGTCGCTCGTCATTCTGATAAAAAGGACATCTAACAAAACTCAACTGACATGGCATTCAATTGGGGGAAACGACCGCACCTGCTGGATTGCCAACCAGACCCCCAAGACCACCAGCCACGCTGGCTGCAAGGAGTGACTTCAGAAACGAAAAATGGCGACCGTCCTTAGACATGTGCTCCTTTATTCGCTCATAAGATCCTAGCCGAACGAGAGAGTAGGACATTTGTCGCATCAAGGAGGCGCTAAGGCCTGTATAGAGACTTCGAACTCCAGACTGCTTGATGGAGGAGTGAATAATGTGAATGGTCGAAGGGCGTTTGACGCCGTCATGCTCCAATGTCTGCATGCGACTGTGTATTTGTGTTTTGGATGAGACTGGAATACGGAGTGTTATAACATTGACTTACACTTTTGTCACGTCTAATGGATGTGTGCACGTTGCAGCCACTGTTGTGCGTATCAAGTCAGGATTGGGCGGTTGTTGGACAGGATCCAAAGGACTTACTAGAGGCTGCAATGCCTGTATATTAAAAATGAAGCATTGTGAGCCCTGTACGTATTTCTGTCTCAAAAGGGAAAGTAAGAACCTCCCAACCTGGCGAAATTTTACAGATAAGCGGACAGCAAGGACGTGAAAAGGCAAGGACACGAACCAAAACGGATACTCTGGCATGCTTTAGAAACACCTTCGAAGACTCTACCAGGTAAGTAGACGTCGTTGCGAAGAGTTCAGCCAGCGCTAGGGGCCGCGAGTCGCGTTCAGAAGAGCAGACAGAGCTTTCCAAGACGAACAGAGCAATGGCACTGCTAATATCATCACCAGGACGGAAATAGATACTACGCTCGGTGATAACCGGCTTTAGGTTCATACTCTCCCTTAATACATACCACCATATACACTTCATCCAAACCCACATTTACTGCACATACAGCAGCAAAGTCGGCTATATTCGATTTCGAGCAAGGAAAATAGCAAAACAATCTCCTCACCGGCACGTTGACCAAGCCCAAAGCTAATCCAAGCACAGCTCCTGCCTCGTGCTGATTCCACGTCTCGCCGCTTCCGGAATGCATCCACATCCTCTGGAAGCCTTAAATAACCAGGGTCTTCCTGTAGTCCTTCTCTCGAAGGATGACTCGCTCAGGCATTGTCTTCACTGGCATAGATGCCATCGACGGCACTGAACAGCTTCAATCCCTTCCTCTAGAAGAGGTCAAAGTTAGGGTGCAAATCGTCGACGGTGCGCTGCATTTCATTAAACGATATCTCCCAGCATTGAATTGTCTCTCCTCAAGTAACGGCCAGGGTCACTTTGATACAGAAGTTCTATAACTCTGCTTCAGTTGCTACTGGCAGGGCTAAGTACTGCTTTCCGGTCCCAGCATCGGCAGCAATTTGTGCTTTCCAAACGACAACCTCTGATGGACGTACGATCAAAGGAGAGTGTAAAGAAAAGGAGGAAGCTAGAGAACAGTTCGAGGCAGCCGTTGCCAGTGGTAGGACTGCGGGCTTGCTTGATTATGTTACAGACGATAGTAAGTATCCAGCCATCCTCAACCAGAGGGATCCGTATTTACACGAGTGCAGTATTTGTGATTTCCATCGGATCCTTCCCCCAGCGCACTGTAATCGAGACGAGACTCGTTGTGAGTCAACCGTTTCCCGATAGCTCTCGATGTGCATTAACCGTCTTGAAAGTATGTCATGACATTGTATACTGGGGATTACACGGACCAAGTCAGATTTCAACTCCCAAAGAGTGTTGGAGAACGATACGGCGTCCCTCCCTCTGAACTAGAAGACGCCATGCAGCCATCCGTTCTGGACACTAGAATATCTATTACGGCAGAAATTCAGATGTACGGGAAGATCCGAGACGTCGTGAGCCCTTCCCACCCAGGCAGCATCACTCAGACGAAGTATTCCACTCATCTTGGGAGGCCCTCAAAACGAAGGTTGACAGTTCGATACCGGTCGCCCAACTACCTTGACAAGGACTTCGTGCTGACTGTGCTCGCTGCTGGCCTGGATGAACCCCGATGCTTTGCTGAAATCCGGCGAGATCCAAGGCATCGCTTTCCAGACACTCTTGCGTTGCAGTTAACGATGGTTCCGCGCCACAAGCTTCCACCCTTGCCATCCCAGGAATATATATTTGTCGTTGACAGAAGCGGAAGCATGTCTGGAGGGAGAATCGAAACTGCCAGAGATGTTTTGAGCATGATGCTTCGCATGATACCGAGTCAAGATTCGACCTTCAATATTTTTGGCTTTGGGACCACATGGACGAAATGGAAGGGCACAAGCCAGAGATATTCACAAGCAACCTTGGACCAAGCGGTAGGTTCCGCCTGGCTCTGTAATGCTCGAAACACGTTATTAACATCGTTGTAGACGGCTTATTCTGCGTCATTGCAGGCGGATCTAGGCGGTACAGAGGTTCACAGCGCACTGCAGGATGTTTTCAGGTCGGCTTCTCGAGACCGTCCTACAGCTGTATTTCTGTTTACAGATGGAGAGGTAAGTATTTCCCTCCTCTGGGTGTACAAGGTTCAGCACTGATTGTAGTCAGGTGTATCATGAAGAAATCGCGAGAGTACAGAATGAAGCGAAGGCGTTCGTGACGAATTCAAACGCTCCACGTCGAATCTTCACACTCGGAATTGGGCATGGTGTTTCGACCGAGTTGTGTGAAGGGACCGCAAAGGCTGGAAACGGCGAATGCCTGTATGCTGTTGATTCTGAGACTATCATCCCAAAATGCGCCAAGTTATTCACTGCAGGTCGCACACCGTTCGTCCGAAGTGTGGCCATCGACTGGGGCGTATCAAACCGGGTTTCCTCACCCTTAAGCCCTGGAGTCAGCTTCTCCAGTCCACCTTCCGGGGCTGTTCCCATTCGACCCCTTCCCTCCGTTCAACAAGCACCACATACGATTCATAGTATCCATTCAGGAACTAGGCTGACCATATATACCATAATTTCTCTAAAAACCAATCAAGTTCCTAAGGATGTCACGTTGGAGGGGGTATTAGACGACGAAACACGGCGGCCGTTTGGTTTTAAAGTCTCTGTGCAACAAGTCTCCTTGTTCACCACGGACAACGACAAAATACCGATGATCCATACCATGGCCGCCTGGAAACTGATACAAGAACACGACTCCGGTAATGCTCCTCTCCCCCGACCGCTGGGTGTTGCTACACCCGAAGAGTTACGGAAATCAGCTATCACGCACCTGGGAACTCAGTACCAGGTTGCAAGCAAGCACACATCCTTTGTGGCGGTCGAAGGCATTAGGGATGCCCAGTCTGGAGGTAAACTGAAGGCCAGCTTCTTGAGCAAGCACCCGGAATACGACCAATATCCAGTTGATCAGGAGGAAGAGCCTGAAGAAGAGCCGCCCAATAATATACGCGAAGCTGTGACGAGGAATTTGGAACGATTGGGCACCTTGTTCAGTTCGATTATCCCCATATTGACCGGTAGCGGCGACAGCTCAATCTCACCTCCAACTGTTCCGCCGGCTCGAGGGCAACCTCCGGGTTCTTGGCCTCAAGATGACGAAGATCCCGACCAGACGATGGATCTGGATGACGTTCCAACAAGGGGTAGTCCTCCACCATCCGATACAGACAGCTACGAATCAAGCGTAAGGACGTTCTCAACGCTCAGCTCGTTGAACCCAAGCTCCGGTGAGAGTGACTGGAGCTCTATTTACAGCGACAGCAGTGTCGAGGAAATGACTATACCGCCATCCCCCCGACTTGAACCTCAAGGACGCAGCGCTTCGCAACGAAAAGAATCCGTACATCTCCCCTCGCCGCCGATTCCGCAGAGTGTGATCACCTTGGTAAAGTTCCAAGAGTTTGATGGATCATTCCCTAACAGAAACGGTGGGATAGCGAGGTTGGTTGGACCATCCCGTTTAGAGGCAGGGAAGGAGCTGGAATCAGCGGAGCGTGACGTGTGGCCAACGGTACTTTGTGTTGCATTCTTGAAGATACATCTACGCGACAATCCAGAAGTGTTGGAAAACTTGCTTGTGAAGGCCATGGAGTATCTGCATAGGGTGAAAGGCCGCGGTGTTGACATCGACAAATTGTTTGACCATGCTCTTTCCCTTTTTTAAATGTATGCGTACTTTTGGCTCGTGTCCATTTCCTAGCTTCCTTCCAGTAATAGTAATATGTAAACACCCTTCTGTTTGAATTGACTCGGATATCGGTAGTAGAAGCACAGAAAGGCTTGGCAAGCATGCATGCGTGGGAAGATGTGGTCCGTGCGAGCCTGCTGGTTTGGGAATTGCCAACAACGCGTTTGCAACCTGCATTCCTCTTTCCTTCCTCCATCTTCTCTTTAATTCTTCAGTAATTCTGCGACATCATGAGCGCACAAGACGCAGAAGATCTCATCGACTACGAAGATGAGCACGATATAGTCCCTAGCGGCGCCTCTGCTTCGACGGGAGCTGCAGCGGTTGGTGGCGACGACAAGGACAAGAAAAACTTTTCAGGGATTCACTCGACTGGTTTCCGGTATGTATCTCGCTTTCTCAGGGCAACTCCGATCTCTGACGGCTTATTACAGAGATTTCTTGCTGAAACCAGAATTGCTGCGAGCTATCAGCGACCTGGGTTTCGAGCATCCTTCGGAAGGTATGCATGCGTGCTTCAATATGGGCCTTTCATCAACGGTGCTCACAACTGTTTTAGTACAACAAGAGTGTATTCCACAGGCTGTGCTCGGTATGGATGTTCTGTGCCAAGCCAAGTCTGGTCACGGAAAGACCGCTGTATTCGTTCTTGCCACACTGCAGCAACTCGAGCCCGTGAATGGTGAAGTGTCGGTTCTCGTCCTGTGCCACACGCGCGAGTTGGCGTTCCAGATCAAGAACGAATACACGCGTTTCGCAAAGTACATGCCCGACGTTCGCGTTAGCACATTCTACGGTGGAACTCCTGTCGCCAAAGATGCAGAAATCCTTCGGGATAAAAGCAAGTGTCCCCACATTGTCGTCGCTACCCCCGGCCGACTCAACGCCCTCGCCCGCGACAAGGTCTTGGACGCCAAGAACGTCAAGCATTTTGTACTCGACGAATGTGACAAGATGCTGGAACAGCTCGGTTAGTCTCTGCGAATTTGGGTTCACACAGTCATCACCGTCCTCTATAATCATCGTTCCGTGCATCGAAAATTCGGTTGCGCCATTTCCTCTGGCTCGTTTTCTGCTTGGAGCTGCCACTTGCTGGATCTGGACATCAGTCTGTAGGATGCGGTGTGGGTTCTCTGCTGGGTTAGAAGGAGGGCGCATCTCCAACTCGGCGTCCGATTGCCAACAACAGAACCATCATCCCGAAGAATTCGACAAAGGAAGGTCGAAAATCGAACCGCGATATTCTTCCACCTGGCTGGGACCCTTTCATGGGACCTTTCATGACTTCTTTTTATTTGCTTCATTCTGCGTCTCCCTTTCAATGTTGGACGACATGATCTAATCTTTTCGACATCGCACAACAGACATGCGGCGAGACGTTCAAGAAATCTTCCGGATGACGCCCCACCACAAGCAAGTCATGATGTTCAGCGCCACACTCGCGAAGGAAATCCGTGCTACTTGCAAGAAGTTCATGGCGAATGTAAGTGAAATACTCTTAATCCTCGTGGTAAAATAACTCACGAACGTGGCTTAGCCTCTTGAAATCTTCGTCGATGACGAAACCAAGTTGACCCTCCACGGTTTGCAACAACATTACGTAAAGATGGAGGAAGTTGGCAAGAATCGCAAGTTGAATGAGTTACTTGACAACCTAGAGTTCAATCAGGTACGGTTGTCTAGAACCTCTCCGGGCCCTGAAATTTGAACCATTGCGCCACAGGTCGTCATATTCGTCAAATCTGTGGCTCGTGCCATCGAATTGGACAAGCTTTTGGTTTCATGCAACTTCCCTTCAATCAGTATTCACTCAGGCTTACAGCAAGAGGAGCGGTACGTTTCTATATAATTAGATTGACTTGAACAGTCATTGATGTCACCTCTAGTATCAAGCGATATACTGCCTTCAAGGCGTTCGAGAAGCGTATCCTCGTCGCCACTGACATCTTCGGTCGTGGCATTGATGTTGAACGTGTTAACATTGTGATCAACTACGACTGTCCCCCTGATGCTGACAGTTACCTGCATCGTGTTGGGTACGCATATTTCCCCTGTTCGCGGTTGCTCTGGTGTTAATGTTTGAACACAGCCGTGCTGGTCGCTTTGGTACCAAGGGTCTTGCCATCACGTTTGTCTCGTCCGATGCCGACCAACAAGTCATGGCAGCGATTCAATCACGCTTCGAGGTCGCTGTTCCTGAGCTTCCCGATCACATTGACTCAGCGAGTTACAGTAAGTGAACACCTTCAACAAATCCTGACTGCGACTGACGGACGATTCTTTTGTAGTGACTTCTTAGAATACTGTTCATCGATATTATCTTGTACTGTTTTTCCCATTGTAATAACACTGTGTTCGCCGTCATTTATTCCATTCCAGTTAACGTGACAATGATATAGTGACGTCATTTTATTCATGAGAACTGGCCTGTGGGAACTTATTCAATGAAGCTCTTGAACTAGAACCCTTGCCTCCTTGCTCAAAATCTCGATGTCTCTGGCAGGGGACAGTCGGGCGATGCGACGGAAGCATGGTCAACCGACATTTCCTACTCTTTACTTCAAGGATGGTGTTCTTTCGGTTCCAGGATACACGCTGGAGAAGGTAGGTCTCCAACGATCTTTGACGGACATATATCCAGCTCATTCCTTGACTGTCAAGGCCGTCCAATGGCACGATACCGGAAGTATGACAATGCTTGTTGAAGGAAACAGTTTGAAGGATGGATCCAACGTCCTTGCGAAAATTGCACCAGCCCAGTCAAATGGTTCGATGTGCTTGGAGAGGGAGGCACACATGTATGGCTGCACAAATTTCCGTTCTCCCCGAGTACTGAACTAGTGTTTGAAAGTCTTGGTCGCCTGACTTCATTTTCAGAAGCCTCCAACACAGTTCTGCGTCTGATAGACTTCTTCCAAATACCTCGTGAACACGGAGACTGTGTTGTTCTGCTCGTTGCGCATCCTGGTCCAAATCTTCTCGGGCGCTACCTACCGGCCTCGAAGGTCAATGACATCTTGCTGGCGGATATGGGCCACGGAAGACCATCTTCCTCGCATGGAGACATTATGATGCATGACGCGTTTGAAGGGCCTAGTCTTACAGCGGAAATGGAGCCTTTTGATATCATGGATCTGGCTTCGTTCCTTGAGTATGTCTTTTTTGCTGGCTGCTTGTACACAAATATTCCATATTCATTGAAAAACAGATTTGCGATCAAGGCCACACAGTGCTTGGAGACCCTGCACAAGTACGCCCACTTGCCTCACCATGTACTTCTTTCCTTGACGTTGACGCGATAGAGCTGGAATCATCCATCGGGAAGGTATCCTAATGTCCGGTGACTAGCTAAACATACATTGATCGTTTCTTTCTTAGTGCGCGCCAATGCCTTTCACCTGAATGCTCATTCCGGATTCGTGCGCGTGGTGCATTTCGGAAATCGAGCCATTTCGTTGGAGAGCTTTGGCTCACCATCTTCCCTGGTTATACAAACGAACGAAGAGCCTGAAAAGCTCAAGGTTAAAGAAGCCCTGTGCTATCTTGCTCCGGAACAGACGGGGAGTATAGAAACCATGGCTCAAGATCATCGGACAGACCTCTATTCTCTCGGAATTCTCTTTTGGACTTTACTGGTGGGAAGAGGTCAAATGCCCTTTGAAGGCGCACCATTAGAAGTTCTGCATGCGATTGTGCAGAAAAGACCGATGCCTGTTCATGAAGTCCGCCGCGATGTACCAGAAGTGCTGGCCAACATCATTGACAAAGTCATTCCATTCAGATCAGGCGTGTATTACTTGTGCTGACCACCCTCAACACAGCTCCTGGCGAAAGGCCCCGATGCTCGATACCAGAGTGCTTACGGACTAAGAATGGACCTTCTCGAGTGTCAGCGAAGGTTGCTGGCAGTAGTGTCGTCATTGTCCGGAGAACCCCAAGAGGTACATTTCTACTTTTGAATAACTTGAACAATTCACATTTGACATTTTCTCAGCTCATACCCCACTTTGAAATAGCGCTGCAAGACCGTTTTGTGGTACGTTGGAAAACTTGTGGAGATATTAGTGTTAATATCTCGTTAGGAATTCACGATTCCTGTTTCCCTGGTGCGTTCAGATGTTGCTGAACATGCGGGTGTGGCTGACTTAGCTCGTAGTTCGGCAGGGACAAAGAATTGGAGACAATTCGGAACGTCAGTACGTATTGTGCTCGCTTTCCATCCAAGTATTCCCTTATACAGGACTGCAGTTCGCAACACGTCCACTAGTTTCTCCCAGCATCACTCAACGTCGAAAGGCTTTGTTACTTTATCCGCTGCGAGCACCCAAACGGCAGACATGAGTGATTCAATTTCGTCACGAAGCGCCTCTCCCGCCACTACAAGCCTGGCCAGTGAGCCAATCCCTTACGTTATACAAGACTCGAGTATCGGAAACGAAACCAATACGAGTCCTTCAAGAAATGGTCCGGACGGACTCAGACGAGCCGCATTTCGTGGAGGAAGGACTGCTTACGCTCGCACTCAAGCAGTTATCATTGTCGGACCACCAGGGTAACAGTTTCACCTCCTCATCGCTTACTCAAACTAAGGATGTATAGAATCGGTAAAAGCTCAATTATTCTAGCCAACCAAGCAAAATGGAGAGGCATGTTACTTTTCACCAGCAATCAATCTTTAAACTAACGAACGTAACAAAGCCCACGGACTATGGGGCCAAGCCAAATTTCAAGGTGCAGATTCTGCGCCTTTTGCGGCATTGGTAAACGTCTGATAACGTCGCACAGTCAATGTCCGTACTGAACTGTTATCTAGTTAAGCTGTTTGGCTTCTGTTCTCCGGCAATTGATGGTGTTCCACACCGATCTTCATCGTTTCGTGGCCGGCTTACAAGAGCGCCTTGGTCCCCAAATGCAGAACGTACCTCTTCTTTACCAAGGGACTCCCGAGCTAAGGGACGTCTTGGCAAGCAACGGCATAGTGCTGGAATCACCCCATGAACCTTTGGATTCGACCGATCTGCGTTCTCGGTTTCAATCGCTCGTCGAAAAGGTGTTCGGAGTGATAGCTGAGACGCGCCTATTTGCGTTATTCTTAGACGACCTGCATGAGGCCGACGACTCGTTAGTCCCTTTCCGTACGAAGTTCTGGCAGAGCTGATAACAATATTAGGACGCTCGACCTTGTCTCGACCTTGCTCAATTCCCGCAGCCGGATGGTATGCTTTGTTACCCTGCATATTTGGATAATTCACAATTTTCGGTACATAGCTCATTTTCGCCACGTTGAGATCAGACAAACAGTGGGCCGAGTTTCAATCTCTTATCCGTGTCGTTGCTAATGATTAATATTGATTTTCAGGGAAATTGTGGATCGTGTTCGCTCAATGTTTTCCAGCAAAGCTCGCCCGACTTGGATATTCATGGAACCCCTGCCATACCCCGCGATCCTTTCACTGATATCGAAGACAATGCATCGGACGAAAGAGGCATGCGGTCCCTTGGCTGAATTCGTTTATAAGGCCTCGTCTGGAAACGCATTTTCCGCCCGCAGCATTCTCCACACCCTCCAGAGACAACACCATGTGAGGCTACCATTTGCTGAAAGCAACTGATTTCTGATGTCCAGCCTGAGTTAGATCAGCTTTGACTGGGATAGAAACCATTGGTTGTAAGCTTCACGATTCTTCAACTGATTTGTTGGGTGTTGACTTTTCGTTGCAGATACGACATCCAAGCGATTCACGGAAGCTTCGTTGATCAGCATATATCAGATCCCACGGATCTGACCTTCCTGATCCAACATCTGCGGTCATTACCTGAAGAAGTTAGAAAATATATTACTTGGGCAACCCTTTTTGGAGAAACGTTCGTCTAATTTTACTGGTCGCAACATCCCTTTGCTAATGCCTGGTCGGCCAGGTTCAAAGTGACTGATGTTTCCGTGATGATGGATTGGGAGGACTCAAGTAACGGAAGTGGAAGTGAAGATGAGACTGACGAGAGGAATCTTCATAAAGCAGTCTCGAATCTGCGAGAAAAGGGATCAGATAGAACTCGTGCATCTATGCGTGCACTTCAAGTGGCTCAATCAGAAGGTTGGCTAGTTCAACGGGCAAGGGACATGTGCAGTTTCGTACACGACCGGTTTCGTCAAGCAGCCCAGACCGAAGCCAATGCACTGCCTCCGGAGGTTAAAGCGAAGATGTCTTTCCGGGTATGTCTTCATACTCCTTCGTATTGAAATAATTAACGTTGAAGCCATTTTTAGATCGTCTTGATGATGCTCCATGCACAACCGAATGTAAACACCATTGCAGACCATGCCAACAAGTAAGATACGTTTTATCTCTCCCCTTTCTGCACGTTAACGTTATCTTGCCATGTCTAGGTGTATTCCTCTGCTTCAAGGACACAGCAAGAAGGAAGAGGTTCTTCACATTCTGATGGAGGCAGGGGAATTTGCTTGGGCGAGGGGTGCTCACGAGGTACGGCTCATTTTCTGTGGAGAGCTTAGGCCTAACGCAATCTAATTAGCACGCTATCCGGTCATTCATAAACGCTCGAACACTGCTGGGAGAAACTCCGTGGACAACGTACCCCGATAGGACCTTGAATCTTTTGACAAGACTTGCAGCGTGAGTTCCTTTGTATTGCCACCCATCCCTCATCATCGCTCATGATCCAGGTCAGTCTTCACACCTGGAAAGGTAATATCTTTGCATCTATAGGCGGACAAATGGCGTGCTAACGGAATTCCAGGGCAATTGGACACGTCCGACTCCATTCTAAACGAGTGCTATCAACATGCCGTCCAGCCGGAGGATAAAAGCAACATATTTCGCCTTAGATCTCGCAATCACTGGCTACGGAACAATTTCACTGAGGCGTTCAACGACACCATCACAGCGCTCAATGTTCTTGGGGTGGAAATCTGCTCCACTCCATCGAAAAGGCTCGCGGAGAGCATGTTTGAACAGGTCAAGAACGAAATTTTGGCCGTAGGCTTCGACGAAATTTTGTCCATTCCCCGCACTACTGACCGCAAAATCGAACTTGCTGTAACTCTACTCAACGATGCGGGTAAGATCATTCTGATGCAATCGTTTGCCAATGAAGCTCAAAATTTTAACAGGAATTAATGCATACTGGAGCCCATCCCCTTTGGTTTTTCTTGATGTCATCGGTCTCAAGGTGCGTGTTTGCAGTGTGCCTTTGACCGACCAGGCCACTCAGCGTCTATGTTCAGACCATTGAGCTAGCGCTTCGGTAAGTGTTTTACACAGTTAGCGCTCTGATTTTTTGCCTAATGACGAACTAGTTCTGGGATGGCCCCAGGTACAGCATTGGGGTTCTTCTGGGCTCTAGGTGGTGAGTATGAATGTTCGGATATTCGTCGTCAACTGCTGACAAGGTTTTGATCTTTCACCAAGCTGCCGCGGAAAGGCGCGAGATGTATCGGTTTTCTGCCGACCTAGCGAAGTTAGCATTAAGGATTGCAGAGAGGCACGGGAGCTCAGCAGAGAAATGGTTAGTATCTCACGCAGTATTACTGATGCCCTTAGCTCAAATTATACAGCCGAGCACAGGTCCTATACTGCAGCATGGTGTCGGGATTCGATAACACACACCTTCGATCGAACATCCCTCGACTCGAAGAAGCACTCAAGTATGGACAATCAGCCGGAGACAGGTACACCTTTTGTTTCGTTTTCATTTTGTTTGGACCCCGTCTCATTCCCAGAAAGCATATACACCAGTTTTGCCCACCTTCATATCATTGTCACCAAATTATACGTCTGTGAACACCGTGAGCCCAAATCGCGCACATATTTGCTGTTACACTGACGTTCATGCATTTGGCATAGTTTCTGAGCTTACCAGTGCAGTAGAAGAGGTGTGAAGTTTTATTTCCTCCTGAATCCCTTTTGTAAACCCATTTGAAGTGTACAAACGAAATTGGCTTGCTAACGCCTGGGGGAGAGCCAGTTATCCTTGCTCACGGTATTGCCTCCGTGCCCAGAATAAACAGGTCAACTCACCTTCGTCTGTAGGGATTCTCAACTGCATCCGCGTTCTGGCCGGGTACACTATTGGAGGGTCAATTCGGACCTTGTTTGATACAGAGAAATTCATCGAGGCTGAATATGTGAAAGAAATTCACCATAAGTCAGGAAACGTCTCTCTGGCACTCAATTGGTCAGTCCACAATTCAATCGTCACTGAGACGTTAAATCAATTTTAGCATATTCGCTCAGGTATAACTCCTTCAAACTGGTCAGCTTTTTCTGTGTCGGGTACTACGAGGAGGCAGCGGTACTCGGATTCTCTGTTTACGAAACGCGGGCTGCCCATCCAAAGTACGTGTGTCAATAGCAACGGCGACAACCGTAAATCGCTCACGGGCATGGAATCGCAGCCACAGACACGTTCGATATGCTCTTTTCTTCCATAACCTTGCTATGATAGCATGCATAAGAAAGGGAGATTTGCCTAGTGAGACAAGGGCCAAATACTTCGCTCAGATCAAACAGAACCAAGTTTATATTCGCAAGTAAGTCCTATCTTCATCCTCAAAGATTTCAACCTCAACCGAATCTAGGTGGTTGTCGGCCAGTCCTGTGAACACAAGCACATGGGTTGCAATCATCGTGCGGCTTACAAAACAGTAGATTGGCTCTGATTGCTAACACTTGTCCAGGATGCTGAAATGGCGGCTATTCTTGGCGACCCCAATGCATTCCGGCTTTATGACGTCGCTGTCAGGTGCGTCTTGTTAAATGCGACAATGAACAGCTGCTCACAGCCAACAGGTTGGCCGGTGAGAACGATTGGTTAATGGAAGAGGGGTGGGCACTCTTTTTGGTAAGGTATTCCTGCTATAATTCGTATGCAACCCTTTTAAAATTTCTGGCGTTGAAATAATCAGCAAGGATCCCACTTTGTTAGATGCGGCGTCGAGAGCCTAGGCAATGAGCTGCAGCGCAGAGGTATTGCGCGACATGCTCAGTGGGGGGCTCAAGGAATCGTGTACGTATCCCTGGTACCTCAGTTCTCACAAATCTAAACCATAGTAGGGAACATTTGACCTCTCTAATCGGCGCTCGAGCTAGACCTTCCTTCAAAAGGCCGATATTTTGCTCGGATGTCTCTACTCAGACTGAAACGGCGACGACAGACTTATCACTGAAGTCCCATATTCACAGCTCCAGAATCGACTCTCACGAAGATCACGAGTCTATGCTCAACGCTTCTGACCTAGCCTCTATCCTAAAATGGAGCAAAGAAATATCGAGCGACATCAACTTATCGTCAGGTAAATAAAGACAGTCTAATTTGGAGTTCTAAAGCAATGCTTACGTCTGACCATTAGCTCTGCAGCGCCTGACAGAAATTGCGACGGAGACATCAGGCTCGCACAACACTTGCGGTGAGCACTGCTATGAAACCGATCACAGACAGGCAAAATCTGATTCGCATCCAGTGGTCATTGCTCGCGAGGCTGGCGACTACATTGTCGCTACCAGTATGTGCGCACCGGATCCGTGTCAAGTACACGAGTACGTTTGGGCTTTTGTTTAACCGTTGTATGCTCCTGAAGGAACTCCTTCGCCAGGAATCCCAAATCCATCAGGACCATTGCCGATCCGCTCGAGAAGGCAATCATCCAGCACAGTGAGTAAAAGGTGCTGGAACAAGTCAGTTCCAAGTTGACCTTGATTAGCCCTCAATTCCAAGGAAAGGGTGTTTTATCACGATGCATCTCTAGATTCGCGCTTCTCTGCAGAGGCAGCTCAAACTCTGCACCGCTCTGTGATCTGTTTACCCATCTTCAGCAACCGCGGGCAGACGTTTGGGGTTGTCTACCTCGCGTCCAAATATCCGTTTTCTCAGAACACGCTAACGCTGTTGACTCTTCTCTGTCAGCAAGCCAGCATCAGCATTTCTAACGCGCTTTTGTTCCGCTCCGTTCAAGCTGGAACCCGAGAGAACTTGAAAATGATTGCTGCACAGCGAGAGGCATTGGAGACAGCAAGGAAAAGCCGTGAAGATGCCCTCAAGGCAACGAAAGTCAGTCGCCTTTCTCCACGTCGAGGATTTACTAATAAATTCTAGATTAAAAGTAACTTCTTAGCTTCAATGAGCCACGAGCTTCGAACACCGTTCAGGTGCGAAGTAATGTCTCGACCTTGCCCTTTCATTCGCTAATGATTATCAGCTCCTTCTATGGACTTCTTGACCTCCTGAGTGGAACCGAACTAAACCCTGGCCAGAGTGAGATCGGTATGTTCGTTGTATGGGCTCTAGTTGGCTTAGAACTGACAAATTCAAAGTACAAACAGCGAAGCAATCTTGCGAGCTGTTGCTCAAGGTACCGTGTTGTCCCACAACTTAATTCAGAACGACCTAAGCGTGCATTCCACGGCTCAGATCATCGACTCTATATTGGACTACAGCAAACTTGAAGCTTCTGGTTTGTCTCCATCTCGGTATTTACTGTAGTTTCGCTTTCTGATGACAAAGATAGCTGTCAAGTTAGAGCTGAGCGGTTTCCTCGTTGAGGTACGTAGGACACAAGTGTGTCATGGTAGAGCATATTGACCAAAACATCCCGACAGAATATTATCGCAGTGCGTCGCTAGTCAAACATTTTCCACTATCACCTAACATCATGTTAAGGATTGCATGGAGTTACTCTTGCCAATGGCTGCAAAAAAGCTCGATCTGTCATTCAATATCGAACCCGATGTTCCTCCATGTGTGTGGCCAAGTTTCTCCCATTGCCCTCAATGTTGACGTAACTCGTTCAGGGGTCTATGCGGACTACGCCCGAATTCGTCAAGGTACACTGGAATACAAACCTCATATCTGCCTAACTAACCTGACTTTAGTGTTAATGAACCTGATCGGCAATGCTGTCAAATTTACGGCACAGGGGCATGTGCGAGTGAATTGTTCCGTCGACACAGCAGTGAAAACTGTTCCTAGCAACAGTGACCATGATCTGAATCTTAGGTTCGAAATACAGTGAGTAGCAATCGATGAATAGCATATCTACTCTGTTTATATCTTCGTTAGGGACACTGGAATTGGTCTCACGGCAAGCGACGTTGAACACCTCTTCGTACCTTTCCAACAAGCTGACGTGAGTAATTTTTTGGGGCACATAGCGAGATTCTAACATGAATTATAGAACTCATCTACTCGCCGGTTCGGAGGAACTGGTCTTGGTTTGTCAATCTCACGGCAGCTTGTCAAACTTATGGGAGGGGCCATTGGGGTTCACTCTGAACCGAATTCTGGGTCAACCTTTTGGTTTACAATCCCCGTCAAGATCAATCACTCAGCCGAGACTGAGGAGGTAAGTAAAACAGGTGTAGTGCTATGTTGTGTTCGACTACTCATGGCTTGGCAGTATTCGCAGGATATCGTTAAGCTAAAGCATGTGTTGATGGACCCGACTCCGTTACGCGTTCTTGTGTGTTCAACATCGGATGCAACTCGATCGTTCCTCTCCCATATGTTCCAAGGATTCGAAGTCACTCTTTCCTCCGGTCTCGACGAGTGCTACGAATTCCTCAAGTCTTACCAATTTCAAACAACCCCTATGGATATCGTAGTTTTGGACGACCAATCGGAATCGAACCCCGACGACATGGCGCGATTCATTCGTAGTCTCAATTCCCACTCACTTCAGGGTACGAAGGTGTTGCACCTTTATACTCCAACGACCAGCCGGACTGGACAGGATGTCTTTGGGAACAGCAGTACATTGGGCGTTTTGAAGATGACAAAGCCCCCAAGGAAAGCTCGCATGCTTCAGTTTATTGCGGGATTGAAGCACCCCCCCAACGAAATATCTACCGCTCCTAAGAATCTTGTGGCAAACTCTGGCGACGATCAGGTGTCTGGTCGTCGGACGCTGTTCGGAAACGTACTAATCGCAGAAGGTGTGTTTATCCGTTTCCTGCTGTGCTGAATGTGTCGTTGAGCTATGTCTAGACAATCCTATCGCTCAAAACCTGTTGGTGAAGCAGTTGGAAAGGTATAAGCTCAATGTCACCGCTACGAGTAACGGAGAAGAAGCTATCGCAGGTGGGTAGTTTCGCATGCTTACTTACTGATGACCTTGCTAAATAACTTGAAGCATGGGAAGCACACCAACCTGGACACTTTAGCGTTGCTTTGTTCGACCACCGTATGTACCCTCAACAGGCAATCTCAGCCACAGACTGACACTCCGTATACTAGACATGCCTATATGCGACGGAGTAGAGGCAGTCAAGAGGCTTCGAACGCTGGAACGCAAGCGGAAATGTGAAATCATCTTACCAAGTGAGCTTTTTTGGTGTATAGGCGGTTCGACTTGAGCTTACAGTCACTATCCCAGTCGCTGCTCTGAGTGCGGATTGTCAGGAATCAACGAAGCAGCTCTGTCTTAGTGCTGGAATGAATACATTCTTCAGCAAACCGCTGAAGAAGAGTGAGTACCATATCGTTTTTGCACCCAAATATGAAATACTTAACAGGTCATTGTAGACGATCTCCTCTCTCTTCTCTCCATGTTTGGTACGCCAGGGGAAGGCAGCCCTGGATGAGCAAGATACTTCTGGCCGTCGCCCCCCTTTTGCATATACAAATACCTAATCGGAGGCTACTCCTTATCATTTTACCACTGCGTCATATATTCCGTCTTTCTCAAATCCCCAAATTTCCTGGGTTGTTTCGCAGCTTATACTACTGCTTGTACAGCATCTCTTGTTTTCTTTTTTCGGGCTTTTTTCTTACACCAGCGTATCTAATACGGTCTGATTGTTCTTTACTTACTGGCACAATACACGGGTCAACAGGGGCTATCGTATACATCTTCGGGTTGTTCGGGTCGTAGTCATAAGGTGCGAAAGAGGTGAACTACTATTATTGCATGGAACAAAAAATGTAGATGTGGTAAGGTTTGGCATAGTGAGAAAATGACAGAAATGCGCTCATCGCGGGGGAGCACCGTAATTTGGGTATTGGACATTGTTATATTGGACTGGAACATTCTTGACTTGGGCAGCAGCCTGTGGGTGCTGAGGCATTTGTCCATACATTTGCCGGGAATATTGCTGCGGGATTTGTTGATGATGTTGTACCTGAGCCTGCTGCTGCATCTGAACTTGTTGCTGTTGCACCTGTTGATGCTGGTGTTGTTGGTGTTGCTGCTGCTGCTGCTGCTGTTGCTGGGCCTGGTGACCGTGCGGGTGGGGGAAGTTGAACGATGGGGGAAGCATGGCGCCCGGCGGTGCAGTACCGAACGGCATTGGAGTCGTGGCGCTTGTGAAATATGGGTGAGCGAGGGCGTCGGCGGCAGATATGCGTTCTGCGGGGTCAAACTTGAGGAGCTTGTCAAGAAGATCGAGGGCTACGCGCATCTCAATAAGACAGGATTACAGAAAAGGATCAAGCATCATACCTTGCGGTGAAGCCTTGGGAAGCACTTGATGGAAGGGCATTCTTGGGTAATTGGGGTATTGCTTTACTTGAATTTCAGGCTTGATTTCGTAAACATTAGATCGCTAACTTTCAAAGGCCACGAGATACTCACAGTTTCCTTGGAGATTTTGGCGAATTGCGCAGCGCTGGGGGTTCCAATAATCCTCATTATATGCAGCAACTGGTCTTGATTGTCCCGTCCTCGGAACAATGGGACGCCCGAAATCATTTCTGCGAATATGCATCCACAAGACCAGACATCGATCGAGGTGCTATATGTGCGGGATCCGAGCAATACGTCGGGGGCCCGGTACCAGAGTGTGACGACCTGCGGAATAGTGAGCAGTGCATTCAACTGATCGCGACATCTTTCGACGGACCTCGTTGGAAAAAGTGTTGACAGGAACACCAAACGCCCTCGCCAAACCGAAATCGCCCAACTTGAGCTCTCCTTTCCTGTTAATGAGCAGATTCTGTGGTTTGAGGTCGCGGTGGAGAACCTGGTTCTCATGGCAAAAGGCGGTGCCCTTGAGGAGCTGATACATGAAGCTGCGGACTACGTGTTGGTCGAGCGCCCCGCGGTCGCCATGCTGGTCCATGTACTTTTTCAAATCTTGTTCGCAGAACTCGAAGATGAGGACGAGCTTGGACTCTGTATGGATAACGTCGTGCAGTCGGACAATGTTTACGTGCTTGAGTTCCTTCATAAGCGATATTTCGCGGATAGCAGTTGATGGTGTGCCTTCTTCAGCATCGAGATGAATCTCCTTGAGAGCGACGATTTCGTTTGTGGTGCGAGATCTGCCCTACGAGGACGTCAGCTGTGGATCAGACGAGAATGCAATTGGAGTCACCTTGTAGACCGTCGCGTATGTGCCCTCGCCTTTGCAAAATGAGCATTCTGAATGAGGAAGAGAGCTTGTGAGACGGACCAAGTTTCTCAAGCTAGACAGACGTCGAAGAACGATGAGCACAGAGTTCGAGGATGGCATTAGGGGAACATACCTGGATGTAGTTCATCATGGTCAAGATTGCGTCGACCTGGGGTTGCAAAGAAGACTTTATATATTGTCCAGGAGGCTGTACAACATAGAGATAGTAGACAAGGATTGGTATTAATTACAAGTCATTTCCCGAGCCAGACAGCTAATGGTTCCGTGCAGGCACACAGTCACGTGCTTACGCGGTCACTAAATTTTGGTCTTGTCTTTTCAAGAGAAGTGCTCGACTTGAAGATGGCGCCTACAAATCTCTCGAAAAATAAAATAAAAGCGTCGAAAAATAGGCCGACGTCGACAGCAACAATCTCGCAGCCCGTCGTCGAGGATGCCTCGACCCTCACGTCGCTCTCCGCTTTTTCGCAGGACGGCCATCTCTTTGCATATCTCCATCTCGCCGTCGACAAGCATCGTCTGACCGTGTACAACACAACCTCCAACCACCTCCTTGCAGATTACACCGTAGACTCTGCCCGTGTCTCTGCTCTGGTATGGGGCACTCTCAACTTTTCTGCAGAATCCCAGCCCGACACTCCTTCGCCGTCGAAAAAGAAGCGGAAGAAACGGCAGAGTCTTGCTGCAGAAGAAACGCAGTCGCCAACGGGCACTCAGGTCGTCATTCTCGGTCTTACCGACGGCACCATATCCTTTTTCTCACCTTCGCACGGAAGAGTGTTGCGTACGCTTTCACATCCATCGAGTTCGACCCCAATTCTCGCCCTCGCAACTTCGGAGCACATCCAGTCTCCAGTTCTGTGGTCTTCGAGTGCAGACGGCACTGTTCGTGCATGGAATGTCCAGACAAGTGCTGCCGTCGACACCTGGAAAACAGACGACCGCATACCTTATACGTCTCTCACTATTCGACCTAACAATGAGGACGGCAGAACTGATCTGCTCGTTGCCCACCACAACCTCCGTCTCGTTTCCAGAGCCTCAGAAGGTGTCTCAGCAAAAACTATCCAGCTCGCATCGTTCACTGGTCATGCCTCCTCTATCAAGTCTTCAAAATGGGCAGACTCACGGCCACAGCCAAATCGGTTCGTGACCATGGCCGAAGGCGATCGTTTCCTGTACATCTGGGATGTGGAAGACGGGACATCGTCCCAAGGCAAAGCATCGGCTTCAGTCCCTCTCGACTCCGACTCGCGAACCTTTGCAATCTCCACCGCCTCAGGGAAGGCTACATTGGCATCACTTTCTGCCTCTGGAAGGGTGTCAATATACCCTATTCCCGAAGAACTTTCTCCTCCGGCGAGCAACAACAACACCACCCACAAAATCCCCACTCTCCTGCCCCGCTCCAACATTGTCGCGCCCTCCAAGAACAGTGCTTCAGTCTCGCCTGTTGTCAACATTGCGTTTATTCCGACGGATGCCGCGTCGCTACGAGTCGTTAGGCTAGCAAAAGGCGTCCGTCCTGTGTTTACCACTGTTGTAAGCATCCAGTTCGCTCTCTCGTGGGTCTGCGTTTGTTAACTGCTCCTGCAGAATTTTTTGGATGACTCGGGTTCTTATGCAACTGACATCACGCTGGAAGAGCTCGATTTGTCGGTCGTAAAGGAGGACGAACCTGTAAGTTTCTTAGCACCAGAAGCCTAGCCTGCCTAACACCGTTTTTCAGGGCGTAACCACCCAGCGTTATGTGGAAGGCTCAGCAGCGGTCGTTGGTTCAGGACTCGACCTCGGCATCAAAGAAACCGGAGAGGACGTGCCAATGCGAGATGTTGACGGAGACCTCGAGGTCGACCTTGCGGAACTCTCCCTCGGCCAACGCCTCACCGCTCTCAACGACGGCGAAGTGCGGAAGGATTCCGACAGCGAAAACGACGACCCGCAGTCCAAATCCTCGAAAAAGCGGAAGGGACCCAAGCGCGATGTGTCATCCATCCCCGCGAATTCCTTGACGAGGACTCTAATCCAGGCATTGCACTCTTCAGATAGCCGTCTGTTGGAGGCGTGTCTCTCGCACTCGGACGCGACGTTGATTCAGAACACTGTAAAGCGGCTGCCTCCACAGTTAGCGGTACCGCTTGTAATTGCCTGCACGGAACGGCTGGGTCGGGGTGGTCGTGCTGCTAATATGAAGGGCAGCGGTGGAGGTGCGAGTGCTCAGCGTGGCACGGGCTTGATAACTTGGATCAAGATTGCGCTTGCAGTGCATGCAGGTCACTTGATGACGGTACGTGATGATCCGCATTCGCTATTCAGAGATACACGTCTAACTGCGATTTATTTATAGATACCTGACCTCGTAGCTCGGTTGTCTGGCTTGTACACAACCATCAATGCTCGGTTAGCGCTCCATGAAAACTTGTTGGCGTTGAACGGCAAGCTCGACATGGTACTTTCGCAAGTCGAGATGCGTTCCTCGGCCGCTCCTGCGCCTCTCACCGTGAAGGAGAAAAAGGGCAAGGGCAAAGCTGTGCCAACTTCTGTCGCAAAGCACTATGTGGAAGGCGAAAGTGATTCGAGCGACGCGGAGGATGACGGGGATGTGGATGTGGAGAGCGGTGATGACGAGGGCAGCATTGAGGATGTGGAACTCGGAGGTGAAAGCGATGAGGAAGGCAGTGAGGATGATGCTGACGATATGGATAGTGAAGAGGACAGCGAGGATGGAGGGTCGCTCAACGGGTTCATTGATGATGAGGCAGAGGAGTGGTCAGATGAGGACGAGGACGAGGACGAGTTCAGTGAATAGTTGCGTAGCAGTCAATTCTATTCAAAAACCCTATGTTGGGATTTATACATATTCAATAGTAGAACGGTTTTATTTGGCTTGCGTCTTTAACCGTTTGGAGGAACGGGTTGATAATCTTGCATCGTCATTTGTTACCATCTGTTCTGATTTTTTCTTTGTACGCTTCCTTTTCGTTGTTGCAGGGAGTAGTCCCAAACTTTCGGAGTCACTCAGCAGTGTGAGATCACTTTCTTCGGTCTACAAGTATGGAGCGTGTTAGAGATCAGACGCAACTGTGTGACTACATACCTCATCGGCCACCGGCCCTGGATTTTGAGCCTTCCCAAGGTGTTGGAGCTCGGTCACAAACGCGGATGTTCTGCCACCGACTTTGAGCCATTTGATTGTCGCCGGTTTGCCAGAAGGCTTTAAATTCTTTTAGTTCAGAACCGACAAATGGACTTGAAAAACGTACCAACAACAATGGGTGCCCAGATTTCTTCTTTCCTTTGCCCTAGAGGAAGGTCAAGGTGTCTGGACATATTAAAAAAAAGTCAAACATTTACCCATCTGTGTCTGAACAACCAGTTTTCAGGAAACCGCTTGTCGTCTGCGTTCAGGTCTACCGCGGTCTGACAGACGTAAACGAGGTTCTTGTGCAGTTGTTTGATTTGGTCTGAGGATAGGGTGTTACACCGCTGTTCTGGATGTATTCTTGCGTGATAAAGAACTTCATCTGATTGGCTGAATATTAGGTCAACGAGTAGTATCATGACAGTGCGGGACCTAACCTGCAACCCAATTGCCGACTCCAGCGCTAAAGGACTGGTCCAGAAGAAGCGCTTTGATGGGGCACGACCTCTTTATAACGGAGGTGGAGAAAGTGTCGATCAGTGGCATCGACAGTATGGGATCGAATCCCAGCTCTGAGATTGGAGGTTCTTCTGCTGGCGAGGAGCACAGACGTATTCGGCCCAGCCGGCGGGCATCTAGGAACGCGATTTCGACTCCTGGGTCCTCAGTGGGAGACTCTGAGGGACTATGCAAGTGGAGTATAAACTGCCGAGTGTCAGCATGTTGGTGCAAATTTCGAATGGAGACACACCTTTGAAAACCTCGGAGGCCATTCGTTCGGGTCCTTTGGTTTCCGAGGAGCTTCCTTGTAGTGCAGTGGAACTGCCCCCTTTACCTGTTGGGTTAGATGATTTCTCAATGCTGACTTTTGAATCGAGGTTTCGTAGGGGGTGTGTACCTGAAGCATGCCTGTCATTCCGAAATGCAGGACCGGACTCTTGCCTTTGCCGTCCAGGGTGAGATAAAACACTTTGCCTGGCCAAGGATGAGTGCAAGCTTCGTGGGATGACATTGTACCAACCATATCGTTTGGCATCGAGAACCACACGACCTTCAAGCTCCTTGACCTGGTACGGGTCAGGGATGATTCTATTTGTTTCAATGGACCCACGACGTACAAACTCTTGATGAGTGACACCACTGAACACAATGGAGTCCGGAAAAGATTGGATGCTGGAGATCCGCTTTCCCTTTGCGACTTGCTGAAGCAATCTTACCGCCCTCTCGACTTCTGTACGAAACCAGATGTGAAGTAAGTGTATTCACGCATTTCGAATGATCTGACCTGGTAATTCTGGCATTCTGTGCGTGTGATGGTACGGTTTGATGGCAACAAGCTGTATCTTCGCCTTTGATCGAGTTCGGTGTATTCACCTGGCTATGACTGCGCTGCAACGGTCAGGCAAATTCACGGAATCAAAGGTTGGTTTCTCGAGTGGCACGGTGTCAAGAATGCCGTGACGGTGGATGTTCGCATTACTGAATGTTCCGAATTGACCGAGTCCACCGGTCGGCTGTGAACATCAGCTAAACAGCGCTCAATGTAGCACACGAGTTGGACATGAGCCCACTGTGATGATTTAACCTTCTCCCTTTACCAGCTGTCATATCCCTTCCCTTTTCCAGCCGAAAATCGTCCTCGATATGCAGCAGGCAGAAGGTTCAGTAGCCAAAAGGCCTTCTGGTCTCGAATGGCGCGCTTCTTTCTGGTTCACTACCGTTGTAGTTGGTTCAGGTATCTATCTTAAAATTTCTTCAATCACGCCACCCGACGATTCTAACCTTTTCTTGTAGGAATTGCCATCGACCTCCTCGTATATTCAATAATCATCCCCGTTATTCCCTTTCAACTCGCAGCACTTGGTCACACAAATGTTTCTGCCATGACAGGCTGGCTGCTCTTCGCATTCGTACGGTTCTCTCCTCGTCACGCTGTCATAGGTACTGAATGAAGCTTCTTTCGCAGTCTGGAGGCGTTTTGTCAGGTGAATTGTTCCCCTTACATTAACCTGGCGCGCTTCTACTGACGCCACGTTGACCGTGCCCAGCAACAATCCCAATCGCCCACTTTTCTGAAAAGTACAATGAACGACGATGGCTACTAATTGCTGGCTTCGTTATTCTTATTGGCTCCATGATCATGATGATGGAAGCACCAAACTACGCAGTAATGGCCGTAGCACGCGTCCTACAGGGCGTTGGCTCTGCCTTCGTTTGGACTGTCGGACTGGCGCTACTGTGAGTGCTCGCTGCTGCTTCCTAAGCCCTTACGAATTGTTGACAAATCCTCGATTGTCTCCCTGATGGCAGTGCCGATGCAACACCCGAGCAAGCTGTTGGCCGTAAGTTCGTTTCATTAGACTGGCCGCTCGGACATAACACTCACACTATTACATACAGAACAACTCGGCTTCGCTATGATTGGGGTTCCCATTGGGTGAGTTTCGTGGTTCCCGAACTTGAGCATTGGTTGGATTACTCATCGATATCTTTGTTTACCTTACCAGTCTGACTCTCGGCCCTCCCCTTGGCGGAGCCCTCTACACGCGGTTTGGTTTCCGAGCACCGTTCGTGTTCGGCGTGTCTGTTGCCTTCCTCGACTTGATTGGTCGCCTCGTTATCATTGAGCGGAAGGATGCTATCAAGTGGGGCTTCGACCCGCATGTTATTGCCTCCAAAGCAGACACCAATGCCAACGTCAAGCAAATCGATGAGAAGAAGGACTTGGAAGCCATTGTCGAGAAACCAGCCAGCCCAGTTCCACAACTACCTCCCATTCAGCCTTCAGATTCCGAGTCAAGTCCAGCAGCGCAGGTTACCGAGGAAGCAGTAGCCGTCGACCAAAAGCCCGTCAAGCTTTCCCTCCACCGCTCAATCAAATCGCTACTTCAGTCGTCACGAGCGGTTGCTGCCTTTGTCATCTCTCTGCTCTATGGGTGGGTACTGCTTCGCCCACACGCTCTCACAGCTTGTGCTGATTGTGTATTTCTAGTATCCTTCTCAGCAGTCAAGAACCGTCTGTGCCAGTGCATCTCAACAGGGTGTGGGGTTTGAACTCGGGCTCCGTTGGTCTCGTCTTCATCGGCGCCATTCTTCCAACGCTTATCGGTATGTTTTATGATGTCTTTCACCCAACTAAAAGCTAATTCGATTGTTAGCGACACCACTTGCTGGATACTTGACCGACAAGAAGGGCGCTGAGTTCATCACTGCACCTTTCCTCTTCCTTGGAATCCCTTGGGCTGGAATCCTAATTCTGCAATCGCACTTCCCTCTGTTCTGCACGGCATACTGCATACTGAGTGCGATCACGTTCCTTTCAACTCGCCGAGGGGCTGACTAAATATTTTGATAGGCTTCTTTGTATCAGGAGTTATCTCCCCTGTCACCGCAGAACTCGCAGCGGTTGCAAGAAAAACAGAAGGCGTAGGGTGTACGTGTTTTAATTCCTATGGCCGGCCAACATTGCTTACCCACCCCCTAGACGCCCATGTTTACAGCGCGTACAATATGGCGTACGCGATTGGCACTACCAGTAAGTGACATCAAGAAGAGATGTTATGGTTGACTAACGATTCTGCTTCGACAGTCGGACCAATTGTTGGCGGTCAAGTGAGTACATTTGTTACGTTCAAACGTGCGTTCTCAACCTAACCGCCGCGATCAGATGCATGACCGACTCCCAAATGGTTGGATGGCGATCTGCCTTCTGGCTATTTCCACCCTGGGTGCTGGGTCGATAATCGCCTTTGCATTCATTGGAGAGACGCCGTTGCTCACGCGGTTAAACCGAGCTATTAGACATACCTAAATCCATGACCTTTACGATGCAAGCACAAGGACACTACAAGATACCCCATAAATAAATTATTTAGTCTTAATGAATCCGATCAATTGTGTGCCTTTGTCGTCGATCACAGCCACAGGGCAACCACCTACCCTTGTCCCATTTGAAATTTGGCTTTTGAAAAATCCGTTCAAGTGAGCTCCTTGTTGCTGTTTACGCTCTGCCAAGTGCTCAGGCACCTGTTATAGCGCTCGAGCCACTCGACGACCAATATACCAGCAGCGACATGAGCGCCAATTCATACCCATCCCCTGTTTCATCCAACAGTGGAGACACACCCTCAGGAACCCCACCACGCCGTCCACAAGACCGCCTAGAAAGGCGTAACTCACAGCGCAGCCTGCAGAATGCCGCTGCATCGCTTGAATCTGCCTTCCAGCGCCTCGAACAAGTCAGGGCGAGCCTTGTTCAGCTATCGGACAGACTCGCGGACTCGAATCCTACCCAGCCCAGTTCTCGAACGCCTATCGCACCACCGCATGACGCCATCTTACTGGCAGGAGCCAATGTCGACGACCCCCACGACCGAATTCTACCAGAGGAAGAGCAAATTAACGTCGTCTCGGAATTCCAGGATTCCCTTCGGCGAGCAGTTCAAGCACAAACATCGCTGACGCAGTTGGTGGAGCAGAGTGTAGCTCATCGCCAGGCGCACCCCCCACACCATCCAGTTCCTCAGGTTCGACTACCACACCGACCGTTGCCGCCGGATTCACGCGCACCACGCTACCTCGACCTTGCCGGCGACGATGGTGTCACTTCACTGGGAAGGCGCGTCGCCGCTCGGACGTCGACCACGAATTCAACGCAATCCAATCCGCTTCCAGACACACGATTACCATCGCCGTTCGTTAGCTTGGCAAGAGCGCGAATGGAGGCAGGCATGGTGATAATGAACCAACACACTATCGTGGAAGATGCGATTACGGCCGCACAGAGGGCTTCCCAAACTGGCGACCTCAGCGAATTACGCCGACTCAGCCAACTCAACAATCAATTGCGGATGTCCGTTCCCACCGCGCCCCTCGACTGGCGACAAGACATCCGACGCAGAAGGCCTGCTCGCGCTGAAAGCCGTACAACGACCCCCTCCTCTGTCAGGACGACGGGCACATTGCCCGCTGAACCGGGCCCGCCTGCAACTGGGCTTTCCATGCTTTCGAACCTCCCATTGAATAATCTCGAGACACCACCACCACTTTCGGCTATTTCTCAACCCCCTGGCCAACGTCCCCTTCTATTTGATGAACCGGAAAGCTACTGGACGCCTTCTGCCCAGGACCTGATGGAGGTGGGAGACCTCATCGTCGACGACGTCCCATTTGGCAGGAATTATGTTGTCCGTCGTCACATGAACAGCGAGGGGATGGAGCGCGTTCAGAGCATTCCATTTGAATGGCCTGAACTCGAGAGCCAGTGGGTAGGCTCAGGAGATGTCGACGCCGCAGAGTATCAAGCATCCCGCCGCCGGATGTTGTACAATTTTCAAGAAAGGACGCAGCGTCCCTTGCCACCGGCACCCAGTGCTGCGACAGGGTCTACGGCTACTCGTAGACGTGGATGGGGTAAGTCTCTCGGGGTTTTCGTCAAATGCTTGTGCTAACGTCCCACAGCTCGACTCGACCCCGATGGCAACGAAATTCCGTCTGACGAAGAGGAGGAGCTCGAACGCCACCGTACAGAGTACCGTATTCGTGCCTCTAATTCGCAAGGTCGGACTTCGTCCTCCTCCATTCAAGCTCCTTCGCGTGGTACGGTCTTGGACTCGGTGACACGCATCAACGATTCAATTCTTCAACCTCGTCGCACTCAACCCGAGCCGGTCGATTTCCGTGCAAACAGCAGTCCCTTCAAAGTCAACCCACTTCCTACACCATTGGAAGACATGATCCCTTCAAAAGACGTCATCCCAGACGACAACATCGTTATAATTGTGCCTCGACACGCCAGCTTCGCCGGACGGTAAATCGTACTAGGCAAAACTACGCCACAACTTTTCACCTTATTGGTTATTTATTGATTGTGTACTGTATGGTAATCATGGTTCGATACTGTACGATTAGTGTATCGGTAGTAGTTCGTGAATGCATAGAAGTTGAGCAGTCGGATTTGCTCGGACAACTATCTCGCTTCCAAGGGGCGCCTCGAATTCTATGAAATCTTTTGAGATTCGCAACGATTGTGAGCATCTTTACATGTACATGTTTCGAGTTGCTATCCAGTGAGAGTCACTGCATACGCCTGCGTACGTAGACGAGGCACCGAAAAAACCGAGTGTCCATCCATATGCATACCCCTATAGAAGCATAGAACATCCCATAAATCTGGTAACTTGTTCAACTTTCGGACCGACTGGTGCCTAGACGAGAAAGCCAAGATTTGAATCCTGGCACGCTTGATGCGCTCTTCACGCTGTTGAGACTGCGAACGCTTCTTGTAGCGCCATTTCTTGGGTTGCAGTAGCTGTCAAAGGAATTCGTCCCAGTTCCGCACAAGGGCGAGATAGACGCTGACGCGGGAGATGAAGGGAAGAATCTTCCCTTTGATTTGGACATATTACTCCGGAGGGATGTTGTCGAATGGGTAGGCGAGGCGGGGGTGAGTGGGAGGGGATGTGAACCAAGGGCGTATGGTCCGGAAATTGACGGACGATGAAGGCCTCTTTGGGGCGCTAGCCCATTGGTCACTGGGGATGCTGGCGCAGGTGATGCTGATGCGGATCTTTGAGTAGAAACGCTGGATCGGCGGTTGAGGTTCATGAACCGTTTGAAGCCAGTGTTGCTGCTGGCGCGTGCGTGTTGCAGCTCCGTCTCGGGGAGCGTGTCATCGAGCTCTGGGGTCGCGGTGAGATCCGCGCGAGAAATCGCACCTCTGCTGGGGTAGGGCCTCGCTCCACGTCGCTGAATGGTGGGTTTACGTCTGGGCTTGTAGCATGCGTCCATAGCGTCGATGTCCATCCCCATACCATCTATTGCCGAGCCCTCGTCCACGTCCATCCGGTCAACGGTCTCCAGGTCCCAGTATCCAGCACTGGCATAATGAACTGTTGGAACTTCGACGAACTTGACGGATTTGTTGGCCGTGGATATCGAGTCTTTGTTGGTTGAAATGGAAGATGTCCGAGTCAATATAGATTTGCTTGGGCAGGAGGAAGAAAGCGGAGGTACGCGGGAGGAAGAATAGGTGGGGTTGGAGGCGTATCTCCGATGATGAAACCCTCTGCTCAGCGAGGGTTCTGATGGTGTAATTGGAGTTTCTGGTCGAGAGGATGAATGGGAAGAGGCACTTGAAAGGGTGGAACTGATCGAGGGTGGTTTTTTGCTGATACGGATTGGGCGGACGAGAGACGACGAAGAGTTCGATCCTTCCGCATCAGAAGGGAAGGTCGGCGGATGTAGAGTGACTTCTAGTTGGGAAGGGATTGTCTTGAGCAGTGGGATCGACCGCACTGATCGAGACCGAGGGCGGAAGACGGTCGCCCAGAAAGGGCCTTCGCCAGTTTTGCTTTTCGCCGACTTGCGGTCGTCTTCGTCTAATCTCACCGTTGCTGTGCTGGCAGTGTTGCTTGATGATGATTGTGTCCGGGCTAAAGATTTACTCGACGGTATTTGGTGAAGCGTTATTGACGAAGAAAGGGCAGACGGCGAGCATGGGGATCCTCTAGGAGTAACTGGGTTCTTCGGGCGGCGGTATAGCCACTCTGAAGGTGATTCATGGAGCCCCACTCGATTGGCATGGCTTCGAGTTGGCGTTGTCGGTGGCGTCGGGAGAATCGAGGTGAAGGGGTCCTTTGAAATATGTGTCTGTGCGGGAGAAGGACAAGGTTCGTGCAATGAGTCCGGGGTACTCTAATGGCCGCGAAAAGTATCAGATAGGCTGCAATGAGCATGCATTCCGGTATATCACTCACTGGAACCTGGTGGCGGTCAGAGCTCCTGCTGGTCCGGACAGAAGACCCTCTGTACGAGTCCTTGGCCCAATGTCGGTCTTCAAGGTAATGAGAGAAACGGGAAACGACTCTGTCGTTGAACTGAAAAGTGTCAACAGGCTATGGCCATTTGGAGTCAACTTGCATAGAAAAGAGATCGAAGGGAATGGAAACGCACCGAGGTGGGGAAATCTAGTATTTCGCTGGCCTCTAGCCACCTGAGCTCATCGATACTGAGTTCGTCTAGCAGACTCATGTGTGACGACTGGGGAGGGGAGTTGCAGTTGGGGCCAGTGGCAGGAATGCGAACGACTTACGGTTGACATGAGGAACAAAGAACGTTGGAGCAGGCCTCCAGAGCTGCACACTGCGTGTTGGGGGAAGGGAG
Organism: Coprinopsis marcescibilis; assembly: GCA_004369085.1. Taxonomy (NCBI): domain Eukaryota; kingdom Fungi; phylum Basidiomycota; class Agaricomycetes; order Agaricales; family Psathyrellaceae; genus Coprinopsis; species Coprinopsis marcescibilis. The sequence continues at coordinate 840,732 of ML210146.1, read as the reverse complement.
CAAGGGAGGTTGCGACACAAAGGGTGCAGTGATGGAAGGATGCTAGTATATGTAAGGGTCTTACCAGAACCTAACCTCGGAGCTCAGAGTCCGAAGTAGACGAATACATACCGTCCAAACGTGCGGTTTACACGTGTACGGTGGTGATTAATGATGCAAGAAACTGACCTCGTTTCTGGATCTAATTGCAGTGGCGAGGTTCACGGGGTCCATCAGAGTTTAAAAGATAAGATGAAATTAAAGTCCCAAGAGAGCCTTCTCGAGTTAATAGGTGTTACTGTAGGCTGATCACGTGATTGGTACGGGGAGGAGGGCAGCAGTGTTACAGTGAAGGTCGGTTGGCGTGCAAGCCACTCCAGATGCCTCTCGGTGACTCTGTGGTGCTTTGTACGGGTAAGCTTTTAAGGGGTTTGATCTTTGCGCCCGAAGACTCGAGCAACAGTTGGATCTTTTTCTGAATTCCGGTGACCTCGAGTTGCTGTAGTGATATGACTTTATCCCTGCCATTTGCTAGTTCATGTGTGTGAGAACGCGTCTGGAAACGAGGAGAATAAGCCTGGTACCATAGAATCCGCGAATGATAGGTTCCTTGTGATGACGCTGCCTGACCACGACTTCGACGTGTGGGTTTTCCCGGGCCAGGTTCTGCAGTTGGGTGGTTAGGAAGGTGCGGGTGTTGTATGACGAGGGCCATTTGTCACAGAATTCGATGACTAGCTTGCGGATGTGAGGAATGAAGGCAACATGGCCATTCGCTGGCTTTGAGCGCAGCTGAGCTCTGAATATAGGACCTGCAGTCATCGAAGGGGATGAAGAGAGTGTTCAGGCGGAGAATGAAGCTGACAGGGACGAGTTTGTGCGGAGATTGAAAAGTGTTGATAGTGTTTTGGAGGGGCGCCTGCCTATATTGTTCTGCGCGACGCCATGGCCAGAGCAACTCGCTCGACAGCCGCTCTTCAACAGCAACCACAACCTCAGCTACAGCGTAAACGCAAGAGACCATCCTCGCCCAGTCAAATTCACGCCTCAAAACAACATAAACCGGACGATTACGACGACATTCATCACCCCGACACCCCAGACATCTTTCTCCAGGAGCAAGACGCGCAAAAGATTCTAGACGTTCTCGAATTGTACCTCCTTTTCTTCTCGCTTGCCAACCATTATCTCATCTCTTTCTAGGTCAGATACCCAGGGTCTTCTTGACCGCGTTTTTCCCTCTGCGAATGGTCCAGATGCACTGGTTTCGCTAAGAACGTTGCTAAAACATCCAGCACAACATCCATTACCCACAGTCAAGGTACCTCTCTCTTTAATATGTGGCTTATCCAGTGCCTGAGCATCACATTAGGCTGCTGTAAATAATCTTCGGCCAATATCTTCTTTGCCACGCTCTCGCCCATCACCTGCAGCCTCACAACAACACAACTTCGCCAACCTTGCCCTCTCTCTCATCGAACAAGCATCTTTGAATGCCATCTCAGCACCCCTGGACGTCGAGTCCATTCTCGAACTTGTTCCGGAAGATGACAACTCACCTTCCAAATCTCCAGCCACAGGTCTCAAGCGGAGATACGCTCTTGTCCAGCATCTCCCTCAAGGCGACTATTGGACCTCACTCAGCTCAGACGCACCATCATCAACACTAAAGCAACTTTTAACAGGGCACGCTGAACTCGTTGCGATCTTACCCTCATCATCTTCAACCTCGCTTGACACTGTGCCAACCCTCGGCTCAATTTCGTCACGTCCACTCGGTCCTACCAAAAAGATTGCAGGTCAAAGGCGCGTAACGACCGGTGGTTTTTTGGACTATGGACCATTCGCCAGCTTTGCTCCTAGCTTTGATCAGAATGGTGAAGTCGTCGGTCAGCGGCAGCTCGCCGAGGTGATCTATCAAAAGGAGCTAAAGAAGCGGGTAGCAGAGGAAAATCGGCGGGAACAGAGAGAAGGCAGTGGGTCAGTCACTGCTGTTGGAGGAGACGTAGTTATGAACGGGACCACATCCGCACCCGACCCTGCGCAACCGTCAACAAACCTCCATGAGCTCGAGGGTCTCCTACCACCGGAAGACATTGAAGCAATCAAGGAAGCATTGGGAAGTCTAGAGTTGGAGAATGCTGTGCAAGAACTGCTGGAACGGAATCAACGCGCATTGCAAAGACTTGAGGAGCTACAATGGAAGCGATTTAGCGAAGGTGGTGCCAATTTTACTGCTGTCGAGGAAGGGTCTGAAGAATGGGAAACGGGTACGTGGCATTCCCATATGCTTGCTCCGCGAGCTTCAGGTTAACATTCATTACAGCAACCCACATTATGGAGTCTCTGGCCGCCCTGACTTCGTTACGCCCTCGCACTTCTGAACAAGATGGACCATCACTGGTCCCCCCTTCATCAGTTCTTCGGAAACTTCACGCATCGCTCGCTTTGGAACCGTCGCCGGGTTGGTACGGCAACCTCCCAGGAGCAAGAGCAGTCGCATTCCATGACGATTCTACCATCAAAGTTAAACCTCCGACTGCCACCTCTGCATCGGTTACCCCCGCCCCTGCTGCAACTCCTGCCGCATCAATCCCACCGTCCGCCAACACAGCCGCCTATCCTAATTATGGGTACACCTACGGCACCCCATCCCAGCAGCAACCATACCGACCTGCGACATACGCTGCGTACAAGCCAGGACAGGCTCCAGCGGGATATTATCAACAGTATCCCGGGCAGCAGCAGTCGTACTACAACCAACAGAATTACGCCGGCACCTCGAATCAACAGCCATACGGTGCTACCTCGGCTCAGCAACCTCAGGCTTACGCCGCCGCCTACCAGGGTTGGTATGCACAGTATCAACAAAACGCTGCAGCAGGTGCCAAGGGGGCAGCAACTCCTGCAGCCAATACAGCATCATACGGATCATATTACAATGCCAATGCTGCAGTTAACGGAACTCCAGGCAATAGAACGCCCGCTGTCGCAAACACAGTCGCGACTAAATCGGCTGTTGGCACACCACAGGCAATCGGGACCTGGCCAGCGTACCAAGCGCAAAGTGTGGCACCGACGTTGCCGTCCCACCTTCGAACCAGTCAACAGGCAGCAACTGCCTACCAGAATCAGGTTGCCGGATACTACCAAGCCGCAGCATATCAGGCACAGCAGGCTCAGGGACAGACTGCGACTCCAACGTCACCTGCACGGTAGCATTTCTAATTCCCCTTCATCCTCTTTTGTGTACATCTTGAGCCAGGTTATTTTACGCATGTGTATATACATGAGAAATAGTACTCTCCTAATTTGTTTAGCAAGGCAATGGTTTTGAAACCAAACACTCGTTATACAATGCTAGCAATAATTATAATCGTAGAAATCAAAAGGATTCGCGATCAAATCAGTCCTTGCGACATAACCGATATCATGGGCGACAACAAAAATTTCACAATCCGGATCCCTGCGACTTCTGCCAACATTGGACCAGGCTTCGACGTCGTTGGTCTTTCTCTATCGCTATATCTCACTCTGACCGTGAGCTATCCGAAACCAACACCTCAAGGCCCCTATGTTGCCCCTGCGATCACCTATTCTGGTGAAGGTGCAGAAGAAGTCCCTCTAGATGCTTACAAGAATCTCACCACCCGCGTGGCACTCTACCTCCTCCGATGCCATTCAATTTCGCAATTTCCTTCACATCTAAAGATCCATGCAAACAACGAGATTCCATTCGGTCGAGGATTGGGTTCGTCTGGTGCCGCCGTTATTGCCGGGGTGATTCTGGGCAATGAACTGGGTGAACTCAACTTGCCCACCGAACGTCTGCTCGACTTTGCACTCATGGTGGAACGGCATCCGGACAATGTCACAGCCGCTCTAGTTGGCGGATTCGTAGGTTCTTACCTGAAGGAACTCGACGAACAAGCGAGCGAAGCTGCAAGCGTACCTTTGAGCGAAGTTCTGCCTGAATACCCTCCAGATGCCGGAGAAGCTTGGGGATTGAATCCTCCTGTACCACCCTTTGGAATCGGCCATTACATTCGTTTCCGATGGGCGGAAAGTATCAAGGCGATTGCAATCATCCCTCGATTTGAGTTGAGCACTGCCAAGGCGCGGGATGTGCTTCCGACCCAATATTCTCGCAAGGATCTTGTGAGTAGAGACTAATTTTCTCCAACGAGGTCTCACAAGCAATCGTTTCGCAGGTGTTCAATATGCAGCGTCTGGCTGTCCTTACAACAGCGTTGGGACAATCTCCGCCAGACCCAGGGCTTATATACGAAGCGATGAAGGACAGGGTTCATCAACCATATAGAAAGACACTGGTGCGAATGAGTCGATCATTTCGTGAATCAAGCTGAATGAGTATGCAGATTCCTGGCCTCCCTGAAGTGACTTCTGAAATCACGCCTACCTCTCATAAAGGATTGCTCGGGATATGCCTTTCAGGAGCTGGACCTACCATACTGGCTCTTGCAACCGAGGGATTCGAGGCCATTGCAGAGGATGCAAGACTGATTTTCAAGAAGTTTGGTGTCGAGATCGACTGGAAACTCTTAGAAGTTGCTGGAGGAAGTACCGTAGAGCATTAAGATGCATCCATTAATATCGTATTAACATTCCAGTGACGGTTATTGTTACATATTGAAACGAGGACAAAGATAGCAAGTGCATGGGTATTCTAGACGTGAGTGTTATAAGCGTATCAATGTGGAGTGCGAATAGATTAAGTGATAGTTGAGAAGATCGCAAAGGTTTAGCCACCAGCAGTTAAGCAAACGGCCCTCATCGCCACCAGGGCACCGGCATTGATGTCAAAGGGCAGGTCTACGGTGAAGAGAACGTCGCTACGGTCGCTGTTGAGGTAAACAGGGAGATTGGCCTTTCCGGTCGAGTTTTCCTCGTCTTGGACCCATCGGATCTGGCAAGGGCCAAGCTTGATAGTTTCTCCTTCGTTCAAGGTAAGTTGGTCGTCGACCCAAGAAGCGCCTTCCAAAGCAAGTCCTGATAGGGAAGATTGATTAGATTTCTCCTTGCGCGAATTGTACATACAAAACTCACCATCCACGACAAATGCAGATGGGTCGTTTACGCGCTCGATGTCGAGGCAAAGGCTCAAGGTTTCGAGACTCCACTTCTTCCTGTGAGCAACAGCCTGTCGCGTCGCCGTGACGAAGGCTTCGGGGAAGAATAGCCCACCAAGCCACACTTCTAAGTTGTTCAAGTTGTCCTGAGTAGCAATGTGATCCAATTGCTTCAACCTGCGAGCAAGATCGGCAATCCATGCGGAGACCCCCATGTTCTTGGCGACCTTGTATCGTTGCCAGTGGTTCGGAATAGTGCCTGAAGGGGAGAATTAGCCATCGCCAGCTGATACTTGCGGAGAAAGTATACCTTTGGTCAAGGAACTGATCAGCGTTCGGAGGTGGTTAGTTTGCTTCAGTTCGCCTTGGCAGACTTTGACGACTGCGTCAAGGTCTTTATCGACTTGGTCGAGCAGTTTGCGGCCTATTGAACCTTCTCTTGCGAAGAGGCGATAAATGGGATCCTGACTGTCTGAAGATTGGGGCGGTAGAACATTGAATTTCTACGGAGAGTAAGCATGTGCCAGAAAACCAACACAAGGATACTCACCGAAGGTATCAACACAATCCATTCTTTGCAACGTTCCATTAAGATTCTCATCCAAGCTGGTTGTTGCGAAGTCTGAGTCTTAGTCGTGGTCGTTGCGACGTCGTCATCGTCGTCTGCAATCATCCTCATCTTGCGAATCTTGCTCAACAACTCAATACCTAAAGTGCAAGTGTTAGGCAAGTTTCCATAGAGATGGAAAAGTTACATACCCTGAGCAACTGCAATGACGCGCTCTGCGGTCGGTGGAAGGCTAAGCCACGACGGTGGCTCCCGATCAGGCAGGCCTTGCACCCAAGAAAGGAAATGTTCCAACTTGGTGCCATCTGGAGAGTTAAGCAATCGCTCTCCGTTGACGGACGGGACCAGTTGAAAGTCAACATTGTAGGCCGCAGGTGTGAACAAAGAATTCACGAAGGAGTCCAATATCCTCTGGTCAAAGTCGCTATCAACCCTGCCACCGTAAACAGACTGTTTAATCAACGTGCGCAGGGCATCCCAAGGAATGGCAGCAGGATCGATGTTTGCTTTGCCCCTTGAAGCACTCTCCAGCCATGCATCAATGGTTGTAAAGGCAGAAGCCATGTCGGAGTCATTGAAATCGTAGACTTTGCTCCAACCTAAGGGTGCATAACGCAGACGTTCTTGGACAACAGCATGGAACCAGGCAAGCAAGAAGTACAAGCGAACCTTTTCTGCCGGACCGTGTGAAAGCCTTCCTGGTGGAATACTGCGTAATGAATCTACCAAGTTGGCCTTGATCCCCGGCGGCGGCTCGTTCATGATCAACCTTGATTGGCGAAGGATGTTGACCGGAATGGACGGGTTGATTTCCATCGTCAGGAAGAGACGGAAGCTTCTATGAGGGTTGAGAGTTTGGAGCTTCTTCTCAAGCTGTCCAAGCCAAGAGGGTGCGAGGTGAACATTCTTGAGGAGGACCCAGGTACCCTGGCGGGATGCCGCAGCAATTGCTTGATCTGCCAACGTAAATCCTTCTTGAGAGCCCATAGCGACGGAAGAGAACCTTGCTCCTGTATTCTTGACAAGATTTTCCACACGGTAACTGGCGTCGTAGCCTGAAACAGAGACCAAAGCAATTGGCGTGCTTGAAGGAATTTCGTCCGCGACGATTGAACCAAGCTCGTAGGTTGACTCGGTTGACAAGTCCACGTTGAACGCTGCTCGTGTGAACAGGGCAGTCGACTGTAGCAGGCGATCAGGGCGGAAGCATTTGACGACGATTGCCGCTCGAACAGCTTCCAGGGAAACTGCAGACCCCTCTGTGAGTTATCGATGCCCATAATGTAGGAAGTGAGAAACCTACCAGATGTTGGCTCCCAAGCCATCGGAACATTTTGTTCTGGATTAACTGCATTCAAAAATTCGACCCACTTTTCTTCGTTGTCCACAATGTGCGTTTCGACGGGTTTGAAAATCGAGTGCTTGGCAAAGATTTCCAAGCGGGTGGCTTGTTCGGTACTCAAGAAGCTCGGCTTCCTGCCTGCCTGAGACTGTACATGTACACCCTCCCCACTCTCCAGCAGGAATTCCAACTCGTCGCCTATGTCCTCAATTCCCTTTAGCTTGATCTGAGCGAGCAGGACGCCGAGCATGAGATGATCGCGGTAAAGCAAAGCTCTCGATGTGCGTTTGTAAACGACTAGAAACAAGTCGTTGAGAAGAATTTCCCTTCTCTGACTGTAATCTGTGATGTTCTTCAAGTTGGGGTTATGGTGCAGGACGTAGTCAAAGATGTCGAGGAAGAAGCGCAGTGAGAATTGGTAAAAGTGGTTGATGGTGTTGAGCTGCTCGAGGACGAAGAAAACGGAGCTGCAAGCTTGCGCCAAGGGCAGATATTCCGCAGTGACTTGTTCGACTTCCTTCATGACCATATCTGTTTCTTCGACTTTCCGGGTAATTTCTGCGGCCTCCCTTTTCAGAGTCTCCAAAGTGTCAATGACTTTGTCGTCGTCCAAGATATTGCCCGAGGATTCATTCAAAGCTTGTAGTAACAACTTTTCCAACGTGCGCAAACGGAGTCGGAATTCGCCTTGGATTTTCATGAGATCCGTCCGTTTCTTCTCTGTGTCGGGTCTCTCGACTTTGAGAACCTGGTCAAGGGATTGACTCTGAAGGCTGCTCCTAGTCATAGTGAAGTTGACGAAGGTCACACGACTACAAATGTCGGGAGAGAATTCGATGGATGGGTCCCGAGTCGACAAGAACACGGTGAATGACGGCGAGAAATCGATGTCTTGACTACCCAACCGAATGAGGACTCGTCCACCTGTCCTTCTAATCTCTTTATTGAGGACGGCGTTGAGAATGGGATCCAAATGCTCCACGTCTTGGATCAAAAGAGGGTTACCGAAACGAAGAGCACTTTCCAAAACTTTGAGGAACGCTTCGTCCAAGAAGCTTGTAACGGTGATTTTTCGTTCCTTGTATTCGTTGAGGAGGAAGGTGGTGGCTTGTCCAGTGGGGTCGATGATAAGGGGATAGCGATTGAAACGTTTCAACATGATGGCGTTTTCAGTTGTGAGGTTGTCCGATGGTAGAGATTTGGATTGCCAGCTTAGGCGGTCGTCGGCGGTGGAGAGATATTCGGTGAAGGAGAGTTCCGGTTTGAATTTTATGTTGGCTTCAGCAAGATGATTCGACCATTCTTGCCACATCACTTCACGATAGTGTTGGTCGAAGAATCCTCCGTATGCTAGGAATGCCGCTGAAAGCAACACATCTCCGACGATGGTACTCATCTCTGCCTCGAAAGTACGACTTCCGGACTCCCACCTTCCTCGTTCCGAAGATAAGCTTTCCAATAGCTTCATGCTACGATCGACTTTGCTTTGAACGCGCTCCATCTCCGATTTGATGGCCTGTGTCTCGCTGATTAGGAGGGCGTATTCGTCCTTGTATCGCGCGATCTTCGCTTCCAGGTCGGCGATCATTTGGATTATTGCTGCTGCCTGTTTCTTCGTCGTTTCCGCCTGGTTTTCGAGATATTGGACTTCGTTTCGCAAAGGTTCGACTTTGTCTAGGATTTCAGAAAAGCGAACCTGTGCAAGGACCCATCTGGCAAGGGGTCCACATGCTTTACTGGCCCTGTTGACCGTCTCGAAGTTATATGACGGACGGCTTAGGAAGTCCCTTTTCATAAGCTCCCGGAGTTGCCTTGTCATCTGCGCTGCGGTGTCGAAATTGACGATGCTTTGAATAAAATCGTCTCGACGGATGATACTTTGAACTGTACGCCAACTGTCGATCTTGTGTCCGAGAAGAGTACAGACGGACTCCATTGCCAGTTTGACGGCTTCCGGAGGGTTGGCCATCGACCTGACTTCCTGCAGATGCTGTCGTTTGATGTTACTGACGGCGGATTGTGCATCCAACACAGCGGGCTCTGCATCTGCCAAGTCAGCCATGACCACGGCGCGGCGTTCTTCGATATGTCGGTCTTGCTCAACTAAAGCGGCTTGAATTTCGATAGATGCAGCTTTCTTCTGTTCAGCTTCCTGTTGGTCGGAAACCATACGCTTCAGCTTCTCGTTTGCTTCGGCTGATTTGGCTTCCAGCTGCGTTCTTTTCACCGCTAGACTCTTCCGCAATTCTTCAACCTGTATTACCGTGTCTTTCAGCTTGTCCAAACCGACGTGAAGATGGCGCTGCTGTTCTTCGAGTTCGTCGCGTTTTTCTGTGTACAGCCTGACATAATGATTGATGCTATAATCATATTGTTAGAAAAATCCAACATGACACAGTTCAAACTTTGAAACTCACAAGTCCAGGTAGTGCCGTGGAGTTACATAGTTGTACCTTCCCTGCCTCCTGCTCAGTCGTTGATTGACTGCATGAAGAGACTGATGAACATAGACGAGTGCGTTGACGACAGCAGTTCGATGCGTTGGGGGCAGTGATATGCTTCTGTATGCGATTGGGAAGTTGGCGGGAGGATTATAAGACGAGAGGTCGAGATCCAGCGTTTGAGTGAATTCCATGCCGACTTGATAGAACGCCTGGTCGGACCAATCTCCGAACCAATCCAAAACACACCGATTGAAAAGAGCTGGAGATGTGGCAGCTCGAGATGCGAGACCATTTTCCGGAGGGTTCATGGTGAAAACCACGTGAAGGTTCTTCGCAACCTGCTGAGTGAACCATTTATACAACTCCTCTGGCGAATCCAGCATAAGCCCATCTCTTTGCGAGCCTTCTTTGCAGGCAGTCATCAGGGCTGCATGCTCATCGCCTTCAAACAGACCTGGCACTTCTGCGTTGGCCAATAGAGTGTTCATGCGTTCCAAAAAGCCCGAATCAAGAACATTGGATTCGTCCATGATGAAGCAGACCTTTTCGCCCTTGCATCCAGCTCTACGGAGCACAGTCCTGAGGTCTTCATCGAAATCGTCGCCTGTGTATTTGTTGGAGACCTTGATTTGGAATATATTCAATCCGTTGATCCAAGCAACAAATCGCGATAGGGTGGTCTTTTGATTGATGTGAGCTTTTGATGCAACGGTTATCAAAACAACGACGAACCTTTCCGGAACCACTGACACCAATCAGCAAGAGATGTCCCTGGACTTGCCTGAATACTCGGTCAATCCTGAGCACGTGATCGAGGACATCATTGAACAGAACGAGCGGTACATCCAACTCTTCTTCATAGAACACACGCAGACGAGCCTTAGTGTATTCTCGAAGCTGCTCCCTGTCAACTGGGATGTAATTCTTGGACGTCCAGTTCGAGAAGAGGATTGGTCGAGTGAGCGCCTCTTCACGATTGATGGTTGGGAAGTGTTCCATTGCGGCGGCATCGATATGCTCATCGGTCCAACTGCGTTCCTCCTCGTTGACCAAACGATCTTGGAAAAGTCGGAGAGCTTCGTGCGCCCAGACTCGCACAAGACCTTCCACTGACAAAATTTCAAGCGGCCGAATTGCCTCATAAATACCACGGATCCATCGGGTGAGTTCACGAGGACTGTAAACGTAGTGGGCTTGCGTGTCTGTTGTGAACCGTTTCTGCGAGGCAAGGTAGAACGCAACCATGGCGTCAGTGAGAGGACTTGCATATGTGCGCAGGTTGGGGACGACTTTGAGCAAAGCACGGTTGTATGTGCCATAGATTTGTTTTAAAGACACTTCGCCAGGGTAATCCACCATGACCAACGGTGCATGTCGCAAGAACCGATGGCTGAGCGGGACGCGACCGGGATCGGTTGGCGGGTTGCAAGCTCCGACAAACTGGATTCGCTCCAGCTTGACCCATGCCATATCACTCGTGCGCCAATACCCGCCACACTCCACCAATTGTCGAATGAACGATATGACTCTTTGGGTTCCATACTTGTCCGGTGCGGGAAGGTTGATTTCGTCACAGAAGACGACCAACCATCTTCCGATCTGAACCGGAGCGAGGATTACACCGTTCGGCGTCTTCCTGTACTCGCAGTACTGCTCGAAGGTCTTGAGTATTAATTCCGGAGTAGTTGCACTAGAGAAGTTGAGACCGACAACCTCCATGTCTGGAAGCTTCCTCAACGCGCTGAACAGGGTCATCGTCTTTCCGGAACCGGGAGGGCCACAGAGCATGAGAGGCTTGTGCTCTGACAACCATGAGTAGAGGACTTCTTCGTGGCGAATGGTGTCCATTGTCGGCACAACCACGTCGGACGCAGTTACTGCGTGGGCTTCAATCTCTATATCGGGCACCTTTGATTGCCAAGCAATCCAGTCTCCAGTGTTAACTTGGACGTCGTAGTCGATCAGTGAACTACCAGGGAGGGCTGGAGGTAGGTCAATTCCAGTATGCTGGCGCAGGTATTCGCCGAGCTCTGCGCGAAGGTCGAGTTTGGCGTCTCCAGAAAATGCCCAAACGATGCTGACCAACAAACGCTTGGAGACGTATTGCTCGATCTTTTCAGATGCGAGAGGGAAATCGGGATGTTGTGCGTTGTAGTCGATAATGTTGCGGACTGTCTTGTTGAGAAGAGAGAATAGCGTGTTAAGGGCTCTGGTGATTGTGAAGTCCATGATGTGCTCAATCCGCTCGGCGTAGGCTAAAGCGGAATCTACCAGATCTCCGGGGGCGAAATATCGCTCTAGAATGCCAGCGATTTCTTTCTGCGTTACAAGGTTGGCTGCTGCCGCTGCATCCGTCGCATCTCCTCGTCTAGTGATGGCGTCGCCGAAATCTTCTTCGTCTGCATCCAATGGCACATTGGCGAGTGAAACCAAATAGTTTTGATAAACCATTGCTGGATCTACCACGTCCTCGCTGAACCAGATCATACCACAACGGCTGACTGTGGCCAGTGTGGCATATTTCAGATGCTCCACTTCGAACATTATCCTGACGTTGGGAGGAAGGTTCAAACGTTCACCATTGGGCAGTGTCAGCAGCTTGTTGTCGTCCAACACACTAGAGAAATTCATAAGCGAGGCCAAACTTGTCGTAGACGGTGCTTACCTGTTCAGATTCTCTACCCATTCAGGATCAACGTCGCCATCAAAAATGATCCAATGACGCTTGCTGCTCTCTCCACGGACATCATCGACGATCTTGCGCAAAATATGCGTGAACAATCCGTCGTTCCACTCGCGGGTCGTGGGATCCAGTGTACCATACAGAGCGTCCTTGTGCATCGCCTTGGGGTCGATGACATATGACACGCCCTCAACACCGTCAAGTCTCTCCAATGCAGCCAGTAGAACCTGCCACGCGTTTGTTTTTCCAGTACCGGAAGGACCAACCATCATAAGACCGTGCTGAATCTTCTGAATCTGGTATAGTTGGAGGATCTTGGCCACCCAGCGTTCCCCTGTGATCAAGCGTTTTTCAGAGCAAACTTTGAGGATATGATCGCGAAGGGCTTGGAGATCGACAGGGAAGTAGTCAACACCTGGGAACACATCGGCGAGTAGGCTGAGCAAAGCAGTCAGACACAAAGTTCATTTCAGAAACCAATACACTCACCTCGTGAGCAAAGGAACATCGTCCGCAACAAGCTTTGGCACAATGGTTTCTGTGACGCTCTGAATGAGGATGATCTGTTCCGAGATGTTGTCTGACAGCTCCGCCATTTCATCGTTTCCGGATTTGGTCTTCAACAGACGTTCTCGCTTCAGAATACCAGCGCTGGCCAGTACAGCCTTCAAAGCTCGCAAACCAAAGTCATAGTGGGGTTGGGGGGACAACTGTTCGTCACAAAGGTTGAAAAACGGAACAATCTTTGACGCCAGGGATTCTGCGGTTCTGAAGCCTTGAGAGAACAGCATGACCTGAGCAATCAGCTCTCGATCTGGACGAGTCATGGCCATCCTGTACAATAGCAATCAGTTTAACGTAGAACCTTAAGTACAAATCTACGAACGGCCTGAACAACTTCGTTAGATTGGGCGGGAGTTGAGAACGGCCTGCATAATTGGGATTGGTCGTGATGAAGATACCTAAAGTTGAATGTGATCAAAGCATATTTTAAAAAAGAAAAACGTTTGCGCCAACCAATATTCTTGTTTATCTTGAGATTCTTCCCGACGAGTTCGATTTCGACGTTGGGATTCTTGGCCACAGCGGCTAATCCTTGCTGAATTGCTTGAACTTGTTGCGAGACAGCGCTCAGAATACGCTCTTCCAACCGATTGAATTCATCGAAGCAGCCCCAGGCTCCCACTTGGCAAAGTCCAACGAATATACGACCCATGGCCTGGAAATCGAAGGTTTCGTCACAGCAGAAAACCAGAACGAATCGTCCTAGTTGGACTCCCAATGCTTTGACAGATTCGGTTTTACCTGGAATAAACGAATGAGAACAAGGAAGATACCAGGGGGGGTCCTACTCACCTGTTCCTGCTGGACCGAAAGGAGCACCTCCAAGTTGATTGTCGAGGGCCTGTGTCAGAGTGAGGTACACGCGATCAGTGAGAGGCGTTTGTACGAGTCGGTCGGGAACGCCAAGATACTCCCATCCATAGGGGAATGAAGCGTCAGCAGTTTTGATGGCAAGCCTATCCATTGGAATCTCGACGGATTTGTCGAGGTAGAACCGCATTTGGTAGAGCCAAGCGAAGCCCTTGGGATCGGTGACCCGTTGTTGGATGAGAGATCGAATAACATCTCGTTGATGAACGAGTTCCGTGATGAGGTGTTCGCACTTTCGACGAGTGACTGGGCTGAGTTCCTTCAAAACGATGTCTGCCAACAAATCCAACGCTTGGTGTACAACGGCTAATGGGGCTTCAGGGGCAACCCCCTGCTCCAGACATGATTCGACAGATGCTGTCCAGGCCACTTGAACGGCGAGTGTGACGAGCTGTGCTGGATATTTCTCCATCCATTCCATGAGTTGGTCAGCGATGAGTTGCGAATGGGGTCCATAAAAAACTTGAAGTTCTGTTACGGCTTCTGATAAGAGAGTTGCAAGCGACAATCGCATCATGGCCTCTAATCTTGCGAGCCAATCGTTGATCTTCGGGTATTCTTTCAATAGGATGGGCTCCGTGAACTGAATTTCCTCTCCCTCGCGTGACGCCATCCCGAGTATTTGTGTGAGGTCATCGTCCAATTGAATGGTCGCGATCCCGGCGAACATCTTCTTCAAATGTTTCATGATGCGCAGGATGTCCTTGCTATTACCAATGATCTCCAGCAAGTCTTCGTCTCCGACGAAATAGAATCGGGGGAAGGAGGATCGCTCTCGCTCCAGATATTCTCCCAAGGCTTTCTGGATCTTGTTCAAGAGGTCGGCCAAACGTTCCAAGCTCTTCTGAACTCCTTGAATGTTCAAAACATCCAGGACAAAGGGCGACTTGTAGACCTTCTTCATCACCGTCAAGAATTCTGCGTTGATGTTCGAGAACCTCGCACTTTCAACAGGAAGCAAATGCTTGATGTCAGCGCTCCCAGAGAAGATGCCCTCCAGATACACCCATTGCCGCTGAACATCAATCCAAACGTCTGACATAGTTTTAGTATATTCGTGAATACCGCGAGTTCAGCCCACTCACCAAATAGAACATGTATTCTGTTCAATTTCTCCTCCCATGCGGAGGCTTCCTCTTCGAACACTAGAGCGGCATTAATACCAACAGCTAAAAAGAGTAGGACGTTCACACTTGCCCTTGTAGTATGGAGATAGTTTCATTGCTGTGAGCGAATTGAGATTTTCGCTGCACTTATTGAACAAATCGTCCCATCCTCTGAAACAACGTTGAGCAGGGAAAAAAGGGTCGACAGAAAATGCGACCAACCTGATCAAACGACACTTGTTCTGATAGTTGACCAACTCCAGGGTATAACTGGTCCATGTTTCCTTGACTTGCTTGATATATTCTTCAAGCGCCATCTAATCGGTCGGGACGATAAGTGTGCGTGTATATGATTTCCTGTTGGCACATACCTCTCCTTGAGCTTGAATGATTACTTCTTTTATCAAGCTGTCGTTTCTCTTCAAATCCATGTCGTAAACATGTCCCAATGTCATTCTATGGCAAGTCAGTACACAAAAATACCAGGGTAGCACTAATATGACGTACAAAGGCAAGTGGACCTGAGATGACACGCGCAAAGCTTTGAAGAGCTGCTTCCAATGGCGATCCTTAAGTGCCTCTGACTTTAGTTCGGATACCAAGGAATTTGATTTGAGCAGCCCCTTGAGGATATCTTGGACATATTCAAACGCTGCGTACTGTCGCATACGTGTCGGCATGTCTTTCGTCGAATTGAGAAGGCCGTCGATGTGCTGCCTAAGCTTCCTTGGTTGTACAGTGGCCCACGCCATCTCTCTAAGCTCGTTAATCTGACTCCAGATACCCGACAGTGCCGTCCATACGGCCTTCAAATCCCTAAGTTCCTCAAATACCGGCTCCAGACGCGTGTGTCGTGTCAGCTCGAGGTCTAAAGCTTCCTTTGCCCGACAAACGAGGTCGTACTCTTCTTGGACGCGGGTAAGCTTGGCTTCAAACACGTTAATGGTATTCATGGCGGTGTCGGCGCGCATGTTTCCTTGGACGGGCCTCGTTTGCTCCCACTCCGTCAGGATGTCGTTGATCTTGTTCTCTACGATCTTGTCTTCTGCTACAATCTTTAATTGCAATCCGGCTAAGGTAATGATAGTGAGTCTCGAGGGTTCCTCTGTAGATTGGAATCGACGCACAAAGTTGCTCCTGAATCGAATCACTCTTCCTCTTCAAAATCTCGTTGTAGGCACTCCATTCTCCGCGCAGTTGATCGCTGTAAAGCCAGTCGTCTGGAAATTGGTATCGAAAACGTTCCAGCGTTTTTTCTCCACTGGCACACAGCTCGATCATAGGACCCCATGTCTTCGTCTTTTTCTTGAGGTCCTGAACGAATGTGATAAATGTGACAGCCGCTGCTGTCGACGAGTTGGAAGGCGCAAAGACCTGTGTAAGTTCCAGTCAGTTTGATTTCTGAGCGGCAATGTATCTACTTGCCTCCATGTTCGTTGCTGAGGTAGTCACGGCGACGCGTCGACTTGCAATGGCTGCTGCTCTGAGCTGGCCGGGGCTTGCTCACGGTGCCAAGACTGTGTAACCCATCATTAGGGTTTGTTTGCATCAGACTCCTCGCCCCCACTGGCAGCTCCTTGTCTGCAACGGCCACAACCTCTTTCTATTCCTCCTCAGTTCCTGAAATTTTGACCGCCACACGACACGAATATAGCCCAACATGTCCTCACGTCAACAGAGAGTGATGGTCCAGCCCATCGTACGTATTCTTCTGTCTTATGAATTCCAAGTGCTCAACTGGGCATATCTAGAATGTTATCTTCAAAAATCTACAGCAGGTAAGTACAATAGTTTATACTCTCAGAGAAGTTCTAATCAGTGCATTAGAAAACTAAAGTTGTCATTTGGCTCTACGATAACACTGACATGCGGTTAGAAGGGCGAATCGTCGTATGTATTTTCTGAAAGCGTCTTTCCAAGATTAACACGCGTTCTAGGGATTCGATGAATTTATGAACTTAGTCATAGACGAGGCTGCTGAAGTCTATGTTAAGGACGCAAAGCCAAGGCGCGAACTAGGTGGGATCTTACTGACTCGGAATTCCAGACAAGTGCTTACAAGTTATCCACATCAAGGGCGAATTCTCCTCAAGGGTGACAACATCACGCTGATCCAACACGCGCAATAACGCAAGGGCCTAAACCCCAGTGACTCGAAGATTTGCTCAATGCGCGGAAATTCGTATGAACTTTCAAATTTCAATAAACCTTCAGATATTCCAAGACCGCGCAGAAAGTAGACTCTCCACAGATGTCGTATTTCTTGACGATGGAAACAATCAACTTCACCCTCTCCTTGCTGCCGAGGGTCTTTAGTCACTTTTCAGTATTGCTCAAACCTTTACACAACCAAATGTTACTGATACATATTCGTATTCGTGATTTGCCCATACAGCAAATAGCTATTAACAGTCAATGGGACCTGGGTGACATTTGTAGACCTAGGGGAGGACCCTGCCCATCTTCCACCTTACTCATCCGGAAGTGAGCAGACCAACTTTCACTGGAAAATGGCAAGTCCTTCGGTCGTAATGGGAGGTGTAAGGTGCATTGTTAATCTGCATGGCAGTTCTCTGCACTACAGATTGTGAATGGGCAATAGCTTCGCTAAAGACAGTGCTTGGCGACATAAGGGGCATTCAGGCTGCCGAAACTGGTTAAATTTTAGCTTGTCACAGAAAGAATTCACTAACCTTTTCTCTTCCCCATCCTACTATGCAATTCCAACAAAACAAGTGGCCGCATTCTGTGACACAGCTGTCAGTTCGCTCCTCCAGACACAGAGCGCAATTCCTGGATTGCCGAAGCTGAGGGGGAATCCTCTCTACATCCAACGCAGTCCCTTCATCGTCTTCAGCCCGCTTTACAGATTCGTCCTCGACCCCTTGCATGGCGATCACGCTTTCAATTGATTTATCATCCAGATATGCGCCCTCAGCCTCCAATGTTACCGATACATCTCTCGATTGGGACTCTTGGGACTTCAAGGACTGTACTAATCTGTAAATCAGGCGTACCCCAATCATAACCCCGAGGATGGCATATGACGGGGGTTTTGAGTGAGGGTTCTCTGGAAATGATGACAGCTGAAATCCATATAAGTGGGCGAGGGTCATCTTGAAATATGATACCCACGTTTTGAACGCCTAGGAGACGCTTTATGGGATCGTAATACGACCCCTTTAGGTAGAATATAGCCAAGTTTACTTCACTGGCTATCCGCAGTATGCTGGCGACGTTCTTGATGCAAGATGCGAGTTCGGGCTTTCTGGCGACAAAGGTGCGGTCGTTGCCAAGTTTGGCAAGAAGATATGGAGGGCATATGCTCAAAAATATGAAGCTGAGCCTCCATGAGAGCCTGGGTGGTAGACTGCCACTCCGCGAATCGTACTGCCATATATCTGTGTACTCCTCGCCCAATGTTTGAGTCGCTAGCGATAAAGCTTGGATGAGAGAGTGAACCCCTGAACGAAGCTGGCTTGCTCACCTCTGCCAGTAGTGAGTCCAAAATAAAGAAGTTTGACGAATACGTCGAGCTCTTTGTCCAATCTTTGTACCCGCCTGGTCCCTGATAAAATTCAATGCCAGTAATGTCTGGGAACAGGAAGGGACACACCAAGCCAAGCCCTCAAAACGCTCTCTGCTTGCTCCTTCAGGGACGAAACATGGAATAGATCACGCTGGTTTGCCCTGACTGAGTACTGATTAGATGGAGACAGAGTTGAGCGGGATAATATACATACTAATCTGGGCCTGCTGAGCTCGAGGAAATGTAAGGTGGCTGGAGGAGGCAGACATTGTTATTTACGCGCATTTAACCGGGAAGCTAATGATTGATGGACCGAACTCGGCAATGCTGGCAACGGGCCCTTTTACTACGTTTTCACCTGGCGCCCCACTAGAAATCCCAACAACTCGTCGTTTCTCGTCGTTTACAGCTTCAAAATGCCGCCACCACCCCAACAACATGGTCAGCAAAATGTGTCTGTCTTGCAAAAATGTTCGTGAGCTCTGTTATCGTCATACGGGCCGTCACTGACTTGGTATGCGTGGCTAGTGAAGTATGTTCTTCTGCGTAGGTTACATATATGGCAGGATTGACAATGTGTTCAGAATGGGTGCTATGATGGGTGGGGGCGTTGGACTCACCATTGGGTTCATCTTTGGTTCGTGGAGTATCATTCGGTAAGGACCAGCACAACCTGCTCATCCGACGCGTCGTTCTCACTATTCTCCAAATTCATCAGTCATGGCGCAGGCCCTCGTGGATTCATGGCAACCCTGTCGCAGTACATGCTGAGTAGCGCTGCAACATTCTCGTTCTTCTTGGCTATTGGTTCTGTATGTGTTCCCAACCATCATCATTTCTTACGCGTGTCTAACTTGGATCCAGGTCATCAGAAGCGATTCTCAGACCATGATCCCGCCACATCTTCAAGCACTGCAACTTCAACTTGCTTCCGCGGACCCAGTTCTACGTTCAAAATTTCAGGGAGCCCAGCTCATGAGAGCGCGTTGGGAACAGGAAAGGAAGCGCCAGCAACCATCCTCCAACTGATGCTGCCTTTCCGCCTCACCTCACCATTTATCATTGATATTCATCTAGCAGTTTCCGCTGTTATAATCGTGGCTTTTATTAATGCAACAACCCTTATATGACCATTTCTGACTGAACGGAAAAGAATTGGCACTGTGCTACTCAATCCAGATCACCTCGGTGAGTGCTGCCCGGTGTTTACAGTTTCCAGCGATGTATTCCATGGCTGATCACTCGCTGATTTAATAGAACCCTGAATGAGTATGCGCACCAAAACGAGAGTCTTTGAAGTAAAAAAGTTGCCACTATCCTAACCAAGTTTTGACACAACCCTTGAGTGTGAAAAAAACGAGACACGGCCATCGGAGCACGCAAATATGTAAAGTACTCTGGAACTGTCTCTGATTCATTACAATTTGCGTTAAACATACCGCTCTACCCTTGTGCCAGTATCCAGCATGGCAGCACCGGGTGAAGGGACTTTTGCGTAAACTCGTCTTCCTTGATTCTTGCATTCCGCCATCATGATGACATTCTATGCTTTAAATTTCCGCATCTGTCCAGTCCTCATATTCACTCTTCCCTCCTCTTTTCTTTGACTTCCCCCGCACATCGTATCCCTTAACCTTGACATATTTTCTGCCTCGACAACAATGGGTCAGAACGAAGTTCGTCAGATTGTCGTGGATGCTGTGAGTGATCGTTTTCCTTGCGTCCAACATCTCATGGCTAACCGTGATGAACAGATATTGTTCGATATGGACGGGTAACGTTACCGATGCCTCACGCGCAGTTTGACGTCGTTGACGCTGCTTCTTTACAAAGGACGTTGATAGATTCTACCCCAGGGGTTCTGAAAGCATGGGAAACTTTCTCTAGGGATTACTCATTGGGAGACTCTTTGGCCATTGCGCACGAGACTCATGGAAGAAGGCTGTATGACACGTTGAAAGAGTACTGCAAAATAGATGAAGAAAACAAATTACAAGTCAGTACACCATCAGAAACGATAATTGATGCTTACTTGTGCCTTCCTGTAGGAGGAAATAGATCGCTTTGAAAATGAAGTGATCCTAGGTGGACCCGTCGCACTCCCCGGTGCATTGGCACTGCTAGAACAGGTTAGTTTCCGCGCAGGATTGCCCAGTTACCCTCGTTAACGCTGTCCATCAAAAGTTGAACTCGATTGGTGCTAAATGGACGATCGTGACCTCGGGTGAGCATTATTGAATGACGTACAATACCCTCTAAAAACATATCGTAACATTCTCTAGCTTCGAACAAGTTTGCATTCAAAGCTTTAGAAAGAGCTGGCCTTCCACAACCTGAAGTCGGCATCATTACCTCCAACGATGTCGTGCGGGGAAAGCCTCATCCTGACCCGTATCAAGCCGGGGCATCATTATGCAAAGTCGACGCTGAGAACTGTCCGTAGCATCCACGAATTTTGTACAGCGTTCGTCTAATCACTTGCAGCAGGCTTGGTTGTCGAAGATGCAGTGTCGGGGATAAAGGCTGGGAAGGCAGCCGGCGCTCGCGTCCTTGCTGTTTGTACTTCCACGACGAAGGACCGCCTCCTGGCTTCGGAGGTGAAGCCTGACGATATAATCTCAAACCTCGAACAGTGCGTAAGATTCTCCTCGACTCAATCGGCATAATGCACTTACAACTCAATCACAGCATCAAAGTGGTAGTTACAACAGAAGGTCATCTGGACATCAAGCTCCCTGCCGCGACCCATTAAAGACACGAATATCATACAGTGATATCTCTGCCGTTTACAAGTTGAGATAAGATGCACCCAAGCTCGAGTGAGTGTTGTGGTAGGCTGTGCTTCGGAGATTTACCAGTTCCTCGGGCACGTATGTGCACGTCTTGATTCCCAAGCTCACCGTGAAAGGCGCTTGATCAGCAGTTTCAAGACAGATTCTTGATTATTTGCCAACAAGTTGTCCGGAACATAGCTTTTTGGTGCCCTTGAGGACATTACATCAAACCGCACTCGGATGTCAGCAGTAGAGCCTTGCGTGCAACATTAAACGCTGGGCAACGGTTGTCACGTTACCAACACAAGGACCACTGTCCCCGAGACACCCTTTGTGTGTAGGCCAGATCCACAATGGTTATTGCTGTGGCGCTGCTCGGAAAACAGGGGAACAGGGGAACAATTGCTATATTATAAAGGTCAATGGGAAGTGCCACCGTTCTTCAGTCCTTTGCTCAGTCTTATTTCGTTCTACCTTCTTTCTCTTTTCCCTTCCACTTCCCTTTTTTTTCTGCACGATCCGTGATCGTTTGCACAGTAGCCCCTCACTCGACAGTTCAATTTCCAAGTCGATTTTGGTTTTCTCTCCTTGATTCACCCTATCCATTCATTTGCCTCATCGACATGCGTGCTTTCATCGTCCTGTCTGCTGCCGCTCTGGTTCTCGCTCGCCCTGAGCTCAGTCGGAGACAAGCTTTCCTCTTGAAAAACGGTCAGGATGCCATTGCTCAAAAGTTTGTACTTGCCACTAGGTTGCTGATTGTCCAGTACTAACGATGGGCCATGGATAGTCAACAGTTCGCCGCCTTGACTGCCAACTCTCCTTGTAACGCTGGACAACAAGCCTGTGTCAACAACGGCTTCGCGCAGTGTGTTGGTGGTCGATTCGTAGTTCAAGGATGCGCCGGAGGAACCGTGTACGCACCGCTCATAGCTCCCAAACACTTCAATTTTGATAACATTTCTCCAGCTGTGCTGCTCTCCCTCAGACCGGTGGCCCCGGAACAGCCATTGCTTGCACCACTGCTGCTGACCGTGATGCTCGTATCGCAGCAGTATGTTCTGTTCCCCTTTTACTTCCTAGCTGCCCCTGTTAACTGAGAGTTTCGTAGACTGGCGCAACTGGAGCTGGTAATGGTAACAATAACCAGCCTCCCGCTGCTCCTCCCGCTGCTCCCCCTGCTGCTCCCCCTGCTGCTCCTCCTGCTGCTCCCCCTGCTGCTCCCCCCGCGAACCCTCCTCCTGTAAGTTGAACTGCATGTGCTCGCATTTTCTCTGCGGCTAACCGCGTCCACTTCGCAGAACAACAACAATGGCGGCAATGCTCAGACCTCACTGAGTAAGGATGATTTACGTGATGGATGAGGCAACATTTGCTGATATCTGCCATTCTAGCACTGGATAACGCAGTCATTGCGCGAGGATTTGCTAACGATGGGCAAGATGTGCCTTCGGCGGGTAAGTCGTTCCTGTTCCACCAGTGATCCGTTTGACCTAAGCTGCGCTTTTCCAGGCCAAATTGCATCATTGACATCCACCAACAATTTCATCAACTTCTGTTTGACTGTCAATCTTCCCTTGACAGATGGTAAGCAGATTGAAGATGGATCCTGCAACCCAGCGCCTATGGGTGTGATCGCGGCCAAGTCCAGGATGCCTACCTCCAAATTCGTTTTCCCCCCCAATGGCGCTACTGTCGCAGCTCGCCAGCCATTCCTCATTGAGATGGCCATTCAAAACTTGGAGACTGGCAACTTCGTCAATGCTCAACAGAACTACTTCTCCGCACCTCAGCAACTTAACGCGCAGGGCATAATCCGGGGCCACTCTCACGTTGTCATTCAAAAGCTCGATTCGCTCGCTCAGACTACCCCCGCTGACCCTACTCGGTTCGCATTCTTCAAGGGTCTCAATGCCCCTGCTGCGAACGGCATTTTGAACGCCGAGGTTGGCGCTCCTGGTCTCGAGCCCGGTTTCTACAGACTGTCTTCCATCAACACCGCCGCTAACCATCAACCGGTCTTGGTTGCTGTTGCCCAACACGGTGCCCTCGATGATGCCGTATACGTAAGTGCAGTTTCCTTCATCCTCTTCGGGGTTCTCTAACGACCGTTCTCACAGTTCACCGTCCAATGAACGGATGATTGGGAGAAGAATTAAAGGGCGATAGTTTTAAAACCGTCCTTTAGCTACTTGCATACCACTTTATACCACTGCATATATTACATTCGCATTCATCTCTGGATAATCTAACCACCATCTTTTGAGATTTACTTGGGGGGTTCAGCATCCTCAAGGGGAGGTGGGCCATCATCGTCGGAGTCATCTTCATCGTTATCGTTTCCACTGAGATCGCCGGTACCACCGCCGAATGCACTTGGATCGAAACCTCCAGCACCCATCTGAGCCATCATCTGAGTTGTCGAGTGAGATGGGGTTCCGACTGATATTTGTCTTCGTGACTTACCTGGTTGATATCCATGCCACCAGCTCCGCCACCGAAACCACCCATACCACCCATACCACCCATACCCGGCATACCACCCATGCCACCCATACCTGGCATTCCACCTTCTTCCTCTTCGGGAACCTCAACAGCACCGCTTTGCTCATCCTCGTCAACCCATTTGCTGAAGTCGGTCTTCAAAAATGCGTTTCGGACTTTTTCTTTCGTCAGACGCGGCCAGTATTCTGCCTGCGCCTCCTTCTTGCGGATGACGGCGGTAAAGCTTCGCGTCGTCAATTTGGAGGTCGATTCCTGTAGACCGTCAGACTTCGCGCCAGCTTCCTAGCATGAAACGACGTACTTCAGGGACTACATCCGCGAACAAATCAAGATCAAATGCAAACTCTTTCTCGGGGATGTTCTTGGTCACACTGCGCATTCATTTATTGGTAAAAAATAAGAAAGCAACGACAACTGAAGGCACTCACTCTCCGACCTTGGCTTTGAAGCTAATCGAAGTTTGGGTCAACTTGTATTCAAGGGTAGGGGGTTGGATGTCGGGGAGGTTGACAGTGAGATAGATGATGTTCTTGAACACGAAAGACGCGTCAATGACATCAGATAACGATAGATCGATGAACATACGTTTTGAGCTTCTGACTCTGAGCTTCGCTGAGCCCAAAGGACCTCTGGATGTTGAACCATTGTGAATGTAGTTGTGATAGGGCAAAAACAGTGGGGAAGTTCTATTTGAGTGTGCCTGGACAAGCTGTGGAACCGTCCAGAAACTTTGAGAGTACCAGAATCAGATGCTTAGTCAGCTAGACTCCCGTGACGGGGCGACAGGCAGACAGTGTACAAGCCTTCCTTCTGGACATAACGATGTGGTTCGTACTTTTCTAATGGCTTGAATAATTCACTATTAACTGTCTCAATAGGTGTACACGATGGTTCTTGCCGTTGTTGCTGTTGCCGTTGCCTACAGCACCAGCGTACTTTTTGATTTTGTTCCTATTTTCGTTGACACTTCATGCTAAACCATGGTAAGTGTCTAATCCGCTTCCAGTTTCCGGAAATTGACCACCCAGCAACTCACCAGCTTCTACTGCATTGTTCTCCTCACCACACTCTTTGTCTCTTCCTGCTACTGGCAGCCGTTTCCGCTTGAAACTTCACTCTCAACCCCATGGGGAGACAACATCACAACTTTTGCGGACGCACTGCGTTCAGCGCTTTCTCCGAACTACACCGAACCTCTTCCTACCACGATACGACCTGCTGACCGCTGCTGGTGCGATCTGATGTCGGGCAGCTTCTTCCAGCCCTTCAACGTCTCCCGCTGGGAACATCAGAGCGTCGTCCGGCTGCGAGACGAACTTGAACGAAGGCAGCAGGATGTTTTGCAAGATTCTTCCTCGTTCAACAGCACAACTACACCCACAGAATTTGATACGGATAGCACCCCACGAAAGACACGTTCTCCTCTCGACCGCCACCCGCTTCTATCCTTCCACATACCTAGTCTCAAGTTCCCCACCTTCCGGAGTTTATGGTCTGCGACTCAAGTACCAGTATCAGAAGATCCGTCCTTCTCCTCGGCACCTGCAACTCCTACTCCGGAGACAAAACCTGCACCCGGGCCATTGAGCAGTTTCTTGCCGTTCTTGCAGAAAGAATACGACTTGCGACCATATGGTCTCGATTTGATTATTGACTTTCGTTGGACTCAGCCATAGTACCAGCCTTTTTCAGGCCATATGACCTTGTACTGTAGAAAACCAATAGACGCGAGCAAGACGAATTGAATCATGATGTCAGTGTTCGTGTGCGGCTTGAACGCCGTGAGAAACCGTAGAAGAGCCGGAATGCCGCTGTTCCTGCCCAGTCTTTCAAGTTCTCTGAACACCGGCACTTTCACCTCCAAAATTTGGCGCACATCTTCCTCTCATTGTATCGTCGTCCTCGACGCTTTCTAGAGTCGCTCGGCTGGCTGTCGCACTTCACGTATGGCTTCCAATTCGAGGAATAAGTCTCTCAGAGATGGCCAGGGCATGTTGGGACAAGACTCGTCGGTAAACGAAACCACAGCCGGACTCAGCAAGTTGGAGCTCGTTCAGAAGGCGTTCATGGCTCCTTTTAGCCACAAGAAGTCGGATTCAACAAGGATACTTTCAGACTGTAATGTTTCTGTTTAACCTTTGCTGTCGTGTCCCCTCCGTCGTCTAACGAACGTCACTTTCCGTCGCAGTGGCCCCCGTCATCATGACACCACGTATGATCAACTCTGCAGCAACCGTACACGCCAGGCCTCGGTCCTCTCTCATGTCGACACCTTCAAACAGCTCTAAAATGGATTTTGCGACTCTCGGACGTGCACCGCTGCGGTTTGGACTGGGTTCGAAACGTATAACTTCCGGGGACTTGCAAATTATCGAAGCAACAGACGAACTGCTTCAAGTCGAAGTTCCAGAACCAAACGGCGTCGCCTCGGATGTTAGCTTGTTTCGTGGATTCACCGCTACCATCCCGACTTCTGATCAAAGCCGGATACGAAGGAGACAGATGCGAAACGTGGAGACACCAAAGCTGGGTCTGAAGAATCTAGGACTCAGTGCAAGAGGACTTTTGACTGAAGAGGAAAGTCACGATGGGCAAAGCGTGGCGAGTGAGGAGGACATGGTGGTCATACCTCACTACAAGAAGAAAAAGGGCAGAGAAAGCCTAAGCGCGCAAAAGCGACTTGGCAAGGATGAGTTAACACGGCAAATCTCTGAAATCATGAGAGACAAAGAGAACATACACGTTCGAAGAGTAAGTCCTTCACTCCCCCCCGTCTACCGGGGCTTACCTGAGTCAGAGTCTCGTTAGCGGTGAAATCGTCGAAATCAACCACAAAATTCGGGCATTAGAAGAGGTCAGGGGCAAGCTAGAACATAACCTTCTCAGGCTGCAAGAGGAAGATCTGGAGTTGGATGATGAATGTGAGTGCCTGCTTAATACTGCCATTATCTATCTTTGAATGGCGCCTTTAGTGGAAGGAGTCAAGGAGCGGATGCGATTTGAAGAGTATGCATCCCATCCTTCCCCGCAGGTTCAGGGTACTCTCCACCTGCCGCCAAGTTCACGAAGACGGAAAGGTTGGTCTTGTACCTGTTAATCCAAGCACATACCCTCAACGCCTCTCCAGGACCCTCCTTCCTTCCCTCCGAACACGACGAGCTTCCTCCGGGTGTCGCATTCATGGTACATGCGTTTACGTGTATTCACCGGGCAGGGCTAACTATTGATTTCTTTCACCAGACATTGGATAGCCACACCACACCAATATCAGCGCTCGACTTTTCCGAACCCTACGGTACCCTGGTAACTGCCTCAGAAGAAGACGCTCAACCTCGCGTCTGGGATCTGTTGACAGGGACCGAGATCGGTCGCTTGAGGGGACACATTGGGGCAGTTAAATGCCTCCAGGTGGAAGATCACGTCTGCCTGACTGGCGGCGAAGATGGTAACATCAGGCTCTGGGATTTGCGCAAGGTAGATGAAGACGACGGTTGGGGACTGGGAGAACCTGATCGTCTACCGGACGTGGTCGAAGAAGACGAAGAGGCTGAAGGTCATGACTCTGGCTTGATTCGGAGCGAACCAGAAGGCACAAGCCCCAAGGACGGTGCTTGCATCCGGGTACTAGAAGGGCACAGCCGTGCTGTTACCGCATTGTATTTTGAAGACGAGTGCCTCGTAGGTCTCTGTAAATATCTTACCGAAACTCTCATGACCATCATTTTTAGGTAACCGGTGCTTCAGATAAAACCTTGCGGCAATGGGACTTGAACACCGGCCAATGTGTCATGACGATGGATATCCTGTGGGCAATGTCGCATCCACCAGCGTCGTCGGGGGCCTCTATGGGCATGTCAAACTCATTTGTATCCCCGAATTCGGTGTGGGAGACTGGCCAAGACTTTGTTGGCGGTGTTCAGTTCTGGGGCTATGGTCTTGTCAGCGGTAGTGGGGATGGTGCAGTCCGAATGTGGGACAGTAAGTGTCACTGTGTTGCTACCGTTGGACAGATGCCCATGCTCCTCTGTTTTAGTGCGCACTGGCCAAGCTCACCGAACGCTACTGGGACATACTGGTCCCGTAACATGCCTCCAATTCGATGAACTCCACATTGCTACAGGTAGCTTGGACAAGACATTGAAGATCTGGGATCTCCGAACGGGCAGTATTTTCGAAACACTGCACTTTGATAATCCGGTAACCTCCTTGCAATTCGATACAAGGAAGATTGTTGCCGCCACTGGTGACAATGGCGCCAAGGTGAGTGCACAGAAGGAAACCATCGTGCTCCTACTAACGAATGTGAACGTCCCGTAGATCTATAATCGCACAACTAACCAGCAGACTACGTTGATTACTAACGGACACACAAAACCAGTAGAGAAGTTGCGGTACATGGATCGCTACCTCGTTACAGGAGGGAGGGATGCGGCGGTCAAAATATGGTCACTATAAAGTACAATCGACCCTTGGACTATAATAAAGGGTTTTTAATGGTTTTGAACATGTTCAGTTCTTAGCCAGCTCTGGGCGTGTTAGTATTTAGAAGAAAAGGACTCGAACATGTTTGAAACTAACATAGTGGGATTGCGATGAAAAGCATGAGGTACCCGTGTGCGCTACAGATGTATGATATAATAGCCCTATGTAAGCCCAAGTACTACTGTCGCCCGAAGACTCTTTATTGAACTCCGAAGAACAGGTTCCGCGCCGTTCTCGTTGACGATTTCCATGTACTCTTCTGTCCGCAAAGCACTGGTCTTCCAGCCCCAGCTCTGGCTGACCGAAAACACGTCAGGGGCACTTGTGAACCGCATATGCGAAGACCCCGTCGCGCTAGGACAGGAAATACTAAAGTAAGCGGAAATCGCCGAGCGGGGATCTCTGTAAGGCTGAGTGGGGGTGGTAGGAATAGAGGTATATGGTAACGGAATGGATGTGAAGCTCTGGCTTCCGTGATTCCCAGGCATGGACGAAAGGGGCGAAGACGGAGGAGATGCAGAGGAAGGAGTGTTGATACGACCCAACCCAGTGCCAATGAGGCTGTGTGAAGAGTGTAGTGTGGGTGAAGCGAGCGCCATCCCGGCGAATGGTGGTCCAATGACGGGAGATCTTGCGGATATTGAGACTCCGGAGGGTGCCTCTGTCTTGTTAAAACTACCTTCTTCTGAGAGAGCTTTTGAAAAGGAGGGGTATGGTGCGCTCGGGGACGGTATAGGCTCGATCGTAGATTGTCGATGCAGATAAATTCCGAGTTGAGTCTGACCTTTCTTCTTCACTATTTGGATGTAGATATTGAACAGACTTCCGGCATGCCAGATGGTCTGTGAGTGAAGCCGCGACTTTTCCTTGAGAGTGTCTATATCCCAGAATTCTACTCCGAATCTGGCAGGAGGGAATGGGGTAAAGCGACGTTTTCCTGCCGGGTCAACTGCTAAACATTCACTAATACTGTATCTTTCTCCTCTGAGGCCAAAGAATGTCTCCTCCGAGCATGATAGTCTGACATCACTCTGAACGGAGACCTTGTGCGAGGATCCTGATTTGTTGGTACTCTGCCTTGCATAGGG
The DNA here is from genome assembly GCA_004369085.1 of Coprinopsis marcescibilis. Taxonomy (NCBI): domain Eukaryota; kingdom Fungi; phylum Basidiomycota; class Agaricomycetes; order Agaricales; family Psathyrellaceae; genus Coprinopsis; species Coprinopsis marcescibilis. The sequence continues at coordinate 811,708 of ML210146.1, read as the reverse complement.
CACGGGAGAATGAGAGAACTTGAAAAGATCTTCCATCGAAACAGATCCATCCGAGCTCCCTTGAGGGTCGTTTCCGTTGTCGCCTAGCCGGACGGAAGAGTCGCTGAGAACAGGATAATATACTTCGTGAACGTTGCCTTTAGCAGGTGAATTCTTCAAATCGGTGGTCAGGACTGCGATTCCAAGCTCCTTGTCTCGGGGTGGTGGGGACGGCGTCTGTCCGGGTAAGCCTGGGGGCCGATAGGTGATTTGGTGCCGCAAGAGCGACTGACTCCAAAGGGCTGTCTGCAATACTTGCATGGGCACGTAAGGTTCGTGTGTGGTTGACGATACATCACTGGAAATAGCGATGATGTCCTCGACCGACTGTTTGTCAGAGCATAAATGGAGTGAACACAGTTGCATAGACTACTGCTCACCATATTGGCGTAATATATACCAGTGTCAAACATTGTTCTCCAATGCCTTTCTTCGCTCGGAGATATTCCGTGACTTCGTCGTAGTTCTACTACTGCCCTAGCGAAATCGTACCGCGCACGTTCATTTTTAACAAAGAACGCGTCTGCTGAGACTAAAGCAGAGACCCACGACGCGTCCAACCCTCCTCGTCTCCATACAAGAGGGCCGTAAGTCGAGGCAACTTCCAGGCTGTAGTAGCCCTGTGGGTGTTCCAAGGCCTTTATTGGTCGTTCTGGTGCACCTTCATCCCGCTGCTCAAGTGTCAGGAGGTCTGACGCCCAACGAACAAGCCAACATGCGCAGGCTTCCCCAATCTTGTCCGAGATAGCCCCGTAATGGTGAGACGAAGTACCGGATTCATCATGCGACGAATCAGAGCTTCTGGAGCCTTCGAAAACCTCTGACAAACCGCCATCAATGCTGATTGTAGAGACCTTGGAGGTCATGCCGGATAATTCTTCATCCGCAGATACGGGGGTGGACGTGATGGGGAATTCGTGTTCCAGGATTTCGGCAACACCCTCGAGACCGGCAGCAGCGTCGGGGTCTGCCCATAGCGGCGGGGTGTAATCGATTGATCTTCCCAAGGCGAAGTTTAGGTAGTGTATCACTGTGTAGGGGTTTATGGTCTTGAAGATCAGGGACAGAGCCTGAGACGCCACAGTTGGTATAGAGAGGTAGATGGAAGTCGCAAGAAGTGACAGAAGGAAGCGAGGGGTGGCTGGGTGGGAGCCGTTTGGGATAAGTTCTGAGCATAGGCCAGTGGTAAAAGACGGGGATAGCGGTTGTGAAGTGGACGGAACGAGAGATTCAGGGAGGTGCAGTGATGGCCCACCACCATAAAGTCTGGATAGACATATTCTGAGCACAAAGTTAGGTCACTGGACTTTTAATTCGCCATAGTGAGCAACCCACTCAAAAGCTGTGCGTCAAATGAGAAAAGCCAAGCAAACCAGAGATAACACATTGCGCACCTGCTCTTGTGATATTCGTGTCGTCGAAGATGATGTCAATTTGACCAGCTCCTCGCGAACGAGCATGAGACTGAGATGCCTCTCTAAAGTCAGATGTAAACAGCGAGCGAAAGAAGTCCTGCAAACATGTTATGAGAGACTTGAACGGACAATGTGCATGATGCGACATACTGATTGTATTAGAACAACACGATGGAGCTGGTAAACGGCGTGCCATCTGCCGGAGACGCGCAGGGCAACGTCTGCGGTGCTGCCCTGAATAAAAGATGAGTAGAGATGAGACTGAATATCGAATGGACTGAGGGAGAAGCCAGAGGACATGGAAGTGGTAGACAAGGCCTTGCCTGCTTGTGCTGATGTGTATTGCCCCTGTACTAAGCAACATCATGCCAATAATGATGTGCTATTTTTGGATGACGGCTGTTGGCCCCTGATCGTTGTTTGCAACCCTGACCATGGCTTACTCTCAACCTCATCCTCGACTTTCTGTTCTCTCAAATTCATCCCATTCTTCGGCTGAACATCTGTCACCGACAGCGAGCTCGACAAGGTTCTCATTGCCCACAGCGCCCTCAATACATTCCCAGCTTTCCACCCAGAAAGTTCCTCTCAATCGACCAGGGCCTAGTATTTATGACAGGCCCCTCAACAAATCTCGAGGGGCAGAGGTCTCCGTGTCGGCCTTTGCTTTTCTTTTATCGGAAATCGTCCAGTACACACAAAAACGCGTAAATGGCATTAACGATCTCGAACGAAGGTCTTTATCCTTCTATATCAGTGTCACTCCGGATTGACGTATTCGTATTGGTTCAGATTAAACACACTGGGCTACCGCATCGGCGTGCGTGTTGTGGAACTCATGCTCTGGCGTTCGGAATCGTCCTCAAAAACACCCAAACGCGAAGTCCGGCTGTTGCCTGTTCTCATGATGATTCATTCTCAGGTCTGGAAAGCTGTCTTCGGCAAGGCTGCAGATGCAATCGAGAAGAGTGTCGAAAATGCGGACGAATGTCAGATCAGATAGTTCTTTCAAGTGAAAGAGACAAAGAAACTTACCATTTGCTTCCAGACATGATCATTGACAATGACCCGGTCATCGAGCGACATATCTCCGTTCCTCGGGATCTGAGCCAGCTTAGTTGCTCCTCCTTCACCGCAGGCATTGTCGAGGCAGTCTTGGATGGTCTGGGCTTCGTGAGTTGGTCTGTGCCTCTATACCGTTCTACTCTCACATGCATACCAGCCGGCCAGAGTCACAGCTCACAGTACTCCGCTGGCCCAGTTCCGGTCGCGGACCACCATCCTGATCAAACTCGAAAAGTCGGTCCTAGAACGAGAAGAGCTTTTCAAATGATAACGATGATTGTTGTTATCTGTATCACTGTGTCCATTTCATACATGATTTGTCTGGCATTGTGTCAACGCCGTACTTGATCCGGAGTCTCATGCTTTGCCCTTATCAACTCTGGTTATCAGGCACTATTTCTCCAGTCCGTGACTCTTGAACTCTACGCCACTACGCAGTCTGACAATGGTTTCTATCAACACCATACATATTTCCCCATCTCTGCTCAATTCGTCCTGCGCTTGGTCATCGGACCTCGGAAACTTGCAGGAACTGTATGCATCGCCGTATACGGGCGCAATCACAACACGCACCGCGACCTTGAATGGGTTCAAAGAGGATCAAACCCACAAGGTAACGTACTTTCGGTGGATCGACAAAGTATCATTACAGGCAGATCTCTGCTGCTAGGTTGCATTTGCCGCGAATACGGTATCCACGATAAACTCCTATGGGTATTCCCCGCACCCGCTGTCCGACTACCTTGAATGGGTAGAGACCATTCTTCTCGGAGACGGTCCGAACCCCCAGAAGCCAATAATTATCAGCATCACGGCACCGACTGCAGAGGAATTGCAGGTCATGGTTGCCGCCATCCAGGACCTGAGGGATAAATTGAAGGACAAAGGCACGGTTTCCAGGATAGCCATCGAACTCAACACGTCTTGTCCGAACATCCTCAAGGCGTCTCCGTCTGGTTATTCATTTCCCTCCCTTGTGCCGCTCTTACGGGTTCTCGTCGACGCGTTCTTCAAGGACAAGTCTTTTACCATCGGTCTTAAGTTGCCCCCGTACACATACAAAGAGCAGTATGTCCAAGTATTGGAAACTCTCAAAGGACACGCGACAAGCGATTATCCTTTACCGATCTCGTTTTTGACGTGTACGAACACGCTCGGGAGCTCGTTGCTGTACCCAGGCCAAATCTTATCGCCGGGGGACGCGGACGCAGTGTACGCGGTTCCTACCGGACTCGGAGGATTGGCAGGGGAGCTACTACATCCGTTAGCGCTTGGGAACGTGTTTAGTTTCGCCAATTTGCTTCGGGGAGCCAAGGCGAGATTCCCAGAGTTGTCGAGCCTCAAAATAATTGGCGTGGGAGGTGTGACGTCCAAGGAAGCAGCAAAGAGAATGCGAGATGCAGGCGCGGATGCCATCGGATGCGCGACCCTATACGGACGGGAAGGCGTAAAGGCATTCGAGATATTATCTACATGATATCATCCAAAGTGTGGATTTTCTCCGTCTATACGGTCATGAACGAAGATTGATGATTGTGAATTGCTGGATGAAACTTCTTTTGTTACCCCCGCGACATAAAAACGGCATAAAAATAACGACGAGAAGGTGATTGCTCGAAACAAAGACTGTTGGGAAAGATAGGTAAAGAGAGACAAAGACCAGAAAGAAGCAGGAATAGAGTGGGAATGACAAGTCATAACAAAGGAGACCGCGTGATGGCTCGAGAAGCGCCCTCGAAACCTAATAGGTTGCGAACGTGAACGCATTGTTCCATTGAATGGGCTCAGCCCGGATGCTGGCATCTGACATTGGGCCAGGAAGGGGCTGAACCGAATTAACCTCGGGTTCGCAGACGCCAAACGCAGAGTACAGTCGCCCTGTCGACAGAGTCGATAGGGGGTAACTGGCAGCAGCGTAGGATGTATGACCAGAGTTTTGCGCGGACTCTAGTTCGAGTTCAAAGCCCTGTAGCGAGTCGGAGATCTGCGAATGTGGTGCGGAATATGTAAGGGAGTGAACCGGCTCCGGTTCGAAGGAAAGATGATTTGCGACGGAGGAATAATTTGATATGGAATTCTCAACCGTCTTCGGTGGTCGAAAGGGTGAGCCTTGCAAAAAAAAATCATACGCAAAAAACTCTCCCTAGACGGAGGTTAGTACCGGGACATACGCAGAAGCGACGACTGCTCACGGCTGGGGATACTTCTGGGGAAGACGAGGGGCTGGTCGAGTCGTCCTCAAGAGAGAGTGGGGGAAGAAGGGGACTTCTGAAGGGTGGATCTTGTGTGCAGCTGGGGAAGGAAGAAACCTGGCTCCCAAGAAGAGATGGACCGTCGTCGCCTTTAGGCCTTTCGGTAGAGGGGCATTTGAGCTTGCGGTCTGCCTTTTCGAGCTCGTAGCCCTGTTTGCCGGCAAGCAAAAGGTCGGCCAGTTGCTCGCATCGGAGAAGGTCTTTAACACCGTTGCGCTTGACGTTCCTTTTTATGGGTTTCTTGGTACGAGCGGTAGGACAGAAACGATACCCAGGATGCTTGATTCCGTGCTCAGCCTTCTCGAGCTCAGCTTTGCGGCGCCAGACATCCTTGTCAACCTCGGACATCTTGTTCCAGCAGTGACCGATGATACGGCTGATGTGCCTGTGGTCGTGCTCGACGGTTCGGGCAATTTTTGCCTCAGCCCAGAAGGCAGAGCGAAAGATCATGAACGCGTTCCGAGGACGAGGAACGCGCTTTTGAGGAGACGCGGGGTCCTGATGGGCTGAAGTGGGCGTCGACTGTGATCTGGGGCTGCCAGATGCAGAAAGAGTGGCAATCTGTGCGGCAGTGAGCAAGGACATGTCTAGACGAGTGCTGGCATTGCCAACGACTGAGCGAGGCTGAGAATAAGTAGAGTCTAGACATTGTACAAGTCAGCGAAGATGATGATGTCAGTGGAGAAGACATACGGATGATAAAGTTGTCAGGAAAGAGGGAGTATGAATCCATTGTTTGGGGAAAGACCTGGCCTAGACGACATGTTGGGTATGGATTTATAGGTCTGGCGAATATTCATGACTGGCGTCTGCGAGCATACTATTTCATCCGGTCACAGTTCAAAGGGGCCAAGGAACCGATCACACATAAACCCAAATTGGCTCCGTCTTTCCTCTTTCGGACCCTCGACATCGTCACATCTGTCACAGTCCAAATCGGGTCTTCTTTCTTTCGCATCAGCTGTATGTGGTATTAGGTAAGCAGTGTCGGTTGCGCTGATCGCAGAAAACTTGTGCGCTGCGAGCACAACATATCAGTACTACTACTAGAGTCATGCCAGTCATCCTTAATCATGCTTCAGGCAGCGCCAATCCAGCAACTTCATCTTCTGCACTGTGGGCATATATTAAACCTGCTCTTGACCACATCGTAAAGTCTCCATCCAATGATCCAAATGGCAAGGCACCAGCCATCGACGTGGTCCTGTACTCCGGAATTCATTCCGCGTGTTACAACTAGTACGCTGGTTTCTTACTCGTACCGTATCCATTTCCTTATTCTCTCCATTCTATTAGCTTTACCGCACAGAGTGAGGCCGCTTCAGCTGGTTCTTCAAACAGAGGCAAGGCGCCGGCAAGTGGGTCCGACATTTATGAGAACCTGGACAGGTATTTTCAAGAAGTCTGTCAAGAAATTGCCCTCGGCGCTCCAGAAGACGATCCTTCATTGGTCCATTATCTAGTTCCCGCCTTCAACCGCTACTCTGCAGGTGCCCAGTCTTCTAACAGGCTCCTTAGCTATATCAACCGTCATTATGTCAAGCGTGCCGTCGATGAAGACCGGGGATGGCTGCGCCTCAACGACATCCTCGAACCTGTATCCAAAGCCACCTTGGCCGATGACACCAGAGAGAAAATATCAAGGCGTCTCAAGGAGAAGCGCAACGACGAACTTCAGCGGTGGGGCTACTCTGAAGGCGACTCAAATGAACGGCTTTCCTTCGCAGAAAATTGCTCCGAAGCAGCCAGTCCTCCAGACCGTATTGTCCCTGTAATCTCCCTCGCCCATCGCAGGTTCAGAATCGAAATCATCGAGCCAATGCTTCTCGCTCCAAAGGCTAAAGGGTCGTCCAAGGCCAAACATCGAATACCAAAAACACCAAATGGCGCAGCTCCGTATCGTCCCAAGGGACGACTTGCGCGTGCAGTGCAGGCTGTGATGACTGCTGAAGATGTCGAGGAATCCGAACGACTGCAGCTTATCACTAGCCTTGGTACTTCGTTACAGACGATCGGAATTCGCCCTGACCACCAGTTACGGAAGCGAATAGAAAAGTACCTATCCAGTCCCGAGTCTCGTCCCCAGAAGAAGGCCTCCAGCTCTGAAAAGACATGAACTCTTGTTGCATTTGTTTTACTGCATGCCAGCAGCCATCGCCGATGTATTATCTACTAGTACATTCCCGATATTGATACCATTAGTAGCTGAACTCTCGGAGCAGTCTATTTACTGTTCCGTGACTGCGTCACTGCATTTCCATCTTATTGTCCGAGTTGGTCATTGTAAAGTCTGCTGGAAAGCTCATATCCGCTGTACCTTGGGCGTCAGAGAAAAAGTCTCCCTCCAAAGAAAGATCGATGTTGTCGAAATTGAATTCAGAATCGGTTAGGGCCTGTGAGTTGCCATCCGCGGTTGTCTGGGAAGAAAAGGTGGCCAGCAGTGAACCGGGGGAAGATACAGTGTTATCTAGTGTGTTGCTTCCACTAGGACCTCCTTGGTTGGCGTCTGATCCCAACTCAGATAGCACACTGTCGTGCTGAGAGACATCACCGAAAAAGTTGGTTTCGTCTTCCCCGCTGGACCCAAATAGACCATCAGTAGGCTGCATAGATTCTTGTGTTGGACCTGCGGAATCTGGATCGTCGCCGAACAATTCAGTCATATCCAGATCCAAGTCCAGTTCGATTGGTGCGTCTGCAGAGCCCCCTGCCACACTGTTTCGTGATCCATCATGCATTACATCTGGGAGTGTGAGGTCGATATCCGCGGGGTGAGAAGTGCTGTCCGTGTTGGTTGTGTCGAACATGAAATCTGGTATCTCGCTTGGGCCTAATGCACGAGCTGACTTGGGAGCCAAAGTCACCGGGGATGCTAATCCGCTTTGGAAGATGGCACTGTCCTCTCCGGCACTCATGCGGAACGAGACCGAAGAGAGGTCAAGCTTGTGTGGGAAGGCAGGTCGGTGCAAAGATGAGATAGAAACAGCAGAAGGTCTTCTGCCTAGATGGGTCCCTGAGACAGGCGAGCTGCCTTGCAGGCTTGAGGCACTCTCTTCAGACTTTAGAGGCGGAGTGCCTGAGTCTTCTGGGGGTATGTCGACAGACATCTGGTCTTGATCCTGCTTCGAAAGTAGTGCACGTCTTTCGTCTTCGATGCGTTTCTCTTCTCTGGCCAGGTCACGTTGGAAAACTGCGAGAGCGCGTAGCTTTTGATTGGAGATCTTCGATTAGGTATGTTTCTTTGAGAGAATGCCTACGCAAGACACGCACAACTTTGGCTTCAAGAGAGTCGCAGATCTGGTCATAGCTCTCTATTTCACGACTGATGGCTGCAGTCACTGAACGAGGTGGTTGGATACGTTGCTTGCTATTTAGCGAGTCAAGATTGATGTCTTCCATCTATTTGCCAACCTACTGCTTAGCTTGAGTCGAATAGTAGAACTTGTAGACTAAGCCTGTTTGTGCTGCGACATTCTGGTTGCCTCTGTTAATGTATTGCGGCCGCTGGAGGACCAGATATAGGCACCTACCTTGACGCATTTCAACAACCCATCTATCTCTGGTTCAAGAATGACTTTTGGACCTGTATTCAGAGGTCCTGCTGGAGCTTGCGTAGGCAACGGCGGGGGCGGCATCATAATGGCATCCTCTAGGTCTTTGGCCGTTTTATCTGGCTTATTAGCTGGTACCTGAGGCACTGGCTGTGGAGAAGCCATGTTCTTAGTGGTGGTTGTGATCAGAGTTGCTGCCATCAAATACTTGAGCGTCCGAATTGGTAGGGCCTGTTTTGCTCTCAATCACAAGTTCCTTTTCGCCTTCTCTAGACATGCATAATCTCCAGCCTCTGGAGTCTTATTTCTTACTCTGATACCCTAAATTCTGCAAACAGATGAGTGCGGTCTAGCTGTACCATAATTTAACCGGACTGCTATTCTTTACGGACATCGCTACAATCCACCCACCCCTGGCGTTCGCAATCGCAAGTTCTCAACCAGACACAACACAACCCTACTATACATACAATCCATGGCCAACGCCAGTACGGATGGAGGAGATGGTTCAAACGCGATGTTTACAACGGTGCGTTCTATAGCCTTTTGCGCTACGCTCTCTGTTCAACTTGGAATAGCGCCGCATCCGACATATCACATCCATTCAAGTTCGGAACTTGACGCCTTTCCCAGTTCGGGACGCATTCACATCTGCTCTGTCCCATTCAAGTGATCTACACCAATCCAAGACGTTTGCTGCAGATGACCTTAGTGTCGGTTCGCAACGGAGGCGCATCCGCAAGATCTCGACGAACTCTGTCGGGTCCAAGTCTATCAAATGGAGCGAAGGGGTTCAGGAGGAGGAAGCACACCATAGCCCAACCAACACCATTCGGGGTAGAAAGTCATCTGGATCTAAGGTCACATTCACCCAACCCAGTCTGAACAATACTGGGTCCCTCGGAGCATCCCTCTCCCGAAACAATACCGCTCCAAGAAACCCAAGGCCGAGAACGAGCTCCAAGGCCTCTACAATCAGTTCTCGCACAATGAACAGCGCCGGAAACATTACGAACGCAGGAGGATCCTCACACCTCGCGTATGATAGCCAGAAAAGCCTGGAAAGCGTCATACATTCTCGTCTTCTTGAGACTTGTCTGGTGGTGTCGGTCGTCGAGCAACCGATCTATGAAGACCGTACAACGTCGTATCCTAAATCCGCAGAACCCCAATTCGCGCAATATACAGACGTCAAGGGAAAGGCGCATGTTAGTCGCTCTGCTCCCCCCACGAAGCTCCAATTCAGATCCAACTCTTCGGCCACAAGCTTAAGGCACGTCCGACTGCCAGAAGACATCAATGGAACGCAAAATGGCTGTACAGCATCGTTCCCGGAATCCGCAGAACACCAAACCATGCAGTCTCTCGACGTCAAAGGAAAGACGCCTGCACCCACGAACTTAAATCACATCCGACCAGTACCCTCCGAATCGCTTCTGCCAACAGACATCAACGGAACACAAACCGTTCGCAGGCACACGAAATATCCGAGTCTCAATCGCGCCAACAACGCCAGCTCTCCCACAGGACAGACCCAGACACACTCGAAGGCTACCAGACCAAAGAACTTATCCTTAGAGCTGAAATCACAAGTCCAATACCCGACGCACTTCCAATATATTTCCCCTGTTCACCGACCTTCCACCAATCCTACCTTCACAATTAGCGGTGCTTTCTTCACACAGTTCTCCGAGTGGACAGATCTCCGTTCGGAAGCACTCCGAATTTCCATCTGGGGGAAAATGCCAGAAGACGTGTTTTCTGGTCAACGAGACGAAGGCGCTACCCCACCTCCATACAGTGATGAATCTGCCTTTCGTTGGAAGGTTCTGGAGGAATGGGAGGTTCGTCTCCAGGACCTGGTTCTTGTTACTGATGATGTAAGTGGTTTTACTCTCCCATATCTCTTTAACTCAAAGATCATATTCGCAGACCAAGAACCAAACCGACTTCACCTCGAATACATTACTTCTGACACTGGCTCCGCATGGGCAGACGTATTGCCTTCCTCGTCAGAATTACGCAGTTTCGAGACCAGGATCACCATCTGCTGGGTATTCGTCGGACCCGGAGTCGTCGTCCTCTCGCAGGGCATCGCGCGTGGTTTCCCAACTCGACACGACTGTTTCCAACAACTCTTCGCGGCGCCGGAGGGGCCCGAATCATAACAATCCCAGTGATGGCACAGCTAAAACTGCTTCTTGGCCAGAAATATTGAAGTAAGCCAATCAGAGTGTCAGTTGTGCCAGAAACCTGACTGCGTCCAAAGTCTTGTTTCTGAACAGACATCCTTGATCGAGAATCAGCAGTTGCTCGATAAATTCATCGACAAAATCAATAGGCTTGTCGCAGAGGATGAAGTCTCACCTTTGGTAAGTGCACAGGATTTAAACTGTGTATAGTCGCTCATTCATTGCAGACAAGAGATGTTTCCGAGAGGAAAGATCGAACTGCTGATCTGGTCGCTGAACATCGCAATATCCTAGAGTCTTGCGCTTCACGTACGTGCCTCCTCAACATTTGCGTCTTTGTGTCTCAAGACATCCCCAGTGAGACTAAAGATACAAGAAAGACGAGTCGAGTTAGCTTGTAGACGAGAAGCACTTTTGAAGGCCCGTCAGCATGTTGAGGAGCTGGGTGTTTTGGAGAAGAGGCAAACGGCGGATGTTGCTTCGGAAATGTAAGGGATCCACGATGTCGCATTGAACGTTGCTGAGACTTTTCCAGTTTCAGGCTTGAGACGCTTCGGTCGAAACTCGCTTCAAAACGCGCTGGGGTTATTGGACTGCTTTCCGATATCTTCCCCGTTGAGATTTGTTCTGCTCCCGACCTCCTTTTTACTGTTCTGGACGTCCCCTTGCCGATACCAATATCGGCGACCGATCCAGCTCCGCCCTTGACTCTTGCTGAGCACAAGGAAGTCACCGAAGACGCCATTGCTACAGCACTGGGGTATGTTGCTGAAATCATCCAGCTACTGTCGGGATACATAGGAGTGAATCTTATGTATCCTGTTACATGCATCGGTAGTCGCAGTCTTATTCGGGATGGAGTTTCTGCCATGATTGGGCCAAGAACGTCAGTATGACATACTGCATTCAGTTTCATCACTTGTATTAATTAATAGCCTGCAGGTTTCCTTTGTATTCGAAGGGTGTGGATACCTACAGGTTCGAGTATGGTGTCTTCCTTCTCAACAAGAACATCGAGTTGGTATGTGACAAAGACATTTGATGACAGAAAAGCTAATGACGATCCACAGTTGATGATGGAGAAGGATCTGCGAGCCTTGGATATGCGTCACACGCTGCCTAATTTGAAGAATCTGCTGCTTATTCTCAGTCACGACAGCTCAAGACAGCAACAACAAATACCGTACGTGCGGCGCTTTTCGTTTGCCGCAAGGTTGGAGATTAATTTATTTTACAGGAAACGCAAACCCCCAGAATCTGTGTCGCCACCAGTAGACCAGGAGACAGTAGAAGTGGAGAACGTTCCAGAGGACCATTCGACTCCTAGGCCAAAACACTATGATGGACAAACACCTCCGAGGAGCGGTGCCACGACCCCGACCCCCACGATAAACGACGAATCCCGTAAACCGAGGTCGTTTATGACGCCTCTGACAGATTTTATACGTGGTCGATACCCTTCGTCGAGCAAAGAATCTGCCAAACCTTCGAGTCCGTCAGAATCGTCGGATGATGGTGACGAAGAAGACAGATCTACCATACACGGAGTTATTCGTGACGAGAATGGGCTGGACCGTGCTGCTCACGGGCCGCAAGAGGATGGTAAAGTGCGGGAGACCCCTCATGCGCTAGCCGACGGTGCTGGTGAACCGAGAGCGCATGATCGCCATCATGAGTTGGATAGGAGGACATTAGGAGAGGTTTCGGCCACCTGAACTGCAGCCACAAATTTCTACCAATTTTCTATGCTTACTAGACTACTCTACTTCACGTATACGATGGCTGTTCGAGTGAAACTCAGTAATAAAACATGGCAAAAGAAGATGGGACTTCCAGTTAGGTGGCATGCGGGACTTTTTTAGCACTTTTCCCATCGGAACTGTCTGGAGCAGCATGTTGATGAATTGCCACAATCTTACGCGATAGCTGTAGAGAGCGGTCATGCAGCGAGATCTAAGATGGAGATTTTAGCATGGTTGTCTTGCGAACGATTTGTGCTTGGTTCTGTCGGCATCTGGGCCGAATGTTATGGGCAGTGGTGGATGGGAGAACGAGGTGAATTTGTGGTAGATTTTAATTATCGAATAGAACAGAGAGTGAAGGGAGATATGATAATCCAATAGAGAATGAAAGCCGGACGGGGTATGTGGAGGGAATATGCAGAGATCTGGAGAATATATTGTTCAGGGACCGGAGTTGAAATTTTTGGAGGAATTTGCCGATGTTTAGACCTCAGGGACCCAAAAACGTAGCAGACGCAGCGACCAATACCTTCTGTTTCTTAAGACTCCAACGTCCTCCACCGTCTTCCTCCTCCTTCATCCTGTTCCAAGCTTTAATATCCTTCCAGGGTCTGTTTATTCTCCAGAACTCTTGCATTTGCCACCTCACACCACACAGCCAGGATTCAGGTTCACTGTACCACCATCAGCCCAACCGAGGGACTGACATTTGTCGCCTAGGTTCGTCACCGTATTGCCACCACATACATCTTCTGTCTTCTTATATTCCTCTTTCTAGTACTCTAATTCAGCAGTCCTCATCTCTCTCGATCTAAATCAAGAGCTAATTACCTTCGCTTGTCTCTCTGTCGTTCACTACACCGCAACCTCCGGTTTTCGTCACTCAAATGAACTCTCTGGAACATACTATCTCACCTAATGATAATACATCTTCTAATGAAGAACGCAAAAAAAGCCCGCCTGCGTTTTTGGATTTAGCAGACTCGGTTTGTCCTTCTCTTTGGCGCTTCGTTGCGCGCGCTGATATTTTCTTCAACCCCTTAGGCGGCTCGACTGGGCTCCAATCTTCCAGATATGTCCGCTGTACGTTCGCTCGTTGGGGTCACAGATGGTGCGGAAGACTTATGCCTTTATTTCTAGAGGGTCGAGCTTAAGCGGCTCGAGCACGAGCGACAACGCGTTATTCAGCGCAAGTTCTTTGAGGATCAAATGAAAGTTCTCGAGCACCAGCAAGCACAAGAGCTTTTGTCGATCCCGTACGATCCTACGCTTGGGAATGCTGGCCAGCACATCGCCTTGTCTGCACCGACGACCCCTCCCGGTGCTAACAAAAAGCTCGGCGACTTGCGTCAAATGGGAAGCCACGTTCGAATGGATTCCGAATCCCTGTCAAAAGCATTTGGAACCGCGTCCGACAAACGAAAATCTGTTACATATGCGCCAAGTGTCAACATCTCGCCAGACACTATTGCAGGGTCCAACGGCCACTCGTTCGCCCGGTCCGCTGGTGCGAAGAGTATGCCCGCCAGTCGCCGAACTTCCGCCAGCGAACACGACGAAGAAATTGCAGCACATCTTCAAGGACTTTCTTTGTTGGGCGACAGGTCCAATCGTGGATCCCCTATCCCTTCCGCAGTTACCTCCTCAATCTTGCTTAGAGGTGGACGACTGGGAGATGACGAAGGGGCACGGTATGCGAGCACGTATAATGCGGGCTTGATGCTGGACGAGCAGTTGGACCAGGAAATGCATAGTGCGTATTTTCCTCTCCCAAAATATTGCGAACCTTTGGTCAACGTGGGGTTTTAGATGCAATGCGGAACCTCCCTACATCGGACGAGGACAAGTTCCATGGCTATGCTTCCAAGGTAGGCGCTCCGATTTCGTTGTCGGCTCTGTGATGTTAATTTTGCGGGATAGCTGTCGACATCTGCTGCTTTGGATCTAGCCCACGCCTCGCAAACTTCGCCTCGCAACCATTACCCCAACCGTGCAGTTGAAGGACGTGAGCAATCATCTGAATGGCCCCAATTCAATGGAATTCCCCGTGGCCCTGATGGCCTATCTGGAAGGGCTGATCGGCGTACCGTCACCAGCCCCACTGTAACCCTTCCCGGACCGACAGATGAAGGTGTCCAGTCCTTGTCGGCAGGGCTACTTTCTTCCAACAGTCCCCTCGGCCAGCAGTTGTCGCAAGGTCCCCACTCTCGTAGGAGTTCTCCCCAGGCTTTCTTGGATACTATGGCTGCGAACGCCAGATCTGTTCCTGCAACCCCGTTGGGACTTCATAACAGTGCTTCAATTTTGTTGAAGACTCCTGGGACGCCATTGTCCCCAGAAGGACAAGCTCTTAACGGACGCATTGGGACGCCAAATTCTCAACAGTTCACTGATGGGCCAGACCTAGGTGCCTCCTTATCGCGCATCCCTTCGGACGTCGGCTTCAATTCTATCCAGCCCAGCCCTCTAGACGATGTACGTGACCCCGTGTTTCCTGCCCTCTGCTTCTTCGTGCTCACTTTCTCTATAGTACAGTCTTGAGACCACCTACGGAAATGATGCCGCGCCATACGGTACTTTTTACGATGGTCAGAGACCCACTCATCAAGGTGCCGGACCAGGTCCCTACCCAGGTGCTCGTTATGGCCCAAATGCAAATGCAGGTCGTGGCGGTCCAGTCGACGGAAAGATGAATGGTTTGCATGGGCCGAAGCACAAGCGAGGTGACGTTGACCGTGAATGTATGATTAAGCATGCTTTTTATATCCTGGCAACGCTAATATTCCTGCAGACAACCGATTCACTGGCATTCGTTTGGAAGATTTGAAGGGAGAAATTGCTGGCCTGTGCAAGGACCAACATGGTTGCCGCTATCTCCAAAAGAAGCTAGAGGAGGGCTCCCCTGAACATCGAGATATGATTTTCCGGGAAACATTTAACCATTTCGCAGACCTCATGACTGATCCCTTTGGCAATTATCTTTGCCAGAAGCTCCTGGAATATGCGACCGACGACCAGCGTAACATCATTTGCGAATCTGTCGCGCAGGACTTGGTGAATATCTCGCTCAACATGCACGGCACCCGTGCAGTGCAGAAAATGATCGATTTCTTGTCAACCAAGCGTCAGGCATGTATTGTCCACTCTGTCCAACATTCGTTTAACTGATATATTACTATAGACCGATCATCGGTACAACACCCAGATTCACTCCATTATCCTCGCTCTCAGCTTGCACGTCGTCTCGCTCATCAAGGACCTTAATGGTAACCACGTCATTCAAAAGTGCTTGAATAAGTTGGCACCAGAGGATAACCAGGTTTGTCGCACCTCCTGCACTTCAATCTAGTCCTTCGTTTAATCGTAACCTTGCAGTTTATCTATAACGCCGTCGCAGCCAACTGTGTCGAAGTCGCTACCCACCGTCATGGATGCTGTGTCCTTCAAAGATGTATCGATCATGCTGCAGAGCCTCAACGGATACAACTCGTCAACGAAATCACTTACAACGCTTTAACCCTGGTTCAGGATCCATATGGCAATTATGTGAGTCATATCATACATCCCCTTTATTGCAATGCTCATGAATGTCAGGTCGTTCAATACATTCTGGACCTGAACGAGAACAGGTTCAGTGACGGCGTTATTCGCCAGTTCCTCGGCAACATATGCGCGTTGTCTGTTCAAAAGTTCAGTTCCAACGTAATTGAGAAGGTCGGTATTTCGGTGTTCGAACCAACTACGACCGTCGTTGCTGACTGGATGACTTTTTCAGTGTGTTCGGGTTGCAGAGCATAGCACTAGAAAGCTCGTCATCGAAGAATTGTTGAATCGCTCCAGACTCGAGAAGCTGCTACGCGACTCCTATGGTAATTATTGCGTTCAAGTGAGTAATCGTTTGCGATAGTAGTGGAACATTTAGCTAACGTTGGTCCAGACTGCGCTTGATTACGCAGAGCCTGCCCAGAGGGCATTGCTAGTCGAGGGAATTCGGCCTGTGCTGCCGTTGATTCGAAACACTCCATATGGCAAGAGAATCCAAAACAAGCTTCAGCGTGAGTTAGACCAATCGTAAAATCACAATCGGAGTTCTTAGCCTCTCATTAGGTCTTGCCAATGGTCATGGAGGGAACAGACATCTGTCGCAACAGGTGTCCAATGGCACGTTGCACGACATTTACAACACCCAAGCAGCGCTGTACATGCCGCCTCCACAGCCCTCCTTTGGTCAAAATCCTCTGGCCTCTCAAATGCATATGCAACCGCAATCAATGGATGCCTATCTTCTTCAAGGCGCATCCAACGCAGCGATGGCAGGAACCCACCCCGGACAGTTCACCGGCATGCCAACTCCTTTCGGTGGAGCAATGGGAGGTGGAATGAACGACCCTTATCAGCGTTCTGGATTTGCCTATGGGATGTAAGTCATCAGCAATACTCGCCCAACCGCGATTTCGGGATGGCCTACCTGCCGTCATGGACTATGGAAGTATGATCCTTTTAATCCTGTTCGTCTTCTCGTTCTATTTCACGCCTTTTCAATCTACTCTACTTTGATCTTTTGAATGTTTTCTGGTTTTATTTTGCGGCTCACATACCAATCACATCACACATTGCACATTGTATTCTGCAGACAGCATTTTCTCCAACACTTGTTCTCCATGCTTTCGGTGACATTCGTATTCTCGTTACACTTGTAAAGCCTATTGTCTCATAGCATCTCGTTGCAAGTTTAATCCCGACCTTGTATACTCTTTCTTCGATAAAATGTATCAAACACTTAGTTCAATTAGTTACTTAATTTAGAGATCCACCGTTGTGATGACTTGAATTTTTGATCTCTCACTCGGGACAAGGCACTGAACATTGGAATTGCTTGGATGTGGTGGGAGACATGTTTTCATTCATATGCATAGAATGACGGAGTACATGGTAATGCAAATCATGATAGGAAAGGAACGTGAATTGGCCAATACGTTCACCGGTTCTATAAGAAGATCGGCCGTTAATTCATTACTCCTACACAACCGTAGAAACCTCATCATACCTTAACGAATCCGATGGTGGCAGACTTTTCGCGGAAGCATTGACGGCAAAGGTCAAGGCCGTACTTGCGGATGAGACCAGCTTGGTGGGCACAGAGGCGGCTACAGAAATTCGGTGAGTACGCTCTTCAAGTATTATTTGATGCCGACCACTAACCATTGCCTGCTACCCTTTCCGTATTTCCTGGGACGAGAGAACCAAACTGCGTCGTGTGTCATTTTTGTGCCTGGTAAAGATGCTCGTCAATGGCACTCGAGTTTGGCTAGTCGTCGATGACTTACCTCCTGCAACGCGAAATGCGGTCGATGTGGATGATGAGGAAGAGCACTCTCGATTAGGTAATCTGTACAGAACTTGAATAAGGTTCGTTCGGAGACTAAATTGTGTTCGGCATTTTCTGGCTCTTGGATGGCCGATCTATTTTGGGAGTGAAAGGGAAGTCCCGACTTGGAAGGAATCCCGATCAAGGTTGAACGCCACGAAAACAGAATATAACACCTCGTTGCAACAGCAATGGCCGAAATCCCTTGTGGGCGCTCACTATCCCCCTTCTTGCTCCTGGATATCATCTAGGCATTATGGCTACCTGGGTCTACCCATTTCTCGCCTTCGCCAAAGCGTTTGGCCTCGCTATTTGCCTGGTTCTCTTGCGAGGCCTGCTTTGGCTCGTCAACTTGTTGGTATTTGCTCCTCCATTCGACCCCCTTGGGAAAATACCAGGACCTGCTGGCTCGTTCTTTGAGTCCCATTTTGAAGGGGCAGGAAAGTAAGTGTCCCTCCTTGAGAACGCGTGTTCGCGCTCTGACGTCGCGTCAAGCCCACAGGAGAGCCCAAAGGCCTATGCAGCTTGGAGGAAAGCCCATGGAAACACCTTCCGCTTTCAAGGGTTTGGAAAGGTGCGGCTTTATCTTATCGGAGACCCATTCTTTGGCTAAACTGTACACCAGCACGACTACCGTTTAATGACATTTGACTTCCGGGCCATCGCGCATATTTTCACCTCCACTACATACGAAAAGCCATGGCAGACACGGTCTTACTTGTCCAGAATGATCGGCAATGGTAAGTTCCTTCAAGGAATCATTGCTTCAACTTTTGCCAACATCGTTGCAGGAATATTCTCAATGGAAGGTCACGAACACAAGGTTCAGCGAAAGGTCATTAGTCCTGCGTTTTCAGCACAAGCTGTTAAAGGCGTGTCTCCAATCTTTGCACAAAAGGCCGACCAACTGTGTGACATCTGGGACAGCCAAGTGGATGCAGCTTCCCAATCTCAGAACATTGTCGTCAATGTGGCTCACTGGTTTTCTCGCACCACATTCGACATCATCGGCTTGAGCGGATTCAACTACAACTTCGACTCGTTGGCCGACGAGTCGGAGCCTATTCATTTGGCATTTCGACGCATGTTCCGTACTCTGGATAAGGGCATTGGACCGCGAGACATCGTTGAACTCTATTTCCCAATTCTCAGGACGATTTGGGTGCGTGTTCAAGCTGTTTCATAGTATTTCTCAGGCTCATGTACCGATTTTAACAGCCTAGCGAGGATGGGAAGATCATCAAGCAGAGCCTGAAAGAGATTGAAGATGTCGGACAAACCTTCATCTCGGAGAAGAAGGCCAACGTTCAAGTTCAACAAGGTAGTCATCAAAAGGATATACTTAGTTTGTTGAGTAAGCCCATTCTCGTGTACGCCACAAATTATCCTCGTCCTCACCTCCATTCCAGTCAAATCCAATCTTTCACTCGATTCTTCAGCCCGACTCTCCGACAAAGATTTGCTGGATCAGTGCACAACATTCTTGTTGGCCGGCTCGGACTCTTCTTCTGTTGCAATGTCTTGGGCCCTTCACCTGTTGGCGACTCACCCAGACATCCAACGTCGGCTTTATGCAGAAATCCAGGTGTCCATCAAGGCGTCTAAAAATTCAGAGGATTATGACAGCGATGCGTCCGACGACTCTGGGTTTGCGGAGGACCCTAAATTCAAACATGAAGCCTCCATCCACTCCGGCAGAGCCTCCTTCATTGAAGCTATCCAATCTATGCCATACCTTGATGGTGTCGTTCGAGAAGCCTTGCGCCTCTACCCACCAGTACACAGCACAATCCGTGTGGCCACTCAAGACGACGAGATTCCGCTATCGGAGCCCATTAGCGTATCAGGAGAGTTCACAACCTCTGTCAAGATCCGGAAAGGGTCATTCATCCACATCCCAATTGAAGGCATCAACGGTTGTGAAGCGTTGTGGGGCGCTGATGCGCAAGAATTCAAGTATGTATCTACATACTTTGCATCATTTCTATCGCTGACAATATACTCAGCCCCCTTCGCTGGAGTAAACTTCCCAAGGCTGTGACAAATGGCTTCCCCGGACTTGGCAGCTTAATGAGCTTTGGTTATGGCCCTCATGCGTGTTTAGGCTTTCAATTCACCGCTTCCGAAATCAAAACCGTTCTAGCCACCGTCGTCTCAAGATTCGAATTCTCTCCTGCGGATGATGTTAAAATCAACAAATACAACTGTATCATCACCAGGCCGTTCGTCGAAGGATGCTGGAAAGACGGCGCTCAATTGCCCTTGAAGATACGTCGCCGAAACTAGCTTGGACGTTTTCGAAACCACATACCATAACTAGCCACCTCCAACTGCCGATCTCGTTAATCACGGTATAAAATATATTAATATTCAATATTCAACTGATACCCACATTGTTTATTCACTGTATTACTAGCCTTAGCATTGTATAGATATGTAACTCGATTGTGCTTAATACGGATGGATAAATATCCGTAGAATCAAAATGGTTGACCGCGTAAAACGATCAGGCGGAGGATATAGAAGTGGATTGAAGGACCATAGCAAGAACCTCAACTTCAGAATCGGAGTCGGTGCCGGCACCGTCAATATCGCAGCAAGTTGCCTTTGTCGGGCGTCCAATGGTCGGTTCGTCGTCTGGTCCAAGTTAAACCAATTTCACGGTTGAACCGAATCGAGTTTGCTTACCTTCGGAGTCCGAGCTGATGCAGATAATAACAGGCGGTTTGACTGACGTCTGGATAGGGGAACGACAGGGTGAATCTAAAATGCAGTGTTAGTAGCGTCCACAGACTAAGATAGAGATACTTGCCTTGGCCCTTGACAGAAGCCATACGACTCATTATTTGTGTCCTATGCGTCCTCGTGTTGGTTTCGAATTGGGGAACCAATCTCCCTACTTTACATGCCCCGCAAACTAAAAGTCGGCTGTCATCGCAGGAACGAGCAACATTAGTGAAAAAGACTTACCACACTCTTCTGTCTTGATAGACTTGCTAAATCGACCATATCTGAGAAGAAAGAAGGTGAATGTTAGTCAAGGCGCGAAGCGAGAGAACGAACATTTTTGCACATTTGCCACATTCTTGAAAGGAACTCAGTAAGCGTTAAACTATGATCGAAATGGTAGACGTACTCCATTGGAAAGGGTAATCGATCTCGTAGTCATGTCTGGTCTTCAGTCACAAAAGGTCAGCTAACAAAGTAGTATGACCGCGAGAGGCCGTACAGAAATCTCAATGTTCGGGTATTTAGACATGACCCTCCGAGTCCTGTAATATGCATTAGGGGGGAACACTTGATATGGCACTCGTCTTACCAAGCCTTCCAGATTCTACCGTGCCCCTCTTTGATCTCCTTGTCTATCACCCAAGAGGCGAGATGGCACATTTCGTGTGAGAGGGTATTCCGAATTCGCTCTGCTAGACAGTCAGTAACAGACCCTCAGTTTGTCTGGATACCCACCGAATGACGTTAGGATCTTTTCTGCCAATTCGATTTCTGAACTAGCAACGCCATCGCGAGATCTGCGTGTCGTCAGATACGCCAGAAATAACGAAGAAAAGACGATGTACCGATGCCACTTGGCTCGTCCGGCCGTTGTCAACAGTCGCTTGTTCCAGTTGAGCTTGGTGTCGTCCGGCAACCCGCCGTTGAATACGGTTCCGTTTAGTTCCTTAAACAAAGCATCAGCGTAATCCTGCAGTTTCTTTTGTTGTTCTGCTTGGGTTTTCTTTTTGCTGGTTCTCGGAGTGCCCTTCGCAGGAGTTCTCGAGGGGGTTCCTATTTTGCAACTGGTCGAGGCAGTCGGAGCATCACTGGTCGCCTGAGAAGGCTTGCTAGTGGTATCACCCGCCAATGAACGAGCTATTGAATGAGAAGGGAGTGGCTTTCGAGCAGATTTAGGTTCGTTACTGGCGGTAAGCCGCTTGGTTAGCCTACTATTACCTCACAGCAGCGTCCCACACACTCACAACACCAGGATAGCATCCGTATCGTCGTCTTCGTCTTCGATAACAGTGTTAACTGCTGAGGTTTTCTCTAGTAACACCTTGGGGTCAGCCTTGGGTACAGGCTGATTCCAGGTCGTGCTGGCAAGTTTGAGCGAGAGTTTTGTTGGGGGGCCCGGCGACTCCTCGTCTGACGAGTCCGAATCAGAGCTCTCGATAATCCTCGAACGCATGTATTTGTTCCTGCACGTTCGGGAGGGAGTTACTGGCGCCCTGGAGGCTTGATTAGATACCAGATTAAGGGTGCTATATTTCTTACTTACTTAGAGCTGCTACTTCCGCTCTTCCCTAATTGCGAGGGCCCTCGACTCTGGGAACTCTGGGATGGATAGATGCTGTTCAGGCGTCACAGCGAGTCTGAGTGATTTGTCAAACCGCTACAGATATCACACGTACTCGTCCTCGTCGCTCGAGTCAGAGGAAAGCTCTATCACTTCTCTATGGGCAAAAGAAACTTTTTGCACGGTCCCTCTGTTCACGCCAAGTTACTTAGGGGATCCCAAATAGCTCATTGAGAATTCCTTACCTGGGCCGTTCTTCCTCGCTGTCAGGAATGACTTCCACCTCCCAGCTACGCTGCTGATTTAGCATACCCTTCGATACTGATGGTTGGGAAGAAAGAGAATGGGTCATAGAAGGCATTTTAGTGGCTTGATAGGACGCGACGACTTTGTGTTCAAACGCGCCCTCGAACCAAACAGTCACGTGTGGGTTCCCCGGGGAGCCCCCGGCACGTCGGCCACCCACTGTTCATCGAACCTCCTCCCAAGACTCAGGGACCCAGACCACAAACGCCATGTCACTTGCAACTACTGTGCCTCGTAAAACTGCCCCACGGCTCGCTAAACCTGCAACCAGGTACTGGAAGGGCAAAGCACCCAAGGGTGCTGCCGAAATCCAGGATGACTCGGACGAAGATGAAGAGGAGCAGAATGAGGAAGAAGATATTCCCATTGGCGATGAAAGTGACGATGATGAGCAAGAACTAGTGCGGCAGGATGTTCGCAGGGGCAAGACGTCTATGAACATTGCTCTCAGAGATGTAGCAGTCTCAAAAGAGGGAAAGGTGATCATTGCCGGCCGAGAGGAATCCGGGAGGACTGCAGCAGAGGAAGAAGGTAAGACCCATTGGCTTTATTATCTTACATATCGACGTTTATTTACTTAGAACAGGAGAGCGAAGAAGACGAATCAGCAGGAGAAGACGAATCCCAGGAAGGGGTATGTTAGACCAATGAATATCGGGCTGCCGTTGACCACATGTCATATAGTCCAGTAGCGAAGAATCTGAATCGGAAGAGGAGCAGCCCAAAGTCCAGTTCAGACCCGTTTTTGTTCCAAAGTAAATATTTCTTTGGATCGACCAACACGTATTATAGTGCTGACATTGTGCTTCAGAAGAGCTCGAGTAACAGTTGCAGAGAAGGATATACTTGGGCAGGACTCGGAGGAAGCACAGAGAAAGAGGGAGGAAGAGGCTGAGGAGAGGCGGAAACAGAGTCATGCCATGGTTGCTGATTCAATACGAAGGGAACTCGCCGAAAGTGAGTATTGGGTTTACCTATGATGGAGTTGAAGAGCTGACGCTCGCCCAGAGGAGAAAGAGGACGAGGTTCCTGATGTTGACGATACGGACGGCCTTGACCCTGAAGGCGAATTCGAAGCTTGGCGGTTGAGAGAATTGGCTAGAATCAAAAAAGAGAAGGAGGATGAATTAGCCAGAGAACAGGAACGGGAAGAAATTGAGAGGCGGCGGGCAATGCCTGAGGAACAACGCATGAAAGAAGATCTCGACCATGCGAAGAAGTCGCGCGACGCTAAACCTCAAGGACAGCAAAAGTTCCTGCAGAAGTACTGGCACAAGGGTGCATTCCACCAGGTGCGTAGTGCTAACCACACCTAAAGCGCTGCGCAACTTAGTGCTTTGGTAGGATCTTGAAATCCTGAAACGTCACGATTTCACAGAAGCTACGGAATCTACACTTGATGTTTCCCTGCTTCCCAAGGTCATGCAGGTCAAGGACTTTGGAAAACGCAGCCGCACAAAGTACACCCATCTGCTGGATCAAGATACCACTGCGAGTACCGGGGGCTTCGGCGGAACGGCGCCAGTCAAAGCTGGAGGTCTTGGTACTAGTGGAGGCGGCTGCTTTAATTGTGGAGGGCCACATCTAAAGAAAGGTTGGTAATGTTCAATGTACTGAACACATGACGATGGTTTTGTTACACGACGATGAGTCAACTGACTTCTAATTTCTCAGACTGTCCTCAAGTCAAAGAAATGGGCACCGGTTCGAACAGCAAGCCGGTGGGCGGGCGACAGGAGCCATGGCCCAATCGCAGGGAAACTGCTCCTTACCGCCGCGACGAGCGCGTCAGCAAGGAACCAGGTTCAAGGTTTGACAAAGCTTCTGACAACCATCGCCAACCCTATCGTCATGAACGTGACCATGGCTTTCCGAGGAAGGAAAGATCGCGCTCGAGGTCGCCATACCGGTCTTCTGGTTACCGGGAAAAACGACAACACAGCAGTGGCAGATACCGCTCAAGGTCCCGGGATAGGTCGATAGATCGAGAGCGAGAGCGAGAACGTGACAAGAGGAGACGTGTAGATTGAAATGTCAATTAGAAATTGCGTTTATGACGAACTGTGGAACTGGTGTCTATTCCTCAGGCTACTCGGTTCTTCGCATCCGGGTGGTTGCTTACATTAATATCATACGCGCATGGCTGGCAGACAGCTGGTTGTTCAGATTGAGTGGTGGCCCGGAAGCATCGTTTTCCATTTTAGCATAGCTTCTGCTTATTCCCTGTAAACACACACTACTATGGCACGATTTCTAATATATGGTTTTGACAACAACGCTGTTGCAATCAATCGTGAGTTCGTGTTCGTCGCTGGACTCGCTATAACTATCATCCCACGGCATTACTACTCTCGACAACATTTCCTTGTCTGTCGAGTCCACTGTTGGTCTGAAATCTGATCCCCAACAGTTTGTTCTCTACATCAACTATGACCCACCCGGTCAAAGTCGCTGTCGTGGGCAGTGGACTGGCTGGCCTGACTGCGAGCTATCTGTTGACAAAACCCGTTCGAACCACCAATGACTCAAGTCCGCGAAAATTGGAAGTCCATCTCTTTGAAAAGGTCACAATTTCCTTGGATTTGTATTCTTCGCACCGTTCCTCACCAACGCACACAGGCGCAAGAGATTGGAATGGATTCTGCATCGACGTCGATCCCGACCGAGGCCGCCGACCGATTTGAGCCTGCAAAAGAATGGAGAATTGATGTCCCAATGAGATCATTCTTGGGGGGTGCGTCCAGTGCCTTGTTAGGCGTCGCTGCACTCGACAGTAGTGTATACTGATGTTTCTTCAATCAAGGGTACTACCGAAATGTGATAGCCTTGTACAGGTCTTTGGGCGTCGCGTTCAGGGCTTCAAATTTCACCTACTCCTTTTCCTTTCTCGACTCTGCATCCACCACAATCACTACCACTGCACTCTATAACGGTGGCAACGGCTTACAAGGCGTCAGCAAACCAACCATCTTGATTGGGCCCCAAAAGACCAAGGACGAACATCTTCTCGACTATTGGACGAGGCAATTGTTCGCCACGGCCCTGTTCGTGTTGATCACCGCCCAACTCGCGGTCTGCTATGCCATCACTCTCTGGCAGTGTCTCCCTTACTGGCGGTCGTCACGCATCTCCAAATTGACACTAGGAGAGTGGGCAAACGATGTTGCCCCCAAAGGACGGGTTGCACAGCTCACAGGGATGGATATCGCGTGGGATGACTATGTGCAAACAATGCTCATCCCACTGATGTCTGCAATGTGTACAGCGCCGGAAGAAGATATACTGAACCACCCCGTGGAAGAAATACTAGGTATGTGTGGTTTCGTTCCGTCATATATCCATTCGCGTTCTTACCCCTACAGATTACTGCTGGCTCGGACTTGGGCAGAACCACTTTGTTTTAGACGGCGGTGTCAAAGAGGTCGTCTCGCAGCTTTCTTCTGGGATAGAACACCAACACCTGGGGTCAACCATCATATCCATCCGCCCGGACCCATCCAACAATCGTCTGATTTCCATCGAATGCGTTGATTCAAACGGGACGTCGCGAACATTCGACGGATTCGATCACATCGTTTTCGCCACACAGGCACTCCGGGCTGTTCCCCTGTTGAAATCGTACGCAACATCACTACCAGCTGAAAGCCATGTCCAACGTGAGGCCGTGGAAGCGCAGATACGGTGTCTGCAAACCTTCAAGTATTGTTCGACAATCGTTGTGAACCACACGGATGACGCGCTGTTGCCAGTCGACCCAAGAGATAGGAGAGACCTCAACCTCATCAGCTCAGATAGGGAAGAAGAGAACCAAGACTCAGCGTTGTGTGTACCACATACGTACACAATGGCCACTCACACTCTTGCGCGACCCGAGGGACATTCTGCGAGGTTCCCAGTGGTTTACCAGACAACAAACCCATTTATACCCCCACACAAGGACACTGTTTTGGACGTGTCAACATTTGAAAGGGCAGTACTGACCGTGGAGTCGAAACAGGCCCTCAGCGGCCTGTGCAAGCAGGAACATGGGGCGTGGTGGGAGTGCCCAACAGAGACGCGCTGCCACCTGGGTGAATTGCAAGGCGCAGGGAGACTGGACAATAACAAGGTGCCAGGGATTTGGATTTGTGGATCTTATGCTTATTCGGGCATACCACTGCTGGAGGGGTGTGTCGTGAGCGCGAGAAACGTTGTGGAGGAAGGGATTCTCAAGACTGAGGGCCTGAAGTTTCAGGAAGCTCCCTGGAACATATGATCTAATGCGCATGCTGTGATTTAATGTACATTTACTGCTTGTACCGCTTCTCGAATTCTTTGTGTAGATCGAGTGGTAGATTAGATTCTGGACCTGGAAATGGATAATGTAAACATTTTTGGAATTGAAGGTAGAAGAGTTTATGGTCACCGTTAAAGACGTCGCTAGGGGTAATGGTCTCATCGCGACCCATAAGAATATCGAGATGGATATTTGAAGACATGAAAGGACTAGGGTTCTGTGGACGGATATTAGCGCGTCTGTGCAATCAAAGCTAAACGCGCGTACGGTGTTGACCAGCTTGCGTTCCATCAGCTGCCTCATCGGTGCATGGAGACCATAGACGTTTCGCTGGATATTCAGCTTGAGGTTATCTTGGGTTTCTGACCACTGTTGAGACATGAGTATTCGAGAGATGCAAATGAGGGGGGATAGTGTACATTGTCGAGACGATTCTTGAAGCCTCCATAGTCCTTGATCTCTGCAGCAATTGACCTTGGACCATACTGGAGAGTGTCGTGGAGACCAAAAGATCCAGCAGTGTCCTGGACAGAGGCAGACTTGTCTGGGTTTGCAGGAACGATTCTGAGGGACATGGTTGTAGTAAGGCAAGAGACGCGTAATAGCCGTGTGACCTTTTGTGGTCTGCGCTTTCTTCTGTCCATCATGGCCTCGAGGTCGTCCAGGACGTCCAGCATACCAATACCAGCATCGACGTCCAACGTTCGCAACATCGAGAATGTCATTTCAATTCCTTCCTCCTCGTCGTCCTACAGCAGAAACAGAGTGACCTCGTCGTCGTCCTTGGTCGGCTCCTCACCGTCCCTGGCTCGCTCAGTCCCTCGGTCAGCATCCTTGTCTGCTTCTCGCTCGTCGTTGAGACAGCATTTTGAACCCCGGGTCATTCGTGCAGCACAGCCTGCTCAGGACTTTCCTTGCCCTCCAGCTTCTCCCACTGCCACTCGTCGAGCAAGCATCGCTGGTTATCCCGCGCAGCACAACATAAGACAGCGAGCAACATCTAACAACATTGTCATACAACCGCAGCCCACTGTCTCGGCCCAGGCATTCCCTCGCCCATCGTATCTAGATAACTCTTCCTTTAGAGACGGTTTCATAACCGAAGCTCCGCCTCCTCTCGTCCCCCTTCGAAAGCCTGATCCTTCCATTCCCGGCACAAGTAGGCAATATGGCCCAGTTTCGACACTGGTACCATCGTCAGACAGTGACGACGAAAGCATAGCAACTCCTCCGCCTCGCCCTACCCCATCAGCAGCTGTAGCGAGTAGCTCTTCGCAGCAATCTCCGCGGTTCAAACTGCCCAGTCGGTGGAATACAGAGGACAGACACAACTATCTCTCAATATCCCCGGATGGCCGTGACTTGACATACAATGGTACGCAAAACAGTCCCAGTGGCACTATGATTGTCGTAATTCATTCATAAATAGGATCCAATGCTCCCCACGGGGACAAGGATGGTGCTGCCGCACGAGCTAATTGTCCAGTCCCTCCCGCGTGCGGAATATACTACTACGAGGTCCAGCTCAGGGGGAAGGAGCAGAAGAGGTGCGGTATATCTATGTGACATACTTTGAGTCAACCTGACACTTTATACCAGTCATGTTAGTATAGGGTACGTTGCCGCTCATACGTGTCCAGTAGCACCTTCTCTGACACATCCTATTTCAGCTTTTCGGGCCCCAATGTGAAGACTACTCGTCTTCCCGGCTGGGAGCAGAACTCCTGGGGATATCACGGCGATGATGGATTCTCTTTCGCAGCAGAGAAGAATGGCTCTGTATATTCACAGACATATGGCGGTAGGTGTAATCACAGTCTTCCTGCTACCCTCGCATTAATCATTGATAATCCACAGCTGGTGACTACGTGGGGTGCGGCATCGACTTTTCAACACGGCGTGTATTCTACACAAAGAACGGCCAATTCCTTGGCCCTGTATTCAACGATGTCGGGAAAGGGATTGATCTGTATCCAGCCGTTGGCATGCAGCAACACCAAGAAAGCATACGCGCAAACTTTGGACAGGAACCCTTTATTTTTGACATCGACAACCACGTACAGCAGCAAAAGACCGCGGTCTGGAACAAAATCATGTCAACACCCCTGCATGTCACTCCCGCCATTGCCCAGGCCACAGGCATCCCATCTGCTCCTAAAACGCCGCTCTCTGAGGAGGAGTCGAAAGTCATGCTGAACAAATTGGTTATGTCATATCTGATTCATCATGGTTACGCCAAAACCGTGAGGGCGTTTCAGCATCAAGTGGAAGTCAACCTGAAAACGCGGGCTTTCGACGCTGGAGACAAAGATGTGGAAATGGAAGGAACATCGCCCATAAAGGAAAGCTTCGCTCTTGAGAACCTTGAACACGACATCGAGCGGCGGACAGAGATTGTCAATGCTGTCGCCACAGGGGACATCGACACGGCTATCCGAGAGTCTCAAAATCATTATCCGACTGTGCTTGAGGCAGAAGCAGGACTCATGCTGTTCAAACTGCGTTGCAGGAAATTCGTGGAACTAGTCTTGGCCACCGCTGAGATGAAGAAGGGGATGAAGAAGGATGATCGTTTGCCAAAGGTGCCGCCACAAAGCCCTCCCCCTTTTCCCTCAGGAACGATCTTCTCTTCCCGCTCTGTTGTGGAGGGCGACTGGCTTGAAGACGACATGGACATGGACGTAGACGATGACGCTGCGGGATCGTTTACTGCCTCATTCAATGGCAAACCTCTTCTGGCTACTGTTCCAGAACTGACACCACCGCTACGGCATGCTGCTTCACCCTCGACAGCCGAATACGAGGCGGCCATTAGCGCTGCCATCGTGTACGGACAAGCCATCTCAGATGACTACAAGAGCGACCCAAGACCCGAGGTGCAAGCATTGTTCAAGCAGACGTTTGGAATTTTGGCTTGGGACAAGCCATTAGAGGCGGGGAATGATGTGGCAGCATTCGTCAGCAAGGAAGCGAGACTTGCTTTGGCGACCGAGTTGAATCAAACGATTCTAAGTAAGTCGTTGGTTGATCTGCGCCCGAAATCATTCTGAACTTGCTTTATCAGAATCTCAAGGCCGCCCAGTGAAGCCTGCACTTGAGACACTCTATCGACATGCATCAGCTTGCGTTACACAGTTAGGCGTAATTGGCGAGGGATCTGCAGCATTTGCTGATTTGAGGCGCGAGTTCATCGACGCTTAGGCGTGTCCGTTATTTCATCTCTTCCCTATTACTCTGTTTCCATCTGTTTTTTCTGACTGTTGCAGTCTACACCTGTTTGGCACAAAGTATATCGACCTGTACCTTTTAAGCATTTGTATGATATTATTTGAAGATATGTGCCTGGAATGAGGGAAGAAAAAACTATGCTACATGTGATCTATGTGTCGCAGACACGGAAAAAGAAAGTCGTTGAAGTCGTGGAGATTCATGGATGTTACCCGATGATCCAAGTTTGCTCTGGTGTGAGATTGGGAGGGGAGCAAGGGGCGTTGCTCAGGAATCCGTCTGGGTTCAAGGTCAGGCATTGATTGCCTTGTCCGACACCGTTGTTGCTGGCGTCTCTGACGGTGGGGAAAGCGATTCCTTTGCTCAGATCGGCTGTTTTATCGAAGAAGAATTGTTGATCGAAACTGGTCTCCCCATCTCCGACTGCTCGACCCCCACAAGCGAACAACCCAGGCCGATTTCGATCGTTCTTGTTACCTCTGCGGTCGACGCAAGTGAGTTGCTGAGCGGAAACGATGATTACTCTGCTTTCGTCCTGGACGTTGTTGTGCTTTCCCTAATAGTATGTATGTTATGCACGCATCCTCATCGATCAAATATGCCCACGTACCTTGGTGATGAGGTCGAATTTCTGTCCTGCGATCGAGGCATCACACTTCCCCAGAGCGAGCGGTACGAGGTTGAAGCGGAAGTCCCCTGCCCTAAAGTCTGAAACGTCGAAGCAGATGTCTGGCTGGGCAGCACTCCGGATTTGTACGGATGTTGCAGCGCGAGTCGCAGTGGTGTCCAAAAGTGGACCTTGGGATATGCATCAGTGGGTTATCCTGAACGAAACGAGGGATGAAATATTCACCTGGACCTTCCTGTGGTACTGGAAGAACAAACTCCTCTGGTTGCTCGGTAGAAGGTGCGTTCGTGGCAGATGGCTGGCGGGCTCCAGCATTTGTGGATTCGGGGGCGACCGTAATAGACGAAGGCGCAGGGGCTTGGGTGGCAGAAGGCTCTGCTACGGTGACCGTCACTGTTACAACCGCAGGCGCTTGGATTGGGCACTCCGAGGGCTCTCCTAAGCCAGGTGATGTGGAAGCAGAGGGTGTCGGCTGGTTGGGCAGTGAAGGTACATCCCCCGAAAGGTCACCGACTACCCAAACTTGCTCAGGGGCCAGTTGTGACGGATTGCAAGGTGCATTGCTGAGGAACCCATCTCGATTGAGCGTCAAACACTGGTTTCCAGGACCGGCACCGTTGTTGACTGAATCTCTGACGAGTGGGAAACCAATTCCGTCGGAGAGCTGGGCAGATCCATTGAAGAAGAACTGCTGGTCAGCTGTGGTTTCTCCGTCTCCAGCAGCACGTCCGCCTGAGTATACGGGATGAGTCCATCGGCATTGCGACAAGATGTCATAGTACATACCACATGCGAACAGACCAGGGCGATTTCGATCGTTCCTATTGCTCCTTCTGTCGACGCAAGTGAATTGTTGGCTGGAGACGATGAGCGTCCTGCTGCCATCTTGTACATTGTTGTGTGCTCCCTTCGTGATCAAGTCGAATTTTTGTCCGTCGATTGCAGAGTCACAGGGCTTCAGAGCAATAGGAACCAGGTTGAATCGGAAGTCACCTGCACGGAAGTGGGAAACATCAAAGCACAAGTTGGTGTCGGGGTTCCTGATGTGAACAGATGTAGCTGCGCGGGTGGCAGTCTCGTCAAAGGTAGGGCCAGGACCCTCTGCGGGGACCGGAAGGACGAACTTCTCAGGAGGATTGACAGTGCTCGAGGGAATAGTGGCTGTAGAGCTGACACTCGACGGTGTAGGCGCAGATGAGGTGCTGGGTACAGGGGTGGTAACGGCAGAGGGAGCTGATGAGACGCTGGATGCAGGGGTAGTAGCGGCGGAGGCTGAACTCGAAGGGGCTGGCTGAGGGACAGGGGCCTCGACATTGGTTTCACCAATAACCCATGTCTGTTCTGGCGTAAAGTTTGGAGGAGCGCATGGCGCGTTGCTCACGAACCCATCTCTGTTGAACGTAATGCAAGTGTTTCCAGGTCCAACGCCGTTGTTGACTGCGTCTCGAACATTCGTAAACCCAATGCCGCTGCCCAGGCTGGCGGTTTTGTTAAAGAAATACTGCTGATCGGAGGTGGTTTCGCCATCTCCGACAGCGCGTCCACCTGTGGAGGTAGTGTAAGCATTACAACATTGGACGCGGGCTGGAACAGTAACGCATACCACATGCAAAAAGACCTGGCCGATTTCTGTCGTTTTTGTTGCCTCGACGATCGACGCAAGTAAACTGCTGGCTCGATACGATTAGAGTTCGAGTTCCATCGGCGACATTGTTGTGTTCGCCCTGGAAGGAAGTCCGCCGGTCAGGAAATGCTCATGCACTTGCGTAATGTTTGTCGAGTCACCTTGGTGATGAGATCAAACTTCTGCCCGTCAATGGTTCCATCACAGGGCCTGAGCGCCAATGGGACTAGATTGAACCTGAAATCTCCAGCACGAAAGTCCGAAACATCGAAACAAATATCGGGGTTTGCAGCATTCCGAATCTGAACCCCTGTAGCTGCGCGCGTCGCAGTGGCATCAAATGTGGGCCCTATAGAAGATAGGTTAACTCTGTCCGACTTCCACACGATATGGTCATGTACCAGGGCCTTCTCTGGGTACGGGGAGGACAAATGGTTCAGGGCCTTGGCGGCGAAGGATGGGAAAAGCTGGAGAGCCAGCGAAAAGGGAGAAGATAACGAGGAGTCCACAAAGCATCATAGTATATCTGCACTTCAGCTTCGATTTAATTTTTCGGAACCACAGCAGGAGAGGTGGCAACACACCAGAGTAGAAAGAAGTTGGACTTGTTCTGAAAGGTGTGTGTTGAGAAAGGAAAGTGGTCCTCTTCGAGAGGTAAAAGCCTGTGCAGAAGGTGGGCGCTGGCGCCACTAAAAGAGGGTCAGATGAGAGAAAGGAAGAAAGAGAGTCGAGTTCAGGTACACGAACCCATTGTTCTTTATATACATTTCCTATTGTGTATTTCGGTGGTTCGAATTGATTTCCTGTTGATTTCATGATGCCGTACTATTTGAAGCTATTTGAAGCGGTTGTGAAGGAGGTACATAGTTACTCCAATACACACAAGTGTAGTCTCGTTTTGAATTTTGGGAGGCATTGAACATCCAGATTCCAGTTCGCAGAGCGTTCGGGGTCAAATGCAAGTCTCGCAGGATTGAAGAGTTGTTGATCGCCGCTATTGTATATCCGATCTCCCGAAATCACCAGATTGAACGGCATCTCCCGGTACGACTGATGCCGACGGCCGGGAAGCACGTGGACGGGCCGGTAAAGAGAGAACTGCAGTCTACTGCGGTCAAAAGCAATACAATCTGACCATTCCTGACACGTACCACAATGTCGACCGACTCGTCTCCAAGAACGTTCGTTATCGCTGCAAGGGCGTCCCAGCTTGCCCAAGCCCAAGCCAACATCGTTCTGGACAAACTTCAATCGATCTATACCGATCCGAGTGATCCCACTCGCCCCAAATTTGCGACCTCTTTCATGTCTACTGCGGGAGATAAAAATCAAACGCAGGCTCTCTATCTTGTAGGAGGGAAGGCTTTGTGGACCAAGGAACTTGAAGTGGCGTTGAAAGATCGCGAGGTGGATATGCTCGTGCATTCGTTGAAGGACGTCCCCACAACACTTCCGGAAGGTTGCCTACTCGGGGCCATCCTCGAAAGAGAGGATCCGGTGGACAGTCTTGTTGTGAAGAGCGGAAAGCCTTGGAAAAGTCTAGACGACCTTCCTGCAGGCAGTGTGGTTGGAACGAGTAGTGTGAGGCGAATTGCTCAACTCAAGAGGAAATACCCTCACCTCAAGTACTTGGACGTTGTAAGTCATCCCCATTTATAGCCGTTATCTATTCCTTAATCTTATTCGGACAATGAAAAGCGAGGAAACCTGTAAGTTGATCTGTCCTAAAAATCGTCGGGGCGCCATGCTCAGCGCAAACACTTAGGAACACCAGGTTGGCGAAACTTGACGCAGAGGATGGGCCATATGAGGCCTTGATTCTGGCAAAGGCGGGTCTCGTCCGCATTGATTTGGGACATCGCATTACTGCAGATCTGAAGCCACCGACACTTTTGTACGCTGTCTCTCAAGGAGCACTCGGAGTTGAAGTGCGAAGTGACGATGAAGAATCGATCCGGCTCCTGGAAAAGTTAATTCACCGGGAAACGGATTGGAGGTGTCGAGCTGAACGGGCTTGCCTTCGTGTGCTGGAGGGTGGATGCAGTGTGCCCGTCGGGGTGTCCTCAGAGTTGGACGGCGCCGTCCTTTCTCTCACAGGGAGCGTCACGTCTCTGAACGGAGACACACATGTCGAGCACAACATCACGGAGGAGATCATGTCGGTCCAGGACGCAGAACGGATTGGTCAAGACCTGGCTAAATTTTTGATAGAAAACGGTGCCAAAAGGATACTTGATGATATCAACGTGGACAGGACTCGTAGGATCGAAGAAGCCAAGGCAGAGGATGCAAAACAGTAGAATTGATTTTGTAGCATAGGACTGAATGTACACGACTGATCACACCGTTGGGAGAATAAAATTTCTCGTACAGCTTGCGACCGGCCGTTCTTCTATCTTCGTCCCCACGAGCGCCTGCAACTCCGCTAATGAAGGATGTGCAAGTGACTCTAAGGCGGGGATGTCATGGTTGAATGCAGAAAATCTTTGTCCATCGAGAAAATAAATACCCAATTGCTTTATTTGCTTCTGTTTGTTCTCCGTCCAAATCGGCTGCTTGGTCTCACACTCAAGTCTTTCTCTCAATTGCAATTGTTAATAAATTGACAATCTATTCATTCAGCTATATCGAATCTAATCGAATTATCCGACTCTCAAGACAATGCTATGTGTGTTGCTTAGTTTTGTGCCTGCTATTTTCCTGAGAGTGGCCACTTGAGATCTGGATCGGAAGCGCCTGACCATATTTGCACAGCTCGTAGGCTTCTTCTCTGCCAACCACCACTCATCTTCCTTTACTAACCAATCGTCTCGTCTGCCCGTGGTTATCCATTGAAGGAACCTTAGCGTAGAGAATGACATCGATCTCTACTCGACGCCTTGCAAAGGAGCTCAAGGAAATACAATCACAAGGATGTCCAGTTGGTGAGCATTCGTTTGAGTCTTGCAGCCAGACCCCGTTTCCTTAGCTCAATTGGGCTTACTTGGTCCTGCTACTTACTTGTAGGTATCGAACTCCTCAAAGCTGATGATTTTGCCACTTGGTGGTTCTCCATCCAAGTCATGGGCGAATCCCTCTACCAGGTTTGTGTCCATTGTACATGGCGCCGCGGTGGAAAGGACGTGTGCTCATTTCTCCAGGATGAGAAATACACCCTGCAGTTTAGGTTCGACTCGCAATATCCAATATCTTCTCCTGCTGTGCAGTTCGTCGTCACTGACGGGAAGGAGGCGCCCATACATCCCGTGTGTACACTCTCGTCCCCCAAGCTGACCGAGTGCTAACATCCTCCTTGCGGCCCGGGATTGCTCAGCACGTATATTCCAACGGACATGTGCGATACGGTTCTTTACGAGTGTCGTTATGGAATCCCCAGCCTACTTACTATCATGGGACAGATATGTGCTTCAATTCTCGGCAACGAATGGTCACCGGTCCTCAGCGTGATCGCTGTCTGTGTGACACTGCAGAGTATGCTCGCTTCCTGCAAGGTGCGTTCTGCTTGTCCTATTCGCAAGTCAACCCTCAAAACAACCCTTGACATGCAGAAGAAGGAACGGTAAGTCGTACACATTTGCAGTTGACTGGCAGGCAGGATGCTCATAGAATCGTACAACAGTCCGACAGATAACGACAGATACGTTCGCCATGCTCCTGATAATCCCAAGAAGGTCCGTTACATCGGATTGTTTAGACCCGAGAAACTACTGACGGCCCTGTGTCATCCACGTTTTACAGACACGGTTCCATTACGACGGTAAGCCCCATTCGAAGTCTAAAACATATTTAAGAAACTGACGCCGTTACTTTTTCAAGATGACGAGTGAGTAGCGCTTTCTTCGTGAAAATGAGCGCGTAGCTTATCGTGACGATAGTGTGTAAGCCTTACACAAACCGGTTTCAGCCCTCCAAGCTTCAAGCTTGAAGGCTTGCTCCTATAGCATCTACCGCTGCGCCTTGCGACAGTCAAATCAATGATTTTGTACTACCATCGAATATATTTAACAATTGATGTTCATATAACAAGAACAGCAAAGTATCAGTGTCCATAAATGATAACATTAATTTGTGAGGCACGAAACGACATTCAAGCGGCTAATGCTGTTGCCGAGCGACGTTTCGCGGCGCAACAGCTTTTTAGTGGTGGAGAACTCTGCTGGGCTGTCATTTGTAAGGGTTCGTTTGTTTGAGGCTCGCGCACGGCTTCGTCAAGGCAAGCACCCCCGCAACTGGAGCGACAAGCGCAACCACCACTCGGGCAGAGACACGATCCGCCACAGCAATCCAACTTGGGCAGGTTGACGGGAGTTATGGCCATCGCCCGTGATGTATCCGTCCGATCCAGGGCGAAATGACGATTTGTTGGCGGTGGCGGAAGAGCTGCCGCTCTTGCGAAAAATTGGTCCAAGAACGATGCGGAGGACGATGTGGATGAAGATAAAGAGTTGGCCATCGTAGGAGAGGAGAAATTTTTCCATCCGTTGGTACTGAATCGAAGTTCGGTGGTGGTTCGGTCAACACAAGTTCCACATCCTTCTCCGCAATCTTTGTGATCCTTGGAAGCGTGAACGGACCCTCGATGTTGTACACATCCCGGGCAAGCGCACTGGGTACCACAGGTACAGCCAGATATGGCGTCGCATACTGGGACGGACATTGTGCCAAAATCTGGAATCGAGGAGGGCAGTGCCGCAGCAGGCGCTATCAGGCGAACATGATGAATACTGTCGGTAGACAGTAGAAGGGCCGAGGATAAGCGGGGAGAACCCTGCTTCGTACGCTTTCTTGCCGACTGTGGGGGTGTTGGGGGCCGCGACCGAGGGTGCTTGCCTTGTCCGAACGTCACAAATGAAGGCGATGCAAATATACCGAACCGTTCCTCACTCGATCTGAGCGAGGCTGCTTGGGCCAGTGCGTCCAGAGGATTTGAGGGTGTTTGAACAGTCCGAAGGGTCCGAGAGCTTGAGCTGGATGCCTGGCAGTTGCAGTCCCGGACGTTTGCGCAGGCGCACGGATTTAGGAGGGAGCCAACTGTTATCGGAATAAGAACCATAGCCAGTGGGAGAGGGCAGCAAAATTACCTCGCTGTCGTTCGTCAGCTGGGACTGCAGGCGCCTTCGCGCTTTGCAGAACGTCCTTGAGGCCATTCGGTAGAGCGGGAACTATGGGGATGTATCTTCGTGCTGAAGGGGATGAGCGCCATTGTAGAGAAAAGTGGATTTAAACATACATTTGGATCCGGCAGACAGCGGTACCAGCTGCTCTTGTCGTTCCTTCTGTCCGCTGTTGTCGCAAGTGCATTTGGAGTGGACTTTCTTCGCTTGCCGCAGTTCGCGACACTTGGTACACTGGGAAACAGGTCGACCTTTCTTCTTTATTTCAAAGAGAGGACGATCTGTGTGGTGACAGGAGGAGGATCTGTGGCCTTTTATACAGGATTCACTGGATTATCGGAGTGTTAAGAGGTCTCTGGTATGAATGGCCTCGGAATAACTGACCAGGCAAACTTCTGATTGTTGACATACACCTAGGGTAATATGAAAAGTTGTCCTGGAGGCACATTAACGGAAAACCTACCATCCTTCATGGACTGGAAGAGGCTGGGAACAAGAAGGAAGAGTCTAATTTGAAATGATAGCTTGGACCTTTTGACAGATGGGCTGTGGGTGCCACGGTACAGCTTGGCTGACCACATGATCACTGACTGACTTACTTCCGCCCTGAAATGACTTCAACAAAATTCCACAGTCAGACTCCACTTAAACTCTATTTCTCATCGGACCTTGTCTATTTGGAAGTACCACATATGTGCTCTAATCTAGCCACAACCAGCCTCATCAGCCTCGTCGTCTGTCCACATGTCTCCATCACTTGAAATATTAATGCGGTTGCGTGCACCTGCGAAGCCTTCTATGACCATTAAGGTGCTCTGCATTCGGAAATGCGAACCGGAGCGTGTGTGCAGAAGGCAACTCCAGAGAAAATGGTCTTTATGCCGACATGTATTGAGCCATCCTTTGTGGAACCTGGTTAGCTTCAAGGGCAGAAGTAAACAAAGGCTAGTACCTACCCTGGATCTTGCTTCTCCGACAACCGCTTCTCTAGCTTGCTGAACTCATCCAGGGCAACCCTTTCCTCTTCATCCAGGATCTAGGGCCGCAAACAGATTAGGCTGTGCCAAGAAACAAGGTACCATTGCAAAAAGACCGCACCTGCTCCACTGCCTTGACTTCCGGGATGTAATGCATAAGCATTCGCTCAATACCACTCTTCAAGGTCACGGAACTAGAAGAACATCCACGGCAGCTACCCTTGAGCTTGACGCTGACAATGCCTTCGCTTTCATCAAAGCCACGGTATTCAATGTCACCACCGTCTTCCATAATTGCAGGACGAACTCGAGTGTCCAACAGTTCCTTGATCATGGCAACAGTTTCAGAGTCCGTGTCCAGTATTCGGGTGTCTTGGGGTCCGGCCGCCTCTCTTTCAGCTTCACTCCTGAACAGTGACTGTCCGGACGAAAAGTGTTCCATCAGAATGGCATATACCTCGGGCTTCACAACAGCCCAGGGGTGTTCGGAGTCCTTGGACACTGTCACAAAGTCAGGGCCATAGAAGACGGCCGAGACCCCTTCGATGCCCATAAGTCTGAGAGCAAGGGGTGAGGACAATGCAGCGCGCGTATCCAGGAATTCCGCAGTGCCATCCCCCATCACTGGTGTGCCGGGAATGAATTTTAGAGAATCATCGTTCGGAGTAGACTCTGTCTGGATAAACATAGTCCTGCCTAGCAAACGTTGAATAGTGCCCCAGTTTATAGTCAGTTTTACTCACGAAATTGCCCAACTACTCGAGGGAGCGCATTTCGTCGGTTTGGGCGTGATGACGGAACCAAACCAACTGCTGATGGTACTGACGTCGAAGCAAATGCTCGATGTATTGGCAGTTTGCGACGTGATATGCTCAAAACAGCACGAGAAGGTCGTGACAGAGCCCTCAAAGACGATGAGATCGCAGAGGACATGGTGGTGGTACGAGGATGAGCAGTATTTGCGTGGAGTCGGATCCAAAACTATGAATCATTTTGGCAGTGCCGAGTCGATTACCCATTCCGTCGCAGCCAATCAGGCGCCATCACTTTTTGTTCATGTACGACGTCAGTGTACACACCGACGACGACTTGGACGAACTCATTTCACCTTCATACCCAGACTAATACTCATGACGGGTGAGGACGTCCTCAGTGCTCTACCGAGCCTCGTTGCGGTGCTGGCTTGCCTCGCCTTGACGTGTTTCTTATGGTATTTCTTCAAACCACGAAACTATCACTCACTTCGCTCTGTCGCCATATTGGTATTGGGAGATATTGGGAGGAGTCCTAGGATGATGTACCACGCCCAAAGCTTTGCAGAGAATGGCTTCATGACAGAACTTGTCGGGTACGGAGGTAAATTGTTTAGGACTGTTCCGCCTCCGCATGTTGGTGGTACTCAAATCAGTTTAGGATCAGATGTAATACCAGCTCTAGAACGACTTCCAAGAGTTCGAATCTGGCACCTATCGGAGCCTCCTAGGATCCTTAGCAAGCTCCCCTTTGTAATTGCAGCCCCATTCAAAGTCATACATCAGGTCGTCACTATCCTGCTCACCCTTCTGGTTTGGATCGAAAAGCCACCCGAATTTCTGTTAGTTCAGGTAGCGTTACTCTTCAGGTTCTCCTATGCCTTCGGACTTATACCTAACCCCAGAACCCTCCAAGTATTCCGACACTTGCGTTAGTTCAGCTTGTCGGCCGCATACGTGGAAGTAAAGTCATCGTCGACTGGCATAACCTCGGATACAGCATTCTGGCACTTAAGCTTGGCAAGGACCATTTATTCGTGCGTATATCGAAATGGTAAGTGAATAACGCTGCTCCTATGAATGCCAACCCACCTTGTCGGCAGGCTTGAACAGACCTTTGGTCGGATCGCGTACGCGCATTTGTTCGTTACACGCGCCATGCGCGATTACTTGGTCAAGGAATGGGACCTCCAGTAAGTGAGCTTCTGGCTCCATTGTCCAACAATTTCAACAATCTATTCGCAGAGGTCACAAAGTTGTTCTCCACGATCGACCACCACGACACTTTCACCGCGCGTCAACTCAGGAAACACACGAGGTAATTCGCCCACTGCATCGACTTTGCGCCGAGTCGTTGATTCAAAGTAACGTAATCCAGCTCTTCCAGAAGCTTGATGTCACTCTCAAATCTCAGACGTGCCTGAAAGGTTTCCTCCCAGAATGCGATCCCCCGTACTCGACGCCATTTACACAAATCCAGGACAATTTACAGAAGCCGGGAAATGCGAAAGGTCCTTTACGCGCAAGCTCGCCGAGAAACGCCCCTGACGACATCCCGAAGTATAATGAAATCAGGTCCCCCACTCTGCGTCAAGATCGGCCGGCCATATTGGTGTCCAGTACCTCGTGGACGCCCGACGAAGATTTCAGCATACTCCTCGAGGCTTTGTCTTTATACGAAAATCGCGCTACTGAGCTTTACGAGGAGTCCAGGAAAAGCTCGCCTTCGCAGTCTGGAAAAATATTACCCCAAAAACCTTTGCTTCTTCCAAGATTACTCGCAATTGTCACAGGAAAGGGGCCTCTGAAGGAGAAGTACATGAACCAAGTTGCAAAGCTGCAAAAGTCGTGGAAGTGGGTACGATGCATTAGCTTATGGCTGGAGGCGGAGGACTATCCCATCTTGCTTGGCAAGTACATCTTCCACGTTTCAAAGTAGTGCCGTCTGACTTGACACCCAGGCTCGGCAGACCTTGGTGTATCGCTGCATTCGAGTTCGTCTGCCCTGGACCTCCCAATGAAGGTGGTCGACATGTTTGGCTGTGGGCTACCAGTTTGTGCGCTGGGATTCGCATGGTAAGCCGACTTCTCCGTGGAAATGATAAACATGATATTAAGCATACCTTGCTATAGCCTCCCCGAACTTGTGAAACATGGAAAGAACGGGCTGATATTCAATGATGCCCCCGAGTTGGCTCACCAGATTGAGGTGAATGGCGTACATTTATCTCACAGACACTTCATCTGACCGCCTGAGCAGAGACTTTTTTCGTCCTTTCCGCAAGCAACAGAGCTTTCAGCTCTCGCGTCATCCCTTGCAAGCGCTTCCGTACGGCCATCTACGCCAG
The DNA here is from genome assembly GCA_004369085.1 of Coprinopsis marcescibilis. Lineage (NCBI taxonomy): Eukaryota > Fungi > Basidiomycota > Agaricomycetes > Agaricales > Psathyrellaceae > Coprinopsis > Coprinopsis marcescibilis. The sequence goes on along the minus strand of ML210146.1, from coordinate 770,540 downwards.
CAAATGTTCATGTTTCCAAGCGTTACAACCCGTTGCGTGAGGTTGACTGGACCTTGTCAACATGGGAAGATAGCTGGGCGCCAGCCATGAGGCCACTGATTCTTAGCGATGTAAATCTTTGATTGTCGCTGGCGTTATCATCAGCATTGTAAAATACAAGGGGAATCCTCGACTATTCGGTAAATACAAAAGATTATGTGCGAGCGCATGGTAGCTGCAGCTGTCTATCCGCTGGAGGTTGCAGCAAATGTAAGTGTTTCCAGACGACCTCTGCCCTTGCATTCTTTTTGCAATAATTCATTGATTACTCGGAAATGACTGGGATCGATCAACATCGTCTACAAGATCGAAAGTCAGTTGGCCACAGCTTCCGTTTGTAATTCCACTTACGATTACCCATTCAGTACCTGTTTCCTCGTGTTCGACAGAGTCGGCGGATTCCAGAACTTTCTCCTTGAGTTTAATGCCATCCTCTGCTGGCATGCTGACTTTGATTCGCATTCGGGCGCGTTGAATCGGCAGGGTTGAATTCGTTTGGAGGAGCTTGATGCATTCCGATACCTATTATATGTGAAGTTGTGTACGTTAATAGTTTCACGATGCATACATACTTGACTTTTTGCGGTTTTACCGGCCTTAACGCTGAAGCCCGCCTCTGTCATGGCTTTTTCTATGATGCCGACGGGGTACGGGTGCTGTGTTGAAGGGTCTACAGACTTCTCCGCCACGAGAGTTGCAATTTCCCTGCGTAACGATGAAAGATCATGGTCTCTCTCCTTCTCGCCGACTTGTACCTCTCCTTTCTTCAAGATCTGAAAAGCAATGAGCCAATCTGAAGAGTAATCTGGTTCAGGACGTCAAAAACCTCTGCTACGATTCCTTGAATGTCTGATTTGCCGAATGCTTTCTGCAGATCCTGGCTTCTAGCAACCTCTCCTTTGGAGACGTTGACAAATACGTTGCTGATTTGTAGGACATCGTCCAGATTTGTTTCCCTACGTTGAGGTAAGAACATGGGATCGGCCAGAGCCTGAGCGAGATACACACACTCCGGTTCGCCACTCCTGTACCTTGTTTTTGTAACAGGCAATCTAAATGTTTTCGTGAAGCATATTCCAAAGAGTGAGCTGTGACGGCCTTACCTCGAACCGCTTCCCGCCCTTTTTCAGGCGGACGATGGAGACATTTGTGAGCCTGTTTGTTAGTTGAGAGACATATCGAGCTTGGAGAACAGTTTTGGGCAGCGCACTTGATCTGGTTGGATGGCTGGTTGAGCTGGGGCATAGCTGATGCAGTTGAGCTGGTTGAATCTGAATAAAGTTGCTGCTGACTGTAGGCTGGTCTATATTACGAGGCCTTGAAATGAGTCCAAGTGTCGGGCCCGTCAAGATATTCCACGTGACGTCATGGCAAGGAAGTTGGCGTATAGGGGCTTGCAAGTTGTACCTGACCTACCCTGCGTCTCCTGTTCAGATCAGCTGAAGGCTATTTAGACAGGTGTGATTCAAAAGCCTGGGTATACAGACTCGACCCCTTATCTGAACTGAATAAACGGTGAAAGTCGAACCTTGAAGCTTGTGCTTGGCTGCAGAAGCGTGGGAACCACTTGCGACAAGGAATGCTGTGTGTCCTTCCTGTGATCATCCTCTACGACTTCCAACCACTAGTATCATACGATGAAGGGGATTGGAAAAGCACTGGCGAGGTCCGTTGTCCTCCAATTTGATATGTCTCTGCGTTGCTCAAATCACTTCCTACAGGACGCCGTTCGCGGTGACCACTAAGATTGGCATGTCGAAGAGTACGCCCAATTCGTCTCAGGCGGATCAGGACTACGCTCCTGACACTTACATTTATTAGAGTCCAGCGATCCCGAATTCGACGACTATTATCGCCAATTCCAACTTGTCGAGCAGGGCACAGACAAGCTCATCAAGGATATCAAGGCCTTCACGGAGTCTGTAACCTGTGGGTTGTTTCCGTATCGCGCTGTCGAGACTAATTGTAATTCATGCCTTCCTTTCATCAATGCCTTGCTTCCCCACTGTTCACCACTGTCCTGTGGACTCAATCGACAGCCCTATTCACCAACGCCGCAGGATTTGCAAACCACTTTACTACCATATTCCAGCCGATCGCTGGAGAGTTCGATCTTATTGGGAAACACCCTGACGCCGGACACACCATCCGCAATGTCACAATGTACCAATCTTCAATGGACGAGCTACAGCAACTGATTAGTCCTGAGATGGAGCTTATTGACACCAGGGTGCTTGCGCCGGTTAAAGAGTTCCAGACGATCGTCAAGACCGTACGAAAGACAATCACCAAACGGGACCACAAGGTCTGTCAATCAGAGTCTATCTGCAGATGTCGGCCGTTGAAGACTTGTATAGCTCACGGATTATGATCGACACAACAACTCTTTGCAAAAGCTTCGGGATAAGAAGGATAAATCCTTAAGCGACGAGAAGAACTTGTTCAAAGTGAGTTTATCTGGCATTGGGCGTTTCATAACCTAGCCTTACTGGCCCTTCTAGCTCGAGCAAGACTTTGAAATCGCAACAAACGAATACGAATATATCAACACTGCTTTAAAGCAGGATCTTCCCCGCTACATGCAACTTTCCACTGCGTTCATCGACCCGCTCTTTAATTCCTTCTTTTACATGCAGTACGTGGTACTTTCAAGCTGTTCCTCTTCCAGTAACTCAATTGGGGTCCAGGCTGAACATCTATTACTTGATCTTAGAAAAGATGCAGAGTTACGCTGACGGTGCCAAGTATGACATCACCAACGTCCCTGGTCCGCAAATCCAGCAAGACTATGAGGATAAGCGCACGGATGCATGGGAGCGTATTGAAAGCCTTGCCATCGTAAAGCGCATCATCTCTGTCTGTAAGTGCTGACCGTTTCTCAGCTAACAAAACGCCAACAAACCAATGTACAGCCCGACTTGTCCAACAGCAACGTGCTCAAGGAGGTCCTGGGCTGAGCAGGGCCAATACGACCTCTACGACGACGTCGTCATACTCGTCAGGCAATGCGGCACCTCCTTCAAGAGCGACATCATCGGTTGGCTATAAGAAGGCGCCGCCTCCCCCTCCGCCAGGATCGTATGGTCGCGACCGCGAACGTGACAGCGCCCCTCCGCCGCCTTACACTCCACCAGCGGCAACAAATTCTTATAGTAGCCCTGGGCTACGGGTACAGATGCCCTCGGCTACGGTGACTCGCTCGCCTTCGGCATCATCCAGCCTTGCCGCAACGAAGAGACCTCCCCCGCCTCCACCTGTGAAGCCGAAACCTAAGCCAGCAGTACACTACGTCACTGCATTGTATGACTTCGATGCTCAGGTAAGTGCTCCTGCTATGTTGAGCCCCATCATAGCTAAGTTGATTAGGCCGACGGTGACTTGTCCTTCCGAGCTGGCGAACGGATAGAGCTTGTGAAGAAGACTGACAGCCAGGAGGATTGGTGGACCGGGCGAGTGAACGGGCAAGAAGGCATCTTCCCTGGTAAGCTACCACGCGACTCTTATCCACTTTGCAAACTGAACACGACTTCTCCAGGCAATTATGTACAGGACTAGATGTAGATATATATATAAATCGTAACGCACTATACATGTTTTTTGTTTTTGTGTGAGGGAAATCGGTCGACCATGATTGGCTGAACTTTGATGACAAAGCAGGTGCAAACTTGCGGTGAAGGCTGACTAGCGCTGACTATTGACTCTCTGACTCTAACATGTCTGTTGCAACTCGTCTTTCGTCGTCGTCGTTGCGAACGGCAGCGGCCGCTCTTTCACCACCTTGTCGCAGTCGGCTACAATGCCCCTCGTCGTCCGTATTCCTCCGAAGAGCGACAGTCTCTGCACTCAAGTCGCAGACTTCCCAACCCCACACATTCCCCGACCCGCCCCGTCCTGCAAACACCGTTCGACTCGACTCTCAAACATCGTTATCAAACGATGCTACAGCACCGCAGACAGCGGCTCGCCCTCCACCAGTCCCCAAAGCTGAGAAACCTCGGCGGACACTGCGAGCTACCAAAGCAGCTTTGACTATGGTCCGTTTCCGCCTGGCATGAGCCGTTCGTTATCAGTCGGTGAATTAACGTCGTTTTGGTCTATTAGACACCCACAGCTGTCGAACGGATAGGAATGCTGCTTCATGGCCCTACCCCTCAGCTTATCAGAGTAGGCGTCCGGAACAAGGGTTGTGCCGGCATGTCATACCATCTGGAATATGTGGAGAAGCCCGGAAAGTTTGACGAAATAGTCGAACAGGACGGTGTCCGCGTCCTCATCGACAGCAAAGCGCTGTTTTCTATTATTGGGAGTGAGATGGATTGGAAAGAAGATTCACTTAGGTATGTAATGCTCTCAGGCCTCGTATGTTTTCTCAGAACTGACTCGCTGTCGTCTTTCTTTCTCGTTCGATAGCTCCAAGTTCGTGTTCAACAACCCCAACGTGAAGGACGCATGTGGATGCGGAGAATCCTTCAACATCTCGACATAACATCGATCTAATCGCCCATTTCAACTCGTCTACTCTCGGCTCTCACTATTTGCTTTTGCGCGCGTTCGTTCAGTATCTGGTGACTATGTATCCACACAGCATGGACTTTCTTTTTCATGGCATAGAACATATCCTTGTATTACCACTCACTAATCACTCAATGTCGCATGGAAATTTCCATGGACATAACCTTTGTTATAAGTTGCATGTATTTTAGATCAAACGGGACAAATAATTCGAAAGCATTTAGAGCATCTTGTTCCCTCTTGAATCAGAGGGATCAGAATCAGAGCCTGCGCTGTTCAAAACTCAAACTCTAGACCCGCTGCAACTTCTCCTGCACCTAATGCTTCGAACAACGCAGAGGATTCACCGCTGATGAGATAGTTAGCTCCTGCCGTCAACGTCGATTCAACCACGGCTTCTGTTGCACCCTTTATCACAGACGATAACAATTTGTTTGTCTGAGCCTGAAGTGGGGAGAACGTGGGACGTTGGCCAACATTAGAATTCTGTAACTGGGCGGAAAGGGCTTGGTTCATTGCTTGGGCTAGAATATTTTGAGCCCCGGGAGGTTTCCAGTTGTTCGTTCCCTGCTGGATCTGGTGTTGGGGAATATTCTGCACTGGCGCAGAAACGTGAGGCGCCATCATACCGGCAGGCATCGTTTGAGCAGGACTGGATGGTGACGCCGCATGATGTTGGGCGTTTGATCCATAGTGCATCGATGTGGGACTACTGGAATTGACCGGATTCTGTGGTTGATTCATAGGTACCGATACTGGGGAAGCATTCATCTGAGCAGGATTCGCGGGCGTTTGCGTGGACTGGACGGAATTGGCGCTGCCGAACACTTGCATCTGGGCCATTATTGCAGTAAAATCCTCCTGCTGCGAAGTTGCGGGTGCTGTGTTCGTCGGCCATGTATTGGCTTGGTACTGAGGGGGCGGGGATATTTCACCAACGTTGAATGACTGGTGATTGGTGTACGAATTGTAAGCTGCATACTGAGCCACAGGTTGACTTTGGGCGTTATTAGAAGCCGGTACGGTGTTGTTGTATTGGTGAGAATCAGTGGTCGGTGTCGTAGTGGGAATTTGAGGCTGTTGCGTTGTTCCGGAGGGGGAATGACCTGAAAGTCGTACAGGTAGATTCGGAATCTGAGGCTGCTGTGTTGGCTCGGAGGGGGAAAATTGTGCAGGTAGATTCGGGATTTGAGGCTGTTGCGTTGTCCTATAGGGGGGATGGGCTGAGAATTGTGCAGGTAGATTCGATTTCGGAACAGGAGGCTGTTGGGCAATAGCTGGCGCACGAGCTGAGGTTTGAACCTGCGGAAGAGGTCTTGGGCCAACCCAAACCTGAGTTTCGTGAACAGTTTGTCGATTGGACGGATCTGGCACATGGCTCTTCGAGCCTGAAGCCCCAGAAACGCGTGCATTCACTGGCGTACGCTCCTCTTTCTCCAGAACACTTCTCGAGAACCCGGTTTGGATAGATCCCAGCGTGGCAGTGGAATGCGTGGCATGGGTCAAAGCAAACGCAGAGCCCGCCTTCCGCAACTTATTCTTCTTAGGCTTAGGCTGTGGTTGTGCGGCTCCGTCCGTCTGGGGAGGTTCTGCAGTGTGTTGCCCTGTGATTGGTACAGGTTCCGGCAAATCATCCTCGCTCCAGAAAAGGTGAACTGGCCCACTTGTAGACGAGCTATGAGCTTGAGTTGATACAACTTGCGAGTCGCGGTAAGTGGGAAGTGAATATTGAGATGGCTGGGATATCGAACTGGTCGTAGTAAGGGTAGTTGTCGACGACTCGGCGTACAAAACAGCAGGGTCGAAATCTTGCGTCTGTCCGACCCTAGAGAGAGAGTATATCTGATGTGGTGCAAAGGGAGCCACTTGATTCTATTGGTAGGGCGTCAATCGTCAACATGTCCGGTGCAGAGAAATAACCAATACCTTTTTCCTAAGCACATTTGGTTGTCGCGGTGAACCTTTTGGAGGCCGTGACGATCCGACGCCACTTTCGCTGCCCAAGGCATTCGGAATGGTCTCGGTTGTAGAGCTTCTTTGTGACTGGGTAGACCGGTCTGAAAAAGTAGAAGCGACGGTACTGTGACGACTGGGAGGCCGTGATGTCGGAGCATGGGATGGAGGGTAACCTGGATGAAAAGATTGCACACTGCCCTGAGGGAACTGTACTGGCGGAGATGACGGTGTTGCAGCGGAAGGTGTTTCTGCAGGAGCCGAATTCACGCCGCTCGTTTGCGCGGGTGAGGGGCCTGATGTCGTTCTTCCATTCATTGGATGGAAGTAAGACGGCGTTGATGTGAGTGAATCATTGTTAGCTTGTGACTGGAGATACGATGGCGAGGTTGAGAGTGGTGAATCAATGTACATGGAGGTCGCATTATATGGTTGCTGGACAGGGGGACTCTGACTGACTTGAGCTCGAGCATGAGCATGAGGCTGGGTTTGCCCCGATGCTTGCAAGCCTAGTGGTTGAGTTTGTCTTGAGGGTGGAGAATGGGGGACTGACGTTATGCCTGTCGACGGGGCCGAAGACTGTTGGCGTACAGGGGGAGTGACTGTTTGAAACGTTTGTTGTGATTCAGATGAACCGCGGCTCCTTCCTAGGAAATTCTGTGCAGGGGGGGAGAATGCAGAGACCTGGCTTGTCTGCTGCCCTTGATTGTTTAGATTTATATTTTGGAACGAAATGGGCAGTTGTTCCAACCCTGGAGGATCGTAGGAAGGGCTTCGAGAAACATGACCCTGGTTCGCAACGTTGTTGAAGAAGCGCGGGGCGGCGGTGATGTTGGGGCTGATGCTGGGCGATGAGGATTGCGAAGGAGTGGGCACAGCTTGTGTCTGCAACGGCACTGCAGTATTAATGTTGGCCTTGATAGTAGGAGATGTGGGGCCTGAAGAGGATCCGGGTCTTTTAACGGAGGACATTGCGTTTGCGTATAGCTGCTGGGCATACGACGGCTGCCTTGGCTGATGGGTTCGGGTCTCTGCTTGGCCAAAGGGCGTCTTTGCCGGACCTCGACTGTGTAGATTGTGAGTTGGTGGGGCATTGCAGGTTGGTGGGACATTGTGGGATGGCGGGAGAATATCGCCTGGATGTGTGGAAGAAATGGTAGGAGGTCGTGTATTCAAGTTCACGTAGTACCTAGGGAGTTTCGATGAGCATTTCAAGTAGATTTTTAACAGAAACACCTACGGTTGGTTATGTCTAGCACCAAGGTTGGCGGTATCAGACAGATGAAAGGAAATTGCTCTTCAGAACACGCACTGATCAAAATGTTCCACCCAACCATTTGGTAGTGGTCTCCCTTGATAGTTCATCGTCCACGCTACGCTGGTGAATGGTAGTTGCGATGGATAGAGAGGAGGCCGTCAAGAGAGAGCAAATTGAGTTGGCAACTGTGGACACTTGGCCGCACCAGACTCTGCTCGAACGACGAAAGCGTCCGGCCAACACAATTGAAGGATATTACATATCATGATCAGGTGCCGAACAGTGTGCCTGAAAGTTCGACAGATGGTCTGGAATTGGAAAGCGCCTATTTAGAAAACAACAGTAATGACAACTCGAATGATACGATAAGCGCCCGCTCACTTGGCCTTGCCCATCCTTACTGTTGGCTGCAATTATCCTGTTGAATGGCTCAACGAATGAAACCTTGCTTGTTCTCGACAATGATCAAGACGGGAAGAGAAAGCAAAAGCTCTATCCCCATCGGTCCCAACGCGCGCTTGATTACAGATGCAACACCGCAGTGGAATTAATTGATGTAAAACATCTTAAAGCAACCAAGTATGATACATGTACAAAATCCGGTGATAAATCGATAACCAACCCAAAAGCAAAGTATACAAGGAAAAGAGCGGATGGACGTGAAATGGCCCCAGGGCCAAACAGGATTAGTATGTGGCGAAAAGCTATAAAAACACTCTGGGTAATGGGCAGGCCAATAATAATTGCTCAAGGCGGCATTGCGTTGGCCGGTTGTAAGTGAAGCTTGATGGGGGGAACAGAAGCGCCCACGCCATCTTCTGGTTGAGGTTGATGCTGTGCACTGATCTTATTCTGTGTGTGTGAAATCTGCCTTTTAACACTAGGACGTTTTGACAACAACACCTCTCCTTGCTTCCCTTCCTTCAGGAGCTCCGTGGGACTCGCGCTCCTCTTTCCACTTGTCGAATTACAACCAGTTGACATTTCTCCGCCGTCACTGGATACGGTTGACCGCGCCTGAAAGGCGTGCACCCTCGACCCTTTCCCAGGGGACGGCGACGGCTGTCTCGACGACGATGAGTCAACGGCAACAGCATGTTTGTCTGTCCTTGGATGCGGAGGAGACATTGAAGGCAAGTGCGAAGATGATACGGAAGATGACCGAGACTGTGACCGCCGGTGAGAGGCCAGCCGCCCAGGAGCGGTCTTGGGTGGGAGTGGGCCATTCTTCCGCCTTCTCCTCGTAGAATTGGAGTTTGAGGTGACCATGAATCTCGCGCCTTTTTCACCAATCCCTGCTTCCCTTCCAGCAGCTATCTTCACCTTCTCCCTCTCCTCGTCCAGCACCATCAACGCCCCTTCGATGATAGCAGTATGCACAAAGACATACTGTCGCAAACTCTGACACAGACTCATCCTCTGCTCCCGCATATCCTGGACAACCTCAAGCACTGGAGTTTCGAACGAGTCCAACGCTGTAGGTGTTACAGTGCGATGTAAAGGCCGGGGGTCGGTGTAGTCAAATGTCTTGTGGGAGGATTCCTGGGTTTCATGGGCGACGTCATTCGCGACGGTGACAGAGGAGTCTGGCCTGCGTGGCCAATTCGAACTCGGGAATGTGTGTGTCGCACTGTCCGGCATCTGACTCGAACAGGGGTTCGAATAAAGGAGGGTAGGAGTAGAATTGCTGGCAGGAGGGGCCAAATTTAGGGATAAGGATGGGGGTATGCCTGCTCTTCGCATGGCGGATGCGGCCATAGATTTCTTCGCCCGGGGAGCTGAAACAGGAATTGCGGGGGCAGAGGCAGTTCTCTCTCTCGGAGTGACATTGTCCAAGAGCGGAGGATTCACCTTTGGAACAGTTGATGAACGGTCCAGACCGGGGGGTGTGCCAAATGAAAAGGAGGTGCCGAGGGACGACGAAGGATTAATCTCTGTTCCGCTGGTGAATAGAGTCTGTTCCTCAGAAGAAGATTCCTCGGAAGAGCTGGTGCCTGATGTCTGAGTGGTGACCGCACTTGAAGGAGGATCTTTCACAGGACTAGAGGCTCCTTCCTTCTTCGCTGGGGGAAACGGTGGTACCCGTCCGTTCTGCACGCTGACGGTTTGAACCCATCGTTTTGTGTCTTGAAATGTCGAAGGGGCGACCGACGATTCTCGTGAAAAGTCCATCGATACCACATCGACTTCGGATATTTCCGATGTAGGTGGGGGTGCGTCGCTGCCATCTACCTCCATCTCCATGTCGGCGGACGGTGGCTTGGTGGGATGCTGTGTCGAGGTGGGGTCGACGTCCATGCCCAATTCACCAGGCAAAGAGTCCGCGTAGCTCTGGGGTCCAGGGGAAGACGGGGACAAATCAAGATTGCCGTCAAGGTTCCTAATGTTGGTCCTAATCGAATCCAAGATTGCGTCCACGGCGATGAAACCACCGGTACGACCCACTCCGGCACTACAATGCAGAAGAATGGGACTATTCTCCCCCATGGCATGCTTGGCGATGCCTGTCTTCGGCTCAAGTTCCAAACCATTGGGCGGGGTGTCCCGAAATTCCCTGCATGCTGGCTCCTCTCGAACACCGGTTTCGACCATGGCATCTTCAACTTGCTTTACCAGGCCCAGGATTCCACGGGGATCATCAGGTACGTTCATGTCGGGCCATTCGAGATACTGCAAGTGAACGATTTTACGTGGTTTGGCCTCGGGGTAACCTGTATGCGAAAGCTCGAATACGCGCTTGACCGTCTCTGATTTGTGATAGTGATGATGTTTGCTAGCAACGCCCGAGGGAGGGTTCATTTGGGGGTATGCTAGGTGTGACGACCGCGAATCGAATGCAGAGTACGCGGAGAAGAAGCCGGAGGAGTTGTCTGATGAATCAACGATGCCTGTTGTGGAAACGAGGCGCAACCGCAGTGGACCAAACACGTTGTCGGCCCAGTAGGAACCACATTTCACCATTGCTCCCTCGACTTCTCGAGTAAGCATGACGATGACATGGACATTTTGCTCCCAACATAACCTGCGCGTCGATTTATATGGTACTATTGAGGTTGAAATAGAGGCTAACTCACATCCAGAAATCAACAAACGTAGCGGGAAGTGGTCCCTGGGTGGCAATATACCGCTTTCTTGTTCCAAGGGGCTGAACATACGACGCATTCACGTAATCGTCATCGTGCTTGCTCAACTTCACGCGTGCATGCTCGAAGGGCCATATGTGGCGATATCTATTGGCTGACATTAAAAAAAAAAAAAAGTCGGTCCGAGACAAAATCGACTGTACCTGTTCTTAGCACCTTTCTCAACGCCTGCGGTGATGCTGAAGGGAAATATGGGTTTGGGTTGAAGCTCATTCGCTGAACCGCTCTCCTTGGAATGATGCTCCATGATTCCCATCAACCGGCGCTGCTCCGCGAGCTCAATGCGATAGAACTGCATGGCGAGGGCGTCCGCACCCTCGTCAATCACGGTCTGATCAAGACCAATATCGTCATCGGGGGATGAGTCTTCTGATGACGAATCAATGCACGCTGGATGGTGCTGGACATGAGCTTTGGCAGCACGCTGAGCAATGCGCTTCAGCCAAGGAATCGGAAGCTCGTGTAGCCGTCTGCGCACACGTCGGGGTAATCGCAGCGGGATACGTTCGGTGATACCTTGTGACAGCTCCACATTCTGTCTGATTGTGTCGAAAAAGGGGTTTGCTGCCTGCGACGAGGCTGGTGTTGTGCTAGGCACCAGTGACTGACTGGAGTGCAATGATGGGATGCGCTTTGAGCTTGCAGGGTTAAGAGGCGTATTGTGCATCAATGTTGAGGACAATGTGAATGCCTGTAGCGGTAAATTCCGAGGGCGAAGTGCGGAGGGCTGGACAAGCGAAAGCGAGGGAGTTGGACCACCTTCCTCCTCCTCCTCTTGCTCCGCCTCTGGCGTCGGCGGACCTGTATCCACCAAATCGCGCATGTCCCGCCATACCGCTTGGAACCCGCCCTTTAGCCAGTGGAGCTGACCCTCGAATCCATCCTTCTTGAACTTGCGAAGAAGACCGAGAATGTTGGAATTGTCCGGGAGGGTAAGAGAGTCGGCGTCGTACACGATGATGGTCTTGGCTGTGCGCCAAACGGAGAAGCGTGTGCGGGCGTTCTTGGAGGGCAACATGGTGCAAAGACGCTGGAGAGAAAAGAGCGGTCGTTTGAGAAGAGTGGAAGGCACGGACAGAGAGACTGCTGAGGGCAATCTGGCGGACGAATAGGCTGCATGGGGCCTGATGTCGAGAACGAGGGTGTCGGCCTGATTGCGGATGTCGACGAGAGCGGCGGGGAGAACGGGAGGGAATGCGGCTGCTGAGAGCGGGGAGGCGGCGGTGGGGGTGGGCATCGTCGGAAGATGCGGGGTGAGCGAGAGCGGCGACGACGAAGGGAGAACGACTAGCGCGGGTTGGACAGTGGTCTGTGCGTCGAAACGACGAGCGACGGCCTTGGCAAAAGCGTCATGGGGTTGGACAGAACTGTTGGTGTGCTTAGGGGCAACGGAAAAGAAACCCTCCATAAAGTTGAGAACAAAACTGGAAATTGCAGCTAATAACATTAAAGGCAAGTGTATATGTAATATCTCTGACGTCATAGTAGTCTAGACTCAGTCATCGTCGTCCACGAACATGCTGCCGTCTCCGCCGGACTCGTCCGAAATAATCTCCACATACTGCTTCGATACCGTCCGCGCCGTCCGAACATGCCGGCCCCCTCCCGCTTTCCGTCTTGGCGCTCCATCTCCATCGCTCGACTCGCTCAGTTTCTTCAATGGTGACGCGGGTTTCATGCTTTTCGAGATCTTTTTCGGGGCGGCGGTCTTGCTGAAAAAGTCTGTCACCTTCTTCTTCATAGCAGGCTTTGCATCGTCATCGCTGTCCGAGAGTGCAGGGCTGGTTCTCAAGTTAGGCATACTAGACAACGTCTCAATCGACAGTTGCATACCTTTTCTGTTTCTTCGCTGGTGGTAGCACCTCGATAGCATCGTCAGAGTCTGATTCTACGACTTTGCGTTTCCTTGCAACAGCAGCAGTAGCCTTCTTCTTCGCTGGGGGGTCGCTATCCTCGTCGCGAGCAGGCTTCTTTACCGCTTTCTGAGGTGGTTTAGGAGGCTCACTATCGTCATATATCTCCATTACCTCTGTCTTGAGTGCGGGTGCTTTCGCCTTGCCCTTCTCCTTTGGCGGCGCTTTGACTTCATATTTGGCAAAGTCGTCGTCGCTGGAGTCGGAGTCGCCCAGAACGATCTTCCTCGCGGCAGCAGCAGCTGCACGCTTAGGGACGGGTTTCTTCTCCTCCACAACATCCTCGATTTTTGTGGAAGACGAAGCTTTCGGTGCTGCACGAGGTTTCTTGGTCTCTGCCGACTTGGATTTTGCCCCAGCAGTTGCCTTGATCGGTACAAAGTCGTCACCGTCCGAGTCTTTTCCATTCTTCTTCCCGAACCCGATCGATTTACGGGTCCTAAGAGTCTTCTGCTTCTTTTTCTTGGCGTTGGCACCACCCTCGCCCTTCTTCTGCTCGAAAATCCTGCAGTCCTCCTTGAAACCGAATTATAAACCTCTGTTACAAGGGAAGAACTGGCGCGCTTACCTCCCACTCTTCCATGAACTTGTCAAGGTCTTCGTTCCACAAGTCTTTCGGCGACCTGCGAAGCAAAATCATAAGCTCAGCCTCTTTCTCCTTGGCCTGCTGCCTGAGCTTCTCGGTCTTCTCCCGTGTCAGACTGTAGATGGCCATTCCCAGCAGATAATCGAAATCAGTGACCGCGTCGACAGAGTCGTCATCGTCGTCTTCATCCTCGTCGTCGTCTTCATTCTCATCCTTCGCCACTTTGGTCTTAGCCACCTTGGGGAAGGGACGGAACTTGTGCTTGCGCAAATCAGCGACTATGTCGATCTTCTTGCGACCGGAAACGGTAAGCTGCTTGTCGACGATCATTTCAATGAAACGAATCTGGTTGTTGAGTTTGTCATATGCAGTCTCGAGCGTATTTGCTTGATAATCCTGGCGGATGGGTTGGTAAAGTGTTGTTAAATAAGCAATGGAAACCTACCTTTCGCTTTTGATAATAGGCCAACCTCATCGGGTAGAACTCCTCCAAAATCTCCTCGGGCGTGTCATATTTCTTGATCTTGCCGTCAAAGTCGAAAAGGATCATGTTGGTGGTGCTGACTTTGGAAGTCAAACCAAAGAATTCTATCAAGCCTTTCTCCTCAGCTTTATCTAGATCCTTCGCGTTCGTCATCATAACCTCAAAGAGGACGTTCAGATTGTCATGGTGCTCTTTAAAGTCCTAGAACATCGAGAAATCAGCACATCCCTTCTTCAAAATCAACAAGCGTGGAATGACAGACCTTGACCATGCCTTCATGCTTGATTTTATCCTTCTTCGAGCCGTCATCGTTCTCCTTATCCTTCTCCTTGTCTTTTTTCTCTCCAGATATCATTGCTTCCAACGATTCCTTGAACGAATTCGTCCACTTGTGAATCGGCAACTCGGAAATTTCGACCGTCGTGTCATTGACTTTCTTCGCGATACCGGTGACGTCGAACTTGCCCTTGCTGGTCATCTTGACTTCTCCCTTGAAACCACGCCACCAAGGCATCATAGGCACCATTTCCTCGCCATTCATCAAGCGACGAATATTGGCAACAATCTCGCTCGGGTTGAAGGGGGGGATATTGGTGCTCCAGCCTGAAGATGAAGAGAAAGTTAGATGTTGATATTTATCTTACAACTGTCGATTTCGCACCTGTTCCGATACCTTCAGCTCCGTTGATGAGGACGGTCGGCACAGTGGGCATATACCACTCGGGCTCGATTGAAGCATCGTCGTCCTTGAGGTATGTCAAGAGAGGATCATCCCCCGGATGATATATCGCTCTCGTAATACTTTTCGTTCCGGTGAAAATATAACGAGGGGCAGCATGATCTTTACCGCCCATATCACGCGTTCCGTACTGTCCACTTGGCATGAGCAATGCAAGGTTATTGGAACCCACGAATTCTTGTGCAAGATTGATAATGGTTGCGGCCAAGCTGGCTTCACCGTGGTGGTATGCAGCATGTTCAGAAATGTAACCAACGAGTTGAGCAACCTGTATACAGCGCGATGAGTTGGATAAAGCTCAAACATTGGAGACGACTTTGGCACCTTGATTTCCTTTCTTAGCTTTCTCTTGAAGCAACCCCAAATGACCTTCCGTTGACCAGGCTTGAGGCCATCCGCGATGGAAGGAATAGAACGAATGTTATCCGCCATAGAGAACAGGATTAGTTCCTTGTTGATGAACTCTGAGTAGGGGATCTCTTCCAGTCGATGGTCAAGATAAGTGCCAGGCTACAACCCTCATCAGGACATCAGGACAACAGGGAGAGACGAGACGACCGTTTACCTTGAAGTTGCGAAGCCATTCCTTGCGATCATCAGCTTTCTTTTTGCTGAAAGCAAGCTCGATGAGTTCGCGGTCCCCGTTTTGCGTTGCACCGAAAGGGATCATATGCTTCTCCATCTTGCTAAAGTAGTCGCGTGCGTCTTTGTCCTCACTAGTACCCAACCCCTAGGATGTACCACTTTAAATAAACGTTCGATCGTCATTGACGCATCACCAACCTTGTAGTACTTGGACTCCCATTTCCGAGCATCGGGAGTATCTTCAAGCCACTGTTCGTATTCAGGGATAGTAAAGAAGTCCTTGACCTTGTTTCCTTTCTTGACCTATGTGTTTATGTTAACTTCAAAGCATTGACTGAGGAACATGGGAGTTCACTTACACGAACGATTGGCGTTACGAATTCGACGAGGAAGCCGGGTATCTTCAGCAGAGATGGATAGAAGTGATCCAGGAAGTTGATAATAAGGCCCTTGATATGGGAACCATCATGATCCTACGCCTACGTTAGCTATTGCGTCTAGTATTTAGCAAGGCGTCGACCTACCTGATCGGTCATGATCATGAGCTGTCCGTACCGTAGACTCGAGGAGTCGGTATAATCCTTGTTATGTTGCAAACCCAAAATCTTCTTGATGTTCTGAATTTCTTCGTTCTTCATGATCTGGTCGTGCCGAGCTTCTCGGACGTTCAAGAGCTTTCCTCGAAGGGGGAAAACGCCAAAGTTGTCGCGACCGACGACTCCAAGACCCGCTATCGCCAACGCTTTGGCGGAGTCACCTTCGGTTAGAATCAACGTGCAGTCTTTGGCATGCCTCGTTCCAGCGTTGTTCGCGTCGGCGAGTTTGGTCAACCCCAGTAATCTACGTGAAGATTCAGCCATATACCAACCCGTGTCTTTATACTACTAACCTGCTCCGCTTCGTACCGTCCGTCTTCTTGATTTGCTGATCTGCTTTGAACTTTGCCCAGTTCAACACGTTCTCGACGATTCCAGAGTTTTGCACTAAACTCAATCAGCCATATGCACATAGAATCGAGAATAACGACTCACCCTTTTTAATGAAGTTTTCGGAAATGACTGGCTTTGACCCGAACTTGTTCGAAGGCAGGGTCATCAACTCCTTTGTCTGACTGTCGAACGTCGGGTTTTCGATCAGGCAATTGACAAAGAGCCACATGTGGTTCTTAATTTGGGCATTCTTTACCGTTGCGTTTTTGTTCTTCTTTGCAATAGCGGCGAGGAGATTCTTGGCAATTTGATCAGCGAGGTAGGTAACGTGGGTTCCGCCCTTGGTTGTCGCAATGGAGTTGGCGAAAGACACATGTTGGAACGCCCCGTCTGTGGAAAGCGTATAGGCAATTTCCCACCGATCTGATATTTGCTCGTGGACAATGGTGTGCTTGGCTTGGGCAGCTCCTCCAGATTTTTCCGCTGCAACTTCCTGAGCAGCATTGACATACATGTCGACGTACTGCCTGAAGTTCTTGATCTTGAGCCGTTCGTCGTTAAGGAAGACCTTGACATCCTTGATGGTCCCAGCCATGTCGTACACGCGTCGGTTGAGCAAAGCGAGGGTGTCAGAGTCGATTTCTTCCATGCCAAATCGTTTCAAGTCTGGACGAAAAGTTATTTTCGTGAACTCTTCGCCTCTTGAATTCTTGGTGATCTTCGCTTTTCCACATTTCGACATGTTGTCTGTCCAGGTTTGCTTGTACTTCTGTTGGGTATTCTTGTCCGCCGTCTCCACCGAGAACTCTAGTGAGTATATGTTGGCCAATTTTGCGCCATAACCGTTACGACCACCGGTCAATTTCTTCTCGTCGTCGTCATAGTTCGACGATGACAGTAGGTGTCCGAAAATCATTTCCGGGATATATATGCCTTCCTTTGAATGTATTTCGATGGGAATACCGCGTCCGTTGTTGAAGACGGAGATTGTGCCCTCTTCGACATTGATACTCACTTTCAATGTGTCCATCGTCTTGTCATTGATCTATTCCAAGTTAGACGAGCAGTGGTCAGATAAGAGGCTGGCGCATACCTTATTGTCTGCAGCATTCACGAGAATTTCATCGACGATTTTGAAAAACCCGGGAACATATTTGACATCTCGGTGAACCATACGTTTGGCCTCCGCGTCATATGCCCACATCGGCTGCGTAATGGTTTCGATGCTTCCAATGTATGAGTCTGGTCGCTTCAGGATATGTTCTAGCTGAGTTAGCTAGAGAACCACCGAGACGTGAGTCCAAATGAATGCCATGAATAGATGTGAACTACCTTCTGGTATTGCTCTGAGGCGGATTTCTTCTTTGACGGCCCCGACACGGAGCCTTCTGCTTGAGTCCTTGGTGCAGGTCCATCTTCATCCATATCGCTGTCACTGTCCACGGGAGCAGCTTTCTTCTTGAGAGCAGGCTTGGCTTTGGCTTTGGGAGCAGGCTTCGCGTCCATGTCGCTATCATCGTCGCTAGCCACTGCTTTCTTCTTCCTCGGCGCAGCTTTAGGCTTCGTGCTGCTAGCGGACGGTTTAGCTTTGGGCTTTGTGGGAGCCTTGGCCTTTGTTGCAGTCTTTGCAGAATATTACAAGTTGAATAATGTTGGGACGATGCGGCGACATGGCATTCACTGACCTTCTTCGCGGGCCCATAGTCGTCCGATTCAGATGCAGAGTTGTTGCCAAAGTCAAAATCTTCTCCTCCTGAGGAGCTCATGAGTACTAGTTTGAGGGGAGTTGAGAATGGCGTCAAGGTCGTTGTTGTTGTCGTCGTTGATTGTGAGTGTTCTGCTGCTACAGCCTACTAAAACGCGTCAAGCCACGCGAACGAGTCAAAACATCATGATCACGTGTAAGTACTGTTTAACGCGTCTGCCAAGCCTTTTCTAGTTTCGTTGCAACATACGGTCATGACCGAGACCCCCAACTTTCCGCAACATTTTGGTAGTATGGATAGTACGGATGATATAGGTACATTCTACACTATAAACTACTGGAATTTGGACAGCGAAAATGCCACAGTTGTACCCTGTGCACTGCCAATTTCTTCAAGGCTTCAACTTGATGTTGTTTACAATAAGTTGCTATCGTACAGGTCTTTGTCAATTTCCCATTGATAACGCGTAAGATTTGAGCAACGAACCTTGTAAGCTTGAACGTCACCGCGGAACTTGGCTACCGTTCCATCGCCACACACCCATAGCTAGAATACAAACTTCAGCATCGAGTGCGCGGCTTGAATGATATTGACCGACCTCTTTCGCAACCGAAGTAATGAAGCGCTCGTCGTGAGATATCACGATGACTCCACCGTTCCAAACCTGGAGTGCTTTCATCAATGCGTCCAAACCTTCAATATCGAGATGATTGGTAGGCTAAACTCAAATCAGAATGACCCGAAAACCGAGCAGAAAGAATACGAACTTCATCCAGTAGCAGAATATGCGGCTGTTGTAACGAAAGGAGTGAAAATGCCACACGAGACTTTTGACCTCCGGATAACGTTGATATCTGTTGCAAGCTGCAAACCAAGCGGCGTCATTTATGCCCGACATTGAGAATAGCAAAATTGCTCACCCCGTCATTCCACTAATCTGGAAGTTTCCTAAATGGCCTCTGTATTCCTGTTCTGTTCGTCCAGGGAATCTTGAAGCCAAGAACTGAACGGGAGACATAGTCGCGTCGAGAGTGTCTACATGGTGCTGTGCAAAGTAACCCCTAGAAATACAATTAGACCTTGCTCAGGTTCGACGGGAGTGATCCATACACCCGAAGACGGCCATTACGTGTAACATGCCCGGACTTCGGATTGAGTTCTCCAGTGAGAAGTTTGACCCTAGCAACCAGTCCTGAGTACAGGGAAGACAGGGAACCTGGATAGCGTACAATGTTGACTTTCCGGCGCCATTGGCACCGACAAGCGCTATCCGCGAGTCCAGGCCAATGTCGAAGTACACATTCTTCAAAATCAGCTGGTCTGGTTGGTACCCAAAAGTAACCTCAGACATCTGTAACAACGGAGGTGAAAGTTTGTCTGTTTCTGGGAACCTGTAAAACAGTCAGTAGAGGGTTTGTGGGCTTGGTAACGAATTCCTACTTGAAGGTTTCCGACTCTTCTTCGTCCGGTGGATGGATTTCGGGGAGCTATAGAAGATGAGTTTAGGTTGTACGCGCTGAGATAGCCAGGTACCTTTTCCAAGATCTTGATTTTCATCTGTGCCTGTGCAGCTAAGAAGAAGCATTTGAAGTGAACTGCATTGATAATATAATATAACAAGTGACTTACCACGATTGGCGTTATAACGCCATCTATCAATGAAGGCCTGTAGATGCTTGCGATACTCCATCTGAGTGTCGTACTCCTTTCTCAAGTTTTTGTCGCGCTCAGATTTTGTGGAATAGAATTGTGAGAAGTTTCTGTGCTTGTGTAAGCTCTGAAGGGACTCTGAGAGCAGTATGCAAACGTTACCCTTTGTAGTAATCGAGACGACCAGAATGTTGATGGACAATATCGGTTGCAACGGCGTCGCTGGGCAATTATTATTGTAAACCAATCACCAAGCGGTGGCTAACAGGATGACTTACAGGAAAGCTCGGTCGTGAGACCTTGATGCCGACTTTCAGCAAACGAGACGCCTATGATTTGCGATGAACTTACACAACTAGGATGGTACCGGGCCAGGTTTGCAGATAATCCTCTAGCCATGCCAAGGCGTTGAGATCGACTATGTGTTTTGATCAGAGGATGCAATAGGATGTAGAAGTGCTATTGTTGGCTCACTGTGATTGGAAGGTTCATCCAGCAATAGAAGAGCTGGCTACGAAAGAGTTCATAGGCAATATTGATCAAATTGTCCAGTTCACGAACCTTGACAAACAATGCACGCGCCAGTGCCAGTCGCATTCTAAGTTAAGCCGTGAGCGACGAACAGACACAAAGTGACGAGAACGCCAACCTCCATCCACCACTGAAGGATCTGGTAGGTCGCTGCTGATCCTTTTCATCGAATCCAAGCCCTACAGGACATCAATGACTGTGTGTTTTGTCAAAAGGAAACTTGCCGCTATACCTGCCAACAATGCTGCTGCTCTTGCCGGGCCACCGGCGGCGTCCATCTCTGCGAGCTGAGCATGGACATCTGCGAGCCGGACTGAAAGTTCTTCACGGGCGTCTTCGAAACGCTTATCATCATTCTCCGCATCAAGTTCAGCCAACTTTGCGTCTAGAGATACTTGTTCCTTCAACAGGTGATCTCTCCAGACATCTGCCTTTAGTACCGAATCAATGGCCAGAGTATCGTCACCAATGATCTCGAAGAACGTTCAGCTTTTTGATGCATTTAAGAGATGAAAAATAAAGACAACGGACTTCCTGTTCAACAAACAAGATGGTGATGTGTGCCGGAATAGGGACCTCTCGCAGGGCGATATGTCGAAGAAGCGTAGACTTTCCGATACCTGCCCCGTCCTGAGTTACTACGCATTCCGCTAGTTTGCAGGTTGGATCACATACCGTTACGACCAATGAGGCCATATCTTTTGCCATGAGCCAATGTAAGGCTGGCGCCAGATCTAACGCAAATGGTCAATCATTTGTTGCTAGCAGAATTGAATCGAACCGACAAGATTTTGTTGGACCCAAAGCTGACATCAATCGAAGGCAAATGAATGTCCTTGCTTTTGTTCTTCGCGTTTGAACTTGCTGCTAGTGGATTGATCTTCCCATCCCAGTTAGACATTTTCCGCAGATATATCTAGAGATCTCACCTTCATGAACATCTCCTCATACGATTGCTACAGGTGACTGTTAGTTGACGCATTTTCTGAGGACGTGTGCGGGACGCAACCTGTTTCTTATGTGCGTCGAGAAGTTTTGAACCTTCGTACAAATCCCGCTTTGCACGCTTCTCGATCTTTGCCTATTTACCGACGGTTCACTTAGCCATATGGAGGCCGCTGGATGATAGATTCGCACCCTCAACTTGGCTTCTTGCTTTTCCAACTTTTTAAAGTCTACTCGAGAGGCTCTAAAATAGTGACGTTATATTCAGCTTTTGAAGAGAATCAACGAGGTACGCACTTTCCCTTGTTTATCGATTCCAAATCAACTGCTTCGTTCATGACAAGTGTCCTGGAGAGCTGAGTCTTGCTCATGTCCATGACCTTGTCCAATTTCTGGAGTTTGGGCTGCGCCTTACTCTTCTGACGCGCTCTCAACTGATCCTGTAGCAGTTCCCCGAGTTTCTGCATTATACGTTCCAAAGCTTCATGATTGTTTCCAGCCACCGACTGAAGGATCTCTCGGCCAATCTGGAGGACGTCCTCGTCTTCACCAGCGTCGTCGACTAGGTATCCTGCTAGGTATTGGACAATAATCTCCTCAGTTCCTGGAAATACGGCACGGATTTCTTCCGCAATGTCTTCTTCTGACATGATGGTGGAGATCTGTATTGGAGAGAGGCGATTGTTGCTGAGGGAGATGATTTTGATCTTAGAGCCACCCGAGCCCTAAGTGGTCGGTGAAGCCTCTCCAAATAACCGTGTGAATATTGGCATAGATCAGCCAATCAGGATTCTCGATTCAAAGGTCTCCTTGCCTACGCCCTAAATGAACGCATGGAGGGTTACTAGGACATGAACAGGGTACTCTGGTCCTCCGAAGCCGTTCATCGGTATGGTTTCCACCAACTGTCTCTGTGTTCATTTCAACAGCGAGTATCTCGACGCAACCACTCCTGGCAAATTAAAAGGGAGCCATCTCGTGGTGCAGAATGCTTAGACAAACGCCAACAGAAGTGGCCGAGGTCCTTAATGTTATCGTCGAATGCGAAAGAAAAAGGCTAGCCTTCTCATATAAAATTGCCAATCCCAACTTTGGAAAGAAAATGTGCTGAAGTTCTTAAATGTACAGTGCGTCAGAGAAAACAAGGTGGGCGAAAACGAAGTGCAGAACGAATTAAAGAGTGGTATCAGGGAATGATCTATATACATGCAACAAGTCAGCTTATCTAAAGCTGGGCGCGGGCAGAGAGACCACGACGTCCGCCGTTGTTGCCCCTGTTGAAGCCACCAAATCCACGACGACCTTGACCATTGTTTTGGTTATTCTGGTTCTGGTTTTGGTTCTGGTTGTTCTGTTGACCATTGCCCTGTTGACCATTCTGATTCTGGTTCTGGTTGTTGTTCTGGTTGTTCTGCTGCTGCCCATTCTGGTTCTGATTCTGGTTCTGCTGTTGACCATTGCCGTTCTGGTTGTTCTGGTTCTGGTTGTTGTTGGCAGCAGCGCCAGACGTGAACTAGATAAAGAGATCGGTGAGACACAAATGATGGATGATGGTCGATCCCAGCTTACGTAGACGCAGTCATCGAGAGCACCGTGTTGAGCGACGGGGACAATGGCAGGTTGATGGTTGGAGGAGGTGTTGATGGAGCAGAGACGGTATGCACCAGGGCTCAAACCATCAGTGACGTCAGCAGTCAGGACACCACCGTTAGCCGCCCCGTTAAGACCCTATTCACATTTCAAAAACGGAGGACAATGAATGGTCGTGAACAGGCGAACCTTGAAGAACTCGAAGTTCCTTGGGTTGGTGGGCTGCGTTTGTGCGAGACTGGTCAACCGCTCGATGACGACGTGAGAGTGACCAAGAATGATACCAGCTCCGTTGAGCTGTTGGGGAGCAGCGAAGTAGTTAGCCTGCGCGTTGACGAAGTTGCCAGTGGCAAGGTTCTGAATTGCCATCCTGATCTGGAACTGCTGGTTGGGAGTGACAGTTCCTCCGTTCGGGGGGAACTCGAACTTGGAGGAAGGCATTCTGTCGACGCTGGGGATAGCACCGATGGGTGCCGGATTGCACGAGCCCTGCGTTTTCTGCTTGCCATCGGTGATTTCAAGGTTGGGCACGGTCAAGCAGAAGTTGATGAAGTTGTTGGTCGACGTGAGGGAAGCAACTTGCCCTATTCACGAGTGACTTTAGCGCTCAACATGAGGACGACAATGGCCGTTACGTTACCTGCAACAGGGGGGTTCTGGCCATTTTGAGCGAAACCTAGCGCAATGACACGACTATCCAGAGCTACCAGACGGGAATTCGGGCGTTAGCCAGAGCTTTAGACGGAGAAAGCCCCTGGAACTTACTCAAAGAGGTTTGAGGATCCTGGTTGTTGTTCTGGTTATTGTTCTGGTTGTTGTTCTGGTTGTTGTTGTTATTCTGGTTGTTGTTGTTGTTGTTATTATTGTTGTTGTTATTATTCTGGCCTCCGTTCTGGTTTCCCTGATTGCGGTTTCCCTGAGCGCCAAATTGTGCCATGGCAGGGGAAAGGAGGGGCAGAACAACAACAAGAGCAGAGAGTGCCGACGTGAACTTCATTTTAGACCTCAGAAACAACTTCGCAGAAGTAAAAAGAACGTGGGGAGCGGAAGAATTCTAAAGATGGGAACTATGAGGCGGTCAGCGATTCTGAGATGAGATATGGACACAGTAGCTCACAATGAGAGGCAAAGCTAGGCAGCACGGCTGCGAAAAGGGAAAGCGAAACGAAAGCGGGGGGAAAGGAAAGGACCTGGGAAAGTGAAGGTGAGCTGTCAGTTATTATATAGGAAGCGATTCTATGTTATAGAACTGTTACCAGGGAGACTCTCCCACGGCTAAAAATCTTGACCATCACATTACATATGTCACAAGTTCCACCAGGATTGTATGTTTTAATTTTCGTTGATTTTTTAGTTACAGACCGGGCTTCTTTCACGAATAACTTGCACTTCTAGTACATGCAGTGCCATGCACAGGTTCGACCAGCATGCTTGACATGGCCCATCGAACTTCTCGATGCGAACTGTCAGTATAGTATGGTGTCGAAAGCTCAGATCAATGCGCTGCAATACTAACGGCACTTGCCTGAACAGTAATGTAGAACCGGCAGAGAGGTACATCCCTGCCGCTTCTCATATTTTGATCAGTGTTTCATCTCGTTTCGCCACGACTACACCAAATGTGCAGGTAGGTGCCTATTGGGTGCCTACCTCGTAAGTGCAATCTTACCAGTGTGTTGGGCTACGACCGTTGCATCCTTGCATACCGATTGACCGGTACTGACATGTCCGGGCCCTCGGTATGATCTCAAGATGAGGCCAAGGTGCTCCAAGAAAGGATGCGCCCGGACACGCGTTGGCAACAAGGGCAGAATATAAACACGGGAACAAGCCCGCAGTCAACCAATTGGAGTGGACAGCAAAAGCAACGTCGGTGGCAAGTGGCTTGATGGTTGCACAAGGGATGTACATATTTAGAATCTCGTATGTCTGTTACCTTTTGCCTTCTCTACGGCACACATAAATGCGGCAAGCGTATCGACTTCTTCCCGTCCATTGATGGAAACCATTTCACGAAAATGACGCTCCACAACGGTGGCAAGTACATTGGGTAGGTCAGCAATGTCTGCGAGAACAGGCGTCCGGTAGGGAAGATCCTCGTCCACCAGCCTCGAACTTCTGCGCCGTTGCTGACTCTGGCTAGGTTCTCGACGAGGACGGTTCGCGGGAGTTGTAGTGGGCGGAGGACTGGGTGACCTCGATGGTTGGCGTTGGCTGTCAGCCAGTAGCGCGGGATATGGAGGGTCTTCGGCGGTAAGTGGTGAGGGATATACTGGGGGAATGATATCGAACTGTGTCATGTATTTGTAAAGCACCTGGACAGACATCTTGTTGAATTCGACCTGTGCAGGGTCCATGACTGGTTAATATAAATGAACGCTACACAACTGCCGACATACCAAAGATAATCTCGGTTCGAGCTCTGGACCATCTTTCTTTGCCGCTGGCTGGACTGGCGCTGGCTCAGCACGTTTCCGTTTCACTCGAGGTTCTCCGTCCAGCTTGTCCGCCGCCTGCCGTTTCGTTGCTGTGGTGGCAGACAGTGATGTGGACGGCCCAAAATACGATGCATCGTCGTTTGCTTTCTTTCTTGATTGTGTTCTAGCGCGCGAAGCTGAAGGTTGGACTATGGAGGCTGACATCAAGGTACTGGTTGGTGGCTGAACAAGCCTGAGAGATATTTCGTCGATCAACCAGCGGGCTAGTCGGCATCTAAATCGGCTATTACTTATATCATCTAATCTTCACTATTTCTTCCACAATCTTACTCGACTCCTCGTCTTTTATCTTCTACCGACTCTGCGTCAGCAAGTTCGTAATGCTCACATTCGCCAGTATAAGTACCTGTGCAGCTAACATTCGTGTTCAGAGACACATCACCCCACAAACAATTTCACCAAAAAACCGAGCCACTTTACAATGTCCACCTTTGGCCGCCTCTTTCGTGTAACCACTTACGGCGAAAGTCATTGCCCCTCAGTCGGTGCTATAATCGACGGATGCCCCCCAGTCAGTACATCGCTCGGTTGATTTATGTATTGCTTGCTCATCGCATAACAGGGACTCGAGTTATCTGCCCAAGACATACAGGTCCAGCTTAGCCGCCGCAGACCTGGCCAGAGTGACCTTACTACCCCGGTACGATTTCCTTCTCCTTCTCTTCAATCTATTCATTTAACATGGTCTACTACAGAGAAACGAAAAGGATCTTGTCCAGCTCCAGTCTGGTTTGGAGCATGGCGTGACCCTTGGTACCCCGATCGCATTGCTCGTTAAGAACGAGGACCAAAGGCCTCACGATTATACCGAAACCGATCTCTTTCCTAGGCCTAGCCACGCTGACTTTACTTACCTTGAGAAGTATGGCGTCAAGGCCAGCAGCGGTGGTGGCCGTTCTAGCGCCCGCGAAACCATTGGTAGGCGCTTCCTTTGTTTTCCGGAGAAGCGATCTTGATCTTCTATCTCTCAGGTCGAGTGGCTGCTGGTGCCATCGCCGAAAGGTATTTGAAACAGGCCTATGGGATCGAAATCGTAGCATTTGTTTCATCGGTCGGCAAGATTCATCTTCCCAACGAACTTTCGCCTCCCTCCCTTACGCGTTCCGATACCAACGAGGATGACGATGACGCAGACGACGCAGTTTCCGAAGACTTCAGAAAGTTGCTGAAAACGATTACTCGGGAAGAAGTAGACAAGCACCCAACACGCTGTCCTCACTCAGCGACTGCTGAAAAGATGACTCAGGTAAGTTGAATGTTATGTGTCCGGGTAACTATTCTGATCTTTCATTTTGAACAGCGTATTATCCGGGCTAAAGATGGTCTGGATTCTATCGGGGGTACCGTAACTTGCGTTATCCGTAATGTTCCCTCCGGTCTTGGAGAACCGGTGTTTGACAAGTTCGAGGCTGCGCTGGGACACGCGATGCTCTCTATCCCAGCAACCAAAGCCTTTGAAATTGGGTCTGGTTTCCGTGGAACTGAGGTCCCTGGTAGCAAGCACAACGATCCTTTCGTCCTTCGTCCCGACGGCCGACTCGGTACGACATCCAATTGGAGTGGAGGTATTCAAGGAGGTATTACCAATGGAGAGGATATCTACTTCAGGTCGGTTTTTCTCCGGTATAGCCGGTTGCCTTACTGAACACACCCCTCCGTCAGGATCGGCTTCAAATCTCCTGCTACGATTTCTCAGGGCCAACAAACCGCTCGTTATGATGGAACGCCTGGTACATTGGCTGCTCGTGGTCGCCACGACCCATGCGTCGTCCCTCGTGCCGTTCCCATCGTTGAAGCAATGGCTTCCTTGGTCGTGATGGATCAGCTCTTGATGCAAGACGCTCGCAAGACTGCCGCCGGTAGGCTGCCACCCATCAAGACACTTCCTCCTACCATGGTTATGCCCAAGCGGGAGGTACTTCTCCAAAACGCAAGCAAGGTTTAAGGCAAATTTCTTACCAGAGTTTCTTCGGTATTTCCTTAACTCGTAGGACTGGTTAAATGTACAACTGTACTTGATTACAATGAGTAAAATAGAGATGGCATGTGCGATGAACTTGCAATACGGAAGAATGGTCTGAATATCGTCAATGATCGTAAATTAGTCTTCATCCGACTCATCGAGACATCGGCAAGTGATATAATAATGCAAGCTATCCCACCACCACTAGGAAAAGTGTCAGCAAGCCACGATTCGGGTATTTGAAAGACTCTTACACGGGCATTCAAGAAATGAATTGGGTCAGACGTGAGCGATTTTGAACAGACGGCTTCATCTCTACATCGACCGCAGTCGCAAGCGTTGTGACGTGCATACATTGTGCCCGACGCGGCAAGCAGAGGTGTGGTCTCACTTGAATGCATCGTAGCAACATGTGCGTCTCCAGGGAGTGTTGCGCCCAGCCTCGTCATGGTTTGTCGCGTTTGGGGACTTCGTTTGCGTGAGTTACGTCGCCCCAGGAGCGAGACCCGTTGACCAAGGGTGCCCCAGCCCGGTTTGGGCTCTGGTTCCTCAGAATGGAACCTGAGGGGAGCGGATATTGAGGAAGAGGGCGAACTTGAACGAGATGAATCAGGAGTGAGTCCAGGGATAGAGTAGCTTTGATTATGTTGTGCAGTTGTGCGTCTGTGCCTGCTAATCCCAGATGTGATACGAACTCGGGAGCGAAACGTCACACGCCCACACTCCTTGGTCGTCATCTCTGGGTGGGGGAGGTACTCAGCACAATTTTCGGCGTCGGAGTCGTCCTCTGTACATCTCTCAATACGGAAACTGATATCAGCGCTGTCTTCCTGACCCTCGTCGTCTAACAGGGCTTCTGGTGCAGGCGCGGTGGAGGCAATCAAGACTGGCAGACGACTCCCAGCGCCTTGGTCTGGGCCAGCATATCGTTCGTGGATTTTGGTGACGGTGTTATCTATGCGGCCGTAATGGATTTGTGTCAATCTACCTTCATTCCGGCCAATAAATCAACCTACGCGCTATCGATACATGCGACGCTGTGGCCATTAGAGAGGGAAGTTACTGGCAGTGGTAGAAATGGTCATGGGAGTATAGAAGTACTAGTATCACTGAATTGGTTTGTGAAGGTTGACAAGAAGGAACGACTGGCATCAATGTCGTAGGCCTGTGTGACTCGTGGGAACAGATGTACACCAGAGGCTCCTCACTGGTTCTCCTCCTGCCTATCTAACCATATCTTGTCCAAAACATCCCGCACATGCTCCCCTTCGAATCGTAAAACCTTCTCGTCTTGTGACGAAACCGGCACTTCCGTGCATTTAATCCCTAGCTTCTGAAGATCTATTTTTAGCACACCAGCTCAGCTGACTGGTCCAGCAGGCGATGCTTACCGCTATCTCTCCACGATTCACAGAAACTTTGCTTCCCTTGAGGTAGACCAAGTCTGTGATAAACGCTGAGGCGGGATATACGGTATTCACGTTGCCCAGTCCATATTTTGGAGTAGAGTAATTTGTGTTGAGCGTTGTAACAATTGCTCTACAGTTGGTTATCATTAACAGTTTCTTAACGTCAAACTGTCAAATGAAACCCACTTGATATAGTCAGTAGCAGTGTACCCATGCGTCTCCCTGTCATTCTCCGAGTTCACTGCGGTATTCATGGATCGGGATTCAGGCATTTGTGATGGCTTCCAGCTCTTCGGGACTCACACAACAAAACCTTCGCTCGGGCTGAATAAGAACCCGCAATCGCCGACGCGACCCCTTTCAAGGCAAGGCAAGGCATTATGCTAATTGCAATGACAGTATGAGCTTGGTTGATTCAGACATCCAAGAAGCATCCATACCTCGTCCACAATGAACCACAAGAGTACACGATGATATCTCTCGTCTTCAAGTTGCTGATGAAGTCAGGGTTAGGGGCTGGGTGTATCGCCATGCCGTAGCTATTGATGTAATACACCTCTGACATTCCCATTAAGTAGCTTTATTTTTGTGTGCGAACTGAAATCTTACTCGAGATCCTGGCGGCCAAAGGTTCGGAATGCACCTGGTCACGCTGGTACATGACATTATGCGCATTGGCGTAAGCGTCTTCTGGCTCATTGTCGAAGAATTGACTTCGTTCGACCGGTCCAGCGTTCGCAACGGCGACTGGATGCGAGATCTCACATTGACCAACTATCCGCTGGCCATTCTCCTGAGGACCAAGGTGAGCACAGACCCAGGTCGCAAGATGAACGACATTACAAGTTCTGCGGCAAGTGTGACAGTATGGTTTGTAACAATGACAGGAAGTATATGGGCCTGGGTAGAAATTTCGTCAGTTAACA
The DNA here is from genome assembly GCA_004369085.1 of Coprinopsis marcescibilis. NCBI lineage: Eukaryota > Fungi > Basidiomycota > Agaricomycetes > Agaricales > Psathyrellaceae > Coprinopsis > Coprinopsis marcescibilis. Next base: position 741,181 of record ML210146.1, on the reverse strand, counting down.
CTCTGAAAGGTTGAATACATGCAGCGTTTACCTGGCTATTGGTGATCGAAGAAAAGAGGAAGATGGCGGAGGGAAGCGAGCGGAAGAAATGCTGCGCTGCGGCAATAAAATAGTTTCCTATACTGTGCCTGTGTTATGTTGCGCTCTTCACAGAGAAAGGGTGACTCAGTACCTCCCGTTTCTAAAATCAAAGTTCTTGTGCGCGCGTTTGAGGAGCTCGCTCTCGAAATAGACGAGAAATCCTTGAGAGTTGTCAGTACGCTGTAGTGCAATGATTAAATCATTATAAGCACCACCGACCTCGTATGGTTTCCTTCCTGTCGCTAGGAATCCCTCTCCACAAGACGCTTCTGCCCTCCACAATGTCTCTCCACTCTTCTCGCGCCTCCTTCTCCGAATATTTAGAGGGAAGACGATACGCGAGCAAACTCTTGATGACGTCTAACGGCGAGGAGGATGTGGCGGACGGGATCAGACGGACGAGACGGGAGCGGATGTCGCCTGAGGGCCAGTACGTAAATGACATCTATCGTTGTCGGATAAAACACGGAGAATATACCTATTGAGGGCCCTCCAAGGACCCGAATAATCTCACTGGAAGAGCCTCCGTCATCAGAAACCGGAAGGACAAAGCATGCATTCACAAAGCTAGAGCAGATAGCATTGCCTCCAGTCCCTCCAGATACGATGAGATAAGAAGGTCCAGGACCTTTCTTCGTGACTCCAGATGTCAAGGGCTGCGCTGGAGGTAAAGGAAGGGTGGAAGGTTTGGCGAGCCTGGCTTGAGATTCGGAAACACGTTCCATGCCAGTGGGCAAATCAAAAACAGAGGATCCTGGGCTATTTGATGCATGGGCTCTGTCTGCTTGTAGATAGGAGGCCATGCTTAGTGGATTCTAGAAGCATAGGGCAAGAAATGCCCGCTATTTAAGTCATCCAGAGTGATAGAGCGTGTTCAGGTTACCATGTAGTACGTGGTCCAACGTCGCGTATTGGTCGCGCCTGCCAGTCTTTTTATAGCGCTCTCTCCAAGTAACCATCGGCGAAAGTTCGGATAATTACAGCATTCAGCTGGAGGGCCCAGATCTCAAGAGCCTATGGTTTGCAAACCTCCTTGTAGCTCGGAGAGTCTGAATGTCCCAAGACTTGGCAGAATTCATCTCAGCTAGCGGAGGAGAATAACAGACGCCCAATCGGAATTTCGAATCCAGAGCATGAAGAACTAAACATGATGTTGCCGTTCTTTAAGGTGGCCCGTAGGTACTTCCAGCCAGTCCGCTCACCCCCTTGAATGCCACCATTTCATCGAAGCAGACTTGCTTCAAGTCTCGAGATTGCTGGATTTCTGTGGGAGTGCCAATAAATGTAATGGGCCGTTGCCGAGATCCGAGCTAACACTGTCGAGACGTTGCCTTCCAGTGGCTTAAACAGCTCTTCAAGAACTTGGCAACTTAGGACACCGGGCTGTCTCTGTTTTCAATATGTCATGCATGTCATGTTACGAGTCTTACTAGGTGAACCGTTGAGGCACATCGCCTAGTTAGTATCTAAGGTGACGATCGAATTGCGAACAGGCGAAGACAATGCGGCGTCAAGCAAGTCGCTGTTGGAGATTATTCTGAATGCATTTTCAGCTTGTCTCGCGATGCTTTAATGGAAAGAACCTGGACAACTGCAGGAAGTTGCGCGAACTTCAAGTTGAATCTCATGTACAGATGATGTTTGTTTGTTCGGGCATCCGCTCTTTGAGTGATTAGGAGAATAGACCAACCGCTGGCACCATGAAACAACCTCTCCACCCCACATTTAAACGGTAGAAATTTTGAGACTAACCTCAAGAACTGAAAGCCGCTCTTGCCATACGTTCCGGTAGCGAAATGTTGGCAAACGGCTGTTCGATTCTGTGGTCAAAATCATGGCTCGTAGGCCTGGAGAGTGGGCCCTTGCACATGTCCTGAGGCACAAACTCGAATGACCATCGCCACGACCATGCATTGATCTCTCGCCCAACCCCTCGAGGGCCTTCAGCTGTGGCCAAATATAGTCGAGCATGTGCTACCCAGCCATGTAGACTCGGATAGTCGGTGTTTATGGTGAGTCTCCCAGTCTATCCGACCATGGCTTACAAGACTGAAAAGGCGTTTGTTGAAGGGAGTAGGGATGTCCTAGCTGACGGATTTCCCCATGCTTAAACGCCTTTTCGGATACAATACGGTGCGCCAAAGACTTGGACGATTGGAATTGTGCTCTCCTCCTGCGTTTTTCTGCCAACAACATCCCTGGAGCCTATCGTCGAGTTCCCGGTCCGTCCTGCCGTCAGACACACCTTCTCAATTCACTTCAATGGCCATTCAAGTCAAAGCACGGAGGCGCGGAAAGGACGATCTTTATGGGTCAGGAATGTACTAGCTATCGTCTTCCGAGTCGTGAGCCTGGATCTCCAAGAGTTCAGTGGGGTAAGTCCAGACCAGCGACTGACTGTTGTTGGAAGTTGGCAGGTGTACATTGGACAGGACGCTCTCTCAAGTGGAGTTACTGCCAATCGAGCTCGTCGATCTTCCGAGAGGCCAGAAATTGACAGGAATAGGGGTGGGGGTTCGGCTTCGTTGGTAGCAGTCCTGCTTCACCGTTTCAAAGGGGATGCTGGAGCTAGCGTGTGCAATACGACGTCCATCTACTCGACTTTGTGGATGATTGGTTATCAGCTGGGGTTCAAGAGTCGGGAAGACAGTTCCCTGCAGTCCCATGATGAGTCCGTCCCAAGGCGGCGGGCCGGCGCGGCTCATATGGTGTTCGCACAAGTTCGCACGCAGGTCGCGCCGTCACCAAATATGGTCACAGCGCCATAGCCACCGTATGTGCCAAAAGTTGCTGCCTTGGATGGTAATCCTGGCTGAAGCTCGTCCTGGGCAAGTGTAGCTGGTTCAAGATCCTCAACTAGATCCCGCTGCTCCAAAAGTCCCCGCTGTTCTTGCCAATAAACTCATTCGGAGTTGACAGTGACCGTATTGTCAAGAGGATTCCGAAGGGCAATGGCCAGCACACGCAAGTCGATGCCTTCTGGATCCATCCTGCCACCAACTGCAACCTGCACCAGATCTCTTGAACGCGGCCGCAGTATAGGGAAGACACGAGGCACAGGAAAGCCACCATGATCCAATGCGCAGTGCATCGCCGTCTCTCAGCCGATCTGGATTGGCAAAAAGCCAAGAAGGGTTGTATCTGGGACGTGACCAAGTGAGCAACTTCGTCTCCAAATACTTGTTTGCAATTCAAGAACGAGGGTCAAACAGAAATAAAGCTTACCGCGCAGGAGGACGAAAGATCAGGATACACCACGGAAGAGCCATGAACCATTCCTTTTCTGACGCGCTCGATCAGTTGACATTCTCCGCATCTCCTTTCAGGGTCACATTTCGTCCCCAATTCTCTCTTCGCAATGGCCCCTTCTTCGAGTTTATCTCTTCGCAGGGTTTTTTCGACCATTTATAATCTGCAGCATGTGTCCAATTCATCCCTTCAACCTTCACCAGCTTTCAGCAATGTCACCTCCCGCCCGACGCTCTAGCAATTCAAATGTTGAGAAGAAGACCAAGAGAAAGGGATACAAACCACAACCTGATTCTATACTAACCGACACCGTATCTGTCGTGTCCATCCCGTCCATCACAAAAGACAGCCACGGAAAAGCAAAGGAAATCGTCGCGGTGGGTGTGTTGTCGAAGCAGGGGCTTTGATCATTGCCACTTCTAACGTAGAGTCTTTCTCTAGGATGATATTGAATGGCAAATTAGGGAGGCCATTATTCGTGTCGATGCAGATGAGCGATGTACCCGGAGATTTACTAGAATCGTGCTCGTAAGTCATTTCTAAAAGCTTCCCCAATGTCGTTGCATGACCGTGTCGCCAGGACTTCGTAGTCGCAATACGGTATGCACAGAAGCGCACCCAGGTTCTGCAAAAGATTCTCAACAAGGCCGTCGGGTCTGTTTAAGCCACACTTGTCTCGCCCATTGCCCAGCAGGCACCCGTTTGTAACTCCATGTTCATCATTGCAAGCGACCGTTCTTCTTGCGTGTAATGCTGCCCATCCTGCCCGTCTACGCGCCGCTACAATCTTGTCCGTTCGACCTTACCAATTAACAACTCTGTAATTTCCAAAAACGTCAATCCTCGTCATGAAACCAAGCCTTTGACCATGTTGCAACCCTGGAAGAAGAATAAACGGGAGTGGCGTTCGATCTACAGCAAACTTTTGCAATATGATATGCGGCAGTTAACATTTCTCCGCCAAAGCATCGGGTCTATGCGTCATACTAATTTATCATGAACTTCATTCAAAGAGACTGGCTTGGACCCCGGGGTCCATCGCAACCTGTTGAACCAGCTTTCTTTTCTGGTTACGTGCAAATCCCACCATGACTTGCCCTTCAAATTGTCGAGACTTTACCGCATTGCTTAAACAAATTAACCGTCTGTTCAGCCTGGCTTGTCCCAGTAATGGGGTTATGCCGTTACTTAGTAAATATTGCAAGTTACGTCGTGAAAATTTCCGACCTCAATGGGTCTCTAACGTTTGATCAATCCTTTACTGTCGCTTCCATTTTTCTTCCTTCATGTAACATTGCCTGTAACGGCCTAGTTAGGCTCGTGTACTCCGCACTTTTATCTGCCTTTTTGCGTCCATGACACCAACAGCCTGCCCCTCCCTAGCAGACTTACGACGATGATGCAGTCAAGCTCTTCCAGATTGCCAGCGTACCACCGTGATTGGGTAACAACTCGATTCCACCCATACCGCCGCCGTTCGGACCTCCCACCTCCCTACGAGGACACAAAACATCTTGTAAGTTTCAATTTCTACTGGTCCCATTCCAGAACCGAATTCGCGACAGAATACTATTCACGACGACGAATGCAACGTACTGGAAGTTCCGGAGCGTGTTTTTGTAAGCAATTTCAACTCGCCAGCGCTGCGGGAGCTCCGTCTCGTTTACTCACTGCCGTCCTTTCACGTTCTTACAGAGAACGGCGGAGGAAGAAGCCGAGGTGCAGTTGCGCATTGTCCGATGGATAGCTCATGTGGAACGCGTTTGGCGTTTGGCTAGTTTCATGCCTGTGAGTCCAGATATATCTGAGGCCGCTTCAGGGCGTTCCACTGAGCTCTCCCCGTTCGCAAGCAATTCGTCGAGGGCCTGAAAAGGGCGGCCCAGCCATCGCCACCAACCGACACCTAAGAGCAAAGGTTGACCTGCGCCGTCTTGCATCTCTTCATTTCACGCGTTAGATCAACATCAACAACTGTTGTATACTAGTCATTAATTAGAACCATACTACACGCATGAAGCGAAATAACCAGTCAAAATGAATCACTTGACCAGTTCAGGAAAGAGCGCAACTAGAACGCGGTCGAGCAGAAAGACGAACAATCGGGTGTTGCACTTTGCGTCGCTCAGTGGTTCAATAGCCGTTTCCATTGTTGCAGAAGGTTCTGCGCTGAGGAACAAGGGTAGGAGATGGGCTTTCATTAAAATGGATAGTAAGCTTCTGTCAATCCGTGAAGATGAAGTCAATAGCACATACATATGGCACCTTTCGGCCTCCAGGAAATTAATATTTGACGTAACTCGGCTTGTTCTTCGGGTGTCGGTTCCACTGGTTGTGGTCCCGGATAACCATTGGGAAAGAGTGTTCGTTTCGATAATCTGACGATATTGAGGATGAAAATGGGAGATAGAAATCGGAAAAGCATATGAACGCAAAGCTTGTCCAAGAATGTGATCATAGACAGGGAGAGCATGGAAAGTGTCGTTACAAGCAGCGTGGAAGTGTAGCGGTCCTGGAAGCGTGCAATCTCTGCTACCATATCTAGGGGAGGTCCCAGGTAGTCCTTCTGCTCATCCGGCGAAGGGTCTGGGGGTGTTGTAGATGCTTCAGTTCCAGAAGAGATGGCAGAGGTAGCCGATAATGAACGAGAATTGACCACAGGGGGTGCCAATGTCAGGGGCTCAGGCGGGTCCTTGATCAAAAGGACCGTTGGCGTTGGTAGTCGAGGGCTATGGTCCGGAGATTGATTGACCAATTTAATGGTACTGACGGTTTGCTTGTAAGATTGCATGAGTGCTAAACAGAGCCCAGAGAATGACTGTAGGCCGGACAAAACCAACACTAAGAAGTTATGGAAGAATGAACTTTCAGGTGGAGTCGTCTGTGCCGTTGGCTGAGGCTGGAAGCAGGTAAGAGTCAAAACCTCGAATTAGATCAAGTACACGCACAGCGTAAAGACTTTCTTCGGACTGTGGTCCGAGAAGGTCAATAATGACCTTGTGAATAAACCAAGGCTGGCTGATCTTGGGGAATATATCGTTTACCAAGACCTTAACCAGGACTTCACGTACAGCTGTACGCTCTACCTCTGGCTCGTGATCTTCAGATGGTAGCAACAATTTCAGGACTATGTCAAGAATCTGACGATAGTATTCTGGATCTATCTCGCCGTCGGTTGAGATAGCCATGTGGGGTTGCAGCTGGGAGAATAGCTGTGAAACAGACGAAGCACCCCCGGTAGCATAGGATGTAGACAGTTTGAGCTGTGCATTCCGAAAATCGATGTAGTGCTGGGTCACGAGTGTGGGCACATCGTGAAAGACCAAGGCTGGTAAATCCACAGCTTTCATCCGTTCTTCCAGGGCGGAGACGACGTGGATGATGATCTTGGTGACATGAGGTAGAAACTCCTTGTCATACCGAGTAATCTTGGTCCACCAAGGGTTGACATATGCTCTCAATGCTAGAGCAATGAAGTCATAGAGTTCCGCGTCGAGTTCTGGAGGTAAGCCCTGGGTTGAGAGGAGTGGAGGGAGGTCTTCGTTGGACTGTGGAGTAACGAGAAGACGGCGGGCAAGGGTCTGCTGAGTGGCCTTTGTGAGGACTGAGGACGCAATCGAAAGTGCTTGACGCTGTCGAGGAGGGGCGGTGGTCATCATTGGCGACGAGGCGGCTTCCGGTTGTTGCGGGGTTGATATTCAAGCGATAATTAGTAATTTAATATTTTTGGATAAGGGCACTGTGCCGTACTGATCCGCTTCGGACTTGGATCAAAACAAAACAAACGAGATCTTGATGTTTTAAGGCACATAATAATTGGCTGAGGGCAGGGTAGAAACCATGCTATCTCCCTCTCGTTACCCTCCACTGTCATGTACGTCTCTCCTCTTTTCTCTCTCCATTGTCCACTTATTCGTCGTATTCCAGTCGTTCTTAATTAACCATCCGCTCATTGTCCTCTCGTTCGACATTGTGTATGGGTCCAGCGACACTGCCCTACCTGTAATCCGACGCCAGCAAGAACATTCTTTTCACACCCACATTCGTTCTAATCCACAGACAATACCAATGTACACCCCCTCTATTCCCGCAATTTACCGCAGGGATCCTTCAGAAGCTTCAGGATTGTCGCGCACGACGATCATAATCATCGCCGTGTGTGCTGGAGTGGGAGCACTAGTTGCGTGCTTCCTTCTCTATCGGGCTATCCGGAAATGTCGCAGCTCTGCCCGTTCTGCGCCATTACCCCCAGTCCAACCGCTGGCCCACCACCGTGAACACAACGCTACCAGGTTCGAAGAGTCTCTGTCGCGACCGCAGACCTGGTTTGAGCCCAACATTCCCGCAACACACTCCTTTCGTCGCGATTCTCCCGGAGAAAGCAAGGCATCTTTACTCGGCAAGGAAAGCCCGTTGTTGTCACCGGAGTCGATATGCTCATCTGCTGATGCTGCGCAAGAGGTTATCGTCCAACAAACGCACTTTCAGCACCTACCCCTGCCCAGTCCATCATATCACAACAGTCGCCCAGGTTCCTCTTCGTCCCTCAACTCCAGCGATGGAAGCTGCACACAGCATCCATTTCCCATCTCATCTGATGGGCATGCCCAACCACTTCCCCGTTCGATTACCGACCTCCGCTCAGGCGCTCGGAGACCACGTCCTATATCAATGTCGTCGATGGCAAGTAATAATACTGCCATCTCTCGGTCAAGTCGGTACACCGTGCGAGGAGTTCCGCATTCGCCCCACAACAACATTCAAATCTTCTTGCCCACGCCGTTAGCATCCGAAAGTAACAGCAGGGAGTCCCTAGCCCTGCCTACTCGACGTCGCCAGTCTGGCGCTTATGACAGAAGAAGCATTGCCGACTCTTGGATGGTAATTGAACCGATCAGTGGTATGTTGCCATGTTGCCAGTCAAAGAGATGAGGCTAATACAACATACCCCCTGAGCAGATACGTCAACTGTTGACCGCAAACCATCTTCGGAATCGACTTCACGGGGGCGGCAAAGGCCGGTGTCAATGTCGTCCTTAAGGACTGTCCTTTCGAGTGATGAGGCGTCTCTGCCCCCAGTGCCGAGGCTTCCTATCAACTTGGAAACGATGTCACAGAACAGCGGGCGCAGCGTTAGTGAGACTCGCTGGGCACCGTCTAATCAACCGGTGCAGGAGGAGGATGTGGACCTCCAGCCACCAAGGTCTGCTCGAAAGCCGAACAAGCTGGAAAAGCGACGAATTTCACGGTCAGGGAGCTAGGACCTTTTTACCTTCTTATCTTACAGCGCATGATGACGTCGAGTGTATAATAATTGCCAAATGTACTTTGATCTACTAAGGACTTAGCTAAGCCAGTAGTTGGAACCCCTTTGCTCATCGCCGCCATGTCCACAACACATCCTCCGCCAAATGCCCCTGTTCTGCTCTCCTTTGCCAACACAGACGCCCTTGTCGAATCTCTGGCCGAGTTCGTCACCAAAGCGCAGAGGGAAGCAATCGATAAGAAGGGGAAATTCACTATCGCACTCTCTGGAGGCTCCCTGCCGAAGTTGCTCAGAGGCTTAATTGGGAATACCGCAGTAAGGTGGAAGAACTGGTGCGTGTAGGCTCTGAGGCATTGCTCGATTGTATTGACCGGGTGTCCGCGAAAAGGCATGTGTACTACGTCGATGAACGCGTTGTACCTCTCGACGATCCCGATTCGAATCACCGATCGTGCACAGAGCATTTGTTCTCAAAGGTCGACATTCCCAGGGAGCAAATCTACACCATCGACCCTAATTTGCTCGACGATCTCGACGAACTTGCTGATTCATACGAGAAAGAACTCATTCGAGAGTTTGCCCAGAAGGACGCAGCACGCTTCCCCGTCTTCGATCTCATTCTGCTTGGCATGGGGCCCGACGGGCACACGGCGTCGCTCTTCCCTGGCCATGAGCTTCTCTCAGAAGGAGACAGATGGGTAGCGTACTTGGAGGACTCTCCAAAACCACCTCCCAAGCGAATCACTTTCACGTACCCTGTCATCAACCATGCTTCCCGAATCGCATTCGTCGCAGCAGGTGCGGAGAAGGCTGAGACCCTCAGGCAAATTCTAGACCATCCCGAAACAGGGCTTCCTGCTGCCCGAGTTAAACCCGTATTTCCTGGACAACTGTTCTGGTTCTCGGACGACGCTGCAACTGCTCTCGTCAGTTACCCCAAGACTCCGTTCAAGCTCTAGAAAGCGGGATTGTTACATATGATACCATTCTTATGAAAAATAGTCCAATTGAATGTTTGAAAATGATCGTTACGACGTTTTATTATCTTTGTGTGTCACACACGCTTGTTATCATTAGCTTTCTGTACGTCGTCTGGCAGTCAGAGTCTCAGATCTCAGAAGGATATGTTAAAATTCAAAACATAATTTCTGGCATGCGCGGCGTTTTTTAGATTCGACAAACGGGGGTTGTACGTTGTCGATCCGGCCCAAGGCTGTCCAATCCTTCGCCGCAAAGGTCGGGCTTGGGCGCCTCTTGAACAAGGTTGACAATGATCAATTACATCCTGCTCTTGTCTCGGCAAGGTATTGTCTTTGAGTTCAATTTCGGGGCTGCAATCTACTAACAAACGGGCCTTTCAGGAAAGTTGAGGCTGTCGAAATGGTATGCAACCATCCCGAACCAGACCAGGACAAAGATTGTTCGAGAGGTGTCCCAGCTGGTTCTGGGTCGTCGTCCTAGGATGTGCAACTTTTTGGAGTACAAAGGTGAATCCGGCTGCGTCTGATAAACGAAGTAACTGAGTTGTCATACTTTTGTAGGGAGGAAGGCATGTCAAGGCTTCCTCACCAAGTTATCGCTGTGAACAGCTTCCAACAACAAACCTACCTCTACAGATCGTCTACAGGCGCTATGCTTCCCTCTTCTTTGTCTGCGAGGTGGCGGAAGGAGACAACGAGCTGATTGCACTGGAAATTATTCACCGATACGTCGAAATTCTGGATAAATACTTTGGAAATGTGAGCGATTTCGGGAAAACGACGGTTGGCATGCACGCTCACAAACTTGTCCTATCTCTCTAGGTTTGCGAACTCGATCTGTGCGTTGAAACCGTTCCAATTGCGCGACATGTCTGTCTGTTTGGTGCTCATGAAAAGCGTGCGGGCCACATGAAATAGAATCTTCAATTTTCAACAGGCATATACTGTAAGAATCTCTGCAATTACTACCATCTGCTACAGACTAACCACATCTTTTGCAATGGCTGCAAAGGTACTTGACGAATTGATAATCGCCGGGGAAATGGCCGATTCTTCTTTAGCAAAAGTATACAGTGGGGTACGTGCTTCGACTACCACTTTTTCCACGTAAGATACCTACCTATTCGACTCAGGTTAAAGAAGCGGATACCCACGAAGAAACCGAGAATTTAACACAGAGAGTGTTAGACTTGTTCTAATTAGATAGATTGAATCGCTGGTTGTATCATGTTTTGATCCAGGCGAATATAAATTAATATACTCATTGACAAACATTGCGTGATGTTCGACGAAAGAGAAAGAAAACAAAATACATTACTCGGGAGAAGGATCGTCTGGGAATTTGAACGTATCGGCGGGAACACACTCAACCTGAGAAATTAGACTGTCAGAATGTCCGTTGACATCATAACCCAAGCACTCACAGATCCTCTGTTCTCCATGCGGCCGTCGCCCAGAACTACAAACCGACGATAACCTTCCAGGAGAACAGGTTGTCTCTGCATCTGTTTCAAGTCCTCTACGACCTCTTCTTTGATTCGTGCCTCCCAACTTTCTGGGTCAGCGTTTGCATACTTGGTATGGAATGTTGCAGTTGCTCGTGTCAAAGCTTCAAGTTGCGTCATTGATTTTCCAGACAAGTTCTCTCGAACCCAAGCCGGCCGTTGATCAGTTTTTCCGTACCAAGCTTTGGCAGGTGGCGGAGCTTGTATAGAAGCAAGATTTCCAGAGGCGATGGCATTCAAGAGAAAGGGGATAGGGAAGTTTTGGCTGACAGAAAGAGTGAGCATAGTGGCAGAGTATAAGACGAAGACACCTACATTGACCCACTCTTTGCTCGACAAACCTCTGCAACGAACCCAATCACAGAAGGTAAAACGTAGGCCATCCAAAGTGGATGTTCGCTGATTTCTTTCAACAAACGCATTGTCTGCAGCGGGTGATTAAGGATCGCCCCAGGTGTCAGTGTCACTATGCCGCCTGTAGCCATTATTCAGTGAAAAGCATCCGGCAGAACCGAGTTGACTACGAACCACACGGCAATATTTCGCGAACGCCTGATATGTTGGGGAAAGATGGATCAGTTCCAAACATGTACACTCTGACATAGTTGGACGCTAATAATATGGCCGGTAGGAATGGCAGGTTGTCCAAATCGTGAAGGGTACTGGCGTGCAAGAATAGTATTCCAGCATCTGTCGGGTCCGAGGTGTGAGTTATTCCCTTTATTTTGGGTTGATGGGATGACCCAGGTGCAGCTCGACTCTCTTGCATGATTCGGTTCAAGATTGTTCGAAGGAGCTGGACGTCCAAGCGATTTCGACTGTTCCCTTTGGCCGAGCAGACTGCCCAGCGCCGACTGGTCAACTTCAAAAATTCGTAAATTTTGGAAGGGAACCCGAGTACCCGGATAGCAAGCTGGAAAAGATGACGGGTTTTGACTAGGTTGTCCCAGTGTGGGGTACTCGCTTCAAGGTGGCCTCTTTCAATTTCTTGGTAGCCTTTTGCCAATGGCTTTATGTGGGTTTGAAGGCTGATATCCCTCGTAGCAGATGTCCGACCTTGCCTTGGATCAGCGGCTATTTCGCCCTGGGTGAGACTCCAAGGCAAGATGACAGCAACGAGTGTATGTCCTTTGAGAGTGACTGGTGGAATCTCAGCCGGCAACACATGGCTGGAAGCTGGGTAGAGTAGTAAATGGGCAACAACGTGTTCGTCAAGCATAAGGGCAATCGCGGCCACCTATAATTTAAAACTTTAAGTTTACGGCACAAAGCATTGTCAGGAACAATACCTTTTTTCTCTTGGACATATACTGCACAAAGGTGGCCCAGTGGTTGGAAACGGCGTCTTCCGACTCTGCCTGGAGTGACATTCGGGCCCTGTACGCTGGTGGTTTGCAAGCCCGTAGTAGGAGTGGCAGGTCCTGTACGTCATATAAGGAGTTGATGCAAAGGTTTTTGACGTTCCCAAATAGAACGGAGAATTTGAATCCAGTTCGCTGGAGTTCAAGTTCTTCGTCGATCAAGATGCTGAACTCCCGGGGAACATCTTGCCCGCCAGCTTTGACCAGAAGAAGTCCGGTCCAGGTCCACGCTTTGAGCCTAATGCAACGGATTAACATGCAAACCTTTGGATGTTATTTGTCTTACTTTTTTTGCGGGGGGCCTCGTTGTGGAAGTGGAGGCATTGGTTCCTCATCGACATCCATCTGGATTTCCGAACTTCCAGAATGAGACAAGGGTTATCCTGGATAAAAGAAACAACATACAAAGGTTCTGCAAGCCTAGGGGCAAAGATGTGTCATTTATGACTGGAAGAGCCAGCAAAAAATTATATACGTTTTAGGCATGAGAGTTTGTAGAAATGCATCTGCATCCGCCATCGACGCGGAACCCGTAGAGTTGGAATGTCTGAAACAGATCAGTGAACAAGTACAGTAAAACCAAATGTAAACGCACGTATGGCGACGGTGGAATTCTGGTTTGGAGAAATCTCTTGCATTTTCTGCGGGTACGTGAAGCGGTGAATCAGGGGCAGAATTTAGAGAGGCCAAAGTATGGGTTTCTTGGGGTGGCAAATTTTTCTTGAATCCTGATTGAGAAAACGCTGGATGACCACTTGGAAAACCGGATAGAGTTGGGGTCTTGGCAGAACTTAATGTTCCAACCTGCTTTGGTGCAATAGGTTGCAACGCAAAATTTGCCAATCTCTGCTTGGTCGCAATTCCTGTAGAGGGTGTTTCGGTCGGTTTTTCGGCAAAACGAGCATGTGAATCACGCCTTGTAATTGGGAGTGGTTTGTTTACAGAGTTGGAAGCTGCTCCATCCGCATTTTGTCCAGCAGTGACCACACGAGGATCCAAACTTGGAAGCGAGAGTGGATTATATTTGTATACAGAGCCGGCTGCAGGTGTATCCATCGACTTCATGGATGATGGCAGAGGACGCCTATAAGGAAGAGGTGGACGATCGGACTTCCTAATGGGAAGCGGTGGTTCGACGGGCATTGGCGGGGGTGAGTCTGAGAAAAGCCCGCGAACGTCACTATCCAGGTTTGGGGCAGACATTGAGTCGATAACTGGAACAGGTGCTGGCTCAGGCTCAGTCAGTGCGGGAGTTTCTGATTCGACTCGGCGGGGCTGTATCCAAAATGAGGAGCTTGTTTCATGCTCAGTTAAATGGTACGTACCTTTCGTTTGGGAACACGAGGCAAAGGAGGCGTAGATAACTTATTTTGTTTCGATGTCTCAGGTTCTGTTGACTGCGATTGAGACTTTTTTGGTTCCTAGGAGGATTATAAGGCAACTACTACCTATGTTAAAACAGGTACACTGACCACGGATGATGATACTTTGCGTCTTTTGGCTGCGAGAGGCTCAGAGTCTGAATCTGAACCCAAAGATTGTACCACAGGTTTCTACCGGCGCATCATTATACTTCTCGCCTCTTGGGAGAAACAGGGGAGCACACCTTGCGTTTCTTGGATCCAGATCCTTTAGATTTAGAGCTTTTTCTCTTGGATTTGTCGCCCTTGAATGTGTCGGAATCTTCATGTTCGGATGCCTCTGGGCCAGGTCTCAAAGACTCGAAGAAGGCTTAAGGTTCCTAGTTCGAGAAAGAGAGATTGCTGCTAAACGTACTGTTTCTCGTGGGTGTGTCTTTTCCCATTCTTTGGCAAACTTTTTCTTCTCTGCCTCTATGGCATAATCAGCGCTAGTGAAATGTCACGGAAACGGAGACACGCAACTGATCCACTTTTTGGGAGGAACAAGAGGTTCATCATCCGGACCGTAATCTTCGTGGTCGTAGCCAATAGCTGCCCAAAAGCTTGCTTTGAGTTTCTCGCATCCAGACAAGTTTCCTTCTGGCTCCCAGGTTGACTCCTCCACGGGATATCCTGCCCACTTATAGACGGCGCATCGTTAGCGAACCGTAGAAAACCAACAACCAGTTCAACAACTTACTTTAACTTGGTAATACTTAGAAAATATTCAGTTGTTCAGTCCGATAGGATAAGATCTGCTTCCCTTACCCATCTGAGTTCTGGTTTCTTGGTTTTCTTTCCCCGCTTGGTTTTAGCAGGTTTCTCCTGTTCGTCGTAGCCAACTTTAGCAGCGAGGATTACCTCTGGTGACAAGGTCAGAGAGATTCTAGAATCAACATCAAGCTATTTACCTACTGTGAAAGCTTGTGCGTCTGATTCCTCTTCACCTCCCATGCTGCTGGTCGAGAGCGAGTTGATGGAAAGTGGGAAACCTTGAATGGTGTTAGCCAGGCGGGCCGCCCAGCGCTAACATTCGTGACGTAAACAATTCCCGCAACCTTATGTAGCACCTCGAAAGCCAGTAAGACAAAAGTTCATTTCATCTAACTCGAGTACCAAGTCTACCAAAGCCAGTCGCTTCCACCATCATGTCCAAGAACTAGTAAATTATGTGCGTGTACAGGAGATCGAATGCATAACGTAGAAGATAGGAGTTCAAACAGTGGGGGCGTGTTCAATGAAATCAGCAATTGCATCCATAGTTCTGGGAGCTTTCAGAATCGAGTTGAATCGGATCAGGGTAGTCGACATAACTGTCGTTTTCGTCAGACATTGTTCGGTCTCATCACTTTTAAAACGTACAGTTGCTCCTCAGCTTCTTGTTGCAGAGCATTCTTCGCAACAGTCTGGAAGGCTTGTTCGACGTTTATGGCTTCCTTTGCTGAGGTCTCAAAATAGGGGATGTTCCCTTTGGACTGGCACCATGTCATCGCGCGCTTCTGGCTCACCTATTGCCATTTTTAAAGGATAGCACAGCAGGGGTACAAAGATACACACCTGACGCTTGCCTTCCTCCACATCAATCTTGTTACCTAGGACAACGAAGGGAAAGTTCTCTGGGTCATGAGGGCTGGCCTGAATTAAAAATTCGTCCCGCCAACTGTCCAAGGTTTCAAAAGACTTGGCACTGTTGACGTCGTACACCAACACGCAGCAGTCTGCTCCACGGTAAAACGCCACACCCAGAGACTGGAATCGTTCTTGGCCAGCAGTGTCCCAAAGCTACCCCATCGATGTGTCAGGCCGGTTTCGCTCGGTATACCTGAATTCAGCGTACCTGCATAGTGACTAATCTGTCGTCGACCATAACTTCTTTGGTTAAGCTACATTGCGCAGACTCAGTTATCTCGCCACAGAGAGACCAGGGGATAGGCCGCACAAATCTGCTCCAATTGTTGCCTTGTATTGGTTGCTGAAGCGTTTGTTCACATATTGATTCATCAACGATGTTTTGCCGACCCTGATATTTCGTTCAATTAATGATACAATTGAGGAGACGGCGCGAGCACGAACCCACTATCGCCAAGGATTATGACCTTATAGGGAGTCAATGTGACTGGGAATTACTAGGAGAATGTGATACTCAACTTTAAGAAGAACACGGCCCATTGTTACGGAGGCAAATATGGATATAACCCTGAAGGGTCGAACGACGGTGAGTGGTTGGAGTCTGAAGGACGTGCCATGACCACCAGCGAGCTCCGGATACAGCTTTCAAACTCCGACCTTAACCCTATCTCAGCGCCGTGAACGACGTTCTTGATGATGTGATTTCTCCTCTCAGTTTCCCAATGGCAGAGCCTTCCTGGCAAGAAGTCCTCAGAGTACGACTAGCAGAGCGAAACGAACGGGAGGCCGTATTTGCTGGGATTATCGAGCAGTGTGAGCCGCCCATTAGCAGTACCTGGCCAAGCTCACTGACACCTCCTTAGATCGAAGGCTCGCGCAGCAGACCAAATTGCTCAAGGAAAGAAATGCATCTCTTTTGAGAGCCGTTAGTACAGTTAAGACAAATCCCAATGCGTCTACTGTGCTTGTCGCTAGTACAGGCGAAGAGTTGGTCCCAGTCCTTCTTGACTCAGTGTTGCAACTGACAAAAGCTGCTAGGAATCCCGTACAGGCCGCGTACATATCCTCTTTAGAATCACAGATATCATCTCTACGCGATGAATTGGCTACGGTGTACAAGACACAAAGCCAAAACTCTCAGCGTTTGCTCTCAATGAACGAAACTCTCCGCGAGAAGGAGGAACTCGTCCGAGTGGAAGCCGAGAGCCATCGCAGAGCCAAGGAGGAGCTGGTCGTCGTGAAAAAGAAGGTCGACCAACACGGCGAGTTAATGAGCGAAAAGGATCGTACAGTACAGGTGCGATCATTCCAACTTTTATCCTTTTCCACCTTTCTCTAACAGTATCTCTCTGTGCGTGTTAGATTCTCCATGATGAAATCAGCACTCTACAACTGGAGCTGGGGCAAATCGAGGAGCGAAATCAGACCCTGACGCGTGACAACGCGAAGCTCCTGCAACGGTGGTTGGATGCAAAGCAGGCCGAGGCTAATAAGATTAACGAGGCCAATGATTTTTACGAGGAGATGCGATCCCGTCAAGTTGGTCACTCGAGTTCGGGAAACGGGGATCGTCTCCACAACAACCTCCCGAGAACGAGGGATGGTGTGTCGTCTCCGACAGGCAAGAAAGCGGATCAGACACCGAATGGTTGATTGTGGAGGAACAAGAATCGTCGCCCTCTCCTTAAATCTAGAGTATACCCTGCTTTAATTATATCCATTTTTAGCACCGAAACCGCAAAACATAAGCGGTGAAACTTGGCCGTCGAGAGACGGCAAAACCAGACAACTTCTGCAGCCAAACAGAAATGACAGCGACATCGATTGTGACGGAAGAGACAAAAAGGCATACGATGACAGACAGAGAAGTAACAGGTAGAAAACGGGGAAAGGGATCGAGTGATAAGCGATGAACAAGAACAAGACGCGACAGTGGTGTGTAAAGAGCGACTAGTTTGAACAGGCAAGAAACAGAAATGAAGGATGCGAAGGCCTATGCAACCTAAGCGGGACCTTGCTGCATTTGACCGTCTCCTTGTTGGCCAGCTGCTTGGCCATAGTAGCCTAGAAGGAGCGCAATTCAGTACGAGAGTTCCAGTACGATTTCATCTGATGCTCACCTCCCCAGTAGTTCGAATAGTAGCCGTTGGGGTCAGCTCCCGCCCATTGAGCTTGTCCTGGTTGCGCCCCGGCATTGGGGTCGCCCGCACCAGGTTGACCTGCCGCAGCTAAGCCTAATCCAGGGGCAGCATTGGCTTGTGGCATACCCGGGGAACCGGGAGCTGCACCAGCCTGGCCAGGGAAGCCAGGGAAGCCAGGGAAACCGTATTGAGCATACGTGTTAGGTTGAGGCATGCCATACATAGGCTGAACGGCAACTATTAGCACAGCCCAAAAATGACAAGTGAGGATACATACCATATTGCCGTACGGAGCCGCAGCAGCAGTGGGACTAACAGCACCAGGTGGTTGAACTGCTCCCCCATCAGCCCTATCCTTGCCCCAGCTACACTTGATTGGCCGACCGTGAACCATTTGGCCTTGCAATTGAACAATGGCTTGAGCTGCGTGTTCATGTGTATCAAGCTTGACGAAGGCAAAGCCGCGATCGGCTTGCATCCTAATTTCAGAAAGGTAGCCAATGGATTGGAAGAGGGGAATCAAGTCTGCTTGAGTGCAAAAGGGGACGAGATTTCCGACATAGACGGTCGTGTTGTAGGGAGCAGTTTGGCCGAGCACCTGTTCGTAGGACAGCGGCCCGCCCTGGAAGTTGATTGGCGCAGGAGCCCCTCCTCCGCTTCCAATAGAGGGACGGGCGGGTGATGGAACTCCTGGAGCACCACCCTGCGTCTTTTGATTGGCCCAATTGACTCGAATTGCACGAGAACCGAGCCACTCTCCGTTCATAGTCGCGATAGCTTGCTCCGCGTCGGTTTTGTCCCGGAAGGCGAGGAATCCGTAACCACGCGACTTGCCGGAGTTCATGTCCCACATTACGCGGGCATCGGACAAGGTGCCAAACGCACTGAAGGCCTTCCCCAAAACTTCGTCATTGACTTCAGGGCTAAGATCTCCGACGAAGACATGGTAATGGCCTGATGTATCCTCCTTGTTTTGCTGTCCCTGATAGGCCCAGTTGACGCGGATCTCCGTATCGAAAATCTTTCGCCCATTGAGGGTTTGCAAGGCGGTCTCGGCAGCACGCATGTCCATGTACTCGACGAAACCATAGTTGAGGCCTCCGTGCTGGTAGTTGCGGTCGGGGATGATTTTAACGTGTTGGACTGGACCAGCAACAGCGAAAATCTCTGTCAGCATGTACTCCGTAACTCGAGGACTCAAGTTTCCGACATAAAGATGAGCGCGTCGCTGATCAAATTGCAAGACGGCGAAGTTAAGCGCGAGAGTTGAGGAAGATCGATAATGGCCGATATGAACACCACGAAGCGAGAAACAAAACGAAGACTTACCGGAGCCTCAGCTGTGCTTCCCATGCCCATTGGATTCATGATTCAGAAGATGAATGAAGATGAAACCTGTGAACAAATGGTGAGCTCGTTGCAAGCAAATTGGACAAATTATCGCACAGAGACAGAAAGAGGAGAGAGTATATGTTATATAAGTCCGAGAGAGAGATAAAAAGAGGAGAGAGACAGAGAAGAAAAGGAAGAGATATACTGAGAGAGACAGACGATGACGGTCAAGAGGAAAGCAGGCTCTGGGTTGCGTGGGAGTAAATTAGTCATAATATATTTCCAAGCTATCTATTTGCCGGTACATTTAACAGCACGTTGGACCCATCTCCACCGCTTGGAATGTAGGTAACATTTGGATTATTCGACAGAGATTGAACAATTGCCTTGCTTGCTTCAATTTTTCGCAAAGCGACGAATCCCTCTCCAGCCTTTTCCAGCGCCCGCGAAATTGTTTGTGCAGCCTCGGCCTCGCCTTCCGCCCGAATAACCGCAGCTTGACGTTCTTGTTCGGCCTGTGGTTTCAATTAGCCTCATGTGCGTCACAGGTACAAGTCAGTTGTTTCTACCTTTTCGACGATGAATTTCGCTCGTTCTGCGTCTTGCTGGGCGATTTGCTTCGCTTCAACAGCTTGGGTGAATTCCTAGCATCGCATGAGAGTTGACTCTGACGCAAGGCAAGATTACACACCTTTCCGAAAGTCAAGTGGGTGATAGAAACATCCTCGAGTCTGATGTTGAACTCCCCAGCTCGTTGCAGGAGGTCTTCACGGATGCGAGAAGAGACCTAGATACACATTGGTAAGAAACTTGAGTTGAAGCCAGTTGATGCATGGAAGGCAACCCACCACTTCTCGCTGAGTGATGAGCTCGGCAGCGTCGAATTGGGCGACAATGCTCTTCAGTACTTCATTTCCGATCGAAGGAAGGACTCGCTCGTCATAGTCCATACCAAGGTTTTGGTAAATTTTTGAGAGGTGTTCGACGTCGGGTTTTGAAAGAACGCGAAGAGTGATGGAAACCATCTGCAGATCCTTCGACCCAGTAGTGGTAGAGATATTCTGTGGGGTGGCTGAGTGAACACAATGAACGTATTATTGGTCGACCAACTTAAACACACCCTTGGCTTTATCCTGCAGTCGTAGAGAATGGCACGCTGGAGCCAAGGCACAAGGAAGTGAGTACCTTCTCCAGAAGCCTGCACACCTGAGTTCAGCCTTCGATGTTCGCGTCGCAGACCTGTATACGCACCTTGTCCTTCACTCCGGAGAAACGGTCGAACATGACAGCGCGGTAGCCTCCGGGAACATCGTACAGACTGGCATTAACAGTAGCCGCCGCAATTCCTAGAGGAACTGGTAAAAAAGTCAGCATGGTTCGCTTGTAAAACCAAAGCCTGCCATTACCTATGAGACGGCTTGCGTTTTGCCACAGAAATGCCATGGTTTTGGGTGACATACGTCTCGTCCAAAGGAGAGCGACGATGTGGTGACAAACAATTGCCAACGGCCCAACGCGTAGGTGGCAATAGCCTCCGACGTGCCGGGCTGATGACGGAGAGCGCCGGCATGGCCGTATTCGTTCAGAATTGGGCATCTACATAAAGCAACGTCGTTTACTCTACGTGATCTATTGCGAAACAGAAACCCCCAGATTTGCATCGCCCCGCCTCTCACCGTCCATTCTTGCTGAATGACTCCCAAATTGCATTGCCCGCTTTTTTCTAATACTAGCTTCAACCAGCCCCAATTTCCATGCAAGGAGTCGTAAAAGTGTTTTGTCGCCTTTTCCTACCTCTAGTCTTGGATCAAGCTTGTAGTGAACAGGCAATTTGGCCAAAAATGAAACCACATCCAGAGAGAGAAACGGATGTCGTGTTTCTTTCCCATGACTGGAGATGATCCTGTCGTCCCTCCCTAGATTTCGCTTGGGGATGCGGTCGATTTCTAATTGCAGCTACCAACGGGTTCAAACTTCAAAATCAGCGACTCGTGAGCCATCAGTAAGAGTCTCACCTCATCTATTACCGCCTTCCAATCACCAGCATTGAAAGCTGTTCGATGCCTACCATACCCACCAAGGAGCTCATCGGAACCGAGACCACTCAAAACAACTCGCGCAGGGCTTTTGTATGCAATGCGCGACGACCCATCTTCTACCCGAATGTTGCCTTCTCCTCTAGACGCAAAATACAGAGCCAGAGCGAGGCTCTTTGAAGCCGTCAGGTCAACTGAACTCACAAGATTGGAAGCGTTCTTACCAAATCCATTACAGTTTGGGATGGTATCATCAGCTTCAAAATTGTATCCTTTGCATTTTGTGACTCCTATTTTCCAAGTGAGTAACATTAGTGATTTATTTGCATTGAACACATACCTCATATGGTACGTCAACCTCTACCTGTTGAAAAAGCAGAGGATCAATATTCAATACTTGTCTGCTGTTTTTTGTGGGATTGTCAAACGCACAAAGTTCCATTTTCTATCAGGACATAACCTCCGCAATTCTTCAACTTCTTGGAGACCTGTGATCCGGTCTGGGACATAGAAAGGTGGTTTTTCTTTTAATGATTCCCCAGGCCGGCTTTCGGCCTTTTTCTTTTGCCTCTTGGGTAGTGCTCCGATGTTTCCCCCTTGGGCGAGACGTATCTTGCGAGGGTTTTCAAACGCAACATTTAACAGGTCAATTGGTTCGGTAATTGGAATGTGTCTGCGAAAGTTTAGTTACACAGTTCAAATGGCAGTGATTGCACAAATAACCTCACCTGTGGGCCAGGTATGTTAACACGGTCGAGTCGATACCGCCGCTGAACAGAATCGCGAGCCTTGCGCTTCCCAGCTCAGACGAGACAGGAGGTATGCTTTTCACTCGAAGCATGACGCTTCGATCTAGTATGTTTAGGAAGTCGTCCACGGTGTCAAGTAAATGTTGCGGGATAATGTCCAGGGTGTCGTGTTGTGGGGTATCTGCTGGTGGTATCGTCGTATTGACCTTGGCTGGGTGGGCCTGTAGGAAGAAAGTTAGCACAAGCAGAAGACTATCAAGAGGCAATTACACTTACATACAAGAGTTCACCCCGTTCACCCATGTCTCTATTTATTTTCATTACATCCTTTTGGAATCCAATCCTTAGCTGCTCAAGTTAGTCATAACTGACGAGAGACTCGGAGGCGACACACGCTCACGTCTCCGATACTGCTAATCTGTGAGAGGTCAACACAGTATATGAAATCTGTCAGAAGTTCTTCAAAATTCAGAAGCCGGCTGGTCCCGGACGAAACTGAAGAGATCAGCAAGGATGAAAGCTCTTCGGTTGGCCAATGGATCAAGAGGGAGCGACGACCGAGCGGATCTCTTGCAAAATACAGATGGTTTGTTCCTGCCTACTAGCCAATAAATTAACGTCGCTTTCGGGGAGAGAGAGTTATTAGACCCACATGGTAGTAAACAAACGCGTACCTAACAGACCCAGTCAAAAGACAGACGAAATCGCAGAGAATCTGACTCACGGCCCTTCAATTGTCCCAAATAAATCTCTAATATGCGCAGACGTCTCCAGTCCTTCCAGTGTCTCCAGTAACCGTACACCGTCATTCTGGGATGTGGTAACCTATCCTTGCGTTAACCACCTTTATTCGATGAAAATAGGCGCAGCGCACCTCTACTGCACCGTCGAAAATCTTCTTAGATTGTTAGAACCTTGAAGTAGTCGGGAACGTATTCAGTCACCTCTCCGTTCCAACAAAGTATACTCCCACTTCGTTGATGGGGTTGCTGTATGGCCGCGTTGCCTCTAAGCCTGAGCTCCGAGGCATAAAATTCAGCGATAAACGATCCGGAGTCTTGACAATGCTGGTCGGGTGTGCAGGAGCTCAGACTATTGTGCTTGATGTCCACTCGTACATTTTGTTGGTAATCCGGTCCTGGTTTAAAGTTTTCAGATCCCTTTCAAGAACATATCTCATATTAGTCTTCACAAGAGTTATGTACCTCGTAATGCATTTGATTGTCGAAGGTCTTGACATATTTCATTGAGGGCTTCGCCTTCTAGGCTCCCTGTGTCGATGTTGTTGCAACAGTGCCCACGAAGGCACACAAATATGCCGCACATGCAATGGCGTTGCTTAAGTTTGTGATTGTTCAAAGTGATTTTTGTCGCCAGACAGAGGGAAAAGAGGAACGATTATCTTGTGCTCAATGTCGGCAGATATATATATGCTTTTAAGCTGCTTTAGCTTGGCTCTTGAGATTTGATCCCCGGCGCGTGTTCTCCAGCTTGTTTACGACCTTGTAGCAGAAGTGTCGCCTCAATTTGTTGCCCTTGAAGAAACCACAAGTACATTTATTTGTTCTTTCTCTCTATTGAAACTATCGAATGCCAAGATCGCAGGTATAAATTTCGGAAGGCAACAACACAGATTCCTTCCTCCGCTCAGATTAATGTTGACGTCCAACCAAACCGTTAGGTGTTGTAGGTAGATGCGGAAACATTACCACCACGTCCGGTCCAGTTCACATCTACGAAATGTGAGCGTCAAAAATTAGGGCGTTAGATCAGGCTACATACGGATGTCCTCGCCAGCCTTGAATCTATCGTTCTCTTTGCCGGGCAGAACACGGAAGGTGTGAGCTCCAAAGTAGTCACGCTGGAAGAATGGGTAAGACTGAGCACTCTCAGATTGACCAGAAACCCACCTGTCCTTGGAGGAGATTGGCGGGTACAATTTCACTCCTGTAACCGTCGAAGAAGGCCAAGGCGGTGCTGAAGGCTGGAGTGGGGATTCCCCATAGAACGGCCTGAGCTATAATGCGCCTCCAACCGGGTTGCGCATCGTGGACAGCTATTTCGGAATGGTGAATTCCAGACCATCGAAATAAATATACGTTTCGTACCCTTGTTGAAGAAGCTGTCGAACAGCAACGACTCCAGGTCAGACTTCTTCTCGTAGGCAGAGGTAATGTCGCCCAAGAAAACACTCTGTACAACAGCGCAACGATCGATAACTGTGCGTAATTGCGAAATAGAACAGACAAACCTTGATGATGCAACCGCCACGCCACATCCTGGCGATGCCAGCATAGTTCAAGTGCCAGCCAAGCTATATTTCTTTAGTACACGCAACATTTCATAGCGTGCGTAGAGCTCCTTACTTCATTAGCAGTCTCGCGCATCAGCATGAACCCTTGCGTGTATGAGATGATCTTGGAAGCATACAAGGCCTGCTCGAGGTCGTTGATAAACATTTGCTTGTCTCCGCGGAATGGCTCCTTCGCAGGGCCGCTGATGACTTTGCTGGCACGGACACGTTCTTCCTTGATAGCTGAAAGGCATCGAGCGAAGACAGCCTCTCCGATGAGCGTGACTTGTGATTCAAATAAGATAAGGTTAACCAAAAGACACGTGCAGTGGGTCTCACCTGGGGTTCCGGCATCAAGCGCAGCAATGGCTGTCCACTTTCCAGTACCCTTCTGTCCAGCCTTGTCCAGGATTTTGCTGAGGACGGGCTCGCCGTCCTCATCCTTGAATTTGAGAATATTGGCGGTGATTTCGATCAGGAAGGAGTCCAAAACACCCTTGTTCCACTTCAAGAAAATGTCGGCGATTTCATCCTCATGGAGGCCAAGGCCGCGTTTGAGGATGTCGTACGCTTCGGCGATCAGTTGCATGTCGCCGTATTCAATACCTTTATGGTTTTTAACATTCGGTAAAACAAGTTTACAGAAATGCGGGACAAACCATTGTGGACCATTTTCACATAGTGGCCTGAACCGGTTTCTCCAACCCAGTCGCAGCAGGGCTCACCGTTGACTTGAGCAGCGGTCTTTTGGAAAATCTCTTTGATCGCGGGCCAGGCAGCAGTCGATCCACCGGGCATGAGGGAAGGACCATAGCGAGCGCCTTCCTCACCACCAGAAACACCAGAGCCGACAAAGAGCAGACCCTTGGATTCCAATTCCTTTGTGCGTCGGATGGAGTCGGGGTAGTGAGAATTACCTCCGTCGATGATGATATCCCCAGCCTCGAGGTACGGCTCCAATTGCTTGATGAAGTCATCGACAGCGGAACCAGCCTTGACCAAGAGAACGATCTTGCGGGGGCGCTTAAGTTTCGAGACGAGCTCTTGTATGCTGTGGGCACCCTGAATGTTGGTTCCTAAGGAGCCCGGAGAAATTCGGTTAACATAACAAAGTCGAGGAAAGCCAATGTCAGCCACATACCCTTGGCCTCATTGGCAAGGAAGTGATCGACTTTGCTAGTGGTACGGTTATAAGCAACTACGTTGAAGCCCTTGTCATTCATATTAAGAATGAGATTTTGGCCCTGATGACAGGATGTTAGGTTGAAGGCCGACGATGAACTCATATCTTATCTAAATTACCATGACCGCGAGGCCAATGAGGCCAATGTCGCCACTATAGATAGACGATGAAATCAGTGAGTAATCCAGAGGGAGAGAGATGGAGAGGACATACGTAGGTTCAGCCATTTCTTTTGCGATAACCTGATAGATGGTGGGGGTACGGAAGAAAAAGAGAGTGGGCTGGAGTAAAGGGAACTTAAGGACAACAGTATAAGATCACGCTCAGCCATCAGTCATCTAATCGATCCATGACAGCCTAGGGCGGACATGTCAGCACACACTAATCGGCCGATGTATTTATTTATTTATTTATTTACTTTCTACGTCTTAATTAATTGCCCTCCGGTTGTCACGGTCGCCTCGGCTTGCATTCCAACCGTCATGAGGGCTGCTCCTACACAGAACGCCCTCCATTCTGCCATTGTTCCCGTAGTTCAAGTACTCGTTCCCAACGTTGCCCCGGTGGCGGTCTGCTGCGAGGGATGGCTCCTCAAAAAACGGAGGAAGAAGATGCAAGGTATTCAGGTCTTGAGGCCTTGTGGCATCTCGTTCTTACACATTCTACTCAGGGTTTGCACGGCGTTACTTCACGCTGCACAACTCCGGTCTTTTGTCCTACTCGTTCGGACCAGGGCAGCCCACCCGTGACCAGATCTCTCTCTACCAGGCAGCCATTTCCACCGCTCCCGGTAGAAAGGACATTCATGTCGATTCTAATACGGCGACATTTCATATCAAATGCCTCAGTGCACAGGATTTTGAAATGTGGATGACTGAACTCAGGTCAAATCACTGATAAACTCCTTTCGTCCACCTTCTAATCAAAAGGCGCGACCACAGAAAGTTCATCTCAACCGGTGCAGAAGCCCGAAGGTCTGCGAGCATTCGTCTCGCCAGCAGACGAGGTAGTGTACAGGCCAGTCGAACAGGAAGTATTGTCGAAGAAATGGCTGCAGTAAGAATGCGATTCTCTCATTCAGAAACCGTGACTGACATCCCACTAGACCATCCAAGGTTTGGATGAAGCTTTCTCGATTCTCATCCAGAGTGCAGAATCAACTCCAATGAGCAGGGATTCCAGCAGTCGTAAATCCGAGAAGGATAGGTACAAAGAGAAGTTTGCTTTATTTAAGAAACGTAGGCATTCCCTCCCAATGCATGTCGATTTTTCTGAGGATTTAGCTTTGCGTGCTTGACAGCCCACCATTCGGAATCTACAAGTTCAAGCGCGGATAACTTGCACGGCGGTCACGTCCTGCATCAAAATATCCGCAATGCAATCAGTCAGCTTCAAGCGCAGCATTCTGCTTTGGTTCGGTCTCTGCATGGTCCGCAACTTGCCGAGTCGAACGCGCAAAACAGGATGCCATCCGTACTCGACGCGGAAGAGGAGGAGGAAGAAGTTCCACTCCCATCGCATTCCCCTCTACTCTCCCCTTCCAGTCGTAGACATCTGAACAGAGCGTCCATTGCTGCATCATCGATCAGCGACAGCATCAATGACTGGTATGACGCTTTGGATGACGGTCCAGAAGAGTTTGTAATGGACACTTCTGCGTTCCCTGTCGAGCATCAAGAACAACTCAGCCAGGCGACCACTACTAGCGATTTTCAAAGTATTGTCGACCAAGGAGATGGTAGCAGCATTGACACGGACATCGAAGAAGAACCTCTTCCAAGCGCAACGTTGGCCAACGCGGACAGAGTTTACAGAACACAACTTCCTGTTCCAGCCCCCGAAGACGAAGGTAGCTTGTTCGCAATCCTCAAGAGAAATGTCGGAAAGGTGCATTATGACATCTGTATGTATGATTTACTTGTTCTAATCGCATTGCCCTCCCGAAAGGATTTGTCCACCATTACCTTCCCGGTCACCTTTAACGAACCCTTGACATTGCTGCAGCGTTCTGCAGAAGAGCTGGAATACTATGATCTTTTGAGCCAAGCAGCCCAAGCTCCAGATCCTGTTGCTCAAATAAGTTATGTTACCGCCTTCGCGGTCTCTGGCTATGCCCATACTCGACATCGCTCTGGAAGGAAAGGATTGTAAGTGCAGCTCCTTCATTGGAGCACTTTCTGAATCCTCGCCAGTAACCCAATGTTGGGAGAAACTTTCGAAGATGTGCGAATGAAACTGGTCGCTGAAAAAGTCCGCCACAATCCACTTGAGATTGCTTACCATGCCGAAGGAAAGAATTGGGAACTGACCGGTCTATCGGCTGGCAGAACCAAGTTCTGGGGTACGTCGCAGTAGAATGCCGACCGGAAGATTGACAATGACCCAAGTTCAACAGGGAAGAGTCTTGAGATTATACCCAGTGGGTCGACAAGCGTCCGGGTTGGATCAGATACCTATGTATGGTAAGCCAGGTCCCTCTTTCTGGTGTCGGTCGTACAGTCTCGCCTTATATGTACCTTCAGGCGAAAACCATCTTCGTTCATCCGCAACCTCATGGTTGGAACCAAGTACTTCGAACATACCGGTGTCATGTCCGTTGAAAATGTTACCACCGGAATGCGCTGTGTAGTCGATTTCAAACAAAATGGTTATTGGGGCCCGACGAATGTCGTCACAGGAACAGTTCATTCCACCGACGGGGAGGTTGTTAGCAAATTAGAAGGAAAATGGGACGACCAGATGGCTCAAACTGTTGACGGCGACCACTTCCATGTGCTTTGGAGATGTTCCGCGTTTCCGAAAAATTCCCTTCAATATTACGGATTCACATCCTTTAGCATTACCTTGAACGAAGTCACCAAGGAGATCGCTGCAAAACTTCCCCCCACGGATTCTCGTCTGCGTCCCGATGTCCGGGCGTTAGAAATCGGTGATTTGGATACTGCAGAAGCGGAGAAGGTTAGAATAGAGGAGATGCAGAGGGACCGCAGGAGGCGAGGAGAAGACGCTCATCCAAGATGGTTCAAACAGGTCGGAGAGGAATGGGAATATGTGGGAGGCTATTGGGAAGCTCGCTCTCGTGCTTGGAAAACTGAACCGATTAAGCCTCTATGGTGACCTTGTGCTTTTACGTTGCTTTCCCAGATTACTCGTCGTCGTTTTAGTATCTCTGCAATGCGAACTACCTTCAAGGCAGCCAAGCTTCGGGTTAATGAAGATTCTTTGCGCCTTGGGCCCCAACCCGTGACGGAGAATGGACAAGATAGCAGATCAGCGGAGTTCAGCCGAGCGTCAAGTATACACTCCATGCTGAACTTCTTCGAAGGAACCAGCCAAGACTCAACCAAGCTCACTTTCGGAGAACATATTCCAGATTGCCTTCCTCGATTACAACGACCCCTTGGTCAATTCCATAGCTTCGCGGTGTCTTATGGGTCTTATGTTTTGCCGCTGATTCTCCGCTGATCCCACCATGTCCACTCAGCTTCCGAAGATTCCACTGGTATGGTTCTATTACTCTACCTTACCATTGGTTTATAAAGGCTCACCCGACGAGTCGCAATGACCTGATACTTGAACTCTCAAGAAACCATGCTGGTTCGCGAAAGGCTCCTGGTAATCGTCCTCGCTGCGACGCTCGTCGCTGCGCAGCAACCCTTGTACGGGCAATGCGGTGGGCGTGGCTGGTAAGCCGAGTTTATTCATCGTATTTGTTCACGTCATTGACGTATTGTGTCTACCAGGTCAGGATCAACCGAATGCGTCTCAGGTGCAGTTTGCACTCGCGTGAACGACTGTTAGTCTAAAACCCTGCACTTATGTTGAATCCCCTTGACATTCACATGGATAGTCTACTCCCAATGTCTCCCCGGAAGTGGTACGGCTCCTCCCGTCTCGACTACCACTCCCGCTCCTCCCGTCTCGACTTCCACTTCTGTACCACCCACGACTCCGACTAACCCTCCATCCAATGCACCTATTCGTAAGTTCCATCTTGTTTCGCTCGAGACCACGTCCGCCAAGGCTAATATATTTGCAGCAAATATGTCCCCGGAATGGCAGGCTGCTTGGGTGAAGGTATCAATCCTAACATCATGCAGTTCGTATGCCAAGCATTAACGCTTTCTAGGCACAAGCCGCTGTCGCAAGAATGTCAGTCGCCGACAAAGTTAATCTTGGAACTGGTGGGTCTGAAGGTACCTTATGGCTCTATCCCCTAACCGTTGTGTTATCAGGAATCCAATGGCAAAAGGGTGCCTGTGTTGGAAATATTGCACCTATCCAATCCATCAATTTCCCCGGTCTCTGCCTCCAAGGTCAGTGCTTTGATACAGTCATGCTGCGAGGCTCAGGATCATGAAACTTGCCAATGCTCGCAACTACAGATGGCCCTCTTGGTGTTCGATTTGCGGACTTAGTTTCCGTTTTCCCTGCGTTAGTTGCGCGTCACTTCGGGCTTGAATTGCTCTGACGTGTTCTGTAGGGCTATCAATGCTGCCAGCACCTTCAACAGAACCCTCATTCGTAGGCGCGCCGAGCAGCTCGGCGCAGAAATGCGAGGCAAGGGCATTAACGTTGCGCTTGCCCCAGCAATGTAATTCATGATGCATCTCGCACATGCAGACTACTGACTCTTTTCGCTCGTTAGGAACGTTCAACGAGCTCCAGCTGGAGGAAGGAACTGGGAAGGGTAGGCCGAAATTCTATCATGTATAAGACAGGTCTTCACCAACGTTCGCTGATAGATTCGGAGCCGACCCCTACCTAAACGGAGAAGCATCGTATGAAACAATCATCGGTATCCAGTCTCAAGGTGTTCAAGGTAGGTCGATATACAGGCTCAAGGCATCAATGTACTGACACACTGGCTCTCGCAGCCACCGCAAAGCATTATATTAACAACGAGCAAGAACATTTCCGTGAATCTAGCTCAAGTGTTGTTGACGACCGGTACGTGTTTACTCTCATATGCTGGACTCTTTGATGTACTAATGCATACCGAAGAACTGTGAATTCCTTCGTATAATGATAACCATGACAGCTCTACTGACAGTACAACAGGAACACGAAATATACGCATACCCGGTGGGTATCTTCCAGGCGTTATATTTATTAACTCGGCGCTAACGGTCTGCTCAGTTCTTGCGCAGTGTACAGGCCAACGTCGCCGCGATGATGTGCAGCTACAGTATGTATCAAAACTCCGTTTCTAAAGAAGAGCCCGTCTAATCTTCCACATTTTCCTAGACCAAAGTGCGTTACTTGAATTACTTCTGCAATTCGATTGTCTAATGACTGCTTGTCGCATCGTAGTTAACGGTACTTATGCGTGTGAGAACGACAAAGTCCTGAATGGCCTTTTGAAAGGCGAATTTGGATTCCCTGGCTGTGAGTACTTCCACGAAAGACCCTGAATAACACTGAAGATGACTTAAACCCCCTAGATGTTATGTCCGGTACGTCTAAGGGCTATTGCGGTTTCCGCTCGCTCTTAACTGATCTTGTGCATTCTTAGATTGGTGGGCTACCGTAAGTACAACCTATTCCGTCGCTCCGATAGTTGCCTAAACAAACTGTATAGCACTCGACCTCGCCCTCTGTCAACGCTGGTCTCGATGTAAGGCCGAAATTCAAAATTTCAACGGTGCATCTAACATCGTTATAGATGACCATGCCCGGAGACATCAGCCTTGGATCTGGAACAACGTACTTTGGCCAGACCCTGATTCGCTCCGTTGATTCAGGCCAAGTTTCACGGCCGCGTCTAGATGTGAGTGCCTACTGATGCTGTCCTTGCGTTCATTTACTAACTTGTGACAGGACCTAGCCACGCGTATTCTCGCTGCATGGTTTGCCACCGGCTTTATCCGTGGGATGAAATTCTAATATTCGCACAAGGTACCTGACGAAACAAGAGTCCGGCTTCCCTTCGCCCAACTTTAACTCCTGGAACGTTAATTCCCCGCCAGCGCAACACGTCAATGTCCAGAGAGACCACAAAGAGTATGCTGATTGCCATTTTATTTCACTCTCCGTGTCGTTAATTCGAACATTACGATATTTTCCTGTCCCAGGAACATCCGTCTCATTGGAGCTGCATCCACTGTCTTGCTCAAAAATGTAGGAAACATTCTTCCGCTGAAGGACCCGAGGTCAATTGGCATAATTGGAAATGGAGCGGGACCAAACTCCAGAGGAATCAACGGATGTTCAGATCGTGGATGCAATGATGGTGTATTGGCTCAAGGGTGGGGTAGTGGTACCGCCGAATACCCGTATCTCAGTAACGTGAGCGCATACTTACATAGAGGCTCGAGTCCAACAACCGACGACTGACACCACTTCTCTCTCTAGCCATTGGATGCTATCACTGCCCGTGCCCGAACCTACGGCGGAACAGTTTCGTCTTCGCTCAGCGATACCAACCTGAATGCTGCTCAAACTACGGCGTCCGGCAAGGATGTTGCCATCGTTTTCATTACTGGCAAGCCAACATTGTTCGATTTTAGCTCCTCTTCTCAACGAGTTTGTTTATTCCACAGCGGACTCTGGTGAGGGTTATATCACTGTCGAAGGAAACGCGGGCGACAGGAACGACCTCAAGGCATGGCACGGCGGTGTAAGCAACAAGTTCAGCACATTATAACCATTTGTTGAACGTACTCCCACAGGATGCCTTGGTTCAACGCGTGGCTACCTCGAACACCAAAACTATCGTTGTTGTCAACACAGTAGGTCCAATTGAGATGGAGCCGTGGATCAACAACCCCAACGGTTAGTTGTTATAACTCGACCTTTCGGCCACCCTTTCTGACCCTGTATTCGTCAGTTGTCGCAGTGGTAAGGCGACCGCCGCGTTCCAAGTGAACACGTACTAATTCCATTCAGGTTTGGGCTGGTCTTCCTGGACAAGAAGCAGGTAAGATCTTTGAAAGGTTCTAAACTGTTAACAAACATCCGTCCAGGAAACAGCTTGGTTGACGTTCTCTGGGGTAATTACAACCCAAGGTAATTGATTGTTTTTTTAAAAAAAAATCTTTACTGACTCATTCAAAAGTGGCCGTCTTCCATACACAATCGGAAAGACCATCAATGACTACGGCACAAAGGTTCTCTACAACTCGAATGTTCAAATTCCGACCATCAACTACAGCGAGGGTCTGTTCATCGACTACCGCCATTTCGATAAGCAAAACATCGAACCTAGATATGAATTTGGATTCGGTTTGTCATACACGACTTTCGGATACTCTGACTTGAAGGTGACTGGAACTGCGGGAGGCGTGACCTTCGGCACTGGCAAGGGTTCATCTTTGGCTCCCGCGTAAGCCAGCTTCGAAGCACCTTGAATATATGGAATAAACTGACAGGTTTGCAGGCTCCACGAGAAGACAGTTACGGTCACATTCACGTTGACGAACACAGGATCAGTCGCTGGTCATGAGGTATGGGCTCTATCTCGTAACACACGCTACTTTCTCTGATTTGATGAATTTAGATTCCTCAACTATACATTGGCCTGCCCGCCGAGACCAATTCGCCTCCGAAGTCCTTGAAAGGATTTGACTCTGTCTTCCTCCAACCCAACCAGTCAAAGACAGTGACACTTCAGCTCTCGAGATTCGACCTCGCTATTTGGGATACCCCTAACGGTCGCTGGCGAGTGCCCAGCGGAGTGACGAGCATCTTGATTGGTGCGAGTAGCAGGGACATCCGTCTCAGCGGATCCGTCACCAATTAACGTAGTATTTAACCTGGAGTAGGGCTAGGTCCCGCAGAAATGATTTATATACGGATAGTATACGAGTGTGTAATGAAATAAATGGCCGAAAGACAATGACAAAAGTTGAACAGGGGCTACATAGTCCGGCGCCAGGATGATGCGATCAGATGATGTGGGGGAGCGGTTAGTAAAGCGAGAAACACGATTCGAAAATTTATTACATCCGTCGGACAGGCTCTGTTTTCGTCTTGCGAGTGAGGTCGAACGCAAAATGCATCGCAGGGGCGTCAAAAGGACGGGGTCGATACTTCGTCGTGGGCTGGCTACCCACGCCCAATCCTTGTTGGAGAAGGATTGTACCACAATCACCCCACCCTACCAGTCGCTCATCGACAACCTTCGGCGGGTACGAAAGTTTCTGAACCGTCCTCTCTCGCTCGCGGAAAAGATTCTATACAGTCATGTCATCCGCCCTGAAGAGACATTTGCATCTAAGGCCAAAGTCCGAGGAGAGGTATATCTCCAGCTTCGACCGGAACGTGTTGCAATGCAGGATGCATCTGCTCAGTGAGTCGAGTTCATCACATACGACGCAGACATTCACTTACAAGTATTAAGAATGGCGCTGTACGTCCATATCTACGGTTACCCTGCAGAAACTATACTAAATATCACGCAATGAAGTCTCCAGTTCATGAGTGCAGGACTCGCACAGTCTGCTGTTCCAGCAAGCATCCATTGCGACCACTTGATTCAAGCTGTCGAGGGCGCCACCGAAGATCTGAAGGTACTCGCATTGCTTGCTGTCCTCTGGAATCCGTTTATTAAAACTTCAAAGCGTTCAATCGTCACCAACCAAGAGGTCTTCGACTTCCTCAAAAGCGCCGCCGAGAAATATGGCATCGAATTTTGGGGACCGGGCTCAGGAATTATTCACCAGATTGTCCTCGAAAACTACGCTGCTCCTGGAATGTTAATGTGCGTGGCCCTTTCCTTTCACAATCCTTTCACATTGTTTCTCATGTTTGTTTAGGTTGGGGACAGGTGAGATGGTTCAATACACCCGATCGGCAACATTCGGTCTTAAACGGGATTCCCAGATTCGCATACTCCCAACGCAGGTGGACTTGGGGGGTTAGCAATCGGAGTTGGCGGCGCAGATGCCGTCGACGCTATGACAGGAACACCTTGGGAATTGAAGGCACCCAACATCATTGGTACGATATTTGCAGCCTGTCTTTTTGCGTGACTCTGAACTGGGAAACGTTAGGCGTCAAGCTTACCGGTGAACTCAACGGCTGGGCAACTCCCAAGGATCTCATTCTCAACTTGGCTGGCAAACTCACCGTTCGGGTATGTAGATTGGGACGTATTCATTCTACCACATCTTGACAAGCAACAGGGAGGTACAGGCAGTATCATCGAATATTTTGGACCAGGACTCGACAATCAGTCTTGTACAGGTGAATATTTCTTATCAAGTACGCATACCTACATTTACAAGGGATATAGGCCTAGCAACGATGGCCAATATGGGAGCAGAAGTCGGCGCAACAACTTCGACCTTCCCATATAACGCACGGATGCGCGATTATTTGCGAGCCACTGGCCGTTCTGGAGTTGCGGCTGCGGCTGATGAAGCAGCATCCCAAGGCTTCTTAAGCGCAGACGAAGGTACTGACTATGACCAAGTGATTGAGATAGTGAGTGTTCCCAAACAATTCGTAAAGCAGCCCATTAATCTGGCTTAGAATCTGAGCGAATTGGAACCCGCTCTGAACGGACCATTTACACCTGACCTTGCTACACCTATTTCGAAGTTCGGCGATTTCGTTAAATCTCAAGGCTGGAAAGATGAATTCTCTGCGGCTCTCATTGGGTCATGCACCAACAGCTCGTACGAGGATATGGTATGTCTCTTGTGAAACAAAAAGTTCTGCGTTAATTTGTGTTGTAGACTGCCGTCGCTGATTTGGCCCGTCAAGCCAATTCTGTTGGACTGAAAACCAAGGTTCCCTTCTTGTGCACACCTGGATCGGAACAAATCAGGGCAACAATTGAACGGGATAACATTACTAAGTCATTGGAAGACGTTGGAGCTGTAGTATTGGCGAACGCGTGCGGTCCATGTATCGGTCAATGGAAAAGGGACGACAAGCAGGGAGAGGAGAATGGTAAACTTGACTCTAAACCTGCCTGATACATCGCTCATCAAAAAGTTCAGCCATCCTTACTAGCTTTAACCGAAACTTCAAATCAAGGAACGACGGCAACAAGCTGACCATGAATTTCCTTGCTTCTCCGGTGATGGTCACCGCAATGGCGTTCTCTGGAAACCTTTCGTTTAACCCTATGGTCGACTCAATCCCCCTCGCTGATGGCTCGTCCTTCAAGTTCAGCCCTCCAACAAGGCAGGATCTTCCAGAGGCAGGCTTCACGCCAGGAAATCCAGAGTTTTACCCTGTGCGCAACCCCCAGCCGCAACCCAAGGTTGAGATTGTGATCAAGCCAGATTCTCAACGATTGGAAATACTCGAGCCATTTGGAAGCCACTTTGGAGAGCACAATAGCCGTGGTCTAGAATTGCCGCCTCTCAAGGTTTTGCTCAGGGTGCGAGGGAAGTGCACTACGGATCACATCTCTGCAGCAGTAAGTTTTATCTAACACGAATAGGCCCAGTCAACTCATGCAGTGCTTGCTCTACAGGGTCCCTGGCTCAAGTACAAAGGTCATCTCACCAACATTTCTGAAAATCTGTGTATGTGACAATCATGGTCTCTTCTATGTTGATTTGCTAACCCTTGGCCCTCAGTGATCACTGTGAGAACGAAAATGTTTTTTTGAACTTTAAACCATCTGACATTCTCGTTCAAGGCCATCAATGACGAAGGAGGCGACATGAACGTTGCGTTTGACAAGGACACTAATACCAGTGGAACTATTCCTGAAGTCGCTAAGCGCTTCAAGGCCAGGAACCAACCATGGGCTCTCGTCGTCGATGATAATTATGGCGAAGGTAGCGCTCGAGAACATGCTGCGTTGCAACCTCGTTTCTACGGTCTGTTTTGCTTTGGCTTCAAGAAGTAAAATCTTACTTTTTATTAGGCTGCGGTCTAATTGTTGCGAGGTCCTTTGCACGAATCCACGAGACCAACCTCAAAGTAATCAACTTTGCAATCTTTGAGATAAAGAAGATCAAACTGATGGTGCCTTTTTAGAAACAGGGAGTTCTCCCTCTGTGGTTCAGTGACAAGAGCGATTACTCTCGTATTGGATCTGGCGACACCATTGAGACTATTGGTCTTGCGGACGTGATCGAAGGGAAGACTGACGCTCAAATCGAGCTCCGGGTCACCAGACCTGACGGGGAGACATTCAAAATCCCGACTAAGCATACCATGTCTGCGGATCAACTCAAATGGTTCAGTGCTGGCTCTGCGTTGAACTATATCCGATACACCTTGAACTAAATGCTTAGATATACCTTTATATACATAATATCTACCGCTTATGAATTATATCCTCTATAGATTGATCGCCTGCGTATCCGTGGTCACTTCTCAACCATGCCAGCGTCTTCCGAGCGATTTCAACTGCGGGGCTTGGAAGCCCTGCAATTTGAGCAACCTTCAGCCCGTGACTTTCTCGATTGACCCCAGGATTCAGACGGTAAGAATAAACAAAGCGGTTAGCCTATATGGATGGAAGTTGTCAGCACCTAAAGTCTTCCCATCAAAGTCAATTGCAAGACGCACATCGAGTTCATCCACATCTGTGCAGAAAAATCTGACATTGCTGAATGTACCGGTACCGCGCCATTGATCAGAGCACCCGAGCATATCGGAAAGTTCGTGAAAGTGAGTTGCAAATAGGCATCGACTTTGATTTGTCGTTAAAAGGTGATGGACCGTTGCAAACGCGATAGCAAGACCATCTTTCATCGTTGTACCGCGGCCTACTTCATCCATGATTACCTGTTTCCAGTCTCAGAAGAACTGTTGGATATGCATGGATGAACCACGGCACTCACCAGACTGTTTGGAGTAGCCCCCTTGAGTATATCCGCAGTTTCCATCATTTCGACCATAAAAGTGCTTCGATCCCGAAATAGATCATCCTTGGCCCCGATGCGAGTGAACAACTTGTCGACAATTCCGATTGTCGCAGAGTCAGCTGGCACGAACGACCCGATCTGTGCGAGAACGGTTATTAGAGCTGTTTGGCGCAGGGCTGTAGATTTTCCGGCCATATTAGGTCCTGTGATGACATGCATACTGGAAGTGGGCGTCATTTCGATGGTGTTTGGGGTGAAGGTGCGGCCAGACGCCATGAGTCCCATTTCAACAGACGGGTGTCTCCCATTTAATACATGATAGGTTCCACTGGAAATCGCAAGGAGAATCAGCAACCTCCCTACAAGAGTACATGCAGCCTCACTCTTTCGTTATGGTTGGCTTCGTAAAGTTCAGTTCGGTGGCTAAGACCGAGAACCCTAACGCAATATCGAGCTCGTCTTGTATGCTAGCATTGGTCCTCAACACTTCTGCAGATTGAAGAACCTCAAGAAGGGCGTAAATACAATGCAACCTTTGAGAGAAAAAGGCATACTTCATTGACTAATTCCCCAAATGCTTCCCTCGATGCTGCATTGAGTGCCGCGGTCGAGGTTCCGATTAGACCACCAAGTTGTGACCAGGGCTAGTCGCATCGGAGATAAGCTTTTTGTCATATGAACTGTGGAAGTGGAGTACGGACCTGGTAGATGTAGGATGACGTTGA
The DNA here is from genome assembly GCA_004369085.1 of Coprinopsis marcescibilis. Classification (NCBI taxonomy): domain Eukaryota; kingdom Fungi; phylum Basidiomycota; class Agaricomycetes; order Agaricales; family Psathyrellaceae; genus Coprinopsis; species Coprinopsis marcescibilis. Next base: position 703,477 of record ML210146.1, on the reverse strand, counting down.
TGTACTTTCCGATAATTTAACGAAAGCAGGATCTTCGTTGAGTTTCACCTGATCTCTTCTCGCCCTTCCAAGATGAACATGCATCCCTTGCTGGCTTGATGACCGCAAGGTGAGCGAGGGGGCATCTGAGATACTATACATTAGTATGCGGGTTAAACCTGGGTGGTTTGTTCTTTACTGTAATGTATCTGCAAGCTGGCCTGAAGCTCCTCTTTCTGTTGCACATATTTCTTCAGGGTCTCGTCCAGGGAAAACAATTTAGGAGAGAAGCTAAACACAATGGTCAATATTTGAAGTACTCGAACTGTTGAGCAGCACACCTTGAGTTAATCCCCCACTTGGCCTCCCCAGGGCCGCTGTCCGAGCTCGATATAGGGGCGGGGTTGCCTTCTGATTCAAACGCTTGGACGGCGGTTTCGACCTCGTCACAGTCCCCTGGTTGAATCTCGAGGGAAAGCGCTTCGCCTATGCGAGCTGATAGCGATGTCAAGTCGTGCAATCTGTCAATAAAGAGATCCATGGCTCGCCACGCTTCCAAAGAATGCGAGAAATTGGGGTCTAGTTCCCGCTCCATCCTCAGCCTCTGGGCAATGGTTGACCACAAGATGATTGTTTTCTTGACGGTGACAAGGTCATCTATGTTTCCCTTGCGCAGAAGAAGCGTTTGAACGATACGTCCAATATCCCCTGCCTTTTTCAGGGTTTCCCTCAGGTCTGCACGAAGATGCGGTCTATCGAAGAAGAATGAAACCAAAGATTGCCATCCTTGGATTTCCGAAGCCGAGGCGCTGGGAGAGCCTGGGATAACGTATTAGAGCGCCTCTTTGTAAGTGCATATGAAGCAGTGACTTACACAAACGACGAGCAAGTAAACGAGTACCACTGGTTGTGACCGTGCGCTTGATCACGCTTAGTATGCTACCCCTCGCGCTGCTTTCGTAGTCAGTTTCACGTAGTTCTAACGCTTTGATTGTGTGGGCATCGATATGCATCTGGGTTAGGTCGACTTCGTGAGATGGAGAGCCGAGAATCGGGGCATATTCTAGGAGTGTCGAGTGAAGGTAGGATGTCAGAAGTGAGATAGCTTCAGCTTCTGCAGATAATGATGATAGCGACAGTGAGGCGTCGACTTGTTTAAAGTTGTTAGCCAAATTGAAGTGTATGTCATTTTCCTTGAGGATGTCGAGGACTAACTGAGAGCTTTCGCCCCAATTTTGGAAGGAGGGAGGAAGAACAACTTCTTTGGGGCATATACGAACCAGTTCGTCTTCTAATGTTTCTAAGTGACAGTCCTTGGAGTAGAATTCTCCTGTGGAGATATCTATCCAAGCGAGACCGCATGTGGTTGAAGGAATGGTGCGGTTGATAGCAAGAAGGAAATTATTCTCGGACGAGTTGAGAAAGGTTTCGTCAATGAGTGTTCCTGGCGAGATAATTCTTGTGATACGTCGTTCAAACTCTTTCTCTCCAAAGCTTGAGGGACGAAGAAATTCTTCACACATGGCTACTGAGCGTTTACGCTTCTGAACCAGAACCTTGAGGTACTTGTCGAGGTGCACGAGGGGAAATCCGCACATTGGAACTCTGGCTCCATCCCATTTTCTACTTGTTAGTTTGATACCGAGGAGTCCTGATATCTCAATCGCTTGATTGAAATAAGACTAAATGCCAAGGTTGTCAGATGTGGAACGGGGAGCTCAAACACTGCGCAGTCACCTCGTAGAAGGACCCGACACGAGTCAAGAGCAAACAATGGGGAAACCGTTCCAGATTGGCCAAAATCTCTCTCGCAAGTTGGGATCGAGCTAGAAAAGTTTGGGTGCTGATGGTTAGAGTTGCACAATTGAATTATGAAATTGGCATACCGGGAGGTTCTTGTTCCAATGTGGGTTCGCCAGCTGAGCTAACTGGGGAAAGTGCTCGTTTTCTAGGGGTTCGCGACTTGGGTTTCGCGTTTGAACGAGCAGTGGTGGTAGAGAGTGGCAAATCATGAGAATTCGACGCGTCGTTCCAATGTCCCAGTGGTACTGCACGCTGTCCGTTGGGCAGAACGTACTCTGTTGGCAGCTCCTCTAAGGTTATCTTGGACTTTTTGGGTCTACCTCGTGTTTTAACCTCCTGAGACTGCGAGACCGATGTGCTCAAGTATGCAGCACGGTTAAGAATAAAGTTACAGGACCTATAAGAGGCTTTTGGCAGGGGCGAAAGACGCTGCAGCATGGAGAGGACGGACAGGAGAGCCAAACAGAGGTAAATATGGAACATTTCCAGCCAGCAAGCGGAGTCGGAAAATATCAGCAGGCCCCTTCGCTGTCGATTGGCAACGGCGCTTCATCACTAAACTTGTTCAGCCATGTCGTTTGCAGGAAGACGTAGAGGAAACAAGGTCAAGAAGGGTGTTCAATTCACTCTTATGGTCGTCGGTATGTTCTTTCTCTTGTGTATCCCTTTCCTAATCCTTTCTCACTTTCCCCTCTTAATTTTAGGTGCTTCCGGCACCGGTCGCACCACTTTTGTGAATACCCTTTGCGAGTCCGAAGTCCTTCACCATAAGGTTTCAGACCAAGCAGAGACCGCCCACATCGAAGAAGGCATAAGAATCAAGCCCGTTACCGTCGGTTCGTCGTGTTACGTAGCCTCCCACCGATTCCAACCTCATGCGTTCTCCGTCTTCTAGAACTGGAGGAAGATGGGGTCCGAATCGCTTTAACCATCGTAGACACTCCTGGATTTGGCGATAATATCGACAACGAATTCGCGTACGTTCAGTCCAAGTCGTTCCGCCCTAGCGTTCTGTGGCCCTTACCGGTTTCGTCCTCAGCTTCCAAGAGATTGTGGGGTACCTCGAACGTCAATATGATGATATTTTGGCCGAGGAGTCGCGTATTAAACGTAACCCTCGCTTCAGGGACAACCGAATCCACGCTCTCCTGTACTTCATCCCTCCCACCGGCCACGCGTGAGTATCCCGAACTTCTTTCTCCCGTTAGATTTGCTTAGTTCTCGTCCTAGCCTCCGAGAAATGGATATCGAACTGATGAGGCGTCTTTCTCCACGTGTCAATGTGATCCCCGTCGTTGGCAAGGCGGATTCTCTTACCCCTAGCGAACTCAAAGGCTTCAAGAAGAGGGTAAGGATGCACCTATGCAATAAACTTCAGTTTCTAATTATTTTCTCAAGATCATGGAGGACATTGACTACTACAATATCCCCATCTACAACTTCCCCTACGATGTGGAAGAGGACGATGAAGAAACCATCCAGGACAACAGCGAACTTCGGGTAAGAATTCTGTATATAATTTTATGTCTTTATTTACGAACGTTCTCTTTAGTCCATGCTCCCATTCGCCGTCATTGGATCGGAGGAAGAAGTAGAAATCGATGGCGAACCAGTCCGGGCTCGCATCTATCCTTGGGGAATTGTCGAAGTTGATAACCCTCAGCATTCTGATTTTAGCCGCCTCCGTTCCGCGCTTCTTAGGTATGCACCAAACAGATCCGCCAACTATGAAGCTTATTTGTGTTTTTAGTTCTCACCTCTCTGATCTCAAGTCCTTGACCCACGACCTTCTCTACGAAACTTACCGTACAGAGAAGCTTTCCAGGACCGTCAACCCTGAAACAGGGTATGTCACGTCTACTTAGCGATTCTGAAGTACCTATGCTGATGGTTTCAAACAGGGACAGCTCTTTGTTGCCCCAGGAACTTGCTTCCCAGAGCGTTCGACTCAAAGAAGAGCAACTCCGTAGGGAGGAGGAGAAGGTAAATCAAAAGCCTGTCTATGTGCTTCTTGCTGACGCCTTTCACTTCAGCTTCGCGAAATCGAGCTCAAGGTGCAGCGTGAGATTAACGAGAAGAGGCAAGAGCTGTTGGCTAAAGAGGAGTCTCTCAGGTAAGCCGAGCTGCGCGCTAATGGTAAACACATCGACTGACAAGATCTCTCTAGGAACCTTGAGAGTCGTCTTGCTGCCCAAGGCTCTCAACCTGAATTCCGGGAGTAATTTCGCCCACACTTCCACTTTGTGCTGCAAAGCAATGGATTATTTCTACCACTAAACTATATACCCGCCTACCGTTCTTTCATTTCACCCGTCTCTCTCGCTCTTTCCCGAGTCTTTTCACCTTCTTTAATTTGATACCGCTTCCATAATTCCCCTGCAATGTCCGTCAATCCTTGGTTATTAATTCGTACTTGAGGCTGTTTAAATGCCTACCGTCAAGATTGTGGGTTTGTGAGATGAGATGGTGATGGTCTGCCAAGAATGCATGATGTTAAAGTCTTGGGTGGCATCAATGGTACCAACAAGGCGAAATCGGTGTCTGTGACAGCTAAAGGCCCAAGTGAGGTATCTGGGAAGATAAAGACATTATTTCAAGAGCATGGAATCGAAATGTAAAGCCAGTGAAAGCGCGGTGATCATGCGAAGTGAAAGAACCGAATTAAGAATATATGTAGTTATTTGATTCTTCTGGGTGGGACTTACTCACGCTCGCCATTGCTCTCTCGCCTGTCTGTTTCGCTTGCTCGCTGCCAACCACGACGACCACGGTGGATCTGTTGCAACAGCGCACCATCACGCGAGGCTGGAGATCGCATTGGTTCCTGGAAAGTTGTTGTCATTCAGGGGGCCAGGCAGGACCATTGTTTAACAATCCTTGATCGCAACATTCGGGTGCCTTTCTTCCAGGCCAACAGGCGTGCTCGCCGTTATGGACGACGAGTGGGACCCAAGATCTACCATGCAAAATAATCGTCACGACGTACAAGAATATGCAGCACCGAGCCAATTCTCGATATCGCAGCCCCAAGGAGCTTACCCTGCATCAGGTTCAATCTCGCAACGACGGCGGTCGTCTGCAGCGCACGGTCGTCCCACAGCACCTCCTCCAAACGCACCAATTCCAAGCGTACCATCATCGCCACCGTTGAGGAACGGCATACCAGCCCCGCCAACAGTATTCGATGCCGCTGAGGAAGGCACCCTCCAATCAACACATATCACTGCTCGACCAGCTTACTCGAACACATACACACGTCCGTCCCCATCTCCTAGTCTATCGGCTGTCGCTGCATTCTCGCAGTCTCGACAAACCCAGCCCGCGTCATCAACCTCGTTTCACACCGCGTCGTCACTCGTCGTCCCCGATGACTTGTCTGACCCTCCCCCCCAGTCATACCTATCAGCTTCGTTAGCAACATCCTCCTCACCACCTTCTTCTCGTCAAAGAGAGCAATCTCAATCCAACGACGGCCTTCTACAACCAACATCTCACCCAGAACGCTCGGAACGGAGATCTGACCGCAAACCCTCCTCTCAACGCGCCCTAACCCGCGCCTTGGAGTTGGCCCGTGAGGCTGTCCAGCTCGACTCGACGAGCGACAACCCAGAAGCGGCTGTCAAGGCGTACGCTCAGAGCGTTGCTCTCTTGAGCGAGGTGATGGAGCGTGTGAGGCGGGGAGATGACAGTACTACTGACCGGCGAAGAAGAAGACGAAGGAGTGTTGCTGCCCAGGAAGACGAGATTAGACGATTGCAGAATATTGTAAGTTATCCCTCCTCATTCACTGTTTGAGTATCTCTTGAACCGTGTTTTCACAAAGCACGACACTTACGCCGATCGCATGAACATCCTGAGCATTATCTACAGCATTCCGGCAGTACCCTACACCTCGGCCGCTGCGTACGCAGATTCTGCGGATTCGACGGCCTCAATCTCTCCTACGACCTCGAATTCTCCGTCCTCTGACAACTCGCCCCAAATACCACAGTTCAATACCCCATATCATTCACAAGACGAACAGGGGCAAGGAGACTACTACACGCACACCAGGGAGCTTAGCAACCCTTCAGACTCTGGCGCGATATACCTACTGGACGAACAGGTGCTTTCGCGTCCTGGAAATCCTCCCACCACCTCTTCTTCACAACATCCTTATGCCGTGCACTATGAGTATTCCCAACCATCAGTACCGCATCCTAGAACCTCGACAATCTTGCGCAGAGGTCGAGCATCATCAAATCTTCCTCCTCCCCCTCCGCCACCCAGTGACTCCCTTCCTCCAGCGCCTGTTGTCATCGAACCTCGGCAGGATAGTGCTCCGCAAGGCCGTTCAGATGGTACTAAACGGCCCGCGCCGGTGGACACAAGTAAAGCCCGAAGACTCTCGGGATCACATCTAACAGCTCTAAGGGAAGAACATGATGATAACAACGGTGTCTATGAAATTCATCTGCGCGAAAGATCGGCCTCCATGCTGGATACATCTAGAATCGCGAAGAAGGAATCTCCGCCTCTTCCACCTTTGCCTTCACCACCTCCAGCGCCAGGCAGTTCCCCAGGGACGCCCAGAACAAATAGTTTTGGGAAGCCACCTTCATCTCCTCGGCTTACCAGTCTGGCTGGGTCTCGTCCGCGTGGGTCTTCCACACGCTCGGAAATGGCAGGTCAGTTCCAAGGCGTTGCTAGCAACGGTAGTCTATCCCAGCGTCGTTCCAAAACTTCTGCGCCGCCGAGCACGAGGTCTGCGTCTCCAGCCGAGTCAACGACATCTGCAGGGTCGAACCCTCAACCCAAGTCTCTTTCACTCCCCGGTGCTCCAATACCATCTTTGCCCACCGGACGCAGCCGTTCATCGTCTCAACCAGGGCGTAGGCCGTCTGTTGCGACCGCGACCGGCCGGGCGTCTCCACCTCCACTTCCAACCAATGGCGTTCCTGTCAACGGTAATGTTATGCGAAAGGCTTCTTTCCCGACAAAACTCGTTCCCGGACTTCCCAATTTGCAGTTGGACGTATTACATTCAACCTATAATCATCTTATCCCAGGTTCCCACATTTCACCACACAATATCACCACGCCTACATCCCCCCTTCCACCTCTTCCTCCAACAGATCCTTTGCTCAAGGCGTATCACATGATGGGTCTTTTACGCAACACGATCACTTCGTCTAGCGGGGGATATATAACTCGTCGTTTGCATGTACCCTGCGAAGTTTGGTCGCAAGGAGGAGCCAAACTCAACAACGTCGTGGAGAAAGTCCGAGTCGTAGCCATCCTCTGTTCTGCCCTGGAGGATCTACAAATTGGTAGTGCAGACATTTTTGGAGCAGGTAATATCAGCAGTGGACTTGCACTTGGCATCGGAAGCATCGGAAGAAAGGAAGCGGAGGCTTGGTTGGGCAAGCTGGACGAATTCTCAAATGTATGCGATGGTGTCGTCGCCAACTTTGGGAAGAAGCTTGGGGTTGGTGAAGGATTTGTGTTAAAGAAGACGACTTGGGGTGATAAGTTGACCCGCCGCTTTGACAAGTTTACAAATGGGAAAAAGTGGGTGATAATCAAGAATCTGTTTTGCGGACGTTTTGAGCTCATATTGACCGATTTTGTAGCCTCGATTCTCCAGCTGCATATGTTCAGGGCCTGAAGAAGCTGTTCGGACACTCACAGCTGCTAGACGAACATACTCGTGCCCTACTCTCACATCCATTAGCACCGTCATATGCTGCTTTCCCCATCGACATCCGGTCTCTCGTGGAACAGCGGCTGAAACGGTCTTCCGAATTCTTCGCCACCGTCGTTCTTACGTTTGTGATCCGCGACCTTTCACAACTACTTGACAAGTACGCGAAGAAATGCGAGAAATGGTTAGAAGAGTGAATGGAGGGATGGGTTGGATAATTCGTTGTTCTTGTTTCCTTTTCCGTATTATTCGGGTGCTGTGGCCTGGCTGTTTGTAAATACTTACCTTGTCTTTTCGGTTTCATTTTCATTCATTATTCATTCGGTTTTCAAGCTTGTATATTAACGGATCATATCTGATGCTCATTAAGGCAAACAAAAGTGAACATTACAGGCAGGAGGGTATACGTCTAATGCACGGTACTAACGCCTATTACATATATCTACGAAGGTGGAAGTGGAATAATTAGAAAATAATTTAAAGAATGGAATCCCTAGGGTTCGACGCTGGACTGCAGTACATGATATGGATCCCTCCACTGTCGACGGGCGAGGTGGGAAACAACTTTCAAGCGCTGAGCTATAAGACGAGGTCAAATTAAACGCGAATCTTTGTCGCGTCAAAATGCTTACAATACTCGTAGTGGTCGCTCTCATCGACAGCCTCTTCGTCAGAGTCCACAAGAGGATCTGTGGTGCTGATCATTTGCCATGCGTCTATAAGGGCCGTCAACGCAATGTTCCACAACGCAATGAAAATAACGTACGTTGAAGCATCGTGATACGAGTTCCATTCGAATGTAATGATCGCGGCATCGACCTCCCTTCTGGTTCAGGACTTTTCGGATAAGGCGAATATCGATGTCGCCCACGTCTTCCCTTGGGTTCGGCGTCCGAGCCTGCCAGAATTCGGAAATTGGATGATACGGTATCTTGAGAATCGGTTTTAATCAAACAACCTGCCACATCATGTTGCGCTTGGGAGGATTCTGTGAACTACGTCGTCAAGAGTCAAATAATCTGCGACACCCAACCACCACTCACCTTGTAAATTATCTTCGTCCATACTTTCATCAGGGTGCACCGAGCTAGGCGTTGAGTTTGTCCCCTTTGCTTCTTCTATCAACTTGCTTTTCCGTGACTTTCTAGGAGCACGTTTGGCCTTCTCAGGCTTCTCAGCTTTGTCCACTGCCGCTGCTCGACCTTTCTTCTTGGCGGATTTAGGTGTGGCTTCATCCCCGCTGATGAGAATGACAGAGGATTGGGCGTCCTCCTCCGGAACCCCAGCTGTGTTGGTAGCAGCCTTCGCACCGGCCTTGATTGCCTGTTTTTTGACGATTTTGTCTCGTCCTGCAACCAATTTCTCCACTAAAGCCAGGTCCTGTGGAGTCTCAGCATTTTCGAGTGCGATTTCCTCCGGTGTTAATGAGATAAGTATTGGGGCGGTGTTGTTATTCGGTTCGGCGAATGGATTGGGGATCTCTTCCACGTCGTAGTCGTCGCTGGCAGACCCAGGATTTTCTAGGTAGTTGAAGCACATCCACAGGAAGGCCCTTGCCCTCGACGCTGACGAGAATTCTGTCTTCAAAAAGACGTCGAGAAATTCAAAGCGTTGAGAGAAGTGGGTCCCTATAACCTAAAAACGTATGTTAATATAATCTCAGTTTCGAAAGGTGTCTGCCTGAGCTTACAGACGAATGAGTGGATAAGACGAACATCAAGTTCAAAATACTCGTCGATGGGATGTTGCCAGATGTCTACAACGGTACTTGTGAGGATAGCGTGGCGTTTAGAATGTGGAAACTCACTGCGCGAGCCAAAACATCATCGGGAGTTTGTGGGGGACCGCTAGACTCATTGTCCAACAGCCCAACCTTGAGTATGTGCTTGATGCGAGGGGCATCCTGTAAATTCTCTCCCGTGTGCTGCAACGAAGGGACGGGATGGTACGTTCGAGAATTGGTCTTCATTTCTGGAAAAACTATACAATCCGTCAGTAACCTGTTATTCAATATCAATGTTAGGGAATGCCACGTACAGCTCATGGTCTTGTTGATTCGCCCAACATTGACGAGTAAAGCAAGCATCGCAAAATCTTTTGCGAAATCCGGGATGTCCAGCATCTTGTCTTTCAACGCTTTTGTAGCTTTTGAGGAGTGTAGGATGGCCTTGATGTACAGATCACGGAAGGTGACCTTCGGTGGCTCTCCATCTCCCGGATTGCAAGCATACGGATTGGTAAACGCCGCAGTTGTGTCTGAGAATATAGCGTTAAGCACGTCGTATTGTATGTCAATCCTATTCAGCGGTTCTCCGTCATTGCGTTTGATGGCCAATGAACGTTTCAGTGTCGGAGACGGTCGTCGCGACGACATTGAACCTATGTCACGATTGTGAATCAGCTTCAACATCTCACTGAAGGACAGCGGTGCTAATTACCTGTTTCCAGATGGACGCGTGGTAATTTGTTGTATATGTGTTAAGGATTCTGTTGTACAGTTAGGCGACGGTGTGCAGGGGTGTCGGCGCAGGGATCATGGTAAAACGAAGGTGTTCCTGGGCTAAGGCTGGCGGAACCAACTGACATTGCTATTGACTCCGGCTGTCTGGATGCAATTCGCAGAAACCATCACGTGGGATACATATGCAGCGCCTCCGTTGTCGTGACTCGTGACTCATCGAAAATCAAAACCGAAACCTACATTGGATTTACAACAACTGAAAAAACACAGACTTGTCAAATACTAGAAATCATTTAGAGTATGTTCTCCTGTACCGAACAATAACAAGGGTATACAGATAGTTGATGAATGCTATAGACTTGAACGTATCGAATGCAATGCGCGTGCAATAGAATAGAATGAATGAACAAATGATTAGACTGACTTGAAGACGAAGGTATATGCAAGATAGCGGATATCTAACAAAGAATAGAGAATTATAAGAAGGACCCGAATCAACCCTCGGGTATAGAGATTATGCTAATCTTAGGCCAGCAAACGGTTCTTGAAGTTGATCTTCTCCCCTCCAAGTCCCTGCAAACCACTCTAAAACGTCCACAACCACACTACTTCGATACATCAATCCATGGTCGGCCCCTTTTACAACCTTCACCGAGCATCTATCGTTCCCCATTGTGCGTTCCATCCATCGGACAGCATTTTCAGCAATCTTCTCGTCCTTGTCGCCGTACCACACTCGAACGTTGTGTGGATACGCTGCGTACGAGAACCCCCACGGCTGATTGTCGTGGTTCAAAATCTGCAAAAGGTCGCTGTGGGTGCCTTTGGCCGATTCGGCATGTGAGGCTGCGATCAAGGCATTCCCAAGAGCGGCCTGGTAACCCTTGGAGCCTATTGCGTTCGTGAACGAGGTTGTGACAGTGCTTGGTGAAGGCGAGGAAGGCAATGAAACCGCCGGTTTCGACGTGAGCGAGACGGACCGATGACCTGTTGACCGAAGGTATTGACCTCGATTCGTGGAAGAAGGTGATACCGTCGCTGTCGATGTAGTGTTGCCATCCCCGTCCACTTCTAATGATTTCGGCCATCCCTCGTCGTCTAGTCCCAAGCCTACATCTATGCGCAGAGTAGGAGGAAGTGGTGAACAGGCCGGTTCCGCTTTTCTGGATTTTCCTTTGAGCGAACCCATGGAACGCAACCCTTTGAGCTTTTTGACCGTTCCTGAAGGCTTGTGCTCCTGTTTCTCCTCCGAGCGGTTCGAGTTCCCACCCTTCAATCGATCGAGGAACCCTCTCGATGACTTGCGTTTGGTCAGGACATGTCCATTTGTTGCGAATCCATTCAACCGCGATTCTATTCCAAGGGTGCTGCGGCTATCGAACTTGCCGTCAAAGTCGTTCAAGTCGTCGTACTCACTGAACGTCCCTGAACCAATGCTTGGCCGTGGATTCCCCTCAAACGACGCCGTCCTAGAGAAGCTCAGGTTCAAGTTAGCCTTTGGTGATGGGGAATTGCGTTCCGAAGATGACTCCTTGGAGGGTTCTTTCTTAGGAGCCGTATACCCAATCCCTTCATACGCGATGGTTGGCGGTTTGCCAATCATCCAGGCTTGAATTTTCCACTCGGCTGCCTGTGCCGTTCTAAGAATTCCGTTGGGAATGTATTTCAACCAACGATAGCCACCTTTAATGGGGAATCAGCAATTGGTGTTGATGAACTATTTATGTGCTCACTGTTTTCGCTTCCACCGACCCATGGCGCTAGTAGACACACATCTCCACGGATCCGGGACGGAACTTTGTTGGCGAACGAAAGCGCATACGGTGCACCAGCTGAGTGGGCCATGATGCTGCACTCGTTAATCCGGAGGAGGTCTAGAACCTCTTCAACAGCGGATGCCCACTGAATGATCCCTTTGGAGGACTTTGGACGCGAATCTGTCCGACCCAAACCCCATCTATGCAAGCTGTCAGGGGATTATTAATCGAGGGATTTTGCTGGTGACTCACCTGTCGATGGTGATTAACCTCAATCCCAAGCACTCAGCCATTTCATCGTAAAGGCCCATGATATGCCGTACACAGCCCAGACCGAGAAATACGACAACAGGATAGCCATTCGGGCTTCCCAGGTCGGAGAAGCTCACTGTTAGTGGATTTTCCTGCGAAGCATGCGGTTGCCTGGTAAGCCTGACAAGTGTCGTGAGCCTCGTGGACCGGAGATACTGGGCAACGGCTTGCTGAGCGGATGGCTTGACCATGGAGAGGAAGTTGGAGTCCACTGGGGAATGAGCTTGGTACATAGATGCGGCCGATGAAGAATATAAGGAGGCGTTTGCACCAGGATCTGATCTGGGGGAGTAGAGACTAACGTTGTCAGAGAAGGTCGATTGCCGCTTCATGAAAGCAGAGGGGGGCGGTGGAACAGGGGATCTGGATGGCGTATTTTGGACTTTTAGTGAACGCTGAATTTCATCGGCTACACTGTCCATAGAAGACCGCGACATGAATTCCGCTTCTTCTCGTGAGTTCAGAGGCTCCATGTCCGATTCTGGTTCCTCATGAACGGTACCATGCCCTTGGCTTGGAGTGTACATAGAAGAAGTCCGGAATTTCATCCGTGCTTGAATCTCGGGGGGTGCATGGGTACGAATGATCTCAGATATTGAAGGGATGATTGATTTGCGAAACTCTGGATTTCCAGAAACCCGAGAAGTCACTCTATCTGTTGGAGGGTTGGTGTTGGTAGTGATGCTAGCAGTAATAGGAGGGGGCGGTAGAGGCGGAGGTGCCCGTGCCCGTGGCAAAGGTGCGGGCGACTGTGACGGTGCAGGAGGTTGAGGTTGAGGTTGAACCCGCGGTGAGGGCTTGGATTCAATTGGCTTGATTGTATTCGTCGATGCTGAACGGGCGGTATGACGATTGCGTCGCTTGGCACGAGCTGCTATTGATGCTCTGATTTCTTCGTCGCTAGACGAGCTGGATGATATACTCGGTTTCCTTGCCGTTCTATGGTGTCTTCGGGGTTTGGTAGCTCCACCTAAAATGACACCTGGCGGTGGGGTTGGCAGTGGCGGTTGATATAGGGGATGGTGGTTAGGAATACCGAATCTCGAGCGACTAGATAAACTCAAGTTCGACATAGAATCGCTTGGTCCTCCGTTCATTCCATCCACCAATGCATCCATGGTTTCTACCCCAGGTACCGGAGCAGCTACAACGACGGGGAACTGTAACTGTTCCAGAGAATCTGTAGAACCTGTGTAGTCGTCCGGCGTACGTGGAGGTGTTTCCGTATGGTGTGTCGAGGATGATCCGGAGAATCGCAAGGATGGAAGGTTGGCAGCGGCATCCCACCTTGAGCTCCCTGAAGGACCAGTCCTGGAACGAGTTCGCAGATATTGGTCCGGGGTTGGTCGTAAAGGAGTGGGCGTGATGTCCTCCGTGGAGTCGTACCTTGGAAACGAATACGCTTCGTGCTGGCTGCTTCCTGGCGACCCTTTGGAAATGGTAGAAAAATCCGCCTGCGTTGCAGTTTTTGGTCTTGACGGTGAGCTCCGCCGGCTCCTGTTCTTACGAGGATTTAGAGACTGGAGATGGATATCGACGAAACTTGAAGGCGGCGTTGCGGTTGAGACGGGTGCATCGCGGTCATAGTAAGGGGTAGGAACGTCTGCGGCGCTAGGATTCTTGTCCTTCTCGCGTCGTAGGGACAAGAACGATGAGCTTTTCCGTGGCGCTTTCTGGGAAGGACTGGTCGTAGAGTGATTTCGTGATAAGGCAGAGCGCATATTGGGTATGTCGTGTCGGGGGCGTTGAAATCAACAGCAGAGAACCGGCTTGGAATAGAAGATGGCGATGGAAACGGTATGGAAGAATGGCTGGATAGTGTCCGCCCACAGCGAGCTCACCAAGAAGCCAGGTCGTGGAACGTTGACGACTGACTTATTTGCCAGTCAGGGCAACAGTGTCAGGGCGAAAAAGTGTCTATGCTTGATTTGGCTAACAACTATATCGGACCTTTTTGAAGTCCACACCACCAACCCCGAAAGTCGCACCCACACCGGTCTTTTCCCAACTAATATTATATAGCATTATCAAAATGTATACAGATACAGATAAAACATAAATACACGACAAACACACATTAAATCCAATAGATAAAACCCGGTACGATTTTACAAGTATGTAACAAAATTCACGCAAGTTGTACCTCGTGGGATATGCAGATGGATTGCAGCACATGAAAGTCGTCAGCTTTCCATTTCGCGTACGGCGGATTGTTGGTTCCTCCAGGCAACTTGAGCTTCGTCAAGCACGGAAGGGTGCGAGAGGCTGCAAAGGTAGCCCACTCCCGTGGAGATATGCCGACAGAACGACCGCTCACACCCAATTCTTTGAGGGAAGGGCAACGACGTTGGAGGTCCAGGAATAGGCCCGGATCAATAGATAGGCCATCCAATTGCAGCTTCTGCAGTGACAAGGTGTCTACACCATCGACGTCAAGGAACGATCTTCCGGGAGAGTGGGAAGATGTCTCAACAGCATAATGCAGCATATTCACCCGGCAGCAACCCAGGATGAGCCTGAGCTCCTCGTCGTACTCTGCAGCAGATTTGGCAGAAATGGAGAGGAAATCCAAGCTCGAGCTGTCTAAAATGCTGCACAAGTACCCACCAGTAATGGCGACATTATTGATGATGAGGTTGCTGATGGGAATTGTGAATTGTGACGGTGGCGGCATTACGATTTCCAGCTCTTGAAGGTTCGCCAGCTTGAGCGTCCTGAGGCTTGGAAACCTATAGAATAGACATTCGTCCAGCTCCAGCGATGACAGCGGAATCGAAGATGCTATGCTACCGCCATCAACGACGAGTTCCGTGATCGTCTCTGGGTATGCCAGCGCATTGAGAAACCGCTCGGCCTTCATCGCAAGCTGACCGCCTATGACGACACGCCGAAGCCCTGGCAATGCCAACAACGCACGGATGCTTTCGAAATGTTCATCCGTCAACCTTCCCCTGCCTTCTTCATGGGTTGGTCGTAGCTCGATTCCATTCATGAGGTGTTTGAGCGATGGTTGTTGGAGGAGAGATCGCGCCAGGGAGGCACATGCGTCGAATGAGTACAATGTCGGACAGAAGTAGAGTCGCTTCTGGACGTAATAGGCCCATGCTGGGGATACTTGGGCCAACCTGGCATAATCGCGTGTCCACCAGTGCTCGGTGCTCTCCAGAATGAGGGGGACGAGGTCATCAATGAAGCTGGGTCTTGAGGCTTTAGACATGAGTATGAATGGGGACGTCGTGGTGGTAGAAGTTGGGGCTGGTGGAGGAGTTCAGAGCGAGTGATGATCGTAAGTGGCAAACTCGAGGCTCGGATCTTTCCTAAATGTCAGTTCTGCTGCTATAAGTGCGCATATTACGTGCCATTTAGGTCGCAACAATAAGAGTCGCTTTGATTCTCTCTACTTATCCTCATTGACATATCCTGTAGTATCTGACCACTAGTAAGTACTGTAAGTGCTGCAACTTGCAATGCGCCAAGCTAGAAGCTAATTATAGAATGATGCTAGGAGCACGTGTTTATATGGGTTTCCGTTTTCGGGACAGTCTGACATGCTCTTGGGATGATGAGTAGGGCGCTCAGTCGGCACAGAGCCACGCAGCACTGCACTGCTTGTCTCCTGCATCTCACTTCTCAAGCGCCTTCATAACTGCTCTAGGCGACCGGCGGGGGCTTTCTCTACTGTCTGTCCAGCAATGTCCAGCACCCACCAATATTCAATCCCAATTTCTCAGCGAACAGCTGCTCAGAATTGGACCAGAACCATCCAGTCTATACTCTTCGTTATCATCTTTAACCTAGGCTGCATTTCTATAAACGCATCCCAGTTTATATTCCTCCTACCTCTCAGACTCCTCCCGTTTAGATGGTCCAGGAAGCTCTACTATGCTGGAATCAGATACACCAAGGGGTCCTTTGGCTGTCTCCAGAGTTAGTCCTCTTGATTCTTCTGGATCACATTACCGCTCAGACAGTCCCGCAGTTCTCATGTGTCAGTGGTTTGCCCCTACCCAACTGATGATTACCTTCGAACGCGAGGGCTCGGGAAAGTTCACAGCGGAGGAAGTTGAGCAGTATATTCAGCGGGATGAACTAGGCCAAGTCGTGTCCCTGAATCTACCAACCAAACTTGTCCTCATTGCCAATCACCAGGTTACCTTCTTTCATCCTCATGTTCCATTCATTACCCGTTAATATTTCTCTCCTTTTCAGATTTACGCAGACTGGTGGTTTGCCTGGTGTTTCACATACTTCACAAGTCCGAAAGGCGTCCACAAATATGTCTATATCACCTTGAAGAATAGTCTTAGATGGGTCCCTATAGTCGGTTGGGTACGTTCCCATTGTCCTCAATGTAATCTCGGTCTCAATGCAATCGGATTAGGGAATGCAATTCTTCGACTTTATCTTTTTGGCTAGGTCATGGGCGTCGGACAGGTTGCAACTCGCATTATCCTTGTCATCTCTGGGCAAGGCCGCAGAAAGGGAACATCGGCCTTTTGTCTTCTTGCTGTATCCTGAGGGCACACTTGTCAGCAAGGACACGAGGCCAATCAGCAAGAAGTTTGCAGAAAAGATTGGTGTTGTGCGTACTATCCACTTTACTCATTTGTCGCCCGCTAAACAGTTGGAATGCGTTTCTCCGCGATGATAGGATGATCTCAAACACGTTCTCCTTCCACGTTCAACAGGTCTCCATTACAGCCTTCGGTCTTTGTCGCCAAGAATTAAGAACCTTCAGCTGCTCGATCTTACGGTCACATACCCAGGTATTATAGTTTCGAAGTATTCTCCTCCTTCCGTTTAACATGATGTTACAGGTGTACCACCGATGGGATATGGCCAAAATTACTATACCTTGCGATCCATTTTCTTTGACGGCGTTCCACCACCTTCCATCCACATGCATCTTCGGATGTTCAATGTTCGGGAGGACATACCTATTGGGGATTTGTCGTCCCTGAGCAATCCACAAGGTGAAAAAGGTGGAGCTGTCGAAGTTGAGATACCCGCTGCGGAGAAAGACGTGTTCGACGCATGGCTACGTAAGTTGTGGAAAGAGAAAGACGACTCGATCGATGAGTACCATACAACTGGATCCTTCTCGAAAGACGGCATTCGACCTATCGAAATTCCCCTTAGGCTTCGGAGAAGTTGGGAGATTTTGGACGCTTTCTGTTTCTTTTGGCCAGCAGCTCTCGTGTATTCTTTCAAGAGCCTGAAAGGCTAACCATATCTTGTAACCATCTACCTTCCGCTGTACTTGTATATCCCTCGCATATCTCAATCTTGGACATATACTTTGGTTACGTGACTCTATAAGGACAAGTAGTGTGAGAATATCAAGCACGCGTCGACGCCACGATTTTGTCCTGATCGAGCGAACCTTCCAAACTCTGTTAAACGCAATGACAATGGATCGCGATGATAGCGACTCCAGGAACATCAGCACTTTCTACCCGAATATACTCTGGCTATCGGTGTTACCTCGTTTCTGTTGGTCGTTTCTGTTTCTCGGATACTTCTTGGTCTTGTTTTCGACGATAATTGGCGAATAACTCATGCGACGACGACAACTACAGTTGGCGGTCCGAGCTCACAGGCTCCGTTTCCAGAAAAAGCTGCCTCTTGTCTGGCCTCGTTGCTGCCCTTTCGTGCATTGGAGGCTGTTCCATCCGAATAATCGCATCATCTCGATTTGGGGCAATATTCTATTCTCCTGGTTCTGGGTAGGATCAAAGTACACGTGAGATCCTTCTCGAGCGTCTCCCATCCCGACCGTCACATTAGATTCTCTTGATTTGACGTGTGCAGGGGTTTAAATCTCTTTCTTTGCTTGCCTCGTGGCCCAATCTATCCTTCCTTATGACCTCCACCCCGGTACCTCTCGCCTCTCCCAGCAACCCCACGAACTGGTCGCCAGAATCAAATCCGCCGTAAGTCAAGTCAATCATTGCGATATGATATATGATATCCTTTTATCCTAACGTCGTTATCCCGCCACTCGCAACAGAGCCGGATACCTGAGTCGGAAAGCATTGCCTATCAAGAAAACCGACGCTGAACCTCTGACTAGAGATGACGTTCAGTATGACCTATTGAATCACATATTCTCCAATCCCAAGGCAGTCTTCACCGACCCTTTCTCCAAACGAGCGGAGAAAGTCACCTTCAGTGGGCTTTACATCTCGGCTCTTGCGCAGTCCCCAAAATGCTCCAAGGTTCTCAAAGACAAAATGGTCGAGACTCCCGAGTTTGCAACGGAGCTTGGCAAGATTTCTCTTCTGACAAACGTCGGCAGGATAAACACGACAATGGCATGTAAGGCTCTCCTCCAGATGAAACATATCTTCTCTTTTGATTGAGATTGAATATCGATACTTTGTGATTGCAGTTTTCCCAGAGATGAGGACTGCATTACGGACATATCATCCAGTTCCATCCCTTCAGAAGACGGACGGAAACGCGCAGGATGCCCCACGGATTAAGAACTGCTTGAAAGCTGCTCTGCTTCCGTCAGAGTCAAAGGGAATACCCCCCGCCACTCCGGAAGAGGTGCTAGCCAAAGTAAGTAAATCATTTGACTTATAAATATCGACCGGCTGAACGTCAAACAGCAACTTGGCCAACACCCACCGACAAGTGTTGTCAATCTCATTTTTGTCCTATCTACACATGCTGCAGTACGTAGACTCCTCTGCCTTCCATTGGATCTCACCTAATCTAATCACCACGTTTCTTTCAGCCACTATCTGACAAGCATTTTGACGGAAATTTAAACTTCATCGACCTTTTTATACCGGGAAAAGGACTTGCTTCTTACGAGCGAGCACAAGCCTTTCTGTGGCTAATCTATCACTACCTAGAGACTGCGGACGGTCATAATCCATTCTCCGACAAATATGCCCAGAGGAATCCTGGCAAAGCGCCTCAGCTTCGTCGACTCGGCCCCAACGAACGTCCGGAAAATGTAGATACAGACGACGAGATTCGATGGGGCCGAGTGATGTCGGGCAAGCGAAATGCCTTCCTACAGCAGCTAGTCTCTTCCCTTGAATATGAGAGGAGGACCGGCAGAAACGCACCTCCGGTATTTATATCTGGTAAGTGGCTCTACAAACATCTCTGGGTCGTACTCTCATTGCCATTCACAGTAACACCGAAGGGTGAATCCGGAAGGCGGTCGCAAAGGCAGTCATACGATACACCCAGGGAAGAGGGCTCGTTCTTGTATTACGTCCCTTCTCAAGAATCGACAACTTCCACGAGGTCCGAGCGACCCCCAGGTTCTCGGAACCACCCACTAACAACAGTGACGGAGGCGGAGGTTAGTCTCGGACCGCGCCTGAAGCAACGCAGCATGCTTGAACGTACGCGAACCAATCCTCTGTGTCTGTGTTTTATGTATTTACTACGACTTGTCCAGATGCCTGGATCTCAGCTAACAAAACGGACCCTTTGGATGATTCGGACACTGAGAGAACAGAAAGTGAGCACGTTTTGCTGGATTATGGTGCGTGACTTGCCTCGTTCCTGGGCACGTTTTTCACGCTGCTCGAAGGCCGTCGCCTGAAGGTCTTACGAAATATCCAAGATTCGGAACAAGGTCATCGGAGTTTCCCTAACCATCTCTAGCAGCACAAGAACGGACAATTGTATGACTGGACATTCTTGCTACCTTGCCGATTGTACATAGTTGATTAGAACCTGAGCGTTATTATGTTCGTTTAATTCCACAGATTTCTTCTTGGCCACTCGACCAGCGCTAATCCGTATGGGTTTCTCGGTCTCTTCCCAGTGATATGACCCTGGTAAAGTGTGGGGTAACCCTTGACAGCTAAAATTAAATATGCCGATGCGCACCCAGTATGTACTCAGCAACCGCGGCATAGCGACAGGTCGTATTATATATATATATATTCCCTAACCTCTTTCTACCTAAAGCTACAAACCACTTGAAATCAGGCACAGCCAAAGTTTCAAATGGTCGATTAATGTAAACGAGCGTGATGCAGGCGTAACTTGCCCGAATGAAAATGGGTCGCGCAAAGACGGGAGAGAAAGGACAGTGACAGGATATTTACGAAACTGAAACCATCGCCAGCGAGCTTGTGTGTACTAGAACGCTCCAGGTAATCCGGAAACGGGGTGCTCAAAACCTTTCCGTTCACGCATCGCCATGGATTCCGGCGGGGCGCTATGTCGTCTCAATGCCTTCTTAGGAAGATCGGCGACGACGACTGGTTTGGAAGGCATTCCGTAGAATTCAGAAGATTGAGTTCTTCTCCTAAGAGTTGAAAGCATAGCGGAAGTCCGAGTCTCGCGAGAATCGAGTGCAAGGAGGTTGATTCTTGTCAATTCTGTGGGGGAGTTTGATTGCATCCTTGGAACAACAAGCGTTGTTATCTTCAGTTCTGATGGAGACGTCAAAAGCGGGGATTTGGGGGGTTCACAAAGCTTGAGTTCTGGGACAGGGACGGGGGCGATGGTGGTATCCGTGACGGTGATCTCTGGTCTCTTCGGCCCAGATCGAACGGGCATCTTAAGACGACCGACGACTAGATGAGAGAGCTGTTCGCGGTGGGTGGATTTGACAGGGGCGGATTGAATGATTGGCACATCGATGCCTTCGTTGAATGCACGGGCTGCGCGGTAAGAGTTGAGCCGGGCAGAGATCTGTTCAAGGGATGGGATTCCCTTCTTGGACGATGCAACGGCACTCCTCTTCCTGCCGATTGGGGCTGCAAGGAGCTTGAAATCGACTTGCTCTACCCATGGTTTGCAAGGAAGGGTCAAGGGGCCATCTGCATCGTCTTCATGGAGGGATTCGTAATGCGCGAGAGGAGAAACGAGACCAGGGGAGGGCAGACTGTAATGGAACAAGGCAGGTGAATCAGGTGGGGTTGCTGGCGTCGTCGCCGCTGTTGGTGATGGCGGCGCAAGCACTTTCGACAAGAATAGCGCTCGTCTCTCAGCTGCAGTTGAATGAGTTAGAGTAGAGAATATGTAAGCCCCTGAACTGACGCACCCTGCCTGTTCTTGTGAGCCTTGACGGCGACTTCCTTGCGAAGATCTGCGGGTTTCTTGGTCACTGTTGGCTTCTCCTTGCTGGCGTTAAGCAGAGCTTCGAAGCGAGCCCTGTCAAGGCCTTTGCCTATTTGTTTCGCTGGCTCATCGGGTGACTTGTAGGTAGAACCCTTTGTCCTGAAACCCCGGGCGTGAACCGGCGGTGGGGTCAAGTGCGTTGGCCTGAATGCATCGTCGCTTTGCGGAACCTTGAAGGAAGTATTGGCGAATGGCGAATACGGTTCGGCGGGGGTGACTTCAGGAGGGGCTAGGGAAACGGAAATTTGGGGAACGGACATAGCGAGGCAGGCCATGAACTTGAAAGAAGTGGGTGAAATGTAATTGTACGAGAAATGTGAAGATTGAAAACCAATTGGCTACTAGAAGGCGACCAGCACCAGACCGGAGGCCAGAAATAAGAAATAAAGGTGATGGTTGAGAATAAGAAATATCAACGGGGAAGCAAGCAAGCCAGGCTGCAGGCTGTGTCACAGTGCACACAGGTAACACGCAGTGCGGCGAACGGTGCGGATCGCTTGATTTTAAATTCCCTGCCTTGTTTCTTTTAGGTCTTCTCTCTCTGGCACCGCCTGGAATCATGGTCCCGGTTACTGCGTTCTCATCTGTTCTCATATCGATGGTTGTGTATGTAAATCGTATTATTTTCTCATCTGCGCTAGTCCAGGCTGGGGCGATTACGACGTATCCTCCTCCCTCCCTAGCAACAGTCTTGATCATTCTGTTCCACGCCTATGGTGCTTATTAGGTTTCCGCCCTCATGGTCAGACGAGACCTTCTGCCTGGGCCGCTTCACCAAGTTTCTCTTTAAAGAGCTGTTCGGCCTCGACCCACACCCTTGCCGACGAACGCTGAGGGAAGGAAAGCAGTGAAGGTAGTAAATCCGCACTGAACTGTTCAGAGGCCTCGCGTGGGAGAAGGGTTGGCAGATGGTCAATGGAAATCACAGATAATGGGGGATTCTCTTGTCTATCAACAGATGAATCAGTCGTTCCGAGAAGAATCCATCTTTCTGCACACTCACCCAACATCCACAGCAACTGTCGGTTTATCGAACGTGGTATTGATGTTGTAGATTGGGATCGGATTAAATGGGTTTGTAGTGTCGCAACTGACGTCAACCACGACGCTGAGCTTGCGTTCTTTGCCGGCAGCTACAATCGTCTGTTTGGTAATGAAGGAGGGTATCCGCGAAGACAAGTAGATGCAGTTGACGAAGATATCGACATCCAGAATTTCTTGGAAGGGACCTCCCTTTGCGGTCTCGGCCATATCCCACTTCACAATATCATCTCTGGACGATCATTAGCAGTTGCAACACTTGAAATCCAATCCGACTTACTCCTCCAGGCCGATCTTCCTGAAAAGGTCCACGGCTCCTCGGCCGCAACGACCAAGGGCGCCGATTACAAGAGCCTTGACACCCTTTCCGCTGCCACCCAGAGATTCTCTGACAGCATCTACCATGGCTTTTTCATTGGCGTAAGGTGTCAACAAGCCAAGGTCCTTGCCCTGTCGTCGAGCAGCAAGGGCAAGAGCACCAGCAGCCGCACCGGCAAATCCAGCATGGAACCCGAACGCAGCAACGCGACGACCACTATCGTCGTTAAGGAATTCAAGATCGTAAAGAGTACCTCCGCCCCTGTGGAACCTGGAAAGCACCTGCGACCATCCGCCTTGTTTCTTGTAGCAATGTGCGAACTGGATGTGCGTGTGGGGAAGAGGATCCTCGGAAACTGGCAATTCTTTCAAGCCGATGATAGGGACATCGGTGGGAGCAGATGGCCAACTGTTGTTATCGACAAGCTTGCACCCAACGCTGTAAGATCCGATTGTTAGACAACGATAGGTTTGCGAGATAAATTAATCTTTACGCTTCAAATTCGGAATCGTCAAATATACGTTGTTCGTCCTTCTCCACAAAGATCTCGAATCCAGCGTTCAAAAGTGTTTTGGCCGTGGTGGGGGTAAGGGCTGAGCGCCGTTCGAATTCCTTCTTTTCGCATCGAAGCCAGAGAACAGCCTTTGCCATTTTTCTATGAGATGTGCTGTGGGGGATCTTGGAGGTAGATGACTTGTCCGAATCTATGTGCTACCAAATAGTTTGATCTCTGACTCGATGTGATTGTGTCGATAACCCCGATCTTATCTTATCTATGACCAAATGCCCCTGACCTTGTGAGGAGTCAGTGATGGGCTGTTCTCGCACCAACCAACTGCCACTGCTCAGTGACCGCTATGACAACATCCAATGATTCTCAGAACCAGAACCTAACTGTGAGCCTACGATGCTATCCAGGCCATAGCTAACCCGCTTGCATCAGGTCCGTATCCAGGACGCCCATGACAGAAAATCAGACGGAAATGATCATTTCCGTCTGTCAAATTGGAATGAGGCACTGGTTCTGTACCGTGCAGGGCTGAACAGGCTACCAAAGAGCATAGAGACATCTGAAAAGGTCACATCGTTGCCCGAGGGCGATGAATACTCAGAGCAAGAGATACAGGTAACCGGTGAACAAACCTCCGCCGTCAACATCAGTACAAGCGAATCCTTGGAACCGGGCCTGACAGCTGAAGAAGAACTCGAATTAACAAAACTCCGTGCTGTTCTTCATGCCAACATCGCGGCTTGCCATGTCAAACTGGTAGGTTCAATTCATACATAGATTGATGGTACCAGCTCAGAATGTCGAGGGAGAACACAAAGAATCAGTAGCCGCCTGTACAGAAGGTAGGCGCCCTATTTCCAATCTGATGTGATGAATGCTTCACGATGTTAATATGTCTTAGCTTTGAAGAATAATCCATCTTACGAAAAAGCGTTGCAACGAAGAGCATCTTCCAATGAGGCCATAAACACATGGTCTTCCTTGACGGCAGCGCAGGAAGGTAGGTGATGTTCCACAGTGCTAAACCCACATGGAGAGTAACCACCGTCACCACGTAGACTACGAGACATTGAAGACTCTGGTCCAATCTCCGTCGCAGAAAGCAGGGATAGAATCAAAACTAAGTTCCCTGCGACCTCGACTCGAGGCGGCACAGAAAAATGAGACTGCGGAAATGATCGATAAAATGAAAGGTTTCGGCAACAGCATCCTCGGTACATGTTCTGTTGATATCTTTGGACGATGACTTGACATCACTTTCCAGGGAGATTTGGATTGTCGACGGAGAACTTCAAGCTCGAACCCAACGGACAAGGTGGTTACTCCATGAATTTCGTGAAATGATAGCATGCCGCGTGGAGAAGGGGTCGAGGCAGTGATCCTAGTCGATGTATGCCATGTTGCTCCTGAATATCTGGAAACTCGTTGGGGGCCATACCTGTTACAAGATAGTATAAGTGAAGAAACAAAGGTTTAGTCATGGAAGAAATACCCGTGCGCGCAATTTAGCTTTGACAAGACCCATTGACACAGGTCCGTAGGTTCTCGAATCACGAGAGAATGGTGCATTGTCTCCAATGATCCAAAGGTGGCCTTCAGGAATTATAACATGCTCTGTAGAAGGCGCCTTTTCCCCTGTTGGATCGACACACACTATGTCACCAGGTAATCCGGCAACCCGTTTGCAAATCAAGCGTCTGGAGTCTAAGGGTGATTTAAGAACGAGAAGCTCTCCGCGTGAAATATTGGAAGGATTGAGATGTATCGAAAGCCGATCTTCAATGACAAGTTCTCCACTGACTGCGAGTGTTGGTAGCATAGACGGCCCTTCCATCTGGAGATTCTAAGCGACGCCATGAAAACTCGGTACGTCGGACTTACCAGAGATATTTTCCCGACATATTCTATGAACAAGTGACAGAAACAAGCCATGTTCAGGGTCTACGCAGAATGTGGATTGAACATACGGATGTTGTATCACCACTAGGGAACGCACATGAAGACCAAGAAACAAAGTTCTTGTCACTTTCTGTCGAGGTGGCAGTTGTCTGAAGCCATTAAATGAGCGTGCACATCGATTTGAGAGGGCTAACAATGGGTTGAAGACGTGGTGGGCATTTGACATTGCCTAGGAAGACCGAGAAGAGCACTGAGTGCTGCGTCACCTGGCTTAGGGCTTGTTCGACTGGCGGTTCGGGCGGTCCGCTGCCATCAAATTTGAGCGAAATGATTTCACTAAAACAAACTACAAACTCAGAGCAGGTTGTTGCAGATAATACCATCTCCTCTCCTATGTCGTCCTTCAAAAGGAAGAATTCAGCGAAAGTGAAGACAGTTACATATCCAGGAACGCGCGTCTCAGCTGCATCCTCATCGACAATCAATGTATCAACCGGGGTGTCCTCCCTGGACGATATTCTAGGTGGAGGATTGCCACTATCCTGCTCCCTGGTTATCGCTGCTCCAGATCTACATTCGTCCTATGGGCAGCTCGCCCAAAACTATTTTATTGCGGAAGGCCTTGCTTGCGGCCACCGCATCTGCGTGGTAGACGGCGATCCTTCCCAATTCCTCATGGACACGATGTGGTTCCCCAAATCTACAGCGCAGAAAAAGGCAGAAGCCTCTAACGAAGGGAGTGACGAAAACGAAAGTGAAGCTCCAGAGGCAAATCGTAAGGTGAAGATTGCGTGGAGATACGAACAGATGAAGCAATTCCAAACCACGGTTTCAACGCCTGTCAGGTAAGTTTGTTAGCGAAGTGCATTGAATCTGTTACCAACTTTCTATTCGGTCTCTTCAGCAACTCGGAAAACTACTGTCACGTTTTTGACCTCGCGTGTAGGCTTCCACAGACAGTGCGGGAAGAATCTGAAAGGACAGGCACCGTGAAGTTACTCCACCCTCCATCTCACTCCACGACATTTTCTGCCACTCCCGACTTCTTTGAGGACCTCGAGCGTTTCATAAAAGAGGACGCATCGCTGCCTGTGCGGCTGTGTATCCCATCTCTGGGCTCGCCCTCGTGGGGTGACCTTAGCAGCCAGGTACAAACGTTTCGCCGTGTTTGATGTGTGCCTCGATCAATGACCTCGTTTAGGACACCCTGTACTTTTTGAACAGAATTAGGGTGCTACTTCGAAAGTATCCTCACGCTTGTGCTTCTATCACCCTCACTCCCCACCTATCCACCGATCAATGGGGAGGTCCTGGATGGCTCCAGAAGATAGGTTGGCTAACAGACGCAGCTCTGAGCATGGCCGCCTTCAGTGGTAAGCGTCGATCTTGTCACGAAGAGATTAACAGGGCTAAATTGCATTGGGAACCAACAGCCGATCCTACCCTTTCGAGCATGTTTCCTTCTCACCATGGGATCGTTCGCCTGCTTTCGCTACCATCCCCAGCAACCCTTGTGCCTCCCAGTGATAGATTCTCGACATTACGTGGGCTATCATCTTCGTCATCAGCATCTGGGGGAACCGGAGAAAACAACCTCGCTTTCAAATGTACTCGGAAAAGGTTGATATTTGAGACCCTTCATCTGGATCTAGAAGGGGGCGTTTCTGAACGAAGGACCTCCGCGCCGTCTTCCGCGACAGCCATGGAAACCAACTCGACAACAACCACTAAAACCAACAGCTCAACTGGGGCAAAGATTAGCATCCAGCTTGAAGGTGTGGCCGAAATTGCGAATTCCGACTTTTTTCAACCTCAGGGCCAGACGATTCAACCTTCCGAAACCAAGCCTAAAAAACCGAAGAAGGTTGCATTCTTCTCAGATCGTCCCGAGCTGTACGACTTCTAAGAACTGGCCAACTGGCCGGCTGTTAATCCACGGGTAGACGCGCGGTAGTGACGTTTGCGC
Source organism: Coprinopsis marcescibilis (assembly GCA_004369085.1). Lineage (NCBI taxonomy): Eukaryota > Fungi > Basidiomycota > Agaricomycetes > Agaricales > Psathyrellaceae > Coprinopsis > Coprinopsis marcescibilis. The sequence continues at coordinate 676,644 of ML210146.1, read as the reverse complement.
AAACTGGGAATCGTCGGGACTATCGATTGCGACTGGGTCAATAGTAGCAACGATCAAATCACAATTGGACCGTAGCCACAGGGCAAAGGGGATTCTTCGGACACAGGCCCCGCATTTACTCCTTGACGATGGGAGAGAATGGTGAAACCTTTGAGGAGTATACATGTGCAGGATATCAAGAAAATATGATAGATGGACTAGTCCGACCATATGTCGGAGTAGGCCTGCGGAATGTCGGGTGCATGCATGATTGTCCATTACCATCGGATGGCCGCTGAAAGACCACGATGAACTAAAACTTAAAGCTGATGTGCTGTGTAATGTAGTAAAATAGATTTCTGCTTCTACGACCTGGACAGAAATGATTTCGTTGCGGAATTCTGTAGGATGGGTGACAGGAAGACATGCGAGAGGTAAGTGACTTGGACATGTTTGTGCATATTTTCGTGTGATCCAGGGTGGAATGGTAATTGTGGAAATTATCTTTGGCCTGGAACGGCTGCAATGGCCCTGCCTGCTTCACACAACTTCGTTGACGACGACCATTTTCCAGATGAAGTAGGCCTCGAATATCTCAGAGACGCTTCACCTCAGGTTCTCCAGCCAAATCGTGATCATCGTCAACTTCGACCAACAAAGCAGCACCTTCCAGACCCGACCCAGTTTCCTGATCCATATCCCTATCGCTCGACCCTTTCATCATCGGGTGGTTCCTCCTCAAATTCGACGCGTTCGTCGGCATACACGAACTCGGGAAGCCATATGGCGTCGGGGGACTTCAACCATGTTCACATTGCCGCAGGAGACGAAGAACCCGTAGCCATGGGCATCACTTCGGACGAAGTTGTTCAACTACTCTCCAAGGACGCACCGCATGCTCGGCCCATACAGTCTAGGGCACCAGTCGACCATTCTCGCTGGTCGGACGCCTACTCATCAAGTGCTCGCTCACGTTCATCATCAATCGGCAACAACAGCAATGGTTTCGGTCATGACATGTCTGGTGCTGTACCTGCAGTTCCGCCGCTTCAGCAGAAACCTAGCTACGACATTATGTGGCGACCCGCCGATGAAAGAGACGAAGTTGGGATGAGCGAAGAGGAGACAGACGACGAGCCGGTAGCCGACGATGTTGACAGCTCCTTTCCCGGGCTTCTTGAAGAGGAAGAACGCACGTCCGCTGCAGTCGTGGCAGAGGAAGGCCGTGCGTTGATCGTCCATGCAGAGAATACTCCAGTAGTTCAATTGCAGCCGCAACCTGGTACGCACCCTCACCCTGTTATTGTCGACAATCCCTAACGATGACACGCAGGTACGACACATCTCCTCATGGGCTCATCGACCACCCCGAACGCAGTTCCCCAATTCCTGACCAACGCTTTGCCATTGATCGCGACAACATTACTCGCTCTGGACATTTCTGCCAACTTCTTGGGGGCTCTTCCCCCTGTGCTTGCAGACTGCGAGAATTTGGAGGAGCTGAATGTGGCATCCAATCCTCTTCGAGTGCTCCCCGTCTTTTTGGCCGAGCTCTCCAACCTCCGTGTCCTGATTGCCGATGCGACTGGGATAAACACTCTCCCTGAAGCATTGGTTGATCTCGAGAAACTTCACACTCTGAGCATCCGCCGGAACAAACTCAATTCTTTGCCCAGCTGGCTTTGTCTCCTGCCTGTTCTGCAAACGCTATGCGTGGACGGGAATCCTTTCCAAGGTCCATGGAAGGCATTAGTGGACCCTTTGTTGGCCAAGATCCCCATGACCCCTTCATACCCCCCTTCCACTCCCATGTTCCCCTTGCCCTCCGCTGGCCTTGAAGATGACCCTGATACCGATACAGAGGAAACTTCAGATTACGACTCGTCACATCCTCACCGATCAGGGGGGAATATGCATCCATCAATTGAGGAGGAGGATCATACAATCACGCCTGAACGCGCCCCGATACTCTCGAGATCTATCACATCACCGTCACCTCTGCCCGGAAATGACCCGCCACCTCAGCCACGCCCGCTCCAACGAACACGGACGACCCCAAATCGCAGTTACTTTGAGAGTGCGAAAGGCGGTGGCAGGATCGATCCGACACAAGTTGATCCACCTCAAGTGAGCACTAATGAGTCGACTGATCGAGAAGTCCGGAAAATGAAGAGTGCTGGAGACTTGAGGCGTGCAAAGCTTGGTGGCAATCCTCATGATCAGTCTGGGGGTCTAGCGCCCTTGTCCAACTACTCCACTTCGGCATCCAGCTCCAACCTCCTCAATCTCGGTGCGCCCCCAGTTCCTACCAACGCGATGCGATTCGCTAGTCTTGGGCCGTCATCGAATCTCGGCCCAGTCTCGCGTCCTCCTGGGAACTCATCTCGACCGCAATTAAGCAAGTCGATGTGGGATGGTCCTCCGAACGCATCCTCGGAGTCCAACTTCAATCCGATGCAACGAAACTCATACGCTTCTTCAAACCAGATGGGCAACCATCCTCCGATTCCTATCGCGCATGAGCACAAATCCGGCTCTAGTACATCGCGAAGACCATCGAGAGATGGCAAGGAAAAGAGTCGATGGGGCTTTCTGAAGAAAATGTCAATGGGGAAGATCAAGCCTGACAATCCCCCGGTGTCTTCTTCTCCGGGACCTTCCTACAGACCCTCAACAGCAGGCGGTCGACCTCCCATGCCCGTTACCACTTCCAACCCGCATATACGCCCTCCTATGCACACAGATCGGTTAAGCAGGACACCACAGATTGACGTCCGATTCTCCACCACCGGAATGTTGGATTTACCTGTGCTCAATAAGCAGCCGTCCCGCGATCTTTTAAAGCCAGCACCTCCGGCACCGGCTGCCCCTTCACATCCGCCTGCTTCCTCAGACTTCCTGTCGCCCCCTGCCCCCACGCCTAGGCGTACCAAACGACGAAGTTTTCTCCCTTTCGAACAACCAGGGACGTTGTCTATCCCAATCCCCGATGTTTCCACGTTTGTTCCGAACGTCACTGCTACTAATGGGACAGACGACCACGATTCGAATCATCCTTTAGCCAGTCCGACAACGCCGGTAATTGATGCAGAGCAATTCATTCGGAAAGAAGAGGAACGGATTCGTGAAGCTTATATGAGGGCCTTAAGGTCGGTGATGGCGTATTTGAAGGACATGAACGATCTGGCACAATCGCAACAACCCAATCCCGTCAGCGTGTACGGAGACGAATCTTTTACAGTCTCAAGGTCGCGGAGACCGACAGTCGTGGATCGGAATCGAGAAAACTCGATGTTCTCAAACGGAAGTTCCGATGCATCCAGTCAACTCCGTTCTTCCGAGTCGATCTCAGCACTGCGCAGTGGGAACAGCAGCATGACGCTGAGCGTCGCAACGACAGATAGTGCATCTTCAATGGACGAACGCAAGTACAAGGATGATAAAGCCAAGCGTGCATGGATTATCAAGGAGATTTTAACGTGCGTTTATTTAAAAGATATTTGTTTTTTAAAAGTTAAGCCCTCTGATAGCACGGAACGCACGTATGTCAACCATCTGCAAGAACTCATCGAGGTTTACATCAAGCCTGCGTCTCTCCCTGTCAATATGCTCAGTGGTGTCGGGCCCAAAGATACTGTGGTTCCTCCGGCTGAACGCAAGGCTGTTTTTGGGGGCATCGATGCTTTGTTGGCTTTCCATCAAGACAGTTTTTTGCCTGCTCTTGAGCGGGTTGCTGCACCGTTGTTCGCGCCGAATATTAAGGAAATGGACGCGGATGGAAAGCTTACCCTAGAAGTCAGTAAGGCGGTTGGAGACACCTTTGTCAAGCACGCCGCTTTCATGAGGATGTACTCGAGCTATATCAAGTACGTCACTTCTTTCATGTTCTCTCAATCCAGTGATTTATCGCAGGCTATAGCAATTTTGATCACTCCATGCAACGAATGGCGGCTTGGACAACTGGGGGGACATCCAGCCCTGGCTCCGCTATTTCACCGTCGTCGAGCACAGCGCATCTAGTTGGCCTTACCATGTCGATATCAGGTTCAGCACCACCAGTCGAAATCGTCGGCCCAGCATTGACCAGCAGCCAGAAGAAACGGATCAAAGCGTACGTCAAACGATGTCGTGCAAATCCCCGCCATTCGCAGCTGGATCTTAATGCCTACCTTCTTTTGCCGGTGCAACGGATACCCCGATACAAACTCTTGGTACGCTAAATCCCACGTCTGTGTTTGGCGCAATCACTAAGTTCCGCAAAATAGTTGACAGATCTATTGAAGAGCACTCCGCCCATGTATGACTACATGGAGGACTCTCTTGATCGTGCCTTGGCCGAAATATCGTCCCTCGCAAGCAACATCAACGAAGGAAAGCGGGATGCTGAATCGCGGAAGAAACTGGTACAGTGGCAATCCCGAATTAGAGGCAAATTCCCAAGCCCTTTGGTACAACCCCACAGGTGCGTTAATATTGACCGAACTTCCTAACATCGGGGCTAAAACCATGCATAGACGCCTGATTATGGATGGACCGCTATTGCTCACCCGGGTTGTCCGCAAAGCAGTTGTCTCTTTCGAGGCTATCAACCCACAAGGAGACAGCGCAACTGTTCAAGTGGATTGTCTCGCTCCAGAATTAACGCCTCGTCCTCTTGTTGGTGTTCTTTGCAACGACCTCCTCGTCCTGTGTAGGGATCCGTCAGAAGGAAAGGATCCAAATTCGTTCGTTGATCTTTGGGCAGTCTTGAGGATGCAAACATTACCCCAACCAGCCAGTATCGTCCATGGAAATGGTGTGTGCACAGCGGCCGTACTCTGTGTAGTTGATTTTTTTCTGATCTTTGTCCCAAGCTCTCCGTCTTGTAGACAACAAGGCCATTCTATATTTCGATGCGCCTACACCCTCCGATGCTCTCAATTGGTATAGAGGTGCGATTTACGTTTCACCCACTTGCGGAATTTTAGCTTACCTTTCTTCCATGTCAGCAATCAACCTCCACATACCAGCTTCCAAAGCATAAGTGTTCTCCACCACTTTATCCCAGGTTTGGTCAAGTACATTGTATCTTTACATCTAGACTTTTCACCACAAGTATCATCTACCACTCTGCACTTACGCATGTCTGTACTCACATCCATCTTCCCGTTCTCAAACATTCTCTGGATGCTTATGTGCCACGCTCATTTCATTGGAATCCATTTCAGAAACATTCCCGATGAAGGCGTGGACTGATACCTGTTCCTACTGTAATCTGGATATTCACTGCTTTGTATTTATCACTGCCTATTTCAAAGCCATTCTCTGCGTGCTCCCTTCCCTCGTGACTGAGTAGGACTTATTCCTATCCCTTGGACCGCGGCTACATCTTGTTATGCTATTAGGATGTCCTGCGAGAGGATGCTGCAAAATAGACTCACCAGCCATTGCCAAAAGGCTTCTATTTTGTTCCTCGGCGGGGGTTCATCGTAGCTTGCTCCAGTTGAGGAGGGACTGTCGGATAAGCGGATGTTGCACTCACCTATCGGCTTCGATCTCATCCAAATTGCTCACGAAGTCCATGTCGATAGCATCGACGATAGGCTTTTTGTAATACCATCGCGCACCTGTGTATAGAACAGGGAAAAAGGCCAGCGGGAAATAATTCGTTACAAACACATCCGTCTTCCAGTTACCCTTGAGAAAGACACTCCATCCGCTCAACTAGAAGACACCAATGGTTACGGTTAGTAATATGCTTTGTGAGGAAGGTCATTTCGGCTTACAAAACATATCAAGAGACAAAATATCAACGCGTACCACGCAGCATAAGGTTGCAACTTGGTATAGTACGGAAGCTTGGTACGATCGATGTTTTGTGCCTTTGTACCCGCATAGAATCGCAGATATGTAAAGCTGATGCCAAACCATGTCATGAGCCCTGCAACCGCGGTCATGTTGGCGAACCATGTGAAGACGCGCCCCGATCCACTGCTAATTCCCATGTATGCAAGGACAGAGAACAGCGAGTTGAATATCACAGAAACGTAAGGAAGTCCATTGCGCGATGTTCTCAAGAAAATCCTCGGTGCATTTCCTGCCTTGGAAAGGCCATCTGACATGAGGTCGTTGAGTATACCGGGAATGACAGAGATAGAGTTTGTTCTCACATAGTGCTCGTGAGCTGGTATACAAGTTGCTCGAAGCTGCCGACCAAGCCGAGGACAAAAAGCAAGCGTTTATAACCTGCATGTATCCCCAACAGTAAGTCCCGGGTCAATTATAGGATATTCGAGCCTTGACTTACAGATGGCAGTCCCTTGATACCTGCATTTTGAATTGCGAGGACAAAAGGCGAGGATGCTGCTGTTCCATCCTGCAAGTTAAGTCCAGGATCGTTTGAAGGAATGATAAGCCCGATTATCGCTGTGCCACAAACGTAGAACAGAAGTATTCCTGGTACAGGCCCTTAAGTATTTCACCTACAGGAGCATAACTGAGTGCGTACTGATGTATACCCGTCTGATTGCACGAGGCAGGTTGCGTCTAGGGTTCTTAGCCTCTCCAGCAGCGATCTATATGGAAAGATCTGTCATTCGTGGTCTGCTCTTGTGTGAACCTGTCCTCACAGCAACAATCTCCGTCCCGATAAAGGAGAAGGCAGCCTGGGTCAAGACAGCCCACCACCCTAGGAATTGACCTTTTGTCCCCTCTATTCCTTTAAATTGGACAAACGGTCCTGGATTTATCCAGTACCTGAACCCGAGTCTATCGCGACTTGGACCACCTGTACGATCACGGTCAGACTTCTTCTGGAACGAGGAACTAGGCATGCACCTCCAAGGTCCAATATAACTCCAAGTATAATCAGGCCAACGATGGTAATAACCTTGATCGAGCTGTTGAACAGTGTTCAGCACGTTAGCTTGGCGCAGCGATGGCTTAAGATAAAAAATCCTTACGCGAAGATAAACTCTGCTTCGCCATAAGCACCTATACCGAGAAACGGCATCAACCTGATTGTTACACTCATAGTAAAACGCTTAAAACGTTACCTGCTCCCATCATGTTAATGCCGACGGCCACGACCATGCAAACAGTTATCCAAACGGCTGGGTTAATACTCTCTGGGCTTGCCCAATAACTTATCAGTACGGACGCTGCACTGAGTTCCGCCGGTAAGACAATGGTCCAATTATACCTAAGAGAAGCCATTAGCGCCATCAAAACAATCTCTAGTTTCACTTGCCAATAGTTCCATCCCATAGCAAACGAAAACGCCGGGTTGATGAACCGTTCCGCAAGCTTGATGTGTCCTCCTTGAATGGGTAAGAACGCGATCATCTCTCCCAGTGATATCTTTTATGCTCCCGGGTTAGTATCCACCAGAGAAACTTCGCCGGGTGTACATACCATAACACTGTAGCATATTGTTCCCATGGCAATGTAACCGAGCAGTAGCCCTAGAACAATGGTCTATGAGGGAGGGAATAACATCGGGAATGAGAAAACAGCGCATACCGACTGGACCACCATTCTGAAGAGCAATGGCAGTGCCCAGGAACAGACCTATGAGAAGGGAATACAATTATAAGGACTGGAGATATGCTTCATAATGCCCCAGAGAACAGAACCTGTCCCAATTACACCCCCGATACTAGCGAGTCCGGCCAACAGTGAGTTCAAGGATTCGGCTCACTGGAGCTGCAACATACCTAATCATGGCGATATGCCTGTTCTTCAACTGCCGAACCAGTTTGCCCTCCTCCGGGCCACCATTTTGCTCGCTACGCAGAGATTCATCTGATGCGACAGCACTCTGGGTCCCAGATTTGACTTTTTCTGTGCTCTTCTCAACATCCGCCATCGTAAGAAAGGAGAGAGCAGACAAGATGTCGGTAGACAGGTTTAGGAGCTTTTAGGTTTATCTAGGTCTGCTTCTTCTCGGTTCATTACAAGAGCCGACCAATAATAAAGATGCAATGTGGTGCGCTGATTAACTTCCTCTGAGGTTGTAGTTATCGGTCTCCTGATACTTCTGGCTACTGGCCACCTCGTGAACATCATTTATCACTGAGGCTTCTATTCTCACCTTGATTCTTCATAATGGGGATGGGGGAGTGAAAGCTCCTGTAAAGATGTCACAGTGGCACGCGGAGGAGTAGCAAGGCTCATCTTCGTAACAGTGTGAATGTTGTTGTCCGCTCCATCCGTTAACGAAAATCCTCGTGGCGCATTGTCAGTCCAGATTCGGAGACTGTAAGCTTTGAGCTTCTGGGCTTCGGATAATGATTCGTATTCCTATTTTAGACGGGAGCACATGGAATGCACTATGAAATCTCAGTAGTCGTTACCGTTACGAATACAGCCAACTGGAGTGAATTTCTTCTGTATGAACTTGCGCGTCAATTGATACGATGGGTAGGGTTGCCCACTGCAGTGTTTGCGGAACAATGCTCATTTACGTTGAGTCGTATGCCTACGTCTAGAGCTGCCTAGATGTGCACGCAAGTGGTTAGAGCCCCCGATATGGCTCGCGCCCTCACCTAGGTACTGAAAAGAACCATTATCATTGTGTAGGACCTTAATGAAACCCACACAAAGCGTTATATAAAAACCAAGCCTCTCGGTATGTTACCCACCACGAGGCAAGGATGCCGCTGCTTTTAAGCTTGGGCACCTCACCGAAGCTGGCTGGCCAAACCATCAATTGTGCGGTACTCTAGAGCCTTTTTTGAAGCCTCCAAACCTTGCTTGTTCCTTGACGGACGCTGATTGACAACGGCTTGGCCAACTTGGGTTTGATGTCTAATTCGGATAGTCGGATGCCGCCTGGGGGTAATAGCGTCGGGCCTTTCCAGCTGATGATACGTGCTACGTCCAGAAGACAGTCGCATATCGGTTTATCAGGATACTTTACGCACGAGTCCCAGATACACTCGGTATTATAGCCAAGAACGATACATAACAAGAGTAGTACCAGAAAGCGATGCGAGTGTAGACAGTCTGTGATTACAATTACATTTACAATTAGTACAGATTTGGGAGAATGTTCAAAATCAGAAAGGAATCGTCAATAAAGTAGACTGGTTGCAAAACGATAAGCCGAACTGAACACAGATGGGATACCAGCCCAGCGGTAACCCGAGTCCTCGAAATAGGTATTCAAATCGGGAGGAGGAGATGAACTGGGGATACAGTCTGTACTGGATGAGCTCGTCGTCCCTGACCTGAGCCTATTCTTGATGCTCTGCTCGATGCGAATCTTCGGGAGTACTCGCTTCTGTTTGTGCATATTGTCAAAGTCGGTCAGCTTTGCCTGGTCCGATTCCTTGACAACATGGGTCTCAGGCGCACTGCTGATCTTTATTCTCGTATTGGCCGAAGGACCAGCTCCCGCCTCGACAGAAATATTGTCGTCCAGCGTTTCATCTTTCACGACGTCTCCCAAGGATCTCCTTCTGCGAACACCTTTCCCGTAACATGCTTCGATACGCTTCAGGTTCTTCCTTATCCTCCGTTGTCTATCCGTAAGATGATATGGAACTTGTCTCGACCATTCGCGTGTAAGTTGCTTAGGTTGCTTGTCCCACGCCTGCACAAAGGACTGGTGAGCAACATTCAATTGAGAAAATGGACAAGACTTACAAAGGGGTTTTCGTCGTCGACAGTACCGGCTGTAAGAAATAAAAAGGTCATTATGGCATCCACGACCTATTTCAGATAGATACCTACGAGGAATTGTAGCCATCTTGACTTTGAGAATACTTCTAACTTCACCAGTCCTGGATGGAGTCGAGCGAAGTCGAAGTCGCTTAGCCGGAGCACTCGAGCTTTCAGCCTCTTCTTGATGCTTTCGCTTGCCCAAAGAGGCTTGGACGCCTTTTCCTTCTCGCAAAGCCTCCTTGTCGATGAAGGTGGGCGATTGAAGCGGGGGCCCGTCATCGCCTTCGACCTCAAGTTTCTTTAAATTTACGATAAACCTTTTGGTAGCTTCGGTGTAGTCGCCTGGTGTCGTCCCAGGAACAATGAATCTGAACGGTTGATGGTTGGGGTCGGGGATCCAGTTGGATTTGGCAATGTGTATCGGTGGGTCTGCCATGTCTTCCTCGGGTATCTCCTTGTATTCAGGCACGTAACGGTCCAGCATGTCGCCTTCGAATTTCTCTTCAAGGTTGTGATTGACCCTGTCGGCATGCGCATTCCACTTCTCCACCTCCAACTCCCTCGAGTTTTGATAGTTCAACAGGCATTTAACCTTTCGCATCTCCCTGAGCAGCTCTTTCTCCAATGCCCTTTCGGTAAACATCCCTTCGACCGGAACCAAAGCCCTGGAATACTCAAAGTCTGTGAGAATTACGCGACAGTCACCCGTAATCACCATACTGTCCAGGGACGCGCTGCCGTGAAGGATGCCACGGGCATGGAGCTGCTCGTAGGCTCGAATGCAGCGGACCTTCAGAACTTCGGGCATGTCAGGGGATGCAGCGAGCCAGAACTCTGGATGAGGGAGTTCCATCACAACGTTCGCCTCATGCGGTCCGTCGTAGATACCAATGATGCGCATAATCGAGCTCCCATGGAGAGGATAGAGTGAGGTCTTGTGAAGCGTCGTTTCCGAGACGAACTGCCGGAGTCCGAGATTTTTAAGAGGCCAACTGGGAGTTGTGATCGTCAGCAAAGCGATCGAGAGATGCTGAACTGGCTGCGTACGTTTTGCAGATAAACTTTACCGTCTCCCTTCCCATCAATCCAACACCGAACCACGTCTGGGCTTGCTCATGATCGAGACCTAAAGCACCGTTAAACCTGCCTCGGAAAGAGAACAAGGGTGTTGCACGTACGGGGTCTCGTAAAAACACGGCGTGAATTCGTAATGGGGAGACCGTTGGCCCAGCTCCAATGCCCGGTAGGTGTCCAAAGAGGGCGAGCGAAACGGACCGCGTTCTCTGATCCAGCAGCCACGTTCATCACAAAAGTGGTCCTTTCTGGTCGCATCGGAGGGGCGTTGGGCAATGGTTGAAGCTCATCAGACGCAGTCGGTTCAAAAGGGTCTGTAAGAGCACGGAAAAATGGAGTTTGAGGTAGAGTTTTCGCTAGAGCTCTGAGGCGAGAAAAGTCAGAGTGGGTCGATGGACCCGCGACTGGGGCGATCGTGTTGGCTGCCATCGAGGCGGCTTGTGGAGACAGAATGAGAAATCTGGACCAGACATTTCTAGAGGGCAGTTATAAGTATGCAAAGGTGGTAGCGTAGACATAGCGACGGCCATTGTAGGTCATCTCGCCATTGTTTATAGCACTGACCTTGTTTTCGAACTGTTACTTCCAAGAACAAGAATCCCCCTGATTGGGCACAATAAACCCCTGTTGAGCCGGCAATTTCCGAAAGCCCCTAACCCGCGCTCACATTGATCAAGGTAAATATGTATATTATATGGATTACGACTAGGGCTGCAGTACAGTTATTAAGATCATGTTGCGGCGTTTACTGGGATCGTCTGATGAGCGTTGGTGATGCTCATGGACCGTTCGGCAATATAAGAGCGTAGCGAGGACCGGTGGACCATTCTGGAGAGCCTGTCCTCTTCTGAGATTCTCTTGGTACCAAAGGCCGGTCGATTCGAGTGGTGCGAGGGTGGCCGAGCTGGCGAAAGCGAATGTTCACCGACAGGAGACAAGGTCAAATCGTGCTCGCTCTCCAGCACGAAGATACTCGAGTTCGTATCACCATCGATAAAACTGTGATGGTACGAGCTTCGAGAGCAGAATGCAGTAGTCTCCTTGGGCCTGACCCAGCTACCCACCTGCTCGTACTCCTCTATCGACATTATCCTGCCCGACTCGCAGTCCCTTTCTGCAAACCTGCGCTGTCGTTCTGCAAGCCAGACAGCTAGGGTATTGGTGTCTGTAGACATGAAAGAGGCGGTCGGGGAGCAAGGGGTATACGCGACGAGCTGCTCCTTGTTGTCTGGCGCTGATTCGTTCTGTGGTTCTGTGAGGGTATCCTTTGCCTTTGCGTTCAACAAGCGTTGGCATCTAGTCTTGATGTTCCTGGGTGCGTATTTGATTGCGGTCCATAGGTGCTTCCGGATGGGTTTCTTGTCGCTTTTGACCTGTTTGTCCTCGCTCTCTGGCTGTGGGTCTGATTCGGCGCTCTCTTCGGCATACCACATCTGTGGTCGTGGCGAATATGGGCTGTTGGGGTGCACTAGCGTCAAAGGGAGCTTCAGCTTATAGGTCGAAGGCTCTGTTTCCGAAATTTGGTGCAGAGATCGTCTCGCGCTGGACAGGTGCGGGTTGGTGATATCGGTCAAAGAAGGAACTTGCAGCGAGGGCATCCGGCGAATTGGTGGGAGGGTGCGGAAAACGAGAGAAGAAGAGCGGTGAAGGGAGCGGTGCGAGACTTTGGAGTCGTGTCTGCTTGCAGATTTCTCTTGGGCAAACTTGACATCAAAGGGAGGTAGGTTCTGCTCAAAGGTTCATCACGAGAAGAATACGAACGCGCAGAGGCAAACAAACCAAAGAGAGTGGGCTAGCCAGGTTGGATTCTAACGCTGAAAAGATGGAGGCCTCGAACTCTACATGCCTGGCTGCACCAGAGTCTTCAGTGGTTGAAGGGGAAGCCATATCCAAGAGAATGATCTTCCAGCGACCAAGAATCAAGAAGGGTGGAAGAAGGAAGAAGAAGAATCGCTAGCAGAGAGGTCGTGGTTCGAGGTTGAGAGTTGGCGAGTTCGGTCGACATGGTCGCCAACGCCTGTGCGAATTGATGCGGTCCTGTCTCTGTTTCAACAGACAACACATGTCATCAATACTTCCGAGCATATAATATTCATCCGTATTATCTATAGACTACAATAGCAACTTGGAAATAAGATAGACTGGAAACAGAAAAGGGAGAACGGTTACTCTCCATACATAAACGCGAATTACGCGATCGTAGCGTTCACTGAGCCCAAAGACTCGGGAAGCGTACTCGAAAGGTGCAACCAAGGTGATGTAAAAAACGTTAAAGGGCGGAGGGAAGACGTAAGTATCGTCAAACTGTGCACACGCTGAATACGCAAGGACTCTAGCCTCTCGTCCAATAGCTGGGCCAAAGCGGTCCCATCCGCCTGTTGTAGCCGGTGGACTGTTGGAGACGGAGACGATAACTGTAGATATAAAGATGTTGAATATCAATATCAAAAGGGTAAGGGTTGCAATCGTGAAAAACGCGTAACGCGTCTGCGAAGGGGCTGGTGGGTATGCAAGTAAAGGGGTATTGGCGGAAGGAATGGAAGGGATGGGAAAATAGGTATCTTGATCCATGGAATACGAGAACAGGATCACTGAAACAAAGAGTGCAGGTCCGTAGAAAACCCAGGAATGGACTGTGTTGTCCATATTTCTTAGCATGAAAATGGCCAGCGGGAGGGTCCGAGAAGATGGTGTGATGAGAGCGAGGCTTGGTACCTTGGGAAGATGGAAGCGGAAGATATAGATCCCCGTAATGAAGAGCAACAGTTCAAAGTAACCGTCGCCTGGTTGGGGAATTTGCGGCAACGCGAATGAGAAAATCAGGAGCGTCACGACAGCAAGCGGTCTGTCCGCAGAACGCCTAGATACCACACTCGCGACCAAGAAGATGAGCAAGGCGAGATGTCTGCCCCCGTGGATAAGATTGAGTTGAGTGGTCACCCTGTCGGGTGGATGAAGCAAATAATGAGCGAGAAGAATGAAATATACGAAATGCGACGCCATGGTCAAAAAGTGCAGGGCCCTAGCGAGAATTGAGCACGTTTCCCATTCGGTGGACGCAAGACATACCATGGTGTTGCAAGCTTTGCTTCTACACGTCTCACAAAGCTAGGGATCGGGTGCTGGGCCTTTGAATAGAATTTGCCCTGTTTCCACCTTCGGTCGAGTGCAGCTTCTACTACGGGATGGGTCGAAAGCACAGCCGGTGCATCAGGCTTGACCAAAAAGTCGACCACTGCATGCATCAAGTCAGGCGTTGTACTCGAACAAACAACGAGGCATGAACTTGCCTCGTTTAGCATTCGCCGCTGGAAAGCTGGACCAGAGGACACAGTCTATATCTTCCTCACTTTGATAATTCGCGAGAAAGGCATTCCAAATGTTTTGCAGATGCCGATCCAAAGACTCTACCTCGCTTTCGCAAGTGACTTTATGGCTCCATCGGGAATACACGTCCTGCTCGCCCGCTTGCGACTCTAACCGCGCGGCTCTGAGATGGAGGAGCAAGGCGAGGCTATACGCAACCCGAACGTCAGGTTTCAGCGAGTCTGGCACATTCGCGGACTCTTCCACCGGAAGCGCGAGCAACTCTACCGAAAGCAAGCCGATCGGAACTGTCGAGATCCTGGAGAGACCGTCAGCCAAAGATGGATAACTCGTGGACGTCACAGGATCGGCCAGTCCAATGTGACGAGGGGCAGTAGGCTGGAGGAGTGGAGTCTGCTCGCTGTTCATCCCGCAGAGATGGTGGCATGGAACGAAAGAGCAAGCTCCGAGCAAGCCATAATTGAAGTCCATGACCCGGGCCCCCCGCACACAACTTGCAGAGAACGAATTAGGAAGGAGGTTCGCACAGCTTGATCGCACTGACGTTGCTCGCTCAGCCAAGCATCGCCGGCCTTCCATAAACTTGCCAGTCGCGTTCATCATGAGCGTTGCTCAGCCTTTGCTGGCCACTATCGAGCCGGACGATGGCTTGGTGCCTGCGGGCAACATTGAACTTGACCGTCGGTCCCAGCAACCGCGACCAGAGCCCGTCGTGCTCACACCGAGAACCGGCGATGCGCCGCAGCAGCGAATGGCCACGACGGAGGGGGATGCAGAATCAGGCAAGTTGCAAGTCCCACTCGTGCTCTTCCCGTGAATGCTCACCCAGATCCCCTACAGGCATAGCTGGAATATTCCGACAGGTAAATTAAGCGCACGCCACAAATTGGATCATATGCTCAATCACAAAAGTCTGCACACCCTCTCGCCCTCTTCTTCCTCTTCTTCTTCAGGGTCACTGCAATACTAGTATACATCCTATGTGGATGGTTTACGGACAACTATGTCCTTTCGGTACGTCCTGCGACGTTCCGTGTCAATCCCGATGACCGAATCCAATTACCAGACGGTTACCGTGGTCGTGCTGTTGGCCATGGACTTTTGGAACTGCAGAGTAAGCATAGCATCTTGAGCACCCCAGTCAACCTTGACCATCCATTTCAGAACGTGGCCGGCAGAACGCTTGTAGGACTCCGGTTTTGGAACCAGGTACGTCTTGAACAGCAACGTCGCGACATCCATCAACCTATCATTTCGCCAGGTGGACGAAGATGGAGAAAGCTACTGGGTATTTGAAAGCAGAGATGTATATGGCTCCACCTGACCTGAAACGCGTAACTAACTATGCTCCCAGCCTTCAAGGCCTCCGAACCCAGTAGACTCCAAGTACGTCTAGTTCTGCTCCACTATCATCAGCATACTAAATTCTTCTTTAGGATGTTTTGGGTTTGTGCTACTGAACTGGTCCATACAGTCGTCTAAAGTCGTTTTAGATTGCACTCTACGTCTTCCCACTGCTTTGGGCAGCACTATTGATCGTTTCGATCCTCAAACTAGGCTTTGCGTATGTTCTTTTTCCGTGATGATAGGTACTTTCTGACAAAACGCCAGCTTTATCCCGATCGTGATCCTCGCGCTTGTGTTCAACGTCACGAACGTGGTTGGTTTCACCTATGCGTACGTGCTTCAGGTTCATCATCCCCCCAGTTTGTGCTAACAGGGGCCCGTTAGTGACCGAGACGCAAAGCAAAAATGGGCAGACAGCGTTGTTGGCGGTTCATGGGGAATTGGCGGAATCGGAGGGCAGCTGCTAACATCCGCCGTCAAACGCGGGGTGGGGCGTGTATTCGGATAGTACAAATGTTTTCTATTGTCAAATGATACAATACAGACACATAACATAACAGAGCGCTGGCCTAGTATAGCCTCCCAAGAACGACGAATATCTAATGGTACAAAGAAAAATACACAAGAATCGACAGTGCAATGAAGTCCAGTCCAGTGAATGTCAATTGAGAAAGATAGAGTGTTCTGCGTGCGATGAATAATAATAATAAGAAAGCACGGAAAGCCATAGTTACTGCATTCCAAAGAATCCGCGAGCATCCACCCTTGAGAAACCGACGGTTGGGGTTGGTGGTGATGTGAGCCCGATAAACGATCGTGTCCGACCACCTTTTTGGCGAAAGGTGGATATGCGAGGTGTGGTTACCACTGGGAAGGGTACGGAGCCAGTGACTGCTTCCAAAGTCATGGCCGAAGGAGTCCGGGTAGTCAGGGTGGGAGAAGGAGGGAAAACAAAGAGGGTTTGGGAAGGTGTGTGGAGGGGGTTCGCAACTTCTTGATTGGTAGAAGCACGCCGCAAAAGCGTGTTGCGCAGGTGGAGTGGTGGCGGCAAAGGTTTGGCAGATTCGGTGCGGCGCCTGGGTGGAACCGGTTTCGGGTCGGTGTCCTGTTCGATGACGATGGGTGATGACGGGACGGGAGGGAGGACGCTGAGCGACAGGGGGCGTCGCCTTTTGGGTTTTGGTAGATCAAAAGTGGAGCGGACGGCGGTCAGGGGTGGAGGCAAAGATTGGAACGCGGTTTTCCAAACGGGCGCAGACGGTGGAGGCGAAGGGACACGGGTAGTGGTAGCCTTGGCTGTGAGAGGGGCGTAAAAGGTTGGTCTCTCTTCGGCATCGTCGTCATCTGGGGATGCGGACGATTGGCTGTCCTGCCTCTCTCGGGCCGAGTCAAATCCGCCACCGATTCCGAGGAGAGCTTCCTCCTCGTCTTCTTCGACAAGGTCCTCACTGAGAATGCTAGTGTTGGTCTTGTTGCTGGCAATTGATCCGGCGCGCTTGCGGGAACCATAGCGGCTTTTCCATGCAGGGCCCATTCCGAGACCGGAACCAACAGAGTTGATTGAAGAGGCGGATGATTTGCGGGCGATGATACGATCTTCCATAGCCTTGTCAAGAGCACGAGCCTCTTGCATGATGACGGATTGCTCAAGGTCGTCATCGTCAGGTGATGGTGCGTCCTCGAGTTCGCGGCGGCGACGGGACCACTCCTCCTCGTCTCTTGACGAATCGTCAGAGTCTGAGCCGACATCTCCCCGAAGTGTTTTCTCGTAATCCAAGAGCTGGTAAATCAGGCTGATAATAACGGTGTGAGACGTGTTTCAAGTGGGCTTGGTGAAACTTACGACATGTTCGGACCAACGCATGGGCTCTTGTCCTTGACGTAGGAATAAGCACCCTGCATTCCCTTGAGATCCCAGACCTCGGGTGGGACTCGGGGTGATTTCTCGGCTGCTGCACGCATGACGAGAGCGATGACCATCGTGGCTGATCTGGAGATACCACACTGGCAGCTGCAGGATGATGAGTAATCGAAAAAAAGACAAGAAGGAAGACAGACTGGACAAGAACACCTTCTGAGCGGGTGAGAGATTGGTCGACGAATGACATGGCAGCCTGGAAGCCGTTGTTGACGAGATCCTGCTGGCCATGTGACCACTGGAGCTTGAGATAGTGCATTGCTGGCCGGCCACTTGGCAGATGAGGGGGATAATACGTAGAATCCTCGGAAGACTTGCGAAAGTTTGGAGTCGAGGACACCGGCCTGAGCGACCTGGCTGCAGCGTCAAAGGGGGACGAGACCTCTTTTGCGACGTTGAGAATGGAGCGTATTCCACGCTCGAGAAGCCCCTTCCAATCGCGGGCATTGTCCTCTGAGCCTATCCAGATGCCAGGGATGATCTGGACTGGGCCGTTGGAGTAGGGAACAGCATCCCCACCGCCGTCCTCGTCCTTGCGGTGGAGCAGCGAGTCTGTGAGACTGACGGCGGGGAGGGAGACGACCGAGGGACGGCGGGGGCGGGCGCTGTAGGGCGGGGGCGGAGTGGGCTGGTCGAGGGAGGGCGGGGGCGAGGGGATGCTGATAGCGAGCTGCTTGGCGTTGCGCATTGAACCAGCCCTGGAGACGGGACGGGACTCTTCTGAAAGGGGAGACGGCTGCTGCTCGTCATCCTGGATGAGGGCTATTTGAGAGGATGGCTGTGGGGCTTGGATAAGCAGAGAAGCGGGCATGCGCTTGCGTCGTTGCATCGCACGGCCAGCGTGAAACGAATAGAAATGAAAGAAAGAAAAAAAAAGAAAAACGTATTGGTGGTGCAGTTCAAACCCAACTTGGTGACAGCTTGTTGATCCCTGTTTACCGCATACCGACCGCGCACGTGTCCACTTGTCGTCCGATTTGGTCCAGTCCAGTCGCGACCTTCGCGCCCTTTAAATGCCCAACCATTACCAGCTGGCATTTCTCGCCACCTTTTTCGCTGTTCTCGCCTCTCTCGTCGCCCTCTTCCACTTTTCTATCAGCTACTTTAGCTCCAAGGGCTACTATATTGGCGATATCATCCTCATTGGTCTTCCAAAAAATAATCCTCATCCCATGTCAGGACGCGTAGAGGTCGAAAAGTTTCCCGCACAGGTCGCTGCCTTTTTCAGCGCCCTCGGTGTCGACGTAACTCCCGACAGGCTCCTCCAGCTCGCCACTTCTCCCAGCGTGCTCATCACCGCTGGCATCGTCTTGACAACTGCTGTATATGTAAAGCTCTTCCACACCGGTAAGCGCCCACACTCCATTCATTATCTGCACCAGCTCATCACCGCAAAGGCCGGACCAAGCCCCTGGACCCTGCAAACTGGAAGGATTTTGCCTTGGTCAAGACCACAAAAGTGTCCCCCAACACTGCCATGTAACACTTTTTTCATTCCACTCGTCCACTTTTGCTGACTCGCACAACAGCTATCGTTTCAAGCTTCCCCACCATCGTGACGTTCTCGGTCTCCCGATTGGCCAGCACATCTCCATCTCTGCAGAGATCAATGGCAAGACTATCATTCGAAACTATACCCCTATCAGCTTGGACGATGACCGTGGTTTCTTTGACCTCATCATCAAGGTTAGCCATTCGCTCTCCCACTCTTTTCCCACTGACATTCTCTCCAGACATATGAAAAGGGCAACATCTCCCGCCACGTCACCACCCTCAGCCCTGGAGACAAGCTCAAGGTCAAGGGGCCAAAAGGCAACTTCAAATACTCTCCCAACCTCGTCTCTCACCTTGGTATGATCGCCGGCGGTACCGGTATCGCGCCCATGATCCAGATCATCCGTGGTGTCTTGCGCAACCCCCTCGACCAGACAACTATCAGCCTCATCTATGCAAACGTCAACGAGGACGACATCCTCCTCCGCACAGAGCTCGAAGAACTCGTCGACGTTCACGGCGAACAGAGGCTCACCATCTTTTACGTCCTCAACAATCCCCCTCCCGTCTGGAAGGGTGGTGCTGGCTTTGTAACCAAGGAACACATCAGTCAGCTCCTCCCCAACCCCAACGAAACTAACAGCAAAGTCCTCATTTGCGGGCCCCCTCCGATGGTTGCCGCGATGAAGTAAGTCTTTCCCGGTCCTCCGTGATCCCCAAAAACTTATTCCATTCACAGGAAAAATTTGGACGACATCAAATATCCTACACCTAATACCATCAGCAAGCTCCAGGATAAAGTCTTTGTCTTTTAATACCTTCATGTAGCCTGCTGCTGTTTATAGAACGGAATCTCCGATCGAATCTTGAGACATTTCCAATCGGCATTCTTCCAACCTATCACAAATTAAGCAAAGCGAGATACCGAAACGCAAAACACGAACCCTTTCTCGATCTCCTTTGCAGCATGCATGCCCAGCTCAAACTCTTCTTCCGTCAGCTCCCTGTCCGCATTGCGCGCCAGCTGTATAGCCGAGTCGTAATAGTGCAAAGGCGACATTCCGTCCTGGTCCTTTGAGAGCAGAGGCACTAGAAATCGGAAATGAAGCAGCATGCGCGTGTTGGGTTTCAGCTTTGGGTGCATGGGGATGACCGTGTGCGCTAGCGTGTCTTGTAGTTTTAGCGCATGTGTTGGTCAAGATGAAACGGAGCCGTTCAATTAACGGGAAACAGGTTTGAAAAGTCCGTCAGCATCGATGAAACCGGGTTCAAGGGGGTTACCACTTACCAATTCGAGAAATGGTGTTGAGAAGGGCTCTACGGATGTATATGCCGCTGTATTTAGTGCCTATTAGTGAGAGGTCGTTTGAAAGCGCGCCAGTCAGTTGGTTTCTCCCTGGCAAGAGCATAAACCGACCTGGTCGACCCCACCCCTCATGCACAATGTCCTTGGGCAACGATTCATGCGAGATGAGGCACGCGCGCACGTATTCCTGGGTGACATACTGGTGAACCGACTAAGGCCCCGGCAGATCGGTGTGTGAGCAAACGAGACTGCGGAATCTCAAGGTTTAACCAGACCTTGGGCAGATCCTCGGCGCCAACCGTTCGATACGTCTTTGAGATCCTCTGCAGTTTCAACCGGACTGCAATGCGACGTTGGATGCATAGGAACAGCGAGGCGATGAGCTTTGTGCCGCTGTGAGTCACACCCCTGACGCTCGGAGCTTGGTGATGCACTTACCACCAGAATGTAGGCTGCGCCGACGGTTAGGGCGTTAAAGTTGTTGACCCATGACCTGTTGTCTGCAGTGCGGACTGCCTGGGAGATGATGGCAGCACACGAAAGGCCGCTGGCGACAACTGTTATCAACACGAGGAACAAGTAGACAGCCTGCGAGAGCGTCCTCTTCAGTTTTATGGACGACATTCTAGGAGCATGGTAATTTAGAGTGATGGCGAAGGTCAAGAGGTAATAGCTTCCGGTCGCCTCTTGCATCATGATTTATGACGGTGCCAAGCCAAGGTATAACTCGCATTTCTCAGACACTATAGTACACGCAGAAAAGACAGTAGGATTTAAAGCAAAGTGAAGTCTCGGGTCCAGACTCGAAGACAGTAAAAAATATAAACAAGGCACTCAAGCATTATTAAACTTGAACGTTTTCGCTGTAAATCCAAAAGTGAGCAAAGGTTTAGCCAAGTTGAACAGATAAACTTACGCGAAACGGCCTTGGAAGTTGCCAGGAGGGTCATATTCGCACACATGGTAGATAATTCGGTTCTAAATGAAGAGACCACGTCAAATAAAGTCGGACCAGGACGTATCAAGGGCACTTACACCAAAGCCAGGAATCATCCCGTTCGTGCAGATGGCGGTGGCACAACCCAAGCGAGTCGAAGCCTTCCACACCACTTGCGTAAAGTGGGAGAATTGCGGGTTGCTGGGATTATAGTCGGCTGAAACGCAAATGGTAAGCCAGCAGTCTTGTGGAATGGGAGGCGGTACTCACAAACTTCTCTATACCAGCCATCAAGGGCAGAAGTAGGAGGATAGCTTCCAGTACCAGCAGCCAAATTCTCTGCAAAAAAGTTGAATACGCAGTTTTGCCACGCTACGAGACCACTCACCTCCGAAAGCACCAACGGAGCCTCCCGAGTGCTCAAACACACAATTGTTGGCCCACCGCTGAGCGGCAGCTTCGAGACGGTCGTCCCAGCTCAATGGGTTGGCACCATGGCGAGCACGAGCTGCGTTATGAGTGCTGAGCCATTCTTCCCTGTTTCCTCCTCCGCCATTGTTAGGTTGTTGCGGAGGTGCGGGTGCAGGAGCGGGCGCTGGGGTTGGGGTCGGCGATGGTGGTGGAGGAGGCGCTTGGGTGGTAGGAACGACCCTAGGGCGTTCAGTGGTTGGGGGAGGCGGTGGGGGAGGAGGCTCAGAGGTAGGAGTTACAACCGGCTCGGGGGTAAAGGCCACTGTGCTCGACGGAGCAACATTAGCCGCAGAACTGCTAGCCGTCGGGACTAGGAGAGACTCGGAAGAGGAAGAAGAGGAAGAGGAAGGGCGGGCACTGGTACTGACAGGCCTGGACGAGGACGAAGAAACGCTGCGTGTAGTAGGAATAGGTACAGCGTTGATCGGCGGCTGCTCAACAATAGTCGGAGCAGGCGTCGGCGATGCTTGGGAACTAGGAACAGCACTAGATGACCACGGTTACAACGACACGCTCTCGCAGATGAAACACACGTACCTCTCGCCACATGCCTGGGCAATGTAGGCATCCAACTGACCGACAACTTCAGGGGGAACAACGACTGATCCCCATGGGTTGGATCCAAGTCGCCCGTTTACCCAGCCCCAGTTGTTCTTGCACTTTTCCAGGCAGTTCGCGAGACCGCGATTCTTCTGAGCGCAAGCGGGGCCCGTCAAGGCTCCAAGAGGTCCTGCCAGAGTGCTCGGGATCAAGGCAGCAGCAGCGACAAACGTAACCAGCGCAGCGAAACGAGCCATGACCGACCAAAACTTGAAAAAGAAGGTGAAAAGAAAGAAAGACTGTCGGTTCAAGTCGAACCCGGTCGAGAGTTTATGAGACGACGGACAGAGGGGGAAATGATTTTGAAGCTGCGTAAATGAGCCATACCGGGACTATATAACTGTCCGACGTGGTTCGTTGCTACGGTACCTGGCGACCATCGAAATACTTGGACGTGACGGTCTTACCCGTACATAATCCATCGATCCCTTTATTCTGGGTTGTTTCTATGGTGAGAATGCGGACTTGAAGCTCCTTTCACGATCCGGATGTTGTGATCCAGGACAAGCGCTGGAGCAGATGGACAAGAATAGCAATGGCCGCTTCACCTGGAACCACAACCACCAAGCTTCCCTACTACATTCTCGTCGCTCTCAATTCCTCATCTCAGTCACCATCTTCAAACAATCTACGCCATCCTGCAATCCAATATCATTACGAAGATGATTCGCCGTTGTCTCTGCTACCCCAACACCAAGATGAACATGTCTTGATCCTCAACTACGACCAAGACTCGGCGACAGCAACAACAACAACCGTACATAGTATTTCGCCTGAACTCATCACCACAGGCCTCAAGATCGAGGATGCTCCCGCCGCAGCCGCAATTCCGGAAGACTTGGAAGGCAAGGATGACCGTATGTTCATTATAGAGACCACGCGGGATGACCGGTATGTAGGTGGTGCGCGTGCCTGCACCACAATTAAGCTCATCTTTCGATCTAGCCCCGAAACCCCCCCACATGAAGAGCGCAAATCTGCGACAGCGATATTGGAGCAATTCAAGCGCAGGTGTGTTGCTTCCGCGCCTTTGTATCCGTTGCGATTTACTCAATTGATCGTTAGAAACAACATGCTTCACCACGCGCTCAGCTACCCTTCGATTTCACAGCATGCGGGCATCGAGTTAACAACTGCTTCACCATCTCAGGGTTATCCCATGCCAAGTTCACCGCCTGTCTCTTCTACTTGATCGTTGACAACACCGTACGACATGTCACTTCATTTCGGGGGAGGGCAGAGATTATGGCGGACTCGAATATATCCTGAATATAATTACACAATATAGGGTTTCTATCGTCGGCCTTTCTTCGATGCACGAGATGATTTCTGTGACACACTAGCGCTCACCGAGGTGTCTTGGTTGGTAGTATCTTCGGCTGCCTTCATGAGCGCTGCAAAACTGTTCAGATTTCAGTTTATTACATCTTTGTCCGCAGTATTTTTCAGATGAAATTACATACCCTCCCTTGAAATCACCGCTGGCGAACGCACTCTGTGCCTCGGCCGTGGGATGTGACTGGTCGCTTCGGGGTTCTAATGAAGCCAGTGCCTCTGGATCTAGATTTTTCTGTCGAGGCCATGTCAGCACGAACCAAAGGCTAATTGAGCGCGAGAACGCGTACCATCAAGTATGGCATGGCCAGCATCATTACGCCTCCGAATACCATCATGAGCATCATAGGGTTTGAGAGCATCGATACTATGTTGAATGATTGCGGAGGGTTGAAATATGCGAATCTATCTTTGGCGGATAGAGTTATGGGGTATGCAAGCAACGCCTTGACGGGTGGATTCAATGGTGTCGCTGGGAGGTAAGGCCGAACCTCTGGAGTGGGACTGTCACTAAGCACGTCGATTCGCAGCTGGAGATATACACGGTCGGTATTCATTCCAACGACCGAAAAAACAACGCACCTGGTCAAATGCATAGTCGTGAGAGCTGATATGGAGGATATATGTTCCTTCGGGAACACCATAGCTAAACACCAGGCGTCAGCCGGAATGGGTCTTGTGCACTTGAGCAACGTACATGGTGAACTGGCCAGACCGAGTTACAGATCCGGAATATTTGCCGTCATCCAAGACAGCTTTAGCTCGACCCAGGGCAGTTGCATCTAGAATTGCAATCAGACTTGAAGGAATCGGTGACGGTCATAGGAGGGTCGCGCGTACTGCCAACTACCCCGTTCCACTTTATGCGGCCTTGAATATCGAGCGCTGACGCTGTCGTCACTCTAATCCACATTGAGCAAATATCACTCGAAACATGAGCTGGTTGGTACTCACAGAAGTACGAGACTATAGCAGAGAAACCAGATGTGAACCATGACCACGACGTATTGGGAGGAAGAGAAAGGTCTGTGATGGGAGTGATGGCTAAACTGACGGCGCCTGAACAAACTCACTGCTTTGACTCTTGCCTCCAACCCTCCCATTCTCGTTCAACACCGACAGTCTAGTCAAAATGCGCCAAAAAAGAGCCAAGGCATATCGAAAGCTCATGCACCTCTACTGCCAGTTCTTTGGCTTTAGACAGCCCTATCAACTACTCAGTATGTTTTTCTCTCATCCATCTCTGCTCCAACTTACCCATTTTCTGCAGTCGAACCTGAGATCTGTAAACTGGCCATAGCCAATAAATTCGACCTTTGGAAGCAATTATCTACAGTCGTACAGGGAGAAGTGAAACCGAGTGAGGAATCCTGTCTGCTCGCTGCCCGAGGTCAAGTTGCTAAACAGAACGGCTCAAAGCCGTTTATCAGTGATCACACAGTGCTGCATACATTCACTCTATCTCGAAGGAAAGGACCAACAGCCTGCGGTCGACCTTGCTAAAACCTTTGAACGGCGGAAATGCAACCACCGTGAAGCGATTCCACCAGAAGACTGTCTGAAGGACGTTGTGGGTGGGTTGCTCTCTTTTCTCTCTCTTTCTACCGCATCTCATTGACCTTTATTCAGGCGAGACTAATAAGCATCGCTATGTGATTGTAGCGCAGTCCCAACCCCTCCGAAATCTCCTGCGAAGCATCCCAGCTACACCGCTGATCCATATAAATCGCTCGGTCATGGTCCTCGAACCTCCTAGCCATGTAACCCTCAGAACAAAACTACTGGTAAGGCTTTACATAGTAAATATGTTTTTTGTGGACCTCATGGAAGTTTAGATGGAAGAACGCACGATGGGAGCTTCAGGATCGGACCTGGCTCTGGTCAAGTCTGTTGAGCCCGCAGACGCACCAAAAAAGAAGAAGAAGGGCCCCAAAGGACCTAATCCCTTGAGCGTGAAGAAGAAAAAGGCAGAACCGAAGGAACAGCAAAAGAACCTGAATCCCAAGTCTTTGCCGCCGTCATCTCAGCTTGCTCCTTTAAGTAAACGGAAGCGTGAGCCCGACGCTGACGACAGCGATGACGATAAGGAACCTCCCGCAAAGGCGAGTGAAGAATTTTCGGGCGAAACATCTCAGAAAAAGAAGCGGAAGCGACGACGAAAAGCCAAACCCGAGCCTGATGAATCCAACAAAGTCCCCGCAACAAATGATTCCTAACATGTCATATAAATGTAATCTCACAATCACACACATCCCTTGAGAGACTGAGATTTCACCGATTAACCGTAAAGTTCAGCGTATACGCATTGGATATTGATATTTATTTATGATACAGTGTTGCAATGTCTACATGGTACAAGGACAGCGGGGGCCAAGGGTTGTAAAGATCCACCGACGTCTTCGAGCGCAAGAGACAGTGGCAGGCGCTCAAGGAGATGGATATCCTCTAGTTGCCACCACGGAGACGGAGGACAAGGTGGAGAGTCGACTCCTTCTGGATGTTATAATCAGAAAGAGTGCGACCATCTTCCAACTGCTTGCCGGCGAAGATAAGGCGCTGCTGGTCAGGGGGGATTCCCTCCTTGTCCTGGATCTTGGCCTTGACGTTGTCGATGGTGTCCGAGGACTCGACCTCGAGGGTGATGGTCTTGCCCGTGAGGGTCTTCACGAAGATCTGCATGCCACCACGCAAACGAAGGACGAGATGAAGGGTGGACTCCTTCTGGATATTGTAGTCGGAGAGGGTACGCCCATCTTCGAGCTGCTTGCCGGCGAAGATCAGACGTTGTTGGTCTGGGGGGATGCCCTCCTTGTCCTGAATCTTGGCCTTGACGTTATCAATGGTGTCCGAGGACTCGACCTCAAGAGTGATGGTCTTGCCCGTGAGGGTCTTCACAAAGATCTGCATGCCACCACGCAGACGAAGGACGAGGTGAAGGGTGGACTCCTTCTGGATATTGTAATCCGAGAGGGTGCGCCCGTCCTCGAGCTGCTTGCCAGCGAAGATGAGACGCTGTTGGTCGGGGGGAATTCTGGGCAACAGTTAGCCTCATGGTCTGGTCAGCGATAAGAGGGGTAACATACCCTTCCTTGTCTTGGATCTTGGCCTTCACATTGTCGATGGTGTCGGAGGACTCCACCTCGAGGGTGATGGTCTTGCCAGTGAGAGTCTTTACGAAGATTTGCATGATAATGAAAGGGCTTGGATGAGATGGAATGCAGGGGCTGAAGAGAAGCACAATCTGAACCCCACACTCTTATAGCTTGGTCTGTCGGAGTTTCAATTTCGAACACCCCGCCCACCTGAGTCAGACTTTGTAAGTAGCTCACAGCCTCCTGAATGATCC
The DNA here is from genome assembly GCA_004369085.1 of Coprinopsis marcescibilis. Lineage (NCBI taxonomy): Eukaryota > Fungi > Basidiomycota > Agaricomycetes > Agaricales > Psathyrellaceae > Coprinopsis > Coprinopsis marcescibilis. The sequence continues at coordinate 649,865 of ML210146.1, read as the reverse complement.
AGAACACTGGATGACTAGCACCGGTTCCACGTTCTACAGCTTATCTACAGCAACAGTAATCTACGTATCTACCCAGAACTTAATCGTCATGTCCTTGTCCATCGATGCTGATGCAATGATGTTCTTGGTGGGATGCGTCTGGAAATCCGGTTCAGTTATTGTTCGCAACAGCAAAGACCGCACTTACAGCTATCGCCAGGACGACGTCTGCGAAGAACAATTGTCAGCTACGCTTTGTACATTAATTCGCTCCACTGCGGCTTACCTCGATGGGCTTCAATAATCTGCAGTACACGCCGGCTTTGCAAATCCCAGATGAAGATCTTGCCCTCTTCGCTGCCACTTACAATGTAGCTACCTTTGGTCGATGTCGTGACAAAGCATGCGGGTATGCAATACGTCCGATTGGTGTGCCCGGAGTACGTCTTCACGCATCGTGAAATTTGGTAATCCCACAGGCGAATGGTGGAGTCCTGCGTCGAGGCCAGCACAAACCGTGAGTTCGGAGAGAACTTGACATGCGAACTAGGATTGCGTCATTGTCAAGTCTGCTCGTAGAGATGGTTAGGACTTACCAGATGGGATTGTCATCGTCCACGAGGGTTTTCAAGCACTGTCCGGACTCTACATCCCATAGCCGTCTAGCAAAGGTCAGAAGCGGTCACGAGAACAGTTGTTTCAAAGAACTCACATAAGGCCGTCCATCGCGCAGGATACTATCAGCGTCCCATCATGGTTGAAACTAACTGCAGTCACTGGGTCTGAATGTGCTGGTAGAACCTTCAAAGGCTTCCCTATTTCGACACCTTAGCATCCATCAAGTAGGTGCAAGACGCAGAACATACCTCTGGAAACGTCCCAAAGAATAACCGTTTCGTCATATCCCCCAGAAACAAGGAGGTTACCGTGGGGGTTGTAATTGATACAGAATACGACGTTGGTATGACCGCTGAGCACCTTGACTTGTTCCCGCTAACGTATACCTCGGTTAACAATAGTGAAATAAAACGAACCAGGGACTCACCAATTCCATGCTCCATATCACAATAGTTTTGTCGTCAGAAGCAGAGGCAATGAACTCCCGGTCGTCTGACCAGGCAATGTCATTTATGCCTTCCTTATGGCCGCGGAATGTATGGATTATATCTCCGGAGTCTGTGTCCCATACTTTTATCATCTTGTCCGGACCTTCCCTTCGTTTTCAACGTTATTCTTTGCTTTCAAGCAACCGTCCATGGCAAACATTACCTGCTGAAGCTAGCATGGAACCATCCGCACTGAACTTGAGCGAAGATATCGAGGACTGGTGACCACTGAGAATGTAGCGTAACTTGTACTGTGCAGAACTTGAGCTCGTCGAGGCTACCGCTGGAGATTCTGTATCAACGTCCATTGTTTCGTTGTCGGCAGGCATTGTATGTGGTCAAGTTTCTAGACACACTGACAGGGGGAACGCGTCGATTTCAATACCCGCTTGGGCTTGGCACGTGGGTGCGAAAATGGTCTTCGGAAAAACTTGCCCTGGATCTCATTGTACCTCTGCAAAATGTCTGCTAATAACTGGACAAAGCCTGCTTCGCGTCCACAGGACATTGACAATCTGGTATCGGGCGTTGGTACGTACCCAATACTCTCCAGAAAATCTTAGATTGATGTATCTGATCTTTTTTGAACAGACCGATACAATCCATCCAACGTCTCTATTCTCGAGGATTACCTCTACCACCAGATTCGCAGCGAAGAATACGACTGTCTGGCTAACCTTGCCATCCTCAAACTGTGATTATACGTCAATTCTTTTTCTAGACGTCTGGCTAAACAATGATGCAGCTATCAATTCAACCCAGACCTCTACAATCCAGATGTGGTCATTAACATCCTCGTCAAGGCTTTGACGGCCACCCCTGCACCAGACTTCAACCTGTGCATATCTCTGTTGGACGAGCGAACGCCGAACACACAATCCGACGAACCCGATCCTTTGCCTGTCCTGTTGCCGCTTCTCAGGCAACTCCAAGACCTCCTCTACAAATGTCGATTTCCAGCGTTCTGGAAGACTTATGGATCCGGTGAATACGAAAGCTTGCGCGATAACTACACCGTAGAGGTCACCGGCTTCGAGAACGCCATCCGACAAGTCGCTATTCGTGCAGTCACCACAACCTTCACCCGGATAGATTCCAAACGGCTTGGTTCATACCTCAACCTCGACGGTTCGTTGCTTACATCTTCCAATCGATGCCGCTGATTCTAATATCTTTTTAGGCAAGGATCTTGATGCGTACGTGAAAGCCTTGGGATGGAGCGTAGACAATGCAGGAATCATCTCAGTACCGCCCAACCCGGACAACCAGATTGAAGCAACCGTTGTTCAGGAGCAGATAAAACTTCCTCGTATGTCCCTCTGTCTATCGCCCAGGAAGTTTCTGACCACATTTTCATTCCAGAACTTGCTAGGGTCATCGCGCACGCAGTCAAAGCATAGATACTTGTACTTTACATGCTTTACTAAACCAAAAATTATTGTATATATACCATGGAAGATGGCACCGATATTTAGTAAAAAGTCCTTTCTCCTGACCCATTCTATTCAAGACGCCGCCCAAAACGCAGAGAAAGTGCCCCAGATGGCCATGACAATGCCAGAGATGATGATTATTCCATCCCACACCCCACAACGTCTTTCGATCGTCACCTTCGCAATGACTGGTCCGACGATAGAAAGCATAAAAGCCGAGAACGACCCAAGGAATGCCATCATCGAACTGAATTCTGGCACCGCGATTGACACCACAACTGAAAGAACCGTGAGCGTAACTCGTTGAATCACGCCAAGCGTCTTCTTCAATTTGATATGGGACCCATGAGGCGAGATGGAGAGTGCATCTGGCTTGGAGACAAGCTCTTCTGGCGAGCCAAAGTTCGGGGTGTCGATGCCTAGCAGGATCTCGATCGTCGTATTCAACTGTGGGGCAGGTTAGTCGGACAAATGGGAGCGCCAAATTCTGGCGCTTACCGGCTGGGTGTTGAGTCCAAACTTTGAACTGAAGGAGGAAAGTGTTAGACCGTGGAAAGATTATACCTTGGCAAAGACCTACAGAGGACTGATGACGAGCAGCCACAGACACATGCGGTTCAAAAGAGGACTGTAGCCAGGGGTATTGAGAAGATCTATACTGATCTGAGCAAAGTGAGCAATATGATCCTGGTCAAAGGACATTCAACTTACCTCGTCTGAAACACTGTCTCCAAACATCATATAACCGGCTGCGCCTATTGCTGTATAAATGACTGTCGCGATAATCTGATGAATGATTAACATCTGATTGGTCAAGGGAGGCTGCATAGACTTACAAAAGCGCGGTCAATCATTTCGTCGAATCGGCTTGGGTCCGCCATGTCTCGGGCCAGAGAGGGTATAACTGCATGTCCGGAGAACTGTTGGCGAGCTTTGAGAGACTCCACAAAGCCGAGTACTAATGATACTCACACCGGCCATAAACAATCCAAAGGCAAGACCGAGCTTGTTGAGGGATTCGTATCCGAGGTTCGTCGGAGCTGGGTCCCACAGACTTCCAGGGGCCTCCTTCTTCGAAAGTCCATCAATGAAGATGACCACGAGTAGCATAACCGTCGAAATTGTTCCCAGAATCGAGGTATACGAAAGGACAGAGAGGGGCATGAAGACGGTGGGAATTAGGCTGGGGGGCGATTTGAGTACCCAGATAGAAATAAAGCAAGGCATATACTTGCATAACCAAGCCCATGAGTTTGTAAACGTTTTCAGAGTACTGTGGTGCCAACGAGTGCAAAGAGTCCGCATACAGGGTAACAAGAACGACACTGCGAATCGAAAAGAAAATCAATTGGGGTTGTGGAGAAAAGGCTGAGGATTCGTACGTCACAGCGAATAGCTCGAGACAGAACATTCCGCTGATGAAAACTGTGGCTCTGGGACCAAACGCTTTCCTTCCAATGTCCGAATATGAGCGTAACCGAGGGTCTGCAATTATGATCCTGGCCAAAATCTTTCCACTGAAGAATGGGAATCACTTGTGAAATCTTCAATTGAAAGCATACTACTCACGTATAGCATGCGACAAACGCATAGGATATGATTAAAAACGTCCCAGCGCCCCACCCGGCATAAGCAAATGCTAGAGGTTCTGAGAGCATTCCAATTCCCAAGAGGATGGCAATGGAATTGAACATCTGGAGGTTCCGTCGAGGGTCAATAGGCTTCCAGAGCAATCAGATAAACAGGACTTACGGTTTGACCGTACGTACTCCTCCCTCCGAACGTGTACTGAACCTTGTGCGAGCCCTGCGATATGATGGACGGTCGGCGGTGCAAGGAGGGTGGAGCGAGAAGGGAAGCGACTGGAGTCTTCGCGCCATAGTCCTTGGTAGCTGGTTCTTCGATAGAAAGTGGTTCCTGTATGGACGAAGCTTTGTGGACCAAGAGTGGCGTCGATTCCCGTGGTGGGCGTCGGTCCAACTCGTCGACCGGATGAGTTTCGAAACGGCGGGAAAATGGTTCGGATCTTGTGGGCGGAAGTGCAATGGTTGGACGGTGACGAATGGGCTCGTCCTGGTCCTCGTCCCAGTCAAACTGGCCGACGAAAGACTGTTGCCTTGAACGTTCATGGCTCCTCCACTCCCCTTCCTCGTACTCGTCGTCAGAGTCAAAGTTGTGCCGAATAGAATATGCTACTGCTTCTTCATCATCGTTTTCGTGGTCAGATGCCTCGGAGGCCGTAGCCACTGCAGAGCCAGCGACTAGATACTGGGCTCTGCGATCTGATAAAATTGTTAATGAATTCCGGAGCTTGGTTCATGTCAAATGGTGCTTACAGGACTCGAATGCATCTGAAAAGACACTTCCAGTGGCACTGACTGCAGAGCCTATGTGGAAGGAGGTGCCAAAGGAGGCCATGTCAGGACACGGTGGACTGTTCAAGGACGGAGAGATTGACTGCAAGTCTCGAGGAAAAGAGAGAGCTCCACGGCGGGATTTTGGCCATGTGCAGCCATGGCCCCTTTATCACTGCCCTCTCCGGGTAAACCAACCCAAGTGATCGCATTAATTTGCCTGTGAGAAAGCTCAAAGGCTCCTCTCTCCTCGTAACCTGAACACAGTCTCGGTCGTAACCTGCTGGAATTGTCCAGAAGCCAGCCACTTATCTATCCGTTACGTACCTCGACGGGAACGTCACACCAAAGTCATAACTAATTTGCCGAGTTAAGGCAGAGAACACAGCCAAGCCCTGTTCCTGTGACATACCGACATGATAAATAAGGAAGGTCCCGCGACCAAGATTGATGCTGCACAACAACATTAATTGTAGTTCAACAGATTACAGAATTAAAGGGAGAAATAGCGAAATAATAAACACTACTAGTAGTCGCTGCGTACTGTCCTCACGATGCGTTAATGGCTTTGCGGTTCGTCCAAACCATGTATAGTTCTCTCGAAACATCAACTCCATTGGGTTTCCCTCGGGCGCTCCGCCGCGCATCAGGAATCTTGGCGTTCGAGTTTGCGTCCTAGAGATAAGAGATATGAAATGTGCCCATGGGACCAAAATACACGATCCTTACCGAAATTCGTTTCTTTACTCCCGCAGTGATGTGTGGCCACCACTTTGTCAACAGGTTCTTCAACGCAAGTTCCCGGTGACCCTTCGGATTTAGCCAGGCAACGAACTCGTCCAACTAAAAGGGATAATCAGATAACTCCGCGACGAGCAGCCAGCAACACAATGTCATACCTCTTCTAGCTCGGAATAGACAGCCCATTCGTTCGACTTCAGCATTCCTTCTTCTCCTTCCTCCTCCTGTCGCCGAGCTTCGATGTCATCTTCCGTTCGTTGGTTCAGGATTTCCATATCAAACTCGCTGGGGCCTTGTATGAAAATCCTACCAGTCCCATACTGAGTATTACCACCGTTCCCAACCAAAGAGGCAGCCCCCATTCCATCGAACCACCAAATCCTGTTGTAAAACCTATCTCGACCCAACGGTTTGACCCGAACAGCTCCCAGCAACTTCCGGAACTCTCGTTCGATACCTTCTAGGCGACGTTCTATCTTGTTCAGTTCCTCTTCTATACGGCGTTGCTCCGCCAATGCTTGCTTTTGCGAAGCTTGCTTCGCTCGAGCCGCTTCCCTCTCCTTCGAATGACCGAGCGATTTAGGGCGCACTGTTCCTCACTTAGCAAACAAACCATAAAACGAGATAGATACGAACCTTCAGAGAGGTCGGAAATGTCACTGGTGCCGTCTTGCATGGCGATATCTTCGCCGCTGCCGTTAGCTTGGGCTGGGTTGCTTTCTTCCTTGTCCTCCCCAGTGAGCCTGTTGATCTCCTCAATGCTAGATAAAGTCGCGTGAGCATGATGTGACAAAAGGAGCCTGAATTCATTACTATTGCTTCTTCTGGCGGTTGACTTCAATCTTTTCTTTCCGCAAGGCAGTCAATTGCTCTTCACATGATTCCATATGGACATGAATAGCTTTGCTAGAGATGGCAAGGTTGCACATAAAAGACAGAATTGCGATACGGTCTTCTGCCGGGAGAGAACAGTAGCGATCTCCGGGAGCGGCGGGAACTGACAAAGTATATCCAGTTGGCGTTGACACTCGAGAACTAGACCCATTGACTTCGTCATCGGTTTCCGGGGCAAACAGAAGCTTGGTGAGAATCTCCCGTATACGAGGGAAGTTGGTCAAGTTGGCATGCTATGGGCTCCCGGTTAGTTCATATTTTGCGCAACGAGTAAAAAGGCCCACGTCTTTCAGGCATCCGATAACAGCTTCCTCCCAGCCTTCACGGCCTTCAGAGAATCGCAAAGGAACTCTCTCCCAGTTATTGCCGACGTCAGCCATAGCTGCAACTAGTTGATCAACAGTGACGCCGTAGGGAGCCTCGTCAGGTTGATCCTTTTCCTCCATTTCTTCTTTTTGCTTCAAAAGAGAAAGCAGCGCGCTATGCCGTACAAAAGGTACGGTTCGAAGATTGTAAACCAAAGTTGAGTGGACTTCAGATAGAAGAGGGCAGGGAAGATCTGGGATGGAATGTCGGATGGCTTGCTCAAACTCATCCAATGTGAAGCTCGAAAGATGCAGGGGGTGGCTAAGAAGGGCATTAGAAGATGCACAAATCTATAGGCTGAACCCATACCCATAAACAACCAGGAAATTCCATGCCAACAGGAAAGACTCAAAGGCACCCGGTTTAGTATTGAAGGGAAGAACTGTCCGGTTAGCCAGCGGTCGCTGTACTTTGATCCCGGACTTCTTGTCTTTTTCAGAGATCTGAATGTCAAGGTCCTCAGTTGGATAACGGATAGGCTTCTTCTTCTTCTTTTCCGCAGCGAGCCGCTCTGCTTCCTCTTTAGCTAGCCTTTGCTTTTCAGCCTTTTCACGCGCATCGCGCTCCTTCCTTTCAGCTGTCGCAGCAGAGGCCTTGGCTGGATATGTCAAAGTCAGCGGGTGGTCTGCGCCTGCACAGTTGGGATGCAAACCTTTTTCTTCCTGGGCCGCGGTCATCTTCTTTTGCTTTTTAGCGGGTGGGCCCTCTTTCTCCTCCCAAATCTTCTTGCGTTTGTCAATTTCTCCCTTCCGCACATCTTCGACGTCTTTCCTGGTTTCTTCTGGCATTTGGGAAACAACACCATACCGCTGGGCAATGACTGGCTTGACGGTCCAAGGGGATGCCACTGCAGGGTCTCTGTCCACGCAGTCACGGATAAAGCGGCGAAGGATTGATTTGGAGAAGGCGAGACGGTCACGACTAACCAAATACTGTCAATTCCAACTTGAAACCAACGGAAAAGAGGAGGACGGACCTCATCATCGGACACTTGACCTCTATTAGACTTCCGACAAGTTTTCCGTCCTTCTGTGCCTCTTGAGCCTTAGTCTTCCCCTTCTCGTGACTCTTGTCCTTTTCGAGTTCGAGGAGATACACCCAGTAGTAGTAACCGGAAGGGTTGTCGCGTGCGTTGCATTCTTCTGCGGGTATTTTGAGGTCTCCTCCAACTGGGTGCAGCTCTTCAGAATCAAGACTGTTGGGGGCCATGTCTTTGTATGAATCTCGGACTTTGGAGTCGGAAAATTTGGGAGGATACACTCGGTCGATGCGGGCAAGATACCTGGGTAGACAGCGTTAACGAAGGACGAAAAGCAGCAGCGGGATGACGAACCTGATACCGGACAAGTCCACAATAATTTCTGGGCCAAGAGTCAATATCCAGTGCAGTGACGGGTTTAACACAACTCACTTTCCCCTTTGAAGTATCTGTCCTTGAAACGTTCGTAAACTGCTTCCACTAGGTGGTCTAAACGACCGACAACCTCTGCAAGTGGCGTAAGCAACAAGTCAAGTGGCAAGGTAACAGAACAACGCACGCCATTGAACGGCCTTCAAGACAGCGGCCTTCAAAGGCTCAGGGAAGCGGGAATGCAGAGTTCGTGCTTCCTGGCGCTCGCTCTCCAGGGCTTGAAAGTAGTCAAGACCACTCTTGCCTGTCACCTCACACTGAAACTGCTTTAGGCGGTAGAAGGACATTCGTGCTGCATACTCCCTGCATGGTGTTAGACCATCGATGATAGCTGGTGGAAAAGAAAGACAGCGCACTCATAGTTGTTGAATATCTCGCCAGTGACCTCGAGGAAGAAGACTTTGCGATCTGGGTCTGAGTCGACGGCATCTACAAGGTCTTGGGAGGGCTCTGTGAGGACAACGCGCTTACGTCGACATGTAGGCATGTTTTATAGGATGGAATGGGGGCGGCGACGAGGCCAAAGGGGACGAGGAGGGGGCGAGAAATGTTGTGGGGGATGGCGAGGTCGAGTGCAACGTGGGATGAAAGCGAAAATGGTGGTGGGAGCAAAGAGGGGGAGGGCTGATGGCGAAGCGGCAAAGAAAGGGACGCAGGTGGCTGGTCGGAGGGCGTCCATCCTGTAATCCCAATATTTCCGCCCTTTATTTTTATTTCCTTCCTCTCGTCCACGTCCGAGTCACCGATATATCATTGCTACCATACACACCCCGAATCTGAATTTCTCTTTCTTTGTCTGACTCCTGCTGATTGGAATCCAGCAATGGCCCCAGTCGTGCTTCGTGGTGTTCAAGGGCCGTGCCAGAGGTGACCCGATGTCGAGTCCGCCTGCCAAATCCGTCATTTCCGCTCAATTTTCGTTTTTTTGCCAGCAAATCTGCAGCTGGCCGACGGCCATGCTCCACCTTCACAATCTGCGAGTACGACAGCTATTATTATTATTCTCAAGGCTAGTGCAATACGTTCGAGTCTTTCAGGCCACTTGACAGCCCTCACGACTGGTCAAAATTCCTCGGCCTAGTTGGCACTGTCGCACGTGCAACAACATGTGATCGTGGCGTTGTCGTGGCGCGCCTCGTCGGACGAGCCGAGTAAATGCAATCGTATTGACCACCATCCAGAGACTACTGAAATTCCATGTTTTGTGATCCAAGTAGCCACCAACGACTCAGCTGTCCACTCGGCGCCGGCATCGGAACCGGACGCGGCTAATAACATTCAGGCGCGTGCAGAGTAGGAGATGATTGCTCCTTGATCCCAACGCCAGAGTCTTTCTGCCCCATCTCTCCATATAGAGCAAGTCAATATCTATTCGACCTTGCTGAACACCTCTACCGAACCTTCCCGCCGGCCTCTCAACGGACCGTGTTGGCTTCCAGTTCTTCCGAGGTTCATACGCTCACGAGTTAAATAATAAGAAGAATCTTTCGCTGCAGAACGAATCCCATTCCTTGACTTTGTCCCTTAATTCCGCTCACACATTGCGACCATGACTGACCAGCAGAAACTCAATGTTCTCATGTGTAAGGACTTCAATTGCGATTTGACCATGCCGGCTGACGTCTCCTAGGTGGAACTGTGCGCAACCTCTTCTGAAAGGTGTTACATGTGCTAACGAGGTGGAGATAGGGTGAATACACCACAGGCTGGACAGGCGCAGGAGCATCCAAGTCTGACAAAAAGGTCCTAATCATTGACTCTGTCGCACTAACATGTTGTTCACCTTGAATTCGTTTAGATTGGTGCAAGTACCTCTTTTCCTCGCCGTAAATTCTATCACATTAACGAATAATATAGGTTGTTGGTCTCACGCTCTTCGACTTGAGAAGATTAGGAAAGGTAAGACGGCCTTGGCCTCCATATTGCTTGGAATTAAACGACCCTCAGGTTGATCAACTCGGCATGGTTGGAGTCAACGGTGGCAAGTTTCCCGCCATCCGCCAGCATCTTGCCGACAATATTGGCGGAGTGTACAAGGATATGGACCTGAGGTGGGTCTACGTAGCTTGCTTTACCGATCTTGATTCGCTCAATCCTTCAACCAGTTTCGATGAATTCCCAAAGGGGGGCAAAGTCGATCCAGAAGCGTGTATGCCCATTCGCTTCTCCGTCGACGATACGTGCCTGTTAACACAAGGTATCAGACAAAGAGGCTATCGACAAGTTGAAGGCCGGAGACGCTGTCATCATCTTCACCCCAGATAGTGAGTTGACATCAAAACATTTCTAGGTTTGTATCACCAACGACTCTAGACACTCACTACGACATCGCGATCTACGCAATTGAACGCGGGATTCACGTTCTGGTTACAAAGCCTGCTGTGCAGAAACTGGAGCATCACAACGCTCTAATTGCGGCAGCCAGAAAGCATAACGTCGTATGCTTCGTCGAGCATCATAAACGGCAAGTGGGCTTGTCCGTTGTCATCCAAGGATCGTGGTTGACTTGACTTTGGGCAAAGGTATGATCCAGTATACAGCGACGCCAAAGCCCGAGCTGCGACCCTGGGCGAATTCAACTTTTTCAATGCATGGATGAGTCAACCCAAGAGTCAACTGGAGACTTTCAGAGCTTGGGCTGGAAAGGACTCGGATATCAGGTACAGATAGCGTTTGCATACTGTGATAAAGGCATTGCTCACCAAGGTGGAATACAGCTACTATCTTTCCTCTCACCATGTCGATATCTGCTGCTGGGTCCTGCAGGACATCGCCATTCCTACTCGCGTTGTCGCGAGTGCCGCAACTGGTATCGCCACCAGCGAACCATACAACTGTGTCCCCGAAACTGAGGACACCATTACTCTGTTGATCGACTTCCAGTCCATCAAGAGTCCCAAACACAAGGGCACGGCCATTTCGACGGCCAGCTGGACTGCACCCCTCAAAGCCGGTGTCCATACTGCTCAGCATTGGTACTACATGGCAGAAAAGGTTCCAGCAGATCTGTTCGCCTATGCGGCCCCGCAGCTAACAAGCGTGTGATATAGGGGGACATAACCATCGACCAAGCTCATCGTGGATACGACAGCACTTTTGATGAAACTGGCAAAGCGTGGTACAATCCGTTCTAGTAAGTCGGAAGTTGACTGTGGACGTCCGAGTCGTAGTCTTGTGTGTTCTGACTGTGATTGTTATTATGCAGCATGAAGTACTCACCATCTGCCTCGGGTCATTTTGACGGCCAGCGCGGTTATGGGTACATTTCAATCGAAAAGTTCATTGACGCCGCGAGAGAAACAAACGCTGGCCATGCAAAGCCTGAGGACTTTGACGCGCAGGGTTTGCCGACTCTGGCCAACACGGTATTGACCACAGCGATCCTCCATGCTGGTAGGATAAGTCTGGACGAAAAGAGGCCTGTGGGGATCAAGAAGGAAGGAGATAAATGGGTTTTGGAGTAAATGGAAGGGCCTTGTAATCTCGTCAAGTCGAAACGTCAATTCCAACGTTTTCGTAGTCTTTTGGTACCCTGCGCCCTGATTGAAACATGAGAACCGATTACTGCACTTTATATTACTTTCTGATGGGATTGGTCGGATGTTTGTCGTCAAGGGTCCTTGCAACAATATGGGCCATCGGTATGTGTGTGGAATTGTACACACGACGTGTCCGGTAGGAAACTCCCGCCGGGATTGCTCACAAGAGCAGAAGATCTGGTGGCAAGTCTGTTTGACGGGTAGCCCTTTACCTGTGTTGGCCCCGGGCCTGAAAACTTTATGTTTTCTGCGGCATAAATTAACAGGTCAGTGTCATAAGTTTCATACTCATCAACGGCCAGAGCCCGGGGAGATTGAGAGGGATCCCAAGTCTTGGACTGAGACGAACCCGTTGATCACCGTAAGATAAGTAGCTCGTAATATACCGTTTCTCGTTCACATCAAGCTCGTCACATTCGTAGAGCCATTTGGAGGTTGGAGCGGAGGCCATTGCGGAGGCCTTAAAGGCATTACTTGGTGGCGCTGTTGCATTGTAGTATCCGAGGACCGAGGGGTCCCTCACGAGATATCAAAATGGCTAATAAACCCAAGCAATCCACCGTGTTAACATGCATGGATGTGTAGGAATAAAAGATTGGCTCCATTCCAATATGTGAAGCACTGCCTAATGGAACACATAATTCAGGGGACCCAAGGCTCTTAGCCAGCGCGGCCCCGACAAACCTTTGGATTTCTCCCCTCAAGTCTGCACTTGCTGGTCCCCTGGAAGACATGTATGTGAATGACGATCGGTCGTTTTATATTTGCGTCATTCCTGCGTCGACAAAAGACGAATCAAAGGGCAGGGTGTGAAGAAATACACACGAGAGATACATTCCTGCAGAACTTCGGAGATTCCGTATCGTACAGGTGACCTTATCACGAAGGGGCTCGTTGGACAATGAAATCATTGGAATGTATCTTTTATTTCGAGCTACTTGACAACAGTGGTACTTCACAGACAGTTTACAGCAACGACAACAAGGACACATGACGAGATTAAATTAAAATCGGGGGAGGTTTATGTGCGAAACCAAGGTACAACGGAGTAAGGATAAGTCCAAGAATAAGTCGGAATTGCCAGCCTGGGGTCTGACTGGCGAGATGGGTCGGCACATTCAAAGGAGGGAAAAGTTTACGATAAGTTGAAGAATAAAATATACTTCGTACTAAGTTGTTCGGGAGATATCCCGGGCGAATGTGTGGATACGATGAGGGCGTTTGAACACACAGGGAAGTGGATGCAGATGGAAGATGCATAGTGACAAACGGAAGTGTCAAAAGGTGAGACGGAAAAAGGTATGGAACGACCACAGAAAGTATTCAAAAGGAGCGCGTAAGATTATGTCTCTATTGAGGTAGTGTTGGTGAGGGGATGGGGTGGTATGGGGAGGGAGTGTTCAGAGCAAACATAAATTTGTCCCTGTCGTCGGCCATCCTGTTGGGAATGGCAGCCTCCTGGTTTTGTGCATCCTCGTAACGTGTGCGCTCCTCCGATACATGAATGAGATGCTGATGATGAGAGTGAAAATTGCAAGGATAGTGATGATTGCATGGTGGATGATTGCGAGACTGAGAGAAGGAAATGCGAGAGGTCGATGAGACGTGTATTGGTATTACATTTTGTGATTGCTTGCGTTTTGAAAAGACAGAATGAAGATGCGTCGAAAATGAGATTGCCAGAGACATGGAAGAGTTCCTCTGTGTTATGAAACCATTGCCGTCCTCGGAGAGCAGATGTTGAGGTTGTGCAAGGCGGGCCGACTGTATGCGACAAAGTCATGGGGGAGGTACTGTTCTGGGACCTCCACATGAAGCTTGTTGATGACAGGTTCAAAAACTGTCGACGGCTTGTTCTCCTTGTCATCTGAAGAAAATCCGTTGGAGAACGGATCGCTGTGGTATAACGGCGGTGAAGAGGGTGTCGTCGGGGTCATTGGCATATCGTCAGACAAGTCCGAGATTGAGGTCGACGTAGTCGAGGGCGTGCTCATCGCGGAGACGGACGACCGTCTGGGGGTGACAGGGAGGGTGACGAATGACTCTTGACGGAATCGTCCGCCTTCGAGGTAGTACTGGACAACAAATGTTGCTGCCTTTGAATAAAAGGCATACGAGTACTTCTTCACGAGGGTTTCGGAAAGGTCGTTAACGTGCTTGGCGAGACGTTCATCCAAGTAACCGATAACTTCGAGACACTCATCAGTCTCTTCCCAGTACCGCCGAGGTTTGCCACAAAGGTATCTCGCCAATGTCAATGAAGCCAAGGCGATTGTCGACGGTGAGTACTTGACGAATTCCCGGTAGAAAAGGGTGATTTCCATCAAGAAACGAGCGACGTGCTGAACCTTGTTGTCTTCAGGTATGGAGGAGCAACACATAAGACGAAGCCAAGCTTCTGCAGTAGGATGGCCGAGAGTCCATTGGATAGTCGAGAGGACGTGCCCCTCCATCTGAATAAAGGCAGACTCCTCGTAGGTGTCTCGACAGATGTGGACGAGATCCTGAACGGTCGGTACCCGTTCCTTGGCGTCTTCAAACTTTGCAGCGATCCAGAGAGCGGCACAACCGACGAGTTGATAGTGTTTGATGTAAACCACCCGACGCGACACATATCGGTCGATGATGTTGAGTGTAAGGTAGAGTGTTTCTGGGCGAAGACGGAAGGTGAAATGAATCTCGACGAGAAAGTCGACGAGACAGGGCCGCATATGCCACCGAATCTCTGGTTGTTGGTCCATTGATTGTGTTGATGACATTGTGTTGCGCTGCGAACAGGGGTGTCAAAAATTGATCGTACAGATAAGAAAAAAAAAGGCCTCTCACCTCCATGTCATGCATATATCGACGAATTTCATCACGATACTCCTCCTCGAGATACACACCGTCACGACGCAGGGTGAGCATTTGAGAGGCTTTCTGCTGCCGCTGCTGGAGAGCAGAAGCCTTGGCAGCGCGTGGCGACACACGAGGAACGCCATTTGCAGGCAGCAGAGGAGATTTATGAGACTTTGTAATTCCATGAGGCGAAGGTCGCTTCTTGGGGTAAACGAGGTTGCGAGAATGGCGGTGTGAAGCAGTAGATGCGTCTTTCATGTCGAGAACTACGGTTGCAAGGATGTTTACAATTGATTCCACACTAGGCGGTGGCGAAGAAAAAACGTTAGACATAGGCCAACAACCGGAGAAAAAGAATAGTTGAGGCGGGAGAGACCAAGGTAGTGCATAGACGCATGAAAGAAGAGAACGTGACGACTCGATCACTGGCCCAGTTCCCAGCGCACAACGATGAAGAAAGGGCTTCTGCTTACCAAAAAGAGGCAGACTAGATTGCATTCACGATGGGCAGACGATAATGGCCACTGAAGGTACTGGCTTGAGGGCGGTCGACGTTGTACCACTCTAAAGAGAGGTGGCAAAAAGTGGGGAAAAAGTAGTCGTCAGCGTCGAGTGTCGTTAAGAAAGGAATAATAAGATGAAGAATAGAAGATCTTCGAGCGTGCTCGTCGCTGAGTGTGGCGGGCTCGACGACGATGACGACGGGGGAAAGAGGTCGCAAAGGGCCTTTGAATATAAAAAAGGGCGTGAGTGCCATCACCCAATCGGGGTTTTATGCATCTGCTCATCATGCCTAATTGGGGCTCGTACAAAAACATGCTGTGAGACCTTGTCACACATGCAACCGTCGTCCTCCACAATATGGCCGCAACAAAGCCTAGTATCCAGCACATTCTACTGATACTTTGTGTGCTCAAAACACCTCCTTTGACCAATGCACCTCCATTCTGACCTGCCAAATCAGGAGGGCACTGCCGCCACCGCCCGGCCCGGATGAGCGCGTTCCCACGACCCCACGTTTTTCGACGAGCTCGCATGGGCCATGACGTAGGTTATGAATGCTGCTCACCTTCAAGCTTCACGAACAACTGCGTTGCGAATTTGCTGCCTTGTTTTTCTGGATGGTGGTGAGCGACGGGTCCAGGGGGCAAGACAAAAAGTCTCTCACAGACAGGCGTGCAAGTTGCAGGGCTGATGGGGGGTTTGAGCGGTCTGTTCAGGTGTCAATGGTGAGGCATCCGATGCGGAGCAAGAGAACTTACTGCTGGTGGTGGCGAATTGTGCTGCTGGCAAGGAGATATAAGGAAAGAGAGAGAGAGAGAGATTAAGGATTGGATGTAGAGTGGTTGGATACGATATCGAAGAGACAAAAGAGACAGACAAAGGAATGACTAGGGGTGAGGAGCAAAATCTAGAGAACGGTCGCCACGTCGAACAGAACAAAGCGGTAGGCCTGTTAGTTCACTCGAAACGAATCGAGCGAAATCGACAAAGCAAAGGACAATAAGCAGCGGGGCTGTTATTGCACAAGGCGACGGTATGAGACAGAGGGAGGGGATGAATGAAAAGTTGAGTGTGCGGACAACAGACAACTTTTCAAGGACAAGGACTCGAGCGTGCAAGGCGTGTGCCGTGTATGTATAGATCCACGGTGAACTCGCTATAATTCGATCCACCACGTTCCCTGCCTGCAGGCAATCCTTGGCATCCTGACTAAGCATGCGACCCCGTTTAGCAGGACATGTGCTTTATCTTTGGCAGGAGGAACGTAAACTATCTATCTATCTCCCTCCAAATATCTATCTAGAGTCCACAGCTTTGCCCAAGCCGAACAGCATGAATCCTTTATTTCCTGTCCCAAACACTCGCAGATACCTTCTTTCTTCCAGGATATTTCAGCCAGTGAGTCCAAAATGCGCCGCCACAAGCACATCGATTACAGCGGAGAAACGAGATCTCCTGCATCGATATCCGCTTGCAACCAGGTACGGCTAGAATTCTTTCTGTCATGCGCAGAGAAGGCTGTTTTCTCGTCGGCACGAGTTACGGCTCGCTGACAGCGCTCAGTCCTTGAATTCCCTTCGGTGAAATCCCATCTTCTAGGGGCGGCTCCTGTGCGCGTCCAAGTCTTTTGCGACTTTAAAATACGCCTTCTCGTCTGGTTTCTCCTCCATCTCTCTCGCTTTTACCTGCCAGCTCCGAGCTCGATATCTGCCATTCTCATGAACGCCCATTGAGTGTCGACGCCCTCAGTCACGGTCGATTGATGCATGTACATCAAATACCCATGTCAAAGCAACTGCGAGCGTACCCGTCGGCGGAGCTTTTGGCTGCCACGAGCGTAACTATTCACGTAGAACCCTGCTGAGATTCAAAAAAGCCCCAAGAACATCCGATGCCTTGACCAACAGCTTCTTGTTCAGGTTTGGCCAGATAACTCACGTAACTTGGGAAGCAAGTTCCAAATTTTAGAACAGCCACAGTGACGCGAGTTTGGAAAGTAGACAAACTTTTAATTCACGCTTCATTATCAAGTCCTTAAAAATCGCAATACCCAATTCCAAGTCCTGAGAGGGATTATGCATGATAGAATGCAGGCCGATAAGATCTGATCGAAGGAAGTCATCAGCGGTATCTTCATTCCGGACCCACACGTATATTCGCAAGCGCTTCAGTGATCGTTCTCAGTGGGCCTCTCGGACGAGAGAGAACAAAAGAATCGGAAAGCATCCGGTGTACTCGCGACGAATCGTGGGTGGGTGCCACCGCAATGTCGTTGTCGCAAAGATATGAATCTTTGACAGCCAAGGCGGCTTCTAGAATTGGTGTCCTGGACCCTCATCGTGGCCCACTGTCGATAAATAGTCTTTCTGTGTCCGGCACGTACCAGCTTGCATGGGCTCAGTGGCCTACCAATCATCAGCTGTATTTCGTATTCCCGGTTGCTGTGGAAAATATCACAGACATCAGCTCGTTCTGACCGAGTCTCACCGCTCCCCCCTTTGGATTTTTCATTTCAATTTCGATGCTCCCAATGAGCCTCATTGCTGGGTCGGAGATGTCCCGGTCGCATCTATTCCATAAGGTTGTGTTTTCATGTAAGACGAAATGAATATTAAGTGCAACCAGCTGCGACAATTAACGACTGGTAATGTGAACTAGAAAGTTGTCTTCAGTATATACACGAGCAGCGGAAAGGAAAGGAGATGCTATATTTTTACAAGTGCCAAGGATTCAGTCCATTGCATCCCGACGCAATAAACAAGGCGCCGGCATGAGGCAAGGGAAGCGCCTGGGTCACAAAAAATCGCCTATTCAACGCGCGTGCCACCCATGAGGAGTGCCATCAGGTCCTGGGCCGGTTGGTTGTTGGAATGCTGGGTCGGGACATTGGAAGGGTGCATATGTGGTAGGAGATGGTGCGGAACCTGGCTTTGTTGAGGGCGCAAACCAAGCTGGGCGCCTTGCAGATGAGGCCCCGGTCGCTGCTGGACGCCGATCCCATTGTTTGGAATGCGCTGTCCGCCCAGCCCGATTCCTCCAACAACTCCTGGGTTAAAGTGTTGGTTCGTTAGACGAGGGTCGTTCTGGGCGATATTCAACGGTAGATGTGAGCCTCCTTGGTGCAAGTTGATTGGAGGCAACCCCGCTCGGAATTGTGCCGCATTATACTGAATATTATTGTTGTTAAAGTTGTTATATTGCTGTGGCACTTGGTTATTGTTGGATAGGCCAGGGAGTTGATTAACCCCAGGCAGACCAATGAACTGGGATGGGTCAGAATGAGGTGGTCGATTGCCAAGGTTTGCCAGGCCAGGCGGGAATCGTTGCGGGTTCTGTTGAAGAAGTTGATGCGGACCAGGAGGGACTACATTGGATCTAAATTGAGGCTGTTGCACTGGCATCGAGCGATGGGGTTGTTGGTTAAACAGCGGGTTCAAGGGCCCAGAGAACGATGGGTCGTTTCGATGGTGCAGTTGTTGTTGTTGTTGATGTTGCTGAGAGAGACGCTGCAGATGGAGAATGGCATCTTCGTCTGGGTATGGTTCGCGGACTCGGGGAGGAGGGAATGTTCGTAGACCAGGGACCATGTCGTTTGGAATAAAGCTTCGGTCATCGAGGCGGCTATCGTACAAGGACTCAACTCGGTTGACGTTCTGGTGATGGGGATGTTGGATCGTTTGAAGGTTAGGGTGCCCGTTAAAGCCTCCCGGACCTGGCTGCAAGCCTGTCAGGCCAACGCCAATGTTAGGGTTCTGTATATTATGATAGGCCTACAATCAGCTTTCATGCAAAGTCTTTTAGGAGCTAAACTTCGCACCTGAGAGTTGCTGAGCATCGCAAAGAGCTCGTCAACCGTGCGCCTTTCTTCCTGGTTGCTAGGCGGCGGCCCGTAGCTTCCTTGATCGAGTCTTGGTCCAGGAATAGGGGAAGAAGAAGCGAACCCGACAGGACTATGCGACTTTGCCGAAGAGGGACCATCCCTTGTCTTTCCATCGAAAAATTTGGCGAACCGGCTGCCTTTGGTAGCATTATATCCATTGGAATTGAGTTCGGCAAGTGCGCTGTCCGGAGTCACAGAAGTATACTGCGAGTTAGAAGGCCGATCTAGCTGCAAACGTTGCTGTGACTCAGGATGGTGCAACGAGCCATGGGAAACTTGCAGTTGGGCTGCTGCTGCTGCTGCCGCTGCCGCTTCTTCGAAGGGACTAAACCCTACACCACCACCTCTAGAAGGTTGATTCCGTGTTGGACCCGCTACTGAAAACACATTTGCATCTGAAGTGAGAACGCGAAAAAGTCCAGTAAAAGTGAAGTCAGTAAAAGCATTGAGATAGGATATATACCGTACCTTTCGGGGCTGGGGCCTGTAGAGTTGGGTTCTGGGTTTGAGGGGATGGTTTGGGACCGCGACCGAGGGCAAGAAGTCTTGAACCGGCAGGAGGTACAAAGTGTTCAGAGGGTGCGTTGCCATTCGCAGTGGTGCTGGGTAGATGCGGTGCGGTCTGAAGCAAACGGTTGTCCTGAGAGTAAGGCTGAGATACGTGGTTCGCATGTACCGTTTGAGACATGTGTACGTCGGGGCCCATCGCCCCTTTGTCTTGCTCCTGATGAGCGGAGGCTCCAGATGCTGCTGTTGGTAGAACAACTTGGGCGTGTTCGGCGACAGCTGTGCTGGGAAGGGCTGTAGAGAACCGTCATTAGCAACTTCAAGAATGTGCACCTGTTCGAACTCACAGCTGTCGGGGTGAATAGTGGTATGGGATGGCGTGTGGGAAGTGTCTTGTACGATGTCAGTCTCTCGCTTGTCCTTTTCTTTCTGCATCATGAGTCGGAACATTTGGATTTCATCCAGCTGTGTGGAGTTGATACTAGCTGATTGGACTTCCGACTTCCTGTCTTCGACTTCGCTATCTGCACCCTTGTCTTTATCTTTCTCTTGATTCTCCTTGTCTTTCATCCCCTTCTTCCACACTTGTATGCTGTCCAATTCGCCCTCTGTTGTTTTGCCACCGAGTATACCAGGTAACGGTTCACTTGGAACATAAGTGTCCATCCAGGCAGGTTCCTTCTCTTTCTCTCGCTCTCTACGCTCGTCTCTTTCTTTGGTTTCATCCTGCCCGGGTCGTCTTTCGCGGCCGTTGGGCCTCTTGTAGCGTCCGTCACGATCTTCAGCTGCCCACCGTCTGTCTCGTTCGTTAGAAGGCTCCCAGCTATCCCCAGCCTGTCTTTCTCGAGCACGACGAGCTGTCATGCGTTCGTCGCGTTTACCGTCGTCTCTCCAGTGACGCGCATCCTCGTCATCGTCCTTGTCACGATCGCGCCTCGAATCGTCTTTGTCTCTCGCTCTTGCATCTTCCCGATCCCTGCGAGTAGGTTCAGGACGAGAGCGGGAGGTATCGCGTGGTCGAGAACGCCCACTCTCTCGTTCGTCGCGATCTCTCCTGCTGGGCTCAGAGCCTGAAAAGGTGGTGTGTAAAAGAAGTAAACCCGATAGTAAGTGAAACTTACGTTCGTCCCGAGTAGAACGAGATGTATCGTTTCCACCTGTGAGGTAATTAGAAGATTGTTGTCGACTTATGGTGAGCTTCATACCTCGTCTCCAATCGTCACCGGACTCGGCAGCTTTGCGCTTAGCACCGTCTCGCGGCTCGTTCCGTCTGGATGATGCTGCTGTACCGGCTGTTTGCGCACTCCGGCCTGCAGTAGAGCTCGGATGTGCGCCATCTCTATCTTTGTTCCTAGAACCAGTCGATGCAATACCCATACGATCTCGGTCGTACTTATCGGAAAGCTGCGAACACAGACCGTCAAGACCAATTTTCACTGGGTAGTACCGAAAGAAGAAAAGACAAACATTTCGCAATCGCTCTTGCCCTTCCTTGTCTCTCGTATCTCGTTCCCGATCTTTGTCTCCGTCCCTGTCTCTCTCTTTGTCCCGTTCACGCAAGGATTGATGCTTAAAGTTGCCCATTTGTGACGGCTGTGTAACGGTTGTCCGAAAGGAAGTCCTGGCAGGGGTTTCTATGGACACATAATGAAAATGTCAACGCAGGTTTACTGAAGGAAACAATGGGTAATTACCACCGTCCTCGTAATCCCGTCGAAAGCTAAAGGGGATCAAAGTCAGAGGGGTTGGGGCACAAGTGGTTTCGTCACAATTTACCGCCTGTCTCTTGTTCCACTCGGTGTCGATGCGTCTGGGTCCTTTTTTGATAGACTCTGTTCGTTTTCGACTCTGTAACGAGGAGAAAAGATCAAATTGGGGTGCAGAAAGAAATGATGAAACCTACCCAAACCAGGTCTTCAAATCTGGCATATCTGCTGGTGGTTTGACCAGGGGCGAGTCGTGAAGACTCAGTAACTGTGCACGGGTGTATATCCTCGAAGTTGTCGACGATGCATTCCATGCTTGTGGCGATTTAACAAGGTTTGAGTCATTGGGGGAGGGGGAGGGATTTTCGATAGTCGCTGCTGCCAGAGAGGCAGCCAGGCCATCCACGTTTTTGTTCTCGGAACCGTCGTCGTGTGGCATGACTTGAAGTGGATGTAGAGGTCGTCGTTGTCGATGTTGTGGAGGAACTGGACGTTGAGTTTGGGTTGTGAATGCACCACCTGGCGCGGGCATTGAAATGGTTATCACAGCCGCTGATTTCATGTTGTCCTTGCCGCCGCGTTGTCACCAACTTGTCTCTGAAAATGCATCGCGTTGTTCTCGATTCAACCAAGCGGCTCACACTCAAGCATTTTATTTTGAACCAACAATTCCTCAATCTATACAGACACTCAATACGGGCTTCAAGAGGTCCGTCGTTTGTGCTAATCCTCAACCAGTGCCCACTGCTGCAACTATCTCCTACAGGCATCAAGGATCCCGTGACGAGGAAGGAAACGCTGGCCTGGATTCGCTCAGAAATCGAGCGCATTCCCCGTTTGCAAGATGCGGTGAGTATCTTCTCTGCAATAGCAATAGCGAGAATCTGATGACCGTAGGATTTGCTTGAGGAGCGCTTGAAGGTCTGCCGTAGAGAGCTTCGCCAGATTCTGCCGACTCTTCGGTAGATCCAAGTACAGCCATCTATTATGCCCAGTCTTGTTTAAGCCAGACCTTGCATTATGTGTGCGCTGGTCTACCCCTATACTCATTCTGCGCTGTTAAGAAGAACATGCTTGGATATCCGGTCCCATGACCTTGTCACAGGATCAAGGCGCTTATCCTCCGTGCGGAATCAGATAAAAGCTTTCAACCTTTTGAAATGGCACTTTACCTCTCTTGCTCGCCTTTCAGCAGTCCCTGACAGGCATAATGGAGATTTACATGAAGAACCTGAATTTCTACTCCGATAAAACACAGATTATCCAACACTTAGCTTCACATCTCCACGGCCCCGATTTCCTGGATCCCCTCGACTCCCCCTTCAATTTCCACGTCCAGTTAGGGAAGAACAAGCGAATGGGACTCTGGAAGCACGGTGGCTATGGATTTTTGACCCTTCCGGATGTGGAGTTATCAAACCGATTCCTCCAACTATATGGCGGCACGGGAAGTCTGAAAACCATACAACTTGGCGGGAAGGAAGTTTGGTTCGGCCCTAGCAAACAGACCAAACCCCGCACAGATGTTCTGCAAACAATACGACTTATTCCTTATCGAGATCCCGCCGTCATCGAGGAAGAAGAACGACGAGCGCATCAGCTGTCCGCAGAGCAAATTCCAATTGAAACTGTTCAATTTGGTTGGGAATGTCGTGATGGTGCGATTTCCATCGAGGCAGAAGACTCCCCCACCGATTGCATTATATGTTTCGATGAAGAGCGGCGCCAATTCAGAATCAAGTTTTCTGGAAGCGATGGGAAGAAATACATCATCGCAATTCGCATCTCATCTATCGAATCCATGTCTGGTCACAGATATCTCGATCAGCAAACAGTAGTCGTGTTTTCCCTATACGATCCCCCGGCTTACGAACTCGAACCTGGACACAGTTTAGAAGACCTTTTTTCGAGATTGCTGGACGACAAAACCCCTCTCCGTCGTTCGCTGTCATATTTGCCGACCATCCCCAATCACGAACGTGTTGCCCCGTTTGCATCCTTGGTGGTGAGGCTTGTGTTCAAGGACGGGCGAAGCGGGCTGGATCGTCTTCAACATTTAGGGAAAATTGCCAACGCCAGGGCCTTACGGGTCGGAGATGAATGGCCCATCGTCAGACGGGGGTTGTTCTCAGAGGAAGCCATGGAGGAATACGAGAATTGGACTCGCAAGCTCCCGTGGAGCGTGGCCTATCAGGTCGAAGCAATAGTCCGAAGCCGTGCCGCAGACGTCAAAGAGATGTTGGACATCCTCCCCGATATCGACAAGCTAGCAAGGGAAGGAAAAGAAACGACAGCTGCGATGCTAAGGACGTTCCGAACCAAAGTTACTGCGATGTTCCACAGTGACGAGGCTGATGACAAGTCAAATCAGTCCGTCAGAGACTGTTTTCGAATAACCCAGGACGAATACTCCAAAACCGCACATGACCTCCCTTTGATGCCAACAGATGGAAGCTTATGCCAATCGTTACATGTCGTCGTCACTCCTACGGCCGTTTTCTTAGAAGGCCCTTTTCCTGAACGTTCGAACAGGGTCATACGAGCGTACGACTCAAACCACCATGAATCCTTCCTTCGAGTCACCTTCACCGATGAAGGCAGGCTACAATACAGATCAAGCGACCGAGAAATCGATCATGGGGCCTTCATTCGAGAGCGGTTTGGGTCGTTACTTTTGCGAGGCTTGGTCATTGCGAAGCGGCAATTCAAATTTCTGGCATATTCACAATCTGCCCTCAAAGAACACTCCGTCTGGTAGGTATGCGATTACTCCTTTGCTTCTTGCAACTAATCGACTTGTCAGGTTCGTGAAGCCGTTTACCGATCCCAAGCATGGACTGGTCACTACCCAGTCAATTATTGCCAGTCTTGGGACATTCGATGGTTTGGTGTCGGATCCCAAGCTGATGAATTGCCCCGCCAGATATGCCGCCAGGTTATCGCAATCGTTTACGGCCACGGACGCATGTACCATTGACGTCGAGGAGATCCATCACGGTCACGACATCGAAGTTGTTGATGAAGCATCTGGATTAAAGTATTGCTTTACAGATGGTGTTGGGACATTATCTTCTGAACTTGCACAGAATATCTGGTTTCAACTCAAGCAGACAAAACGGAGAGCAAGGGCGCTCAGGGGTTATCCAGCCGCGTACCAGGTCAGGTTCATGGGATCGAAGGGGATGTTATCCGTGGATCCTCGGTTACAGGGCAACATCATCTGCCTTCGCCCTTCGATGATCAAATTTGAAGCCCCAAATTCTCAAGCCATCGAAATCGCCCGTTCTTTCGACAGGCCAACACAATACTTCCTCAACCGACCGCTGATCATGTTGATGGAAGGCCTGGGAGTTCCGTATTCCACATTCAAACACTTTCAAGATAAAGCGGAACATGAAACAAAACTAGCAGCAAGGTCCCTCCATTCGGCTGCAACTATGTTGGAAACCCACGGTCTTGGATCGGGTTTTAGGGTACCATCGTTGCTTCTCAGCTTGAACAAGCTCGGGATATCGGCTCTTCAAGAGGATGCCTTTTACACCAAGTCTATAGAATTCGCCATAAACCACATCTTGCGACAGCTCAAAAATCATGCCCGTATACCCATACCTGGGGCTTGGACATTGGTGGGTGTTGCCGATATTCATGGAATTCTGGAGCCAGACCAGATATTCGCATATGTGAAACCCATCAACGACAAGGGCATCTATCTGGAAGGGCCTATTTTAATCTCGCGCTCGCCCACCATACATCCCGGAGACATTCAAGTAGTCCATGCGATTGGTCGGCCTCCCCAAGGATCACTGCTTGAAAAGGAGCCGCTTGCAAATACTGTTGTTTTCAGTGTGCGTGGTATGTGACTTATCGTTTCAATATAGCATTATGTGATCAACTTCTTGTGCAAGGAAAACGACCACTACCCTCGTGTTTAGGAGGAGGAGATCTCGACGGGGATATATACAACTTAATCCCTCTGTCGGATCCAAAGCTTTCAGGCTTCCAGCCGAGCCAGGGGACTTTCCCGCCTTCCAATTATGCCCCTGCGCAACGCAAGGTTCTGAATCGCAAGAGTACGATGGATGATGTCGCAGAGTTTGTGATGGAATACATCCTATCAGACGTAAGTCGCAGTTATATCTACGTTCCCTGTCCTGTTCAGTGCATGACGTTACTTTCAGGTTCTCGGTATGGTCGCTATCAACTGGCTCATTATCGCAGACCAGAGCGAACAGGGCATACAAGATCCAGATTGTATCAAATTGGCCAATCTTCATAGCGATGCCGTGGATTACCCCAAGTCTGGCAACCCTGTTGCACGCACCACGATCCCCAAGTTGAAACACAACCTCAAACCCGACTGGAATGCACCTGAAACTGTTCAAAACTTGGATCCCTCAAAGTATTACAAGAGCAAACATGCTATCGGCAAACTTTTTAGGTCTATCACACTGCCAGTCGAACAAAACTCGATGCTTGGTGCCACCCGAGTGCAAAGTCGTCGACGAAGGCAAAGGGCCCGTGAACAAAAACAAGATGCGGACATATCCTCACTTGGCTTGGATCCACATTACCGTCGGATCGAACAACGGGTTCAAGAGTTCATCGCTACCGAGGAGCCCTTCAGTGATCGTCTTTTCGAGGATGGAGAGAATCTTTACGATCGATATGTGGGGGAATTGGAGCAAATTAGCTACAACCACGCAATTGCTCCTGGAAGGAACTCCTCTTTAACCGAGGAGGAAATCTTCATGGGCACCATTGGCCAGCAAACTTCTCAGCCGAGGAAACGGAAAGATATGATGTCGAAGCTCAGGGAAGCGACGGATAGCTTGGTGAAGGGGATTAGGGAGATTCTCGAGGGTGGAAGGCATGATACTGAAGAGGATTATCTCACACGCTCATGGTTCGCTTGGCTGGTTTCATTAGACAAGGGTTCTGAATTCGGCGCACAAAGTTTCGCGTGGCTTACACTTGGAGCAGTGTTTGAGGCTATCAAGCAGATCGAGGAGCGGGAAGATAAGGATAGGTTGGGACTATTCGCAGCTAGAACACGATGATGGATGGTGTCCACAAGTACTCGACATTTAGCGCTTGAATCAATACTAATAAGCTCTTTAAACGTCGAATCTACTGTGTGTGTTGTATCAGCACCATGGCAGAAGCCCAGACTCGCAATTAACCTGCTCATCTTCGTACTGGTAGCACGCACCAGAGCTCATACTCGCAGGTTTTCGATTAGTGTTGCCGCGACTCGGCTCGTCTGATTTCCCGACTCATGGCAGTAAAGTGACTCCTGCGTTCAACACCAATGATCAAGTAAAAATCCAACTTGTGCTGTACAAAATGAATGATAAGGAGTCGCTAATTGCATATTCTCGGTGCACGAAATCTTATTAGTTGAAATCCTATCAGTTACACAACTGAGCGACTCGAACGACTCGAGCTGATTGCTCCGAAAAACCGAGTCGATGGCCTCCATGCCGAGGATTGCTCTGTATAATCAGTATTACTCCATAATACATTGCTCAAACACATTTTAATCACTCAAGTATTACTTTGAAGTTGCAACACAGTGAGGGAAAGCAATGGGAGGGTAAATACTGGTTTATGATGGGATGGGACGACTCGAGTCGCGGCAACACTATTTTCGATACATTTCGCTTATATTTGACATGTACATATACATTATGGCGACAATTGGTGTTAGTCCCATTGTCTTGTCGAGGTGCTGAGGCATTTGAATAGGTGATAACGAGTCTCACCAACAGGCCACTCCTTCTCATCTTCTTCAGATTCGAAGAATGGCTTTACACCAACCTGAGCGATCGACGTGAACAAATCTTCCAGGATCCACGTTAAACGAGGACCTGTCAACTCGACGGCTGGTTCTGCGTTGATTTCAAGCAGCTTGACTGCAAAAGTATTCGATGCATCTTGTGGCTGATGCATAACCAAGAAATCCACGCCGTATAGTTCAAAGGCGTTGGGAATGGGCTATCGGAGGACACTTCAGCAGGCAAACAACGCATTGATAGGTTAGGGCTAACCTGGAAGTAGATAGGGTTCTCAAGCCCAGCCTTGAAAGTCTCGGCTAAAACATCGCCGATCTGGTGAGTTATGCTTGCAAGATCCTCTTCAGTAAACGTTTGCTCATCCTGGTCGCCGGATAGCACCTGGCAGCCGATTAATTCGTTTAGCAACCTAACTCCTTCTTCTCCCCGATGGGATTGCAAAGAAGTGTTTGTGAGATGGGGCTGCAGATTGATAGAAGGAGGTTCCTCCGGTTCGGTGATCTCCAACCTGGGCTTGCCATAGGGAACAGACGCGAATAGTGCCAAGATTCGGTCGTATACGTAGACTTTAAGAGCGCCAGTGGCCACGCAATACACCCTCAGATGGAACTGCGTAAAACAAGTTAAAGCGGCACGATGCGGGTAAAGATTGCAGCCGTACCTTGTGGCCTTGAAGGGAGGATGGTTTTGGGAAATCGTCGAGAGGGATTTCCCGAGGATCGAACAGCATTGGGTCTGGCAAGTATTCCTGAATGCCTGTGAGTAACAGAAATACTATAAGAAAAACGGACGCACTTGAATCACGAAGTGACGAAGCTGTGAGGTGACAACGGCAGTGTCGCTGGCATACTCCTCATCTGCGTCCTCGTCTTCCTCGAACTCCTCGAAGATCTGCTGCAAACGATCCTTGGAGTCGAAGAGCCGGATGCCCATGCCGCGATCAGCCATTCCGCTGGGCATGCGAATGAGACCATCGACAATATTGGTTTCAAAGGGGCTCTAGATTACTAACGGCTTGAGAATCCACCAAGTATCGTCGTTATCGAGACGATCTCCCAACTCCCAAAGCTCATCCGTCCACATTTCGTCCAATTCGTCGGCAAAGGAAATTTCCAACTCGAACGTGAGAGGGGCAGCATGTTTGAGGACTGAGTCGGGATTTTTTGTGCAATAAGAATGGATTATGCGCGATAAAAAATGTTTTCGTATGAGAGCCTTGCGAAAGATGTAACTTGATGCAAGGACGTCCTTTGGCCGTGTCAGAAGCAATTCATGGTTGATGCAGTCGTAGCTGGACCACTGCAAAAGAGGCGTGTCTGCGTCTGACTTGTCTAGATAACGAGTATCAAATGGCTTGAGGGCGTTGCGAACGAGCTTGTCGGTGAGAGGCGCATTTGGCCAATCGACGATGGCAGAAAAAGAGGAAGGCATGCGTGAGACCGGGCGTAATTCCAATTTGGCAGGTGATTTCTGCCAAAATTCAAATCATCAGGCTGGCGACGCCCTCCGTCTGGTCTTTTGGCCTCTACCCCGCAAAATGTCCAACAACTATATCTTCACATTCCAGCCCACCTTCACCCAGGGCTTGATTCTTGGACAGCTTTCCGTTCTCATTCTTTTGGGCACAATACTCAGATACCTCTTCCTTGACTCGTCACAGAACCCCTTCGAAACCACCTCTTATCACCCACAGTTCGAAAGGAATCTCAAGCAAGCCCCAGAAACACATTCCCAGTCGGACATAGACCTTACAGAGTCGCTTGACTGGTTCAATGTCCTCCTCCAACAGGTCTGTCCAATTCGTCTCGTGGCCGGTGCGCGTTCTGACTTCTCCCAGGTTGCCAACGTCTACAGGTCCAAGCTACGCGGGGACATGCCTGGAATAGACGGTGACGAGATTGCGAGGCAAAGAATAGAAGCATATGCCAATACGATTCGGCCCTCTGGGTTCCTTGTGCGTGCACAGCTGTACAAGCATGTCGGCCGTACTAACCTCCCGTAGGACCAAATCAAAGTACATTCTGTGGACTTGGGCGTATCTGCGCCGACACTTTTCCATGCACGAACACGGGAGCCAGATCCCAATAGTCCTGACGCACCCCAGGTATGTGCCAGCTCGCACGTTTAGTAGGCGTTCATGCGTTGACGCGGAGTCCTAGGAAATCGAATTCGACGCGATATATACGGATACACTATCCCTGTCACTGTCAACATCATATGTCTTCAACTACCCCACCCCTTCCTTTGCACGGTTGCCTATTTCCCTCACCATTTCCCTTTCGCAATTCAAGTCCTCGGTGAGTTTGACGCGACAGAGGGTTGCCGCCGGCACGTTCCCTAACTTGATCGACCCTGCAGATATCCCTTACACCACCGAGTCCCGCTTCACCAGCTCCGGTCCTGACATTCAGCATCTCACCTAATTTCGTACTCGACCTTACGACAACGTCGCTAATGGGCAGTCGAGCAAAACTTGCAAATATCCCAAAACTGCACGAGCTAATCCAGCATCAAGTGCGCAGAGTTCTCGGTGCCCGCGCGACATGGAAGGTTGTACTTCCAGGTCTCGCATCCGTCGCCGAAGTAAAACAGGAAATTCTGAGGACAGAAAAAGATGAACTGTAATTGCTTGCGTCACTAACATATTCACAGGGTAGTCCACAACCTAATGCCATACTTATATACCCTCATGTAGTTCACTAGAAACCACAAAGCATTTGTATTAATACACCGCCTGTATATTATATCAAATCCCCATGTCGTCGAGCCAGAGTTCTAGCGCGTTCAGCAGAGGTTGACCCTCTGTTTTGGATACGGTGATGATATCGACAGAAGAGCTTGGGTCTTTGCACAAGCGATTCTTGGCCTTCAGTTCAGTCACCCTCTCCTTTGTGTCAATGACAGCAATCGGAAACTTTGGTTCGTATGTGAATTCGTCGAAGGGTTCTCCCAGCTTTGTCCTCTCTAAATCAGCATTGGTATTTGGCGGGGAGATGAGAGCCATAGCCTTGGCAGGATATGATTCAATGTACTGTTGTGAGATGAGACATGACGCTGAACGCGCTACGATGACCGGCGGGAAGGGGCTTCCAGACAAACGGACAACAGAACGCAGTTCTTATCCCGGATTTATTCAGCTTACGGTCGCAGTTGAGTTCATGGACCCATTACCTTCAGAAAAGGCCTGTATCTTGTCCGACGGGGTGCGATGCTTAGCATCGGGGTGCGCTGTCAAGTCCACCTGTAGCGAAGTGAAACCTTTCTCAGCCAGCATGGACGACAGTGTTGCCATCCTAAAATTTGTTTAATCTACTCTCTAATCATGGTTTGCCATAAACGCACTCGGTCGTTGAACTTTGGTCCCATTCGCTCGCCGTCACAAAAACAAGTGGAGTTGGGGCCTCTCGGGGTGCTGAGCTTGGAGGAATGCGCACGAAGAGGGAGGACGAAACCAGGGTACGAATGGGAGTTGAAATACGGTTTTGAACAGGATAGAGCCTATATTTTCTCCAATAGTATCTGAACATCGTAAGCAGAACGAAGAAGACGTTGGCAGTAAAAGGTGTCGCACTTGACGATCACAACTGCAGCCCAAGTTGGGAACAAATAATCAACGCGTCTTGTTACCACTTGGCACAAACAAATTCTTGACTTGCCCTTGTACCACTACCATCCCCGTTCAAAATGGCAGCACAGTCTTCAAATATCCTTTTCGACGACATTTTCACTATCAGTGCCATCGACAAGGAGGGCAAAAAGTTCGATCGAGGTTCGACCACTTCCCAAATCACTTCAGCACCTTATTTATGAATCAGTTTCCCGCCTGTACGCGCATTCGAAGAACTATGATATGGATTTGACGCTGGACTATAACATCGAACTCTTTCCTTTGAAAGAGAACCAAAGCTTCGCCCTTGCTCTCGCTTCGTCACTAATGCGCGGAGGAACCAAAGGTGACACGGAAGAGGACGAGAAAGAGCATGAGGTTTGGAGGCCTGATAGCAAGCGAAGGGGTCTGGACGACGATTATGACTATGTTATGTACGGAAAGGTGAGTTTTATGGCATATTGACTCGACAAAATCCAGGTATTCAACCGGTTTCGAGGTCTATAAATACGACGGAGCCAGTGCTGCAGAAATTGTGTACGTTCTCCTCATTTCTGTCTGTGACTCTATTGATCTTCGGTCAGCACCGCATATGCATCCTTCGGGGGGTTGCTCATGTCCTTGACGGGTTCAAACCGCCACATCTCGAACGTCGTCCTTGGGGACCCCGTATTTATCCTCCTGCGACGGTGATACCTTGATCGGGACTCATTGTACATCAAAATTATCTGCTGTTCTTATGCTCTCATATACGTACGCCTCAGACCCCAGAGCTCGGACTTGAAACCCCAAGATCATTATATAGTGTAGGTCAAAGTATACATTAAAGGATTACATATAATAGATTGGCCATTCTCGACGCAAGCCACCTTTTAGATTCCTGTTCCCCGTTCAACCTGCTCTCAAATTCCTCAGCTGGTGTATCGCATCGGACATCTCGACATGTTTGGGTCCTTTAGGCGCCATTCCCATTCCCCAAAAGCGGCGACTAGTGATCTGGACATCAATCTCTGTCCCACCTGCTTGAGCTGGCTGGATCTCTACAACCGGTAATGGTTCTATTGGTGGGGACGTCGGGACGAGTATAGACGGCGAGAGCTCAACCTGGTTCACACCAAAGAACTTTGCGAGCTTTTGTACCCTTCTGCTTTGCCCCTCGGTTGGTGTGTCCAAATTTGGCGTTACAGGCTCCGGTTCTTCGATATCCTCGTCGTCGGTCAAATCATATGCAAGCCGAGCCAGGTCGGTCAACGAGGGCTTGGAAGGTCGCAACGAAGGAATGTACTGGGATGCATGAGAAGGGGTATAGAGAGGAGATTCAGGCTCGTCTTGTTCCTGAATCTCGGGCTCTCTGTCCCAACTTTCTGCAAGCATCATTTGCAGGTCTTGGGTTACTTCAGGCCCAAATATCTGATGAAAAGTCACTAAATGGACGCGGAGGTACAACAATGTTACCCAAGTACGCACCTTTGTGATTTTTCTGGCACGCTTAAGTTTGCGCTGCAGTACTCCGCCGCTTTCTAATAGGCGGGAAGGCTTTTCCCCATCCAAACCACGTTTCCGTACCCCTAGTGACCGGGCCCTGTTCAATTCAGCCTTTCCCTGGTTCTCATATTCGAAGAGATCTGAAAGTGGTCGCAAATCAAGACTCTTTGCACGCTGAGAATATGGTGTGCTCGGTACAGGTGGTGTTGCCGGTGCGTCCTCTGGCGCGAGGCTCAGCCGCGATGCTATAATTAGCTCCGCGGGTATTCTACTTTCCCCGAAATGTCGCATCAATTTCGACATGCTAGCCTTTCTCCGCTCCAGTTGCTCAGCTGTCAATGACGAGAATGTCAGAAACAGTCACAAAGGGAATGACAGGGCTGAGGACTAACGTGAAGAAAGGGTATTCCCCACGTTTCCGACGTTCGAGGCATCTGAGAAAGGTGGTCTGAGAGGGAGGTTGGGAGTGGATTGGATAGCGTCCACTCGTTTGCGACCGTGGCCAGATTCTGAGGATACGAGAGAAGATTTGCTGGCGAGGAAAGAAGGAGCAGAGTAGGGCAAAGGGGGGACGTCTTCCCCAGAGCCCCACTGGATGTTGTCATTTGAAGACGAGGCAGAGGTCGCTCGCCGGAGCTTGGATCGGCTCCTGCGTCCACTGATATTATGTGAACTGGATGCTAGTGCGGGGCCGTGGTTAGACCCTCGTCGTCCAAAGGGTTTCTGTGACTCGGATAGCGATCGTGAAAGAGTAGTTTTCCTATCGGGCAAGGCTTCTGGGATTCCCAAAAATCATTATATTAGCTTCTGATGAGTGCAATATTGATAATGATCTCCAACCTTGCCAATGGTAGCTTCCGCTCGGCTCCTTCGGGCGCGTGTTATAGTGGGGCATCGTCTATGAAGTCGATGTACGTCGAGCAAGGGAGAGGGCTGGTTGTGAAGGACAGGATGTTCAACGGATGTCATTGTCAACTGACAGCATTTTTATGGACACGGTGGTTTTATGGGATCACGTCTCTACGCCTATTATAGTCAATGACAGTGACTGAGAGTTGCATGGAGCTAAGCTAGTCCATTTAAAGCCAACATCCCTAGCAACGCGATAGGAATGCTTCTCCGGGCTTTTACTTTTAGCCAAGGGGATGCTCTTTCCGAACATCCCAAGTCCACCAGTCATATGCTACAAGTTCCAAGGTCCAATACTGTCCTGTAATAGCAATCCAAAAATTACCTTATGCCGTATGTATCTCTCCTTTCTCGTCCCCATACTTTGAGCGAGAGGGATGCCAACCGTAGTGATCCTCGCCAACCCCTCTCCGTCTGCAGTGTACATACGGTCTGTTGCCCGCTGGATCCATAACAACGACGTTTCGTTTCATTGGATGTTGTGCACCAGTGCATACCAATGCCGGCTTGCAGCGTCACAACACTTGGCATCCACCGATGGTCTCTGCCTGCTAAAAAGTGATTACAGCTCTTGCAAGCAACACCGTTGAAATGATGCTTCAACCAACCGTGAACCTGTGCCTTCGATGGCATCTGAGGCTTTCATTCAACTGTTCTCGACAAACCTGATTCTCAATTAACTTAAACAGGAACATATGAGAATTGTACATGGATCAGGATCATCAAGCGAACTTGAAAGTTCAGGTTTCAAGGACGTACTTTATACATCTCAAACGAATGTGACCCTGAATAAGTACAACATGTGTTTACTTCACAACACCCATTGTCGTATGCAATAGACCTTGTAGAGTCGGCAGGGTTTTTTTGAATGGTCTCCGGCCACCACGGCGACTTGACTCTAGTACTTGGGCTTCGGTTCGAAGCACACAAAGTAAACAGTCCAGCACCCGGCGATGATCCATGACGACAGTTCACCGTGCCTTGGAAAAGGTTCGTCCATGTGTTTGGAAAACCGCGACATGGCGCGCAGAAGCTATGTAGGAAGAATCAGTTGCTGTAGTGCGACCAAGGAAGCAAGGTCGTACGTGAGGCTTTGTCGAACTCAAGGTTCAGCATGATGCACTACAAGTCCTTGATGCCCTTCACAAAAGTCGTGATATCGCTGTCGCATCGTAGTACATCATTGTTCTGCGAGAACATGGATTCGAAGCTTGTCGCTGAGGCATCAGTCTGCATGGCCGTCAGTTGGATACACTGATGTAAAAGGTACAGATGCCTCACCTTGATATCACAAAACTCCAGGTTCTCCCATGCTTCATCTTCCTCGGCACGAATAAGCTGCAAGATTTCTCTCCTAGCAGCCGAAATCCCTGCGAATCCACCCTTGTCGTCCGACCTCTTCGCCGACACTTGCACTTCCCTTGCTTCACCTGCCGCTTTCTTTTCCTTTTTCTGTAGGACCGCAGGTGTAGGGTCGTCGGGATCAGGTGGAGGACCGTCGTCGGAATCCGAGTCGTAACCACTCCTACGATTTTTGCGAGACTGGGCATCAAGATATGTGAGGCTTGGCCTCATCTGATGAGTCTCGTTTATGGGCTGGATGTGCAGCTTCCCTATCACCCATGTTAACGTCGGTTAGAGATAATTAGGTAGTGGCATGACGTACCATCTCTAACGATACCAAGGACGTACACTCCCTGGTGATGTATTTCCTCGCTTCGAAGACGGATTTCGCTCAACCGCGGCTCCTCACCTTCCTTCAACTTGAGCTTTTGTTCTTGGTTCTTCTCCCGGTCGTCATCTACACGAAAAGCGCCAAACTCTTTCGCCTTATCAATGTTCCACACCTCAGGACGTGTGTCTACGGGAACATGGATCTCGTAGCGTTTGGTGTTAGGCTTGACGCGGCTGACGATGCGCTTGCCTGCCCGCTCAGCGGAAGGAGGAACCTGCAGCGGACGTGTCAAGAGAGGGAATTGGTGCAGTTGAAGGTTCGGCGAGAGAGAATCGGAGAAATGGATTGGCAGTGTACTGATGAGCTCGTCGTCCAGCGAGTCGTCGATATCCATCGAGAATAATTTCAGCTCTGAGATCTGAGGTCAAGTTTGAGGCAAACGAGGTTTGATTGAAATTCGCGCTCTGAGCTAATTATTTACACGTGATGATTACAGTTTACTGGACTCTGACTCTGGGGCGTCAAGGACTAAGTAGCATGGTATATGGTTGGTATCTTGTGTATTTATCTGTGTATCGTATCCAATGTCTCTCCTTATGGGCCAAAAATTAAAGTGATGGGGTAACCGGAACTTTCAAAACGGTCGAGGTTTCTCTGGTCGAATCTGTTGTTCTAAATTTGAGTTGGTGGAATACGCGCTGGCTGCAGACAACCGCCCTACGAGAACCTCGGGTTCAACAGCGCTCACATTCATAGAAAGATTACAGCTTACCATTGCGTCCTGTCGAATTCGACCTCCATGACACCGTCCTTTGAGGGGGTGCTGGCTCGAATTCGAATTCCTGGGTATACTGAGAGTCGTGCGTCACATTCCGGACCGATAGCAATAGAGGTGGGGGGTTGGCAGAAGGGGGTGCGACCGTGCCAAATTGCCACGAGAATCGTTCTTGATCCAACGGTCGCGTTTCAGAGTATGGGTCGTTTGGATCCCGCCGGTATCGTTCGTGTAAGCTTCTATTCCTCGAGGGGATAATCGAGGAGGTCCACTGTGTCGTATGTGTCCGTCGGCTCTGCCGCACTGAATGATTCGCCCCACGGATGACTCCGTTGCGAGATGCCGACTGCTGAATCCAAGCTTCCTTTTCATGACGGGCAACCACGCGTCCCAGGCTGTGAACAACTAGTAGAGAGATGAATGCCCCTGGAGACTCGAATACATCAAGCCTTGCTCGCCGAATAGATAGAAAGCTCACACACAGTTGAGTGTAATCCATACAGTGATACTCAAGCAAGTTTCAAGATGTACGCTGATTGCTACGAGGATCGCCACCAGCAAGCATGCAAAGGTTATGAAAGTAGTGTATAGCAACTAGAGATCCAGTCTTAATGGTTAATTAGGGCTCTCCTAAGAGATGGCAGTACGTACTTCATCGTTTAGAACTTGGTGGAACAGTTCCATTCGCGGGAAGAGGCGACTAAAGCGACTGATAGATGATAGCGCCGGAGAATTGCGTCCCTGTTGCTCGGCAGAGGCGAGATGTGGTTCCACACCACGCCTCACCGAGAGTGGATCTACGGCTGTGATATTTTGGGCCCTTGCTTCTTGAAAGGTTTGTGTATATGAACCGATCTTTTCCTCGTATCGAGTTGTCCCGTTGAAAAGTTGTGCAGTGGCTTGAGCCGCCCGGTTTAACATGGAGGTCACAGGCTTTAGTGGTCCTTTCTGGTTTCGAGCAGTGCTGTTATTGTTGTTGTTTCCGGGCACGTAATCCCACCAACCTCGCCTTTGCGAGTTCTGTTGGTCTTCGTCTTCCAAGCAAGGTATTTCCAGCTGAACGTCATCGGTGGAGAGTCGAAGAGAGACACGTCCCCGAGCCGCAGGGCTACTGCGAGATTTGTAGGATGCCCAGACAACTATGACAGTGTGAGGGACTTTTCGGAAAAGCTAATCATGAATAACTGACAGCATAGGCATACGAAAAGCGATTGAACCGCTTGCAAGCCGACAAAAAAACGCGTATATTGCAGATCCGTGACCTGCACACAGCTTCCTGTGTTCGGCGTAAATACGATGGATTTCACTATAAAAAAGGTTGGAACTTACCCGTCAGGCGACGGACACCACGGGTTGTAACTAAATCGGCAATAACAACCGCTGTTGTTGAAGCTTGCAGGAGGAAGAGGATTATAGGCAGTATGCGAGGATTTTCCAAGCATTTGTACGCCTTCACACCCAGAATGCCGGTGATCTAAAGTTCTTGAGTCAGATTGCCATGACACCTTATTATACCAAAAGGAACCTCACCAGGATGCCCAGCGATACCATCGCTCCCATGTACGATAACATGACGACACTGTTCAAATGAAAGGCATCGGTTAACCATATCCTTCCCAATTCAGAGCGCATATCGTACACTGTGCAGTTTATCCCTTCCACGAAATACGAGACGATGACCGGTACAAGGCTCACAGGAGCGAGGAGTTGGCTGGACAGCAAGAGATAAAAAAGCGTCTTTCTCTTGACTCTACCGCGACGAATGTAGCCCGCAGAAGCAAATATATTCCTGATAAAGACTGCTGCAAGGCTGCCCAAGAAAAGCAAGCTGAAGTTCGCGTTGAATAGATCTTCTTCAAATGGCGGAGACACCAGTGAGCCATCGGCCAGGGATCGGTACATTGGCTGAAATGTATGAATGGGCGTTGCCTTGTAAAAGACTTGATAGTTCTGAATGACGAGTTTTGTTGACAGTTCCACTACGACTTCAGAGTGCGTGCACGGCGAGTCAATGAGTTTGACCATTGGGCGAGCAGTTATTGATGCTGTCCTTGAACCTTGTTGGCTTGGGATGGAACTTGTTGGGAGGCGTGGTTGGACACCTGAAGTGCGACTAGGAAACAGAGATCCAGAGCTCATTGTCGAAAAGAGCGTAGGGTAAAAGGAGAGTGGATGTGGGATCCAGCCCAGAGCAGTTTATGGGTGGAAAGGATCTTCGGGGTCAGAACGAGTGGGGTAGCATGGGACATTTGTGCGCCCAGGTCATAAGAGAGAGGAAAAACCGAGGATCTCGAAACACGACGGTTGGTATGGCTTAAGGTTCCCGTAGCCATGAGCACAAACCAGAAAAGTATGTTTCCTGTCCTAGCAAAGATGAGAGACTTTAAGAAATGCGTGAGAAGGCCACTGTTGTATTGCGATAGAACCGGGCCTATGGTTCAATCAATAGAATTCTTATAGAAAACGGAATTCTTGCTTACAGAGATGACGATGCTTGCTAGAGTTAACTTGGAAATGCTGATGGAAACTGGTCGTGGTCGTGGTCGTGGTCATGGTTAGACTCGACAAGATGGCCTCAATGTCGGAACTTTCCAAGTTGGAGTGATCAACTTCGCAACCGCGTCCACGCCAGTTCAAAAATCTCAGCACCTCCCCACGATTCAACAAATCCCAAAAGCTTTCAGTAACCTAACCAAGTGGTTACCACTGGAATTTCGCTATAATGTCGGCAAAGGGACCCGTCATCATCATCACAGGAACTCCAGGAACAGGTAAAACTACCCATGCTCAGCTGCTCGCACTGGAATGTCCAGTACCTCTGCGCCACGTGAATATCGGCGATCTAGTGAAGGAAAAGGGCTTGTATGAGGAATTCGATTCGGAGTGGGAGAGCTACACCGTCGACGAAGACAAGGTTCGCTCCCTTCAATAGCATTGACAAATTCTAGGTACTGAATATCGTTCAGTTGCTTGACGAGCTTGAGCCCATTGTAGAAGAGGGAGGGGTAATACTGGACTGGCACACATGCGAAATTTTCCCTGAGCGATGGCCAGATCTTGTTGTTGTCCTCAGGTGTAACCACACAAAAATTTGGGATCGGCTAGAAAAACGGTGCGAAATACCATCCGCGAATGCAAATTCATGCTTATGACATCTCCTTTGCAGGGGATATCCAATTAAAAAGATCCAAGAGAACAACGAGGCAGAAATCATGCAGATCGTTCTGGAAGAGGCTCACTCATCCTACCCATCAGAGATCGTTATTGAATTGACCAGCGAATCAACGGAAGACATAGAAGCCAACGTTGCAAGGCTGGTGGAATGGGTCGGGCAGTGGAAAAATGACCATTAGGTCGGCGAGGGAACAATAGAAATGATTGCTTTATATTCCGTCAGACTGGGCTGGAAAGTATGTACATGGAAAACACTATCAATATGAAAAGTCCTTTTTGGAATGGTTAAGGCCAAAACGCGTATCAAAAACCCACTGCAGCTCTCATTATCAACAACAGGACAGCATAGAAACGCAGCGTCCGTCCAGATGATCTCTGGCTTGAGTTGATAGGGACAAATCCTGAAAGATCCTCCATTCGCATCGTTGCTGTGTTGGTTGATGCAGACCTGTAAGCGCTTGAGACGAAAGACCAGTATAACGACGTGGGAAGGACCTACGGTTCTGGAATATTGTCTTCGCCGACGTCAGTTGGTGACCCGCTCCCGACTATTACGGTCGTCATGCCAGAACGGTTATTGCCAGAAGGTGCGGTAGATGAAGAAGTCCGCTCTCCAGGATCGGTGAATGTAACTTGGGGCGAATTTCCTCCAGGTAGGAATGGGGGCTCTGGCGCAGGAACGTCTGCTTGCGGTTGGGCATCGAGAGTGTTCAACAACCCGTCACAATCATCAAGAGGTGCAGGGTTCGGATTTCTTATCGAAAGGACAACGGGAGTCACTGCAAACAAGTTTTGCCCATTGAGGCGTGACAACTCGTAGAATGTCATCTGTTGGGTGAGGGTCAGCCGATTTAACGGATAAGAAAGGCGATGGATCCAACATTGTAACGCCCTGCGGGCGTACAGGAAGGGATCTGCCAGTTCAAATGGCGGACAGTCCCGCTTTCGTCCGTCAAGAGCCGTGGACCAGTGGAGACGGTAACATTGGCGCCAGTTTGAGATGACACCAGAAAGATGTTGAGTTCTTCATACGCGGTAAGAAGTCCGGATTTGGGAATGAGAGCGTCGAATGGTATTCGACCATTACCAGACACCTAGAGAGTCCAATGAGCGCTGAAATAATGCGAAGCTGAAATAAACTGACCTCGATTGATATAGGCAGAATTCCCCCAGCTGTGTGCTCACTGAACCCACGTTAAGTTCATTTCTTTTGGGACTACTGCCGATTGGAGTTTAGCTTACGAGTTGGGAGCCGGTGCATTGATTATCGCCAGACCCCTGCTGAAGAGTTGGCCATTGACACGGGTTTGAGCTAGGACGAGAACGAAATAAAAGGATTGAAGAACGAAAACGCGAACCAGCGCTCCAGATATCATAAGGAATGTGTCGGCGAACGGGGTGGCATTGAAGGTGGATATTGAGTAAAACGGAGGGATTTATTTGCCTACAGACCATGGTTACAGTTGAGGTAATCTGTGTCACGGTCTTAGTAGAAAAGAGGCAAGAGTAGTCAGAGGAACCATACGGCAGAGAGGGCTGATGGGAGATATGAGGATGACGGTGGGAGCCTTTCGATCGTTCTGATCCTTCCATTGTTAACATATTTCCAAATCCATCTTCAATGCACTCACTCTATCTTGTATGGCATCATCCACAAACGCGCCGACGACCACGAAAAATGTCTCCGGCAACACCGCAAAGCCAAAGATCCCACTCTATGAGGCTGCCACCCAGTTTCGCAACTGGAGATTCTCTGTCGATGGTCTTGCTAAACTCCGGGCGTCTATGAATCAGGTCGCGGTCGATGCTATTCGCAAAAAGATAGAGGCAGACCAGGTTAGCTCCGCTTTCAGTGTCCCGATTCCAGACTGACAACCGTTGTTGATTCCTAGCCAGGCTCTTCTGAGACCGTATCGTTCCTGACACCGAACGAAGAGGTCTTGCTGGTCAAGCTCTACCTTACCAAGATCACACAACTATGCACAATGTTTCGGTTTCCAGAAGAGATAGAAGCGACTGCTACAAGCTACCTTAAACGTTTCTATCTCCGGAACACTGTCATGGATTGGCATCCAAAGAATGTGATGTATGTTTTGATTATGTCCCTCTCTGTCCTTCATTTAGCGGATTTCTAGGTTAACTGCACTGTTCCTTGCAACAAAGACGTGTAACTTCCCAATATCTTTGGAGACGTATACGAAGCATATCCCAAGGACACAACCATCGGATGTGCTGGACCTTGAATTTTTGGTTGCCCAAAGTCTATCCTTCGAGTTCACTGTGTGGCACGCACACCGAGCTTTATGGGGAATTTGGCTCGACGTACAGGTAATTCCTTGGACTTTACTATACATATGTCAGACTGTCTAACATGTACAACAGAGCCTTCCAGATGCGCCAGTCCAATTACAACCGGACCTTTACAACGCTGCACTGGGCCACGTCCGAGCATCGAGACTAACAGACGCCGAATTCATCTATACACCGTCACAGATTGCCTTGGCTGCATTTTCAATGGAAGTTCCAGAGATTGCTACACGTTGGGCTGAATCCAAAAATTCTGAAGAACACAAAATCAACTTGACACTATCTGAGGAGATCAAATCTTTGATCCTCGCTGATGGCAAGCCTCCGAATGTTGACGCTGTACGAGAGGCAGATAGACGGCTGAAGCTTTGCAAAAATCCGGAAAAAGTTCCGGGTAGCAAAGCCTTCCTCGCGAAAAAGGCCGAGGAGGAGAGGGAAGCAGCGGAGAAGAGAAACAAAAAAGCGGCACAAGTGCAACAGGCATTGAATGACGGTGATCCCTTCGGAAACGATGTCGATAAACCTCGGAATGGGCTGGTGGATTATGACGATGACGATGATGATTAAAAAAAGATATATTGTACAGCCATTGATACAACCGGTACCTATGTTAGATAGTTGTTTCCTGGGTATAATTACAATTGTTACAGAAAAGAGTGGAATCTCGATTCTATGTTGTTTTGCAGGAAGGTCTATGTCGGCTCCTTTTTGACCTCTAAGGACCATAGTCCGAGGACGGTTCTAGAGGCTTCGAAAGAGCCTGGAGATATTAGGATCAAGGGGTTCAGGAAGGAAACGGATGTCATTGACTGATCCAGGATAGTAATGTACAATTCAAAAACCTATTGACGCGGCGTCAGCATTGTGGAATTTGAAAAAAGGGGAGGATGCTTACAGCAGTCACAATCAAACGGACACAGCGGAGTGTCTGGGGCGACAGAAACGTGAAAAGTAGAAAAAAATGTGCTGCAGTAGGCTTACCACCTCCTTCATGGGATATACCGAGTTCGTCCTCTTTGTAGACGGACCAACCCTCTTCAGTTGTTCGGCCTGGACGATCGTGAGTAAATGTTGTGA
Source organism: Coprinopsis marcescibilis (assembly GCA_004369085.1). NCBI lineage: Eukaryota > Fungi > Basidiomycota > Agaricomycetes > Agaricales > Psathyrellaceae > Coprinopsis > Coprinopsis marcescibilis. The sequence continues at coordinate 607,806 of ML210146.1, read as the reverse complement.
ATCAAGATATGATAAAGACTCACGGCTTCCAGTACCACGGGAATCCACAAACCTATCCTCTTCCTCCTTGGCTTTGGGTTTCGACTCCTTGACCTTGGGTTCATTTTTTGATTTGGAATCAGACTTATGCCGCTTCGCACTGGGGAATTGCGACGAAGGATCCACGATTGTCTCTGGAATAGGTCGTTTTTTGGGTGGTGATGGAACTGGTTCTTCAGGTTTCTGCTCCGCATCCGATGCCGGTTTCTTCTTCCTCTTCTTCTTTGAAGGCTTGGACTGTTCGGTGTCCTTCACCTTAGGTACACTGGGATTAGTAGATGGCCTTGCTTTGGCCTTGGAGGCAAAGATATCGTCGATTTCGGACATGAAAAATAGTAATGGCCGGGAACAAAGCGCGTAGGTAAAAAAAAAAACGCGTGTGACAGCTGTGACATGACTGCACGTGATTTTGGTACGTTTATCGGTTGAGCGCGGAATCCGAAAGGGTGCAAGGAAAAATAGAAGGGCCAGCATATGCATTCAGAAATTAATGTAGGAGTATATGTGAAAGATACGTTGAGACCCCAGTGTTTTGAGAGTGTTCTGAAAGGAAGCAAGGCAAACTGAGATCTTGAATTGAGTCCGATTGGTTGATTTGGTCAGCGCGAGCGAGTCAGAACGCCATTCAACTCGCAACCACGTTGGAAGAAATTCAGGCCGGGCTTCGCAACTATGCTGTAGGTCTCATTTTGGCTCCCGTGTTTTGAATGTTTATTAAATAGGATACAGACCCCAAAATGGTCAGCAAAGAGCGCCACAGCAGCAACAAGCAGGCCCGGGCTTTGGGGGGTTCATGGGACAAGGGAGCCAAAGTTTTGAGGGACAATATTTTGGAAATCTGGACGCCTCGCAGGCTGCCAAGCAGATGGCTGCTTTAAATGCAGCTAAGCAGGCAAGAATGGCAGCAAATCCTCGAGCATCCTCCGCAGGCCTTGCATCCGCTGGCGGAACAAGTTCGGGCTCATACTTCGGAGGAATTAACAACTTTCCACCTCAAAACCCTGACCTTTTAAGCTCGGGCGGAGGTCCACATGCTAGACTTCAAATACCGAACAATCATGCCACCTCCAGCTTGCCTATCAACCAGTCCTTGCTTGACCCATCAATGTCACATCATCCCAATTCTCGTTCTGCCCAGCAGCAACGCCAACAGGGCTTTCTACTGGGACTTCACAATCTCATGGTCAAGCTTGGCCAACCACTGCCACCAGCGTTGACAGGAATTCCCGCACCCAACTACAACCCCTCCACTTCGCCATGGTCACACATCGAGCCCGGCTCCGAAGTTGGCTCTCTCAAGCTTGCTGGCAAAGACGTCAACTTGTTCAGGTTGTGGAGCGCTGTTTTTCAGTCAGGCGGTGGCCAGGTTGTGCGTGCCCTTTCGTTTCTATCGTTCGCCGTCGTGTGCTTATCATCATCAACAGCTTTCCGCCAATAATGGATGGCCTAGCCTCCTGCCCCATTTCGATCTCCCCGAAGAGTTTCCATCGGTGCAAGCGAACGGCTCGAGTTCAGTGGCAACAATGCTGCATCAGATTTACATGTCCGTGTTATATCAGTTCGAAGACTCGTACAGGAAGAATATGCAGGAGAATCAACGGAAAGCCAATGTCGCAAACCGCCCAGGGAATATGATGCCAAACGCGCCGATGTCAGGTGGCCAGCCTATACCACAGCAAGTAAATCCCGCCAACCCTGCACAAATGCAACGGCCTATGAGCCAGGTGCCCCAAGCATCTCCGGTCCCAAACGGGATGCCTCGATATCCTTCAATGCCACCGCAACCTAGTCGCCCGCCGTCAGGAGTAATGCCAGGTGGTGACCCGACATTACAAGCAACACAGACCCCAGATCTGAATCTTTTGGATCAGGATGGTCAGGGAATCAAAAGGAAATTCGATACGACCGATCTGGAGAGTAAAAGGGCCCGTCCGCGCACAGGTGAGCGCTTAAACCCAATATTTCGTGCAGCTATTTTTAATGAGGAAAACAGACCTTCAGACGGGCAACCCTGTACGTTTCGCTCAACCTTTTGCTCTGACCGCTTTCTCACCCGTTTTTGAAGATGGTCATGCCCCCAAAGGAGCAAAATCCGTCTGAACTACCATCACAACTTCCTCAAGCTGCAGCTTCAACACCTCCTCGCCCTCGGCAGCAACCCTCTCGCCGGAAAATTGAATATGTCCCTCTGGCCCGCGAGGTTGACACCTACGGCGGCAGGGATCTCCGAATAATCGAGACCGAGCTTAACCATGGGTCGCAGCGAAGGCCCCTCCGTGAACTCAACGACTGGGGAACCGTTGACATCGAATGTCTCACCATGTCGATACGTTCCCGACTAGGACCGGAATTATCATACGCACTCACAACCTTTGCCTTGCTCTCCACAATGAGAGGGCAAACTCCGGGCTCAGGCTTCCCAATATTCCAATGCGTCGACCTTTTGGAAGAAGCGTTGGACCTTGTGGAGGATACAGCGTTTGAAGGCCCAGAGACCACCACGGCGACCAACGACACTTCAGGCATTGTGACGAACCACCAGTTGGTTACTCTCATCCTTGACACGCAGAGTCATCCATTTGCTAGTCTCGAAGACCGTCAGGGATTTAAAGCTCCCGAAGATGGCCTACAACAGCGACCAGCCCACTACATCTTGGCAGTTCTTAACGTTGTCCGCAATTTATCCACCGTCCCAGACAACGTCGAATTCCTGGCCAAGCACGTGCGTTTGTTGGATATCTTCCTGCGCTTGTGCGCAGTGGTTCAGGAAAATGGCACTGTGAAGCCAGCGTCACCTGCCCTTTCCCTCAATGATCTTGTTTTGATCCGCAAGGATGTACTGTATACCCTCTCAACTCTCGCCGGATTAACGACACTCGCGGCAAGTAACTCCCCGAAGATGTCCATCCGAATTACAAAGCGCATCTTCGACCTCGTTGCATCGTACCTCGTCGATCCCACAGAAGCCGTTCAACCGTCGGGCACAGTGCAACAAGCGGGTATGCCAGTAAACAGCCACACCCGTCCCCCAACATTGGCCGACGTCGCATTGGAAACTTTCAACAGGTTCTCTCAGCCTGACCATAATCGCAAGTTGCTGGTGCAAGCAGTTTCCCATCCGCGACTGTGGGGCTTGTTTGAAGCACTGGTTCATCGACTTCCAATATCCGACGCTGATTTCCAGCTGATCGCCCGGGAGCCATGGCTATCTTACGTCGAGAAGACGATTATGGCGATTTATTCCCTCTCTTTCATGGCCCCTCCCGACCTCAAGCAAAAGATGCGAAATGACAGAGTGCTGGGGTTCAAATCCGTCATGGCAAGGCTCCTCCATAAATTCCTCGTCAATAACACGCACGACGGCAGGATGTTTTTCATGGTCTGTTCCAGGCGCATTACAGAGACCCTGAAAGTTCTGGACGACGCGTTGGATCCGTTCGAAAACCCAGTGGACTCTGCGGTTCCGGCGCTTTCGTTTGGAATGGGATTCGCGGATGCGACAGACTCGGGTTTGGAGAAGGGAACAGGACTTCTTGGCGCTCATCGGGATTCGACTTGGGAGATGCTAATGTTGCGGGAGGTCCAAGGTGACGAAATTATGTTCAACGAACTGGAAAGTCTGGTTCGTGTTGAATGCCAATAGGATTGAAAGCAGCGTCGAACAATTATAGTCTTCCTTTTGATTAGTATGCTGAATCTGCTGTATGCTCTGTGTATGATATTCCTTCCTACTTATGTGTGCATTGTACATCTACATATACCTTTGTGTCCCGGAAATTACTATTCGCTTTCCGCTTGCCATTGATGTGCCTTGTAACCAACAACTATTAGTTAACTACACGTGACGGATGGGGAAGGGGCAATGCTGTTGCTTTTGAAACCAATACATAATCCATATAAATCCACCAATGGCTTTGTCAAAGTCTAACGCCTCTCTCTTCCTCGATCCATGGCTGATCTCTTGCCTCCTCCCTCGTACTCTCAGCAGGATCCCATATCCTCCACGCCGGGGCCTGCTGCCAATGGGAACCCATACTCGGACCCTCAGATCATTCTCGTCCCGACAGTCGATGCTGTTAACTTCCAAAAGGGATACTTGGGAGCCGACGGGGAGCGTGCTACGATCGAAGGAGACATCCAGGTCAAAGGAATAGACCCAAAGCGGTGGTCTCGCCTGTACGTTGTAGCCATGGTTCGCCTCCTCATCCGCAGCTCACATTGCATTACCCAGAACTGTATCTCTCCGCACATTCGAGAATGCTTATCAACACGAGATAGAGCTTGGATTCACCGAAATTGAATTATACTCAAGATACGCAGGTTCGACCCAGGGAACCAACTCATTCCCCTCGACATTTCCGTTCTCTCTCCCACTGATGCCCGACACGCCGCAATCCATTCAGACGCCCCACTCAGTACTGGCCCACACCTTGATGGCGAGTCTGCACCCGCAGAATACATCCGAGCTCCCTCTTTCGAAATCACTTACGGTCCACACTCGAAGATACACATCTTCGTCTTCCACTATACCACCGTCACCCGAGACCTATGTGTTAAACGAGCCGACCAAAGTCGAAGTACAGGTGCCAAGAACTAGTTTCACCACCGGAGAAGATATCCCGCTGTACATTACGGTCCCACCGCCCAGTCGCGAAACGGTAGTAGACAGGGGAATCAGAATCCGTAACATTCGAGCTGAGCTTATACGCGTAATCAAAGTCAAGCGCGAGCTTGACGCAGATTCAGAGAGCGACTTGGACCAGGAAGACTCGCAGACCACACCCACACAAGTTGAAGATTCTCCCCACTATGACCGGCATTCAAAGGATACCAACGAAGCCTCTTCGTCCTCAAAAGCGCCGCTTTCTCCCTTGTTTCTTGGCACTTCCCACCGGACAGTAATCGCAAGGTCGGGCGCTTCTTGTCGATTTCATACCTCGAGGGCCATCCAGCTGCGCTTCATCCTCCACCAGACTTTGGGAAATGCCACTCCCTCAGAATCTCGTGTGAGCTTATCTGTAGCAGAGTTTGGCCGGCTCGAGAGTGATGCTGAGAGCGCATTGATAACTCAAGTCACTCTCTTACACACAGTTACATTTCACATCAAGATATATGTATCCTTCGTGGATACGACTTCGCGAAGCGAACGCATCTCAACAATTGTACTGCCCATTACAATCCTTCCGCCTCCAGCGCCACTTCCTCAAATCCCCCGAGCGCTCGATGAAGCTTACTCGAAGAAGCACGATCGGCCACCTGCTCGAACAAACCGAGAAGACGACAATTCAGTCCCCCATTACTTCGAGAACGAACCTGGACCAAGCATGCTCTCTGGGGCACCGCCCCCATTCGATGATCGCGAAGCCCCTCCTCCCTTCTTCGCCACTGAGCAGGAGGCATCGAGCTCGTCTCGTCTTCCTACCTTCCAAGAGTCTGAAAATGAAATCATTCTTCCCGATCCCGAAGAGAACGCAAATCGATTGCCTCCAATTGCTCCAATAATTGCCGGAGAGGGAATCTTATTTGGGTTCCCCATTTCAAGGCAATTCGATGGTCATGCCGAAGACATGCAACGCTCATCAACGCCTCCGCCCACTCTCGAGATGGCAAGTCAAGACACGGACTTGACGTCGTTGGCCGACCTTCATGACTCAGGACATGCGGCAATTGAAGCAATCAGCCTTGCTCTGGAGCCAAGCAGCGAGACACTAGACCGAGAACTTCACGAACCGCCGCCTCCTCCACCTGCCATGGACGACCCTTCCGATCCCCCTCCGTCGATCGACTCAGCATTCCGAACACCAGAAAACATGGGACAAAGACCGGCGACGCCACCCTTGCCTCCTTATCTTGTGCCGGAACATCACCATGATCACCATGAAGAACACGTTAACAGACCGCCTCCTTATATGGATTGAAGTTGAACATCACATGCCCGTATCCAACCTCTAGCATAATGTATTGAGACAAGTAATTATAATAAAAAGTACAGTGCGGCAGGGTAACGCCTTGATGTAAAAAGGCGAACAGCGGGAGAGAGATAGGCAGTCGCAGAGGTCCAGGGAGCCAAGAAAGGTCATAATTCGTGAATGTTGTAACCAAGAACTCTGGCATCGGTGTCTTCCAGCGCGTCAAGGAACTTAACAGTTGCAAGCGTCTTTGGGTTTAGCTGCGCCCTGATCCAAGTTGAGATTCTGGGCTTGCGACCCCTCCGCACGGTTGCCGGCGAGACCTGGTCTGCCAGAGTTGCCTCTCGAAGAGGCCAAAATGTGTTCAATGGGAATCTTCTTGGCTGAGGTGGTGACATGAGCGCTCCACATGTATATAGGTCGGAACATGGATAGATAACGCACCAATTTCGGTGAAGATTTCTGAGATACCCTCTCCGGTCTTTGCGCTGGTTTCGAAAAAGAGGAGACCGGCTTCCTGGGCGTATGCTTGGGCCTCTTCTCTTGGAACTTGGCGTAGGTTGTCTTCAGAGGGGGAGGCTGGGGCTTCACCGGGGGTAGCTGTTGCGTCGTCTGCTTCGTCCTCGGATTCTGATGAGCCACCTGCTCCTGAAGAAGACGATGAGGCTTGAACGAGGTCGACTTTGTTCCCTGCAAGTGCGATGACGATGTTGGGGTTCGCCTGGCGTTGCAGTTCCTTGACCCAGGACTTGGCCTTCTCCAGACTGCTCGCCTTGGTTACATCATAGACCACGACGGCGGCTTGAGCATTGCGATAGTACATAGGCTAAACGAGCGCACGGAAAGGTTAGGTAAGGAAAGCAGCAGGCGCTGCGGCACAAACAGGGACTTACTGCGAGTGAGTGGAACCGCTCTTGACCAGCAGTATCCCAAATCTCGTATCTCAGCACACGGTCGTCCAGCCGACATTTCTGAGTCAAGAATGCTGCCCCGATTGTTGGTTCTTTGTTGGGTTGGAATTCATTGTTGACCTAGTAACGCAAGTTGTTTTGAGTGGGATGGAAGAGATTGATGATTAGGCATTTTCAACATACGAATCTCAGGACAACCGAGGACTTTCCGACAGCAGCTTCCCCTGTGGATGACAGTAGTTCAGTTGGAGTTTTCGAAACGGCTAAGCGCAGGCGGAACATTTGCAGTTTGGTTCCGGAGGCGGAGGAGAACCAACTCCACGACAAGAAACCCATGCGGTGAGGAGAAGAGATAACTTACCGAGCAGAACGAGTTTCACTTGAACAGATTTGTCTGCTGAGCCTGAGCCTGATTCTGCCATTTGTATGGAATGAAGAATGAAGGAGATGGAGAGGTCGTTGTGACTGTGGCAGTGGGAGGAACAACGCTGTGTTTGCTGTTTGTACCCTATTTGCCATCATTGCAAGTAGCCGAACCTCTGATGTCCTCATGGCAAGTTGGTCCTCATGCATTCATGACTGGACTACACAGGTACATAGTTCTATATCTGCGGCACAGCGGCCTCATACAGCGGTCGCAGGTCATCGCAGGTCACAAACACTCCGTTGTCTATTTCCACACTCGTCGCATCCTTGAACACATCCGGGCAGGAGAAGGGTATCTTCGGAGGGGGGGCCGTGGGTGGAGAATCAGGCTGACCATCCTCTCCTTCTGATAGAGATCTTGCCAATTTGCCTGAAGAGGATCGTTCGGAAAAGGCTGCCGGCTGATCATAAAACCAGAATGGCTTTGACTGGTAGTTGACCATGTTCTTCCTTAGAAAGGAAGCGTATTTACCGTTTGGGTCGCCGTAGGCCGCAGCTACGGCCGCAACATGAGGAATAAGGTCGACTACCTCTTCTCCCTGAGGGTCACAGGCCATGGCATAATCCAAGGCTGTTTGTATCGTTGCCCCGTACTTCGAACGGGTGTTCCAAAAGTTCACACCTAGAAAGTCTCCCAACTTTGCGTTCGCCTTTAGATTCGTCAGTAAAAATCAAGGGGACTCTGTTGAATCTAGCCCACAATCAAAGCTTCCAAGTTAAAGCAGCGATAATGGTATGGACGCGACCTTATCGCTTCAAACGGCTGTTCTCCAGAGGCAGCGATTTGATCTCCAAACTGCTTTTTGAAGAATTGTGTCAAAATAGCCTTTGCTTCCTCGCTTGAGCCTTGGTATAGCTTTGCTGCTGCTAGTTGTGTGACATAAAAGGTCGCATGATTGCTGTGTGAAACAACTGAGTTGCAATGCACTTGGATACACCGCGTCGAACGTACTTGGGCCTTGTAGCTGACATCTTTCCTATATCGCTTTGCGTGAGCCACTGGGTATAGCGGGATACCCACGATCGCATAGATTGGTCCTTTGCCGTAGTCCATTCGGGAATGCCCAAGGATTTCAATACCATAAGCCCATTTACCACCTTCCCAAGGCCTCGAAGGTCAAGAATACCGGTAAAAGTGCCGCTTGAGCCTTCGGGACCAGGACCGCGTACTATTTGTCCGAAATTCATATTCGGATTCATTGCTGTTGAAGGTGATAAAAAGAATGTATCGATGGCATTGACCACCCCGCGAGCATGCTTGGAACTTTTGTTGGCAGCAACTGAGATAGAGCCATAAAGGACGTATTGCGAGATTGCATTGATCGCCCCAGGTCCGTTGAGCTTTCGAACGTCAGGATTAATTTGCCCATCCCGGCCAACGTAAGAACATCTAGTCCACGCTGAATGCATGTCAAGCTAGCGCTCTAGGGAGACGAGGTTGTACGCACTCGCGCTTGGTGCCATGCTTGTCGTCGGAGAAGGAGTGCATGTTGTTTTTGTGGTCTTTGCCGCGGCTTGGGCAGGCGCATGGGTCGTAGCAGTCCTTGAGACAGTAGTACGACCGCCGCCTAAGAGGTCGCTTGCAACAGGTAACTGTGTGGGCAAAGGTGCTGGGAGGGAAACGGCAGAGAGCGGATCAGAAGGCAGCAAGATGGGTACAAGTTCACTCGCAGTTCCCAAAGGGCGTTCAATAAGCAACGGTCGAATTCCGACGTCGTGTCGCTGTTTTAGCTTCATTATTCGGCGATGGTGAGCCAGATGAATCTGCTCCAGAGACCGTTTCGCAAAATTGATTGATTCCTCGTAGGGTATCCCTCCGTCTCCGGGCTCAACAGCATCACTGGGATCCGGAGAGTCTTCTGGTTTAGAATACGTTGGTGGCATGGGATCCGACCCATTACTGGTGTGAGCCAACTGGGTACGCCCGGCCTTTGAGCACCAGTGACAATCAGGCCAGTGACTGAAAAGAGCAGCGTTCAGTTTGATGGGACTTGGAAGGATAACAAACGTGGGTACTAGGGCGCCCAGCTCAGATAATCATGAGGGTTGTTGCTCGGAGGAAGAAACCCGTTTTGATTGGTGACACCTTGTTGCGGGATAATTATGGGCGACAGAAAGGAAGAGGAGGCAACATACTCCAAGAGGCTTTGGCGGAGAGCTGATCTGCGCCCCGGACGACCGCCATCATGGCTTGGCTTGTTGGGGAATCCGGGGTCGCTGCTCGTTGCGCGTGGTCTAAAACATATTTAATGTTGATCCAGTCGCTTCCATCTCCTGAAAACAGTGTCAATACCGCTTGAAGCAGACCAGCTAAGGCGCCAGAATGACCTGCAACGAGCCTGAGCTGTAGAAAGCAGAGAAGAAGCGGTGGGATGTAACGAGAAAACATGGGGATGCAGGACGGCAGAGACGGAAGAACACTGGGCCATAATACGGCAAGTCCATACAAGTTGAGAGACATTCCTTTTGAAATTGACTGGCGCTGTAATAATATTCCAGAAAAGTGGAGCAGAGTAATATATATTTTTGCATTGAGCCAGCCAAATGTGCAGGTATAAATATCATTCCCCTGACCATGTGTTCCTCTCTCTCCCTCTTCCCTCTTCCCACCACTATGGCCTCATCCCTTGCCAGCATCCAGTTCACCCCAACTCCTGCCAGTTTTCCTTCTCTGGCCCCGAGACTGCGTTTCAAGGCACCCAGCAATATCCCTGTCAATCACGACCCCCTGGTACTAATCATGCTTGTACTACATCGCGTCGACCTCCGTACTCATCGATCGTACTAGAACCCCATCACGTTCCTTCTGCGGGCTGCACTCGTATACCCTAACAAACTTGCCTTGGCTCACCCAGATACCCCAAACCCCGTCGCCTATACCTTCTCTATCTGGCAAGCCCTATTCGTTTCGCTACAGCAATCCGGGGTGCTCACTGCTTCGGGTGTAGGGCACAGCGCACCCAGAACTTGGCCTATGCCCTTCTCAAGGCTGGGCTCAACCACGGGGACAGAGTCGCAGTAATTGCTCCCAATACGTGAGTGTTGTGTAGTTCTCGGCTTCATATTCAAAACTAACTCAAAGGCAGACCATTGATCGCAGGTCAGTGGCCGGCAGGGTCTCGCTGCAAAGGGTTCCAATCAAGCTGAATCCGTAGATGCTCATTACGGTGTCCTCGCTGCCCGAGGTATCCTCGTACCAATCAATACAAGGCTGAAGCCTCACGAAGTGGCTTACATCCTGGAGCACAGTGGTGCGAGTATAATCCTCGTGGACTACGAGTACAAGCACCTAGTTGGCTCGACCAAGGCTCGCGTTATTGTTTCCAACGATACAGGGAGGGCTGGAGACCCCTATGAGGAATTTTTAACACAAGGAAGGGCTTATAGCAATGAACGTGGCTGGCAAGGGCTCGAAGCTGAACCTGACGAAAACACGGGGGCGGTTCTGTGCTATACGTGAGCGTAGCGACCATCCCTTCCCCACTCTTGGCACTAAACCGGCTTTTCCGCCTTCTAGATCAGGCACAACCGGAAGGGTGTGTAAACCCCAATGTTCCCCAACTATCAAACTAACCCCGCATCTTAGCCAAAGGGTGTGATCACAACCCTAAGAGGCATGTGGTGCCTTTACTGTGTCCAGCATTCTTCTAATTCTAGACCTTTCCAGGCTCATACTTGGCGGCCATTGGCAACGCGTTTGAAGGACAGTAAGTTTGCTAGAGCCAAGGATTTGAGTGCTCAGGATATTGATTCTGTATCAGAATCAACAAGACTTCTACATATCTGTGGTAAGCCATATATCTGTTTCTTTTCTAGCAACAGAAAGTTGAGCGTCCTAGGATCTTGCCCATGTTCCATGCCTCTGGCTGGACCTACCCATGGGCCAATGTATTCGCTTTCGCGACTCAGGTAATTGTTGTAAACAAGGCTTTTTCGGGCGGCATTTTGAACGGCGTCTGTGCAACAGATCACCTTGAGGACCGTGAACTTCACTCACATTTGGAACCATCTTATTCACTCTGGCGTCACGCATTACTGTGGTGCGCCCACCGTCCAGGTACATGGGCTCCATTCGTCCACTCACGGTTTTTGGCTAACGTTATTTCCTCAGATTGGAATCATAAACGATCCCTTGGCTCGTAAACTTCCACCATCCAGACCAGTGACCGCCATAATCGGTATTTTAGCTTTGCACACACTCTCCTCCGTGCAACGATCTCAACACATCTCCAGCTGGGGCCGCGCCAACAGCGCATCTAATCGCCGAACTCGAGAAGAAAGGTATCAAACCGGTTCATGTCTATGGCTTGACGTGAGTACCTCCATTTTAGTTTGGCTAAGAACATTTCTGACACGCTTTTCACGCGAAGCGAAACATATGGTCCTTTCACCCGCAATTACGAGCAAGATGCCTGGGCAAATCTGTCATTGGACGAACGTTCAAGGTTTATGGCTCGTCAAGGCCATGCATTTGCGACTGCAGGTGAGGTCCGGGTCGTCTTCCAAAGCGAGAACAGCGATGTTCTCGAGGACGTCCCCGCGGATGGAAAGACCCTCGGTGAAATCGTCACTCGGGGAAATATCGTCATGAAAGAAGTCGGTACTCTGGTCGACTCTGTACCCTGGATTATGCTGACGTTGTCGCCATCCAGTACTTCAATGATCCCGCTGCGACATCCAAAGCTTTCAAGGGCGGAAGCTTCAGGACGGGCGATCTTGCTGTGATCCACCCTGATGGCTCGGTGGCCATCATGGACCGAAGCAAGGACATTATCATATCTGGTGGCGAGGCAAGGTTTATTCACTCATTGTGTTGGGACGGCGTAAAAACACCCTTTTTTCCAGAATGCTTCCAGTCTCGCTATCGAGCAAGGTAAAGCGCGAATGTTTTGGAGCTGAACAAAAGTTTACAGTGGTCTACAGAATTGGCCAGCCACCCTCACGTTCTCGAGGTTAGCGTTGTCGCCCGAAACCACATCAAATGGGGGGAACGGCCAATGGCGTTTGTGACCTTGCACCCACAACACACAAGTAAATGGAAGGGCAGACATCACGAATTTGAGAAGGACCTCAAAGCTCATGCCAAACCGCGTCTACCAGGCTTTGCCTGCCCGGAATGGGTGGAGGTAGTGCCAGAACTTCCTGTGTGTTCAATTCTGTTCCATTTCCAGGCTCGGTGCTTACTCTGTGGGATTTTTTTTAGAAAACATCAACAGGTAAAATTCTGAAGACGGAGCTGCGAAAGGTGGTTGCCAAATTGTAATTTCATAAGTATATTTTAAATCTGTGTATATTGATCTGAAGCCGGGTGTATATCTGAGTACATATATTATGTGTGGGATAACAATTTGCATGTTCGTGATGGCTGTAAAAGGCCTTGTGTAGCAAAGCGAGTTAGGAGTGTGCTATTCATGTCGTCAGGGAAAAGTTACAAGTCCTTGTAGTAAAAAAGGTTAAACGTTTAGATTGTTTGGTGCCAATCTGAGAATGCGGAATGAGCCTGCATTCCTTTCGCAGAAGTAGATCTCGTCTTCCTTCCTTCCAACAAAGAAAACCTCGTCGGATGGGTCGAGGTCGGATGATTCGTTCCCTGCAACATCCGACTTGCCAGCGACGCCTTTACCAGACGCACTACTTGGCCTTCTGCTCGCTAGATTACCGAACCCGGATTTAGGCTTTTGGGATAGCGCGCCGACAGGAGTCGAAGACGTAGTGATAGGGGTCCCGATTCTCCATACGAATGGTGGTCGCCTGTTGACCTCGGTAACTGGCGGGTTATAGTCGGGTAACACAGTTCGCGATTCATCAGCAGGTTTCAGGAGAGCGTCACGGAGATCCACCACCTCCAGCCCTCCCTGCCTCATAGCAACGAGAACGGAACGATCCTGAACGTCAAATGCTTCCAATCGTTTGACATCCCCCATTTTAGGAGTGATTTTCGCATCTTCAGTGTTATCTTCGTTTGTCCAGACAAATCTTCCCTTCAGGACAGAACGTCCACGAGAATCAACTATAGTTGTGCTGTGGCCTCCGCGAGAGGAAAAGAACAAAGCAGGTGGCCCGAAATGTCTAGGTTGAGCAAGAAGGGAAATGGGGGAAAGGAAAGGCTTTTCAGCAGGTGGAGGTGGGACAGGCGGTGGTGGTGGTGGAAGAGGGGTTGCTGGATGCCTAAAAGGCTGCGTTGGATCCACGGATTGTAAGCGAAGTTCCTTCAGCAAAGTAAAGTCGTTGTCTTCTTCCCGTCGAACTGGGAGATCCGGAGGTAACAGTCCTTGCTTGTACCACGCCTGCATGAGGGATGATTTCCATGGCCCTATAAGATGCACCACTCAGTTTCTAAGTTCAACAGCGTTGAGTACGATTGCTTACCGTGGACAACTTCTTTGGGGTCACGGTAGTACCATTGAGTTGGTGTCGTGGGAGCAGGTACAGGAAGTCCAGGAGGTGAAAATTCGGCAGGTGGTGGTTCACTGTTGTTGTCCTCAGGGTCATCCTGCTCGGTATCGGATTCGTGCTCCTTCCTGTATTGTAGAAATGAGGCATATGTGGGTGGGATAATGTATTCGTCGGCAATGGACGCAAGAGGGAATTTGGGAGCAAAGTTCAGTTGTTGGAAAGTCGTGTAAGGTCCCAATTGAGCAGGTACAACAGCAAGGTTATCTTCCTGACTGGCTGTACTCGTGGTAGGAGGATTGTTGTCAACCGGCGTACCAGGTCTCTCCATGTGCGCCTCTGGGTGTTCTCTGGCGACCAACGGGGAATGTCCAGGTTCAGATGGACCTTGACCTGTAGCGACTACAGTGGTTCCAACAGATATGGAGACACCGACAGTCACGTTGACATTACTGTCCTCTTCAGGAGCGTCTACATCCTGACCAGCAGAGGCGGTTTCTCCAGGTCTTGGTCCACGCGCCCTGCGACGGGCTGCGCGTCGTTCTGCTCGCCCAATGCGTACTTCTCTTACACGAACGGTAGCTGGCTCTAATCCGAAGACGTTTTGCGGAAAGACAAGGAACACCTCGACAAGATCGTCACCCTGAAGTTGCAGCTCCAAAGAACGCGGAGAGTCTGGAAGAATGAAGGTTCTGGAAAGGCCCAGCGCCGTGCGATAGGTGCCTGCAAAAAGCTCAACCTTTTCACCGTTATCGCCGCATAGGATGGCAAGGAAGCTTTTGCCGCGTCAACGTAGTATAATTACATGCGGGCCAATGACTTACCTCTTCTTTGCAGTTTCTACCGCCTTGATGGCAAGGGCATTCTTCGTTCCCGGAAGCTTGACATACTCTAACTTTGGTGGTGGTGCCTGGGGCGTTGACTGGAGGATAGCCGCTTTGGAAGCTTCAGAATCGGAAGCATGTGAAGGCAAAGCTATACGTTCTTCTGAGCGTCTGCCATTGAACGCGTTGCTGATAATGCGCGGGATGAACCGCGATGTTCTGGAGCCCGCAGAGTGGGGATGCGCTGATAGGGGAGATGAGGGAGGAATAGTCGAACTGGCAGGTATATCGAGAGTAGAATTGATGCTTGGAGGTTGCGAATGGTTTGAACGGAAAGAATGCGACCTGGAAAACCTACTCGGAGAACGTTCGGTTGCAGGGGCAGTCAGGGGAGGATCGACAGCCGAGGATGTATCCTCCGTCGGGCTGCTGATCAACACAGACCATCGTCTCCGCCGACGTCGAGCAGGAGTTGGTGGACTTTCGACATTTGTTTGTCGACTGTTCAAGCTACCATCCGGTGACCCCGGGACCGGACTGGTACCGCGTGTACTCGGGTTGATTAAGATTGGCTCTTGGATGCGGGTCGTCCCAAGTGGAGGGAGTTCTGGCAGGCGACTTTCGAGCAAGGCCTGGGCAAGGCTAATCCGCCCATCGCCTTCGTCTTCGTCCTCCTCCTGAAGGGTGCCGGAAGGCAATGGCGCGTTATTCTCTTGGGGAGAATGTGAAAGGGCCTGCCTCAGACTCAAAAGTGTCGGTGCCGGTGATGGTTCAGGGGGTGATGTGCCGGAGGCGGGCAATGCCAACGAGAGATCGAGGTTGGAGGGTCTATTCCTGCGCAGGTTTCCGGACCGACTCCGTACATGCCCAAGTGGCGAAGATTGCGCTACTACAGGGGGAAGGGCCAGGGATGTGGATGCACGGCTGGCAAATAGCGTTGCGCTAGTTCTCTCATCGAGTGCTTGGCCACCGCTTGCCCCAGCGGCTACAATGTCAATAGCCTCGTCGTCGCTAGACTCTGCCCAGTCCACTTTGGTCTCTGCGTCATGAGGGTGAGAAGTTTCCCTTCGTCTTAGGGGTCCGGAAAGAACATTATTCACAGAACCTCCTTGAGAGCGAGCACGTAACGACAAAGCAGAGGGTTGAGTCCTCAGATTGACTTGGGAGCCGGCGGATGGGTCTGCGTAGACATACGGAGGTGGATTGTCAGGTGGCTCATTGATTGAATGCTGGACAGTTGTTGCCTGCGACTGAACCGAGTTAGAACGTGGCTTTTGTTTGGGCAGTCGAGCGATTGGGGAGCGCGGGATAAGTGGCACCGGTGGAGGGCTCGGCGGTATTGGGATGGATCCGTGGGAAGCTTTACGAAGGATACTCGTTCGTCGAGTTGTTACTTCTCCAGGTGGAGGAGTGGAAAGGCTGCCTTTGTGGGGTTTCTCAGGGAGATCTCTGAAGTCCAGTCCGTCGATACTACGAATAGTAGCGGTCTTTTTCAGGTTTTCCCGACGCAGGCGTTCCCGTTCCCGCCTAATTTCGACATCGATGCGCCATTCTATCGCCTTCTTGACTTCCTCCAAAGCATATACCCGCACTCCGTCCCTTCGACCTGCAATAGCGACTAGGACCCCGCGTTGTTCCATCACGACAACGCTTTTGAAGTTTACGCGGCGCACCAGAGCATATGGTTGGGGTGCTGGCGGTGACACCAACGGAAGCACATCCAAGCCTTGCGCATGACACAATAAAAGGTAATGAGGTGCAAGAAAGGCTCCACTGGTTGGTGGTGAGCTGAAATGGGAAGGAGAAAGGTCGGAGGTCATCGTTGATAAATAAAGGCCAAGCTCTGAGAGGGTAGGTGGGGGGAGGGCAGGCGGAGGAGTGACAGGGCGAGTTGGAGTGGGAGAACCTGGGCGGGAAGTGGGTTCAGATCCTGGTGCAGAATGGTTTTGAGGTGTTGACGCTGAATGCTGAGCCGAGTCTTGTGCTGATTCCCTGGAACCATGGGTGATGGTATCCCGGCGCATAAGGTTGTTGAAAAATCCGGATAGTCGGTTAGCAGCACGACCCTAGCCAAGTCAATCAATATAGTTGTGATGGTCGGAGCGATTGTTATACCTCTAGCATCGTGGATCGGTGGCGAGCTCTCCGCTGGTGAACGTTCTGTGAGCTGGGCTCCTGAAGGGTATGGCTACGTGCGGGCGATGGCGGGGGACGATGGGAAAGCGTCGACGGAGACGGCGAGGGTACAGGCGATGGCATGGGCGATAGTTGCTCGCTTACGAAGGGCGTTGGCGACTCCGATACGCGTACAACAGGCATGCTGCGGGTACTTCCAGTATCCGACGTCTGGTCTGCTCCTGTCGAGAACGACGGGCCCCGACCGGACTCAGGCGGGCTTCCATAATCCTTGGGGACATCCGCCGTGAACTTTTCCCGCTCGCTGGACACCGTGTGGTCGACGGTGCTGACGACAGTGACTTGTTCCGCTTTTTTCTGGGTATCTGAGGTATCGTGCACGAGAATGTCATGGGTATTGTCGCTCGAGCCAGCACTTGGGTCCTCCACCTCAGGCATTGTCCTGAGGGATAAAAGGCAGAAATGGTAGAAAGAAAGGGAGAAACGCTACCAGAGCAAGGGGAGGAAGATTAAGCAGGGCTCATGGGCGCTGAGGACAAGCAGTAAAAGCTAGCGAGGTCGCTGTCAGTCAGTCACAAGTCCTGCAAAGGCAGCACATACAATTCCGCTTAGCTAAGCCATCACCATAGGGGAGTTCTGTGCCTAGCCGTATACTCTCCCAGGCGACTTGTTCCTGTCTTCTGGTGTGAGTCAATATGTTTTTTGTTCCCGGGCTTCCTAACCACTCATCGACAGCTTTTGCCGTTTGTTTCACAGTCTACAGAAGCCATGCTTGCGACAGCATCAACCGTCGTCGTCCGTCGCTTACCAACGCGTTTGCGCTGGACCACACGGTTGGCATCATCCACACCACCAAAGTTCAATTCCGTGACCAAGGAAGACATTGCTCATTTCTCTAAGATCCTCCCACCAACCTCTATTTTGACTACCCTTGAACCGGCTTCTGCTTCTCCTAGTGAGCTCGAGATCTTCAACAACGATTGGATTGGCCGATTCAAAGGACAGTCTACCACCGTTCTCAAACCCAAAACAACGGAACAGGTTAGCCAAATCCTCAAATGGTGCAACGAAAGGTACATTGCTGTCGTTCCGCAAGGTGGAAACACTGGCCTTGTTGGTGGAAGTGTTCCCCTACACGATGAGCTGGTTTTGTCGCTGGCAAACATGAACAAGGTTCGGTCATTCGACCCTGTCGCAGGTGGGTAGATTCTTGCCGGTTATTATTCTCATTCATCCCAATTCTTTTTCCCCAGGAATTCTCGTTGCGGACGCCGGTTGCATCCTGCAATCGTTGACGGACTATGTTGCCCCACACAACCACATCATGCCTGTCGATTTGGGAGCTAAAGGAAGGTTTGTGTAACATTGCTCAAGCATTGGAACATGGACTAACATAAATTAGTTGCCAGATTGGAGGGAACGTCTCTACTAACGCTGGAGGTCTGCGTCTATTGCGCTATGGGTCTCTTCACGGTACAGTCTTGGGCGTGGAGGTTGTTTTGCCTGACGGCACCATTTTGGACCAACTCACTACGTTGAGGAAGGACAATACTGGTGCGCTGCTTCGCTCCGAAGCTCTCCTCTCCGTTTAATCGTTTCTTTTAGGTTACGACCTCAAGCAGCTTTTCATTGGCGCAGAAGGCACTCTTGGTGTTGTCACTGCCGTTTCCATCCTGACGCCACCGGCCCCTCAAGCATCTAATAATGTCATTCTGGCTCTGCCCTCTTTCAACAACGTTCAGCCGCTTTTCCGGCAGGTAAAGCATCACCTGTCGGAAATCCTCTCGGCGTTTGAATTCATCGATCGCACTGCCTACGATTTGGCTGTTAAGCATGGGCAGGGTCGGGCACTTGAGAGCGACGAGGTTGAAGGCGCTGAGTGCTTTGTGCTGGTTGAAACAAGCGGTGGTCGGCGGGAACATGACGAAGAAGTCGGTCTCCTTTTTGTTCTACCATGGGTATGCGTTGTTGACCGAACATATTCAGAAACTTTCCGATCTTTTGGAGGATTTGCTTTCAGCAGAACAGCCGCTCATAAACACAGGAGTGTTAGCGCAAAATCCTGCTCAATTTTCGTCACTTTGGGCCCTGCGTGAAGGTGTCACAGAGGCGGTGTCGAAAGAAGGCAAGGCATATAAGTATGATATTTCTATTCCTCTGGCCAGTTTCCAAGAGGTTGTCGATGGCACGCGCGAACGCCTCCGTCAAAAAGGCCTGTTACACGACAAAGCGGTGAAGCATGTGCTAGGCTATGGTCACGTAGGCGATGGTAAGTAATCCGACAGATACCAGCACAGCTCCCTTCTAATCAGGCGATAGGCAATCTACATCTCAATATTGTTGCCGACGCGTTCCTCCCTGAAATCCAGGATGCGTTAGAACCTTACATATACGAAGTCGTCCGTGAGTTGGATCCTGCTTTACTCCGTTGCTGTCTGCTAAATCCCATCACCAGAATCGCTTCGTGGCTCTGTTTCTGCGGAACACGGGATCGGTGCAATGAAGACTCATGCGCTACCTTATTCGAAAGACAAAGCTAGCATCGATTTGATGTACAAAATCAAGAAGGTCTTTGATCCTAAAGGAATCATGAACCCAGGAAAGGTTCTGGAGTAATTCGGGTTAAAATTTACAACAAATCTGTAAATAGTGCGACCTATTATCTACGTATTCCGCTTTCAGCGCCGACAATGGAATTCAGGTGGACCAAAGAGCTCGTGTTTGTACAAGTTGTGACGGATTGCTGGTCACGATGGTGTAACGTGAGCGTGGAACCCTAACCATAAGTCACTGCAACCCTAACCCTCACTGTGACCGCTCTTGTCCTCTACGCCAACCTTAATTTCGGGTTAGGGATACCAACATGGTTAGCCATTGGTCCTTTCGTCTACTAAACACGCTGTTTCTGAACCATGTCTAGATCTTTCAAGACAGCAACAATCTACCTACCAAATTCTTCATTGCAAAGGACATACCGCAGGATGTGCAAACCGATTTGCGTGAAACCATTGCTGTAACGCCTCCTTTTCTATATCTCCAGCGGTGTCTCCTAACCGACTTTTAGGCCCTCGGTGGTCGCGTGGAGGCAAAAGTTCCTCGTCAAGGCTATGTTCTAGTGCAACCAGGGTCTCAGGAAGAATACCGGCTGCGCACGTGTTGGACGACGAAAACCAGGCCTGAGCGTTACTTTGTGCCTTACACCTACGTCGAGGCGTGTAAAATCTCCGGGGAGCTCCCCAAGCAGATATTTCTCGAAGACGGCGAACCTATCACGATGCACATCCATGAGAGCATAGAAAATCCCAATGTCAGAAACGCTTTGAGCATGCGCATCATGGTACACATTTAGCATGATAACATTAAGTCAGCATATATTGACCGCGCTCCAGCATTCGGGTGGGGACACAAACGTACCTATTCAAGACGCCAAGGTCATCCTTGCAGACCCCAATACCGAAGTCTTCCAACACCTCGTCAAGACATACGAAGGCGATTCGAACAAGTATATCGAATCTTATCTATGGGTCAAGAAATGCATCGACCAGGGTACTGTAACATATACCCCTGTGATCTACAAGAACCCAGGTGGCCGACGGCCTGGCGAAGAGTAAGGACATTTTGACTTACCCTAGGAACCCTTCTGACTGTTGCTTTTGTCTCAGGCGTACCCAATTCTCTGAAGATGACGAAGTGCGACTTTGCCGCTGGATTGCAGAGAAGATTCCGTTCAAAGAAACGGGCGGACGCACTGGCAATCGTTTGTATCAACAGCTCGTTGAACAGGTGAAATTAAATCCAACGTTGAAACATCTATACATACCTGACGCGTTGTTTTGTCACCTTAAAAGGCACACAATCCCGAATATACTTGGGTATCCAGGCATACTTGGCAATCATGGCGAGAGCGATACAAGAAGCATTCCAGACGGCTCGACCGAACTATCTCAGCGATCGTTGAGCAAAAGCAACCTTTGCTTGGGGAGAAGGGTCAGTATGGGTACGTTCGACAACCGGAAGAAAAGGCCAAACGGACGAGGAAGAAGAGGAAGCTGGAGCAAATGGGCGAGGCTTCCTTCACAAACCCGGGCGACGGCTCTATTGCCCTGCCAAATATGACCATGGGCGGTGAACATCCTGTGGATCCTCTAAGGCTTCCAGTTCCTCCAGGCTTTCCGAATATTCCGCCCCACCCTGGAATGGTGTACCCTCCATTACTCCCGGTGGCTTCCACATCTGCAGTACTGCAGCGCCCCGACCATTCCAAGAGCCCCGAGGAAGTTGAAGAGAACGAAGACGCAGAATGGGCAATTCGGGTTGGCAATGCGCCACCACCGGCATGGGCGCATGCTCCGTCAGAACCAGGAGCACAAGAGCACCCAACAAAGAGACGCAGAACTAGGTGCGTTCCAAACCACAACCTTTTGTCCTCGCGAACTGAGCGGGTTTCGTTCTTTAG
The DNA here is from genome assembly GCA_004369085.1 of Coprinopsis marcescibilis. Lineage (NCBI taxonomy): Eukaryota > Fungi > Basidiomycota > Agaricomycetes > Agaricales > Psathyrellaceae > Coprinopsis > Coprinopsis marcescibilis. The sequence continues at coordinate 586,712 of ML210146.1, read as the reverse complement.
TGAAACAGAAGAAGAAGCAGGCGACACTCCGGATACTATATCCGAAGCCACTACCAACGCACTTGTCGCTCTGGCCAGCATGCATGTTATTGATCACAGTCTCAGGGGAATCGCCGCCGAATTCAGGTTTACCGTTGAGGAGGTCAAAGAATACTACGACAAGTGCGGGGAAATGACAGAGACGCGCAACAGGTTTCAACAGATGCGTCAAGTTTTGACGGAGAGATTCAGCGCTTAGTGGATTGTGTCCGTATTTATTGGACATGATCTTGTATACGGATTGCATTATTTGTATAGTTTTGTTGGACGATGTTATCAGGGAATATCGAATTCTGTAACGAGTTTGTAATTTTGTGCTCGAGCTGGAGCAGAAGGGCTGTCAGGCTTTCTCCGCCTGAATCAAACATTAGTACTTAAGAGCGATTCCAAGATTTATGTGCAGATGTACGCACTTTTCCCCTGCAGCAGCCGAAGGAAAAGACCCAAACAGGTCAGGATGTTTCGGTAAAGGCGACTCTCTGCAATAGCGTTAGTGTCAGCCAAGAACAAGATGAAGGAGCATACTTGAAATAAGGATGCTTTAATGCTTCTGCTGCAGTGATCCTCTTTTCGGGGTCATATTTTAACAAAGACATCAGCAAATCGAGTCCAGCCGTCGACAGATAGGGAAATTTAGACCGGAACTGATTTGGTTGAGGTGGAGGAATTGTGATGGTCTGAGCAAGTGGCAGTTCCGTGTAGTTCGACCATGATTCCTTGGTAGGAGGCCCAAGGAGCTTAAAAATCATTGAAATCATCTCGATTTCGCCTTTAGCTTGGAATAATGGTTCCTTGAGAAGCAGTTCCGCGAATATGCAGCCAACAGACCACAGGTCTACTGCTGTCGAGTATTTGGTAGCGCCAAGAAGGATTTCCGGTGCGCTAGGATATATGGTGTCGGAGGAGAAGCTGAAAGACCATAACACTAGACTCACCGATACCACAGGGTGACCACTAGCTGTGTTAAACCACCTAATCCCACTGGGTCGCCATACCTGCGGGCGAGACCAAAATCGGCAACTTTAATCGTCCCTCGGTTGTTCATGAGCAGATTACTAGTCTTAAGATCCCGATGGAGGATCCAGTTCTGGTGGCAATGGTTCACCGCCGATAGCAACTGAATCATGAGTGTCTTGACCTCGGATTGTAAGAACGGGGATGGCATTGAAGTAAGGAGTGTCTTTAGGTCATGCTCTATAAAGTCCATGACAACGAAGACCCTTTAGAAAATAGGCCAAAAGAGTTCAGTGCACAAGATACGGGAGACCAGACTGGTACGCACTGTGTCAAGGTCTCTCCAACGACGACTTCCCTGACTCTGACAACGTTTTCGTGCTGGCAAGACATGAGCGCATATATTTCGCGCAGAGCAGTGATTGGGAAGCCATTCTTCTCTTCCTCGAGCTTCAGCTTCTTCAAAGCGACGATATCACCCGTCTGCTTGTCTCTTGCACGGAAGACAACACCGTATGAGCCTTCCTCAATTTGGTTGAGACGCTCATAACAGTAGACAGACCGCGACGACTGGATTTCTGGGTGACGTGTCCTTTCTGGAACGTATTGACTATGCAGCACCTTGGATTTCAGTGTTGGTTTTGGTTTTGGGTTGTTGGAGGCGCCAGTGTTGGAGACTTGTCTGGGCTCAGACAGAGCTGGAGTAGATCCCTTTGACTTTGCCCTACGCTTTTGAGGGTGTTCAAGCTGTTGCCCTTGGTCCAAGTCGTCGTCTTCCCACTTTGAGCGTTTCTTGGAGGGCGTTGACGGTCCCGCCGGTGCAGATCCAGTCGACATGATGATTCGCCGCGACCGTTGTGGGACTCTCTCTTGTTGGTGCGAATGGAACCTCAAACGCGTAAGTTCGAATCACAGCGAAGCCTTAATTTTCTCTACTTTAAGGAAAGCAGTTCTCCATCAAGGGTATTCCAAGGTCTGTGGAAACCTGGGCGTCGGGATAAACTAGTATCTGTCGTCTTCATCTTACGATGCATATATGGTTTACCTAACAGTATACAACTACAGAACGGACATCGATAGACTGCTTTGAGGATGGTAGTTTGCGTACTATCTCATCATATGAAACGTAGTGAGCGGAAAAGCGGCGAACATAACCATTAATATGGTATCCGGCTGCGTACCAGGCAGCTCCGGGTCGAAGGTTGGTCGTTTAATTTCTGATGATGATATACAGGATGGTCCGATGAATGATTTACACCTGGTTGCGCAGAACTATGGCAACTTGTAAATTAGCTGGATGCCAAAAGGCAAAAAGAACTTACTGAGGATAACGGAATCGCCACTGGGAGGAAGGTTCGCGGTCAGTATTCTTCAATGTTAATTGGAGAAACTCTTACCGCAAAAACATCTTGCTGATGAATCTGTCCTTGTTAACGGGCTTTTTGTTCTTTCCTTTTGGAATTTCTGTCCACATCTATACAGTGTGTAAGAATATTGCGGATAAACGGGCTTGTAGACCGAATGTAACTTTCCTCCTTGACGTTTTCAAGGACCTGGAAACAGATTTAGCACAAGGAGCCAAGGGTAGAAGGGGACAGTACAAACCATATTACTGTGCCTATCAAAGGCTTTGACACGGGCCAGAAGTTTCTTGTTGTTCCGCAGAGATATCAACACCTGCGCATGGTTGCGAACTGCCTGCTGCAGCACTGACAGAGGACCTTGTGAGATTTCGTGTTCTTCGAGTTGGCGAAGCTGGGCCTCGTCTAATTCCGACTTGGGTACATGCACGTATTGACTGGGCAGAAAGCATGATTAACTGGCGGATGAAAGGGATCGTTGAATGTTCAATACCTCATTATCGCAAACAGTGGAGAAGTGAACTATCAGCACGTAAAGTTCCAATCTGAGCCCTAGAGCTCGTTGAGGGCGCGCGATGCCAAGAACTGGCCTTGTTTGGTCTTGTCGGTGTTGCAAAATAAAAGGTTTTCTGGATGATCGCGGCGTCAAAAGTAGGTGGAGATTTTCGAACCCGGCATTACACTTCAAGGTCATTCTCTCTGTACTATGGCTCGTATCAAGCAAAGAGGAAAGGCCGGTGCCGCCAAAAACTATGTTACCAGAACAGCTGCAGTGCGAAAGCTCCAATGTTCTCTGGCCGATTTCAGAAGACTTTGCATCCTAAAAGGTGAAGAGTCAACTCTCTTGCGCGTTGGGAGTCAGCGACGTATATTCTAACAAGTCTACAGGTATCTTCCCCAGAGAACCAAACAACAGAAAAAAGGCCAACAAAGGGTCATCCGCACCAACCTCGTTCTACTATGCGAAGGATATTGCCTATCTCGCCCATGAACCAGTGCTGAAACGTCTACGGGAACACAAGGCTTTCGCCAAGAAGCTTTCTCGCGCACTCGGAAGAGGTGAATGGAGTGCAGCGAAGAGCCTTGAGGAGAACAAGCCAATATACCGGCTGGATCATATCATTAAGGAGCGGTATGTTTCGATTCTCGTATAGCCCAAGGTTTTCACCTCTGATGATCTTGGTCCATAGCTATCCCACTTTCGTTGACGCTCTCCGGGACATCGACGACGCCTTGTGCATGATATTTTTGTTTGCAACCCTCCCAAGTACTGCGAGATTGCCTCGAGATATAGTCGACAACTGTGCTCAGCTTGCGATGCAATGGCAATTGTATGTCATGCACTCTCAATCCCTGCGCAGGGTCTTCCTTTCGATAAAAGGTGTCTACTACCAAGCTGAAATTATGGACCAACAAGTCACCTGGCTAGTCCCATACCAATTCACCCAAAATGTAAGAAAACTAATTCTATATACAATGTTTTTATTTGCTCATTCCCAGCAGATCCCTACAGATGTCGATGTTAGGGTTATGTTGACTTTCCTGGAGCTCTATCAAACTCTCCTTGGATTCGTGCTTTTCAAGCTTTTCACCGACATCAACCTTGTCTATCCCCCGCCATTAGACATCAAGAAGGAAGATATGGCAGCAGGTGTAGGTGCACTCAGCATTCAAGACTCCCAAGAACACCTGAAACGCGTCTCGAATGACAAGAACTTGGGTGCAGATGGCAAAAAGATCTCTGGTAAAGATGTCCGACAAACAATCAAGAGCATTGTCGGCACCAACGACCCCCAGGCCGACGCGGAGATGGAAGATCAAACGTCTACATCGCAAGAACTGGAAGACGAACAATTTGTCACCCATGCGAGCAAAGCAAACCCAGAAGCATCATCCGACCTACCAACCTTGCACACCATTACGACTTCACCATCCGACCCAACCTCACGTTTATTCGCTCCTTACACCATCTGGTTATCAAGAGAAACGTCACGGTCAATATTCGAGTTCGCGATTAGATCATTGGGCGGTCGTGTTGGATGGCCAGCGTCTTCAGGTGCTGGATCACCTTTCGACGAATCCGATGAATCAATCACGCATGTTGTAATCGACAGGCCCGTAGTGCAGAAAGAGGAACCAGCTACTCAAAGAGAGTTGCGGTTACGGCGGAAATACGTGCAACCCCAGTGGGTTGTGGACTGTATCAACGCAGGCAAGATACTGTTGGAAGACGACTACGCACAAGGGAAATTACTCCCACCGCATCTGAGCCCTTTCGGAGAGTTAGCAGGAGCCTACGACCCAAGGACATCGAACGATGTGAATATGGAGGAGACCTCGGATGCAGAAAACGACAACGAGGAGCCTGTGGAATCGGACGAAAATAATGTCGAAGATGACGGTGTGGACGCTGCCCTGGCCTCTGTGACAACTGACGACCCTGCAAGTCTGCGAGCCGCCGAACTTGCGGCGGAGGCGGCTGGTCTCGATTACGGGGAGTTTGAATCCAAGGTCAAGAAGATCGGGAAGAAGGGCTCTGTGTCGTCCAACGCGGTGGTTGCGGATGCCGAGAGCGACATGAACAAGATGATGATGAGCAACAAGCAAAAGAAACTGTACGAGAAGATGAAGTACAGCCAGCAGAAGCAAACTGCTGAGGTACGTCGTTTTCATTAACAGATAATCAATCTTCTCACTATGCCATCACAGAGAGAAAAGCTTCAACGGCGCCAGCAGGCCCTGCAAAAGAAGCAGACGACATAAGCCAGTTACCTCCCGTCGTTGCGATCAGTAGAATTAGTCTTGAGACTTGATGCATATGCAGCGTGTGCTATAGAGTACGGTAGCAGCCATGTGTGTATGTACACAGGGGCCTCGGGAGTCGAGATGCGATGTTGATGTTTCCCCTCAGAAATTCCACATGGATTAAGATGTTAATTCAAAAACAGGGAAATGTTGTCCTCCGTAGGGACAAGGTGTTTTGCGGGCAGGTCAAGGTCTCGGCAATTGCCGGACATATAACTGATGATGGGATTTGTCTTTCATCATAATATGGTCTAACAGTCAGATTACAACTTCGCCCACTGTTGCTGTTCGTCGCCTTCCATATCAACGCTTCTCCATCTATCAACCTCCATTGAACGGCATTGGTAGTTAAACGGACATTGGCTCAGCAGGTACTTCTCGTGTCCGGGGCTCTGAAAACCTCCAATTCGTTCACGGTTTATGCTTCAAGAATCAACAAATGGCTTTTCGGAAATCCACAAAGCTTCTGCCAATTTGAACGGCCTTCCTCCACCGCCACCGTATACTGAAGATGATCCCAGAAAGTTGATTTCTAGAGAAACGACGACCTCGCAAGTGGTCACGACAACCACAACGACGACGACAACTACCAGGCAAACAAAGACACTGGTACATTCCGCTTCCGCCGTGTTCAATCATTCTAAGCGGTTGGAAGCAAACGAAAGTGCTGGTCCATCACGATTCTTGGTGGTTGACAAGGCTCTCCCCCCAATTCCCCGCTCTGGCTCCCTGTCTTTCGACCTTCCAACCAGGCCAGCAACGTCTTCTGCAGCCTTCCAGCCTTCGTTTTCACGCTCAGTGTCGTCGCTTACTCGTCCGACCTTAGACGCGGAAATTTTCAAAGCTGTTTTCCCTGCGTCAGTTTCTGGTCCTAATGTAGCCAACACGAGACAAGACCGAAAGCCTATGGGTGAAAAGGAAGCGCCGTGGGCCGATGGACTCCAGGCTTTTCCCAGCTTTGAGCAGGACAAGGAGTCCAACACTCTCAAAGATGGCTTTAGGAGACGCTCTAGGGGCATATCCTTTGGCGCTCTGTCATTCCTATCAATGACAACAGCAGATGTGAAGGGAAAGGGCAAGGAATCTGGAAAAGATAGAAACATCTTGGAGAGCCCTCGATCTGCACAAAACTCACCAAAAGTCTTGTCGCGGAAGCCCTCATTCTGGTCAAAACCCAAGGCAACCACTCCTTTGGATACTGCCCCACCGCTGCCGAAGCCTGCAGCTACTCAACAACCCCCTCAACTACCTCCCCTTCCGGACCTTTCCTCGTTATCAGCCTTTGGGCTCGACGAAACACCTCGTTTAGCAACCGAAGTCAAACTCAAACATCCTACACTGCGTACCTCGCGAAGGCATTCGACAGATTCGCTCTCAGTGCACATCTCTTCTCAACCCATACCCACACGCAAGCCGTATGCTTTCAATCATTTGCGGCCACAGGCGTCACACCCTTCGCTCCTTCTCCATCCGACGCAACAATCTAGTTCTCTTGATCAAACCTTTTCCCCTCCTCAAAACGGTCCGTCACTTGCAGACCTACCGCGTCGTCAACGAGCACAGACGAATCCCGGCACCACTTTGCAATCTCCGAACACCATGTCATCGACCTCTCGTGAACCCAAGTCTGCGGCTGTGCCTCACTTCAAACCTAACCCTACGAAAATTCCTCGTCCTTTCAGTGATTCAGAATCCCCTGACGCCTACCTGGCCCGTGTTCGTACTGTTGTCGGTAAAGGAGAATTGGCGAGCATCCTGGCTTCAAGGTATATTGGATTATGTCGTCAATTCAACCGAAGTCCGGGACTTAAAATTCTTTTCTAGTGCTGAGCAGGTCTACGTTGAGGCTTTGCAAACCTACCTTCGGGAATTCAATTTCCACAACGATCCTCTTGATATTGCCCTGCGGAAACTCTTGATGGAAGTGGGTTTACCTCGCGAAACCCAGCAAATCGACAGAGTGATTCAAGCGTTCTCAGATCGCTACCTGGAGTGCAATACAGGTCTCTTTTCTGAAGAAGGTTCGAGCCCTAACTTCTGACGTAGCGAGAGAATAATATCTAACGATCAGATGGCAGATAATGCTTACATTATAGCGTTCAGTTTGATCATGCTTCACACAGACGCATTCAACAAATCCAACAGGACCAAGATGAATAAGGCAGATTACATAAAAAACACGACAATTCCCGGGGTATATCCCGAGGTTCTGGGGGTAGGTTCTCTTTTCTCAAAACATCAGTTTTGCCATTGAACATTCGTAGTGCTTCTATGATAACATCGTCTTTTCGCCTTTCATATTTATCGAGGACCCACTGGACTTCGCCCATGCAGGAATATCTCCCGACGCCCCAAGAAGACGAACCCCTTCCAACCAACCCGCAGCCGGCATTCTTGCCAAGTCCAAAATTGATCCATACTACTTGATCACCAATGTATGTTTGTTTCGCGTAGCATATGTTTGATATAAATTAACCAGCAAACCACAGGATTTGTTGGAATCCATGCGAGCTGAAATGGACAAGATAATATCTGTAGAGGACCCGTTTAGCTTCGAGGGGGTACTCAATAATTGGGATAACCAGGCACTTCAAGAAGCCTTTTCGAACGCTCGTCTCCTGCAGATCGAAATTCCGTCTACCCGTTCATTCTTTCACATCGGCATCACAAGCGAACCTACTTCTGGACCACTTGGCGAAAACAGCGAGCTACCGCCGTCCCCTCTGTCCCCGAGTGCCATGACCCTGAAGGTTACCAAAGTTGGATTGTTGAATCGCAAGGACGACATCACTGGACGGGGGAAAAGAGCCGCCGTTCGAAAATGGAGACAGTGGAGTGTTCTGTTGACAGGATCACAGCTGTTGTTCTTTCGCGACACTTCAATGGTTGATAAATTGGTGGATTGGTTTGGCTCTTGCACCGACGAAGGTAGCACATTTGGGGAACCTTTCAAACCTGACGAGGTTTTGTCAGTGAAGGATGCCATTGCTGTTTTCGACAAATCCTATACGAAGGTCAGGCAACCTGTCTCGTTATCATCTTGTCATTTGTGTTGATTTTCCTTTCCAGCACGACAATACCTTTCGATTTATCCTTGCAGACGGCCGACAAATACTCTTTCAGGCAACAGACATAAACGACATGAACGACTGGTTGTCAAAGATTAATTATGCAACCGCATTTAAATCAGCCGGAGTCAAAATGCGACCCACTGTCATGTCAAATCTGGATGTACGCCTCACTGGTGTTGCTGCAGCAACCTCTCACCTTCACGATCTACAAGTCAATACCGCGCCGATTGGATCTCCTTCCAGTTGGGACTCCAGGGCGCCTCGCGAACTGATGGGAATGCTGAGGGGGACTGCGCTGGACGAACGGCCGAAGCTGAAACATCGTTTAACAATTTTGCAAAGCGATTCTCTTGATCTAGATACTCTTTCCACTCTGCAAACGGCAAAGACAGATCAGTTCGAGACGACTTTCAATCAAGTGAAAGACAACCTGGCTCAAGCAGATTCTCCATGGATGTGGTATGACATCTTAACGACGATTCGTGCTTCAGTGTGCTTACCTGTTCTTTTCAGCGAGTCCCCAATTGCCGCCGTCGACTTGCCTCTGTCTCCGTTGCAATCAAACTTAACAGAAAGGACATTGTCAAGAACAGATATCATTAAACAAAAAGTTCAAGAACTGAAAAAACGGCAACAAGAGGTCCAATCACAGTTGGATTCGGAAACGCGGTTCCTTCGGAATGTGGCGATACTTCGTCCCCTACAGAAAGCAACAAGGAACAAACTTTTAAGCGCTGTACAAGCCTTCGTTGGCTCTAGAAGATTGACTCCATTGCGAATCGACTCTCAGCGACTGGCCTGTCATATTTTTGTTCTAATCGAAGATCTCGAGGCTGAAGCCAAGTCCCTTGGGGCGATGAAGAACGAAGCTTTGAACGTCGCCAAACAAGCATTGGAACATCGACGACATCTCGCCATTCCGCGAATGACTATCTCCGTTCCTGAGTCAGACGGCTTCGCTGAGGTTGTCACCCCGTCCCACAGGGTTTCAAGAAGTTGGTCGAATTCCTCGGTTGCGGAATCATTTCACTCGGCTCTGGATTTCGGGTCTGAATGGTTGCCTGACGATGGGGATAATACATCCACTTCGATATCTCACACTCCCTCCCCGTTCTTGGATTCCCCTCGTCCCAGCACTTCATCTTCACCATCGGGTGTTATACAAATGGGCTATAGGAATGGAACACATGAACAATTTTCCTTTTCAAGTCTGACTGGCGCAACGCACAAAGAATTTGTCCCCCAGATCACGGCATTCGGCAAAGAAGAGGAGCCCGAAGAGGCAGAACCTTGGAATAAGACACGCGCCGCCAAGCGGGTCTCTCTTATCCGTGTACCGTCGTCTGTCACATTTACAGCACCAAAGCGGGTCCCCAGCCACAACTAAATTATCTGTATTATTTATCTTGTATTCCCGAACGGTTCGGACCATGGCACATTTGCATACTAGATACCTCTATACCATAGCTTTCTCCATCTAATAGATATTGTATGTATCATATCTTCTGTTGTTACTAGTTATCAAATCATGAATCCAACCTGCAAATTGGTCATTGATGCGGCGGCTTTGGGTGACGCGCCAGGACACATTCAATTGTTTGAGCTTCAAGCTTGCAGCTTGACTCCGTCCACCGAACTCCATTATGGATCATTCTCAGACAGGCTCTAGCTCTACCCTCAGTGCTGGACAATCCGAGCCACCAGATTCCTCCACAGCAAATTGCGACTTCTTACCGACAAGTGGCGCGAGCGACTCGGAACAAGAATTTCTGAACACCATATCGCAGGCTATACATCTTTTGGAACGTGCTCGTCGGACAGGTTCCACAGTTGCAGCTGTGAATTCGTCGTCTGATTTCCGTTGGCGACAATTCTAACCTATCCTCTACAAGGACGCGGGGTTGCAAGCGCAATTTCAAACTGTTCTCCGGTTCTTGGAGAGATTCGAAAACGAAGCCCGCTCTTGCGCCTGGTTGTCGGTATTCCATGCAATTGGTACATTGGTTACAAACGCTATACCATGCCATTGGTATCAAATATCCGCTACTAACGCCGAATCAAGTTCGCCCTAGCTTTCTCGAGATTATTTTTTGGTGTCGTGAAACGACCCGATCAGCCAACGCCTCTCAGGCCACAAGAATTCAATGCGGGAACATCGCCGAGAGCGTACTGCACAGGGTGATCTGCCTTACTAATCCATTGGCGCCGCATATATTCACCCCCTCGGACGATTTGTTGCCTGAATCGTTACGAAACAAGAAGGAAATGGATGTTCACAACGCAATCAAGCAATTTCCGGGTGCGGGTTGATTTCAATGGCGACAATGGATTTAACTTATAGAGCCGTTGTTGTTCTCAGATTCTTGGGAAATGTTGCCCTCTGTACTATCCCGCACAATTCACTCCCCTGTAGCACAAAGGACTGCCCTTCGATTGCTGTTTTCTGCCTACGCTGCAGTGGATGGATCCGTTATTCCGTAAGAGGCATTTGAATCGCTACGAGCATGGTTAAATCAAATCACAGGCACAGAACTGCAGAGATCATACTGAAGCATCTCTTTGAATGTATTGAAAATTCGCTCCATGGCCACTCTATCCTGGCAATGGATGCGTCTTTAACAGAGAATTCCATCACGGCGACTTTATTTTTACGTCTGTTCTCGGTCCGTTCTACGATATCCGACCTGCCTTCGGATTGTAGCTGACGGAAACGGGCAGAAGGTCCACAGTAAAGCTAATGCTCACGGCTCTCCCCCCCTTTTCCGGCCACGGTGCTTCGCTTTTATGCTTGAGCTTGTTGCACTGGTCATGGGAGAGCCCAGAGGAAGTACCTGCATACCCCTGAATGAGCTAACAGACTCCCAAAGACTTTTACTGGAATGCGAACAATTCGTCTCCTGGGCTTGGTTAACCTGGACGGATGACCGGGTAGAAAACTCTGAACAAGTCGAATTCCTGGTAATTTCACCGTTGACAGGTCATCGGCATTGTACTGAACTGTCTAGACCTCGACCTGGTTCTTTTGGGTCAACAGAATACATGTCAACGGCAACGGCAATGGGAAGAAACGGCCTTGCCTTGCGCTCAAGAATGCAGTGCTTAGGGAACCAGATGGAGCGAAGTCGATATTGGCGGTAAACCCGGCGCCTGATATCAGGGTAGCTGGCGCGCTGACAAATTTGAATCTCCCATTCAAAGCGTATACTCAGGTCGTTGCACCAAGAAACTCGGAGAAATGGATGTGTTCCCTCTATTGTCACTGTCCTCGCCAACGCTTGCCTGGCCTTACTGTCGATTTCTCAGCTTCATGGCTCCTGGAAAATAGATTCCAACGGAAGCTGTTGTCTAGAACATATTATCGACATATTCCTTGCCCTTGGAACCACACCCGACGAACTTTACGGTGAAGGACGCCCCTCCCCGTTTGTTTGCTTTGGCTCACATCGGTTGTTTCAGTACAACAAATCATCCTAGAAATATTGTGTTTGTACGATCCGATGTTTCTGTCGAGGAGGATGGAATCAACCTTCAGAAGTCCCAAACACAATACCATACTCGGCTCACTCGATGAAGGTCGAGTTTTCCGGTTGTGTTTTTTCGTAAATCTACTTACAACTCCGCTTTACACAGCAATAACGATGTGTAACGTGTGAGTTCTAGATAGAAGCCACAGCTCACCAAGACGACTCATTCTCGGCCAGTCTGATTAAACGTGCGAGGACTCCGGATATCATCGACCAGGACGGCTGCCTTCGGTCTGTACGGCTGTTTCTCGACTTCATGACACTAGTGTGGCACACCAAATCGGATAGTATCAAGACGTTCCCCGGACTGGCCCTGATTGGCAGTATAACGGAACTACTGGATGAGCAATCGGCGCAACTACCGCGTTCGCAGGACTACCAGGATCTTCGAAACTCTGTTTTTGCTGCTGTGACCGAACATATTCAAGACCCCGCATTGTTTGACTACGTCAGCCATCGGAAATTAAGGCGCCTGGCGTTTTCTGTGACTGACGGTTCTCATGACCTTCCTACTGCTTGTGAGTCGTGTTATTAAAGCCTAAAATGCTTATCAAATCAACCTTCCAGCTGCCTACGCGTATTACGTCCTTCTCCGAGAAACGCCAATGGAAAGCAGGATGCTTTCTGTGGCAACTTGGAATTATCTTCAAAATTCACTCACAGGGACATTGGCCGGAGCTTTCAATCAGTCGTGCGAAGATGAGAATCTGTCCTTGTTGTGTTCCACAGGAATATGCGTTGCATTGCTCAAATTACTGCGCTTGCACCCGGAGTTAAGTATGTGCAAACGATATGTTTCTTATTGTCTTAACCAAGTACCGAAATTTAGAGGATTACGTGCTGGGAACACCTTGGAGCAGAAGCCTTTATATATCCTTGAGAGCTTTGTTCAAGCAGGGAGACACCCCTTCGCAAACTAGATATATCACAGCCCTTAGAAGCCGGCTGGATTTGGCAGGAAAGTCTCTCCTACGTTTACTATCGTCAGCGGGAAATCGGGATGTAAGTTTTAAACAATAAACTGGCATCCGCCTTTCCTGACAACGACACCCCTTTTTGTCCTTAGACGGTGCCTGAGTTTTCAGCAAAGCTATTGTTTTATCGCAGCGAGCTGGGGAGATGGCAAATGATTACCAAAGTAGAGATGTTGGAGTGATAGAAATAGGGTAAAATTGTATTGATTGGGGTGTAAAATTACTTGGCGGGTGATGGAGTGGATCGAAATCCGGATCAGCAATCGTCATATTTTCAAAAGTCCAAGGTTGGCGGAGACCGTCCCAACCACTTCTTGTTCTCGTATTCCATGTCGTCTAAGCTTCCTGCTCATCGTCGAAGATCACACTCTGCTGCTACTCGGCCTTTTCTTTCGCCGGCATCTCTCGCCCTCAGCTCCAAGAAGAAGGCTTTCAAGCACAATCACACTCCAAGTCCTGGCCCACATAGGGACTCACGTTCGATTAAAACATGGGATGTTGACTGTTGGCGGCGAGGCAAACGACAACGTCGGAGCCTTTCCATCTGCTCTGGTGCGCTAATTGAAACCTCAATTCACAAGTTGAGCGACCCTAATCTGAACCGACCAAGATGGCGGACCGCAGCCGACGTCAGGGCCACATTACTTTCTCCACCCATCTCGGTCTGCGCTTGCAACATTGGCAACGTTGTCTGACGATTTCGGTCTACCATCCCGGAAATGTTTCAAAAGGACACGCTCTCGTCAATCCTCGACACAGTCCGAGTCCTCCAGTTGTGATTCCATGGACGTCACGGCGCCAGACACATCGTTAAATCACCAACAATTGCGGTCGGCTGCATTTTGGGACCTCCATAGAAGCGTCGTCGAAAATGCAGAAGGGCTCGTTCACCGCATGCGCGAGCACGAATATCAGTGGTTGAACAGATCTCCGGGAGAGCGGGGTCGCATGCGAGACCATCATATTATCCCTCCATCAAGCAAATCGTGCCCATCGTTCTCGGACGAGTACGAAGAAGAAGATATCCAGATTTATTCTGGAGAATCGTGTCACACATCACCCAGTAGCGAGTTGACAAGTGGTCGCGACAACATGACGTCCGCAACCCTCAACACCTTCGCCCGGCATTCGCTGCAAACCAACGACGTAGAATCGGCAAATTCAATACACTCGAACCCGTCGTTTCGTTTCCCGCATTCGCAATTCCTGACATCGCCAAATCGTTTTGACGTGGATACCACCGCCAATTTCGATATTAGCTCAGAGCAGGCTCTGGAAGCTATCACCCTGGCATTTGCTAATGGTGCTGGAAGCATCAACAACTATCCTTCACTTCACCGACTTTCCAGCTCGAACGATCCAGGAACGTGCGGCGATGCCGGTGACCTATGGCAATAAGTCATTTACGGTTCAACAATAACTGCCGCGCTCAACACCTAAAAGTAAACGACCCGGACGACTCTAATAATCATTACGAAAACTTTCAAATAACTTTCGCAATCCCGGCATCAATTTGTTGGCACCCAAATGCGCCGAATCATTGGACAATTACTTTTCAATTATACATTAAAACATCGCATCTTCCGTCAACATCTGTTAGTGTATCATAGTCATCATGTACCAGCTTAGTACCAGTATTACTCTTCATGTATAAAGAACACAAGGACTAGGCTCCAGCTCGCATCTACCAACTTTCTGATAACACCATTACCGTGACTGTTTCATTATTACATTCAAACGAACAAAGACTATGTAATACCAAAACTAAGAACAAAGGTACACAAGTTAGTAAATGCGAAAACGAACTCCGCCAATCCAAGGTCCACTGGTATATCGATTAAAGCGTGCACGTCATTACCGCACGAGAGAATAAGAGAAAGGGAGTTTCGTACAAGTTGGCCTAGGAGCTATATGATTGTCCGGCTAATAGTATCAGAGAGCAGACCCCAGGACTTTCAGGGCAAGGGCTCTCAGAATCTGCGAGTTCATATGGTTTAGAATCCACTGGATATCCCAAACGGTGAGTACTGACTTCTGCTTTCTGGTCTCCTCCAAGTTGAGTAAAGACAGCTGCAACTGACTTTCCCTTCGCATCACGTATGGCGCCAAGGCGGTTTCCAGCAACGGCGCCCACCATGAGGCCAGGCACGTTGGCAACAATGAATCCAAGTCCCGCACCACTGATTGCCCCGAGCCAGCTCCACCAAGGAACGACGCGGTCGACCTCTGGCCTTAGAAGCTATGCGAGGTGCGGTTACAAGGGTGTAGAGGCCAAGCACAGTGTACGACAAACCTCTTCGAAGGCATCCGCAAAAACCCCATCAGCGTTAGGTTGCGCAGTGTTCTCCCTGTTGGGCTGGCCATTGCTCGAGGTAGACGCGCCAAATGCGCTAGCAAATTGAGAGAAGAAGTTGGGGGATGAATTGGGGTCAGCTGAACGGTCCGAGGCTCGAGAACTGTACAAGATATCGTATTCTTGTCTCCTCTTGAGGTCCGACAAAACGTAGTAGGCATCTGCTACGGCCTGTACGAGCAGCTCAGTGTAGTTCCTGGCGCATCTTATAGTCCTGTGGAAGCAGGGGAAGATGACTGACTTGGAAACGTTCTGTGGCCTTGCGCTTTTCTGCAGGGGTAGCGTTCCCTAGCCGGTCGGGGTGTGTCCTGCATGTGCACCAGCGTTTAGTGAGGATACTTGGAACCAGCAAATCATATTCATTCACTTTAGCGATTCTTTACGATATGCTTGTCGTATTTCCTCTGTAGAAGCGGCTTTTGGGACATTCAAGAGCTTGTAGTAGTCGGGAAAGGAAGACATTGTCATGCTAAAGTCTCCGCAGCCACGATTGCGATGGCCCCAGGCCCCGGTATGACGTCACATTCCACCTATACTGTTGTCTAGCTACATGGTATACACAGGCTTAGAAATACATGCAGAATAATACCTATACAAGGCCGTACATAGAAATAGAAAATGTATCGTTTCGTTCTAAGAGAGTCAAATCGTGTTGACTGGCCGTGCGCGTTGATTTATTGCGAAAGTTTATCTGTGCTACGCGAGGCAACTTGAATGGCTTTAAACGAACTAGACATCGTTGCGGACCCAAGTGGACGGGCTATGGCCTTCATCGTTGGTGTTTCAACTGTGATTACCGGCATTGTTGTAACGGAAGCTGGGGAGAGACTAAGTTCTGCGACTCTGGCACGAGGAGTGTTTTCTAGCGACTCCTCGGCCGACTGGATATCGCTCAACGCCGTGAAGGGCGCTGTTATCGCACTCGTTGGGAAGTAGCCACTGAGAGGGACAAACCCACTGCGGGGGTCAGATAGATCTAGTTTTAAATCAGATTTCATGCATTGCTAGATCAAAAGGAACAGACTTGCCTCCGATGAACGATGTAACATCATATTGTGTGCCAGCAGAGCCAAATCTTGAAGAAGGGGTGAGATCAGAAGATGGGCTCCCGAGCAAAGATGAGAGGTCGAGCGGAACGGGAGCACGGTTTATGGGTGTCCGTCCCAGTACAGGCCTGGGTGTGGGAACAGCGTGAATCGACACGCCTTCATTCAAAGGGGTACCAGGAGCGGGGGGTTCAGGGAATGCAGACAACAGGGAAAGGCCAATGGGATTCGGGGATGAACTGGACGTCGAAGGCGTCTCGAGGCTGATGACCGACAACAGCGCTCTGTCCACAATATATTCCGATGCACTTGCAGAATTTGTGGCGTCGTTGAAATTGTTCGATTGAATACGAAGGGTGGCGATGGTGTTATCAATATCTGTCTTTTCCTGCATCAGCTTGGTTACCGGGGTGACATCTCCTAGAGGAGATTTGGTATTTGGTTCGAAGCCTGAATTAGTATTGCTTCTCGCCCTGGGAGGAACGATGCCGTTGAGACCGTATACTGGAGAGAGCGATTCAATGGTACTGGAGTCGGATTCACCCCTCCTAGCGCTGGGAATCTTGGATTCGTTCTCCATGTCGTAATATGTCAGGGAGAAAGACTTTGCATCAGTGAAAGCTTTTGCAGATTGTTCTTGCCAGTTCACGTCGGACGGCGATCGCTGTGGCTCGGTGATGGTCATCGATTGTCGATTTCTATCTGCGTTTCCGTCCCCCGTCGTAGCGAAATATGGACTGGCCGGTTGAAATAGAAGACTGCGGTCTGGAGGAGCAAAGGTCGCTTCTTGGATTGGAGCCGTTCTATCCTCCTCTCGTTGAGAGTATCTTCGGGAGAACCGGTCAGAAGATATCCAGGACGATATCTTTGACAACCTGGAGAACCGACTGAGCTTCCACGATTCTTGGGGCATAGCCGTTTGGCTGGAGCTGGGATCGGGTCGGATGTTGATGATTTGGGTGGGTAACGCCGGCGCAGAATAGTCATTGATTAAGCCCTTTTCCTTGTCATGCATCGTATCGATGCTATAAGCGCGAGAAAGCCGTTTGGTAGCTAGGGGAGTGCTGTTGGTCCGAAAGAGGATGACAAGGCAATAGACAACGAGCATGTAAACTTCGACTGCACGAAGGAAACGTCCCAACGAAGTTTCTGAAAAGGAAACTGAGAGTTTTGTGAGCACTGGAAGACGGTGGCTGAGCAAGTGGTACTTACAATGGACCAAATTTCCGATGCCCAAGCCTGCGCTCAGGCCGAAAGCGATGATGGGCGTGACGTATCCGAGGAAAACACGTCTGCGGAGGTGGGAGGGGCTCAGATAGAAGTTGAGCAATAGTTTAAGAATAAAGATAGCTGAGATAGTGGTTTCAATTGTAGCCGAGGCGATGTAGACGTTCCCATAGACATGGTGCATCGGGGTCACCCTCCAGGTGACTTGAAGTGCGAATATAACCATACAAGCCAGCAGTGTACACCACTTGAGGGTGATCCCAATATATCCCCACCTTGCCCAGCTTGCACAATGCATGTCCGTTCCTGTGTCGTCCCCATGTGGTTGGCGGGAGACGAAGGTCCAGTAAAATAGGTATAGCACGCCGATTGATAGCGCGAAGAAGACTTCTCGAGACCGAATGTATCCTGCAACTGCAGTAAGTCCTGCCCCATTGACAATCCCTGCATGACCTCGAACCAGGATTTGACCCAAGTCGAGGAGGGCACCGATGAACCCGAAAAGAGATGACGCAAACAAAAGCAACATTAGCCTAGTAAGTCCGGTGAGCTGAATTTAACCTATCAGAGCTGCTGCTATACGTACAATTCAATGCGCTTCATTACCACCTGGAACGTCAACATGCCCATGGCCATGATGCCTATGCAAAGCAAAGGAATGTCTGTTATAATGCACTCAAGCTGGGACGATGAAATACATAAGCTGGTGAATTTCGAGGAGATGGGTCGCTTACACCGGCATCTTCAGTTAATGATAGGCCTGACGCTCGAGCGAAGATTTGTGTCATTGCTCCCTATGTCCTGTCTAGGAATTGCATGCAGGGTCAGGCGCCTGCGATGTTCCGTCCCGATTTCCAAAAGATAAAAAGATTACAACGCGGGGCTCCAGAGCGCGCAATGACAAAAGAATGAACAAATTTGAACAAAAAGAAACCCCGTTACAAACCAGCGGCAAGATAAATTACAAAAGGAATGGAAATTGAACTTGCAGTTCAAAGAATGAAAGATAATGTCAGTGAAGAAGGGAAGCGAAAGAGAAGAAGGAAGAGGAGGAGTGAGACAGCATCAACAGTGAACGAGTGCCCCATGAGCGACCAGCAGGTCCCTTGACGACACCGTTGTAATGGTGTCCGAGAATTCCGCTTTTACCTGCTTTTACTCCCACCGGGATTTGACAGAGATCCCAGGTTCTCAGCAAAGCACTAGATTCTGATGGGCCTCAATGAGGGCGCTTCAAGACCTCAGGTCGTAGCTGCCCAGCTTTAGATGGTGTTATCATTCTAGTTACCAGGCAGTTAAGTGATGAGACGTTTGGAATAAGTACTACATTGTGGGCTGGGAAAACGCCAAATGCTGAAATTATAGTATTCTTGAAAAGTCCTTTGAAATTATCCGCAAGTTAATCCCTTAACCAATAGTAGACGATGCACCAGTCAACTGTCTAACGAGGAACATGCCCCTTCCTTCATCCACGCTTTTAGCACCTCTCACACCTAGTACACTTTTTGGTCTTGGTCTAGAGCCAGGGGTAGCAGCTGTACTGCCCAGTTGCTTGGTAGGGCTGATACTACGTGTTCGACTCATTCCATTGCCAGTAAGCTGCCTTAGCAAAGTTGCGTCACTGCTGCTCACGCCGGTGAACTGTCGAGTAATTGTCGCGCCCGTAAATTGCGGGATAATCTTTCCAGAACCTGTGTACGTGGGAGTCAACGGTGTCTTCGAAGGCGAGGGAGGAGCATCATTCGGCAATCCAAGTAGCAGCTGAGATTTACACGTCAGAAGTGGATCCATCGGCTTCTACTATAGTCGTTGAAGCACTCACCATACATTCCCTGCACCATACATTGCCATCTTCATCACTCTTCGCAGCGCTGTCAAGTTTCTTGCCACAGCCTGGTGTCTTGGAGTTCTCATCTTTGCGGACGCCATACCAACTGACAGGTCGAACTTTTTTTCCTCCGCAAACGAGACAGGCAGAGTGCCATTTGGTGCCCTGGGGTCCTGGGATGACACCGCGTTCCATAGGTGAAACTGCTTTCTTGCATCCAGGGCAGACCGTCCGGCTACCAAATCGAGGCGCAGGCAATGGGTTAGCTGGAGCAGCCAGGGCTGGTTGTTCGAAACGACTGGAACTTGGTCGATGGGTCGAAGAGCGAGCTCGAGACGGAGAAGGAGTTGGGGAGCTGTCCTCCAGCCTGTCCTCGCGCCGGTAGGTTCGCAAGGCGGGCGAACTTGGTGATTTATGGATCGTGATTCGTTCCTTGGGGGCACACTGCATGTCATGAGAAAATGCAACTAGTCAAGTCGTACAAGACGTACCTCTGGATGGCATGGTTTCCCTCTGAATCTAACGAAGCTTGCTTGTCCCTTTCGTTCACTTTCAAACGGACCCTCACAGATGCTGCATGTGAAGCAGGATGAATGATACACTTCTGCTGAAGATTTAGACTTGTCCGAAGACTGAAGTGTTACAAATGCCCCTTTGTTCCCAACTGTGAACAGTTTGCCGCCACATTTCATGCAATTTGAAGGAGCCTCAATTGGCGTGGACTCGCGTCTGGGTGTCGAGTTCTTAAGTCGGAGCGGGCTTGTTCCAAGTGATGTTCTGGCGGGCATCTTAGAAGGGGTGGTGTTTGCGCTATGGATGGCTTTAATTGGCGTTTTGGTTGGGGTGTTGAGTTGGCTGTTGGTTTCTTCTACGATAGTGTCATCAAGCGCGTTGAAAAGATCGGAACGACTGTATCTGGACAGTTGCCTGCTGAGACCTTGAATAGCAACCGTGGAGTCCGAGTCCTCAAGCCCGTTCGGGGAATCAGGTGGCTCTGAGAAAGAAGATTGGGTCGTAACGTCTGAGAAGTCCGACAGTAGGTCCGGAGTCGCAGGCATTGGGCTTGACACTGAGTCCAAGTCGCTGTAAGACGACGACGATCTACCCGATGAGAACAGTTGACTGCCGGGTCGTGATCCCGCCGGAACAGACGGAAATAAGGAAGGACGCGCAGGGGGCGGGGACCTCGATGTTGCTCTGAAGAGCCTCTCCTTCATTTCCTGTATCGCTTCCACCGTCGGCGCTGGACTACCCGTACTCCGACGGACAGGGCTACTTCTACTGGGGGATGATGCTGTACGAATTTCGTCATCACCCGGTCGAAGAGGTCGGCTACTTGTGCGTGGACGCGTGGGGGTCTGGGGGCTGTTAGGTGAGGACCTGGTGTTAATGTCCTTTGAGAGGGTCGACAATCGCTGAGACAAGCCTTCTAGGGCCGGGCTGCTATCTCGTGTACGAGAAATACCCAGCCGTTGCTCGAGTTCTTCGATAGCTGGGCTGGACTCGCGAGTCTTTGATCCATGTGGGTTCTTGTTAAGTCCACCGACGCGAGCAGCGGGTGTGGTAGGAGTTGGGTTTGGGGAGCTGGTTGCACTTGCGCCTACGCTGGGACGTGGCTTCTTCGGAGTGTCCCGCTTAAGACAGCCGTCGAAGCAGCCTGCGCAGCATGGACGCCCCATTAGGTCAACCATAGGATTATTGCCAATGTTCTTGGAGCATCCACCGCAATTGAAACATCGTTTATGCCAATACTTGCCAGCCGCTTGGACGAATCCTCCTTCGGATTTGAGGGTAAGAACCTGGCGAGAGCATGCCCCGCACGGACCCTTGGACCCGCCATTCTCTTCATAGCATGGGCGACAGACGAACCGGGGATCGCTGGGTGTATGCTGGGAAGGGTCTGGGTATATTGTTGCATCCGGGGGAAACGGTGTGGAGCAGATGGCACAAGAGTAGCTCGCCAGTGTCTCCTTGGGCTGCAGAACGGATCCATAGACTTTGGACAAGGTGTTGTTGATAAGAGAGGGCAATATGCCTGAATCAGGGTCCGCCACAGCAACAGATTGCTTTAGCGGAGACCGCGGTCGTGAGGTTGTTGAGGCAATATATTGGGATACGCGGTTGTTCAGCGGCAATGAGTTGACGTTGGAGGATTGTAAAGGTCTGGGAAAGCGTTTTGTTGGGGATGGCGGGTTGCTGGTGTTACGATTCAGTGCCTCGACAGAGCTCTGAACCGATCCTGCTCGTGCGGGCGATACCGACCTCTCGCTGGAGACATATGTCTTGGTCCATTTATCCTGGCTCGACACCTCGCTGAGAACTTTCTTGAGGGTTACAATTGGTGCTATAAAACCAGTCATGGTCAGTTCTGGATGCTCGAGCAGAAACACGGCTGTGCCATACCTGCAGAGGTGCCACCACACCTACACCTCTCGCCGACAACTATCTCACCGCATCTACGACAGAAGCCCATAGCGCAAATGGACAGTCGGTATGTGGTGTGGTCAAGGAGTAGGAACGACTTTACTTTCACCGGCCATGACGCTAGTATGACCATAAACGTCCTTCTGCCTGCGTTCAACACGCGATCACGTGCCACAAACTTCATTAGGGGCTACTTACACATGTCCGACCGACTCGGACTCGGACCTCTCAGAGAGTGTGGTTACTGCCATGGACAACCCATTTTTGACGTCAAGCTCAGAATTACAACTTCCCCGAACCCCCAAACGGAGTCGAAGAAGGGTTGCCTGCGACCCGTACACCTCACCATACTTTTCTCGAGCCTCATCCTCCAAACCATTGTCGACGAGTCCAGAAAATGTCTTGGACAAACCCGATATTTCGGAAGAAGACACATTCTCACTATTCGACCGTGCATCCTCTGTCCTTTGCGAAGAGCTTGAAGGATTGAAACCTGCGCTCATACAAGGTACGAACGAATGGGTGGCTCGTTAAACTTTGACTTTCTGACAAGGACGTGAAGAACGGTTGGCTCATGATCCATGGAAATTCCTGGTAGCACTCACCCTTTTAAACAAAACTCGTGCAAGTGTTGCACTACCAGTGTTCTGGGAACTGGTCTCTCGATGGCCTACGCCTTTTGCTCTATCTACAGGCAAGATTGATTGGCATTCACTCTTCACAGTAACTTACGCCTTTGCTTCAGCTGACGAAGGCCAACTCGTGCAGCTGTTAACAAGACTCGGGACACAACGAAGGCGTGCACGGCGCCTGATCATGCTCTCTCACAGATACTTGGAAGACCCACCATCTCTACGAGATCTTCGCCCTTCCCGATCCATCAACAGCTCGCAATGCGACTTCGGAAAGAGATACCCGCCCACACCAATTTCACATCTACCAGGAGCAGGGACCTATGCCTTGGACTCTTATCGAATTTTCTGTTCGCTTCACAACGATCCGACCTCAACTCAATGGTGGGATGTTCTCCCTAATGATAAAGAGCTGATACGTTATTTGGTGCGTCGTTTGTTTTTTACTATCCACAGAAACTGACTAAATTCTTGGAGAAATGGAGATGGGCCGTGAAAGAGAAGCGTCAATGGAATCCCACATCCGGTCCAGGCCCTCCAGTGACCTCGTCCTACCTCCACTCCCTTAAAACAGATTTATCCCGAAAGAGCGCAGCTTTACCCTCGTCGCCAACAAAGGTAGCTAGTACCTTACAATTTTGAACGGGTTAGGGGTTCCCAGTCCACCCGCTCGACCTGCCAACATCAGAATTTATCGCTTGACTTACATATCAACCGGACATACCATTTCAGGTTTGAGGTCAGACACTGTTCTCGCGCCAACTAACTGCATCACAGTCACAATTTCGCGCTTCAGTAGTTGGATGATTTTCGCAACCCCGGCTTCTCCGTAAGCCTAACGAGACAACGTCAGTCATGGTAAGGGGGTACATGTCTTAAAACCTTACGCTTTGGGCATACAGAAACGCTCGCCCAAACCCGACTGCTTTTGCACCAAGGCAAAGGGCTTTGACAAC
Source organism: Coprinopsis marcescibilis (assembly GCA_004369085.1). Lineage (NCBI taxonomy): Eukaryota > Fungi > Basidiomycota > Agaricomycetes > Agaricales > Psathyrellaceae > Coprinopsis > Coprinopsis marcescibilis. The sequence goes on along the minus strand of ML210146.1, from coordinate 563,518 downwards.
ATCTAGTGCAGAAAAGACGATAAGATTCAACGACAAGCGCACCGTAGTCACTGCTGCCGACCCACCTGTTCCACGGTATGCCCCACCTGTTCAAACCGCAGTCAAATCAAGGTGCCATGGTGCATGAGCTCAACATACCATCTATGTAAACTAAATTATGTCAGTAAGTTTACCTCGCCTGTAGTATTTCATTCGGGCATACCTTCTAATCGATCGAAGATATCAGGTCTCTGTCTGCGTAACCTGTACAAAACTTCCATAGGTGGCATCGAACTGCGACACATCAAATTTAATTCTTTGCCGACAAAATAGACTCACTAATCGAGCTGGCGGCCTGTGAATCCGTCAGTCTCCGGCGCTTTACAGTAAAAGTAGCCTCACCTCCGTGATTTGACAGCAAAATCCCATCCACTCCTGCATCCGCAGCAGAAACAGCATCCTATTGGCGGACTCAGTAAGATGCTCTAATTTAGCACCAATCCATTTTCCTACCTCTACGCACTGTATCCCTTGAAAACGATTCAGTCGCAAAACGGGAAAGCTTCCGCTGGAACTTACCTTTGATAACGATGGGTAATTTCGTTATTCCTCTTAGCCAAGGAATGGTCTGACCAAACCAACCCGTCAGACATCAAGGATTTGAACAGAATAAAAGAGCATTGACCTTCTCAAATGACATGTCTTTGGCATCGTTGTTGACCAAGGCTCCTGCAGTACCGTTGATGTTGACGCCTTCTGGTAGGACATTCTCATCCCAAACCGGCGTAACCCCACTCTCTTCATCCTCCAGTATCCAAGGACTACGAATATCTGCCTCCCTGTTTCCGGCGACGATGGCGTCTACAGTGAGGAAGATGGCTTGATACCCTAAACGCTCCACTTCTCGAACGCGCTTTTCGGCCACCGCATCAACTTTATTCTTGTACAATTGGAAGAACAAAACTTGGGGGGGAACCGCTACCGAAATTATCTCTGCGTAAGAGAGGGACGCATTGGAGGACACCATTTGGATAATCCCTTCCTTTCCGGCCCCTCTTGTGATATTAGCTTCGCCTGTGCCAGTCTGATGTTAACGGAGTGACCAACGATGGCGTTTCGAAAGATTACCATTAGGGTGTCCCAGCTTGGCTAGGGCTGCACCGCTCGCGAAGATTGGAATGGAGGATCGAAACCCGAGAATGGTAGTCGACGGATCACAGTCACCGACAGGTCGCATGACCCGAGCGTGAAAGAAGAATCTGGAGAATGCTCGGGTATTCTCAGAATGTGCTGTTGGCTCCATTAACCTTCCCAGTTGACACGACTGTCCAAAGAAAGTACTTGCTAATTTGCTCGTCTGCTCCAGAGGAGTAATAGGCCCAAGCCTTGTGTGAAAGCACCTGACTCGCAACTTTCTAGTCAAAATCAGTGTCGGTTGGAGGTACACACATGTGGTCATGATATTGCACCTCGATGTCCGCAAGGCTGAGAATCCTACTCAACGGCGGCTTTCTCTTATGGGCCTCTTCAACACGTATGTCATCTTTGGTTTTCTTCCTGCTCTCTCTTTCCCTATGCAATACTTGAGCGGTCCCGGATTCCACTTGGCCGACGAATTGGACAGGGGGTGAATTCTTGTCGAGAGCATCAAGTGGGTGTATCGGCTCGTATGCCAGTGTCGCATCCTTGCCTGCGTACTTCAAAATGATCGAGGAGCCTCCTGGGTGTTCCTGTAAAGGAAGGTTTGATTGAGTGTCTCGTTCCACGAGGTGAGAAGGTCCTGGGGTCTCTAGTACTTGTAAAAATTCCGTCACATCGTACACGTTGTCCTTGATAATGACCCAGCACGACCTAGAGCATACTATCAGGCTTGAGCTTCCAAAGGGTCTGGCAGTGCCAAATACGTTTGTGAGTTGTGTTGGGAGATCTCCTGCAGCTTCAAAGTCGGGGGAGCCATGGCGTATGTCGTATCCAAGTCGTATCGGAAGAAGACAGGATATGGTTGGTAAAGCTTCAGGCTGTCGGGAAAGTAAGGGTTCGAGTTCGATCATTGATTCGCTAATGGACAAATCGGACTCGGCACGAGTCCTGAGACTCTGAATATGAGAGGTTCTAATTGTGATGAGGATTATGTTACGATTTGCGTTGCGCCACGAACCCGGAAACCAGACTACCACTCTGAATGCGCAGAGAAGAGCCCTCACACATGCGGTACTTATCCAGCTGACTCTATTATATATACTTCGAGTGGATAAAGTGATTATATGGTCGGCAAGACAGAGTCATTTCGCGAATCCTTAGACTCCAGTAGTAAACCCAAGCGCTTACTAGTACCGGCCCTGATCATTCCGAACACCCACGTGATTGCGCGTTGTTTGGCTGGAGCAAGTCGAACGGTGAACCGCGACCGGGCGCACTGATTCGACTCGCCCTACAATTAACAACGTTGTAATCCCGGTACGCCTTGAGCTGCACACTTTTCCCGTCAAAAATGGCGCCCTTGCCCTCAAAGCAGGTGCTGGAGAGCATGAAAAGAGTCGATTTGCAGCGATTATGCAAGGTATGTCTTTTCTATTCGCCACAAAGGACCGCTGGTTGATATTCGCAGGACTATGGAGTTCGGGCAAATCTCAAGTCGGAAGCGCTAATCGACCTGCTATTGGAAACACAGTAAATATACCAGCTTTACGAATGTTTCTTCCCTAATATTGTTATGCAGGTCTGTTCCTCCACCATCTCCAGCTCGTCGGAACCCTTCAACGAGAAAGTCAAGTCGAGCCGGACCAAGCCGAACCACATCTCTAATCATTCATGACATTGACGAAGGGGTCGAAGATGAGAACGACGACGCAAGTGCTCAACTCGACAATGATATATCTCCTCCTCTGGAAGAGCCAGCACCATCCCCAGCACCTGTGCGCACACGCAAAGCTAAAGACCTTCAAACGAGCTTGGGTGTTGGAAGACCAAAGGCAGTAGGCGGGGCAGGAGCACGAGCTGTGACGAAGTCTTTCAGTACACAACGTTCAAGAAGAGGCCAATCCAGCCGCATGATGAGCCGAGTTGAGGCCACGATCGAGGAAGGTCAGCATACTTTCGCGAGTCACACATCCATTCCAATTCGACCCTTTGTTTAGAACCAGAACCACCTCATGCCAATGCATCGGGTTCGTATCAAGGTAAATCAACACAAATTTGTTATTACAGCTCAATAACGGCGAATATAGTGCATGCCACCCCTACACCCCAACCAATGTTGTATCCGCAAACCACAGGGTCCCAAAACATTGTTTCGAGCCCGGACATTTCCAAACAAATATCTGATGCCGTGAGCTGGTCCTTTCCACTTGGTCGGGATACGTCCATCTGATTTAGCTCCAATTAGGTCAAGCCGCTACAGACAGAGATACAGGCATTGCAGCAGACAGTGCAATCTCTCCAACAGCGTAATTCAGAAGTCGAACAGCTGAAAACCCAAGTTTCCAACCTCGCTGGCTTACAGGAGAAGTACCTGGCCCTCGAGGCCGAGGTCCGCGAACTTCGTCTACAGCCCGCTAAATTGACAGCGCTACAGGAAGAAGTTCGCCTGCTGAAAGAGTTCGCCAGTGAACGGACATCTCCGCCGTTACCCATGACTCCAATACCGAGGAGCCCACGAATACCACTTGCCAAGTTGGTCTTTTCGTCATGTTGAAAATGTATGATCTTAACTGACGATCTTTAGTCGAGGTGTCGTTCCTTCCGCATTCCAATCAAACGCATACCCACCACTGGGCAATGATACATCACCGCTGGATTCGCCAATGCGCGAAAGCTCCGCCGCACCCCCTTTACCGCACCCCGGTTATGCTCAAACGATATTGGGTAAGCGACCTCGAGATTCTATTGCGAGTAATCCGGCAACGTTGCTCGAAGAAAACCAACAGGATAGTTCGTCAGAAGAGGGACATGCGATGAAAACGACACGACCTAGTAAGAAAAGGCCCAGGTTGTCAAGCACGGCGGAGATGGCTGTGGCCGGCCCTTCCAAGGCATCGTCGAGCGATGTCGCGGCCCAACTTGCGGCACCAAGGATACCAAGCTTCCCTATATTCGACAGCGAAGATGCATTGAACGAAAGCTATATTGACCCACCACCTCCCACCAATTCCCTTCCCAATTTCTTTGGTGATTCAGAAGACTTGGACATGAACGGGCAGAGCTCAGGTCAACACAATGACCAGAATCTTAACATCTTCAACTTCAACTTCCTACCCGCATCGTCAACACCCGCACACCCGCAGACATTCACTGCCCCATTTCCATTTCCCGAACCACCTCAGTCGCCTTCGCCAGCTGGTTCTAGCCTAGGCTATCTCGGGCATCCACAAGATAACAGGACAGATATATTTCAATCTTTCGGATTGCCATCTCCCCGTGCACATCGACCAGCAGAGACCCAGTCGGGAGATACCGTGAACCCGGCGTCGCTTGGCGGCCGCAACACAACTGGAAAGCAGAGAGAAGTATCAAGCAATGATGTTGCGGTCGGTCTTGGACTTACAATGGTTCGGACGTCGTCTGTAACGGACCCCATGAACCATCCAGAACCGCCACCGGCTAAGAAAACCATGTACGGAACGGAGTTGGAAGGTGAAACGCGTTTTGGAGATTTTGGTGTCGAGGGCGTTGCATCAGGTTTCTGGAGTGGTCGTTGATCACACGTATGATCTACTGTAAAATCATTGTACAGTATGTATATGATACCGGACATATATTCTCTTCTCGTGCACCCTGCCTGAACTTTTGATTGTTCACATTTTCATCTTTCGCTGCAATATTATTCGAACAATTTGCTTCATACTTATTTATTCTCGCATTTTAATAGTCGTTTCCAATTGTACAAGTATCATCTGGTTGTGTTACATTCCTCGAAATATTACAATGGTATATTACAAGCAAAGAGCCCGATCATTGCTCTAGATAGATGGGTTGAACGACATGACTTCTGCATATAAAAGTTCTGAAACGGTTATCAGTGAATGTAGTTGGATGTGTAGTTGGAAGGGTTAGTACCTTTGAGCTGATCCTTGCTCAGGTCGTCCTTGTGCACTAAATCGGCAAATCAGAATGTGTACCCTCGTATCGACGATCATCAACTTACTGTCAAACTCGAAGTAGTCTGGGCTGAGGGGTGCAACGACGGGTTCATCTTCGGGATCATGCTGTCATATGGTCAGCATCAGGTTGACCAACGGGGAACGAAAATACGCACATAGGCAGCGAGATATGGATGTTCCAAGGCTTCGTCAACGGTCATTCGTTTCTTAGGATCAAAAGTCTGAAACCAATCGTAAATTGGCTGATCTATAGGTGTCAGAGCCGTTGTCACGTACCAAGGTCTTGCCCAGGAAATCGAGCGCTTCCTGAGAAGCATGGGGGAACAACGTAGGGAAAGGTCGTTTCTTGCGAATGGGAAGGGCACGGATGTAGTCGCGGGATCTTCTGGAAGTAATGGCGTAAAATTCGTCGAGACTGGGGGTACCTGTAGAACATATTGCATTGAACTCGGGAATGTTGAAACAAAAAGATGCAATAAACCCACCAATCACGTCAAGGATCAAGTCGAGCTGATGGCTGTAATCACGGCCTGGGAACAAAGGCCGACCTGTGAGGAGCTCAGCGAGAATGCATCCCACAGCCCAGATATCGATTGCCTAGGCAACGTTGAGACAAACAGGTTGTAACCAGGCACCTGTGACAGCTCACCTTGGTGTACATCTTGAACGACAGCATGATCTCGGGCGCACGGTACCAGCGGGTAGCGACATACTCCGTCATCAAGCCAACTTCCTTGCCTGCAGGTACGCTAGTCTTGACGCTACGAGCGAGACCAAAATCGCAGACTTTGAGGTCACAGTTGGCATTGAGAAGAAGGTTGGCAGGTTTAAGATCACGATGGACTATGTCGGCGCTGTGAATAGATTTCAGAGCTCGAAGTGTTTGGTAAACAAAGTACTGAGGTCTACGTGAGATGGCGAGAGCAGGAAAGAAGAAAACCCGGCGTACTTGGCAATGGTCATCGGTGAGGTGCTGGGTGCGAATGACACGGTGAAGATCTGTTTGCATCAACTCTTGGATAACTAGAGGGCGGTATGTGTGAGCACACTCGAGGGAAGATTACGGGCGCTAGGAAAGACATACAGTAGATTTCTTTGAATTCGTCAATTGTAGGGGGTTTTATGATATCCAAGATGGAGATGATCTATCGAGACGTGAGAGAGTGAGTACCGCTGATGGGTTTGGATGTACGTTTTCGTTGACACAGGTCTCGGAGAAGAACTTGAGGAGCTTAAGCTCTCGGAGAGTCCGCAAACAGAACAAGGTGTGATCGAAGGGGAGAATCTTCTTTATCGCGACCTGGCGACCGGTGGGTTTGTGAAGAGCGGCGGCGACTGTACCATAAGCACCCTCTCCGATTGCATGCAGCAACTGATAATCGTCACCTGGCAGAGAGTTTAGCGATTGAATGATCGTGGGCGCTAAAGAGCAGAAATACCGATTTCGAACTTTGGAAGAGGCTTTGCGTTTTTGCGGGAAGACATGATTGAGCACCAGAAACCAGCCGGTGGATGGTGGACGGGATGAAACGAATATCGAGACAAGGATAGGAAAGTGTGATGGGGCTTATGTAGCTCGGAGCCTCTGATTGGACGCGTGGGGAAATGTCCATCAGCATAGCTTGGTCGCTTGGCAGAACAATGCAGTTGTCAGGCACTCTGTCCGTCGCTATATAAACCCTCCCACACAATAGCATGCCCATCCTTTCTTCTTTCCTTCCCTTCATCTTCGCTCACCAGGCTAGGCCTGCATATTTTCTCTTTTTTTAATCTTCAAAACACTCGCTTGCGAAATGTTCACCACCGCTCTCTCTCTTCTGGCCTTTGTGCCCCTAGCCTTTGGTGCTATCATTGATGTTCAGGTTGGAGCAGAAGGGAAACTTCTTTATGAGCCCGAGGCCGTCGTAAGCACAACCGTATCCGTAAACTTACCTCCTTCCGCTAACCGGTAGTCCAGTTCGCCCAACCTGGAGACCAAGTCGTCTTCCACTTCCATCCCAAGAACCATACCGTAACCGAGTCTTCGTTTGCCGATCCTTGTGGTCGCAAGGAAGGAGGCCATCAGTCGGGATTGTCAGTAAATCCTTGTTAATGGCATCGGAGCGCATGCTAACACCATTTCTTCAGCCAACCAGTTGCTGCCGACCACTCTGGCGCACTCCCAACTTACACGATCGATGTGACAAACGTGCGTGTTCCTGTTGCGGCACGCCGCGACCTTGTACTGATAAATCTTTAGACTGACCCAGTTTGGGTCTACTGCGCCCAAGCCGCTCGGACCCCAAACAGTCATTGCGGTGCCGGAATGGTCTTTGCTATCAACTGCGGCCCAGATGGTGCTCCCAACTCCTTCACCAACTTCAAGAGTTCGGCTTTGGAAGTTGGAAACAGGTTGAAAGCGGAGGCCAGCGCAACCGCTGCCCCTGCTCCCTCAACCACCGCCGCCTATGGTGATTTGACCATCCCCGCTGAACCCACCCCCGAGCTCGTTACCCGAACCATCACCCTCGAGGCTGCCACTTGGACCACCGTCTACAGCTCTTACCCCGGTTCCCCAGCTGCTACCCCCGCCTCGGAAGAAGGCCGTGTTCACAAGGTCATTGTCGGCGGTGACAAGGGGTTGGTTTTCGATCCGCCCTCCATCCAGGCTTTGCCCAGGGATCAGATCGTTTTCGAATTCCACCAGAAGAACCATACTGTCACTCAGTCTTCGTTCGATGACCCATGCCGCCCCTTCAACGTTGCTGGCAATCCCGGTTTCGACTCTGGCTTCTTGCCTTCCGATGGAACGAGCTTCCCCACCTTCACGTTCAACGTTACCGATACCGCTCCTGTTTGGGCTTACTGCCGTCAGCGCAATCCCTCAAGCCACTGTGGAGCAGGCATGGTTTTGTGAGTTTTTGGTTATTTCCTGCCAGCAACATTGTCTGAACGAAATTTTAATAGCGCCGTCAACGCTAACGATGACTCACCTCGTTCGTTCGCTGCCTTCCAACAGGTCGCTCAGACTCTGAACGGCACATCCGTGTCATCCACCGCGGATACCAACGCTGGTCAAGGAAGCGGCGCCATTGGAATTGGTGCCAGCACCGGCCAGATGGTGTTCACCGCTCTGTCGATGGGATTGGTTCTTGCTGCCTGGCTTTGAATAGCATCATTGTTATGAGAGAATGGACTTTGGATTAGATTTACTAATGGCGCATAGTTGAACTGTGCTAGTACGCACTCATTTACGCATTTATACCCTCTTGAATTGCAATATACCGGACATGTGGTCCTGCTGGTTTACTCGGATATTTACAATGATTGTGTGACTCTGGAAAACGATCGGGCTGTGGTCCAAACAAGGACTCGCGTCTTTTGCCTTGACTCGACATCTCCTGCTCAGTACATCGCGTTGATCCGTCTACCTCGATATCTAATGCTTCTACCTTCTGATTCCTTGCACCGAAGCCCACCGAGTACCAAGCGATATAACTGTCTGCCATATATCCCTCGTTCATAAAGAATTCTTCACGCCATCTCCACCCTGCTTGTTGCGCACTCGCTCAAATCCATCTACATCGTCTCGCACAAAATGCCGCCTAAAAAGAAGAAAACCCAATTGAAGCCTGTCGCCAGAGGATTCGCGACTACCTCTGTACTGAAGAAGGTCGTTCCTCTCCCAGTGGAGGCAATTGACATCGCAAAGGCAGAAAATGTTGCAGCCATTGATGCACAATCTGCGGCGGACAATGGGCAAAAGAATTGTATGAACTCACAAGCAATCAAACCTGAACCCATGGACCCAGAGGCACAAGCATCTCAGGCGCTTATGGAGAAGTATCAAGAGAAAACAGAGAAGGAAATAACGCGGTAAGTACTGGATCCATGACGCCCTAGGCAACGCGCTTGAAGTTTGATTTCCGGTCGTTGCCTTCTCTAGAACTGTCAAGGTAGCTCGATTTGCCCTGCTTGTATTGGTTTCTGGAGGACTCACGATGATGATTTCAGTTGATTGAGGTCGACCGCCGCCACTCTCAAACGTTTCCTCGGTTAGATCTGGATCGTATCCTGAAGGAGCAGGTTTACGAACTCATCGCACACTCCAAGCGCTGGGATGGTACGTAGATACTTGTAGCGACCACTGCGCAACATGCATCAGCTGACCTGGCTTTAACAAGATTCTAAACCATTGGATGAGGCCGAAGAAAAGATCACGACCCGTCTAGCATTGACGTACGGGGTCCTTCGAAGGCTTGGATTCTCGGAAGACACCGTCGAGGCCTGCTTGAAAGCTATACCAAGTGTTGATATCGATGACGCCTACGAATGGGTACTTTCTTTTAATGTCACCCGGTGCTCAAATAACTAACCCGACGCTCCAGCTTGCCGTTCATTGCACTGAAGAAGAGCTGGAAGCGCCTTTCAAAGGTAATGTCCAACGTGTCAAAAAAAGGAGGGCAGTGTAATTTATTATGGTTATTAGGCTTCGAGCGAACAGAACCCAGGACCCCACGGACACCGGCAATGTCAGGCTTCACGACCCCCCACACACCTTCAACCCCCACCAAAGCACCTCCAACGCCGCTACCGAAAGCTTTGGATGCCTCTGCCCCTTCCTTCGTTCCTCGAGGATTGCAACTCATGCCTGATGACGATAGCAAACCTCAACTCACACCCATAAATGACAGTCCACCCTCGACTGACAGTGAATGCGACAGTGATGTCGAAGACCCCAACGCAGAATACGTGCGACTGAGTCTGAAGTGGCACCAACGCCAAATCGGCCAACGACTTCACCCCGATCGTCCTAAACTGGAGAAGCTGAAAGAGCGGATATCCAGGTTAGAGGGTGACCCCCTTTTTGACAAGCACGCCGCAGAGAAGGAGTTCAACATGCGCAAGTCTAAACTGGATCGACAAGCGTTGTCCAATCGTCTCAAATCCAACATGCCACCCCCACCTGTGTTATCCAAGCCACCTGAGAAAGAGATCAAAAAGAAAGCAGAGGAAAGCCAAGAGAATGACTCTGGTGACGAGGGCTTGTTAGGGCTGGCCGATATGCTTGAACCAAAACCTGAAATGACGCCGGACAACAGAGTAATCATTGTTCGAGAAATGGGAATTCCAAAGCAATGGTCTAGCCGCACCCCCAAGACTTTGCTTCGCGACTGTGTTGCCAAAACGGACCGCTACGCAGCCATTTCGTACAGCGTTATTTCTGGCGGTAGCAGAGCAGTTCGAGCCTCCGTTTCCGTCGTGTGGGAAGGAAGGAAACGCGACGATTGGTCTATGGTTGATGTGGCGTGCCCAGACGAAACACAGGCAGAGCAGTATATTGCGACAGTGGCCCTTCATGTTCTCACTTACCCACAAACCGAAGGTTTTGCTGCCGGTAGTATACTGCTTGGATCCAACCACACCTTCTTCCGTGCTCTTCCCCCCGCATTCCGCGACTTGTGGGACGAGCTGGAGGCGAAACGAAAGGCTGAGGACGATGCAGTGAATATTGCACTGTGGTCTAAATTGCGCGCTCTGGCTTCTGAGAAGAAGATTTGCGCAGAAAAGGTAGCGTCTCTCCACAATGTGCCGAACGATTTGTTTCTCACTTTACTCACAGGCGCAACTTGAAGGCTCGTCGGGCAAGGCTGCACCAGGGCAATACACTACAGATCGATATAGATCCGAACCAGAGGCGAGAGAAACCGTTGACTTGCAGCTGGCAGAAGCCTTCGCCATTCGTCAAGAAACCCAAGCCTATCAAGAAATGCTTGTGCGTACTTTCGACCTTGTCTGCAACTTTTCATTATAACACAGTAATGTTAGGTCCAGAGAAATTCCCTTCCAATTGCACACTACAGAGAAACCATCATTGATCTGCTAGAGCACAATCAGGTACTCGTCCTCAGTGGTGAAACAGGATGGTAAGTGATTTCGCGTCCTCTAAGTTTGGCCAATTCTGACCTACTTTGGTTTTCAAGTGGGAAATCAACACAAGTGCCAGCATTCGTACTTGAGCATGCCCTGTCACAAGGCAAGCCTTGTCGAGTATATTGCACAGAACCTCGTCGGATCTCAGCAATCTCACTTGCTCAACGTGCGCCTTCCGTTCTTGATTCGAAACCATCAGCTCAACATAGTAAATAGGAGTATCGCGGGAATTAGGCGAACCTGCAAACGCTGTTGGGACCAATAACTCTCTCGTTGGGTATTCGATTCGGTTGGAGAGCAATATGTCACGAAATACCAGATTAGCTTATGTGACAAACGGTATTGCATTGCGTATGCTAGAGGGTGGATCTGGGAATGGAGGACAAGGGACCGCCTTTGATGAGATCACTGTATGTTTCCTCTGAATCTTTTCCAGACGTATAACTCTCACTGATCCTATTCTGCTGTAGCATATAATTATTGATGAGGTAGGTTCTGATGGAGTAGAAAGTCAGCCGAATTCTAATCTTACCGCTTAAGGTTCACGAAAGGACGATAGAATCCGACTTCCTCCTCATCGTCTTGAAGTCGTTGATTAGAGAACGACCAGACCTAAAGTAGGTGTCCGCCTGTTATCCTCCCCGTTATTTCTCAAACCCGAATTTATTTCACAGAGTGGTGCTGATGTCAGCCACGGTCGACGCGGAAAAGATATCGCAATACTTTGACAACTGTCCAACCCTCCATGTTCCTGGCAGAACGTACCCCGTCGACGTCCGCTTCCTCGAAGATGCGGTGGAGTTTACCAGTTGGAAGATCGCCGAGAATTCACCCTATGCCCGACGGCGTAAGTCTATAGTGGACGAGTTTACCAAACAATTCTGACATTGATCTTCACAGAGAACGACAAATACCACAAAGGAAAGTCCCGCCCAGACTGGTCCGAAGAACTGCAACCGAGGGACGACGATGACGATTCTGATGACATACAAGCAAAGGATGGGTTGAAGTTGGAGAAACGATATTCCCCAGCCACCATATCAACATTGGGCCTCATCGACGAGCGCGTCATCCTCTATGATCTTATTGTGCGCTTGCTTGAGGACCTTTGCTTTGGAAATCCCGAATATCTGTCATACTCGTCCGCCATCTTGGTCTTTATGCCTGGTCTTGGAGAAATTCGGCGCCTTCATGACATGCTATCTGAGCATCCACAATTTGGCTCCGAAGACTTCAAGCTCTACCCCCTTCATTCAACAATATCAAGCGAGGGTCAAGGTGCCGTTTTCGACGTGCCGCCTCCAGGTATAAGAAAGATTGTCATCGGTACGTCCCTCGTGTGGTATCAATGGGTATGCTGAACTGACCCTAAAAATTTAGCAACTAATATCGCTGAGACTGGTATCACAATACCTGACATTACATGCGTCATCGACTCCGGGAAACACAGAGAGATGCGGTAAGAATCAAAGCCTATCAAGCGAAGTCAAGGTTTAATTAAAACAATAAATTAGCTTTGACGAAAAGCGACAGATCAGCAGGCTTGTCGAGTCTTTCATTGCCAAAGCCAATGCTGCTCAAAGACGAGGTCGAGCCGGTCGTGTTCAGCGCGGTCTCTGTTTCCATCTCTTCACAAAGATGAGACACGATCTTCAGGTACTTGCACATTTTGTAAATTCCTGCAGTTGTTTAAATTTACCAACAGATGGCCGATAACCCACTTCCCGAGATGATGCGCCTGAGCCTATCCGACCTAGCTCTGAAGATTAAGATCATGAAGGTCAAACTGGGCACAACCATCGAAGACGTTCTTTCCCGAGCTTTGGACCCGCCCATCGCAATCAATGTCCAACGGGCTATCTCGATGCTTGTGGAGGTTCGGGCGTTGACTCCTACGCAGGAGATCACACCTCTTGGTATCTTGCTCAGCAAACTTCCGACCGACGTTCATCTTGGAAAGTTTTTGCTCATTGCGACTGTGTTCCGATGCTTGGATCCCGCCCTGACCATTGCCGCTGTCTTGAACTCGAAGTCTCCATTCGTGACTCCATTTGGATTCCAACAAGAAGCCGACAAGGCGAAACACGGTTTCCGGATTGGTATGAATTTTGTCGCTGCTCGCATTTCCCGTTTTGAGACCTTTTCAAAGAAAATTCCGACTTCCTCACCCTTCATAACGCTTTCTCAAGCTGGAGAAATGCATGCAACAACCCTGCTATCAACATTCGCAGATACTGCCACACCAACTACCTCAGCCACCAGGTAACGCAGACCGTTGCACTTTACTCCGGACGAAACTTAGCATTCATTTCCCTACAGAACCTCCTACAAATAGAAGAACTTCGACAACAATTTCTCAGGTTAAGCACCTAACAAACTCTCCCGTCGGCGGTTTCTGACATTTGTCACAATTAGTTTCTTGGTGGACATGTCCTTCATTCGAGTAGACAGGTCGTTCATCAGAGAACTTAGCCGGTTGGTGTTGACCAGGCCTCCTCATCATCCCTTTCTCACCTTTTCCACAGTTCGCGGTACAGCCGAAACCGGACGCGATTCATTCAAATTCCACCTGAGCTTGACTTGAATTCGAAGAATGCTTTCCTGATTAACGCTGCCTTGGTCGCCGGTCTCTACCCAAAAGTATTAGCCATCGACCCGAAGATTGGGCACATGAAAACCATTAGTAACAACCAGACAGTCGCGTTCCACCCTTCCTCGATAAACTTTGGAAGGAAACCATCAGACTTTGGTGTCCATCATCTGACATACTTCACCCTCATGTAAGTGCAGATATAGTGTGGGGAGCATTGTCTTTATTTGATTGACAACGTCCATTAGGCATTCAAAGAAATTGTATGCATGGGAAACTGGGCCGGTCGACGACCTGGCTATGTTACTTCTTTGCGGTGAAACTGACTTCAAGGTATGTTATACAGATCAGTCAAGCCCTGACGTCTCATGGATCCAACACTTTTATAGCTCTCGGCGGACAGTGCGTCGATTGATCGCAAAATACGGTTCCAAGTACCTGCCAAAACGAATGTAGCCATCAAGTTTTTGCGGGAGCAACTGCTCAAATTGCTTTCCATGCAATTTGCTGGACAGCCGGTGGTTGAGAGTCAGCTGCAGTGGTACGACCTGGCCATTGTTGTACTCGGGAAGGTCAGGCCAGCAGATACTAGAACGGAACAGACGTCAATTACTATTGTATAATTATTGCTGTGATCACTGCCTTTTCAGGACAACCCCGCAGTACAGCCACAACATTGAGCAACCAGGTGCCTCCTCTGGATCCACGGTACCGCTAGGTTTACCCTAGTTGGGCGAAAATGGAATCGGCTTGGCGTCATCAAGGTGTTCTTATTCTTCTGGACCGCACTTGACAACATGAACAAAAATTACATCGTGAGGGCTGGTCATTACTAGCTATTACACAGCTCGTTAATCGTATTTGGTCCAAGGTGTTCACCATTACGAAACCCTTCCCCGCATCTCAGATCGCCCAACCACCCTCCAGAAAGCGAAGCGTTTAAAACGCAGGGTGAAGGAATAAAATCGATGAAATTGCATACACTTCTGACCAGATGCGGGTGTGGCCTAACATATGCATAGTCTACCATATTGGATCAATAGCTGCCCATCTTGACAGATTACTCCTCGTCCTCCTCATCGTCGCCAGTGCCAGCGATGTTGTAGAACTTGAGTGAGTAGTTGTCCTTGGAGGTGGCAACAACACTATCAAGAAGTCAGTCATCGGTAGTCTAAAGTCACAGAAAAAGAATAACGCACCGGATCCAGTCACGCAAGCTGTTCTTTTTCAAGAACTTTTTGGTCAGATACTTGAGGTATCTCTTGGAGAAGGGGATGGTGGCGGAGATGGTGATTTTGGTGCTGCCTATAACATGGCTGGATCATTACAAGTCCCAGCGTGGCCCGAATCGCACAACTCACCATCACGGGCAATCTTCACGTTCTCACCGAGCTGGCCAGACTTGCCATCGACCTTGATGCGGTCATGCAAGAACTTCTCAAAGTCGGCACCGTCGAAGACACCGTCAGCAGCGGGTTTCGAGTAGTCGATAACGAATTTGTGCTTCGAGGCAGCAGACTTGGCGGCGGCGACTTTGGGCTAAAGAATTGAAGAGAAACGGCATTAGCCTACTGAGAAGATAACTCAGCAAAGCAATAGCCTCCTGTACTGACCATGGCGACTGCTGAGGGGTGGCGACGAGCAAATAGTCTTGAGGGGCGGGAGGAAAAAGTGATGCAACGGTTAGAGTTTTGTGTTGTGGTAGAATTAAGGTTTTGCGGGGATAGCCGAGATTCAAGGTCAGACGGCACGGGACTGCCGAGTAAAGGCAAAAATATTCTCTCGGTCTGAAATCTTCTGTTCACCAAACCATGGCGCCGTCGTCGTCCACGTTGAGCAGAGAGCAGGTCACGTCCGCACAGTTGAACGGTGACTTCGCTATCAAATCAGAATCCACAACGCCTAAGCTAGATACTTCTCAATGGCCTCTGCTACTGAAAAACTACGACAAGTTGCTTGTGCGCTCTGCACACTTCACCCCAATTCCCTCGGGCTGTAGTCCACTAAAACGCGACATTGTTTCCTATGTAAAGTATGTTATTTAGTTCAATGCTTTATGAATATGTTAATAATACCCTTAAAGGTCTGGTGTAATTAATCTCGACAAACCTTCCAATCCTTCGTCTCACGAAGTCGTCGCCTGGCTTCGCAGGATCTTGAGGGTCGAAAAAACCGGGCACAGCGGCACACTCGACCCCAAGGTTACTGGTTGTTTGATTGTATGCATCGATCGAGCTACGCGATTGGTAAAATCCCAGCAAGGCGCCGGTACGTTACTCAAACGTTTAGTTTTAGACCTCCTCTCACACCCCAACCAGGCAAGGAGTATGTCTGTGTCCTCAGGCTTCATTCGTCTCTTCCGAACCCTGCCGCCCTTCCTCGGGCCCTCCAGACGTTGAGCGGGGCGCTTTTTCAACGTCCTCCTCTCATCTCTGCTGTCAAGCGTCAACTCCGGATACGAACAATCTACGACTCCAAGCTTATCGAATTCGACGAAAAACGCAACCTTGGCGTGTTCTGGGTATCTTGCGAAGCTGGAACATACATTCGAACCCTATGCGTTCACCTTGGCCTTATCCTTGGGGTCGGCGGGCACATGCAAGAGCTTCGTCGAGTAAGGAGTGGTGCTATGTCTGAAAACGACGACATGGTGACTATGCACGACGTGTTGGATGCTCAGTGGGTGTACGATAACACTCGCGATGGTATGTGAACTTCATTGTCAGTTAGGAGACATGTTGCTCATAGCGCCGTATAGAAACGTATCTCCGCCGAGTTATTCGCCCTCTTGAATCCTTGCTCATTGGCTACAAGCGAATTGTTGTGAAGGATAGTGCTGTGAATGCAGTTTGCTACGGGGCCAAGTTGATGATTCCCGGTCTTTTGCGTTACGAGGCAGACATTGCTCTCAACGAAGAGGTTGTGTTGATGACCACAAAAGGTACGTCGAAAACTATTGCATTCTTGCTCAACATTTCTAATATCTCCCAGGCGAAGCAATTGCCATCGCGATTGCCCAAATGTCTACCGTTGAGCTTGCTACCTGCGACCACGGCGTCGTCGCCAAGGTGAAGCGATGCATCATGGAGCGCGATAGCTACCCTCGCCGTTGGGGCCTCGGTCCTGTGGCCTTGCAAAAGAAGAAGATGGTCAAAGAGGGCAAACTCGGAAAACACGGCGAGAAAATCGACGGTGTTACTCCCATTGAATGGAGCAAGGACTACAAGGATTACACTCGAGAGGAGGGAACCTCTAGTGTCCCTGTAACGTCTGCACCTGTCCCAGCCCCGGTCGTCAAAGAAGAAGTTGACGATGACAAGAAAGACGAGAAGAAGCGAAAGCGAAAGGAGAAAGAGGGGACGAAGGAACTTGTGGAGACCGAAGATGCAGAAAAGGCCGAAAAGAAAAAGCGCAAGAAAGAGAAAAAGGCCAAGGAGGAGGAAGAGGATGTTCCCGTGGACGCTGACAAGTCGATTGACGAAGACGAGGCCAAGCGAGAGAAGAAACGGTTGAAAAAGGAGAAAAAGGCTAGACAATCGTTGGGAGGAGACTCATGATTCTCTCTGCCTTTCTCCGCGGTTCCTTTGACTACTCTGTACTTCTAGTCCCGTGTAAGCGTGCTGTCCATTTCGTTCGTGTTGACACTCTTCAATTCAACAAGATATAATATTAATACACTATCAAAAATAGCCCAATATACTAAGGTCAACAAATGTGAAGCACGGGTGAGGTCAATTAGGAAACAAGAAAGTCTATAGTACCTGAATGTCCATTGGTCAATATCTAGTATTACACATCTGCATGTTCGTTGGGTGTGGATGTGGCTTCCGCCTTCTTCTTTCCTGGCCTGCGTCCACGAGGCGCACCTGTCGCCTTTGATTTTCTCTTTTTGGCTGTTACATTAGCCGTCGAGGATCCATTATCTTCGTCCCCTTTAGTGTTCTCACCACCAGCAGGCACCCCACTTCCAAAGAAATCGTCTCCTTCATCATTCCAAAGATCACCCATGTTATCGCCGTCTTTTTTGTCCACCCTCTTCCCTTTGTCCACTTGACTTGCAGCGAGGCCAGACTGATCCAACGATGCCAGTTGTTCGTCATTCAAGAGCAAGTGTACGATTTCACTTGGTTTGGTGATGTCGGTCAATGTCTTGTTGCCAACAACAATGTCTTGCACCTAAAAAGCAGCGTTCATCAACATCATGCTTCCAGTCGAATCCACCAGAAACCTACATCTTTCTTTACACGGGCCAATTGCACGATTCGCTCGTCAATCGTGCCCTTCGTAATCAAACGATACACAGTGACTTGACGCGTTTGTCCGAGACGATGCGCCCGATCCATGGCTTGTGCATCATTAGAAGGATTCCAGTCATGGTCATAGAAGATGACTGTGTCTGCAGCGGTCAGGTTGATACCAAGACCGCCAGCCCTTGTACTAAGCAAAAAAATAAAGATATCCGGCCTAGGAATTTAAATGATCAGCGAAAACCGCAGAAAGAAATGGAAAAAACAGCATGCCTAGTTTGCCAGTCAATGACCATGTCACGACGATCCTCGAGTTTGGATGAACCATCTAGACGCAGATATTTGTATTGGCGATATATGAGATATTCCTCCATCAGATCCATCATCCTGGTCATCTGGAAGTAGACCAATACACGATGGTCCCCAGCTTTGAGTTCCTGCAATAAAGAATCCAAACGCGCCAGCTTTGCCGAGTCGTAAATCAACCTCTTGGCCTCCGGTACGTGCATTGGAGGGACGGGGAGTTGGTCGGGAGGCGATGTTTCTATAAGCCCGGTTGGAGACAAGGCAGGGAAATGGCGATGATAGATAGCACAGGCTTCCTCTGAGTTGCGCATATATTCAGGAATCCCATAAATGGCCAAGGACTCCAGTGGCGCTTCTTTGAAATAAGCCTGCGACTGATTAAAGTTGCGGGCGGTGCACCACATTGAAATGGGAGGGGCAATGACGGATGGAATGTACCATTTCATCGCTGATTTGGACAGATATGACAGGTTCCAAACCGTGGTTGAGATTTCCGACAGATGGGGAACCCCCTCTCCCGAATCCAGCAGAGTCAAGGAAGGGGATGTCAGAATTTGGTAAGGGTTTTGAGTCGACGCAAGGGCAAAATCGGAATCACTACATTCCTCGTCAGGTATGCAGGGGAAAACGAGAATGAAGTACAATCCTTACCAGTACGGTGTCGTTTCATATAGATGAATGTCATGTTCAAAGCGAAGCAACTCTCTCTGCAGCAAAGTGGAGACATGAAGATGATGTGCTTCTTGCGGAGACATTCCCAAGAGGTACAGAAATGAGAAGCTCGAAGAGTCTAGAAGAACAAAAGTCAGAAAGTTTTGACTAACCTGTGGGATTGCACTTACGGGATGATTGTATTGAGTTGGAAATCCAATCGGTATTCCAGATGTTCAATAGTTTGGTGAGAACACTTGATTGCTGTGGCGAGTTTGATGCCTTCGAGGGAACGTCCAATAATCCACCGTCTTGATACAGTAGCTGAGGGATCTCGTAGTCAATTGGATTCCGAGTGGAGTAGGGCAAGAGGACGAAGAAACCGTCGCGGCTGGGGCCTGCAGGTTTTCCAAACTTGCAAAACGAGAAAGGTGAAATTACGTCCGCGCGTTCGAACAGTTCGGGATGGTTGCAGACTTTCCTGAACTGCATCACGAGATTCATCAACGACCGTGCGGATTCGGCGTCGTTCATGTTGGCCGCCTTCTCCAGCAGGTCTTGTACGGACACCTTAGCCCGAAGCGCGGCGTAGAGTGCACGTTGACGCGCACTGAGATCGACGAAAACGTCGATCTCAATCTTCTCGCTCAGTTCGTTCTGCACATGACGTTTCACGCGACGAAGCATGAAGGGTTTCAAGATCATGTGCAGTCGCCGCAACTGGTGTTCGTTCAACCTGCCGCCCTTGTTCTCCGCTGCGTTTTCGATATCCTTGGAGAACCATTCGTTGAACTCGTCATGAGAATCAAACAGACTGGGCATTATAAAATGAAGTAATGCCCACAACTCTGGATGCAAAAAGGTCAGAGGATTCCAGACGGAGACAAACAAGCAACGAACCCTGCATGGAGTTTTGGATGGGTGTACCAGTCAGAAGCAAACGGTTGCGACAATGGAACCCGAGAAGCGTCTTCCAGCGGACACTGGATGAGTTCTTGATGTTTTGTGCCTCGTCAAGTATCATGTACTGCCATTTAATACGTTGGAAGTATTGTTGGTCTTGTGTGATCTACAAGCCCTTGGTTAATCAGAGCACGGATGGAGCGAAGGAAATACCCACCAATTGATAACTAGTTATCAGGACATGGAATGGAGCGTCCTCTGTGCAGCTAAGATCCTTTTTGTTCCACACCTTGCGCAACGTTGCCCGGTCTTTAACGTTCCCCCAATACGGCAACGCTTTGAGCTTGGGAACGAAACGCGTGAGCTCTTGTTGCCAGTTGTGCAAAGTGGATGCAGGGGCAACGACAAGGAACGGCCCCCATATGTCATGTGCCTCTGCAAGGTAAGCTAAAAGAGAGATAGATTGCACGGTCTGTGACATCGCAATGGTTAATTTTCATCCAATAATGTTCGACAACCTGCATACCTTTCCGAGACCCATTTCATCTGCTAGGATACCGTTGATGCCTTGCTCATAGAGTGTTGCCAGCCAGTTCAAACCCTTCAATTGATATTCCTTCAACGTTGCCATCAACATCTTGGGTTGTGCGATTGTCAGGGAGCCGCTCAATGATGTAGGGTTTTGGAAGTTGAGTTCATCGGAATCCACTAGAAAAGGCCGCGTCAGCGTAAGATTTTACGCTAATAAGAGATAAAAACGTACAATCTACAAGAGGTGCCCTCTCCGAAGGTCCTCCCAAATCATCATTATTGTCACGGATGTGGGCTTGACCTTGAGCGAGTTTGAGGGCTTCATTTGTCTTGCGCTCCAACGCAGCCTGAGTATCGAATTGTTGTACGCGGTGCTTAGCTGCTGCGATGGCTTCGTGGGCATTTGCTTGGGCGTGTAGGAGAAGATTGGTATTATCCTCTGTTCTAAAGGTCAATAGATCTCGACAGACCGTATGAATCTACCAACGCACCATTGTCAAAATCGATTTCAGGCAATGCAGATCGTTCAATGGCGTCCAAATCTGCACCGGCTGGAAGTTCTGGTTGGGCATTTTCCCCTTCAATCTCCGCAGCTGATGTACAAGTCAGACAGATCTGATGACAGATTTGAATAGTAGAACATACTTTTCAATTTGTTCCCAACGAAATGGCTATAGAGTTCTGTTTGTGAGATCAAGAACTCCAATTTCCTGGCCTGGCGAGCGGCCTCTCGCTTCTCTTCCTCAACTTTCAGCCTGTCCATCGCTTCCTTCTGTTCTCGCCTTCGAACATCCCGTTCTTCCTTCTCATTCTTTTTCCAAAACACTTGCATTTCGCGCATGAGACGCTTGGCTTTGGCCTGTATATCTTTGTTGGCCTTTGTAGTTTTGGTATACGGCTTTCTGGCCTGAATAGAAGCAAGCTTGGCTGTGCGTTCCAACTGCGACAACCTCGTTTGGTATCCGTTCGTGTGGTACTTGTAAACCTGAAGATAACGTCAAAATTGTGGATAAAAGTAAAGGCTGCGGTACCCACTTTCGCAACATCCCGTTTCGCAATGTTGGTCCACACTTTCTTTTGCGCCTCCTCCAATGTCTTCAATCGTTTGAGCATTGAAGCATCGTCCACTTTCCTGGCCTTCTTCAAAGGCGGTATCTCTTCTTCGAGTTCATAGAGTATACTCAGTGGCCCAGGAGAAGAGGGGCGGGACGCAGAAGGTGTTGCATCTCCAGACACTGAAGGTGGGTAAGAGGGCAGAGCAGAGCCTAAACCACCGAGGTCATTCGAGCCTGTTGGAGTGCTCGCAGAGGCAGCTGCAGCGGCAATGATTTCACTTTCGATCTCTGGGGCCAAACCAAGTTTCTTCTTAGGACCTGGCTTCTTGCGTGGCTTGGCAGGAGCCGAGACACTATCCTGGCTTGGTTCCCGAGCGATCTCAAGCTCAGGTAATGTCTTTGCTTTGCCCTTCCCCTTTGTCCCTCTTTTCGCGGGAGGTGCAGACACGGATTTGAGGACCGCAGGTTCTGCATTGACGGCCTCAGTGGGGGCAGCGCTGGCGGCGATTTCAGCTTTATTCAGCTTTCGCTTTTTAGCTGGAGGTGGTGCAAGCGTTGCAACGGAAGTGGCCTCTGCCTTTTTGCCGCGTTTGAACTCTGTCTCGCTTCCGGATTGGCGTTCTGTGTCCTGGGCTGTGCGTTTCTTGGAGTCCTTGGGCTTGGCGCCTTTGCGTTTCAACGAAGCATTTCCCATGTGTGGCGGAGGACTGACGGCTATTCCATCGTCCCCAAGGACTGACCTTTCCAGTTCTTGGGCAGCATCCTCTGCAGTGTTGTGGAAGTCGGTATCCTGCAAGTGACGTTTTCCATATCCTGAACGTTCTGCATCGAAACCGTTGCTACCGTTGGTGTATCGCGAATATTCTCGAGGAGTGGCAGTATCCTGGTCGGGTACCCTGTAATGGGACTGTATCGGGGTAGAACCGCGGAGTGGGATGTTCGAAATTCTTGAAGAATACTGGTGTGAAAGACCCTGTGCAGTTCTTGTATTTCGTTCCTAAATGTGCTGTCATTAGAGAAAGTGGGGTGTTGACGTGGCCAACTACGCACAAGTACATCGTCCCAGAAATGTTGCGAAAGTTGGGTTTGGCGCTTCTTGGTCTGGAATGCATAGCGATTGAGGTCTTCCATCCAAATTTCCTCGGTACCCTCCAGGTCTGAGGATGCATGGCGGTACTGTTCCTCACTGCCGATATGCCTCGCGTAGTATTCGCGGGTGTCAGGGGCAAATTCTGGGCTTCGTCGCCTGCTCTTACCCTTCTACGGAGACATTAGCCACAACGAACACGAACGAGACCAATTAGTACATACGCGTTTCGAGCTGGAAGGGTGGGGGTCGGTGTCGTCAAACAAACCCTTGCGTTTCTTCCTGAGATGCGGCTGGTCTAGGGCATGGTCGTGCTGGCGTATATCGGGGGTGTCATCATGGCCGTGGACGTGGTCAGAGGCCTGGGGGTGAGCAACAGACATGGAGTTGTTTGGGTAGATTGGATATCGGTCATAGGGATTGGAGTCGTCTGGGGACCAACGGTTGGGTCTTGGGGCGGGATGTTGGCGGGTGTGGTGGGCGGGGTCGTCCCAGACGGTGTTCGGGGAATGTGGCTGGTCGTCGTCGGCGGCGGCGGGAGTTGCAGAGGGCGGCGGATGGTAGCGCGAGGGCCCTGGCTGAGGGGCGGGATCGTTATTGAGGATCCTGCTGAGGGACATGGCGGACAGAGTGACACGCAACGAAAAGTCTGACTTGTTTACTCGTTTTTCCTTAGTACGGCTGGCCTCCAAATTAGGAAATCTTGAACAGTCATGGATCTATAGCTCATCTCACTCCCTCACACCCAGGACACAAATCATCTCTATCATTATCTCTACTATCTACTATGTATCTGGATTCAACATCAGCTCAGGTCGAACCTTTTCATCAAATTCTTCTGGTGTCAGGAATCCAAGGGCCACAGTTGCCTCCTTCAGTGTCGTGCCCTCTTTGTGAGCCTTCTTGGCACACTTGGCCACATCTGTCATTCTCGGTCAAATCTGGCACTAACTAGTTCGTCATCCCCACTTACTGTCATATCCCAAATGGCTGTTCAGAATCGTGGCCAGCATAAGAGATTCGTGCAGCAGGGTATGTATCCGCTTCTCATTCGCTTCGATTCCCACAACACAGTTCTTCGTAAACGATCGAGAGCCTGCACAAGCAAATCAATCGACACACGCGACCTTGTATTCTTCACATTCACGCACCGTCTGCCAGCAAGCGAATGCTTTGGAGGACGTTTTTGATGATAACGGGTTTGAACACGTTGAGCTGCCGTTTCCTTTTAGTGCACTGTCCTTGTGTTGTATATGTCCAGTACTCACCTCAAATTGTCCGTTCGATCCCGCAATGCTCACTGTCACATTATTGCCCATGACTTGAGCAGCCACCATGGTAAGTGCTTCACATTGCGTGGGGTTGACCTTTCCAGGCATGATACTGCTCCCGGGCTCATTCTCAGGTAGGCTCAACTCCCCAAGACCACATCGGGGACCTGATCCAAGATATCGAATGTCATTCGCAATCTTCATAAACGAGCAGGCAAGGACATTCAACGCTCCGTGGGCTTCCACGAGAGCATCATGTGCGGCCAGAGCCTCAAACTGTTGAAAATAAATGACCAAGTTCCCGCAACGTATCCACTAGTGGCACTTCATTTACCTTGTTCGGAGCAGTTACAAAGGGAAGCCCAGTTAATCGCGAGATTTCGGCAGCAATCTCGACGTCCCATCCCTTCCGGGTGTTAAGACCCTGCCAAAACCCAGTCAGCGATAATAGAATTGAGCGGAGAAACGGGTAGACGCACAGTTCCAACAGCAGTTCCACCTTGGGCGAGCATGCTTAGTCGGGGGAGAACAGCTTTGACGCGTTCGATACCATTCGAGACCTGTTGCACATATCCGCTGAATTCTTGGCCAAGAGTCAAAGGAGTAGCATCCTGAGCAAGCAGTGAGTTGCCGGATTTCAACTTGTCGATGTCTTTTCACGAACTTGTAAATGCGTGCGGCCAATCTTAATGATATGGTTGAATGCTTCGGCCTTAGCGTTGAGAGCGTTTCGGAGTTCTTCAAGTGCAGGTAGCAAGCTGTTGCTGATCTCGGTCACAGCGGCCACATGCATCACCGTAGGAAATCTAGCAACAAAAGGTCGGTTTCTTCCAACTTTGAGCGCTGAACGGCCTACTCACGTATCATTGCTGCTTTGCCCTCTGTTAACGTGGTCGTTGGGGTGGACTGGGGTCTTTGAACCAAGTTCT
This sequence comes from Coprinopsis marcescibilis, assembly GCA_004369085.1. Taxonomy (NCBI): domain Eukaryota; kingdom Fungi; phylum Basidiomycota; class Agaricomycetes; order Agaricales; family Psathyrellaceae; genus Coprinopsis; species Coprinopsis marcescibilis. Next base: position 538,957 of record ML210146.1, on the reverse strand, counting down.
CCGCCGAGCAGTTCAATAGCCCTGTTTGAGATAACTTCGTTCGCGTTCATGTTCGACTGAGTGCCACTTCCGGTTTGGAATACCACGAGAGGGAAGTGCTCGATGAGTTTGCCCGAGATGACCTATTCACAGGATTTAATTGGTTAAGGAATCAATGGAAAATTGAGACACACATCGTCCGCGGCTTGCTGAATAGCATTTCCAATCTTAGGGTCGAGGCCATGTTGCGTGTTGACGGCTGCTGCTGCCTTCTTTACAACACCAAATGCCTTTATCAACGAAGGGGGTAGACGCTCTGCGGCGCCGCCGATATCGAAGTTTTGCAAAGACCTGGGAATGCGACGTTAGGCGGGATTAATACGAACGCAGTGTATTCTGACCGTTGAGTCTGGGCACCCCAGTAGCGGTCGGCGGGAACTTGGAGGTCGCCGAATGTATCGCGCTCGACGCGATACTTTTGGTCCGACTGACAAGCGCTTGTCAGCCAAATTCTGCAGAAGACATTTGAGGATGATACAAACCATCCTACGGCTTGTAATAGAGAATTGTCTTGCAGCTGCAGCAGGTATAAGTACCCTTGACCTCAGGTTAACGTAGTTAGACCTGGAAACGGTGGAAAACTATGTGGGGGTTAGGATCACGTGGAGAAGGGAGGAAGCCAAATTCAGGCGCAGATTTGGCTCCTGATAACACGCGCACCTTGCGAGTCGCAGATGCGATAGCCGACATGAGTGAGTTTTTGCTTTTTGTTGCGGGACTTGCAGAGCAATGCAGACCTGGTGAATCAAGATTCAAGAACACGGAACAGTCACATAACACGACCCTCGACCCCGCAATAACCACTTTTCACCGGATTGTTCCGACCGAATTATTCCGGGTTCTCGGAGCATAGTCGATCCAAAAGCTAACGGGAGCACATCGTCGGCGGCGCCATACTCGCTGTTTGCGACGACGAGCAGCTTGTATGAGCTTGTACGGCTCGGACTCTGTCCAAAAAGCACAGATTTTGTTTCAATGATGTATAGGCCACATGGACCAGTCTAGTACTCATTCAAGGCAAAATAGCGGCAAGAACACTTGAAAGCCGTTATCACGTGTAAAGCCACCGTCTCCTCCCTGCGAGAAGACCAGCTTAGACCACTGACCGGTCGACATACCCTCTCTTTATCTTCATCACACAATGGCCGCTATTGCTTCTCAACTTGTATTCCATCCTTCTGTCAACCAGTCCTTGAAGTATGCCGCAACAACCGTAGGACGGGACAAGGTGAACAGCGAAACCTCTTGTACCCACACAGAGTTAACAACCTTCTAGCTCTACCGAGCAGTTCAATTCTTTGCTCGGTTCTACGCTTGGTATCTGACCCGAAAGGGTACCAAAGAAGACGTTGCCCGATGGTCTGCGCTCAAATCACATCTTGGGACGGCACGAAAATGTATGTACATGAAGGATTTCGACCGTATGGATTCTAACAATTTGGTCAGTGATGCGGCTTGGGAAGCCCATTGAGCATCTTCAGGCTGCATTGAAAACAGCATTCGCGCCAGCACCACCAATAGAGACCATCGCAAGTGTCGCCAGACAAATTGCATACTTTACGTATCTCTCCTATGACGTCGTCGTTTGGGTATGAACCAGAATTTATTGTCCTCCTTCTATCGCTCACTTTTTAATGCCTAGGCAAACTCCATCAAATTCATTACCCTTGCGCCAGAAACCGCGAAACGTGTTGCAAAGGCCTCCTTCCGGTTCTGGTTCGCCGGTATTGCGTTCAGCCTTGTTAGCAGTGCCCTCAAATTGTCGCGACTTGCTGCTCAGGCCAAAAAGTTGAAAGAGTCGCGGCCATGGGGAGAGAAGGATTTGGCAGAGGAAGCAGCTCGCGAAACCAAACTCGAGGCTGTCCAGACGTAAGTTTCTGATTCACTCAACGATATCAAAGACAACCGGACTGACAAGCACCCGTATAGTGCCCGTCTCGCAACCCGCCAACAACTTACCATTGACCTGTTGGACGTCTGGATCCCAGCAACAGGTGCTGAATTGGTCAACATCAACGAGGGCACTTTAGGTCTTTTGGGGTGCGTGCTCTTCATGACGTCTGGAATCCGCGATCCTAATGCTATCTGTGCAGTCTTGCTTCATCCATCCTTGGAATCAAGAGCCACTGGAATTCGGTCAACGGCAAGAAATGAACGGTTCGTTCTGCTCTATAGCTGCGTGAGTAATAGCACGTTCAGTCGTACAATGAAGGCATCAGGGCCCGTACCGGTTGCGCAGTTCTTCTCCAGTATTACAACTACACTTCTCTCGTACGTACTGTACATTCTGTATGAATGGGCATTGCGGGGCGGGGCTAGGAAGGAGCGTTCCGGGAAATCAACATGTTAATCCGGGTATTATACTAAGGGCTGCTGATGTTTTGGGAATTTGAGGCTTGCATTTGCTGTTCGCGTCGCAAACGAAGGTATTCCTTTCGCACCTCTTCCATAGGTTCTGGCCCGGTACTGCATTCCTGAGTCTAATGTTCGGTCGTGTCTAAGCAACACTCACTATTGAACCATGCAGTCTTGAACAAGCTTCAAACTGTCTTTGCAAGCCCACGCTACCGAAATGGTACGTCCGGACGCGCACGCAGCAAATTCTAACGGACAACTCAGTGTGACGATGTTGCATAAATTACATTTGATGACTCACGTTGGAGGACCTCTTCACATTCTCGCATAGCCCTTGCCTTTGTCGCTTTGAGCAACGTGTCCTCTTCCCGTCGAGATAGTGAATTCATTTTGGTCACTGGCGATGTCGAAGGAAAAGGGTGAGCCAACGGGCTGAGGAATATTTGTTCAAGCTACTGGCAAGCACGGACAAACGGTGCGGGCGCATTTGGGACACCGCGCACTGTTACCACACTCTTGACTCTACTTCATTTTCTGACACCAAGACAGAAGGTGCATTCACGAATACCCCTTCCCACACAGATTCGTGACGCTCCAACCCATGGCTGCTTTGTATCGAGCCCCCAAACTTCGACGTTCTTTGCTTGGCAGATGTTTAGCTACTGCCTCCACTCCGGACCCATCCTCGTCACGTTCAACATTCCGCAAGGCACTCAGTGAAGGCCCTTCCTTCGATGAGTTTGTGTCAGGCACAGAACCAGAAGGATCTAGTCGAATTGTACTTGGTAACACCAAGGGGTGCGTGGACGAGTTGCAACTGTTTCGAAGCCGCCTCTGACCCTTGGCCTATAGACCTCGTCTACCTTCGTATCTTAAAACTTCAATTCCAACGGGTGCTTCGTTCTCTAAAATCAAGAAGGACCTCAGAGGGCTGAAACTTCACACTGTATGCGAGGAGGCTCGATGCCCCAACATCGGCGACTGTTGGGGCGGAAAACCTGGTGCGACTGAAGCAGAAGGCCGAAGTGCAGCTACTGCCACCATCATGGTGCGTTCGGTTACATTCTATCCGCTACTTTCAGCTAAAGTGTCTTTGAATAGTTGATGGGTGACACCTGCACCCGTGGCTGCAGGTTCTGTTCCGTGAAGACATCTCGGACACCGCCGCCGCTTGACCCCCATGAGCCGGAGAATACCGCTGAGGCCATTAGTCGTTGGGGACTCGGCTACATTGTCTTGACCAGCGTGGACAGAGATGGTATGCATCCCGCTTTTCTTCGTTGACAGGGCTGACTCTGCCTACATTGCTCAGATTTGGCAGACGGAGGATCTCGCCATTTTGCAGAAACGATATCCAAAATCAAAGCAAAGTAACTACACGCTTCTTCATTCCAAATTTGAAGACTGACGAACTTGTGATTGCAGGGCACCTCACATCCTCGTCGAAGCACTGACTGGTGATTTCGCTGGAAATCTCGAGCATGTGTCCCATGTGGCCAAATCTGGACTAGATGTCTACGCTCACAATGTCGAGACGGTGGAAGAGTTGACGCCGTTCGTCCGTGACAGACGCGCGACCTTCCGTCAGTCTTTGAGTGTTTTACAACGAGCCAAACAAGAAGGGGTCAAGGTCACGAAGACCAGCATAATGTTGGGAGTTGGGGAAACGGAGGAACAAGTACTTGCCGCGCTCAAAGGTGAGTTGTGACATGTGCTTTGAAGGAACCCCTGGACTGACAAACTCGATACGTAGAGCTGCGAAAGGTTGATGTGGACGTCGTGACCTTTGGGCAGTACATGAGACCAACAAAGCGTCACATGAAGGTGGACCGCTACGTCGAACCTGCTGAATTCGATAGATGGAAGCAAGTCGCAGAGGATCTCGGATTCCTATACGTTGCCAGTGGCCCTCTAGTAAGGAGTAGTTATAAGGTACGCCGCTCTGCTTCACATTCCAACTCCTCGCTCATGTATCTGAACAGGCCGGCGAGTTTTACATTGAAAACGTGCTGAAAGGGAAATCCCCCGATAAGAGGCTAAATGGACTCCCTATCGAGGCAATCAGCACCAGCGCTGTCCAGTCTACACTTTGATAGACAACTTCCGAGTAGATTACCAGAGATTACAATTTACAATATAATGAGTTATTAATAGACTGCCTCCGCCGATCGGCTTCGGAGTTTACCGGCTAGAATGAAGCGGAGACTCAATTGTAGCACATCTCAAACTTTATTCCTAGCTATCAACAAAGGTCCTCACACCGCCAACCCGTTCTGCACAAAAATGGTATGGCACACAGATCTTTACGAAGTCAGAGATAATTAACATGTTGGTCTAGGATTCATCAAAAGCCCCAGTTAAACTTGCGAAAGTCATCAAGGTCTAGAGATTTTTCCTTGCGCACTTGACTCTCAGAAATTAACCTATTTTGCAGGTCCTTGGAAGGACGGGCTCCCGTGGTGGTGTCACTCAAGTCCGAGTCGAATTCATGGACGATAACACCCGGACAATCATCCGCAACGTGAAGGGACCCGTGCGAGAGAACGATATTTTGGCTCTGCTGGAAAGTGAGCGTGAAGCTCGGTGCGTCGGTACAAATCTCGTTCTGTCGCAGGGCACTAATTGGTCTGGCTTTCAGTCGCTTGCGCTAGAGCCCCCGTTGCCTGTTTCTTTTCCATTTCCGTCGCACGATTGTCATGTTGTATTCAGCCGCATGCTATTATAATGCAAAAGAGCCTTGACTCCATTCGAGGAAGCCATGTATCGCATTGAGGGTGCTCTCCAGTTTCGTTTTCGGTAATGGCCGAGAGTACGAATTTACAACTCCGTGAGATATTTGACTCTATCAAAGCAGATTTAAATCCTGCCAATCAGTGTATTATCTTTCAATCTTCCCCCATCCACCACCATGGAGCAGAACTCAAAGCTCGCCTACGCTACACTCCTTACGAAAAACGAATATCTTCCTGGGGTACTTGTGCTGAATAACAGCCTCCAATCTGTCAAATCGCGATATCCTCTTGTGGTGATGGCGACACCAAACCTGCCACAGGAAGCAAGAAATATCTTGCGATTGGAGGGCATCCCAATCAGAGAGGTAGAATACCTTCAACCTAAAGATGTTGAACTCGCGGAGCTCGACAAGCGATTTGCAGATACATGGACTAAGCTCCAGTATGCCTCTCGCGATATTGTGTTATTGTCCCACTGACCAATGCTTTAGTGTCTGGGAATTGGCAGAGTACGACGTGCGTACGATTTTTGGGAATGTAATCATCAGCTTGACCATGGTTGCAGCGGCTCGTGTTACTTGACAGCGACATGGTTGTTAAGAGAAACATGGACGAGCTCCTTGACACGCTGGAGCTGTCCAAAGGACACATTGCCGGAGCACATGCTTGTGCATGCAATCCGCGGAAGTTTCCGCATTATCCAAAAGATTGGTAGGTTCCTATACAACGGTACGACGTTTGTCGATTCCTAACGCCAAGGTTTTCGAAAGGATTCCGGAAAACTGTGCGCATACCGCAGTTCTAACACCAACTTCTCCCCCTCCTCAACCTAGCCATTCGACTCCCAGACCTTATGGTTTATTGAACTCTGGACTGGTGGTGTTAAGACCCTCCCTTGAAGCATTCCAAAGCATATTGGATACCCTCAACAACGACCCGATCGTAAAGACCTTCCTGTTTCCAGATCAGGATTTCATAGCCCATGTTTTCAAGGGAAAGTGGACAGCCTTGCCTTGGTTCTACAACGCTCTCAGGACGCTGCGAAATATCCATTCTCAACTCTGGAGCGACGAAGAAGTACGCTGCGTCCACTACATCTTGTCTGACAAGCCATGGCAATCGCGTGCCATGATCCACGATAAATCATTTGCGATAGTTAATGGCTGGTGGTGGGCAGAATTGGACGAGGTTATGGAGAAGTTAAGGAAGAAGGACGAACTGGCCGCCAATTTTGTTGCGAAATATGTGGATTTTGACACAGAGTGGCGCCCATGATCCCCATCCAACCAGAACAATGGTCTACGACCTCCATAGCACTTCTACTTGATCTGTACGATACCTAAAGAAAGTCAACATGAAGAAAATACCACTTGTGTCGAGACTCACTCACCGTTGCGTGCAAGTACTTTTGGCCAGAGGTGTTGTGATTCCGCAGCGGAATGCAAGCAAACCTGCTTGAGCGATCATGATTCCGTTGTCGATGCAAAACCTAGCAATACGTGATCGTACACTTGAATATTTCCTTGGTCAAAGTGGGGTAATCACCTTTCATCAGTCGCAAAAACCTGGCCGTTGCGCTCTTTTGCCATTATCCCCATCATTTCCTGTAGTCGCTCGTTGCCTATTTCTTGATTTGAGACGCGTAGGCAAATCAATCGTTTCAAACTCACATCCTACACCCCCGACAATTAGCACTTCCTTGCTGCCTACATGAGCCATCGCTCGCTCCGTGATCTCCACGAGCATCGCAAATACGGTTTCTTGAAGCGAGAAACACAGATCTGCCGGCGTGATGATATCGGTGTCTTCAGGACCTTTGGGTTTTCCATCTTGTCTAAACCGCTTGTCGTAGGCCAAGGCTTCCACAGATGTTAAGATACCAGACAAGCTGACATCCATTCCCTTGGTTGCATACGGCAATGTCACCAGTCGCTTCCCTCTACGTTCTCTTGTCAGTTGCAGGAATATGTAAACAGGCACCAGGGTTCACCGCTTCGCTTCTTGTTCGATATTGTAACCAGGACTCGGGTCGTTGCTCAGATTTATGACCCTGGCAAAGCGATCTAAGCAGTTGCCTACTGCAATGTCCAATGTTTCCCCAAATATTCGATAGCACTGTCGAGAATAAGCAATGACTTGGGTGTTTCCTCCTGAAACATAAAGAACAATGGGATTTTTGGCTCCTGTGATTTCACGGCCCATTTCGATATCTTTGCTAAATGGTCAGTAACTCCGGCAGCGGAAGTCAAGCGATAGCACTCACGGCCAATGCAATGATTCACTCCAATCAAGGGCTTGTCATACAGCAGCGATATTGTTCTGGCAACGAGAGCAACGGATTGGAGAGGAGCACCCATTCCAGGTCCTTTGGTATAGCAAATACAATCCAAGGCATGAACCGAGACGCCTGCAGTCCTCAAGCTGTCGTTGATCACATTCAACGCCCAGTGCCTGTGGTGTAATGCTGTATCTCGAGGTTGAAAGCCTTCCCCTGGAGGCGTTATGTAGGTGTGTCGAACGTTAGAAAGAACTGTGGCAGAGCCATCGAGTTCGTGTCGGATGACCCCCACCCCAAGTTTGTTCGCCGATCCTTCTAGTCCCAATGCGAGATGCGGTCGATCTATTGGCTGGTTGAGCGCAGGATCATAAGCGGACGTAGTCACTTGAACCTTGGACTGTGAGTTGGCAGCGCATTTGAAGGAGCCCCGGCATGGTGGCGGATGGAGAACAAGTTGTGGAGCCTTGATGCGGATACTCAAAGTCGCGAGACTCTTATCTCATCAGCTTTTGCTCCGCCAGCGCCTATATAAGCTTTCCAATCTCCAATCATCCAATCAAATCAACTCGCGACAAATTAAATGGATGAAACCAGGGTTGGAGAAAGTCATGTACAGTAACGTAAGTCGAGCGAGGTATATAAGTAACAGGAACAATAAATTAACACATCTGAATTACTTTCTTTAATAAGAGTCCGCCTGTCCTAAGACGCCTTTGCCATAGTCCGTCGTTTCCGAGTGGAATCAATATCTGCTTCGTAATCATCCAGGGCCCGCTTGCTCGGCTGCGAGCCAGAAGAAGCCGACTTATTCGTTGGTGACGATGCATTGGCTTCGGCCACCAACGCGGAATACAACTCCTCGTCAAAGCCAATGCACTTCAATTGAACGCATGGCACTCGAAGCTCTCCGTTATCATATGCACCTATAATGGCATTACTTGGTCTAGAATCCTTTGTTTTCTCTTTGGTCGTTTTGGCGTACGTCGATCTAACCTAAATTCGAATGAGATTTCTGCAGAAATAAACGTGAATATAAACTAACCCGAAGGTCCAACGAGTTCCACTCCGCCACAGAGAGCGGGCTGACACGAACTGCTTCGTACTTGCCAAGGTACCTGAAGCGTCGGGTGTCCTTGGATTTCGTTTTTGATAGCCCTGCAAACACATTATGTATTTCTGGCACTGCAAATGTTGTCTTCTCGCGCCCAAGGCCCACAAAGATGTAGCCATGGTGTCCAGGCGCAGTGGGACACCATGGATTGTGGTCGAGACTTGGGCATAGATAGCTGTGTATATCTGTCTTTTTCGCGATGTTGCCTTGCCTGGCGACGCTATAGTTTAGGTGCGATGAGTTCACCGTAGATTAATTGGAAATAAAGAGAGGATACTTACCGAACGATCAATGGCTGTATGCTTCCACCGAGAGCGCTGGTCATGAATTCGCGGCTGAAAGCATTACTCAGCTCGGAGACGACGACATTTGGAGTGATGGTCGGAAACCCGGAAAGTTGATTCCTTCTGGACAACGGTGTATGTTTAACAGTTGTGAAAGGAGGCCGGGGGGTAGGTGCCTGATCTTCATCGGGCGTGCCGTCTTCTGCATTGGTAAGGTCGATGATTGTCGGAGGCACCGCCAATCTTGCCGGGGCTTTGATTGGTGGTCGATGCCCTGGAGCAGACACAACCCTTAGCCTGGACGATGTACTTGGGGTGCGTTCGCTTTTTATCGACCTTGCATCCATTTGACTACCAGAAGCGAGTGACGAAGTGCGACTGTGGAGACTGGAAGTCTTCTGCCTTGTCTGCGGGAAATGTTGTGAGCATCGACGAACGCTCATGGGGATTCAAACACATACCAGTTCACCAAGCTTGACAAGCTTGTCCTGGAAGCTTTGATTGGTGTTCTTGTATTTGCTTAGCTTTTGCGAGACAATGTCCAATTCTTGTTGCATTCGTTTATTGTCGTGCTTCAACTCTAGATTGGCCCGGGACAATGTTTCGATCTCGATGATTCATATGAGGACCGCAGGAAGTGGCGGTAAGGGAGACAGGGACTCACATTGCGTTCAAGTGAGGCTATGCGGGGCTTGTAAAGCTTCTCAATCTCTTCACCGGGTAAAAACTAAAAATGCTTAACGAACGTTCAAAAAAGCGCGGCCAAAACTCACTGTTATAGTCATTTCTGGATCTTCTTCCTTGACTCTAGACACTCGGGTTGAGGCAGACAGCTACCAAAGCTTGAGCGACTTGTCGTTGTCGAAGAACGCATACTCGTCACACCTGTTTTCGCAGCAGTTCATTCTGCTTCAATGCATCCTGCAGACTGGACCGCGTGCGTTCCAGCTCTTGTGATAAGCCCTGGCATTTGCCTTCCACTTCGCTGCGCTCTCTACGTAACCTCTCGTTGTTGTTAGCAAGATCCTGTATCTTGCCGTTGTTTTCCCTGAGCTATGTCAAAATTCGACGCGCCGGTTGGTCAGTTGGATTCGACGCGACGAGAAGGACGCATAGATACCTGTTCTTCAATCTTCTTGTAACTTTCCTGCGCGCGTTGGATCCCACTTTCAAGGGCCTGCAGCTGACCGAGATCAACGCTGCGCTCTACTGGATCCGGAGCGTTATTCGCGCAGAGATCCCTCTTCTGTTCGGAATTTCTGTCATTGCGCATGTCGCGTCCGTCGCGTCCGAGTCTGTCGAGCTGCTGTTGCAATTCGTTCCGCTGAAAATATATAGCCGAACTGTCACTACCAGGCCACGAGGCACTGCAATATGTGCAGCCGCACGGTCGGACATACCTCCCGTTCCAAAACACTCTTCTCGTCCTTCAGTCTCTTGCTTTCCTGAGTCGCGTCCGCCCATCGTTGGACGACTTGATTCCAGAAAGGATCATCTGTGTTCATAGTTCCAATGAGTGTCGTTTCGAGGATTTTGGAGTGAACGGAAAAGGCAGGAGGGCTTGGGAAATTGAGGCATCACATTTCAACTTCATGGTCGTCGGTGCCATAAGCGTAGCAACGTCGGGTTCCGCGTCATCGGTGTCAAACTTGGATGGTGTGCGGCGATCCGCGTTGGATGCAGGTTCACAAAATGTCATAACTATTAAGCCGGGCAAATTCTATTGTGTGATACCTAGCATTTAGTAGAATGTACGAAATCTATTCCGAAGTAAGGAGATCCAAGGCGCAAGGGGGTTAAAGCATGAAAGTGAGAGGGTTTTCCAGGTAGCCTTTGAAGGCGTTTAACCACCTTGCGGCAATGGCGCCATCCACGGTACGATGGTCAGAGCTGAGGGTGACCTTCATCACCTGCACAGTCTTGAATCCACGTTCTTCTTCCGGTGCTGGCACAAGTCTCGCCTGTGTCGCACCGACAGCGAGGATACACGACTGAGGAGGATTGATGATTGCGGTAAAGTGTTCTACACCAAACATTCCAAGGTTGGAAATGGTGAATGTTCCGCCCTATTGAACAAAGTCAGAACGATGTAGCTCAATGTCTTTGGGAAAAAGCAGTAACCTGGTATTCAGCTGGGGCAAGTTTTCCATCGCGAGCCTTTTTGGCAAGGGCCTTGGTTTCAGCAGAGATTGAAGCGAGGCCTTTCGAGCCAGCATCCTTGACGATGGGGGTAATCAAGCCAGTGGGGGTTGCAACAGCCACAGATATGTCGGCCTTCTTGTATCTGAAAAGGATGTATGAGCATGGACCGGAGTGCATGTACCGAGTACGACTGCTCACGTTCGAATGACCTCTCCGAGCCACGCAGAGTTAGCCTCTGGAACGTCGGAAAGCGCACAAGCAGTGGCCTTCACAATGAAATCGTTTACGCTGAGCTTGGCAGAGCCGTCCTTTTCACCCAAAGTCTTGTTGAAAACCTCTCGGAGCTTAAGTACTTTGTCCATGTTGACCTCTGCTGTGACATAGTAGTGGGGGAGCTCCTGTTTGGACTGCGTCAAACGTGCACCGATGGTCTTGCGCATGTTGGAAACGGGTGTGTCGACGTAGTCTGCAGCCTGGGCGGCAGGAGTTTGTTGGCTTGGTGCGGCTTGGGAAGCAGCCTCGGGTTCCGCCTTCCACTTCTCAACGTCTTCCCGAATAATGCGACCTTCGGGACCGGATCCTTTGATCTTGGAGAGAGGGATGCCGCGTTCGAGGGCAATTTTCTTCGCAATGGGAGATGCGAAGATGCGGTCGCCCTTGGGCAGGGACTCGGTCACGGCAGGTGACGATGCAGGGGTAGACTCTGCTTTGGGTGGCTCTGGAGCCTTTTCCTCTGTCTTGGGAGCAGCAGGCTTAGACGCGGCCTGCTCCGCGAGCGCGGCGGCGCCTGACAAGTCATCACCCTCCTCGCCGATGATGCCAATTACTGAACCAACGGGCACAGCTTTTGAGCCGTCCTGGACCTAGAAGCCACGTCGTCAATGAGATAGAAGGTGTTTATGGCAGCGGAGGACTTGCAATAATTTTGGCGAGGATTCCGTCGTCCTGGGCCTCGACGTCAATCGTGGCCTTGTCCGTTTCCTGTGATGACGCGGTAAAGGGATAAGGGACACGTCTCAACGGTGAATGGAAGCACTTACGATTTCGAGGAGGACTTCGCCCGCGGTGAAGGGTTCGCCTTCTTTTTTCTTCCAGGAAGCAATACCTCCCTCAGTCATAGTCGGACTCATTGCTGGCATGTTGAATTGAGTCAACGCATGCCTGCGGGCGGAGATATGGAGACCTATAGAAAGGAATTGATATGTAACTGCGAAGATATATCAATATACATACCACGCGAAAGAATGCGAGCAAGGGATGCGACCATTGTGAAGGACAGACTTTGAGAGAGGAAATTGGAAGTTGTCGGGAAGACAAGTTTCGCTGGGGTTACCTGGACCTGATGGCCAAACAGACACAATCGGTATCTTTCAGGCCCCATCATGTCCTTCCCACTGGTCCTCCCAGGTCAACCGATATCCAGCTTTCTGCCTCCACGAGCACCAGCACCACAGCTCGGGAATGGCACTTATTTAAAACACGACGAGCCACGCGCAAGTTTGCTGGGAGTACCAAAGTTGGACGGTTCTGTTCGTGGATGCCCCGAATCCTTCTCTTTCTGCAATTTCGCTCACCCAGTCAACTCATCTAGACTCTGACAATCCCTCGAGTCCGACCACATCCTCCAGCCCCAAATTCAGTCGTTCTTGGGTCGGTAACTCGTCTGTCGCCTCAGCAGGCCTTCATCTCAATCTCCGTCGTCGATGGCGTCCCATTGCCAGCCGGCGAAGAGTTTACTGGTGTCATTCGTTCGCAGGATGTGAGGGCCACAGAAAAAGACAGGGTGAAAATCGGCGATTGCTTCCGGGGAGGAGATGTTGTTCGAGGTGTTGTGGTAAGTTTCAAAGGCAATCCAGGACACTTGGAACATGTGTTTTACGGCTTCCCGTCCAGATTTCGCTCGGCGACGCGCGTAGTTATTTCATAACCACCGCCCGCAACGACCTGGGGGTCATCTTTGCAACAAGTGAAGCCGGTGGGTGGCAAGCTTTGATCAGGATTCAGTTAAACTTAAGCGTCGGTTTGGTAAACCTGTAGGAGCGACCCTGGAGCCTGTTTCTTGGCAAGAAATGCGTTGCCCGAAAACTGGAAAAATCGAAAAAAGGAAGTGTGCCAAACCTGAAGGACTCTGATTGTATTATCCTAGTGGTAGCTAAATTAGTGGACCTGTAACTATTGTTTGTGGGTTTTCTGGATATTCTGGCGTCAATGTTGTGTGGCACCAGGCAGCCCGAAAAGGCAACCGGAATCAACACTTGACTTGGACTTGGTCCAAATAAGGAATGAGCAGCTTTGAACCAAACCGTCAGGACGTCTGCCCATCGTCGCATTAAGTCCTGTTTCCCCCTTCTCTGAGCAGGTTCTCGTAGGTAGCGGCAGCTGTGCTTCAGCTATGGACTCGTTGCGCAAGGAACGCCCCATGTCTTTCGACGATAATGGTGTCAAGTAAGCCTTGTTGATGCCACCATCACTCTGCCCTAACCCAGCGACCCTTTCTCGCAGTTATTCTCCTGGTGGAACTGACTGGCGGTCCAAGTACAATGAGGTACGCACCATATAATGTTAGAAGTCTCTCAGCTCATTGCATATAGGTGCTCGATATGCTTTCCGAGACCAAGGCTGAACTCGACGAATTTCATGCCGCGAGCAAGGAGCTTGAGGCGGAATTGGAAGCAGAGTTGGCACGAACAGAGCGGGCTCAACAAGATTTGAAGGTCAAGGTCTCGAGGGCGGAAACTGAGAGAGACGATTGGAAGGTACATCTTGCTGGCCTGTGGTGCCTGCGACATCGCGCTAAAATTCTTGTTGCTGTCATCAGTCAAAGTTCATGTCACTCCAAACCACTCACAATACGACGACCACCTCTCTGCAACGGGAACTGGATAAGCTTCGACAAGAATATCAGGTGGTCAAGATCCAGCTGCGCGAGTTGGAAATGGGCAATGATGATTTGGAACGCAACGAGCGCGCTATATCCTCCAGTCTCTCTGACATGGAAGCCAAGTATTCTCGTGTGCTTGAGGAGAAGATTTTGCTGGAGCAGGAACTCTTGGACAAGGTTCATCTTGAGGAGGAAACTCAACGATTAAAAGATGAACTGAGGGGTACGCCGATATTCTTGTCCGCCTCCGACATTCATTAACCCCTCTTCCAGATACCAATGAAGAGAATTCCATCCTCAAGGACAGAATCGCCGCAACCGAACAAGAGTACAAGAACTCTGTTAGAACCCAGCAGCTTCGTATGACACCGCGTTCGGAAGAGAACCTTCACAAGAAAGCACCTGCAGATCTCGACCTTTCGGACTTATCGCCCTCGAAACTACCACCATCCCAGGTTACACCAAGAGCATCAGGCCTAAGCAAGTCAACGGCCCAAATCGCTGCCCAACGTACTCCCCTTTTCAACAAAGAGAGCCCTCTCAGTACCATCCGAACAGCAGGGCTTGGCCGTTCCTCCTCCACTAATTACTCCCTCTATTCCGCCAATAGCCCCACGACAGCATCAAGCTCACGTCTCCCGACCCGAGGAACCCCTATGCGTAGCTCTGTTACTTCCAGCTCCCTTGCATCTACAACCAGCACAACCACTTCGAAGAGCAAGGGCGTCCAAATGGTTACAGAAATGCGCGCTCGCGTTCGCAATCTAGAACAGAAGATTCACACCAAAGTTCCACGACTACGAATCGCCAGTCGTAGTAGTGTTAGCTCAAACACTTCCAGCGCAACCAGCGGATTCGATACCTCTTCCGTATCCACCGTATCCACCGCGAAGACAAGCTGGGAATCTCAGAGGCCAAGTATGGACTTTGACAAGCCCGGGTCAAGGGTAGAAAGGGATGCCGGTGGGGATTCGGGCTGGGTTTTGATTATGGAGGATTCTCCTTCACCACAGAAAGATAAGAAAGAGAACAGGCGGCTTTCCAACCCCTTGGCACCGACTTCCTTCCGCACCAATCGGGCGAAATCACCGTCGCTCAGCACTGGTCCCCATCCGTCGCTGGGAAAGAGCATGAATGGTGGACCTCGACGACCTGCTTCACGACAATCAGGAAGCTTAAGTGTTACGACGACTACCAGGCCAAGACCATCTCCTAATTCAAGGCCCACCACACCAACCTTTTTGCCTCTCCCGACAAATGGGATGTACACTTCTGCCTCTGCTCTCAAGCGCTCAACCGGACCCAGTGGCCCAAACCCCTACAATCACAAACGAGCATCCTTTGGTACCAGCACCTCTGGTCTCCCTTCCGAGCTTCGCGACAGGTCTACAACATTGCCCCCCCTTCCTCGGCCAAACTTTGACTCGGAAGGCAACAAAGCACTCCCTCGGCTCCCGTTGTCGCATACGAATATAACAGTTCGACCCAAAGCTTCAGGCTCCACCGACCTTAGCTCCATCCTCTCCAAAAGTAGGATTGGAAGACCACCAAGTAGCGCGGGAAGGAGAAGCTCCGGTGATGCACAAGGGTTTCTGGACATCAACGATTTGCGACCGAGAGCGGAAAGCTCGGCGGCGAGAGCTGGCAGATAACTTTTCACTTCTCACAGCAATACCCAGACCTCTAATAACACGGAACCCATTATAATTTCTAGTTTGCGCTTCTATACTAGTTATCTTTTGGAAACTCTTAAGTTTATGCTCGCCCCTCATACCACTCTCGTTTTATTCTTAATACACCTGCGTTATTAGGTAGATGCCTTTCCTCTGCCTTTTTTTCAATAGTTACGAACATATTTATGACCTATGACACTTATTACCTGTTGGGAGTAGATGCCGGGGACCGCCATGGTACACATAAGCGACGGTCCGGCGGGATCAGTATACACACTAACTCTGACTGGAACCACCATCATACACTCGACGAACATGTCAGAACACGTCGACGCTACACCAGCTCCGGAACGGTCATTATATCGACAATTTGTACTCGACGAAGATGATTACACAGCTGCACTGTCCAAGATCATTGCCCGAGACTTCTTTCCCTCTCTGGTCCATCTTGATGCAACGAACGGATACTTGGACGCTGTCAGCTCGAAGGACCCACACTTAATTCAGGCCTCTGTGCGCCGATTACAGGAGCTCGGGGACACGCCACTTGTGTCCCGGAGTCAGCGAGGGCAGTTCGAGTCTCCGAGCCAAACGCCGTGGAGTGTACGGTCCTCATTGGGGGAGGGTAGCAGCCGCCCGTCAAAAAGGCCTAAATACGACACAAACCTCAGTCTGGATGCATTTCAAGCCAAATACACGTCGGAGGACAATTCAAGCTTTACGCAGATACTAGACGAGGAGAATCGGCAGAGGCAAGATAAATACGGATGGGCATGGGATGCTCAGCGGAGGGTGGAGGCGCAGAAGTCCAAGGCAATCGAGTCGAGAGAGCGGATGCTTATTGAAGCCCCTCCCGCTATAGGAGTCAGAAAAAAGATGAAGATTGAGGCGCCGAAAATGACTGGTCTCCTGACAGAGGCAGGGGAGGACGTAGAGAGCAACAAGGTCAAAGGGAAGAAACGGGAGATGGAAGGGGGCGACGAAGAGCCACAGTTCAACGCGAAGACTTCTGTTATGGCTCTGCCTAACACAGTTAGCGACGGCTTGTCGACTGTCGACGTTTTGGCACCGACAAAAGATACTCGCTCAGCTGGTGTAGACGGTTGGAAGTTCAAGGTGATTGCATTTGTAACGTTCATCTCGGGGTTTAATCTTACTGAATAAACACCAGGCTCGCAACACGCTGATGTTTGCTCCTGACGCAGACCTTGCACCGTACCACCACTGGCCGGGTGCTGAGGAACCAACCAAGTTTGAGAGGAAGAAGGTAGTTTATAACGGCACGCGGCTACAAGAACAGGAAGAACGTGGTGCTCTATCAAGTTCCGTTTCAGCACCCCCCAGCCCAACGCGCAGTCGGATAGATGCAGCAATTTCGGGAACAACATGTGTGTCTCGCTTATTCACTGGGACTTGTTGGAAGTGGACTGACTTGTCCTGCGTTTAGATGTTCAAAGATCTCCCAGAAACGCCGCATTCTCTCTCGTTCCGAACGTGCCGTCCCCAACACCAGCGCAACTAGGTCCTGCAGGGATGAAGCAGCTGATGACCTGGGGGACATTGAATGCAACTCCCCGGGTCATCTCGCAATCAGAAGACGATGCTAAAGCTATCACACCGGCAACGCCTTTCCATTTACCTCGAATGTCCCAACGCGAGGCCCTTTCCCAGCAACTTTCATCAAAGGCTTCGAAGAGTTTGCGGGCGAAAGCAGATATGCTCGGACTTCGGACGCCGGGGTTATCACTCGGTCGAACGCTAGCGAGTGGCAAGAAGGGTAATATGGCTCCGCCAAATTGGACACCAAGAAAGGCGGAGGCAGCAGGGAACCTGACTCCAGCTGCCAAGCGATTGCTACGCAGAACCACCATGAGCACAGCAGGCGCAAGGCGGGCGGAGGCGATGGAACGCAGCGCGTCATGGGACAACGGGAGCAGGGAAAAGGAACTCAACGATGTCAGGTGGACACCAACACCATCCTCTGACGCCAGACGATGATTGTGTCGGTTCGAATATGATAATAAATAAATGCAACTAATCATGACTTGGATATTCTCCTACGTTTCGGGTCTGGCGCGTCGTCTCCATCGCGCTTGGTGTGCGAGTCTTGAGCAGGAGGCGATACAACGTTTCCGGTTGCTGTTTGACTGACTTTTTGGGAATCCATGCTGGGCTTTGTAGCCTTCTTCTTCACGACAATCCCTTTCAGGACCCGCTTGCCCTCGACTCTTTTCTTCTGCTGCTGTACCACTGGCCTGGGAGCAGAAGCTGACGGGGTGAGTGACGGAGGTGGATTGGAGGTTGTGCTGTTGCGTGTTGCTACGGCCCTAGAATGACAACGAATTGACAAAAAGGTCCAAGGGAAAGTGAAATAGCGAGCAGTCTTACTCTCTGAAATTCTTTAATTCTTCTCCTTCTGTCTCCTTCCGCAACCGTTCTTCTTGTTCTTGTTTTTCTCGGATAGAATCCAAGAACATGATTTCATCCTCCTCAAGAGCGCGGAATTGGTTGGCTGCCGAGAAGCCATTTAGCACAAAGATATGATATATACAATGACCTCCCTCGTACCTAGCTTGTTCTTTTCTTCCCATTCTTCCTGTTTCGCGATCTACATATGCAACGTTGATGAAATTAGATGCGGCGGCAAGCCAGTGATGCACACCTTGTTGGCGGCGAGTTTCTACATGAATGCAAGCATCGTTGGAAGAGTCAATATAATACTGAAAGTTTCTGGACCGAGACCACATACTTCTGCCAAGCTACGACCATCGTAAGTCTCGTCATTCAGCTGCTGAGGCGGCGGTTCCTGGCCAAGTCTGGTAGAACGAGAGAGTTTAAGATGGGTGAAGAATGAAGAAGTTCGAGGTTGTACCTGGCATATGCGGCTTTCCACTGTTCGTCTTTTCTTGCTCTTGCCGTCTCTATGTCGTCCTGAGAGACGAAACGGCTGCCAACGACGCCGTCTGAAAGTGAGGGAATGGGGTCCATTGTGGGAGAGAGGAAAAGTGCCGGTTGACCGAATTTGGCAGGAAGCAGCAGTCTTGGATCAATCAGACTTGGCTGTCCACAATCCTTTCTTGTCTACTCCCATGCAGTACTGACTTGCCCTAATAATTTCTGTTATTTCTCCTGTACATGTCCGTATCCTCCAGGAACCGTGCTCCTTCAGTTCCTTCGACGACCAGTCTCAATATTCCGTCGGGCTCACGAGCTTCTCGCAGGCCTCCGCCTCCTCTGACCAAAGTAGTCACTGTTCCACGTACGAATCTCACTTCAGACCACTTAATTGTCCTCATTTCGACCATATTTTTTTAGCATGGGCTCGCGACGAACCTCCGTCTCCTAAAGAGGAGGCTACCGCACTGTCCGACGGTCCAGGTGTTCCACTCTCTCCATCACGCGCATTCGACGCTGCCAGCTTCCAGACAAACGAGGACAATTCACGTTGGTGGAGCTTCACACTTCCGAGATCAAGGGAGCAGTATCACGATCTTCACAGCAACTCAAGTCATCGTCCAGAGCGTCGGGGGTTCCGAGACCGGTCAATATCATGGCTTCAGGCATCGACCAGTCTGCGGGAAAACATGAGCTCCAACCGAAAGGAGAAGGAGAAGGATGTGGAGAGCGGCGATCCACCTCAAGCCCTTCTCTTGTCCATCCCAACACACCCGGCTTCGACATACACCGCTGCTCACGCCGCAACACCAGGCTGGGATGTCCCATGGTCAGCTAAACTCGCCGCACAGGGTCCCCATCCCCGCGACTCCCCAGACTCGTTTGATTCTGATCGAGAAGACCGAGCCAGCACAAACTCCAGAGACACTGGTTGGACAAAACGAATTCGTTCCTTCATCTTGACCAATGTCTATGTACCTTTGGTAAGCAGTCGTCCTCATTGCAGCACAGAGATGTTAATCGTTTGGTCCGCAGTTGTTTCGGTTTATCAACATTGCCTTCACTACTGCTGCTCTTGGAATGGCGATACATATCCGCCAGATAGAGATCGTAAATCACACCATGGGTGCTGTAGGAAGTTCACCGTAAGTGCCAAATTTTACTTGTCACACCCCTGCTGACCATCCTGTTAGAACTGTCGTCATCATCTTTGCACCGCTTACCCTTGTCCATGTGATGGCAGCCATCTATGTAGGTAGCCCGACAAAACTCCACTTGCCCAGACTGAAGTCTTTTTCGTGACAGCTGGAGTACTTCGGTCGGCCTCTTGGCCTCTGGAGAACATCTGCCAAGCTTGCTCACACACTCTCGGAAGTGCTCTTTATTTGCGCTTGGTCCGCTGCACTGTCCTTATCGTTCGACAATTTCTTCACGTCCCTCCTGCCGTGTGCGTCTCCCTCCAGCACAAGTTGGTACAATGAACTTCCAAGGCCGCCTTTTAATCTTCCAGAATCTGCAAATTCTGCAAAGGGGGAAATTTGCGATTCACAGCTTGCCCTTATCTGTCTGGTTGGGGTTGGTTTAATCGCCTATTGCACAAACCTGATTATAAGCCTTTATCGGATATTTGAAAAGGTGAAGTACCATGCTTCACGGACAAGATGACATTGTATATACTATTCTCTGGGCACTCTGGCGTTAGGCCAATTTGTATCACTAGCGTAAATTTATTTCATGGTCTTGAGTTTAATTGGACCCCCTCACACTCATTCTATCCTCCCTGCGTCACCTACTTCACTTCTACAGCCTAATAACATGTAACAAAACTACTGCCATATTTCTACTCCTGTGAATGTACAAATATGATCAAATCGCCCTTGATATCGCGTCACCTTGAGGTCTGGCTGGCATCTGACGCCAACACTACTCGCATCCGCCAGGGATGGATGACTGAAGCTTCATCCTTGAGCCCTAACGTCCAGACTTGGGTTCAAGCAGACAGGGGAGAGACCTACGAAATGGAGCCTCTTTCGCAAGGCTCAAATACGAGTCCAGTCACCAGCCTCACAAAGGAAGCTCTTAGCAAAAGGGACTATCTAATTGGCCTTTTGCTTCTTCTGTGCGTCGTTCTTCTTTGGACTTTTTCGAATTTCATCACACAAGTGAGTTCGAAAGTACTTTCTGGAGTCATTTGTCTTATTCCCCACCCAGGATCTATTTGAGGATGGCTTTGCGAAACCATTTTTGTGATTACAAGCATCTCGCAATGACACAGAGTCGTCACACTTGACTAACTCTCTATCGCCAGCGTGACATATATGAATACGAGTGCCTTCACACTCTATCTACTTCCATTTGTCGTAAAGAAGTTGTGGCAAAAGCACTCAAACAACGGGCAAGCTTCACAGTAGGTGTATTTTATATTTCCCGCATTACCCTTATTGACCTTGTATCAGCCGATCGGGAGAGTATGAACCTTTGGCAACACACGATGGCCCTATTGATGATATCGTCTCCAAACCGGGTACCCCTGGCTCAGGTTTACCCCCTTTGACCCCGAGAGAGACAGCACAATTGGCCTCGGTCTTTTGCATATTCTGGTTTATCGCCAACTGGACGGTCAATGCAGCACTTGATTTTACCAGCGTATCCAGTGCTACTATCCTGTCAAGTACAAGCGGTCAGTGATTTCTTCTTCTGTTATGACATATGACTGATAGGAAACGGGTTTCAGGCTTCTTTACTTTGGCAATTGGAACCCTTTGTAGGGTCGAGAAATTGTCATTTCTCAAGATTTTTACTGTTGTTATCAGGTGGGAACAGACCTTTTGGACCCACGCTCGCAACTTTGACGTTTTGTTCTCCTAGTTTTTGCGGTGTTTTGCTTGTCTCTCGGTCTGACTCAAAGGACGCCTTTCTTTCGGACCCGACCAAACCGGCCTCCCGCCATTCATCTAACCCTGTCTTGGGAGATGTCCTTGCTCTGATCTCCGCATTATGTTATGCTCTTTATGTGATCCTTCTCAAGGTCAGAATAGGATCTGAATCCCGCGTAGACATGCAATTATTCTTTGGCTTTGTTGGGCTATTCAACATCCTTCTCTGTTGGCCCATTGGCGTCATTCTCCATTTATCCGGGATAGAGGTCTTTGGACTGCCAGGGACTAGCAAGCTATGGACTGCCGTGCTGATTAACGTGAGCATATGTGTTTCCATTTGACACAACCTTGACATTTATATCTCTCTCACAAACTTGTAGATGGCAATAACGTGGTCAAGCGACTATTTATATGTGCTAGCAATGCTGAAAACAACCCCTCTGGTTGTCACTGTTGGCCTTAGTCTGACGATACCTTTCGCCGTCCTCGGTGACTTCTTCCGAGGTAGAGGCAGCGATCCTCAGGTTATACTTGGCGCTTTACTCGTGTTGGTCAGTTTCGTTGCCTTAGGCATCGGAAATAGGGAAGAGGATGAACGAGATTCGAGTCCCGTCGATACCTCATAAGTTACAGCTTGATTTACATTAGAATTGGACAAGACACTGTTCTTAGCATTCGGTTATTCAACATGGTGCTAAGCAGCTACTGAGTCAGCGTCTGATTATGGTAAGCGGCGTCTTTTGCTCACTTTCTTTCCTACGGCCACCACCATGGTAGGCGTTTGTGTATCCGCTCTTTCTCAACTAAGAATGAAACAAATTTCCTACAGCCGAAAGATCGTCGCACCCGTGGACAAGTTCACCACTCATCCGTAAAATTGGCTAAACGCCAGTTTGCCGTTCAAGACAATGCCGTGCAACACATCGAACTTGGCTCAGGGTTGGACGCAACCGTAAGGCCCAACTCCGTACTTGCAATGCGGTCAGGGCTTGTTCGCTAACTTGGTATTAGGTGGAAGCCATTCCGCAAGCAAGCACTCCAACAGAAGATGTGCACACTATGACGAAGAAGGAGAAAAGTGCTTCTAAGAAAGAGGCGTTCCTCAATAGTAGGTGTAAATTTGGCTTGTTCCTCGCTTCTACTCTGAAGGTTTTTGTGAATTAGAATTAGAACTATCACGGACTACGCATTCAAAATCTCACGAAAAACGAATGAAGAAGAAGGCTAAAGAACAGTTGGCGAGTGGCCTATCTGACATCCAGATGGCCCTGGATGCTCTTGCAGAGGCCGAAGGACCTTCAGAGGTCCTCGACAGTACAGGCAAAGAAATGAACACTAACACCAACTCAAAGGCTGCCACTTCAAAGTCGCTGAAGATCGGGGAAGGTAAGGCAGCCACCCTGCGGGATTCGCAGAGGAAGCGCCTTCTGTATGTCTTTTACGAGTGCATCATCTCTATATTCCATACTGAGCCACGAGACAGACAATTGGAGCGTCTTCGGCAACCGCTTATCCTTACGAACCCTACGTTCTCTACAAATCCGTTTAGCACTGTCCGGCTACATGCTCAAAATTCGCTGGTCAAGCGCGAAGCTCCTACCTCATAGCATAGGTGATTAATATTTCAGGGAAGAAAGTGATTATATATTCTGTACAATAACTTCTATCCACCAGCCCAGCAATGCGCCATTACACACACACAAAAGAGTAGCATATCCAAACAATATGTCGGGTATCATTACATGGAGATCTATAACACCGAATACCAATTAGGTATCGAGTATACAAAGTCCCGCAGTCGAGTTAAAAATCGTGAAAATAGGTCATCACCGCTTCTCTTCGTCCCCGTCAGCACTCATCCCGGCACTAAAGACCGTGCTGCCACTACCGCTTCCACCTGCACTACGACGGCTCCGCCTCCCAACGCCACGAGGAGCAATTTCTGTGAACCCTCCGCTGGAGCCTTTGGCAATCTCGTCGGTGAGGTTGCGTTCCCGGGCGTCAAGTGCGGCCAGACTGTTCTGCGCTTCCACTTGCTCCAACGCTTCTTGAGTTAAATTAGAACCATGGCCAAGACCAATGCGAGATGAATCCGTGGAACGTCGAGAATCGAGAGAGGCTGCATCTGAGCTGTCCTTCCTTCCACCCCACAAAGAAACCCGACGGTTGGCACGGGAGGGCGAATCAGAACGGTTTTCTGCGCGAGCTAAAGGCCCCGTATGGACGGATGTCTGAGGTTGAATCCCCATTAACTTCATGGTCGCCGCGAGTCGCTCTCTCTCTCTGCGATCTTCATCGTCTTCCTGCGTCTCAAGCTTCCTGCCACCTGTAACGACAGGGCTAGCTCCAGGCTTCAAGGTGAGAGGCCGGAGGTTACTACTAGCCGGCTCCGGTTTCGGCTCAGTACTAAACGAGAACGTTTTCCAGTCGAATGATAGCGAACGGCGATTTGCCTTGGCTGATGGCCTGGGAGTTGTGGCCTTCGTGGGTGTAGCAGGCGCCGGGGACGAAGGTGTACGGGAGATAAAAACGGACTGGGGACGTGGTTTGAGTGGAGACGCCTTTGGAGGTGCCGCCGGTGTCGCCACAGAGGGTGTCTTTGGTTCCTGCTCATAATCAGCGGCAAGTACGTGTTCAAATCCATCTTGCGCGATGATACGATCAAGGATCTTGGAGGCATAAAGAGAGAGGGCCTTATTGGCGTCTTTGAGAGATTTGACCTCTGATCTAAGAGCGTCAATGTTTGCCGAGACGATGTCTTCCTCCTCAGATGCCTTGATAGAGGATTTCTTCAATCGCTTAGAGCCAGGCTGGTTGCCGTTGACGTTCACATTGACGTCGACGAAATTGCCATCCAAGATATCCTTGTTCTCTGCGCGCCCAAGTTCGGCTGCGAGATCAAGGCCAGGTCCGGTGATAGGCAAGTCGGCCAGCGATTCGCCACGCGGCGCAGCGCTGGAACTTGTGCGCTTCCTCCCTTGTCGGCTGGGTTGACGGGAACTGCGGGGTGATGTGGACACGTCGAGATCCGCGAATTCGGACTCCAAAGTCTTGCCAACCGATGCCTCTGGTTCTTCTTCCACCCTGTCGAGGGTGCTACGGCCAATGCTATGGAGACTCCGATCATCGACGCCCTTGCCGTGGTCATCTTCGTCGTCTTCATCATCACTACTCCCGCTAGTTCCCCCTACTTGTTTCATCAAGTCGAACTGACCACTGAGGGTCTTCTCCCGAAGCAGAATCATGTAGCTCTCGTTCTCTTCCTGCAGTCCCTGGTTAACTCGCTTCAAGTCAACAAGTTGGGACTGCAACATGAGCAGAGTACTTTGCATCGACGCGTACGATGTCGAGAGAGTCGATAACTCCAATTTCAAAGCAGTCATTTCGACAGGTTCATTGTCGGGGTCATTGTAATCTGGCTGCGTGGCTGTCGACTTGGCAGTTTCGAGTGGGGCAGACTTGGGCTCCTCCTTTATAAAAGTTTCCTCTACGGCAGGTGGACTGTACTTGCTGATTGTTTCTGCACGTTTGCGTGCTTGAGACAGTGACTGAATCCGGGACTTGAGATGTTGTTCATTATCATAAAAAGATTGTCGTTCAGCGTCGAAAGTGGCTGTCTGGAGGGAGTTAGTTAGCATATGTAAAGTAGCCTGAAATCCACATACTTGTTCGTTATATCTGCGCTGTACATCCCTCTTCTCCTTCTCAACCTCCCGCAATTGCTCTCTGAGCTTCTCTGCGACCTCTATTCGTTGAGCCAGTTCCATTTCCCACCGAGACTGTTCAGCATAGAGTTCTGCGAGGCGGGTCTCAGCAGCATTGAGGGCAGAGCTGATATTGTTGTTCTCTGTGGTGAGAGCCCCGATCGTTTGCTCCTTGTCCTGCACTTGCAAGAGTAACTGAAATGAACGATTAGACTGGCCAGTAACGACGGAGGAACGAGATAGCAACGAACCTGTTCGTTCTTGTCTGTCTCTTGCTTAAGAACTGTGGCGTCCCGGGTGTCACCATTGGACTGTGGCGTAGAAATAACCTTGGATGGTGGTCGTCGTCGGGGTACAGGTGTCGCAAGCGACGATTGACGCGCAGTGCCAGTGCCCCGCATTGCAGGTGGGCTCGCTGTCGGCGACGCCGTCGAGCGCTTAGTGATAGCGGGTTTTGGTGACACCGTCGACATTTTGAAAGGTGAAAAAGAAAAAGAGGAAGCTAGTGTTTATAGAGAGACGAAAAAGAAGGAAAAATAGGTAGAAAGTGGAAGGTATGGTGACGGCTCAGATCAAACGCAGGCATAGCCCACTTCTATTATTTGGACCCCAGCTTTCTTTCTGCCAGTCATGACATGGTACGGCATAATTCTGTCCCGATTTCACTCAAACTCATGTCTTGGTAGTCTAATCCAATCATTGACCAAATTCATTCAGAATCGCTCTTACATGTAATTCTAGCCCCTGACTAGTGCATTCTAAAGCTAATTTTCAGTTGCTCACATCGGTTGCCGGAGAATGTAACTACTCGAGGCAACCTCTAGCACCCTTCTCGATGCTGACCCAATTCATCTCCAGCAGAAACAGGATTTTCGACGGGGATTCATGGGCTGGATGCCTGCTGTAGGGCATCTGGTATCAAACCTCATCATCAAGTCTTGGAAATACAAGGTCCACCAGCGTCTGGCAAAACCCACATCATCTACTATCTTCTCACCATTTGCATAACTCCTCGGTTTGTAGGCTCCCTTCCGCTAGGAGGATGGGAAAAGGCTGCATTCCTGTTTGATGTTGATGACACTTTCGACATTCGACGCTTCAAGCAAATACTCTTGCAGCGTTTTGCTCATGCATCTACAACAATGCTGCCAGCAATGGTTGAAGCATGCCTGGCCCGACTCTGTGTAATTCGACCTAAAACAACCTTGGAACTGGCGACCTCACTCGCCAACGTGCCCAAATACCTTGCAAACCGGTTTCCAACTATTGGGCTAGGATTGGTCGCCATCGACTCCATGAGTGCGTTCCACTGGCCAGACCGCTTTCTTGCCGAGCGCATAGGCTCAAGGAAGCCAAGCATGCCCTCAATCAATCCGCAACGTCAAGTTGTGAATCATCTACAATCCATCCGACAGTCACTAGCGCCTATGATACTTGTATCCAATTGGGGTGTCCTCTATCGACAACACCTGGATTCCCTTACAAACTCATCCTTCGAAGGGCAGACCGGCGTGACGAACTCGGATTTCAGCGTCGATACCCAAATTACAACTGCCCGCGGAAGGGAAGGGTGGTTGCCAGAACAACTCGAGCTCAGCGTACAAGGCAGACAAGAGGAATCCTTCGTCGGATACATACGCACTGCCAGAACTTTAGATATGGACAGTGTAGTAGTGTACAGAATCTCTGGGAATGGAATTTCATTCTGATTTTGGGGAGGCCTGGACTCGACGCGTCTCACGTGACTTGGCGGGAGGAAAAGGAAAATACTGGGAAATTAGCTGGCATTTGTCGCTGGCGTCGTCCTCAGAGCTTTGTCGTAGGCTTTATAGCTACTTTGCGCGTTTCGGCTGGTATTCTATGCAAGCACTCTACTCATTTGTATAGGGTTAGTATTCACCTTGCCTCTTCCCAATTACCTGACTGATTTCAGGACAGTGAACAAGCAGTCGGACGTTGTCCCTGCTGTCCATGCTCAAGACTATACTGCTTGCTCACAGGCACAAACTCAAGCTTTGGGAAATCTCTTTAGCATGCAATCTCGCGAATTGCACCACCGTCAAGGCTTTTCCACAACTCCGAACACATTCCACGGCGGCAGTTGCATGCCCCACGTCTTCACCTTCGCCACTTTCTCAAATCCCAAAGCGCTTGGATTCTCCGTACAAGCAGAGCGACCGCGTAGGAAAGGCAGGCTGTGTGGCCATTTTGAAGCAAATCCTCAAGGATTACCGCAAGAGAAAGGGAAAGGAAAATGCAGTCCAGCTGGTCAGGTCGCAACCGCTTCTTGCACCCTATACCAACAGCCCCAAAACGTTTGGTTATCTCATCAACGGACTTGCCACCTCCGACACCCCCCAAGACACCATCGAAGCGTTGCGATTCGCACACGACTATGGCTTGCAGCTGAACGACCAACTCTTCACAAATATATGTTTCCACTTCACGGAAGCCTCCAGGTGGGATCTTGTCCTTCGAACGGTTTCCTTCGCCCAGATGTCCACCGGGCGCTCTACAGCCCGTTTGCTCAATTGGCGCGCTCGGGCACTCCTCGAAACATCGGAATTTCGACAGCTAGGGGCACTACTGCAAGAGTTCGAAGAATACGGCGCAAAACCCAACCGAATCACCTTCCATCTTCTTCTCAAGGCTTATCTTCGCAACCACGACCTGCTCGGCGCCAAATCTTGCTTGGAGCAGATGGAGAAAGCTTGCATTCCTTTGGATGCTTCAACTCACGCGGTGATCGCGCAGTCGTATCGCTCTCTCGGTGGGGATGCAAATGTCGAAGAACGGGCACTAGAACATCTACCATTGATGCCCCAATCTACTCAACTCGCTGTTCTGAACAACCTTCTTCGCGGTCATCTCGACAACAAAGACCTCCAAAACGCTCTCCGCATCCTTTCCCTCTTCGAACAAACAAGCGTCGAGGTCGTCACCGCCGCCTTGTTTGGCGAAAACACCGATGGCGAGGCGGTTAGATCAGCGCACCAATTCTCTATGCCACCTATCCGTCTTCCTAAACCTCTTCAACCCAATGCCTCGACATTCGCGGTGCTGATGCATTATTGCAGCGCAAGGCGGAACTTTGGTGGGGCCCTCCAACTCCTCCATTGCATGATAGCGCAAGGTGTTGTACCAACAGCACACGTCGTCACCGCTCTGATCCACGCGTGCTTTGTCGGAAACAGACCAGATTTGGCCGTTCAATTAGTGATAGGCATATGCGACTCTGAAGCAACGCCTCGCTCATTGTTCGAACCGATCTACTCTGGTTCTTGGGATGTACCTTTCTTTGAAGTACATGTCCCGGGTATGAAACCGACCGTGAAGATTTTCAACTCGCTCATTCTCGGCATTCTCTCATCGCACGGTATTGACGGCGCCATTCAAGTTTTACGGATTATGGAAGTGAATAAAGTGCAGCCCGACACTCGAACTCTGGACGTCATTTTATCCCATGTCGAATACGTGGAGAAGGCTCGACCTCGTACTTTGATACGCCTGTTGTATTCTCTATCCGACACTCGCCTAACGGCCTCGCCAAAACATCTGCGGGTCATCTTCCGGTCTATCCTCCGCACTGAGAAGTCTAACGCGTGGAGCCTCGGTTGGAACGCGTCGAAGTTTCCGGCGACGGCTCGACGCCCATCGACACCCAGCGGAGATCCCCACGTGAACAATTTCGACATATTCGCAGGAATTGAATACCCCCCTTACAGATTTTACAACCTGCTGTCGAGGCCATTTTTCAAAGTCTTGGACGACAAAGGCATCAAACCTGATCCCGGGACGCTCAGCATGCGAGTTCGATTCGAAGCCGTCATCAGGAAGGACATGAAGGCAGCGCAGGAAGTCTTTCAAGCAATGCTTGCCCGCGGGATGCAACCCAACGCGTATCATTTCGCGGCTTTGATGGAAGGTTGTGCGATTACTGGGGATGCTCGAGCAGCTCACAAGGTCTTCGAAACGGCGCAGAGTCACGGAGTCATGCCTTCCGTCGTCCTGTACACGATCTTGATCACGGCGCATGGTCGCAGACGTCGACCCGATGAAGCGTTGCGGACATTCCAGCAGATGGTTGACCAGGGACTAGGGCCCGATGTTCCTTCGATAGACGCCGTGGTAGGTGCCTTTTACGCTGCGAACGCGGGTGGGATGGCCAAACGGGTACTCGTCTCGTTGTGGGAATATATCCAGCCATTTCCGTCCCAGTTGGCGTCAAGTACGCTGTTCGAGCTGGCAGAAAAGTTCAGGCAACTTTATTCGAACCCCGGCATTCAGTTGAAACCTATTTCAACCGAACGAAGGCTTGAGCTTCACCTCAAGCTAGGGGATTTGGTGAAAGAATGGGATAGGCTGCGGTCAAGGAAGGATGCTAGCCATCGGCCGTGGAAGGAGAGGATACGACCTTGCTCTAATGTTGCGAAGAGGGCGCAGAACTAATTTGTTGGTGTCAATTGTTATCCTAAGTAAAGTATACAACGTAATTAATAATACATCAGGTAAACTTTGCGTCCAGCAATCTCAACGCATCGCGAACAGCGTCAGAATGTACTTCCTTCACCCTCCGTCTACCACATTCGAGTAAGACATCTTGTGGGACGAGTCTGGGAGGCTCTGAAGAAGAGATCCCGCCCGTCGACCCACCGTAACCCCAACTGTGCTCTTCCTCGGGTGGTGGACCAATGACGATCTGGGGCCCGGTGCACCTTGACCGACTTGCAACAACCTCAGCAAGAAGGGTGAGATCGGCGAACTGGACATTGGGATGGTCCCTTATTTGCTTCCAAGCATGATTCGTTGGTATATAGTCCTCCCGCTTCTCGGTTTTCCTAGTAGTTTGACCTGGCCGAAGGGGGCAGCCACGACAGAACATCGGAACACCGCAGCACCCATCTGACGTGTTCGAGCTTTCCTTGGCTAAATCGAGAGGACCATTGAGTTTCCGCGAAGGGCAATTTTCACAGGTGCCCTGGGAGAGTAGACTGTCCTCAATGGCAGAACAGAACGCTTTCCCAAAGCTGTCGTCGCCACATGCACCACAATTTGACGGATCTCCAGAGCATGTCGGATCGTTAGAGTTACTCTGCCCCTCCGAGTCGGAAGGTACTGGGAAGACAGGGAAGATGGATTTCGTGGATGGTTTCGCTGTACGACGGGGAAGAGGAACGGGCGGCTGATAGGTAGGTAGATTCTCTAGAATTGAACGAGGTCGAATGGAGGTATTCGAAAGAGGAGGGATATTGGTTGTTGTTGGATTGATAGTCGAGAGAGATGAATCGGCGATGTTGTGATTCTTGAAAGTGTTGAGTACATCGCGGCATACGCAGTGCGAGTTATCGGAACAGAATCCGCAATCAAAGGAAGGTAATCTGGAGGTGCCGTCTGGTTTGAGCGAGGAAGTGAAGTTGAGGGTGTCAGAAAAGCCAGGGGGACTCATGTCTGGTTGCGGGCTCATATAGTCTGGGGGTGAACAGGACGGAATTGGTGTTTCTACCACCATCTCGGGCGGCGAAGTCTCCACGTTCATCGGGGATCCGGGGCCTGGCGACATCGACGCCTTGGACCGTTTCTTCGCCTGACCAGTTTGCGACCTGGGAGACTCATCCCGGGATCTCTTCTTCTCGGTCTCAGCCTTTTGGTTCGCCTGTTCAGCTTGGGCCAACTTGTCTCTTAACGCCGCGTTTTCTTGGATCAGCCGGTCGTTTTCATCCTTCAATCGTTTAGCAATCTTTTGCAGTGCGACGTTGCGTTCTATCTCTCCCTGTTCGTAGGATTGTATGCGGGCTTGAAGCTCTGCAAGCTGCGATTGCTTGCGTTCGCGGAAGGCCCGCTGCGCAGCCCTGACGACGATGCTCAGCACTCGTCCGTAGCAAACAGAGATTACCGTAGACAGTACCTATTTTGTACACGCCTGCCCTTTGCATCGGCCTTGATTCAAGTAAAAGTCCATGAATGAATCAACAAGAGATGGCGCTTATCAAGCCTACCTCATCGCTGTCTTGCCCAGCTGTACTAGCAGGTGGATCCTTCTTGGGTTTTCTGCCTGGTTTAGGCTTCGAAGGTATAACCCATTCTTTCGAGGCTGTCGAGGCGGTAAGTATGGGGCCAGGCATTTTCAGAAGATGGAAGTACCTGTGGCCCAAAGGGTGCTAGAGCTGGACATTCCCCGGTCAATCTGGGAAGCAGGGGGACGAGAGCCAATGGCCGTGGCCGCTGATCTGGGGGGCTTGTCTTATCAGATAGCAACCTCGGGTTTAATCGGGTCTGTCAGCATCACATGACTGTCTCCATACCTAAATCATCTGACCACTTTAACAAAATCCCCTTCCAATAAAGTGCAACATGAATGAGAATAAAGTATGTAAACAAGCACTACAGCACCTGCCTCGCTAATACAGGAAGAAACACTAAATTATTCGACAACGATCTCCTCGACCTGTTCAACGAGCTCGTCAATCCATACTTCGATTTCCTCCTTCTCCTCATCCTTGGCAGTCTTGGACTCGGTCTTGGAACGTTGGTCGCCCAAATCTTTCTTGCGCTGGGCTCTCCAGGCATTCCATTCGTCCACAAGTCGCTTACGTTGCGCGATAAGCTCGGCGCTGACGTTGCTTTCTTCCGCAGCGTCTTCCTCATCGAACGCACGGCTGAACTCCTTCAGGTTCCGGCGGATCAGCTTTTGCTGATCTTTAGTCAGGAGTGACACAGGGCGGGGGCGCCAGATGAACTGCTTGAAACGGTCGAGGATGTGCTTCTCTAATTCTTGGCCCCGGAAGTCCCAAACTGCATAGCCGTTTTCCAGCTGAAGAATGTGTGATTACTGTCAGTTCAGATGTTCGGTAAACGAACGGCTTCACATTACCGTGTGTGTCCATGCACTCGCGCTTGTTGCGAGGTATCGACCACTGGGATCCCATTCGACATCTGTGACACCGTAGTGATCGGCAGTTCCAAGAAGTTGAATGTTGGCTCCCCAGTCGCTCGAAGAAGAATCTTTTTTGCTGGTATCGTCAATGGAAAAGTCAAGGTCCCAGAATTCAAGCTCTGATTTGGTGGATGATCCGACTGTTGCAAGAACGACGTGCCTTCCGCGGGGCGACCAACGGATAGCGTTACTTGTTCGACCAGGCAGTGCACCTGAGCGTAGATATCAGTAAGGCTCTTAATCAGGCAGGATGAAGACCCACGAAGGAGTTTGAAGTCGTTCTTGGCACGATCCAGTTGATAGAAACTGACATCGGTTTTGATAGTGATTCCAGGACCAGGATTTCCGAGGTTGGGATCTGAACTGGATACGATAGCGAAACGTTCGCCTTTGGGCTCCCATGAGAAGTCCAAAACGGTATCTGGTAAACAAGGGAATCAGCGCGCTTATTTCAGTCTGAGATTTATAGCAGTTGCAGTACCTTTCAATTCGACGACCTCGACCGGATAGTCCTTTTCCCGCAAGCGAAAGATTTCGAGGTTGCAGAATATCGATTTCTTGGTTTTTGTGTGTCTGTCGACTTTCACACATAGGAAATCACCTTGATTTTGCCAGTATAATTTGCACTGAGGTAATGTTAGGGTCAAACCGTTGTGATGAGATTGAAATTTACCTCTGTGACGTTGAACAAATTCTTTTGTCGCAGAATGGCACGGGTCGGGAAGTTGATGAGAGTTACACGGGCGGGCTGATTGGCGACCTCAGGTGTCCAGTAGACAAGCATGTTCTCCCGAGCTTTCTTTGTCTTTCCACCCGACTGAACGTCTTTCTCTGCGTCTTCCTTATCTTTGTCTCCTTGAGGACACCATTCGAAATCGACAACACCCTCGATCTTGATGCTCTTCTTTCCGTGCAGATACATACTTGGGAGTTCGTGGACACTAATCATTTGACCGGGGGTCATACGACCAACGTACTTGTCGTCGGGGCTCCACTTCAAAACAGGCCACGGCATCTGCTTCTTGGTCGCTGTTTCACCTTCGTGCTGTGTCGAAAAGGTTCGCAGCAAATCTCCTGATTTGATGTCCCAGACAGCCAGGTTGTTTCCCTCGTCGTCTGGAGAGAAGTACTGTGGGCCTTGGGGGGCGCCGTCTGGCACGACGATAGGCTCATTGGACCAGGTGACCAGGTAGTTTTCGCATGGCGAAAAGTCGATAAGCTTGACCATAGGGTGCGCGAATCTTTGCGTCGCCTTCCAAGATGCACCACCCCAGAGTCGCACACCTTGTCTGTGCAGGGTTGCGATATATGTGCCAAGAGGCGACCAAGCGACGTAAAGAAAATCTTTCCAGTCCTGGGAAAAAATCAGAAATTGGAACAGAACAGATAGGCGGAGTAAACTTACTGGCTTATGTGCAACCTCACACTGAGAGGGCTTTCCGTGCCAGTGGATGTTCACTTCGTCACCACGATAGGTGACATACTGATCACGTCCATGTGGATCTGCAAGCCATGCGCGAAGATGTTCCTGTTAAAAAGTTGCATATCACATTGTTGAATCGCATCTAAAAGTGTACGCACTCGAGGAACATATTCTTCTTCCTCTGGTTCTACATATTCCTCGTCCAAGTTTGCGAAACGTTCTACGTCCGTGAATTTGTTGACTCGGAAAGTATGCTTCGAGTCGAACGGATGGTTATCCATAGCAGCAATAGCGGCATTTGCTTCATCTACGTTGCGGAGTTCAACGAATGCATAGCTGCGAAAAGACGTCAGTCAACATATCCAGAGATTAGATTAGTGCATACCCTTTGCTCTTCCCCGTTTTCTCGTCCCATGGCAAAACGATATCGTCGGCCTTCACAGAGATGCCTTTGCGCGAGAACTCTTTCGAGAACTTGGCCAAAAGCTTTTCCGCCTTCGATCTATCGATGATTGGAACACCATCGACGACGATGGTGTTGTCCAGGCTATCATCGAAATCGACCTGGTACCTGGATTGGCGATGAGTGACTGCCCGGAGCACATTAAAAATTAGCAAACTTTTCCTCGATGTCAGAGAAGTCGATGTCGTCGACGTTTTGTGCTGTCGAAGGAGGCATTTTGGGATATCAATCTGGGTTTGAGCGACGAAGGACTCTCCGCACTTTGGATTGATCATTTTTCTTTGTGCGTGTTGTGTTTGCGTTATGTAACCTATGAGCGTTTCCCTCACTTACCCACCGGCGCTTCAGCTCAATTATAATTTTGATATATCATGGAACGCTCAATTATAAACAGTCGCTTAGCTTCAGCCCCTATGAACAGCCCTGTATCAGGTAGAAAATTTCGAGCCTGTTTGGAACGGGACGTTGATGGCAGAAACGGACGCGGTGGTGGTGATGGGATCGTTCTGACGCGCTGAAGCTTGTCACGTCAGGCTCAACCCTCATTCTCCACTGGCATTATGTTGAGGACCCTCCTCGAACGGCCAGTTGCATCTACTCGTAGCCTCCAGAGAGCTCTATGCATCTCCGCATCTTGCTCTTTCTCTTCGACGACTCGCAGAGCCAATGAGCCTGTTGGACCAGTTGTGACACCGTCACCTCCCCAGACACAGAAAATTAGAACCCGCAAGGCCTCAAAACCAATCGCAACAGCCGTGGTGCATGCCGGACCTCTTCCGGAGAACAAGATTCTGAGTCGGGTCAGGGAAATAGAGCAGCAGCAAACCACAACCATTACCTTGGAGGAGGTCGAACGGTGTCGCCCACCAGACAGGTCTCTGAAAACAACCAGTCCGAAATACAAGCAAGCGTATCTGCAAGTGATAAAACCTTTGCTGAAGTCTTTCGGTAAAGGGCAGCTGCTACAAATTCTTGGGCTCTACAATATAGAACGGCCGTCCCCAACTGTACCCAAACAGCACATTGCTGGACTCATATTGAAAAGCTGGGACTGGCCTGCGGTAGATGAAGAGAAGAGGGAGAGAAACTACAGAAAAGGCACGCCAATCTCATATAGCCTCCAATTTCTACTCAACCGCTTCTGCAGCTTTGCGCCTCACTCCGAACGAGGCCTTCTTCGTCATGACCGGTCAGGGTTCCCCACTCTTTGCATTTTTAAATATTTACGATGCACTAGATACGGAGAATATCGTTTCCTCGGCGCGCAGGGAAAATGTTCTGCTGGATTACTCCCGTGAATCACTTTCTTTACAGGTTAAAGGGCCCAAAAATGCCGTCCAAAACATCATTGTGGCAATTAAGGAATTGAGCAAGGTATGCGTGACTTCATTGCTGGGGATCGCAGAGCACCGTTTCATATATTTCAGGAAATAATTTACGAACCCATATCGTTCCCTTTCAAAACTCAATTCTCTGACTCGTCGCTTGAAGATATATCAAGGTCATCCGGTGCATTTATCCAACGAACTAATGACATTCAGGCAGGTGGCTCCGCTTCCGGTATACTCAACCTGCTAACATGTTTTCAGCTTCAAATATCGTTCAAAAAAGCCTCGCCCCAGAGTGCATGGAGTGCCAAACAGGCGCTCGTCAGGCTCGGATATATGGTAAGCCCAAATTTGATTTCTCAGTCCTTTCTCATAAATTGGGTGTTTGCAGAACGCAACTGATAGCCGAGAGCCATTCTTCTACCTCTCATCCACAAATACCCAAGATGGAAGCTATGTTTTACTACCGTCCGTGTCGCGCCAAATTGCGTTGGCAGGTAAGGACGAATTGCCCACCTATCGGTTGACGAGGGTGGATGGCACTTGCTCAGCACCTCCACCAATGGACGCAGTCAAGGATTGGGAGTCGTAAGTCTTTAACCTTCTTGTCGAACATATGCCTGAAATGAAATCAGGTCGATAGTTAACCTTCGGGAATGGGTACAAGATATTACAACGGGCTCGAAGGAATCTGCACTTCCGAGAGTTGATGTAATGTACGATTTTCATTAAATTGGGTTTTCAATCGCTGACTTTTCTTTATTCAGTCCAGGAGTTCGTTTGGTTTCTGGAGATCATGCTTTCCACCCCTCTGCATTTCCACAGGACGGAACGAATCTTAGCAAGGCTGTCGAAGCTTTGCGCAGCGAGAAGTCAACGTTTCATCCTTGGTAAAGAAGGGACTTTGTTTTATGCTCGCAACTTTGCTCACGACCCTCTAATAGCGTACCTGTCGGAGTGTTCGATCTCCGGAGCACCTCAAACCAATATTTCCAGCGGCTTACTTATAGCACCATTCCCTCTGGATCCATAGCCACTAGCCGACCAGTCGAAACGTCCTTCATTGACTTCGTTGTTGCCTCAGACATGAACGAAACCTCCTTACTGGGGCGTCAGACTCCAGCATTAGCAAGCGGCGCTTGTGAAGTTGAATCCGCGGATGGCAAGAAAATATATGGTCATTGTTCGCAAGGCGTGCGGCGAACCGTTGATGTAGTCCTGCCGGATAGGTATGGCTTGCTTGTTGTCCACTTGATTTGATGTGCTAAGTTCTCTCTCTTGTAGTCCAATCGATGTTCGCCTTGTGGTTAGCAAGTCAAATCCCCAGCCAACTCCAGAGCCTCTCCGTAATTACTTGCAAGAAATAATCAACCGGTGCGCAACTACAACACCAGCATTGTCAACATAACATAATTTTTTGCCGCGTAGATCTACGGAACCAGCACATGTGGAGCCACCGCTCTACATGTGGGTAGAGGATCAAGTCTTCGTCCTTACATCTTTCGCAAATGTCCGCGGTGGCATGAAGGAGATCAAATGCGGCTCGTCTGATGCTCCAACCTTGACCAAAGTGTTTACCGAAATATCACTGAACAACGAATTAGGATATCCAGAGTCGATTTGCCGAGTAAGACGTGTATTTTCAAGGTTGTTTCCGAACTTACTGACAAGAAACCTGCCAGATGATGTGTGCTTTAGACCAAACTGAGGAATCCTGGCAACGTTTCTTGGAGGAATCCAACAGTCTCTTGACGATCGCATCTAAACCTGCGACGGCCTTACGCCCTGAAACGTTCGACAAATTCCAGCAAGAAGAGGACAGTGAATTCCAGGAACTCGTTGGAAACCCATCGGAGGCACATCGGAAAAGGGAGAACAATGAATTCGAGGAACTCATAGAACTTTGAAACAACTTCCCGTAGGAGACGATTAGACTACAGTCACGACTGGAACATAATATATGGAAAGTGCCGCGTTGCATTACTTCGAGCGCTTGCGGTTGGCTTTGTCTTTCCGTTTTTTGGCCCTCAGCTGCATCGAGGCGTTGAGGAGAGGATACAAATGCAGATATATTGAAACTCACTTCTTTTTTCATCCTTGAATCCACCATCAAATATCGGCCCTTGACACCCTTTGGCCGACCCTTGACGCCCCTTGTGGACCCTCGAGCGACAACAACTTTTACTTCCTTGTGCTCCCGCTTTTTTGCAGAACCCTTGGCCATCAGTTTCACGATTTGTTGGGCCTTCTCCCGCTCCGTCATATCGGTAGTCGAGATAACTCCTTCGGCTTTCTTCATTGCCTTGTCGAGACGTTGAGCTGCCTTGAACTTCTTCCTGGCTTTGGCCTCTGCAACCTTTTTGATCGGTCGAGCATCCAGTGCGCGTTGCTTGGCTCGTAGTGCGTCAACGGCTTCTTTGGTGATAGGGATGTTGGCCTTGTAGTGTTTGGCCTCTTCCTCCAAGAACCAACCTGGGAGCCCGTCCTTGGCATTCAAAGAGTATCGGTTGAAGCCGTCGTTGATAAGTTCTGTTTTCGTCGTTTGACGATTCACCAACATCTGTGCCAGAGTGACGGCCTCCGCTGTAAGAAGAGCACGGTCTATTCGCAATGTTAGACGGGGCTGTAAGATGAGTATTGTCGTCAACCCACCTCCGACTTTTGACCGTTTGGCTTCATCCTCGTTCTCGTTGTCGACATCCCACATGGTCTCGTCATCCGAATTATCTTGGGGCACAACTTCGAAGTCATCATCCTCGGAGTCGCTATTCCGGTCTGACGAGAAGTTCTGTAACAGTGTCAGCGAAACCCTAAAATAGAGAGTACAAAACACTGGACCTCATCGACTTCCATAGCATTGGCATCCCCTTCTGATTGCTCAGATTCACTTTCCATCCCGTCATCAGAAACGTCGAGGTCTCCAACTCCCTTAAACAGGTCTTGTTTGAACCAGACAGATGAGGCGTGGCTCGCAGCAGGAACGGAGGGTCGCACTGGGTTTGAAGAAACTTTCTGTTTCTTCGTCTTCGGCGTCGTTTTGGGGTCTGTAGCTCTCCGCCGTTTGTTCCGGTTCGATTCTGGGTTTTCCTCGTCATCGCTCTCGTCACTGGACGAGTCGCTCGAAGAATCATCGTCGTTAGCTTTCTGATTTTCCATGATTTCCCAACCTCCTTCGGACTCTTCAGAATCAGAATCGTCGTCCGAGTCCTTGGCGGCAACACCATCCCATTCCTCCCGCTGGGCGTTCTTCTTCCTCGACTCCTTTGTCTTGTACTTTAGATCTCGATCCCGCAAACGCTCCTGATACGCGTCGTACAAGTTGTCAATATCGCCCTCTAGCTGCGCGACTTTGCGTTCCCGCTCTTCATCAGTATCCAAGCCTTCTTCCTCTTCATCATCCTCAGACCCGGACCCTCCTTCTTCCTCGTCGTCTATCACAACATCGCCATCATTATCCGTCCAAAAGACAGATTGTTGTTTACCGCGGATCAACTTATTGGTATGCTCCATATCGAAGATATCTTCCTGTCCCAAATTGAGAGATGCGTCGGTTTGTTCCAAACCAATGTCTAGAGGGGCAGTCATCTTAAGTTGCATTCGCTGAATTGTTCGCGTCCGAATTTCGTTGGTTTTACGTCTTTCGCGTTTAAGACGAGCTGCGGTTTCGGCGTTCAGCCTTTCTAGCTGATTAAGACGTACTTTCGTAATGAGTTGGGAGAAACATAGGACAGGACAGAGTGCACAAACCTCTTCCGAGAGTTGCTGTTCTTCGTCAACAACCTCAGTCACATCCACAACTTCGGTCGCATCCTCAACGTTCTTGGCAGAAACATCAATGCCCAACTAGCTCTTACTGTTAGCACAACGACAAGCCTCCATCAAGTTCGTAAACTTACGTCCTCGCGCAAGTTAAGTCGCCATTTCAGAAGTGCCTTGAAGTCCCCCTTGCCCAGAACTTTCAGATCATCGCAGTTGGATTTGATATCAGACTTGGTTATTTCAAGATTCAACCACCTTCGAGCTAGCAGGTCAGTATTTTGAAGCAAAGAGCATGCAGCAACGCACTCTTTCTCTTCCTCTGTTTCAAAAGTTATTTTGTTGTATGTTCCCAACAGAGCAATTGGCTCCGGTTCACGAATGAATTTTGTGGCAGAGACGGTGTGGAACAGGGTGTAGTCGTTGTCGGCGTATCCAGACCGGTGCCTGCGTTTTTTCTCTGGGTGGAAGACATTGGCCTGTGTATCGTTTACTGATGGCCCATCCACTGAAAGCAAGGAAGCGGGGTCCTTGAACACATGTTTTGGGTCGAGGAATTTCGGATCAATGAATTTTGGCGCAAGGAATTCTCGACAAACGACGAAGATTTCAGCAGATACATTTCTGCAACAAAATCATTATAACGTGAGGTGAAATACAGTGCCGGGAACGTACCTGGACGACGGTGGCTTAGTAGCCTCGACCTTGCCGAAGAGTTGGTTGAAGACCCAAAGTAAACTGTTGTAATCCACACTGCGAAAAACCTTGGTCACGAAGGTACCACCTTTGATCAAAAATTCGACTGCCAATTTGAGAGACATTAAGACGAGTTCGGATTGACTGAAGGCGTCCTGAATCCACGCTGTTCCAACATTTGGAGCACCATCGTGCAGAACGACGTCTGCTTTCCAATCTTTCATTTCATTTCGCAAGAGATTTCGGCAATGAGTGGTCGTGATATCTGCAGCAAAGGTGATAACTCGAGGAATGGGCTTGATAGGGTCGAGATCGACGCCTAGTAAAGATGAAAAGATGAGGTTTGGGAAACTAGCAAAGAAATAGCTTCACGCACCAATAATCAGACTGTTAGGAGGCATATACTTGCTCGAAACCTGTAGCCAACCACCTGGAGCCGCACAAAGATCGATGGTACATCTTGCAGATTCCAAAAACGAGTACTTCTTGTTCAATTGAATGAGTTTGAAGGCAGAACGAGCACGGTAGCCCTGTTCTCTGGATTGCAGATGGTTCAGCTTTGGACTAAGTTCTGAGAAATGTAATTGCTTACTTTGCAAGCTTGTAATACTTGTCTAGACGGCCCTTTCCGGTCTTTTTCTGCGCCTTGCCCATTATGAAATCGAGAAGCTTGGAAGACGGTGAACAGACCAAGAGCCGACTTGTCGAAAATTCAGTGATGGCCAATCAAAGTTCTATTTGTTTCGGTTTGTGTTACAAGCAATACACCGAGTTCCTAGGTTGCACGGCAACATAACTTGAATCTTCAAAATACAGTTACGATGGTAAATCCTAATCATTCTACTCCTCTGTTGAACCGGTGGACTTCTACAGCTTTCCGACAGACCCTTCTCTGGAAAACAGGTGCCGCTTTTGGTGAGTCGCGCCACTTGTGTGCATTGCGCAGAGCAATGCTCAATTTGTGATCCCACTCTAGCTGCTGTGGGTGTTTTGTCTGGGGCATTTGGAGGTTGGTTGAGTTTGGCAAGCACAAACGCAGATGTACATTGACATTTCGTAGCCCACGGCCTGCGCAAACGTCCTGGAATGACCCCAGACTCTATCCACGCTTGGGAAACAGCATCGAGTTACCTTGTCAGTCCGGTTTTGGCCATGCTTCATCAGACATCTGAGCTTGTTCCCAGGTTTATAATGGTCTAGCTATGATGCTGGTGTCTCTACACCCAAGGTTTGCTAGTCACAGATTTGCGGGTCCAGCCATTGCGGCAGGAGGGTTAATCTTCTCCAGCAGCATTCTGGCGCTGGTGCTTGCTCGCGATCGGTAAGCGGCTGTCTGTCTTGTTTCGCGGCGATGCTATAATTGCACCGCATTCCAGTTTTAGATTCCTTGGCCCAATCACACCTCTTGGTGGCTCAATGATGATCGCAGGGTATGTGCTCTCCTCTTTACGACCTCTGAATTTTACCAAAGGACGTACGGTCTTAGATACATTTCCTTGATCTTTTGAGTTTGGAGTACTTTCGATAGTGCTGAGTGCTCAAATATTGATTTCTTTAAAAATAATTGCGCGATCACGTGATGGACGCGTCCCGCGTGTAAAGTAAGCCTCGAGGCAATAAACAGAGAATCATGGTAAACACCGCCCGCCTTCCTTGTTCCTGACCATCACCACCACATTTTCTCTATTCATTTTCGCCGTAGTTTTCTGCTATCATCGCTCTTAGCTTTCTGTTTCTTGCAACCATGTCTGAATCGAGGGTCCCATTGGGCCCTTCGCTGTCGTTTTCGGCCAATTCAGCTAATTCAGCGTCCAGTATAGTCGCTAAATTAGCGAAACGTAGAATATCATCGACTTCTGCTCTGGAATTCTTCGCTCCAGCCGCAAAGTCCTTCCAACCTCTTCCATATACTCCTCATGCGCCCTATGGGCAATCCGACGGCCGCTCAAAGTCTTTCCCAACACGTCAGCAGTCAAGATCGCACGATTCGCTGGCCATTCCGGGCATGGATCCCCAACCAAACGACCCAGATGTCGTCTTCCTTCATCCCCCCTTCAATGATTTCCCCAACTCGCACCAACATCCCGAAGGGATTTCTTATCAAGTCATGGCAGACAACCCAGAATGGTTCCTCGACCCCAATGATTTCGCCTCGGCAACCAACAACAGCACTACTGCAATTCCATATCCCAACATTCTTGAGCCCCCAAGGGGGTGGTGCCCCGCCAAGAAAAAAGACCTGAAGGATCGCGGATCTGAAGGCTGGCCAGAGGGGGAGGAACCCCGACTCAGGTGCACCTTCTGCAGGAGGACATATGCCGGTGTGAACGCAAAGAGTATGTGGAGGCGACACGTTTATGAGAAACACAAGATTGCAATGTCGAATAGAAGGGACGGAAACGATCGACCAAGGGGAAGGGGTTCAGGAAGTCGGTGTCATTTGCCAATCGCTGTTTCTGTGAACTTACGCCCACTCATAACAGAGGAAAACAAGCAATCGGAGCCATCTCGTTCCCGGGAAGAACCTCACGACCAAATCCTGAGTTTGCAAGTTGCTCCCCAAACAGAACCAGAGAATACTTCTCACAAGTCTAGGTTTCGCTCGACAATGAAGCCTACTATCACAATTAAGCCCGATTCGGCACGGAAGGCTCAGGTTTCACATTCGGAAGCCTCTTCATCAGCCACTCAAATAGAAGATTTACCCACAGAAGACGTACCAGAGCTCAAACGACCCACTTCCGATGGCCCTCACCCCACACCGCCGACCTCGCCACAGCCCCCTTTGACCTCGGACCACGATGATTCTAAAGTGATTGACCATGAACCGACATTATCGCCTCGCGCAGTGGTCCCAGCTTCCCCATACGACCCTTCCGTTACCCCTTCTTTTCGCCATTCGCCCGCACGTCTGCCCTCCGACCAGCCTTGGAGGTTCGGTAGCCCAAGTCACCCCCTTCATTCTGCCACCAGGAATTTCTCTCTCACCATGCTTGTACGAGAAGCGACGACGCCATCTATCAAGCCTACTGGACTCGACTCTAGCCCCTTTATGTTCCGTTCTTCACCGACATCGACACCCAATGATGTTTACTCCGACGAGCTCAAGACACCATCCACCTCAGCCATTCGCACTAGAGGTTTCCCTCGAAGCTGGTTGGTCAGGGGTCCTTTGGGTTCGCCACTCGAAAAACATACCAGACGTCTGAGCCGGGACTTCTCCCCGCTTACCCACGGGCGTAAAAGCGGGAGCATGCACAAGAGGACGCCGTCGAGACTAGATGATTGGTTCCCGAGCGATTTAGACTTTTCACTGCAACCGCCTTGGCCAGCTGTGTTCGTGAACGACGGTAGTCCATCCAAACGAACGCGCCCCTCTATCGAGCCCGAGAGTCCTGTCGTTCGGCGCGATACTTCTGCTCCCATTCCTCTAGGAATTGGTTTGCTAGACCCATTCACACTCTCGGAAGACCCGTTATCAGATGACATTGAAGCCGAGATCAACGAGATTGTGGAATTGGACAAGAAACGGGACGCTCTCAACTCGTCTGCCAAGCAGCGAGCTCCCGAAGCGTCCCATGAGTGCAGTCCACCACCTAAGAAACGAAGATTGTCCTTGAAGGGATGACTGAATACATGTACAGTTGCACCTGATGACGACACATACTTACGACCTATTGCTACCTGCTATCCCGAATTCGAATTCGCTGTACAATATCTGACGCATTTCAGTTAGCTATTTTTTGATCTTTTGTCTTTATGTACTATATTGTAGTCTTGAGTTAATTTACCACATGTCGACGGAAATGTATTTTTTTCTTGGTCTAGGATGGTCGGTGTGTCTGGAAGCGGCAGGTTGAAAGGGACGGGGCGTGGGAAAGGAATGGTTGCGAGTTGTTTGAGGTCAACAGGCATAAGCGGGCCAACAAGACTTGTCCATTGATTCGCAACAACTGCCAGGCTTTACTTTCCCTCTTGTCTGATACCCTCACGTAGCTGCGTCTGGGAGGTCTGTACTAGTTACTACTCCTCTATACTTGTCTTTTCTGACCCCTTCACCTTGCTGACACTCCCCTTGGCTTTACAGCTTTCCATTCAGTTTGCTGTTTCACCCGATAACAACACGGTTTTATCCTTCTTCTTCCCTTACTTTCGGCTCTCTGTCCTTCGTCTGTAGCACAAAATGCAAGCTATCAAATGTGCGCTCTCTTCTTTCACGATATGGAAATGCGCTGACTTGCTGCCTACTGCCAGGTGTTGTCGTAGGAGATGGTGCGGTTGGAAAGGTGCGTGTTTCCGTGCGGCTATTATTCACCAGATGCCAACAATGTGCTTCAGACCTGCCTCCTCATATCGTATACAACGAACGCCTTCCCCGTAAGCGGCCTGCTTTCTTGCTCTGCTGTCGTTATACTAATCTTTGTTGCTAGGGCGAATATATCCCGACTGGTGTGTTCAATTTTCTTTGGGGTTGCAACCGCCCGGGGCCAACTCAAGTTATCTTCCCCAGTGTTTGACAACTACTCGGCCAATGTCATGGTGGATGGCAAGACGATCTCCCTCGGATTGTGGGATACCGCTGGTCAAGAAGATTATGACCGCCTCCGACCCCTATCATACCCTCAAACGGATGTCTTCTTGATCTGTTTCTCCCTTGTCAGTCCTCCCAGTTACGAGAACGTGAGGACAAAGGCAAGTTTCAGCGCTATACTTTATTGGTCTTACCGTGACAACCCTCTCCAATCCAGTGGTACCCCGAAATTTCGCACCATGCGCCATCGACATCCATCGTATTGGTGGGTACTAAACTTGATCTGCGTGAAGACCCTGGTACCATCGAGAAGTTGCGCGAGCGGTACGCTTAACAGATTGATACTGTTCTCGATCCTTTGACATATTCTATTTGCAGTCGCATGGCACCTATTCAATACTCGCAGGGAGTGGCAATGGCTAAGGACATTGGCGCTGTGAAGTATTTGGAATGCTCAGCTCTCACTCAGAAGGGCTTGAAGACCGTCTTTGACG
Organism: Coprinopsis marcescibilis; assembly: GCA_004369085.1. NCBI lineage: Eukaryota > Fungi > Basidiomycota > Agaricomycetes > Agaricales > Psathyrellaceae > Coprinopsis > Coprinopsis marcescibilis. The sequence continues at coordinate 494,359 of ML210146.1, read as the reverse complement.
AAGCTATTCGCGCTGTTTGTAAGTCACTCCCTTCGCTAAGCGCCTGGAACAAACTTGACGTTACTGATTTAGTGAACCCACCTCCCCGAGTTACCAAGAGGCCAGGTCCTAAATGCGTCATCCTATAGAGATCGGATATCCTCTTCACGCTCCCCCCTGTTTATCATGATAAGATTTGTGTTCGTTTTGCTATATCACGCCATTTATGTTTTTGCTCAGCCGTATAAACGTTCGGTTACGACTTGTATTTTCTATCGACAATCTGGTTTCTATCCATAATACCTTTAAATCCGATATCGACATTTGGATGGTGTGCCCACTGTTGCTCATTACGTATTTTGTTTCTATGCGAACCCGACATTGTGGTTCCTGATGGCAGATGAATTTTAGAAGGCGGACGGCGTTCACGCTTCCTCCCATGTAAGGTCGTAGCGAGCAAGTTTGAGCAAGGCATGGTATGATTTTTACCAATGCGACTGGTAAGCAAGGGCGTTATTCTGTGGTCATTGTGGAACGCAGAAACATAACGAGCTGTGAATGCGAACTTGATCATGATGGATGTAGAAATCTCAGGAACGGAACACAAGGTGTTTGATGAACATAACGCTAAATGTGACAGTAAATTCACAGCCCAGTCATCCTGGCCGTCTCCCTTCCCTATCATCCTCACGGTCCTTCAATCTGTCTCTCATTTGTTTTCCTCAGGTCTGTTTCACGCCTTCTTGATTTTCTATAGCTGTTCTGTGCCCTGCCTATCGGACGGCATATGAAGGCCTAGAGATCACTCCTGCCTCTGTTGCGTTTCGACCGACACAGCGCAAGACCGAATTCTGTGACGCCCATGTCCGCCCAGGATTCCAGCTCTGGTTTCGATAAGAACCGGCTGCAGCCGTCAAGACATGTGCCAAAGCCCTCTATAGACACCAACGCTTCAGGTTTGGCAGAGAGTACTATCAGCTACTCCCAATTCCCCCCTCCCCCTAGTGAAATCCCCCTCACACCGATCCGAGGGTCGTCATCAACAACCTCATCGCCTGCAGGAACCCCTGTTATCAGTACTCGCCCTCTGGTCCCACGCAAAGGACCTCCTTCGGCAAAATCACAGAGGAGCATCGCAGAGCCTTCTGCAAGAATTACCCCGAAGGGCTCGCCACGCATACCCACAGGCCCATATCGCCCGCACGGAGCGCAGCCACACCCTACCACATCTGCGTCGGACTGGCACGACGGTGCATCCAGTATTGATGTTGATCCTGACGAAGCTCGCCTTCTCCCGACCTCGTTCATCACCTCGTTGCTGCAGGAAAATAAGGAACTTCGTCGTGCGAACCGCAAGTCCTACGCCAGTGATGCCTTCAGTGGTATTTCCGAAATGACATACCCACCGCCTGTCCCTTACTATCGAGAGGACCTTTCGAGAGCTCCGTCCACCTCCCGTCATGCGAAAGCAGCGTATCGCGCTGCTGGAAGGGCACCTCCCAGTGCATTTGCGCCGATCCGAGAGAACAACAGCCGAATGTCATCCGATTCGGAAACCTTACACTCCATGCAAGGTCACTCGAGCATGGGCAGGAATGTTAACCTTCCGCGCTCAGCAGGCGCAGACGGTCCAACCGTTGTTGGTATTGCCTCAGCGACTCTTCGGAGCATCGCAAGTAGTAGTCGGCCTGAATCAATGCAGACAGTGCCAATGTCGATATCCGACGAGAAGGAAATCGCATATGGCCTCTCTAACCAGTCCATGGACGACGATTCTATCATGCGATTCAAAGCACAGGCTGACCAGCAACCCCCGCCGAGCCTAGCCCCTCCACCGTATGCTACACATCGACGGTTCCGTAACACCGCCCAACCAGGACCCACGCCGGAGATTCGCCAGTCCGTCCATTCCGTTGCTCCGTCGTTCGTTTCACGACTCTCCATGCCCGCTTCGGTCAGGCGTCTATTCAATTGGCGCAAGAAGCCGCTTCCTCCTGTTCCTCGCATCCCAGACATATCACTTGCAATGGAAAGGCAGACTCGGAGGGCGGAAGAATCGGCCCCTTTACCTGAGCTTGCAACACGCGCAGAGGCCTTACATACGATGCTGGAGAAGGGTTACCAACCTCATCACAGTATAAGTTCGTACAGTGAGCTCCAAGCTCCTAACGAAAGCCATCACTATCCACAGGACACAATGGGTACATACGACTCTTCAAAGCCGCTGAGGCCGCTGTATTACAGTGACTTCGCGATGAAGCATGAGCCTGAGCCCGATCATCTTTCGTTTGGAGACGGGGAGCTACCTCCAAACACTTCTTGCTGCGCCCGCATAAGCAAACGAACATGGATAGCAATTGCAATATTCGTGACTGCTGCCATTGCGGGCATAATCGCGGCCGCTGTCGTAGTGGCGCAACGCAATCAAGCCGTAGAACACACTTGTCCTCCCAGACTTGCAGGAATTTCATGCAATCTTGGTGGGTGTATTGACCTTTTCTTGATTTCATGTTGCTCATAAACTCTTATAGATTCAACCTGTGTTTGTACGGGAGGAGCCCAATGCAATGCGTTGGCCCGGAACATCATAGACCTCATTCCTGCGGTCAACGAAGTCTTCTCGACTAACTTTACAGCAAGTGATATCTACACTGGCATCTGGTTCACCCAAGGGAGCCCATTGCAAAACAATTGCTCTCCACAATCTCAGTTGGTGGACGTGGGAACCGGACTCAACCGCGAACAGTACCCTGTGAGGGCGCGTTGGACGCAAGCCGCCCTCTTGTGGAATGTAGTGATGGCGCAGGATCCTCAATCGGCTGAGAATATGCAGAAATTCGTTTACCGTGCCCCATGGAACACTTTAACCACTGACGGTCCCACAAACGTCAACGAAGGATCATTCACGGCACAATTCTCGGGGCATGTCTTTAACTTTGCCACCCAAACCTGGACGTACCCCACTGCCTCATTTGCTTCGCAAGGGCAAACAGCTAGCGAACAGATCTCCCGAGTCGGATCGACAGCACAATCAGCGCTAGATCGAGCTTACACCTTCGCCCAGGGTAAGAGGATTGTTACCACTTTGTATACGCTCATGTTGACCTCCTTGATTAGCATCCTCCTCACAACGGGAAATTGCCTTGAGAAATTATTGGACCACCATATTGTCGCAGCGAAGCGAGGATCTCCCTGCTTTCAAAGCTATTGTGGCCGACTCTCAGATATTGCTCCCCTTCAATGCTTCATCGTCATCGATCCGAGATCTATTTTCTAATTCCTCAACATCAGTCTTTCCCCCGCCCATTGCTTGCTATCCAGATCTATCGTCCACACAGCTGGATCGGATTCGTTCAATGGAGACGAGTGTTTTTCAGTTGTCTGCGCACACTGAAGCCACAGAGTTCGACAGAGCCTGTTACGAAGGCCGACCCATATATGGCGTTTTGGACATATTGGCACTCCGATTGCCCTTCCTCGACTCGCGGAACGCACTCCCAAGACAAGCAGCCATATTGCGCAGAGAAGTTGCTTCGCGGGCAGTGCTGTACGCGGGGGAAACACTCAGTGGCACTTTCCCTGGTACCCCTGCACCGAGTTTCAACGCATCTCAGCTTAATCCCCGACGATTCGGAACAATCAACCTCCCAAACCATGTTCTGCTAGAATATTTGTCGTCCATGCCTGTACCCACAGCAGTCGCCTTGGTCCAGTTTGTTCTCAGTTCAAGAGAGCGTGCGAGGGTTCCCCCTGAGCAATCGTCGCCACTGACGGGCTTACTACCAAGTATTCCGGTACTAGAGGTGGCCGTGTTTGGGAGCATAGGTCCCAGTGATGTTCAAGGGGTGGTGTCGTCGTTTACAACGAGGACTGGGCCATTATTCTTTGGATCTGACGCCGGTGCAAGCATGCGACGATGGGCAGTGTCCTCGTATGGGAGAGCCGTGCACTGGACAGAAAGTGCAACATCGCCACGCATCCTGAAGGACACGTCGCTGGAAGACGCCACTCTGAGCGAGACTTGGGATGTTGCACGACGACTTGGGCTTGACTCACCAGACATACTTGCACGGCTGCTTACCAGTCTGCACTCAACCGGAAAGCTCAGTACCACATAGTCAGACGGTTGTATTAGCCTGAATATTGTTATTTGTAGGAAATACTATGCACTTTATTCTCTAAAGCTCCGTCGACGAATTAGGCAGTCAAGCTGCTTCCGACACGGAATTAGGCTCGGCACGTGTCCGATCAGACGCCGTATTAGGGCAGGATGGGCTTGGCACATTTACTCAGAGCAGCTGTTCGGGAAACGCTAATTCACTTCTTCTTCTTGATTCTATTATCTGCCTTCCTTGCTCATCTTGCTCCCGTCGTCCTCACTGTCGCTCTTATGCCTCGAGCGTCGTCCGTGACGACAAAGTCCTCCTTGTCGTCCGACCCCCTCGCTATGCCCCCACAACACCCCAACGTTCTCAAGCGCAACCAGGTAAGGTTTCCGACCACCAGCCCTCTCTCTTACACCAGCTGATAACTGCGTTCTCTAGGCATGTCACCAGGTGTGTATTTGCACTTCAGTCTCGAGGGGCGTCCTTGTTTACCGTTTGGTTAGTGTCGTAGGAGAAAGCTGGTGAGTGTTCAGGGCACAACTTTAGCTGTTACGATGCTTACGAACTCGGTTTAGAAATGGTACCTCATCTCTGGTGATTAGTGTGACACGTAACTAACTCCTTCCAGTGATGCCAAACGGCCGTGCTCGACCTGTGTTCGATCTCATGCACACGCCCTATCGCATGCACCACCGGGCGCCAATCTTCCTCCAAAGCCCGAGTGCACTTTCGACGAAGGTAAATATCCCGATGAATTTAAACTACACATACTGACAGAGCACACACAAGTTGCCGAGCATAACCAGATAGTGTCGGAGGGACCAAAGAACAAGTATGAAAGGTTGGAGAACAGGATCAGTACGTCCGAAGATTCGTATTCATCGACGATGCTTATGCCCTGGTCAGACGAGTTGGAATCGATGCTGAGGCAGAAAGACCATGCCCTTCTCAACTCCAAACTGGCAGTTGACCACGCCACAACTACATCCCTGGGTTTAACCAGTCCGGGCACGTTCGAAGACATACTCCTCCCCGGTATGGATTCATTCACTTGTCTGTGATTCTTCCTCTCATTTTCCTTTCAGTGTCAGGCTCTCGACCATACACCCTCTCCCTTACCGACTCAGATACGAACCCGGCTTCAGTTTTGTCCATCACAACCGGCTCTTCGCCAACAGGGTTAGACTTGATTTGGCCTAACTGGCCCACTCGCCTTCCCCCTCCAGATTTGATGCGACATCTGTAAGTTGAGCGCTTGCATAGCGCCATGTTCTTATCTTCTAACATCGGTTCAAGAGTTGAGGTCTTTTTCGTCTTTCATCCACATGCACCCCGATTGTTTCACGTGCCGACCTTTATGAACTCGCTCGCACTCCCACCCACACATCCGAAATTCCCAGCAACCCCAGTTTTACACGCGATCTGTGCTATTGGCAGCCTGTATACCGCTGCCGTAACATCCCCTCCACTGCCCAATTTCGATGAAGTACCTCCTGGTGAGTAGGAACGTTATTCGTACGCGCAGTGTCATTCTCATTGATATAACAGATGAGATTTTTCTGGAACGCTTGCGCGCTAAAGAACAGCGGCCAGACTCGTTCGCAGAGCAGCACGCGAAGCTTGCCCGAGAAACTGCCGAGCAAATGAACACACTTGGAGAAAACTTGTTCCAGGTACTTCAAGGTACGTCCAATTCTTGAAATCGATTTACTGGGAGAAACTGATCTTACTCAAAGCTAATATCATTCTAACCTGGTTTTATTGGTCTCATGGAAGGTGAGTAGTCCGTCTATACAGCTGCATCTACTCTGACGACCGACTCACAGATGGGTCGATGTAAGTCGCCTCTGCACGCAATGGCGTCGAGGCTTACTGGTTTGGATCAGATATTTCTAGGATCTGCGCACGCCATGCGTCTAACGGTACCTTTGGGACTGAACATGTGCCCGCCGTTCCACTCTATCACGAAGTCAGAGAGAGCACCATCTATCTTGGCACCTGCTCGTACTGTGATTGAAGACGAGATGAGGCGAAACGCCTTTTGGTTGGCATACACCACGGAGCGTCAGCACGGATGTGGAAATGGCTGGGCCCTCAGCTTGGATGATCAAGATATATCCCAACTCCTCCCTGTTCGAGGGGATCAGTTCGAGAACGGGGTATGTCCGTTCCCATTCTATTACGCGCAGTGGATCTGACGATTATCGCCAGACACTTGTACCTCCTTTGGACCGTCAGTGGGCCCATACGCGGGATCTCTTGGTGCTTCATCCGGAGAGCCAAACCGACTCGTTTATTATGTACATCAAAGGAACGATTCTCATATGTAGGTGAAACCCTTATCGTTGCATTCGCTTGACTGATGTCTTGCTCTCAGCACGAATTAAATCATTCAACATGAGATTCAGAGCTAGACATTTTGCTGGAGATGCCGCTGTCGCTTGCGGCCTTGCTGACAACATCCAATCCGCCGATCCGGTGGACCCTCGAGGCTCAGCTGCCTTCATTGAGCTCGACCACACCATCTCTGCTTTCAAAGCATCCTTTCCAAGCCATTTAAGGAACTCGATTGTGGACAATGTGGTCGACAATCACCTTTACACAGCGTTCATGATGCCCCATGTGTGAGTCCATAATCCCCACCACAGCACCCGCCTTACCAAACGAATTCGATTAGCGCAACGATTGTTCTCCATGACCCCCATGCAGATGTTAGGCAATCTGGATGTATCTCCGCTCTCAAGATTTTAACAGCGGCAAGATCGATATTGGATTTGATCTATAGCATCTCTTCCACCAGTTTCGACATAACCCTGCTAGATTCGTTTTGCCCGGTGAGCTTGGGTCTAAACCACCGAAGTCCAGACTCCAGGTGTCTAATATACACTACGTTTTCAGTTCTGTTGGTTTGCCAGCGGACGCGTACTGGTGCGCTTCCTTCAGGTGGCACTAGACGCTCGCCAGCCTGACCAAATCACGACCTTGAAGGCAGAAATTGACTTCATCCAGTGAGCAAAATACTATAAATATGACCCAAGTTGGAATCATCCTGATCACCATTTTCTGCCAGTACTTCCATTGCAAAGGTCGGTCAGCGAATACCGCTGGCACATCGCTTCGCAAAAATGCTGGACGATTTGCTCAAGAAGCGATGTGGGCCCTTATCTTCCGTTCCCTTGAACCTGTCATTTCCTCGGTCCACCGATGCAAGTGCTACTATACGAACGCTCTTCGAAGAAGGCTGCGAAACGGACACCGACATGCTTAACCTCCACCAAACACTTCATGATTCTGGCTCCTATTTGGGTTTAAAGGTTTCTATTCCATGAGACTCATAACGTATGTGTACTTCGGACGCTTTCTTGTACATTTAGCAGCGCTTTCCATCCGACTCTCGAGTTGTGATCACTATGACACATTAGAACCGCACTGTAACATAAAGCACAATAATAATTTGATCGTGATGTTCATCGATCTGGATCACCAAAACCAACACCGTTGTCAATATGTCTTTCCCCTGTACCACTGTTCCTCTACCCTGCGTCGCTGTGTTGGGACCATTTGGTACTTATAGCCACGAGGTACTTGAACGACTCGGGGCCTCATACATACGCGGGTTAACTTCTTGTTTCTCAGGCTGCACACCGATTCTTTGGACAGTCTACTCGCTATGAAGAGCGGGCGACAATAAAAGGTTCTATTATGGCCCATGTGTTTCAAAGTAAGATTTACCGAACTAATCCCAGACGTATTTCGTGCTTTGTGCTCGTCTAGCACCGATTTCGGCGTCGTCCCACAAGAAAACACAATTTTTGGAAGCGTAGTTGAAACATATGATTTGCTGCGTGATCTAGACGGAGGGTTCATTGTGGGAGAAGTAACTCTTCGAATTGATCATTGTCTGCTGGTCAAGCCCGGGGTACGGCTGGAGAATATTCAGACAGTACTGAGCCATGAGCAGGTGAGTGCATGGGTCGCGGTGGTTCTCAACAGAGCATCAAAAAGGTTGACTGAATTTTGATAGGCGCTAGGGCAATGTCGTCTGTTCCTTGAAACTCACTTGCCAAACGCTATAACTGAGAAGACGTCATCTACTGCCGAAGCTGCTCGACTGCTTCTTGACCGACCACCCACTCATGCGGCAATTTGCTCTCGCGTGTGTGCGACTATCTTCAAAGGGCTAGTGGTTTTGAGAGAAGCTATCCAGGCTGAATCTGGTGGGTTACCCTGCCGAAGACTTTACAATGCACATGTATCTAACCAGAGGCACGGGCAGATAATTACACGAGGTTCTATGTTATGGCACAAGAGCGGGGCTTGAGGCATCCTCAAAAGACTTCTGAAAAACGTAGAGCGTTGTTTAGGATACCGATATGGCAGTCCCAAACTCTGGATATCGGAGCTATTATGTCCACGATCACGCTGAAGATCGCACGTATAGACCGAAGGCCGCTTGCTGGTACCCCGTTCGATTTTGTGTACTTGATAGAAGTGGGGAACCGGGTCGGAATATGCGAAACGGCAGATGGGGAAGAATGGAGGGGAATAGTAGATCGGACCCTCGCCGATTTGCGGAAAAAGGGTGCGGTGGTGGATCTAATTGGGGTCTGGTAGGATCATGCTGTCTGGAGTGAGTGGGAACGGGTATATAAGCGGCATGCTGGAGATTTATGTGGATACTTAGTTACCAACGATGGCTTGGTGTAACGACCGCTGAGATCAATAGATAATGCACTTTGATCAGAATCAGTCTCTTTGACGGCAACCTTCAGTATGTCCTGGTAATACAAAAGATAGGGGTTAATCAATTGGAAGGCGGTCCCAAAATAGACGCGATGTCATTATTTGTCCCACGCTTGGTTTGTCTCAAACGGTCATCCAGATATCACAATGGCTAATCCGCTCATAGGGCCATCGGCCCTCAGAGATGTAATAAATCCACAGTTTCATCAAAACAACTTTCCCGCTGAATTATATGCCAAATCAGACCTTGGTATAAAGCTAGATAAAGGTTAGTTGTGACTTTGAAACCAACCGTCGCGTGTTGACAAGCTGCTTTCAGACGACCAAATATGCAGACTTGCTCTCACTGCAGCGGGTTGCCCGCTAGGTCCACTGCACTGCCCGTTAAGACACACGACACCATCTGTCCAGAACTTTCAGCCGCCCAGGCAATTGCCAACACACCCGAGGGAGCGTGAACGTCTGTCGACAGTCTGCAAACATTGGCTGCGGGGGCTTTGTAAAAAGGGCGACGCTTGTGAATTCTTGCATGAATACAACCTTCGCCGAATGCCGGAGTGCTGGTGGTTTGCAAAATATGGTTATTGCTCTGCAGGCGACGAGTGTCTGTATGCCCATCCCAAAGAGCGGAGGATAGAATGTCCAGACTACAACCGTGGCTTCTGTTCACTCGGTGAGCTTTGTTCCTCTCGGTGCACTTCATATGCTCAAAAAGCCTTGACTCAGGCCCTTCGTGTCCGAGGAAGCATGTGCGTAAAGTCGCATGCCAACTGTATTTAACCGGCTTCTGCCCCGCAGGACCAGATTGCCAGAGAGGCCAGTAAGTAATATAGATATATGCCCATTCGGCTCTTTTCTCTGACAACACACAGTCCCAAACCCGGGCTACCGCAGGAGAAAGATTATGAAAACCAGGCCTCTCTCTCAAACAGAGAGGTTGGACCGCCGCCCCCTGGATATGGTCGATATGACGCAGGCAGCGGCAACGCGCAGTCTGGAGGGCAGCCCGGTGGTCAGGGCCTCACAGGTCCCCCAAGGAGAAACTTGGACGAAGTTCTGTGTTTCAAGGTCAGTATGCGGTCCAATACATGATGAACACTTTCTGATACATCAACTTCCCTTATGTTAGTGTGGGGAAAAGGGACACTACGCAAATCACTGTCGGAATCGAAACGTACCGGGAAACCGAGGCGGTGTGGACCGGACGAAGCGTTTTGGAGAGGACTAGGTTTACCGTTGTCTATTTTCGCTTTCGGGATTCTAGCCTCCATTGTATTTGCATACTACGCCTGGTCATCAAATTCACTTATGAACCCCTTCACATGATTATTTATCTCTGTTTGACAAGACGCCGATGTTTCCGCCACAAAGCTCGAAGGTTCGAAGTGATCATCGTTCCCTTACAGACAATCAAGCAAGTCGCATCTGTTACGTTACTCGAACAGGATAATGGGTTGGCAGAAGACATTTACTCTCACAAAACGATCCAAAGGGTGTTATTTGATAACTGAAGAAGTGTTGACGCAAATTCAACCTGGCCTCAAGGATATCCAGGTCGGTTTTCAGATCGAATTGACTCTTGAGCCATCTCACCGATTCTCGGTCTTCAAGGTCGGGATGCTGTTTTTGTTCATGTACGACACGTTCCAAGTTTCTGGAAATCAAGTTAGCGCAGCTAACCGTTGTCATCGCTTGCAATCGTCCGTAGTCAGCACACGTCAGCAGCTTTAACAGTAAACGAGAACTTTGACAAAGGTGACAAGGTTTTTGCATAGTAACATCCATAACCATTAACACGCCGTATAGATGTACGCCGAGGTATTGCCCCAGTACCGTCACCTCGATGAGATTCGTGATTTCTTACCGTTGGGCTTAAGACATGGATATGGCATTGGATAACATCGTTCCAGAGTCGCTGAACTGGAAGCACACAGACGAAGGCCCTGAGTGCGTACTCATTCCTCGATGATTCCTTATCAACCGAACAAAACGGGTACTTACAAACATACTATGATCCACCAGTGATTCGTACGTCAGCTCCATGATTCAGGTTTCAAGTTTTGTTATTGATTTTCGGCACGGGTATGCCCCCCATACTTAGCGTTTCTCATACCAAAGCGTCTCTCGTCGGAAGTTCAATATCCATCCCCATAACGAACGGTCAGTTGAACTTGGGAACATGGCAAGGTGAGGCGACCGCTCAATGCTTTGAACGACTGAAAATTGACGTCGAAAGGCATTTACTTGTCGGAATTCCGGCATCTGGCACACTCCCGACGCGTAGTGGCGACCGTCTTGTGGGCATTCTTTCTTTTGTGGGCGCAACAAAAGAGATTGACCTTTTCTGTGTGCAGGTCCTGAAGGCAAGGGGTCGAGATGAAACGCGCAGTGAAACTGACCACTTGGAGGCCCTGACGATTGAGGGAGATTTGTCCCTTGTAATGTATGATGGAAGTTTCGAACCCAAAGAGCGTACGCGTTGATATCTTGAAATATCATTTTATACACACGGGCAGATAGAAACCGACAAAATGAGAATGTATAAGGAAGTAACGAAGGAACTGTGCTATAACGAATGATTAATGATTTCCTGTGAACAGCCGATCAGATAACTCCGTTCTCTCAGTCTGAATCACACAAGGTCCTGGCCCTTCGGGCTTTTTCTGGCGCTCCTCTTCTTCCTCACCGCCATTCTCCACACGTTGCCCTCTTTTTATTTCTCTCTGACGCTCACATATCGACGACGAACTCACGACCAACCTATTTGCGCTCAGCCCATACCCGCGCCCAGCTCAGTCTATCACCGTAACGATGCCGAAGGCCGCGAGCACCAGCAGCAGCCAAAACGGCCGACCTGCACTACGAAGAAACCAGGTAGGCTCTATAGTAAGCTACTATGCGCTATGATGTTCACCCCCCACACTAGGCTTGCCGGACGTGTCGGAAACGCAAACTGGTAAGCCTACCGTTAGAGAACATCTCAAGGTCAAGCGAGTAATTGAAGTGGTGTTGAATCTAGAAATGTGACGCAGCGCGACCTCATTGTGGGACATGCGTAAAGTGAGTGGCCCATATCGCCCTGTGGCTTCTGTACTGACAGGGTTGTAGACAGTGGCAAGCAACCATTAGCGTTCCCGCTCCCGTAGGCTATGCGTGCGTCTTATACGTATCAAGGGACGGAGGGACAGGGTTTAACCAGTTGATTTCAGGCATCCGACTGAGCCACAATGCTCCTATGACCCAGTAGAAGGCCTTACCCTTGCGCCTGATACCGATCCCATTGAGAAAATCAAGCACTTGGAGGACCAAATCAGTGCGTTGGAGCGAGCTTTACCTCAAAGTCGGCGTCTGATCTTTCAACCACAGTCCATCTCAAGCAGCGCCTGTATGAGCAGGGTGGGTCTAACCGCTCAATGACGCCGAGTCAAAATGGTATGGCATCTCGTTGCCTAACGAGTTCTGGCCGCTCAAATCCGTCCACAGGTTCAGATTCGACAGGAATCACACTCCCTCGAGCTTCCCTAGCAATGAACCTCATCGCCCCCGAAACACCCGAGACCAGATTCAGGAGCGCTACGGGAAGCCCGGATATGACAGCTTCCAAACAATCAGGAAGTGGTGGTGATACAGACCCTTTCATGGATCTGTTATTTTCTGGATGGAACCCTGACCTACCAGAGCCGGCTGTCCTTGATCATTAGTGCGTATTCTTGGTCGCCACAAAGTTACTTTCCGTTTCTAACGGAACCTTAGCATCGAAGTCTTTTTCAAGTGCGATCCCTGTGGGTCTCGGGTACTGCACAAACCCTCGTTCTTGGCGGCCATGAAGTTGACGCCCAAGGACCCTGAGTTTCCACACTCTGCGATTTTGCATGCTATCGTGAGTCCCCAGTCTACTGTAAACATTGTACATGTATTGAGATTGGTGATCAAAGTGTGCATCAGCCTCGCGATGGTATCCGCAGAATGTCATCACACTTCCGGACAGCACGCGTCGAGACCAGTTCGCGGAGTTCCATGCCAGCAAAACTCGTCAATACATTGACAAGACGATGGCAAGCGGAGAAGATATATTCTCCGTCATGCAGGCGTGTATCCTTCTATCCTGGTACTTCTATCAAGAAGGGCGCTGGGTGGAGGTGTGGATCTTTGCGGGTTTCCAGACAAGGGTTGCTGTGCCCCTGCGCCTGAACTATCCTGGAACATTCTCAACGCATGGTAACAACTCACCAGGAGCTTACCTAGCACCGCCGAAAGATCTTCGAGACTTGGAATCCAGAAGGCGGACATGGTGGATGACTATTCTTTTTGACCGCATAGCTTCGGTGGGTGGGTGGATACATGCAGTCGATGAGCGCGATCTTGGGACGGAGTTACCGTTGAGGACCGAAGATTTTGAATCGGGTGTAAGTTTCATCATTCCTGCCCATTCATTTCTTATTGAAACGACATCATCCTTAGACTCAAGTCCCAAGTAACACACAGCACCTTGGACAAGCAGACGTCTTCACGCGACATCCGCCTCAGTACACGGACTCATTCTTGCTCCTGATAAAGGCGGTCATGTTATTTGGGAAGGTGACTGATTTCAACGTTCGCGGAAACTTGCGAGCGCCGACACCTCCAAGCAAAAGTCAAAACCCTTTTTTACTGCATGGGTTCAAGGAGCTTGACCAATTGGTGTGCGAAGACTTTTTGGCCAACCTCCCACAAATATTTCGAACCAACTCCGGCGTGACCGAGACGGCCGAAGGTGGGAGCACGTTGGACACTGACCTTTACATGGTTCACATAATCCCACACGCGTAAGTCTATTCATATCCCAACTGCGGTGGGCGGTGTTTCTGATATGGCATTCTGCTCAGGGCAACCATTACGCTTCACAATCCGTATATCGATTTCTCCGACCCGAGCAACATCTCAATGTCAAGATGCGTCAACTCTGCCAATAGGATCTTGAACGCCTTTTACACACTCTCACAACCTTCGCTGGATATTACACGGCTGCATCCCTTCGTGACGGTAGGTCGCTGTTTTTAGAATTGTCAAGTGACAGGTGCTGATATGGTTACCATAGATCTGCTGGTACCTTGCGGCTGTGGTGTTGGTTCAGCTGTGCAAGCATTATATTGAAACTGATGAACAAGAAAAGGAGTCCAGGATCTGGGGAGAGATAAATGTGCTTCGGTAAGTGCACAGGTTGCTATTTTGGGTGCGTTATTCTAACAAGGTTGCAGATTTGCGATGCTGGAGTATGGGAGTCGATCCCCAATCGGAAGTGAGTCTAGTCTTTGTTTTGAGCGAACACATATTGACCTTGCATATCTATAGCGCGGCAGGAGAGACTTTTGCAAGGACTGATGCGGGAAATCGTTAGGATGACGGCGCAAAAGCATCCCTTGGAAGTCAACGTCCCTCTGTATCCTTTCTCTCACGGGTCACTCTTCAGGAGGGACGAAGCAAATCAAGGGGGGAGGGACACACCGAACGGTCAGGCACCGTTGCCCAGCAATGGCGGGTCAATGTATGCAACACAAAGCGCCGCTGGGTCTGATACCAGCCGGACGCTGTCGCCGCCAAACAATCCTAGACAGGTGAACGGCTCTGGTAGTTGGCCGATGCGAGACCTCTCGCGGTCACCGCACATGGATACTCTGAGTAACTCGAGCAGCTACGGAATGAACCCAGGCCGATGATGATTATTATTACGACTGGACGGATTGGCGCTGTTTATTGAATGTTATACTGTACGACTTATTATTGCCATCTAGTTTACGGATATATGACATGCTATGCTACTTCATGTTTCTCTCCTTGTCGATAAGAGCGTCGAAGCTGGCCTGTTCCTCTGATCTAGTGAGCTCTTCTCGGAATCTGTTGTCAGAGGAAGTAGAGGCTTGGTCTGGACGCGGTATGCGGGCCCGTTCGTGCGACTGACGAATAAGATCCCAAGACGACTGCTGGCTCTGGTTTGCGTTTACTGTGCGTATCTTGCCCCAAGCAGTGGCAGTCTCTTGCGGTTCTGGGGTGATGATGTCAGTGAAGAGTTGCCAAAAAGGGATGAAGAACTGACGGATGGATGGCGTTTGGTCGTCGGGGACGGGTACCTGGGCGTGGATACTGCTAGGAGTGTCGAGACGGTGCTTGACATTGTCCATTGCGGTAGCAAAGCCAGCAGGGTCGTGGATTGAACGGAAGAAGCTGTAGAAGGAGCGAACTGCAAAGACTGTGCCCACAGCACGGCCGGTGAACGCGCCAAAAAAGACTGTGGACACGAGACGCTGGGTTGTCCAGGCTGGCCGTCTGGCTGCCAGCGCTACTGCAATGCCCACTGCGGTGCCTATGGTCTACGGAAAGATGAGATGGGGAACAGCTGATGAAATGCGAGACACACGTTGTAGTGACGATGAATACCAGGGAAAAAGTCGAGTGCGGCATCATAGTCAAGAGGATGTATTGTTCCAGATTCACGTTCTGGTCCAAGCAGCTGTTCAGTTGCTGGTCTTGTTGTAAAGGTGCGTTCGATCCAGATGAGATTGCGTTCAAGGTCGCGGGGCGGTGAAGTTGACGAGGTCATGTTGCCAACTCGCAGACATTCTACTTTCGCACGATTTCTCTGTCTTCTCATTCTACCTCATGTCCGACAGCGTCCTCGTCCCCGCTCTAGAAGGTCTGTGCGCTCCATTCATTTTCTGTGCTGCATTCTTATTCGATGCCAGTTCCACCAACCCCAACGACACCGACTTCGCCAGGAGCATCCACCAAGCCCAAGAAAGCAAATCCACTCACAGACCTCATAGACACAGAAAAGGCCTATGTCGAGCATCTCACAGGCATCATCAGGGTCTCTGCTTCTTCTCCTTCTTCCTCTATCTTTCTCTCATCTCCTCTGCAGAAAATAGCGGCAGCATGGTCGCGCTCAAATTTGCCACCTCCAGAGCTTGACACCATGTTTCGCAGCATCGAGGGTGTCTACAAGGCAAATCGTGGCTTGCACAACGTTCGTCTCGTCTCGTCTCTTCTCCCTATCCTTTCTTACCGTCCTGTCATCAGAAACTCAAGGACATCGGCGTCAATCCTTCAAACCCAAAGGCACTTGGCGACCTCCTCATGAGTTGGGTAAGTCTGCGTACCCCCATCAGGTTCTGTTCCCGGCTCTGATCTTGCTCGCAGATTAAGGATCTCAAGGCACCCTACGAAGCCTACTGCACAAAATTTAGCAGCGGATTCGACACCTGGGTCCCTGTTCAGTCAAATCCCAAGCTTCCTGCCATCATCCAGGCGTTTTCGGCAGTCAGTCCTCCTCCAGGTGGCCCTGATGCTCCCCAGGTCTGGTCCCTCGACGCCCTGTTTTTGCTTCCGAAGGCTCGTTTGAAATATTATCGCAAGCTCTACAGCCGCCTTCTCAAAAACTCAAATCCCGGCCGCAGCGATCACGTCCTCCTCACAGAGGCGATCGAGACCCTGGATCATCTTCTGCAAACCGTCGAGTCGCGCGCCTCCTTTTCGGTATCAGGATCCATGCAACAGAATGCGCCGGAAGACGAGGTCGTGATTGACATGAGGACACGCTCTCTCAGCCCACCTGCACCCTCACTCCCTCCTCTTCGCTTGGGCGAACCGGTTACTTCTGAACCAGGCAGCGGAAACAGTTCCGTCCGTGGTAGCGTGACATCTGGGTTTGTATGGGATCTTTGATGTCGGGGAAGTATACTGACAGTGGAAATCTGATCCAGGGAACGCCTTTCTCGTGAAACCGCCAATACTTCGATCAGCAGGGCGTCCAATGCCACCCTGTCGATGCCCATCTCCACTCTCGAACGGCGTCTGTCGACGGCCAGAACCTTGGACATCTTTACCATGAATCCAAAGGTCTGTCGAAAAATTTATGGCACTAAGTGAGATGCTCACCCTTTTTGTACATTAGGTGGTCAAGCTACAGATGTCGCCGCCCAGTCTGACGTTTACGAGAGAGATGCGGGTATCGGCGGATGTTGTCATTCGCTTCATGCCAAGGGCAGCAAATCAAGAGGTAATTCATCCACAAGGACATATCTTCTTGCTTTCAGACCTCTTCTTGGTTTGCGAGCGTATGTCTTTGGAGGACCAAAATCAGCCGGTAAACGAGGGAGCCGACATGTGGTTGTGCTATCCTCCTCTTGCAGGAAAGGTGCTCAGGGTATCAGAGGTGGAAGGCCAAGGTATTGTGCCCATCTTTAGCATGCCGTACAGACCATTAAACGGTTTCGGCCCTTCAGACAACGCATTACAGGTAGCGATCATGAGGAAAGAAACCCTGATCTTGGAAACCGACTCGATTCAAAGCCGGGATCACCTCGTAGCTGCCTTTAGAGAATGCATCGAGTTTTCTGGATCTTGCAAGTGTTCATCATGTTCTTCTCGGTGACCGAACACTAATCACAAAAACAAAACAGTGCCTCCCCCTTCCAAAGGTGCTCCCCCGCCGCTGCCTCCTATTCCGAGATTCGGTGGGCCAAATGACGGACCGCTCCCGGAAGGGAACCCACCGCCCGAGTACCAGGACAACTTTAACGGCCGTCCTCCGAGCGATCCTGGTTCTGTCCGTTCCTCGTTCTCGTCTCAGCCATTCATGAACAGCCCGGGGCCTGGGTTTGACGGACCACGCAGTACAAGTTTCAATGCACAGGTGATGAATCGAGGTCCGCCCCCAATGGGGCATCCACCTCAAATGCAAGGCCCTCCACATCTTCAAGGCCCCCCTCCACACTTTCAAGGCCCCCCTCCCCATATGCAGGGCCCACCTCAACATCAAATGCAACCTCCTTTCCCAATGCATCCTGGAAATGGCCGTCCGGGTTTGCCTCCTGGCCCAGGTCCTATGGGTCGACCTCCTCCTGGCCCAGGATTCCCGCCAGGTGGACCTGGATTCCCTCCTGGCATGATGCATCACAACATTCCTCCAAGGCCACCCTCGGAGCCCTCTCTCGGTATGCACAAGTCTCCCTCGGCCCGATCACTGGCCTCGCAATTCTCCCAGCAAGGACCTGCTCCGCCTCTCCCACAGTTCCGCGGAGCCTTTGGTATTCATGGGAATCATTCTCAACCGAGTTTGCATGCACCGCAGGCCCGAACGCTCCTTCCATCCGCCCAACCTGCTTCTCGAGCGGTTTCTATGGTGGAGCCGTCTTTCGACGAACCAAGTCCACCCAACTCTCCCGTTCCAGAAATGCCCCAGCACACCGGGCCCGTCACCTCGGTGATCTCTGCACAGATGAAGTGCAAGGTCTTTTTGCAACAGCAGCATGCCCAATGGAAGTCGCTGGGATCAGCCAAGCTCAAGTTGTATCGTCAAGACCCCACGAACATCAAGCAACTCGTCGTCGAGGCTGATAACAAGGATAAGACTATTCTGATTTCTACGATTGTTCTTACCGACGGAGTGGAACGTGTTGGAAAGACTGGTGTTGCGATCGAGTTGAGCAGCAACGGTCAGAGGACAGGAATTGTTTATATGATTCAATTGAGGAACGAAGAATCTGCTGGGGGGTTGTTCGGCAGCCTTTTGGCAGGCTCGGACAGGCACGGTGTTAGATACTGATGCCTTTCTACCTTTGGATGGAATATGGACATAGGAGTTGCGGATACCAACGGGTCAACCCTGACGGACCTTTTTTATTATCAGCGACCTTGCGAGCATTCTCACCCTCATAACTTAGCACTGTCATTATTATATTTTCTCATTCTCCGACCAAGCGTGTGCTCCGAAAATTATACTTTGGTAGTCGCTCTTTAATACAACACGGATTTCAGGAACGCGTAATAAATCGAATCTATTGACCACGAAACTGAATTTGGGCTACGAGAGGCAGATGATCGCTTCCGCAGACTCCTTTCTGTGGTAAGCCGGGTTCCAGATCTTTCTCCCCCAAAGGTGCGAGCAACCCGACGATTTCGAATTGATCTACGTCTGCCAGGACAAAGATGTAATCTAGAAGAATTGGTCAGAATTCTTGACCTTGGAAACCTGACATTGCAGTGCTGACCTAGGACACTCTTCCAATAATGAGTGTAGCTGGTGTATATAGGTTCAAAGTAACCTGGTCTGTCAACGGATGTCTGAGATCTGGAGCCAAAGGACTCTATAGAGTTTGACGAGCTGTATTGCTTCAAGCCAACATGGTAACTGCTGTTGGCTTGTGGACTTTGAGCGAAAAGCGAAACTAGCTCTTCGGTGCTCAAGAGACCGTCGTTGGGTTGTGCATGTCTGGCGTTTGTTATCACCTTGTCTGGATCAGCATCCTCCCCATCACCGCCTTCTTCAGTGTCCGTGGATTGTTTTGTAACTGAAGGATCGACTGTTGCGTGGACGACGTAGGAAGGATGCAGACGTTGTTGGATTTGCTCGCGTAGAAGAGGTGAACCAGTCAAAAGAGCGTAACCGGGGTCGTCAGGTGGAAAGTTGAAGTCTAGAAACGTAGGTCAACATTGCGATGTTGTGTACGAAGGCAGTCTGGGTTCTTACCTCCAGCCAAGATACAGGGCCAAGTTTGTCGATCGGGGCATGCCTTTTTGAATCTTGTCGCTTCCCTTGCGAGGATTCCGGCTTGCCTTGCTCTTTCATACGTATATCTACACGGCAATTGCTAAGCCGGGGATATACCTGGAATGGAAATGCGTTTCTACCTTGGATGCCAAAACAAATGTGTGGTCCCAACAACGATTCCTTCGGACGGGTTTTTAACACTGGACAAGGCTACAACAAAGCCGATGTTCCTTGTTTGAAACGATCTGCCCAGTTTTTGTCGATCATCACCATCTGTTCTAACCTCTTCGGCATCGTAGTGAACAACCTTCTCCTCCTGGAAAGAGAACTGAGATGTCTTGAACGCAACGAGGCACCCATGAAGTTTCTTTGGCCCTGCAGCAAAGCGGTAGGTATACCCAGCTTTCTCCAGCATCCGGCCTAGTCTATCCATCCTGTCAACTTCCTGTTTAACAATCAGGCTCCCAATGACCGCTCGAGATGTCACATCCAGGACAAACCTGGAGGCATAGTATATCTGCATCGAGCCTTTGGATTTCCTGATGTATCAAAGGCTCCCGTTGTGTTGCCTTGAGACAGTTGCTCGTCGGGAAAAGCTCTCTTCCTGGGGTGGTATAGTTTATATCAAGCTGACGATCCAGCCAGATCGCGCTTACGAACGAGGCATTGGGCAAGAAGCTGTGTGACCATGAGCACGCCATGATCGGGGCAGGATAGCAGAAGGACTGACATTCCACGTAAGGACCTTGATATCCAAGGTATGCTCTGTCACAGGCGGCGAGTCTATTGTGAGCCATGGTCTCTTCAACAACTGGCTTTCAACCGGTTTGCTATTTTGCTGCTCGATTTCGGGGACAACGGCAGCAGTTTTGAGTTTGCGCTGTTCCTTAAGGACAGCAATTTGCTCAGGCGTGCGCTGGGTCTTGAACTTGGTACGAGGTTTTGGTTTTGGATCTGTGTTCATGATTCGAGGTAGAACAATGAAGCGTTCATTTCGCGTTTGTTAGCGCCCAGTCCACGTGATCAAGCCAATGTGCTTGGCGCATTAACAAGCGGAGCAAAATCTGTGTTCTCGGGACTTTGGCTGCTGGCACTGCAAGTTGCCCTCCTTCATTCTTTACCTTTGACTACCATCTGGGCTACTGTATGCAGAGGTTGTCCAATCTGTGCAGAAGCTCTCTCCTACAACCTGGGGCAACAACACGTAGATTGTCACGAGCTCTGCGTGCTTGGAAATCACCCCCAGCTTACTCCTTCCGCTTTCGGGAAGCAAGTACAGTCACTCATTCACAACCAGGCTCAAATAATACTCCTTCTTCCGTCTTCACAATGGCCCAATCTACCTCGGCAACCTTTGGAAACTTTGACCTCGTCAAGCAGCTCAAGTTAGATTTCACCGATGTGACGGTTCACAAATGGCGGAGTCGGGTGACTGGGTTGAGTGTCATTCATTTGGACTATGAGGGTGCGCACAGTTCCTAGCATCAATCAAACGCTTGAATAACAATTTTCAGCCCCGATAATGAACGGATATTTTGTGGTTCCTACTGAGAGTCAGTTTGCTCAATCCATCCACGAATCGTTCTGACTTTTTCGCTAGTTTTCGACGATTCGGGATGTCCGCACACACTCGAACAGTGCGTCGCCCAATTCTTATCGCGAAATTGAGTTTACCCTGATGCACTACCAGTCTTGTCTTCATGGGATCAGAAAAGTACCCTTACAAGGGTATCCTCGATCTCTTCGCCAACCGAGGATTCTCTAATGGAACGAACGCCTGGACGGATACCGATCATACCGCCTATACGGTCTCTACTGCAGGAGAACAGGGATTCCTTCAACTTTTACCAATTTATGTCGATCACATCCTGTACCCAACTATCACGAATGCAGGGTAAGTATTTCTCACTGCTTGTGGAGCGTGATCAATGCAAACTAAAGTCTCCAATCCGCAGGTTCACTACCGAAGTCGGTGCCTGCGTATTCCCGGTCATCCTCGCGTCCTAACCATTTCTACCAGGTTCATCACATCGACGGAAAGGGCAACGACTCTGGAGTTGTGTACAGCGAGATGCAAGGGCGTGAAAATACCTCTGGAGATTTGATGGCTTTGAAGTAAGGCTCGCTTAAAACTTTTGCATTCTGATTTTGAACGTGGACACTTTCACTTTCAGGCTGCAACGATTGCTACACCCGGTTGGAAGTGCCTACAGAAGCGAGACGGGCGGTTTGATGGAGGCTTTGCGTGTCTTGACCCCAGAACAAAGTATGGTGGAATCCTTGCGTATTCCCAATGTCACTAACGGGAGATCCAGTCAGGAACTACCACTCTACGTACTATGTCCCTCAGAATCTGGCTCTCATTGTCTGCGGAAAATTCTCAAACGGCACTGAATCCTTGCTCCGCGTCGTTCAAGACCAGATCGAACCGACCCTAATCAAGCACCACCAAAACAACGGCCCTCGTCCCGCAGGATGGAAGCGTCCCTTTTTGGAGACCCCCAGTGCTGATAGGAAACCACTTGAAAAGGATGCTTACCAGGTCGTCGAGTTCCCCGAAAAGGACGAAAGTAGGTTCCGTCACCTTGAATCTCTAGAAACCTAGTCTCATAAGCATCACAGGCATGGGTGAACTGGTCATCAATTTCCTTGGGCCACCTCACAACGCATTCTTGGAGCGAAAGGCTTTGGATATGCTTTCAACGTATCTCACCTCTTCCCCAGTAGCTCCGTTGAACAAGGAATTTGTTGAAATTGAGTCGCCGCTTTGGTGCGTGATCTATACCCCTGAATGCTTCTCATTTCTAATCATCTAACAATAGTTCGTACATCTACTTTGGAGAGGATATTCGCGCTACTCGCAATGATCTGCCGCTTTACATTGGCTCGGTCCCAGCCGAACACTTGAAAGACTTCCCTGACAAACTCAAAGCCAGCTTGAAGAGAATTGTGGATGAGGAAGGGATTGATCTAGCACGAATGCAAGTTTTGATTAATCGGGACGAGCGACAGGTTCGGCGTATTTCAGACGTTTTGTTTCCTCGCAACTAACAAGAACCACAGCTACGAAGCAAACTGGAATCAACCAAAGGCAACACCTTCTCCGGAAACATTATCACCGATGTCATTTACGGCGCCGAGGATGGATCAGAATTGGGGCCTTCTATGGATGAAATCAGCCAGTATGAGGAACTTCGACACTGGACGAACGAGCAGTGGATAAGCATTCTCAAAACGTAGCGTATCTCCGCTTACGTGACCTAGGCGCATGCTTATACTTCTCCTTTTCTAGATACTTTGTTGACGCTCCTTCGGCCATTGTGTGTGGAAAGCCGTCAGCCAAGTTGGCCGCGAAACTTGAGAAGGATGAAACCAAACGTATTGCCGCTCAGGTCAAGAAACTTGGCCCCGAAGGGTTGAAGAAAGCAGAGGCCGAGCTGCAGCACGCAAAGGAAGAAAACGATCGACCTATCCCTGATGAGATTCTTTCAACATTCCCCGTCCCTGACGTCAAGAGCATCTCTTGGATTCCTGTTGCGACTGTTCAGGAACCTGGCACAGGTCGTCAGCCTGGTGGATTCGTGCGCCAAAACCTCGAACTTTCTCGTCATATCAGCTCAGACGGTCAACAACTGCCGTTCTTCGTCGAATACGACCATGTTGAGGTCCGCTTTTTTTAGCTATGGGTTGGTCCATTCTGATTCAGTTTCATAGTCGGATTTCACAACAGTACATGCCTTGCTCTCCCTGGAAAAGTTGCCTAACAACTTGCGGCCGTAAGGACTTGCCTCTGGACCATATCTTCCACATACTTACGTTGTTACGCAGACTCATTTCAACTTACTTGGCGTCGTTCTTTTCGCTCCCCGTCAAAAGTTCATCTGGCGAGCGTCTGACACACGAGGAGGTTATCAACAAGTTGGAAGAAGAGACCGTTTCTTACGAAGTGTCAACCGGTTCTGGGGGATCATTCACGGATCTCTTGAGAATAACTATCAAGGTGGAAAAGGGGCTGTACGAAACTGCAGTATCATGGCTCCACGATCTCCTTTACAACTCTGAATTTGATAAAGAACGGCAAGTTTCTCTTGGTCATACTTTCGCGCTTGGTTTCTTACCTTCACCGCGACAGGCTCGCCGTTACCGTGGCCAAGATCCAGCAATCACTCCCTGAGTTGAAACGGGACGGTAACACTGTCCTTAACTCGCTCTGGAACGAATTGGTCTACAGCGAACAATCGACTTCCAGGGCTGCTACTGTGTTGCCGCAGGCTGAATTCATCCCCCAGTTGGCAACGCGTTTACAAGAGAATCCAAATGAGGTGCTCAACGAATTCGAAGAAATTCGCAAACATCGTTCGTGACCAAGTAATTTTTCCAATTATCGTACATCTGACTGTTCCTCACAGTTATCGACCCGTCTGGCATTCGTTTCTCTGTCACTGGCAATGTTCTTGGTGTGGCCAACCCGAGGAGTACCTGGGGCAAATATTTTGCTTCTTTACCGGTTAGTTTCATTGGCATCTCGAACAATATCGGCGTCTAACACTTCATTCTAGTCAACGGAACTTGCTCCTGTGCCTACTGCTGCGGAAACGCTCAGTGAAGCTGGAAAGAACCCATCAAAACAGGTAGGTTACTTTCTTTTTTTCAAGGCATCTCTTCTCATCATCTACATAGGCTATTGTCATGACCCTTCCTACCATAGAGAGCACATATGTGACTCACTCCACTAAAGGTATCCAAGGCTTTGACCATCCCGAATTCCCTGCCGTTCGTCTGGCAGTCGAAGTCTTGAATGCCACCGAAAGTTACCTCTGGGTATGAGTACTCTGCTTTGATCTTCCGCAGCGTACTTATAGTTTCTGTCAGCGATATATTCGAGGCTCTGGATTGGCATATGGCGCATATGTATCACTGGACCTCGAGGCCGGTCTGACGAGCTACTCGGCCTACAGGGTGGGTGGCAACTAAACTCGTTTTTGAGATGGGACTAACATCGCCCCAGAGCTCCAACAGTAGCGCTGCATTCGCAGAGGCCAAGAAGGTTATTGCCGGCCTTGTAGACGGAACGGTAGGGTTTTACACTCGTCTGATGTCTATATACTAACTTCGGACCCCAGATTGAGTTCAACCAATCGACCCTAGATGCGGCCAAGAGCACCATTGTATACAATGTCGCAAAGAACGTTTCAACTGCTGGACGTGCTGTAAGTGCTTGCAAATCATGTGTGTTAACTTGAACCTCAACTGTTGGGATTATTAGGCTGCGGTTTCCTTCACCAACCAGGCGCTCAAGGGGCTTCCACAAACCTACCAAGTGGACTTACTGGAACAATACCAGAAAGTCACAAGGGACGATGTCCTCGGCGCACTAAAGAAACACATTCTGCCACTTTTCGATTCTGAGACCTCTGTTGCGGTTGCCGTAACTGCTCCCTCGAAGGCAGACGAGATAGCAGAAAGCTTGCGAAATGAAGGTTTTGTCGTTACGCAGCGTGCGCTCACCGTAGACCCAAACGAGATGGACGTTGACTCGGAAGGATCTAGCGGTAGCGATGAGAGTGATTCAGAGAACGATAGATAAACAATTAGTCCATAATTACACATCCCATCTTCAGCTATATAATATCTTGTCTGACTCTCAAGCACCAGTTTCATGACTGCTCAAAACTTGTATCAGAGCGTCCTCAGCTTGTCCAGGTTTGAGTTCTACACCTCGCAAGTAATCGTTATCCACCAGGAACCGGATGGCTTGGGACAAGTTCGATACCGTAATGCGAATTTCGGGTAAAAGAAGCTACACGGAGTATCAGAATTGTAGCATTGGATACAATAGAGCAACATACGTTTCTCAGCAATGGTGGTCTGTTGTCAAATGGATTGTGCAATGGCTTCTTGGGTTGCAAAGGTCGTCGCTTTCTCTGTACTGGTGGTGTTTGGGGGTTATTATCCTGAACAGGCTTTTCAGGCAAAACCGGATCTTCTGGTGGGGGTTGGACAACATCTATAGCACGTTTGGAAGTGAGGACCTCTGGCTCGCCGTCTTCGTCTGACGATGAGCTTTCGCCATCTTCGGAAACAGCTTTTACTAGCGGTGGTGGACGTGGTGGTAGACGATGTGGTTGTAGTGGAGCAACTTTGGGTTTCGCTTCCGCGTTCTGGCGCTGAGGCGGTTTCGGTTGCCTTGAGGGTTCATCGCGACGATTTTGATTGCCTTTGCCAAACTGTGAATCAGAAGGGGGGTCCACTCGACGTCGTTTGTCGGGACGAAGACCAATGTCTTCAGCAGTCAGTTGACCACGAGCAACAGCTTCTTCCATCTTCCTCTTCTTGTCCTCGACGCGATTTGAGGTGGGAAATCGTTTCTTGCGTTCTTGCATCCATGCCTCAAGAACTTCAGGCGAGTCCAAGAACACGTTCGTACCCTGGATTGGGACAGGTTTCCTATCGGGCTAAGACTAGTGAAGAGAACAGCTGCAAGCAACTCACCCCTTCAGACTCGGGTCTGCAAACCATTCTTCCTTTTCCTTCTTTTGCGTTTTCTCCCAGCCAGGGGGATACACCAGATGTCTGTCCATCATATGAATTTCAACGGCCTTGTGGGAGCCGCTGAACTGGCAGTCCTTGTAAGTGCATCTTTTGTGACCTGGTTGATACCATTGGCCAGTTTGCTGTGCTACCACTGGCCTGCGGGTGTTGCCCGTGCTTGCTGAGCCTCCTGGGGTTGGTTGAGGTTGGTTTGGCAGCTGTGAGCGCAAGTATGCCTGGGCATAGTGCGACGAATATGCACTCGGTTGCTGCATAATGGTTTGGGCGACATGAGACTGATGTTGAGTTTGCTGAGCAGTGTTCGGTTGTGCACCTTGAAGCTGAGCCCAGTAAGGCCTCGTCGGTAGAGACGTGTGGCCAGCGGGGTGCATGACAGCAGATAAGCAAGAGTGATGTTTCAACAAACTGCGACTCGGAAATTTTTGATTAGAACCAAAAGTCTAATCGCTTATTCGAGCAGTTAATAAATATGGCAAAGCGTTATGTACATCGATATCAGCGGCTGGACAAGAGCATGGCAGAGGCGGATTTTTAGGATACGGCTGTCAAGAAACGAGCTATTTTACAGGCAATATCAGCGGCTACAAAGATTCTCCCAAGAACATCTATTCGACTGTCGTCGACCAGTAGGCCCTACAGATCTATACATTTACTCTTGCTGTTGCTGAAGTTCTGCTTGCTGTTGGGCTTCACGCCCGACCCTCCGCTCCTTCTCGCTCTCCAGCTGATTGTACAGCAAGAACAAGGCCTTTTCGTTGGCCTCGGGAGTTCCAACAATGGTGAACATACGTTCACCGGTGTCATCGTGAGGAGCTTTGGCGATGGAAATCTTCGAACCCGACAATCGTCGGATTTCGGTAATTTTTGTTCCACTTCGACCAATGATACAGCCAACCATGTCGGAGGGAATGGAAATGTTTTGGGTGCGCAGATTGGTTGCTGGGGAGGCGGAGGGTGATTGAGGAGAGCTGGGAGATGCTGGCCTGTTCCGGGTGCCATTTTCACCGGTCGAGCGACGACCTCCCCCGCCGCTGCCCGAATACGAACCAGAATATCCGTGACTGCGCCTCGGAGTGCGCTCCTCGTGAGGACCGGGATGGAAAAGCACGGTGCCCTGACCCCTCTCCCAATCTTCCAAAAGACACTTTCCAATTTCTTCAATCGCACGACCGATGGAATCGGGAGAGCCTTGGACTTCAACGACACGCTCCGTAGACTGCGGCAGCATTTCCTTGGAGGCAACCATTCGTGCACCAGAGCCATCTTGAATCGCTTTTATTTTGAGGCCGCTGCGTCCGATGATGGTGCCCATGAGATTATGAGAAATTAAGAGTCGGATCGAGGTGTGTACGGTGGACGAAGAAACGGGGGGTGTGGTGGGATTTGAGAGCACAAGTTGGGAAATGATCATGTTGTAGGCCTATGAACAGAGATAAGGAAATGGCATGAAAACATGAGTTGTGCGCAAATTACCTTTGCGACAGCCTCAACGCTACCTGAGACTGTGAGGACCCGCTCATGCACACCAGGAATGACCTTGCTAACGCCAGCCTTGACGCCAGTCTGGTCTCGCAGATCGGCGACATTTTTTCCAGCTTTTCCGATAATAACACCAGCATCCTTTGTGCTAACCAGAGCGCGGAGAGTCAGGGTTTCATCAGCGGCCGGGGAAGGCGAACGTGAGTGGGGCGGAGATGCTGAGAATTTCAAGGAAGAAAAGCGGGAAAAAAGCTGTTAAATCTTGAAAAAAGAAAGAAGAGCAAGGAGCATACTTGAGTCGCCTAGAGGTGTGGATTCGGAGGCCATTTGGGAGAATTGAGGGATGGAACGACAAGGAGGAGGGAGAGAAAAAAGGTAGAAGCGTCAAGGGCAATCGCAGGCAAATAGCTGTGGGACAAATTGTCTATTTACCACGTCGCCGTTTCGGGCACCGCCGTTCGCTTTTTGATCTCACGCCTAAACGTCACTCAATTTATCCAAAGTCTCGAATGATGATCTTGCATATAAAGTAAACAAGCCTCGCGAGATGTACATCGTGTGCATAATAGACATGGATAGTTGGCTTATACGTTCTCTATCTATGCACTTAGAATCCCAATTGCGCAAGCTGAGGGAACGACGACGTGTTATCCGCAAGGGCCTTTTGGCGGAGCTTGACGGCGGCAAGCTGTATTGTCCAAGATAAGGTTCCACATAAAGCAACATGTCCAGACACCAACCCACCTTGCGCTCATGGAAGGCCTGAGCCTTGATCTTCCTCTTCTCCTCCAAACGATCCACAACATCCTTGTAACCCCAGCCAACTTCATGAGACAGACGCTGTCATTGGCATAAGTATGCTATCACTCGCAAGCTTGCCTTGTCGACTCACCTTGACAGTGCAGAATTTGCGGCCAGGCTTCAACCTCAGGACCCTCAAAGCTTCAGGAACAACCATGCGCTTTTTGCGGTCGTATGGAGGAGGAACACCTTCGAAGAGTTTGAGGCGTTCAAGAGCAGCAGCACCCCGTGCGCTCTTGTGGGGAATCATGCCGCGGATAGCGCGATAGAGGATTTTGGATGGTGCTCGGTGATGGAAAGGACCGGACTTCTTGGGGTTGACGATATGGCGCTTGTGGAGGAAGTTGTGGTACCGGAGCTTTGTCAAAGTGAGCATAACTGGTTCATGGTGCTTTGTGGATGGACCGAACCTTGTTCCGGAAGAAGCTGCCAGAGATGTTGATCTCTTCGCATCTAACAACCACAATTTTTTGGCCGTTGAGGATCTGCTTCGCAATTATCGATGCCAATCGACCCAGGAGATGCCCTTTGCCATCAATGACAATGGGGGTCGACGAGAAAGTGGCCATGTCGGAGGTCTAACGGTCGGTCAGTTCGAGGTCGAAAACAGGGGAAACGCGATCGAGAACGAACCTAAGTGGACGAGCAGGAGTTTGAGGTTAGCCCCAAGAACGTTGCAGACGACGATGACACAATACGTACCTTGAGGAGTCGAGCGTTTGAGCCTTTGGGGCTTGGGCGTTCGGGGAATGCGTTGGTACAGGTGGCTGAGTCACCGGCAAACCTTGTTTGCAACTTGATAGTTCTTCGGCAATTCCCGAAGCCGTCTGCATTGCCTCGATTTTGTCGCTTGAAATTCTTAGTTGCAGCCGTGTTGAACGCCTCCTAGTTCCGAGTTATAAGATATACTGAACAACACATGTATTCCCAGAGTATACATTGCATTCGATTTACCATGGCGAGCATGTCGAGCGTGAAAAATGCCGGCGACCAAACAGCCGGCTGGCAACTTTTGGCACAGCGCGCCGTTGACGCTGGTACCTTTACGCGAACTGGCGGCTAATGTTGCAGGCTGTATCAATGTGATTTGTTTCCCCAGTCCACTCGATGTTCAGTCGTACTTGAACGGCTTGGCGTTCAGACCCGCACTGACCTTGTTCGGGAAACGCCGGACGCTTACATCAGCTACCCGGTTTTCGAGCTGGCAACTTGAGTTTCGTCACCAGTTGGAACATTTCGTGTCAGCAGCCATGTCCTTCCTCCGTCTAGCAACAAGGTCAACACTCCTCTCTCGTGTCGCCTGGAACCCACGAGCAGTGCCTAACAAGCACTATATTCCCCGTGCAACCTACGCTTCTGGCGCTGGTCTGTCGCGCGATGCCATTCAGACGCGTATCTTCGACGTGTTGAAGGGGTATGAGAAGGTCGACCCTTCCAAGGTATTTTCGTTTGGCTTTCTCAAATCTGTCGCCCGTTCTCTTATCTCGCTTTCTTTCAAGCTTACCCCTCAAGCGTCGTTCTCAAAAGACTTGGGACTGGACAGTTTGGATGCTGTCGAGGTCGTAATGGCCGTAGAGGAGGTGCGGACCCTGCCAGCGCTCTTGTGAACATCCTTTGCTGACCACCACATCATACAGGAGTTCTCCATCGAAATTCCAGATGCTGAGGCAGACCAAATACAGTCTGTGGATCAAGGTGCGTTGCATTCTTTACTTGAAGGCTGCAACTCATTGTCTCTCTTTTCCCAGCCATTGACTATATTGCGAAAACTCCGGAAGGTACGTTCCTTCACCAAAAGGGTCCTACTTCCGAACTGACTATCCCCACCCCAGCACATTAATCTCGCTGATACTTCCGCTCGGCATAATCCGTACTTTTACATTGCTTCCACCAATCATCATTGTTTTCTTTTTGTAATTCTTTGCAATGCCTTTTCTAAGGAGATCCATGCGATTGCTGCTAGATTGGTAACCGGTTTGCCGCTTTTTAAACCCCAAGATTCCAAGTCCGTACCATCCTTGCGTCAGCCGACACTCCAAGTGTTCGCTTATTACTCCCCAACAATGATGGGCGGAATCCAGGTTCCTGGGCCACTCAACGCCATTTTTGCCTCCAGGTCACAACAAGGATATATAAAGCGGGTCAGTCTCAACGTTAATGGCAATATTCTGCAAACTGTTGCGTAACGGCCCCGGACATGGCTACTTCCAACACACTGGTCGTGAATGAACCTTGGCTTAGTATAGGTTGCACCCTGGGTGAAGGTCATCACCTTTTGCGATTATTGTTTCTTCCCCCTAAAGCTTAAGCCGACTCGTAACAGGTCCTCTTTACGATCACAGGACATCCACTCTACACTTCGTTGACATCGCCGAAAGAAAGGTTTTACATCCAATATCAAGATATTGACTGTGGCTCACCCTTTCCCGACCCAGGTCTTTCACGTCACCACACGCTCTTGTGATGTTGTCGTCGAGACTTTCCCGGATCCAGTGTCGTGTTTAGCTCTCCGCAAAGGCGGGAAAGGGGTCAGTCCCTTGCCGCATTTCTTTTGCAACACTCTCATTGTTACCTCCAGCTTGCATGCGTAGCTTCCAAAGGCTTTGCACTAATTGGGGATAATTCCACGCTAGAATACATCGCAAAACCTCTGCTCGACAACGAACAGCCCTACACGCGTTTCAACGACGGAGCGTGCGATTCAAAGGGTCGCTTCTTTGCAGGAACAATCACCTCCCCCGAGCATGGGGTCCCTGGGCGTTTATATCGTTACGATCCTTCCGACAACAGCTGTGAAATGGTAGACTCTCCTTTTACAGTAGGTGTTTGGTGATAGACACAGCCGAGTATATTCACATGCATGAACCAACCGTAGGATTGCAACGGTCTCGCCTGGAGCCCAGACGACAAGACTATGTTCGTCGGCCTCATACTCTGCTAAACTTTGTCACTAATCCTAAACAAGGTACTTCACTGACTCATTGGTCAACAAGATTTACTGTTACGAGTATAACGATGGTCAACTTTCCAACCGGCGGTTGTTGATCGATGCGGTTTCCAAAGGTTTCTCCCCATCCTCATTCTGTGACGGCCTCTGCGTCGATATCGAGGGATTTATCTGGAGCGCGAGGTGCGTTGTCGGTTCAAAGGCTGTGCAGCTCCCTTACCTCTTCAAACTCAGATGGGGTGGCTCGAGAGTCGTGCGCTTTTCCCCAGAAGGCATAGTCAACTTCGAGATCTTATTTCCGAAAGCCCTTAATATCACATCATGTTGCTTCGGAGGTGGGTTTTTACCTAGACATATTGATATGCTCACGAATAATCATGTGTGACAAGGGGACAATGACGACCAGCTCTTTGTTACGAGTGCGCATTGCGGCGCTATTGGAGGAGACGCAAGTCGGCAGTCCGAATATCCAGATTCTGGACATGTCTTTCGGATAGAGTTCGCGGGTCAGTTCAAAGGCGTCAGGCGCTATGAATTTGGTTTATAATACTATGCAATAATATGACAATGCAATTTGAAATCGAAGATGACTATTGGCTCTTAAGTCAGACACACGGTAATAGGAACAGCACCACGGTCGCGTCCGCACTTGTCGGTTTGTCGTGGGAATCAGGACTTCAAAATTTCGATGTCGCGACGCGCCTTGGTTCAAACCCTGTTAGTAGCAGTCGGTCAACCGCCATCATGAAGCATGGCATAGCGTTTCGCAAACACTCGCGGACTTCGTCCCACCGAATGCTAATGCTTCGGTGAGTATTCTTCTCTACTCAACGCGTCCTTTATCGCTCACATACCCCCAGGAATTTGGTCACGTCACTGTTCGAGCATGAGCGCATCAAGACAACTCTACCGAAGGCGAAGGATACTGCTAGGCTGGCAGAGAAGGCATGTCGTTTCAAGCTCATTGTTGCTTTTCTGACAGAGTGTTGTCTACAGATCATCACCATGGGCAAGAAGGGGAGTGCTGGCAGTGAATCCCGGGCCTCAGCATTCCTGTTGAAGCCGATTGCACTCCAAAAGCTGATCGAAACCTACACGAAACGCTACGCCGACAGGCCAGGAGGTTACACTCGCGTACTGAAACTCGGAAACCGAAAGGGTGACAATGCACCTGCCGCCATACTCGAACTGGTGGACAATCCTCAGGATATGCGGTGGGAAATGACGGCTCGGGCGGCCGGTTGGGATATCGTGCAGAACCAGTTGGGGAAGGAAGGGCTGGGCTCTTTAATCAAGAACGGTGCCCAGGACGCTGAAGGAATCCTCAAGTCAGCAAAGGAGGGGAAAACCGATGTACTGCGTCCTATGACGGCCTGGAATGTGCAGAAACTCCTCAAGTACCGTGGTCCCACGTCCTTGCAGGAATTGGGTCAGAGGGCCAAAGAACATGCCGTACGATTAAATCTTCCACCTGGACTTTTTACATTGGTCTAACCCGTTTTCAGGACCAGCTATTAGCGACGCCGCTTGCCCTTAAAACGTTATACGAAGCGAAGAAAGAGAAGGACAATCGAAACTCCGCACCGCGCCCCATTGCCGGACGGAAACACGTTGGAGAAACAAGGAGCGTCCTGGACATTGCTCGTGGCCGCTTGGGTCATGAGCGACCGCAACCCTCCAAAATACTGACCCTTCAGACGGCCTTTAACGGAAAGTATAAGCAACGATCACATCCTTGATAGCCTCCGAACCTGTTTTCTTCATGTACGTTAAGGGTGCCCGTAATATATACTAATACCAGCTGCACAACAGAAAAAAGAGTTCGCCCATTGCAACTATCCATGGGTTCGGTAACAGAGGTTTGTTCGGCATTGCATCACTATGATTAATCTTGTACCTGGAATACGTCGACGATGAGGTGATAATGTCCATGAACCCTTCACATTTGACCCTAGATCTCGCTCTATTATTGCGATGAAGGTCACCGGGTCAACTGGCAACAATTTTACAGATCCCGTCCTACGTCGCCTGCGCTCGTAGTGCTCATCTCGCTCAGCATGAGGCGAGCATGAGGCAAACTTTCCGAAAGAACGAAGTCGATGTGAAGGCACGAGGCGTTCTTGCACAGGCTGGATCCCGACCCAGACCAATGCATCGCGAACATTCGGTTGCTTTCCGATGTTTCGCAAACAGCCCTGACAAAGGATTGTTTTCAGCTACAGAAGGGTCAAAAAATAAAAAGCCAAGTCACCTTTAGTGGAAGCTTATGTTTCCGGCCAAATACAAAAGCGGTGATCACACCAGAGGAGATCGACACTGACGCCGTTGACGGGTAGATCACGATTCGAAGACGGCGAAGAATTTTCTGGGGTGGTCGCAAATAGGTGTGAAATGTAGCATTGAATGTCCCTCCACGATCGCGCACTAATCCAAAATCAGGGTGCATCCGGACACTAAATCAGATAAAGGTTTCTACGTCACGTTCGCCACTTTGGTTCTGCATTTTACGGCGTATCGATACGAAGAGCCAGACTCCAGGACGAGGGTAATTGATTCTGTGGGGTGGAGAAGGATGACCGCCCCTGTGTTTCGGTCATAGTCGCGGAGAAGTTGGACGGATATGGCATCGTGCATATCGTTGATGATGTCCAGAAGGACGTCGTAGGATTGCACCAGTGCAGGCATATCAAAATAAAACAATCGAGTGAGCGTCACTGACGCTGTAGGAAGGGAAAAGAATAGAGAATAAGTTCAAAGCAAAAACTAGGGTGGAAGGAATCACCGTTGGCAGTCGTACTGTTAATGCACAGCACAATATATACAGGGGACTTGATGTTTGGATAGAGAATGAAGCACTCGTTGTAATCGTCAAGCTTGCTTGATTATGTGTGCAACAATTGGGACATTTCCCCAGACCTGTGTCGCGGACAAAGGAAGGGGCTGGAGAACAGGAGGCTGGTTACCACGTTTTATCTGCAACTTATTGTCCTGGGTTGAGTGAGAAGATCATTAGTTGACAAGATACCCGGGCGGGGTTGCGGCAAAACTGACATCAAGGGGAACGGAAATGGACAACTGCGACACGGCTAGAGCACGCAGGGACAATGAGGCTTAAGAAATTAGTCCGACAGACCATTCCCTCCTCCCGGTACCATTCCCACGAACTGCCCCAAGCGTGTTCAACACGTTTTAGCTGATCCTTCAGATTTATTCAACGCGATACACAGAAGCGTTCTGGGTTTATGATGACCGATAACATCGCTCGTGGAAAGCATCTGCTCGGGGGATGTTAGCAAGTTGGCTTCCTTTACTTGGCTACTCGGAATAATGCGCTTCTCATATGTGGTTGCAGTTGAAATTCACGAAGCTGGTTTGATTCAGGGCCTGAGATAAATATTAAGCAAGCAGATAGCATACAGTGGCATATGTCCGTAAAGTCCGTACTGGAAGAAACGCTGAAGAAAGTGATCACGACTCAAGAATACGCGGGGTTTTACGCCCGAACTGACCCTCGGCTGTCGAGATTCAATAGTCAGATTCAAATCATAGAAGGGGTAGAGTAACCCACCCCAAGCATGAGTTTAGCAGAAGTTAGGACTTACCAGGGTGGGGTTGTGCCTGTGATGGTCTATCCAAAGTTGAGTCGTTTGCCGCGCTATAGTATCCCGCAATTGGAGTTGGGACTGCTTGCTGGGTATGGGCATATGATGGGTATGACGGCTCGTCAGAATATGGGTTGTAGCCGGAATAGTTGTACTGATAGTTGGAGGGTTGCTGATATGGCTCATTGATGATGTCAGAAGCACTTGCAGTGCTTGGATTATGGCGATGTCGGCCAACGTTGTCAACGCCGTTCTCTGCCCTCAATCCCTCGGCAGATACCCTAGAATCCCAAGTATCTTTTCGCTCTTCCAAAGGAACAGTATCCTTGGTGAGCGGTTGGGTCGGGTCGT
Source organism: Coprinopsis marcescibilis (assembly GCA_004369085.1). Lineage (NCBI taxonomy): Eukaryota > Fungi > Basidiomycota > Agaricomycetes > Agaricales > Psathyrellaceae > Coprinopsis > Coprinopsis marcescibilis. Next base: position 459,274 of record ML210146.1, on the reverse strand, counting down.
ACAATCGGTCGTAATCGTTGTGATCTTGTCTTTGCAACTTCCCATAAGACGAGACGACGACAAATAGATAAATCTAGGTCTTTGTGAGGAAACAGATACAATTTGTCAACGCCTTATACTCACGTGGAAAGCCCCAAGAATCACCCATAAACCACCCATAATCCCAACGTCTACCCAAGGGAAGATCGTGCATAGGGTGTCTCCCTGGTCACCCGGCGAGGATGTGTCGTTAAAGAAATCGGAGATGCACCGGTCTTTGGCATTTCTGTGGCGAGCTGCGGACATAATGATCCATACAGCTGCTACCGAGAATGCGACCAGAAGAAGGAGGCCATGGAAGACAACATATTTGCGATAGAGCTTTGGCTTTTCCTAAAGAAATCATGTTCAGATCGCAGCAGGCGGTGCAAGGCAACGGCTTTTCCTACCCGCGCGACACCTAAGTAACCTAAGACCTGGGCGGCCGCAACTGCAAAGCATGCACCGGCCAGAATCCAAGGTCCAAATCCAGGAATTGATACACCGACGACTGCCAGTAGCACTTTTGTGAGATAGAGTCCAAGAAGGTTATGAGAGGAGACAGACCATACGGAGTTGCTACGGACAATACTCCAACAGCAATTGAAATTATGAACTGCTCAGTCAAGGTGGCATAGATCCCTGCATTAACGAGAGGGAACGCGCAGCAGCAGTAGTCCCTGGGCATGTCTAGGATGAGGAGGAGATGGTGGAAGAAAGAAAGAGGTGAGACGGGCAGTAGGCCCGCAGAGCATCGCACAAAGGTGATGGCTGTCCAGTCAGTCAGGGGCTGTGTTCAGTTCCTAAAGCGGAAGTAGGTTACGTCAAAGGAAACTACCTAAGGGGGTCAGTGGTGACCGGTGACGCTGACTCTAACTGTGACCACTGTTCGACCAACCGACTACACAGAATGCGCTGGCCATCCATAACCCTCCTTTCTGCTGTTCTTTCTGCCTCATCTGTGTTGGCTAACCCCATCGCTGCCAATGACGCCCAGGTAGCCCTCGTCGCCCCAGAAGGCCCTATCAAGGCCACCGGCGACAAGTGGTCCTACACAGACTGTGGTGCGTCTCTTTCCAAGGAACAAACGTCGTGCGTCTCCCTGACCAGTCTCCAGGGTCACCGGATCTTCCCATCCAGGTCATCTCCATCGAAGTCTACCCAGATCCTCCAAAGCCTGGTCAAGACCTCACCGTCAAGGTCAAGGCCAACGTTCTGGAGAGGATTGAGGCAAGTTCTATTCTCACTACCTAACCTCACACGCGTACTAATTGAGGACTAGGATGGTGCTTATGCTGATGTGACCGTCAAGGTCGGTCTTGTGAAATTGTTGTCAAAGACATTCGACGTTTGTGAAGAAGCGTACGTTGTTCGGAGCCCCTGTTAAGAAGAAATGATGCTCATCACCGTTATAGTCGCAATGCCAACGCAACCGTTCAATGCCCTGTTGAGCCTGGTCCTTATGAAATCGAGCAGACAGTAGCTTTGCCCAAGGAAGTCCCAAGAGGTAAGATACTCGCGGTCGTTTGCACTGGCTATGCTCATCGTTGCATTACAGCCAAGTTTCACGTCTTCGTTGAAGGGTATACCGTTGAAGATGACGATATGCTTTGCCTCCAATTGAGTGTGGACTTTTCTCCCAACTTCCCTCGCCCTCGCAAGTTCTGGTAGATTGACACTATGTAATAGCGACAACCGCTCTCTCCGAGTCTCTCGACCATATTGCCGTACTTCTACTATCATGTCATACACACGATTCTGCATGAACGCTGTTCCCTTTTCAGACTTGCCTTGTCGACAAACTGTTGTGGAGCGCGGCAGGCGCCAACGCAAGTCCCGGTGGACAAATGAGGAAGGTGGGAGCTCAAACTGGGATTGTACTACACAGTTTGCTCGCAGGTCAAATTTGAGTCACAAACACCTGGAATGAGTATCGTTGTGGCGTGTGTTGGATACAACGCCTACGCGAACTCCGTCACTCTCCATAAGGGTTTTATTGGATTTCCACACAACCCGGGAACAATTGCAGATGCCTGATTCGGTAGACAATAAGCTGCTGTCCCACTACCTGATGGTTCGGTCTGCGAAGTCTCGAGAGGCCAAATTAAGGGTGGAACTGTCTGCTTCTTCGATAAAACTCGTCCTGTAGTTGAACGTCGATCTCCCACCATTCTCGATATCCTCATGCCTACCAGCACTGCGCCGTTCGAGGTGCTCCTCGAGTTTACAAACGATTGCGCCGAGCTCGCAACTTTGCAACTATGCCAGGGGACATCTTTTGGGTTGTCGACGGGAATGGGTGGTGGACCGGTCATTCGCCTTGACCCAAAAGACAGTGTTTCCTTGGTCCTTAACGCAGGAGCCACCTATCATTACACGGTGCAACGAAGTACACTGAGAGCACAAGTCTCGTGCGTATTTACCAGGTACCCCTTGGAGGAACACCAGTTAATGTAAAGCACAAACGTCAATAGAATACGAACGTGGAGAGACACAAAATGTAAGGTGTCGGACGTGTTCTCGGGCGACATATCCCATATGTCCGTGCCTTGGACGCCTCTGAGCCAAACTGTCACCGTTGTTCAGTTACCGGGCAACGCATAGGGCAAGTAAAATTCCATTTTGCGAACAAGGGACGAGCTCAATATTGTCTCCAGGCACAAAATCCATTTATTGTTCACCCGTGGGTCAGCGGATGTCGGTGTACCTCGTGGATTAGACCAATAAGTGCCGGTAACACAGTATACGAGTGTGAGATCCGAGCACAGTCGCAAGCTTGACAATAGATTTATCCTCAATGTTACACCCTCTCGGCCCTCTTTATCTCGACCTGCGGTTCTGAACCGCCGCAGCGTCGCTGTATGTGAGGTTAGCTACCTGTCAACTGCAAATGCAGAACTACACGTACGTAAATACTTTCCACACTGCTGTCTGATTCTTGTAGTAAGTAAATCCTGTGGAAACCTTGTCAAAAGAACGAAATTTGGTAGGTTGTCTGCTATACCATCGTTGGGAGAAGCCTATGGAAGGACAACTGTGAGTGCAGGCACATACGAAGTCCTAGAAAACTTACGCCGTCGATTATGTAGTCTCCGTATTTGAGATGCCTGTTTCCGCCGCCATCCTTCAAGCCAAGCATGCCGAATTGCCATGGGAGGATACTAGGGTGGAAGTGAAACAAATTTCTCTAATGCCCATCGTAGGGGAACGTACCCTCTGTTGAGCCCCAAGATTAACAACAAGACCAAGAAATTCAACAATCACTTACGCATGTCTTGTCTCCAAGGCCAGCCCGACCCAGCGAGGATAAATTTCGGTCTTGTTTTCTGAGCAAGCGCTTAGCTGGCTGTCAGACTACTGAGCTACGGCAACTCACGATATCCGAAACTTCCAAACTCCTCGAGAACGACGGGCTTGTTGGCCTCCTTAGCCGCTGTTACATGTTAGAAAAAGGAGAGCAAATTGAAAAGGAGAGCCCACATTCAGCGTGCTGACGAATCCAGTCGAGTCCCCAAGCACCAATGGTGAAGTTATCTCGCTCGGGAGTGTCCTGAAAGTCTCTCTATCAGGCAACATAGTCGCTTAATCAGGAAACCACTCACAAGATTGGCATACCTACAAAATCATTAGGATGAGCAACTAAGGTGAGATTAGGTTAGCCGCCTACCAATATTGAGGATAGATGTGCTGAACGTGTGTAAGTGGAGATTCGCGCACATTCCCCAACATTGCAGCTCACATAGGTTCCAAAATCAATGTTGTCGAGGGTAAGATCGACGTCGAAATCCTCGCCAGCTGGTTAAAATTGGCGTGAGCACCAACGGTCGAGGAGAATATAAAACTGCGTGTACCTTGGCCATTGTAGTTGTAATCGGATATCCATTTTCCCTGATACCAGTAGCCAACATCTTCGTTGCGTTTGTAAAAGTGGCCTTCTCCTCCGGTAGTAATGAGGTGGTGAGAGTCACTTGGCGGCGGTCAGTCTATAAAGTTGACGAAGATAAAGAATCAACTCACAGGCCACGAATAAAATCAGATTGTTCCTTGTACCAGTGGGTGATGGTGTCGGATCCTGCCTTGCAGTCAGGGCCGTTTTGCATATCACCTCGGCAGCGGGCTTCGTTCATAAGCTCCCAAGCGAAGATGTTCGGGGAATTCTTGTAACGGTTAACCAAGACCCTGACGTAGCGCTCTGAGAATACAAGCATCAGTTCGATATCTTGAAATGCTGGACATGCGCGTACGGTATTCAGAAATGATCTTGCGGTTGGTGTAGAAAGCATCGTGAGTCCCGTCCGGTTCAATCCAGTTCACATACAGGGAGGAGCCCTTGGTGAATCTTTAGCATGGGGATTCCAGAAATAGAAAGACAGGCATTACTCCGTATGCACCCCTGGGGGAGTACATATTAGCCATCATAGTAGGATGAAGAACAGGTGTAACCCTACCAGTTATTGGTGAACGCGATGATGACCTTGATACCATACTTTCCTGCCGTTTCAACGATGTTATCCAGGCGCCTCAAACCCTGAGGACCATCATTCAATTTCCATTTTGGCCCATCCCAAACCTGATAGACAGTCGGTTTAACCATGCCGAGTTACGCGCTTAGGTAGGGACAAATAATACCTGGTAATACGTCAAGTTGGAGCTCAAGGCGTCTGGGAGCTCTGTCGCGTTGAGCGCGTTAAAGCCCTAAAAGGGATGTTAAGGATTATAGCATTGAACCACAAGTTGATACGAACCCAGGTTCTGAGGACTTTGATTCCGGCATCCCTCATTTCTCTGAATGTAGCCTCAACATCTCTTTGATTGGTGAGGTGGGGAAGCCACTGTTAGACCGCCATTGTCAGTTGAATGGTGCGGCCTGTTCTCCGTTGGGCCGGTTGCAACCTACATAAGAATTGGCGCCAACAAAATACTGTTGGGAGTTATTGGTTGGATAATTTAAGCTCTGAAGCTTAATGTTGGAACCTACAAATGGTTTGCCATCCAACTGGAATTCCCTTCCTTTAGTCGTCACGAAACCTCGGGGCGGTCTCCCAGATCGCCCAGCGAACGTTCCAGCGATAGAGCCCAGACAAAGCAGCAAGGTGAGCAGTAAAGAGCGCATTTAAACGGCAGGTTATAGCAGCCCTGAAGTGGCCCCATGGTTTTTTGAAACTGTTATAAGGAGGACGTTGAAATTGTCGGGAGAATCTCGCAAGAAGGCAACGCGCAAGAACGTCAGCAGCGCCAATTTTGGCGATCACCAGTCGCGCCAAGAGCATTACTATTTTGACATTCTACCATCACCTCGCTCTCTAGATGCCCAAAAGTGCAAAAAAGAAGAAGGACAAGGCCGCTGATTTCACGGTAATACTGTCTCTCGTGCTCACACTGCGAAACGGTATTCAGGGCGGTGACCATAGAAAACCCGACTGAAACTCGGTAAAGGCAGACAGGCAGCTACCAATGAGGTAGATACTTCATTCAAGGCTCGCTGTACGTGTTTGCCTATTAGTTCGAGTCTATATATATGTTCCTGAACGTCGTGAACAGCTATTGCTCTTCCCACCCAAAGTATCTCCGTCCAAAAAGATGGATCCGTTCCTCTGACCAGGAGACAACACTCCTTCGACGACTTGCTGGCCCATCTCAAACACCACAATTCAACGGCTCGCAAGGGTAAGCCTCAATTCAATTCTTTTTTAACGACCCCACTAGAAATTTTTCTCTCACTAGACGCCATCCTTGGTCTCAAAGAACTGTTCGATTCACACCCGGAAGTGCTGCATTCTAATTTGTCCGTGTTCATCGCGTCGATAGTACGCCTAATTGGGGACGAGGTGCGTCCAGAATCGTCAGCAAAGATACGTTTCTCAGGTTATGCCCCAGGAAAACGACGTCCGGAAAACACTTCTGGCATTCTTTACCTGGTTATTTCCCCGTATACCAACGGTAGGCGCTGTCGTTCTTTGTTGGTCCACTCTCTGACACTGTAACAAAGGAGGATTTGATCCCACATTCGCATATCTTACTTCTGTACACAACATCCGCTCAAACACACATTTTCCCTGAGATACGTATAGATGCAGTGAGATTCTTGGACATCCTCCTGGAAAAGATACCGGATGCCCTGGTCGACGGCCTACGATCAGGCAATGGTCACGGGCAACGAATTCTGGAGGGGTACTTGGGTCTGCTCAGCGCAGGAACCAAGTTCGGTGGTAATGAAGGTGAGTTTCATAATGCTGTGATTATAGGACCTATATGAAATAGGTTTCATTAGGTCCAGCTAAAGCAACATCCACTGCTAGCGTCACTCTTACACCTGCTGTAAGTGGTCTATAGACGATGTGGGCCACATACTAATTCTTAACAGTCGAAACTTGTCATCCTCAACTCGTTATCAACATTTCTCCGGCATTCGATGAACAAATCCCAGCTTACAGCTTCCAATGGAGCGAGCAGTTCTGCAGGACCGGCTTTAGCGTGGTACCTGGAGAGTGCATTTCGTACTCCAGAAGCATTCCTCGAATTTGAAACACTGCTCACCTCATGGCGTTCCGAATCAACCAATAAGCAGACACTGGATAGCATACATCGACTTTGGAAAGAGTTTGTCGAGAACGACGACGACGACGATCAGTTTCTGGCACCTCCTCGTCTAGATGGGCAGAATTGGATGCTGCATGACTTGACTAATCTGCTGGAGACACCTCTTGCAGGTGCTTCACTGTTCGAGGTTGGGCGACTTTCATTCGTATCCGTGAGTGCACTGTTCGATTGCCTCCATTTATTGGCTGAACCTTTTCATTTCTCAAGCACCTCCTTCGAACATTGCACTCAACTCTGGTCGCGGTCTTCCTGGATTACGCGCCAGCGGCGTTTGCACCTTCTGGGACACCTTCTGAGACGGACATGGGCCTGGTTATCAGCGTTTTACGAATCGCTCGTACGTTGTACGAAGAGATAGTACGGAAATCAGAAAAGGTATTCCGAACGATGTCTCATTGTGCTAGCTATGGCCTGATTCTTTTCCCGCAGGTTTCTGAAGCACATATCCAGGAACTGGAGAGCCTTCTGGGTTTCTTGGCTACATATTTCCCTGCGCACGCAACTGCGAATAAAAACATGAAGGTTAGACTATATGCATTACCCTGATTTGCGGCTCACGTTTGATTCTATCCAGTTTGTGAACTTCATTGACGAATACAATCTAATCTATTGCGAGCTTGCGTCCTTCTTGTTGATAACATCAAAGGACGAATCTCAGCGTTCATCTCGAAAACGAAGGAAAGCATCCGAGTCTCTGGCGAAACGCCGTCTATTGCGCTTCACAGAAGCCGGAGGAGTCAGCGAGTTCATCGAGCAAAAACTGCAAGGGAGATCAGATTCATCAGGAGTCTCGACACCAATCAAATCATCGACATATCAGGATTTCCTGCCCACAATATGGACATTTATCGACGAAATGGCCTCAAATAGCGGCGAAAAGTCGAATCCAATTCTCTTGGCAACCCTTGAACACGCAATCAAAATGTCCTCCAAAGCTCCGACCAAACGAATGACAGTAGAATTCGTGTCACGGCTTATACTGGTAAAGTCTCTCTCTGGCCAACCACTACAATTCCGTCAGTCTGACGTTGTTGGCGCAGTTGGAATCTAATCCTCAGTACTGCGGTAACTTTAGCACCGGGAATAAAACCCTCGAGGACCAGAAATTTAAAGAATGGCTACTTCACCTACCCCAGGTTATCTGGGAAATCGGAAATTCCAATCTGACAGCCACAGAGGTCAGTCTGTGTTTTTGCCTCTACGCCTTCTCTGGCACTTAGCGTTTCGTATCCAGACGATTCTGTTGGCGTTACTGCGTATTCTGCAACGTCCTTCCAAACTAGTCGAAGCTGAAGTACGTACTTATGCGCCAACCCTGTCTGACGTTGATGTTGACGAGGTTCTCCCTTACCTCAACGGTTACTTTGTAATCCTTCATTTTCGACCCGGAAGACCGTTTCGCAGCTTCAAGCCCGCATATCACCATATTTTACTATCAACCACGCAGTCCGCGGACGGGTTGCTGGCCCATACACCAAACTCCCAGCCGCATCTCCCCTTCGCCGACTGGCGTTGGATATGGTTTCAGTTTTGCAGATGCGGGCGAAATTGAAGTCTGAAGCCACGGGCAACCTTTCATCTGCTGTAAACCATGCGGTCGAGGGCACCACGGAGGAGAAGTATTGGTCTCACGTGGGGTCGGCCTTCTCGTAGACCGATCGAGGCAAGCTCCATGCCCCGTCCGGTTCGAGGGCTTCGCAAAGGTTTGACTCCGAGAATAGAGTCGCTCAAGCCTGCTCGAGCGGGTTTGACGCAATAGAAGCGGTTGTAGAGTTTGTATACGATCACCGCTTCAGCTGTATCTTCCCTGGGTAGATTTGGCGTGGCTTTGCAAAATACAACGTTGAATTTGACAGCGAATACATGATACATGGCTACAGCAGGTACATGACAGATCGAACGAGTACTGGCTCGCAACAATGATAACAACTATTCTAAGCGACGAGGTTTGGCCGGTTCGTTCAACGGGATTGCAAATGGCGGTGAACGACCACCCATCCTGTAGGTGCCAGACAGTGAGCCTTCTTCCAGGGAAGGCATATAAGTGGAGTACCAGAATCGACCTGGTGGTATATGTTATGACTGCGAATAAATAATAATAAAGCTGGTTGCAATTTAGTCAATCCAGTTCCAGGTAACACCGCGGACGCGACCACGGCCAAAGTCTGCGAGTTGGCCAAAGGCAGAGGGCGAAAAGTCGAGGTCGGTGATCTGGCAACCGCCGCATCTGTCGGTGACTTGGACGACAACCGATTTTCCTTCAACTACACAGCCCTGGTCAGTGATGGCCGCCACGAAACGATGAGAAAGGAGACATACAGTTGGCTCTGATCCTCCTCCTGCAGATTGGGTTGTTGTTGGGGTTACCTCCAGCGTATCCGCTTGGGGGAACTGTTAGAAAAGGTGTATATGACTTGGATCAGACTTACGGGAAGGCGTCGAAGAGGAGGTGGGAGACAGCGACAATATAGTCCGTGTCGACGTTTGTGATACCACAAGCACCCAAGCCGGCTGGAAAGAAACGTGTGAGATGGGTGAGTGGCGTCTGCAAGGCGTGGTGGACGTACTGTCATAGAATGTGCCTTCACCGGTCTGGGTTCCAACCATGAATGCTGGGAGGTTGCCTGTCGGGGGAATTGGAGCAGGAGCAGGTGCAGGTGCAGGAGCTGGAGCTGGTTGTGCTGGTGGGGTTGGAGCAGGAGATGGGCTAGGCCTCTGGGGGTTGGGTGTGGGGATGGGTGCGGCATTTATGGGGGGAACAAAGGGAGACGACTGGGGAGCGGCAGACGACGACGAAGGCTCCAAGTCGGACAGTCTGTTCCTGCATCTCCTCCTTCCAGTTGTCCTGGGCGCACGCTTGAACACCGGAGCAGGCTGGGCGTCGATGGGCACTGCTGCAGCGGGACCTCGAGCAGCGACGGCGCGGTGGTGCAGGCTGCGGCCGCTGTGGTGGTTCGTCGCCATCGCGGTGACAGAGGCTGCAGCGGACAAAAAGACAACGATGCACTTGAAAATAGACATAGTGGTACTGTGGTAAACGAACGTCGTTTTCAAAAGGAGGGAGCGCCGGTCTTATAGAAAATTAAATGAACGAGGGAGGAGACAAAAAAAGCTCATGCTGGCCGCAATGCACGAAACAGTGTCACCGTCTGTTGCCATCAATATATTCCATCAACGGCGTACCTACACCGCTCTCATTGGTACCTTAAAATTTACTCTACATCATCCGTACTAGTCCTAAGCTTTATCTGACCCAGAACCTCCTTTGGCACCATGCATCTTCACTAGTCCCGTGCTCGCCGTAACTTCAAGATTCTTCGCATATCCATCGATTTGTCCAAGCAGTACCAGGCTGTCCAGTCGGCTGGGCTCAGCAGGAATCTTGAACATTCGGCTGACATCTTCCTCAGGCAACGGGGCCAGACCTTGCGCAACTCGGGTTTGGTTCTCGTCCTTACGTTTCGCAATGTAAGCGTCTGCCTTGGCGCGTTCTCGTGCAATTTGTCGAGACAGGTAGGAAAGATTTCCTTCCTCTGTCCGGTAGGATTCGAGCGAATCGACAATCTGCTCCAGGTTGCGCGTGGTGCCGGTCGTGTTGAGATCGAGAACGGAAAAAGAGGGTGCTAGCGTCGATGCGGGAGCTGCATTCGCCGGAGGAACGTCCCCAGAAGACGCTTTGGTCGATCGCGTCAGGCTTCCGAGGAACGAGCTCAGGAGAGGGTTGGTGCGGATTCTCAGAGGAACTTCTTCGAGAATGGATGAAAAGGTAAGGCGGTGGCTGATCAGGCTGTTTTGCACAGGCGTTAGTGATTGCAAAACGGAAAGTAGCGGCAGGGACAGATGAGATCTCCAGGCCCTGCTTACTGACCTCGAAGTGCTGAAGCTTGACCTTTTGTAGGCATCGAGGAATGCGGCTGTTAACCGGAATGCTCTAAACGAGGCGTTTCCCCTTGCGGTTTGCGACAAGTCTGGATCATAGAGGAATTGAGCAAAAGGAAAAAGTGTATTGAATGGGCTTTGTACGGACCATGGATAATTACAATTCCACCATGTCGAAGCTTTTCCTGATGGATAGCCTGGGTTTCGAGTAGCGACTGGTTGAAGAAGGCACCGAGAGTGGTAGCTTGGTAGAATCCGACGACACTGTCATCGGCTTGGACCTCTTTTAATGAACGAAGCATTGAGGCTTGATGGCGAGCTGGAGGAGGATCGGAAGAGGACTGTTTTGAGGATGAATGTGGAGGAAGAAAGCGAAAGAACTGACCAATAGATTTGGAACCCTTTTCGCCATCATCGCCGCCATGGTGGGGCAACGGAAACGAGTTTGAAATCTCGAGGACACCATCGAGATCAAGACCCAGGAGAAGACCGTGTGCGGTGGTCGAGGGTGCCTCACGCGCGTGTTTGATGATTTTTGTTACCACCTTGAATCGTTGTTACAAGAGTTTAATGTGATACGGGGTGATAGGGACGCACAAGACCGTCTAATTGGACTATATTGAGGGGGATGTCTGCCTCGATATCGATGAGTTTTGCCATGGAGGATGGAAGAGCCTCGTATTTTGGTGCGGCCTGGACAGGGGCGACAGGGGCAGAAGGCAGATTAGCTGCCAAAGCAGCAGCCATCGACGGGGCGGCCATTCTTGAAAATGTTGCGGGACGGTCTCAACCTTTTTTGCGGAGAAGTCAACAGCCATCCAATCCTAGCCAAAGCTCTTGCCACACACCCGCAAACAGCCTCGGCAAATCGGCGGACAAGAAGCCACTACCAAGCACTTCTATGTTAAAATACTTTTGCATGAATTCCGGATATTTCTCGTTTCCAACGGGGTCTGAAACTTCAAACTCAGATTGGCTGCATTTGTTCGGGCTTGTTAATGCCAACTGCTATCGACTCTCTCTTCCGACCTTCCTCCTCTCCTTCTCTCCGTCGCTGGTCTTCTCAGAACATGGCCTGGTCGCGCTCAACTCGAATTACCATCCTTTTAATCATCGATATCGTCTTTTTCTTTGTCGAGCTCATCGTCGGTATGTTTCGTGGCTGTGAACCAGCACACCACCTTTGCTGAACACTCTGTTCTTCTCCAGGCTATTCTGTTGGCTCTCTGGCCCTCGTCGCGGACAGCTTTCATATGCTCAAGTCCGTCGTCTCCGCGCTCTCGCCTTTCTCTTCCGTCGCTAAAGTCTACTGCCACCAGTGATGTCATGAGCCTTATTGTAGCTCTCTATGCCATTCGGGTATGTTAATCTTCCGTACTTACATGGCATGGGGTCTCATTCCTCGTCCAGCTCACGAATGCCAACAAAATCGACTCTCGGTACTCTTACGGGTGGCACAGAGCTGAAATTCTCGCTGCCTTGGTCAACGGAGTATTTCTTTTGGCCCTTTGCTTCTCCATCTCACTTGAAGCGATCGTCCGTTTCTTTGGAGAACCAGGTAGGCACCCTTTCCCTTCCCATTCCGCAATATCTTTGCTAAGCTTGAACATAGAAATTTCGAATCCAAAGCTCATTGTGGTTGTCGGAGCCCTTGGATTGGCATCGAATCTGGTTGGCCTCGTCCTTTTCCATGGTAAGTGATACCCATCTTTGCCATCGACTGTGCACATATGAATACATGTTTCAGAGCATTCCCATGGCCACAGCCACCCGTCCAAGCAGTCCAGTCCAACAGCATCCAGAACCCCTTCGATAAATGACGAAGCATCAGCCCACAAGGACTCTTCAGCTAGGCAACACTCCCATAGCCATAGTCATTCACACCCACGACCCATCCGGAAAAGAGCGTCTAGCGATTCGTCTGGCTCCGATGATGACATGGGTCTGTATGGCCATCCCGCAGCAACCCGTGCCTCCCTCGTGCAAACTGCACATGAGATTGCAGCCCAATCGCCCCCAACAGCAACTCGTCGCCCTGATCTGTCTCATAGGCGCCCTTCTTTGGATTCAATCCGATCTCCGGTTGGCGAAACGATCCAGACCATAGAGCATCAGGTAAATGCCCACAACCACACCGAACCTGACGAAACTTCACCGTTGTTGGAGCGGCATCCTGTGGAAATCCCCGAACCGGCCGAACATAAACATAGTCACGGCCATAGCCATGGGTCCATGAACATGCAAGCCCTCGTTCTCCACGTTATGGGTGACGCTCTTGGAAACGTTGGAGTCATTGCCACAGGGCTGGTTATCTGGCTAACTGAGTGGTGGTGGAAGTACTACTTCGATCCCATCATCAGTTTGGTCATCACCGTCATAATTTTCTCCGGTTCGCTGCCCCTTGGTGAGTGTCGAATGCTCTACGGTTCGCTAATTGTTTCTCACTGGAGTAATCGCAGTTCGAAGCGCGTCTTTTATCCTCTTGCAAGGCGTTCCACCTACTGTGTCCTTGGATGAAGTCAAGGACGCCATTCTCGATGTTGAAGGCGTCATTTCTCTGCACGAGTTGCATGTATGGCAACTTTCTGAAAACAAACTGGTTGCCTCTGTCCACGTCCTGGCATCACGGACCCACGACTTTATGCCTATTGCAGCAAAGATCCGCAAAGCTTTGCACCACCTCGGGATCCACTCGAGCACAATCCAGCCAGAGTACCGGTTGCCAGAAGGCACGCAAAAGGTATGCTACGCACCCCATCTGCTCATTGTCGACCCTCTCAACCCCTTCTCTCAGTTTTCTGAAGATTCGTGCCTGATCTTGTGTCCCGCTGATCAAAACTGTGATCCTTCGGAGAATGCTTGCTGTCGTGAGTGCCTGAATTTTTGCTGATGTTTCCTGACATTTACACTGCTTCTATCAGCACCACCCGCCGTCGACGTATAAATTAAATAGTTTCGTTTTCTATATTTATGGGTAACTTAAATACACAGGTCAAATACCAAGATAATTGTTGACAAAAGTCCTTTCGATACTAATCATGATGTCAGTTCCCCACCAAAGTACGGAAAGTTGGCAACGAAAGCTTGATTCGAAGATAGCTGTTGCAGCACAAGGCTGCTTGCCGAACCTGATTTCCTACTACGTAGGTCATGAGCTAGCCGCTTTGCCATCGCTGAACTTCTCGCCCCTAATATCAAACGGTTATCCTTCAAAACCGTGTTCATCGACCATTCCAAATGGAAGGCTGCGGTCAACGTCGAGACGATGATAGACGCCGTGAGCTCGGCTATGGCAGACCCTTGCGCTTTGTCCATCGCGTCAAGCAACGAGGGGAGGAAAAGATGCATAAAGATTGGCAACAGCGGTGGAACCTTCGAATTCCGCGGCATGGTGAGAATGAAGGTCGTAACACGGCGGCAGACTTCGAAGTCACCCAGACCAGCCGCCCTGGCCAGATTCGGCCACAAAAGTGGCAAGAGTCTGGTAGGATTAAGTATCTTCAACCACCGATCGACGTCCAAATCGACTATTTTGTTGTTACGCGCCATGGACAACGCAGCATGTATCTGATTCTGAGGGTACTGTGACCACAGAATGGCCGAGTTGATCTGTGTATTCCCTTTTTTAACAAAAAGGAAGGTATTCTGATGAGAAACTCCCGCTGAAACAGGAAAAGGAACCCACCAGTTCGGTTGGAAGCGCCTCTGATGAGATCTTCAATGGTTGCGATGTCAAACGTCTGGCGGTTTGCCAATACGCTTCGATTGTCGGCTAAATATCGCAATACCTGCGTGCTGCACAGCGCCCTGACCAGCGGTGGACACGAAGATAGCAATGACTGCAGAATGTCAAGTGTGATCCCGTGCGGGTTCCTAGCAAATGATTGGATTGGAATATGAATCAATGGTAAACTTTATAACTTACTGTGCAAGTTCAAGCTCGTCGATAAGCGCCTTTATAACGCCAACCAGAGTCCAGTTGAGAAGTGGCTTGGTGAAATATAAGACGCCGTTCATTAAAGTCTCCGAATCGATCTTGTGGGCAGAGGCAGCCTTAATCGCTTGCGAAAAGAGAGTCGCCGAGATTCGAAGCAGCAATTTGGGGTGCGTAGCCCTGTCGAATGTTCGTAGCCGTAAGCAAAACGAATGGAATTTACGGAATGCTCCTCACCGTAGAATGCTATCCTCGATTCCTTCGCTATTGCTGTCAAAAAGCGCTTTGAGCCAAGAATGGAAGGCTGATGCCTCCGCCGCTTGCAGTGATTCCACGGGTAAGACCACATCTGTGCAACGTAGAAACTCTGTGTTCAAAGTACGATTGTCCTTTGTAAAGGTCTCGTCCTCAAGCTGTCTATATTTAGCATTGCTGTCGCGTCAGACCTTGGCTTACATACCTGGAACCGGGTTAATACGTATTGCAAAAACAACACAATGTCTCCAATGTGGCTTGCGGCGGTTTGTGGGTCCCCTAAAGTGGTTCAGCTCGGAACAAGGTCCTGCGGGGTACTGAGAGTACACACCTACAGTCTCGCAATCGTACTCTTCCAGGAAAAGAAGGGCGTAGAATACCAGATCCGATATTCTGGCATGTAGAGAGACCAAGTCCATGATGGACGGCTGAGTATACATCCACTTGCAGAGGCGACTCAGCGCTTCGACATCTAAACTCTTCGATGACGTGGAAAATCGCTGAACAGAGAAGTAAATCCTGTAGGATGCAAAAGGACTGGGTTTGATCATACCTTCATGACCGCCGCCATGAACTTGACATGGCTATCTGGCTCTTTCCATATCTTGTCCAACCAAGCTATCACTTCAGCGTCCTCGAGGCCATGGTTCATGCGAGTGTCAAATTCTGCCTAAGTTTCCGCCATGAATGTTAGGGATTTGGAACTCTGATAGCGTTGTTTTGGTCAATACCGTTAGATCTGCACGATCTGTGCTGTCCGCTTGAGTTGCAGTCCCTGCCGGCCCTAAAGGGTCCAGTTCTTGGACCAAAGACTGATCGATCAAATTCGTCTTGAGCAACTGCTCTAGCAACTTCCTTGCGAAAGATTGACTAAATGTGAAGACACCGATCAGATTTTGTATCATATAAAAGTCTAATGGACGTACGTTGATGTACCCTCATTTGACCCTGTGGCCCGCGAAATCAATAGATCTCCTGAGGCAATGAGGTCTTGACGTCGAAAAGCCGCTCTGAGTCCTTTTCGGAGACATGAACGCTGGAGAATGAATTAGCGAACGATAAAACGGAAAAGGTCCACTCCGTTTCTAACCCAGTCGATTGACGCAGATTGATCTGCGCTCACGACTTTCTCGAAAGCAGAAAGCAAAGAAGGAAGCTAACAAAGTGTCAGAAAGTATCACAGACAAGTGTTCCAGAGACGTACTCTTCCAACAATGAATGCTTTCCACAGCAACGCATAGCCTAGATTAGGGCCTGAGGCAAGACATGTGAAGACCGACACAAAGGCTTGCATGTAGAAGACATGGGCAGGCCATGAGGACCACCTCCAGGCGCTTACGAGCAACGCGACAACCGCTTGAGTGTTTCCTGCACCAAATTCGTGACCGCGATGGGTAATCTTTGAGAAAGATGCGTTCAGAGTCCTCAGACACCGGTTCAAATAAGGAGAGCCTTACTAGATACTGCCACAATAGACCAAGAGTTATTACATCTGTCTCTGAATTCAGCCCCCCTGTCGTCGATTTCGAAGTCTGAAGACTCTGCATCATTTGGGCTTCTCGTGCAATTTTGGCATCGTCTCCTATAAGTATCCCTAAGTTTATTGCAAAATTCCCCAACACCTGTCGGATTTGAGAGTCCAGCTGGAAATCTCGCAAGATATCGCTGACGGTGGTGTACATCAAGAAAGCTTGGTTGCCGGTCATCGGAGATACGTCTGTTACGCAGGATAACAGATGGAACAGAAGCTTTTCAGAGTTGAGGGAAAGTTTGTGGTGATGCTGATTTAGAGACATAGTATGGGAGACTTGGACGAGAGCCAGCGCATCTTGAACCGTCTCTAGGAGAGAGATCGGAGATTCCGCTGTGGAGACAAGGGACCCCAGAGGAAGCCGTCCAGATTCTTCGTGCGTTTTGAGTGCTAATTCACATAGAAAGTCCAGAGTGGCTGCTGAGTGAAGGTCTGTTGATCGAGAAGCCGAAAGAAAGGTCGACACAAAGATAGGTAAAGGAAGAATCCCGTCCTTGGTGGCTTGTAAGAGATATGCATTAAGGATTGGGTCCCCGGGATATGACCTGTAGAGGAACAAAACAGAATCTAGTAACAAGAGGGGTGAGACGCTTTAACGCAAACGCTGACTTTATAACTGACTGCTGACTTCGGTGGCCACGATGTCTGGACCCTCAGTAACAGACCTTTCAGCCACAAGCTGCTTGCATAGTGCGAGCCACTGTAATTGGGGGGTCAGTATGATATACGTTCGGGTATAGAACTCGCACAGCGCGCCTTCTTGGGGGATATCCCACTCTGGAAGCAATTCCTGGTTAATTCGGAGAGCGACCGTGACATCCCGCCAAAAAGCCTATGGAGCTCCCCGGAGATTCGCGAGTGCTTGATCCAGATGAGTTAAGTTGAAAGTGTGAACGCAGTTTCAAATTGGCAGTTACAGCAGTGACTCTGGTCAAGGCGCCGCTTCTTGTGTTCGGCAATTCCCAGTGGACGCGATACCCAAACTGGTCACGGGCCAAGAAACTGGCTTAACCGTGACCTCACTGTGCCATGGCTTCCCCAGATCGTCAAGAACTCATTCGCAACGCCGTTTCATTTCTCAGCGATACCAAGGTAACCTATTTGCGCTGTCTGTTATACCTCCCACTGAATAGCATATCCTGTTCAAGGCTCAGGCATCTCCCCTAGCGCAGAAGCTACAGTTCTTGGAAGCAAAGGGGCTCACTCCGGCAGAAATTGACATTGCTCTGAAGCAGTCTGCTCAGCTTCAGAATGGACCGTATCCGCAGCAATACGCGTCGCCGTACTCACACCCTCACTCTCTTGTGTACCCTCCTCAGCAGCAACGTTGGGACTGGAGGGACTACTTCGTTCGTCGTTTGTCCACTACAAATTAACACGTGCTAACCCACTCGGGGCAGATTACTGCAGTAGTATCCGGTACCGTTGTGTATGGGGCCGTGTCAATGTTCAAGGTAGGCAGACTCCAGAGCGTCCTGTGCGCTTGCTAATCAGGTGTTGCCCAACAGAAATACCTCTATCCGCATCTGCAACCTCCAAGTACGACTGCTTATGAGCAGGATCGAGACGAATTGAATGCGCAATTCGACGCGGCAGAAGCGTTGTTGAAGGAAATACAGGCTGAAACAGCAGCTGTTCGTGCCGCAGTTGAGGAACAAAAAGAACGAGTGGACCAAACAACGGAGAACGTCAACGCGGTCGTGACTCAGATGAAGGAAGGGGAGGCGAAGACGCGAGATGAGATTCGGGAAATAAGGGAGGAGGTCAACACCATTCGGGATATGCTGCCCAAGGTATGTCTGAACGTCCATCTGCATTTGCACAGCTCCGAGACTGACTGTATACAGATGATTGACAAGAATAAAGAATCACAAACTCAATCCTTGAGTGAACTTCAGCAAGAACTCAAGTCATTGAAAGCACTGCTCCTTAGCCGAGGCCCAAGCGTACCCAGTGTCCCTTCCCCACCCATGACATTTGGAAGACCGGCAATCCCGGCTTGGCAATTGGCGAGTACCCCTCAGACAGCCAATACTGATGTTGGTATTGCTAGCTCTGCCTCCGTTAGCCAACCTATTCCCCCACCCACTACATCGAATAGTAGTTATAAAGGAAAGGAACCGGAACGCGATCCCTCGGTGTCAGAATCCTCATCATAGACGACTAACTGACAGTATTTATGTAGCAAGTAGACCAATACAGTAGTTGTTTCCCGCGTGGTAATAATATCGAGCCGACAATAATGATCCCGACCCTTAGCTGTGCTGCCTACCTACATACCACCTCGACTTTCTGCTTACATTTCTGTACTTTCCGAGAGCACTCGGGCCCAGCATGTTCAGCCAGTTCAGGAATGCTGTTGAACAAATTGCACAACAAGTTCCAATCCCCAGCATACCCGGGATTGAAGAACATACTACAACCTCTCGGCGTTCGACAGATGGACCTCCTCGCGCAATGTCCCCACTGGCCCATTCACTGCGGAAATCTATAGCTGCTCAGCGTAGCACAACGCCAGACCCAAATTCTCGGGGAACATCTTCAAATTCGGCCAACGCTCCTCGGAAATCCAATCTGGAGGAACGGCTTCGACGCGCAGCCTTTGCAATCGGCGAAGCTTCCAATCCTTCAACTGGACCCCCTTCGAAGAGAGCGAGCCCGTCACCCACACCAGACAGGGTTAGATCCCTGCGCCCGAGCTCTCCGGCCTCGACTCCACTACCCCCGTCTCCAGCTCTGCATCCGCTGGCACCTGAAACCAAGCAACCGACGACCAACGATGTTCCTGAGCTCCAGCTCGAGACAGAGAAGCTTCCCGAAGCCACGGGGCCAGAGACCATTCCAAGTGTGGACGAAACAACTACGGTACATTCAGCAGCTGCTTCTCCCGATGCACCGAGTCCTGCAGCCGCGGCCGACTCAACGCTAGACCCATCTCCGAGCACTTCGGTCACCATCGACCCACTCGGTGCGGTTGAGGGCGAACTAACCCAGGACCAAGGATCGCCCCCACCATTAGAGGGTCCAACAGAGGATGACATTTCTTCGGAATTGACTTCTCAAGACGTTTCCGTTTCACCGCCGGACGTCGTTGCAACAGAAGAGCATGTGTCTGAAAAGCCGCCAATAAATGAGACTCACGCGTCTCCGGATCCAGAAGTTGTGGTTGAAGATTCAACCCCGGGGGAGAATGTTTCAACGAACGACAACACTGCAAAGGAGTCTGCTGCGAACGATGGACCTTCAGAGCCGGTCAAAGAAGATGGTTCATCCAACTCGCACGCAGTGGAGGAATTGCAGCAGCGTTTGAAGCAGGTTGAACAAAGATTCGCAGGTATGTGGTCATCTCGAACGTCTTTACTGTGCGTTGACAGGGTGTGAAAGATGTATCAACGTCCTTCAAACGACTTCAGGCCGAAAAGCGCGCAGCCGACTCTGTACTTCGAGAATTTACACCTTTGGAAACCATACAAGACAACGAAGGTCTCCGTGACTACCTCAAGAACTTGAAGACCAAGATGACTGTAAATTCCGCACTCGATGAATAGGTTGACAGGTCTAACCATTTGTTCAGGTATTCCAAGAGGAGGTTAATCGGTTGAACCACAAAGCACAAGGTAACCTACCATGCCTGTCTTGTATTCATATTCTGAGCCTGTGGTCTAGATTACGAAGGTCGGCTTGAGGATCTGCAAAAGGTTCACGTGTCGGAGACCAAGTCGCAGGCCGAACAACTTGACAGACTCAGAACCCAGTTCGAGGAGACAGAGGCACTCTTCCAGGCATCCGAGAAAGCAATGTCCCGGCAGCAAGACGGGAAGGCTTCTCACAAGGCTGAAGTCGACCAGCTCCGTGTGGAAATGGAGAAATTCAAGACTCAAGCTAGTCAAGAAGAAGAAAAGCGCGTCAAAGCTATCAGTCTGTTAAAGACTGTTCGACAGAAGCTTGTGAAAGCCGAGAAGGAGAGGGACGAAGCATTGCATCAGTCTGCAGCTTCGAGAGACGGTGAACAAGAAGAGAGGGAGCGCGAACGGACGGAACGACTGAAGCTGCAGCACGAGTTAGAAGCTTTGCAGATCGACAAGGAGAAGACGTTGGCGGCAAATAGGGCACAGTTCGATAGAGAACTGACTCTAATGAAGGATAGACACGACAAGGAATTGTCTGCAGTGAAGGGTCAGCTAGAGCTTGATATCATTACACTCAGGGTCTGTTGCTTCCCTGTCATATGCGAAAACTATCTTATTTTCTCGACAGGCTTCGCATTCCAAAGACGTTGCGACCAAGAGTTCACAAATCTCCGCCTTGGAAAACTCGCTGAACAATGTGACGCGCGACAAGAATACATTCTTCGAGCAGCTGCAGATTAAGCAAGCTGAAACCGAATCTGCGCAAGGACATCTAGAATCCCTTCAACTGCAAAATACCGAGCTCGAGTTCCAACTTCGAGAAGCAAACGATCGTCTCGCCCTCCTCAGGGAAGAGTATACCGAGTACCATCGGGAACAAGAGGTCCGTGCTCGCGAACCGGTCACTTCTGCCGACGACATTGCGCAGATGATCTCGGCGACGGAATCAAAATATGAGATTAAGCTTTCCGAAGCCAAGCGTAGCCTCGAGGTTCTCGAGAAGGAGAGGGCGGAGAGCGAGGCGAAGTGGAGTAGCAAAATGAAGGAGAAAATCAAGGAGGTCGATGAACTAAACCGAGCCTTAGGGACGACCGCGAAGTCCAGGGAAGAAGACATTGACATTGCCGACAAGCTACGCAACGACCTCGACCGTGCTAACCAAGAGATAAGGTCACTACGTGAGGAGGTGTCCCAGATCTCAGCGTTGCAGGACTCCATACAAGAACTCAAGGTGGGTTTGCAGTCGGTCATCAATGCACTCCGACTAAATGGTGCGGTTCAGAAAGCTGCCAAGGATCAAGAGCAAGCTTTCGAAGTTAAAGACAGGGTCTTCGAAAAACAGGTAGAGGAGTACCGGTCTCGTGAGGCTCAGCTGAAGCAGGCCAATAAGGTATGAATAAAACATTGACCCTTGTATGTCGACTCAAGGTCCTTTTCTATAGACTCTCAAGGAAGAGTTGCGCAAGGTTCAGTCGTCTGCGGCACTCTTGGAGAGACAACGAAACCCCGGGGTTGGTTACTGGAATCGGTCTGGTGTAGATTCGCCGGCATCGACTAGTTTCGGCCAACACTCCCCCGACTCTCCATCGCCCCAGATGAGTGCTCCAGCACGGAATTCCTCGAGCGCAGAGGAAGAAGTCAATCTGGAATACCTTCGAAACGTCATCTTACAATTTTTAGAGCACAAAGAAATGAGGGTAAGCCTGCCGAGGTTACTTTCGCGTGGTTACGCGTCTGATTGCGTTTTACAGCCTAACCTTGTGAAGGTCATATCCATTATCCTGCATTTTACGCCGCAGGAGACGCGTCGGCTAATGGCAAAGGTTTGATAACCTCTCTGTCCGCCACGTTACCAACGCCAGGTGCAGTGCTGATGAAACCATTTTCTTTGGCACTTTGGCTGGCGAAGTATATTGGGAGGTACTATAATTCGTTGTGCATTAACATTGGCTACTTTTTCTTTGAGCCTCCAGTGAGATAAGTGAGTTACAAGAATGGTAGGTGATTATAGAGGGCTAAAGATAGTATTTTGATGGTTCAGGCAGATTTAGTAATGGGCCTCTTGGGCGAGCTGCTTCAGCTGCCTGAGACGCTTTTCGAGATCCGTGTTCTAGAGCGACAGGTTGGCTTGGATCAATGAATATAGCAAAAGAACACTCACGGCCCGTTCCAATTCAAGCAATTTTAATTTGTACTGGGAAGAATCGTGCTGTAAGCCGGCGACCATACTCTGATGCATGTATCAGTCTGCTGAAATGAAGAACGCGCTATTTACCCACTTTAGCTGTTTTTGAGTTGAGTCCCTTGTACGCATCGAGCTCGCCGTAGGGCACAGGCCATTTATTCCCGCTGGGGAGGAGTGAGTTTGACGAATAAGAAGAGAACACTTTTGGTTTGGGCGCTTACAGCAGCATGCAAGTGTGCAGTTCG
Source organism: Coprinopsis marcescibilis (assembly GCA_004369085.1). NCBI lineage: Eukaryota > Fungi > Basidiomycota > Agaricomycetes > Agaricales > Psathyrellaceae > Coprinopsis > Coprinopsis marcescibilis. The sequence goes on along the minus strand of ML210146.1, from coordinate 436,998 downwards.
TCGATGTGGTTTTCGAGGCTCGCTATGTAGACTACCCTGCGCTGTGGGGCTCCTATAGTAGAGCTGGGGAAGTAATGGTTATTGTTGGACAATAAAAAAAGACAATTGGGTGTCCAGACACGAACATTTCGTAGGGAGAGAAGATGTATTTTTCGAGTGCATGGTTCCAGATTTTGCGTCGCTTGACCTCGTCCTTTTTCGCGACGAGTCTTGCGTATGGGTGGGCAATGTGTGTACGTGACTTTTGGTGTTTCTCGGTGCAACTTCTCAGGTTGTCAGAAGGAATGGCGTATGAAGTAGATGAATCTGAGGCAGAGCTAGTGCTGGAAGGTGCCGGGGAGTCTACCTGGTTGTAGTTTGGGTAAGAGTAGTTAAGGGAAGGATCCATGGGCGGCTGAGGGACGAGGGCCAGAATTTCTTGCACAGACTTTTTATTCGTTCCAGGAATAGCAGGACCAGCGGGACTCCATCAACGACGTCCAAACGTAAAACCCGATCTGCGTAGTGAGATTCAATAAGATCTGTGGGACCTCACCCAATCTACCAGAGATCTGACATGCCATAGACTTATTTGAATTATACGGCAGGCTCAATAGTATATTAGCCTGCAGTCGTTCTGCCCGACTCGCGATGGTCGCAGGACTTGTCGGATTGGATCGCACGAAACATAAAACCTTTCTATCTTTTTCCAATTTCCAAATTCAACCCCCTGGGGTGGGAACTCAAGCTGATCTCCACAAAGAAGCAGATCCAGTGGTCCCCGTCGACCGGTTGGGCTGTCTGTCGCCAGTCTCTCGGGAATCCACCGTCCAACAACAGATTTCGTTCTGCTTCCTGTTCCTGCGCGCAAACCGTGGGACTTTGGCCTTGACGGTACTGAGTTCCGGGGGTTTCATATCGCTTTCCTCCAGAATATCCTGGACAGAGTTCCAAGATCTACGGACAGAGCTGTCGCTGTGCGCCACCGAATACGTAGCCAGTGTTCGTCGCTGGAGAATCCAAAGAGCCATTGTACTAATATCTGGTGATCGAATCTATGAATAGAAACGCCATTTCCAGTTTCGATCACACTCTGGGCGCGATGGGCAGCAGCTATTTGAACCCCCTGCCTCCATCTTTCTTAGCCACACCCAGCATGCTTTACTACCATCAACCAATTCCGCAACAGGTCAGTTCTATCACCCTCAAACTTAGCTCATTACACATGGTATTCATCGAATACTGCAGGCGCCTATGCCTGCTTATTATGTGCACCCTGCTCCCGAGACACAGTCATCCTTCTATTCTGGCGATTGTTACAATGCACCAGCCCCAGCCAACTGCCGTAAGTATCAGGGAGGAAACTCGGATTTCTACCGTGCAGACCTGGTCGTTCATGCTCCAATACCAATGCTGGGACAAAACCCTCTTCACTCTGCAGACTTTCAAGTTCAAGAATGCTCCCAGGTTTTGAATCCAATAGACCTCAACTGCGCATCCCCCCTCGACGGTCATTACTCGTATAGCGGGTATGCTCAGATCGACCAGAGCACTCCTCAACACTGGACCCTAGTCGATAACCCAGCTAGGAACTCTGAAAACATGGTACCGACTTTCCCGACCCCAAGCGAACTTCTGGTCGAGCTATCTAACAAGTCCAAACATGCTCAGTACGGAGAGACTGATTACCATTATCAGCCCGCGGAGAGCTCGTGGGATGCCAGCGAAATTGATACCAAACCTCTTCAGGATGACGGTCATCCAGGCTTTCCCCCTGCGGAACACGCTGTCTACAGCCACAACGTCAAAGTCGAATCGCCGGGACTCTCCACTGAGAAGGTACCTCGCCGCCGAACACTCCTCCACCAGAACACCCAAGACTTCGGGGTTATGTCCACTGATCCGTGAGTCAAACTATGCTTCTAGCCTGTCATACCTGACAACTCTAGGTGTTTTTTAGAGAGACCATTTCGTCCCATGATAAGAAGAGGCACTATCTGGAGTGCTTGGAGAAATACGTTCTCTACCTACTCGAGCTGATTGGCCCTCCGGCTCCAGCGTTCAGACGCGTACAGCCGGGACCATATCGAGGACTTAGCAGTCCCTCCATTAGGGTAAGCCGCCAACCGTTTATGATTCCCGGACTGGTGCATTCAAAACCTTCCACTTCTTTTATTCCGGGACGGTGGCTAGAACTGAATTTTGACTTATTTTTCCTCGCAGACCTTGTTGGTACACATGGAGGATATAAACCGCAAATTAAATTTGAAAACGATCGCAGAAGAGCAGAGAGTGAGTTTCAAGTAATTTATTCTTTTCCGGATAGCTTTCTGAATCTGCGTGATTGAACGATCGGTAAAGTTCCTTGCTTTGCGGGATGAAGTTATGAGTATGGAAGCCACTCTCCAGGATCGGGACTCGAAGAGTTGGAGTCAAGAGTTGCAGACGCACACCCGAAGCGCAAGCCACGATCTTGAAATTTGCTCTTGAGGCCCTCAGACTGTATTTTATTTTTTAGACTTTGTAGGATATGATTTGCAATTCAGAAATATGCGTTAGAGAGAGATTGGGCGTCTAAGTGTTGAACTTAAGAAGAGGATAAAGTTTCAACTGTCTTGGCGGTATCATTGGACTGCGGACGTATTTGGTCGCCCGGAAATTGCCGAGGCCAGGGAACATAAATTTTGATTCCTTCGTGTCATCGAGCTCGCGTCTTCCCGAGTCACTCAGTCGCAGCCAGTTCGCGTCGTCGCCATGCTGTCGCTTGCATCGTGCAAAGCTGCCTCTCAGGCTGTTGCCTGTGCTCGATGTAATCTTATTCCTATCTATTTCTACCATTAGCTGACCGCTTTCTTCAGCTTCTCTTCGTTTTGCCTGCCAACGCAACCGCGTTGCGCCTACTCCAGCCTTCGGTATGTGGATGTCTTTGCTCGCGCTTAACCCAGACTCACCCAACCATCATTTTAAGCTTTGAAGAGGGGGTATGCTGAGATTTTCCAGAGGACTAAGCCTCATATGAACATTGGAACCATCGGTGGGTCCCACACCAGTTCTCATGTCTCCACGTCGTTGACCACCTGCTCTTCAGGCCATGTTGACCACGGAAAGACCACATTGACCGCTGCGATTACCAGGGTTCTGTCTGCCGCTGGTGGTGCCAAGTTCACTGACTACAACCAAATCGACAAGGCTCCCGAAGAAAAGGCTCGCGGCATCACCATCAACTCTGCTCACGTCGAGTACGAGTCTGACACTCGCCATTACGGCCACATTGACTGCCCTGGACACGCTGATTGTAAGCTTAAACACTATCCTTACAAGCTCCGCCTAACTCGAAAGTATCTAGATATCAAGAACATGATTACTGGTGCCGCACAAATGGATGGCGCTATCATCGTCGTTTCTGCCACCGATGGTCAAATGCCCCAAACCAGGGAACATTTGCTCCTCGCTCGTCAAGTCGGTATCAAACGTTTGGTTGTTTTCATCAACAAGGTTGACCAGATCTCGGACCCGGAAATGCTGGAACTCGTGGATATGGAAATGAGGGACCTTTTGGCGACTTATGAATTCGACGGCGAGAACACTCCAATCATCATGGGATCCGCTTTGGCTGCTTTGGAAGGCCGTGACGATGACGTTGGCGCAAACAAGGTTCGGGAATTGGTCAAGGCTTGCGACGAATGGCTCGAACTCCCCGCTCGCGATCTTGAGAAACCTTTCTTGATGCCTGTTGAAGGTACATTGCAATGATTTAGTGCTTGGGCTTCAGTGGCTAATTTTATGGCTCCCTAGACGTTTTCTCTATCTCTGGCCGTGGAACTGTCGCCACCGGAAGAGTACGAGTCATTCTGCCTCTAACTAAAGAATACCTTTAACATTTGCGATTAGGTTGAACGTGGTATCGCCACCAAGGGTAATGACATCGAGATCATTGGCTTTGGCTCCACCATGAGGACCACTCTTACTGGAATTGGTGCGTTCAACCCTTCAACTTGTTCCTCCAGATACTGAAGTGTACTATAGAGATGTTCCACAAGGAACTCGAGCGCGTAAGTCCAATACGTCTGAGTCGTAATTTACCCTGTTAACGCGTTCCGCATATTAGGCTGAGGCTGGTGACAACATGGGTGCTCTCCTCCGTGGAATTAAGCGTGAACAAATCCGAAGAGGTCAAGTTCTCGCTGCCCCTGGCTCCGTCAAGTCTGCCAAGAAATTCGTTGCTCAAATCTACGTGCGTGACTGGTGTTTTCTCCCCCTTCCACTTGACATTGACTTCGAATTCCCAGGTCTTGACCAAAGAGGAAGGCGGTCGCTACACTCCTTTCATGTCCAACTACCGCCCTCAATGCTTTATCCGAACCGCTGACATCACCGTTGCTCTCACCTTCCCTGAAGGCACTCCTGATGCCAACGAGAAGATGGTAAGTATCTGTCTTCCTTATGACGTCGTAGCAAATATTTATTGTTTTCTAGGTCATGCCAGGTGACAGTGTTGAGATGGTTTGCGACTTGGTCTTTGATGTTGCCCTCGAGGTTGGAACTCGCTTCACCCTTCGCGAGGCTAACAAAACCAGTAAGTTGTTGTCTGAATACCCATTCGGATAGACCACTGACGTTTCCTGTAGTCGGAACTGGTATTGTTACCAAGATCATGGAGTAAAGGACGTCCGCTGGACTTTGCACTCCAAACCCACCAGAGCACAGTCTCTGATCACCCCAACTTACAATATACTATGGGATGTATATAAAAGTAATTCGGGTTGCAGCGCTTGAAACTAATTAGACGTAATACCATAATTTATTTGCTTTAAACCACATCCCCAAGTTAAGGATCCCCAATGCTTGAATTAACTGAGTTCTCGAACGGGACAAATAACACGAGGGGCGAAACGGAAAACTGCACACAAATAAGGCAGGAGCTCCGCCAGCTGTTGGCAAGGATTCACGCGTTGACCGTGAAGAAGTTTGCCCAGACTCTTCATTCTCTCCCACTCTCATCAGATATGCAGTCCATCCTCAGAACGGCGGTGCTTGCTCGTCCTGCCAGGGCCTTTTGCATGAGGACTCCGGCATTCCGACCAGTTTCCTTCCGAACACTCGTCAGTGAGTGGGGTCAGAAAAAAATTGGCATGATGTGATATTTACTAACGTGTGCAGCGAAACGATACTCTGCGGACCACGAGTCCGTTATCTTCGACGACACCACTGGGCTAGCCACCGTTACTATCACCAACTATGCCCAGTCGTCCCTGGGAGACGTGGTTTTCGTCGAATTGCCGAGCCCGGGAACCGAGGTTGCTCAGGGAGGTGCGCATAGCACGTTCTCCCCCACCCTTTAACATGCTTACTGTCGGTCCTAGACGCCATTGGAGCTGTAGAGAGCGTGAAAGCTGCTTCTGACATCGTAAGTGGCCTTTGCAGCTGCCATAGGGATTGTACTCATGCGCGAACGACCTCCAGTACGCTCCTGTGTCCGGTACCATCGAAGAAATCAACGAGATTTTGTCCTCCGAACCTGGGCTCCTCAACAAGTCTCCGGAAGAGAAGGGGTGGCTCTGCAAGATCAAATTGTCAGAACCCGCAGAGGTATGGACTTCTTCCGTCTCTGTTGATACTGGGCGAAGCTAACCGGGGAAACACAGCTGGAACAACTTCTTACTGAAGAGGCCTACAAAGCGCACTGCGAGTCATAGGAATTGGAACTGTTTATGGTAGAAAGTTCTATAGTCTTTAGAGGAATCCCGGAATCTACTTCGGACATTGGCAATAGTTAACGTTTTAACGATAATATCTATTGGTGCTTCAGCAGGCCGCTTCGGTATGGTTTATGACGATGGATTTGACGGTTCGTATTTGTATTTCTCTCCGCGAGCTTCCATTCGCTCCTTCGCTTCCTTCAACGCCCAAGTCTGTATGCTGAATGAAGGCAAAAAGCGTCAAGGCTCAACAGGAGAAGGAAACAGCGTAGGACAAACGGACCTTGTGTCAGGCTTGTAGTACACCAACACGGAGGCGAAAGCCATCGAACCAAACATACCCCACATCCAAACGTTTTCCCAATCCTCTTTCACTCGTTTCTGACCAGGCGGCGGTGGCTAACGATGATTGGGAATGTGAGCCTTTAACCGGAACCAAGAGGAAACATGTCGAACCTTTTCGCCGAAAAGCCAGCCAGAAGGTTCGTTGTATTGGGGAGCTTCATGAGAGGCAAACCGTCGCCCTTGCGAACGGGTTACAGACGAGCGTAAGACCCGAGAGGTAGAAGCAGCCAACATGTGGAAGACAAGACTCGTTGCAGCAGTTGGTGACAGAGTCAATTGACGTGCACCCGCAACCTGCCTATTTGCGCTTGTTTACTGTACGACGATCAACACCAGTTCTCCCTACCCCACGTCGTTTCAACCAGTTTCTAATGACTTTGTCAACTCTACGGACACCCCTAGCTCCTTGAGTATCCGCAAAGCAAGTGGACAGAACTTGAACGGTGCCTTGACGTGATTGGCTGGACGAAATGGCACCAAGGGACCCGACCAACGCTCAAATCTCCTCCAGGCTATCTTATCAGCAAAACACTCCTGTGTTCTTGCAAAAGCTGAAGAACAAGATGGCAGGAATCCAAGATGAAAGCGAAGATGACGACGAGCAAGAATTCGAGTATGTGGGCAACGGTCGAGCACCTATACCCAAACGACCCAGGGCTCCAATTCCGGAGAGACCATCAGGGGATCCGGGAAGCGCGGACGAAGACGACCAGGATGAGAAGCCCCAAGTCGTCGTCTTGAAACAAGGGAAGCATCTTACAGAGAGGGAGGCCGAGAACGTCAGGCGGAAAGGTAAGTCGTACCCTTGTCGCCTCTACACGAGACTCGGCTGAATTATGTGTCTATAGAAAAGGGATTGCCGCCATTGCCCGAAGTTAACCATTCTGTGTCTGCACCCGAAGCAGGTCCATCCACAAACTCGGACTCTGGTGGCTCCAAAGGTGTCAACACTGGGCTTTCCTTCTCTTCTTCCAAAGGTGTAACCAAGCCTGCTAAGCGCAAAGCCATTATACAACTTGAGGATGAAGAAAAGAACTCGACGAAATCTGAGGGAAAGTCCCGTGCAAAGAAGAAACCCAAGAAAGAGAAGAAGACACTCCTTTCGTTTGGAGACGACGCTTAATTGAACTGTATGTACTCCCCCCAACTCTGGCTGTTTGTTAGGCGTACTGAAAGTTTCCAGTTGCAGCTCACTTATTCAGGGTGCTTCCGTCGTCTTCTGTGCGCGGAGCGTGCTCACTCCAGGGACGAGGCGCTTGACAGATGCCATTCTGTAAGGTGTGCGTGCCATTTCGACAGCCGGAATGGTTCAACAACATTCTTCGTCTACCAAGCTTTTGGAAAGGATCTCGTAATCTACTTCCTCGCCGTACTTCGACGGAGATGATTCGTCAATTTCAAATCTGCTTCAAACGGATTAATATTGGGTTCGACGAATGGCTTCAACTTTCACTCACCCCAGCTTCAGATAAAACGTGATGGCTTTCGCGTTGGCTAATACAGAGTTAGGTAAAATGCCACAATATGATTGCCTGACCTCACCTTTCAAGACTGTCAGCGTGATCTTCTCCATCTCAGCTTCCCTTCCAATCTCGTCCAGAATTGCTACCAGTTTCCGTCCCAAGCCTCTTCTTCGAACGTCTTCTTTGACTTGCAGCTCGTAACTGATGGAATGAACAAGGTAGTCAGTAAGCTGTTACAATTATGTCGCATTAAACCAACCAATACAACAGATTCTCCTCATCTTCATGCTCAAACCTGAACATAACGAAAGCCACGACCTTGTCTGATTTATCGTCCTCCAATCGTTCCAGAACAAGGATAAATCGAGAGAGGCGATCGAAGACCTCTGAACGTTTTTGCCTCGGATGCCAACCCATTGAGCTTGGCTTCAATCTGTCTCGGGCACCCAAAAATGAGCCTTGTACTCCCACTTTTACAGCTCAACGCACATGTCTTTCATATTTGATTCCAAAAGATCCCATATCTGAGATTTGGCTAGATTGTCCAGTTCAACCGCGCGACATGCGCGGTAGCTCAATCCTCTGCATTATCAATGTGAAGCTATCTGTGTACTTCATCGGATACATACGATATGTCAGATTCTGGTTGGACGCAGTGAACCTGCAGTTCTGCAGATGGGATCTTGGCGCAAATTAGACGCAGCTCAGTGTTTATTGAGACTACCCACCTTGAGAGCATTGCGCACTAGTTGACGAGCCATTCCATAGAATTGGTGGCAAGTAAACTTGCCGACTCTGGCGTGTCGGGCATGTCGGGCTTTGATCACTTAGACTTGCCCGGAGATTGCCGTCTAAACTTTGGCGTGCGACAAACCGATTTCGACTCTTATCCAACTCTTGTTCATAATTCTCTGCAAACATGAAATTGGACGCAACCGACCTCAGATATGTCACATCCGACGAATTCAGAGTCCTCACTGCGGCAAGTGTCCTCAAAGTCCATCAGCAACCTCGTAAATTGACTCGACAGTCCTTTCTATAGGTCGAAATGGGCTCCAAAAATCACGAAGTGGTCCCTTTATCCCTGATTGTTCAAATATCGGGCTTGAGGAGTGGCGGGGTCAATAAGCTGATAGGCTCTTTGGCCAAACGCAACCTGATCTCCAAAGTCCAAAACTCAAAATGTGAACACTTTTCCCGAGCCGACTTTGCTCACAGCTCTAACGACCGGGCTGAGACCAGATGAAGGATATCGTTTGACATACGGCGGATATGACTACCTGGCGATGCGTGCCCTGTCGAAGCGCGATACCATGACCTCGGTTGGAAACCAGATTGGTGTCGGTAAAGAGTCTGGTATGTGAAAACTTCAACAGGATTGGACAACCTTTGACATGCACCTCCAGATATTTACATCGTCGCCAACGCAGAGGGAGACGAAATGGTGCTGAAAATTCACAGGTAGGTGTTGCTTTGTCGTTTGCTGCATGATCCTCACTTCCAGGCGTCAGATTGGGACGGGTGTCGTTTCGATCAATAAAAACCAAACGTGATTACCTTGGAAAGAGAAAATCGGCATCGTGGATGTATATGTCTCGGCTGTCCGCCCAAAAAGAATGGGCTTTCATGAAGGTACTGTTGTGATTTAGCAATAGTGCATGAAACTTATATCCTATCTCTAGGTGCTGCACGAACATGGCTTCCCCATCCCGAAACCGATTGACCAAGCGAGGCACTGCATCCTGATGGAATTCATTGACGCATATCCTCTGTGAGCAACAGGACTATGTCGCTTAGTCGCAAGCTAAATTCAATATTTCAGGCGACAGATCTCAGAAGTACCGTCCCCAGGGAAATTGTACTCGACGCTAATGGACCTCATTGTGCGGTTCGCACAAGCCGGCCTGATCCATGGGGATTTCAACGAATTCAACATTCTTATCCGCCAAGAAACCGGAGAACCAGTTGTCATCGATTTCCCTCAGATGGTCAGCACGTCCCACGAGAATGCTGAATGGTATGCAGTCTCCAATTCACGTCAATCAGGCAAATTAATGCTTGCTTGACCAGGTATTTCAATCGAGATGTTGAGTGCATTAGAACGTTTTTCAAAAGACGATTCCGCTATGAAAGTAAGATGTACCCCCGCTTCAAGAGTACACTTTCAGAAGGAGGGGCGGGTTTCCGTCTGGATGTCGTAGTGGAGGCGAGCGGGTTTAGCAAGAAGGATATGAGAGCTTTGGAAGAGGTGAGATCAAACCTACAAAATACTGTGAATGGACACTTACAGGAATGGGGTATACAGTACATGGAGGCTACAAAGGAGGAGGAGGAGAATGACAATAATTCGGAAGACGAAAGCGAGGAATCCGAGGAAGAGTCCGACTTGGCAGAAGAAGAGGACGAACGGGAGGAAACCTCGACCGCTGAGAATATTGTCCCCAAGACGCGATTGTCACAGCCCGAGATCAACGAACCACCGCTACCCGGAGATGCTCTGGCAACAGAAGCTACGAAACTGAGTCTTTCTGGAGAAGTGGATTCGGATGCTGAAGATTCGGAAGAAGACTTGGATCCCCGCGAGGCGCAGGATGCAGATATGAAGCTCAAGGTTGCGTCCGATCTTTCAAGGCGAAGTCGTCAACAGAAAAAGTATCATTCTAAAAAGTCTGTTCGAAATGCTGGACGACCGCAGGGCAGCAAAGCAAAACAAGACACACGAGTTAAAGTAGATAGTTTCTGGGCATGATCGCGATATTATGCCTTGCATTTGTATATTAGTTCCCACGATAAACTTGTCCTCCCCCTTGTACTTGATATCGCTCCGACTCTTCCTTTGTATCCAAATGGACAAATCCGACCTCGAGGAATACCAACTCCAGCTAAACCAAGTTGAAACTGCCTTGGAAGCCGACCCAAACAATGCTGGGCTCGAGTCCCTCAGGTCAGAACTCAGCCAACTCATTGACCTTGCCCAGGCCGCAATCGCTCAAGCGGAAGCCGCCTCTTCATCCAAGTCTGACAACAAAAAGGCTTCTACATCAACTCCAACACATACCTGGTCAGCAGGTGATGACTGTTTAGCGCGCTACTCAGACGGACAGTGGTACCCCGCGAGAATCACATTTGTTGGTGGTGCAGCAGAGAATCGGGTATACAGCATTGTCTTCAAGGGTTATAACACGACAGAGCTGGTCAAAGGGCCCGAATTGAAGCCACCGCCCGCCAACTACGCCAGTACCACCTCTGTAACAGGCAAGCGCAAGCTAACAAAGGTGGAGGAGGAGGAACGGGAAAAGAAGAAGAAGAAGAATGAGAAGAAGTTGGAAATACGCGCTCAGAAGGCAAAGGAACAAACAGAAAAGCAGCACTCATGGCAAAAATTCGCGAAGAAATCCGAGAAGAAGGGAATTCATATTGCAGGTGTGGCTGGGACCAGCATCTTCAAGACGCCGGACAACCCACTTGGGAGAGGTCAGTTCATCTCAACTTTCTACGTCGCTTTACTAACAAGGATGTTGGAAAGTTGGAGTCACTGGAAGTGGCAAAGGGATGACAGAAGTTGCATCCAAGTCTAAGCATAAATTCGAGGGGAACCAAGAAGAAGCGTAGCGTGTAGAGCTGGTTCGTGGTCTCCAATTATCCACCATGATCTCATCTCTAACGTGTGTCTGTCTAGGTCATTTTGATTCACCAACAAGTCCCTTATTTTTTGTAATCATTACCATATTATTCAACGTCATCGACTGCCAGGTCTTCTAGAATCTAAACTGCAAATCAAGTTCACAATCGCGAAGACTACAACCCCGCGAGTAGCCTTTCATTCTTCACCCAAATGTGCTTCGCTGATCCTTCCTTGGTATGGATTCTTAATTTCGTTTGGGGACCAAGATGGCATTAAATCAGTTTCATACAAGCAAGAGTACATGTCAACAACGAATTCAACATGAAATCAACCATAATTTGGTGTCCAATACTTCACAGTCCAGCATATTCCGCTACAAGGTCGGTTCCTGATATGGAGGGAGGTCTTCATCGTCCTCGGTATTCTTTCGGAGAGGTTGGCCATGAAGGATTCTTTCGCGTTCCTCTCGCTCGAGCCGCTTCTTCTCTTCCTCTGCAGATTCATGCTTGGGTTGTTCTGTTTTGACTGAGGTACCTGCAGGGGTGGCCGAAGCGTATTGCTGAGAGTAGGATGCTGCCAGGCGTCGCTTCTCCTCTTCTGCAGATTCAAATGCGGCAGGGGCGGGGCTGGGAACAGGCATTGGTGGTGTCAGCCCAGTTCCTTCGCTATACGATGACTGAGACCCAGTAGGCTTAAGATCGTGCAAAGATCCTTTCGCTGGCCCTGGGTGACCACCCAAAGGCATACCGGTTTCTGCAACGGTTGGTGTGATCACAGGCACGGCGACTCCTTCCGATAGAGGGTTGCTGTTGTCGGTTACTACAGGTGCCGAGGGAGAGAGTGCAGCTGGAAGGGGTGCCGGTGCTTGGTTTAATGTCGAGATATCGATCGGCGGGGAAGGGGTCTTCGGAGACTGTGCAACATGAGGGGCTGGAAATGTCGGAGTTGGCCCTTGAGGAATTGGAGGGGTATTTGCATGGTGATCAGGGGTATATGGGGTGATATTGGACAACTCTGTCGCATGGGTTTCGCCAAAACTGCGCGTATCGGAACGGCTGAGGTCTGCTCCAACTTGATGAGCATTCAGATTAACATTTCCTGTCTTGTAATTGTCAAGGGCCCTTTGAAGAGCCGCTCGTGCTGCCGCGGTAGCATGTGCTCCACTGTACGGGGCGGCCTCGGATGGGGGCAAGGTCGGGAGTGCATCGACGATCGGGATCGAAGCCTGCGAGAGCAGGACCAGCTTCTCTGCATACTAATAGACTGCCGTGAGACCTCAGTAAGGTGGATGACGGTGTAGTGCATACCTCACGAATCGCCTCCCACTTCAACTTTTCGCTTTCCCTGATTGCCTTGCGCTTCAAGAGCTCTATTTCCTTCTTCACTCGAGCATCTTCAATGTCAGTCTCTTTCAGCTGCTCCCGGAGATCGCCCCCTTTCTTCGGGTCATTCTCGACCCGAGCGAGCTGCTTTTCGAGAGTGGCTCTGGCAGCTTCGCGAGGTTGAAGCGCAGTCTCTGCGTCGCGAAGAAGCTTCAGCGGAACGCGAGAAGCATCCAATTTCAGTGCCAAGGAGCTAGCGAGAGACCCGTGAACAAAGTTTAGATATCCCAATCTGTCGGTGACTAAAGAATTGTTGTTATCGATTTGAAATTTCGCGCTAGGGACAAAGCAAGGCCTACCATCTTTGAGATCTACGGGTTCACTTTGGCCCCAGGTGTAAAGCTCTTTGCTCTGTGCTTTAGCATCTCGACCCAGACAGTCGACATCAAGTGCTACGCCCTTGGACGCAGTGATGATCTTCTGGACGGGGCTTGTGGTGCTAGATAAATAAAGATCAGATTATGATATGTCGTCATGGATTTCAACTTACGAATATTGCTGCTGCAGCGAACGGAACTGGTGGGTTATAGCTTCAAAGGTGTGGGACTTGTGACCACTCTGAGATGCAGCTTGGTTGGCAGGTGGTTGTGAAGAAGAATCTGGACTGGAAGGACGGGGTCCTAGACCAGCAGGCAAGTGGCCAGCCAAGGGAGAAGCTTGTATAGCATTCTGGGCCTTGCCAGCAATGGAGGAGAGGAACGACGGCATGGGCATTTGGAAGGGAAAGGAAGGAAGGAATTGGAGTTGGAGTTCGCGGATGGTCCTGGTATTTATACGCGAGCAAAGGACAGGGGAACATGATGTCATTTCACAGCATTTGCCAAACACCGGCACTAACAAATTAGACTACAATCTTTCGAACGGATTTTCCTTTCTTCTCAGAGTCCTTGTGCGATTGGAATTCGACCTCTGTTGCCAAAGGTCCTGCCAGTCGTGCACCCTCGGGATATGCTAAAACCTGCACCTTGAAGTGCTTTCCTACCGACTCAATTCGTTCCCGCAGCTTCTGGTCCTCCTCATTGCCAGCCGGTGCATAGCGTGTCCATATTGACAGCCGGTAGAACTGCGGTCGCGTCGACACGATAACGCCCGTGATTAACGATTCAGCGTTGTTTGCTGTGGGCGATGGGTCAAATGTCTCGCCGATCGCAGCAAGCATCTGCACAGGAAAAATCCAAAGTCAACTATGGCAGTGTTGCAGCGAGAGAGTCGCGGCTTACCGTGTGCAGCCACATTTTATCAACATTATTGCGGTTCTTGTCCTTTGGAAGCTGAATGCTCCATTTTCCGCCGCTTTTATTGGCTTCATCTTCCCAAGCGGGGATGATCCCATCCTAGATATGCTGTGTGAGCGAGAGAAAAAACGGCCGGATGCGCAAGTTAACCGCCAACCTTGAAAAGGTAATAGTTAGCCTTCTGAGGTAGCTGCGAAGGTGGTATGATGTTGTTGTACAAGCTGAGTTGGGCATCTAGATCAGAACGAAGGGCCTGCGCCAGAAGGTAAAAAGTACGCACCCCCAAAATTCTTCAACGCTATCAAAGCTGATTACCCGCTTAATATCTTCCATCCATCCTTGCGCTGCGTTGGCTCCAGGAGTTGGGGGATGGGGGGTTTGGGGGAATGCAGAGATAGGTGTTTGGGGAAGATTCCTCCCTTTCGTCGAGGGGGAGTCAAACCAGAGTGTCCAGGCGGATAACAAAGGATGCTGCGATCCTTTGTCAGGTCAACGATATCTGAAAGGTGGGAATAGTGCATACCTTGACATTGAAGTTAGTAGGGTCGCTGAAGACGGTGCGGATGGCGTCTGCTTGGCTTTGCATGTCGACTTCGATTTCCTGAACCTCGCCAGGTTCGGCATCATCATCGGTGGCAACGTTCTGAGTGTTGGGAGCTTGCTGTTGGTCGGCCAAAGCAGCGGAGAGCGCGGCTCTCGACGCCTGAAGAGCAGCACCGGAGAGAGTTGTTGAAGGAGCAGACATGGCAACAACGAAATTGGAGGAAGAGGTACAACAACTTGTGTGCAAGAAATATAGATAAAACGACAGAAAACAGTAGTTCAACAAGGAACGTCTAGCACGAGTGTCGCGAAGAGAAAGAGGCTTTGGATATTGGCGTAGAATAGAGAGAGGATTAAGTCTGTAGTCAAGTTTACTAGCATGAACACTTCTCGGCATTTTCGAAAGAGGCACGTGCAGCAGCCCATCACATGATCCTCTTTTATCTCGCTTATCTGATAATATTTGGTTCCGAATCAAAAGCCGGCCGACAGTGACTCTGTGACACCCGCAGTTCTAGTCTCCGTTCCTTTTCTCCCAGCTTCATGGACCCCTTCCAGGCAAAGCTCATCGCTGCTGCGACGGGCTCAGCCGTTACTGCGGTCACTAGTATGTCCTATTCAATCAATGCATTCTCGAATACTCAATTCCCTTGCAGTGACCCCCTTTGACGTCGTTAAAACACGGCTGCAGACCCAGCCGCCCCACAGACGACCTTTGTTTCCGAAGCCTCCTCCAAATACCTGCTGTCAACCAAGTAATGCAGCCCCATGCATCAGAAATATGTCGTCTCTAGCTCGCCCTATAGCAGGAGATGTCGTGTGTCTGTGGGACCACGGTGTCCTCAAAACACAGAGAGTCAACGGCTTCTATGACGCTGTCCGGCATCTCTGGAAAGTCGAAGGTCTTGCAGGTCTTTGGAAGGGAACAGGAACTACTCTGTAAGTCAAACTTGACGTCTATAACTCTCAACTGACTCTTTGTAGCATCATAGGAGTTCCGGCTTCAACAGCCTACATCTTGACATACGACTATCTGCTCAATACCATTCTTCCCCCTTTTATGCCCCAGGCAACATCAGTTGCTCTTCCTCTTTGTGCCGGCGTTCTTGCCAGGTCGTCAATCGCTACTGTAACCTCTCCATTGGAACTGATTCGGACAAACCTTCAATCTACCCCCCTCTCATCCAATAATCCGCACACATTATCCTCCGTCCTTAAATCCGTGCGACGCCTGGTCCAAACACAGGGTGTGTTGTCCTTGTGGAGAGGGCTTGCTCCTACCTTGTGGCGCGACGTCCCATTCTCTGGCTACTACTGGGCTAGTTACGAACTGTGGAAGAAAAGCTTCAAGAAGCACGGTCATGAAGGCGCATGGATAGCGTTCATTAGTGGTGCTATCAGCGGAACATCAGCAGCACTTATCACATCACCATTCGACACCTTGAAAACACGGCGGCAGGCGTTAGTTATGTCACCGATTCAGAACGGTCCTACTGGCACGATGTCCTTGTTGATGCACATTCTTCGCACTGAAGGTACCTCTGCCCTATTTGCTGGCATTGGTCCCCGAATGGCCAAAATCGCACCTGCCTGCGGTATCATGATCGCTTGCTACGAGGTCTGTAATTCTTGCTCCCGTTTGCGCCCTATGCTGACGTTTTTCAAGGGCATCGGCCGTACCCTTACCCAACCCTAGGATCCGTCCGAATGGGTAACATTGTATGCAGGCCACTACTACTACTACTCGATTATCGACCTAATGTTGTACATATATCAGCTGTAATATTTGTAACTCCGCATCTACAAATCCTAGATCCACGATAGATGTGACTATAGAATGTATTCATGAAAGCTTATTGAGCTTCTTATTGGTGTGCGACAATTTATCTCCCACTCGATCCACTTCGCTGGAAAGGTCGTCCAGCATTTCAATTTGAAGGCCGACCTCGTGGTTAATGGCTTCTCCCAAGTGCCTCTGTCGTCGCAAGATTGTAGTAAGCTGTGACAGCTGATCATCTTGGCTTTGCGTCTGCTGTTGCTGCAGCTGGAACAGCCCAACGTTGTCCAACGGGCGGGTCACTTCCGATTCCTTAGGTGGTGATGACGACGAAGCGCCAAATACCCTCCGTGCGGGCTTCGCCGCAGCGGCTCCGAGGAGCGCCTGTCGATCGGATGCAGCTGGTGGAGTTTTATCCAACGAACTAGAAGGCTGAGCCCTCGAGGATGTCTGCCGAGCGACAGTGACTAGCTTCCCCAGCCTCTCGCAGTCGTCTTGGAGCCTCCCCACCATATCCGTCCTCCGCTGAAGTTCGCCTTCGCTCATCCCTTCCATCGCTAGCTGCTGTAGGGCTTTGCCCAAGATGCCAATTCGCGAAAGCACCCCAGCCAACTTTGACTTGGCAGTGACGTTGGACTTGTGCGATCCAGAGATATCCCCCTGTGCTGAGAGTGCGTCACGTTTGTTAATCTCCGACCATACGTCTCTGAGCAATGTCTGGAGAGCTGAGTGCTCGTCTAGCCAGGATGAGGAAGTGAGTTGGCTGGGATCGTTGGGTATATTGGCTTGTCGGCCGATGGGGACCCCTAGAAACTCCTTGAAGGTGTAAGACTCCCTCCATCTGTCGTCCTTCGCGCTCAGGATTGCCCTGAGATACGTCTCCAGTCCAGCACGTCTTTCCTCCAGGACCTTAGCATCTTTATTAGATCGAAGGAATCCAGAGAACGCGTGCTTATGAGGCAGAGGACATGGTGGTGGGGCATTCGTTGATTTGGTTAGTTCAGTGTGCAGGTCGTCGAATTCTGAATATCTGCGCCACATTTGCCAGGAGCGGACGTGTGCTTGAATATCAATCTTGTATACGATGTGATTCTTCGGGGTTGACCGCTCCTCGTAGTCCCGAATGAATACAGCTTGGATGGCGGACATTGTGGAACAGAGTTGAGATTGGTTGCAGCCACTGAAGTGCGTGTGCCTCATTCAGCATTCCGATCATAATGGTAGGTGCCAAGCGACTTTGCCGTCTAATTGGAACTACATGGCTTTCTTCCAGAAACAACGACATATTGACATCCTGTGCTAACATATATCTGCAAGATGGTACCAAAGATCCACCAATTCCAACCCTGTCGCTTTAGAAACTGGATGAATCTTGGAAAGACATCGGACGTGATGTTTTCGATGACGATGTCCTCGAAACCTGCGTCTTGCATCCTTGTCCGGTATTCGAGGACGGTTGTACGGTTGTGCATTGGCATCATTCGCAGGGTGGACGTAACTAGTCGGGTTTTGAGGCTGGATAGGCCCTGTGGAGCAAAACAGATATCTGCCAGTGCTATTCGTCCCCCCGGAGTTAATTTGGAAAAGGATTGGTGGAGGAACCGCCAACGTGTGTTGAAATGGTACGCGCAGTCCAAAGCAAGGACGGCATCGAAGGATGAGTCGGTGTCAGGCGATGAGAGGGGATGGTCCTGTGAACCATCACAAATAGCATCGGCTGTGTAAAGAAATACGCGTTGTTCCGCTCCCTCTGCGAACTGAGGCCATGCATTCGCTACCCTCCTTTTGGCTCTTTCGCACTGCGCAGAGACGTTCGTTATTCCCGTTATTTTCTTCGGCTGGGGAACATCCGGGTCTGATAGAAGGAACAATATGGACTCCCCCGTCCCGAACCCCACGTCTGCTTACACAACTTAGCTAGCAATGAAGCAGCAAGGATGTTGCAGCCCACCAAGGATATTTGCATTCGGTTTTATAGCAGCTGCAACGACAAGGTTCTGGGCCAATGCTAGGAGACGACATGAGAGTTCAGCGGTGCGTCACAAACTGTCCGATGGAATTACCTCGACAAGCTCTTGGAAACAAGGTCTCTTCCTATATTTGTTGTCAGGACTGCAGAGTCCGCGATAGGAGAACAGACACACCCTCCAAAAACCCATGTTCAACCATTCGGTTACTGGTGGGCTCGGTCCATCTGGCAACCTGTTCAGGGCAAGGTGGAAAAGGCCATAATGTTCTGACACCGTGTCCGTTGTGGAGGAAGGACTGTACACCAACCACAACGCAACGACCAGCGCTACTGCGCCAACCAAAAGGGTTTGCGGGGCTGAAAGTTCGAGTAACATCCTGAAGGAAATCCGCAGTGTCCGAAGTGACAACAGTGGTGTGGGTTACTCAAAGGTGAACCGGGCGCTCAGGGTCTGTTTACTCACTATTAGGTGTCAATGATTTCACACACTTTGGGCGCATCATTGAATTAATTAAATCGGAGGGTTGCGAAAATCACAGCTAGAGCTTGAAGCTTGAATGTGCATGTATCGTAAGTAGATACCCTAAACCTCTTCCGCCACAGCTCAAAAGTTGAACCCTGACTCAGACAACGCACATTATCAACTAGTAATACAGAAAAGGTACATTCTCCATCATTGTTCTCTTGACACTGGCTATGTCTTATCTCCGAACCAACACAGGGGACATGGGCTGCCCAGGTTCTGCAAGCGTCCCTGATATCTTCTTCATGACTGCTATGTGAGCTGCCAGCATCGTCGCGACAACATAAGGAATGAAGAAAAACAATGCCTATAGTGACTTTTCAGCGCCAGCTTCACATTTTACCAACGCAAACCGTTTACCTGAACACAAGTCCGCTCTTTCAGTATCGTCGTTCCGTCTGGCTGCTCTTCCGTCCACATATGGTTCTGCATTGTCGTCCACATATCGGCGTAGATGTCGCAGAGAATGCCATTCTCGAGAACCTTCAGTTTAAACTTGAACTTTGTCGAGGATTCGACCAACCCTCCCAACAATGGCAGCCTCTCCGAGACTGTCACCACATCGCCTTCCACGGAGAAATCCTTGATTAGTGGGCTGAGTGCGCAAAGCTTCTCCGGAGTTTGCAGAAATTGTAGGACTTCGCTTGGGGTGGCGTTGACATGAGTTTGAAGGGCTACACTTCGTTCGAGGATGAAAGGCCACATCGAATGTATCTTCAACTGGGTGGTGGGGTTGTTTCAAGTGATATAAAGCATCCTTTCCCGACTTGTACATATGTATGTACCTGAGCTTGTATAAGCAGCACGTCAAGTGCCTACATGACAGCAACTGATGACACCCGTTCCCACCAAGATTGTTCCGTGGTCGCGTATATCTGATCAGCTACTGTTGCCAACAAGTGGCCTGACTGTATCTTCACGTTCCGAGTCGTTGCCGTCATATGCAAGCAGATATATTGATGAAAGCTCTGACAGCTTGGCGGCTTTCGATGGACTCGCAAAACTATGTATGTACTTTATATGCTTAACCGACCCAAGAGCTAGTCCCAGCTTCGTTTGCATTAACAATGAAAAATCGCAACGGAAACCGTTCTGTTGTGACCGTAAGCACCAAGTTGGCCGTTCAATTTGCTTCCGCTCAAAATTCGTACTATGTTAGCGTGTCGGTCTGATGCCCCTAATGCATGACGTATTGTAACATGAAACACCTTCAAAAAATATAGTACTGATTTCCAGGCTGCAGATGGCTGCGCGTCGCGTCGGGCCAATGGATGGAGATGGCATAACCTGGCTGGAGCAGCACTGAGAAAATGTTACAAGTGATAAAGTTGCTCTCGATGGCAGTGGGCCGGCTATTTTCTTTCTATGATACAGACTGTCGCGAGTGCTCCCAACTTGAAGCGCGACCCGTACCAGTAAATCTGGCCAGTTGTTGGCAATCTACTGAGCAGTACCAAGCCCACTATGAAGTAAAAGAGGCTGGTGAATTAATTCTCCAATTTCAACTCAATGATAACAAACGTCACACTAGAATCACTCCACCATTCTACGACTACAATACCACCGGCATAGGGTCATCCTGGTTGGCGTTAATATGAAGTGTATGCAGCTAAAGTTAACTACGGAACATACCATGATGGCTGAATTCCTCGAGGTCTCGCCGAATGTATCAGCTTCCGGGACCGCTGGCTTGTGGCGCCTATCATTGGCTTTAATGATCGCCTCCCGACGCCTATGTACGTTATCAAGCGATACTAATTCGCCATCGTTGTGGGGTGACTACCACGCACATATATATCAGGCTTTGGAAGTGGGTTGGTGGAAAGGTTTGGACTGGTACCAAATGTAAACAACATATATCTATTGACCTTCAACGTTGAGTCAGTGCCACCTTTGCAAAGACTGTTGAGCGACATTTCCGAAAAGCCTCGCACGGTGAAAATGCTGGGGAAATGACCCTCTTGGTGTTGAGATGTAACCGGCCTGAAATTTTATCCCCGAAACCTTTTCCATAATTCCTAGTCGCCAAAACCATAGTGCTAGAGATTGGACATGTCTCTGAGTACGCATGCACATCTCCGTTCTTCCAGAGTAGTCGGCACAGAGGCGAATTTTTATTGTCATCTACTCAGATGTGTAGATGGCGCTGTATTATCCATCACAAGTTGAGAACCGTTCCCTCAACAAGAGCAGCCACTCCAAAGATGGTTTGCAGTTGGTTCGAAGAGTGCTCGTCCAATTGTAATTCCGTGCAAGCTCGAAGGCTGAGAGCACATAGTTTCTCCATCGTGCGAAGAAGCTGCCAGGTGTCGTTGGGGAATGCGTCGGAAATCATCACTTTAAAGAAAGCTGTTTGTTTGAAATCGAGTACCCTTTGGGTAAGGGTACAGTAAGGGTGCAGCACTTGGGATCCGTTTTGGACCATATCCAGATCAAATGCACTTGTAGATACACTCCGATGGGGTGGAGATACAATACATGGGTCAGTAGAAGAAAATAAATGGAATGGCACAATACGGCGGTACATACAAATACATGTGCAGAGCAAGATCAGTCGTGAATACATCCAATGGCCTAAATATCAGTGAGTTGAATCTGTGGTATTCAAGATTCGTCTATAACGTGCAATTCTTGAAGTGAGGTTTATGGCTTTGATGAAAGTCAGGCAGGCGCCTTCCCTGCCTCTGTCTCCGGAGGTTCATCCACCTCCGCAATATCGACGTTACCGATGAGGTACCGCAACACATCGCTCATAGTGATGATCCCAAGCAGACGTCCTTTCTTTCCACCTTGCTTTTCCTCCTCCTAAAGTGACTCGGGTGTCAGTAAAGATCGGGGAGAAAAAGAGAATGGCCGCACCTCGCCTTCCACGACTACAAGTCGATGCACTCTTCGAATCTTGATTAGTTGGAGCAATGTTCCTAGGGAGTCTCCCGCTGTGCAAACTGCGACACCCGGGAAGTCTGGTGACCGCTGCGTAAGGGCTTCCTTGACTGTGAGGTCAAGGGACTGATATGCCCCAAGTCTGACAAGGGTCTGCAATGGAAGATGCGTGTTAAACAAAGATCGAGTGCGGATATAGAGGAAGTGACTCTCACCATGACATCTACCGTCTCGTATAAATTGAGAACGATACCTTCTTCATCAATAATAGGAACGGCAGATATGGCGCGCTCTGAGAACATGTGAACAACGTCGAATACCGATGTGCTCAGACTGGCCGTGGCAATTGGATGGAAGGCGTTTGGACCCTCCTTTGGTTCCGAAGGGGGAGAAGTCACGAAGGTACCTATTCTGAGCTTTCGTAGCGATTGATTGAGTTGCAATATTTCCGTATGACACTGTGCATGAGGTCAGCGAAATCGGGGTTACATCAGATTGAGAACGAACGTTTATCGATATGAACTTTAGCATTCGATACTGCGTTAGCACGGAAACAATGACCTCGTGGCCAGTTTCAGTGTCGTTGTCGAGGAGAGGAAGGCGGCGAGCGTGCGTTTGAATAAGCAGCTTTCCGGCGTCATAAAGGGTGCTCGAGGGATGATCAGACAATAAAGGGGGCGTCGCCACACCGAGTTGCTTTTCGATTTCTGAGTGGCTCGATCAGACCTACCCTGCACCATTGTAAATGGAGCGCTTACCTCGTAAGGATTCGAGTCGGAATATCTCTACATCAGTTGCGGCGTAGTCGTAGGATGCTGTGCGGTAATAGTATTGGATGAGATGAATGATATCCAACACGGTCAGCATCCCCGCGAATCTCGATTGGGAGCTATTCCATAACGGTGCAGACACGACACCTGCCAAAGAGGTGTTCAGGACTGAGTAGATGAGAGCCGACTGGAATATGCACCATTCAAGAGCAGACACTGAAGGGCCTTCTTGACGTTGAGCTGGGTATCCAGGACGATGAGCCTGAAGCTAACGGGAAAGGCATCGTAACATGTATGACACTTGAGAAAGTTGCGAATAGCATTAACGCCAGCGTTGTGTGATTCCAAAGCGTCAAGATTTCTAGGACGACGAACGGACCCCTTACGTTTGGCGACCTTTGGGGATGTTGCTGGGGATAAGGTAGCCATATGGCCTTGGGGACGACGGACGACGACGAGGAAGCAATGGCGCCTCAGGAGGCAGTTGCGATCAGAGATTATCGTATTGGGGGTCACGGGCCCTGTGCCAAGTCAGAGATCACATGATCCCGGTCGGTCTAGTCGCAATCATCACAGCCATCCACTGACGACTGCGACAACTTCTTTGACTTCCACACTACCCCAACCGCTGAATGTCGCTCCAAGGGCCCAGCCAAAACCTGCAGAACGACCTACCGACACGAATATATGGCTTCGTCGCTATGCTCTCCGGTCAGCAGAGGAGCGAAGCACCAGATCCAGATGATTCCCCACAACAGCCAGATGCACTCCTTGTCTTGTTACCCCTCCTCATTGTCTTGACCACATTCCTCTTGCTGCTGCTTACCTTTTTAATATGTGTTCTGCTTGTTCGGCGGCGGCGCGGTATCATGCTGCGAGACAATGACGGACCTGTAGATATGAGCCGGGAGGAGTTGATTGAGGGGGAAGGCGGTTTCGAGGGTGTAGAGTCCAGGTGGCTAGAGGGCGTTGCTGAGAATGTCGGACGGGATTATCTGCGAGCCCGAGGTTTGTTACTCAGCCGACTTGTATTCAGACCTATCGCTAACATTCCTTAGATTACCAACTCCAATACCCGCCAAATTCTCTTCCGACAGATATCACACTGTCACAATTCCTTTCAATCCAAGAGAAGGGCGTCTCAGCATGGTCATTCGAACCCGACTACGAGACTGTCAATTCCCTTCTCGTCCATACCCGGACAGAGATCACATTTCTTCCAGATCCCGCCAGTTCATCATCTGTTCAGTCGAATCTTCCTCTCCCAAAACTTAACGAAGTTTATTACTGGGAGGTCAAGATGTTTGATTTACCTCCCACAACAAACGTTGCCGTAGGTTTGGCGACAAAACCTTATCCACCGTTCCGACTCCCAGGTCATAGTCGTTATTCCGTCGGCTACCACTCTAACGGCGACAAGTCCCATAATTATCCTTTCACGTCAACCCCCTTTGGCCCTGCTCTCAAAGAAGGCGATGTGCTGGGTGTCGGGTACCGTCCCCGTACTGGCACTGTGTTCTTCACTCGCAATGGTCGCAAGACGGAAGACGGTTTTATTGGCCTCAGCAGATGGAATCTGTTCCCGACAATCGGTGCCGACGGTCCTTGCAGCGTCCACGTCAATTTGGGTCAGGCAGGCTTTGTGTTTATAGAAGCGAATGTAAAGAAATGGGGTCTGGCGCCTAGCGTCGGCACATTGGCCCCACCGCCAGCGTATGGGGCCGAACGAGGGAGCATTCTTCTCGACGTTGGGGGCCGAACACGTCCGCCCCAGGGCTCCTTAGCGTCACCCTCGGGTCGCCGTTCGCGCCGAAGGCAGTCGGGCGCCTCGTCTCCGCTCCGCATCTCATCCCTAGTGCCCCCCACACCCCTCACGCCTCCACCTCCCATCACCCCTATCGACGAAAATTCTGAGAACGAATACGAGGCGGAGCATGGGTTCGATGATCCATCGCAGCCATTGCTATCACGTTCTACGGATGATTATGCCGCCCCTCCATCCCCCACCGTCTCGACGAGATCGGCATCTCCCGACGCAGGTGCGCGTAACCCCTTTACAAATGCTCGACTCCAACGCACTTCCTTGACTCACTTCGCCTCGTCCTTCTCAGGTCAGAGATCGGAATTGACCGTGCATTTGCACCCTCCTCCTGATTCTCCCCTGAGTCCGAGTGCCAACCCCCCTACTCCCCATGAACGAGACATTCACTTACAGGCTTTACCAGGCCATAGGCGGTCTGGCAGCAGTAGTAGCAATCGCACTATCACTCCAGACGATCACCTCCCTTCTTCACCGTTGGCAAGGCGCGATCCTCCTGCCTACTCCCCTCTTGACGCCTACACCTATGCTGACGGTGTTCAAATCGACCTCCCTGCTGAAGTTATAGCGGCCGCCCTTGAAGGCGGCCCAGTCCCAGAATCGAACGTCGGGGCCAATACCTCGCGACCAAGCGAACGAAGAAGAACAAGACGACGTTAGACTTATGACCACTTTCTCTTCCTTTGTATTTTACATGGTGAGCTACGATAGCTTGTGCACCTGCTTTCTTTCATGGACCTGATATATATTTTCGTAGTGTATACCTGTGATTTCACACTATTCCTTTGAACCTTATACCAGAGCCCATCTTGCGATACGTGTATCGGAAATCGTGCATATTGTACAGATGGAGGTATCGTTCAGATAACATACAGACTATTAGGAAATGACTACGAATTAATTTAATCGTTACTGGCGCACAATTTCTGGCGTTTGGCCACAAGAATCAGGGGATGGGTTCGGCGGGCGTTTCTCCGGTATCCGTGGTGGGACTTGTGATTTTCGACGCAACCTTCCTACCCGCTGTGTTTTTTGCTTGATACAAGGAGCTGGTCTCTCGGGAAGCCATGCAATGTGTTCTGGTGCTAGCCGATGACTTTTCATCCCCTCTCTGGTGAGTGGCCAGGAGGACATGGAATCCGTCTCCGACTTTGTGTGCTTCTCGCGCACGGTTTCCACCTCTTTCCCCGACTCAATGTCCCCTCCAGCTTTCCTTCCTACCAACCTGCCAGCTCGTATCCAAAGCCACGCCACCGCCTCCCTTGGTTTCCTTCCAACGTATAGCCAAAGTGCGATCACGATGACCACAAATATGATCACAATCACAATGCCCACGTATCGGTGAGGACCTTCGTCTAGATGCCACCCTGACTGGTCGGACTGGCTGCTTGGATTGCGTTCATTGGCAGGTGTAGTTGAGCACGCGAGGTACTTTGTCATGGTGCATGCTGGTTCGTTTGGCATCGTAGGGAACAACGGTCGCTTTGAAGGATTACAGAAGGTTGGGAACACTGCACATCCGAGAGATTCGAAGCAGGAGTTAACATCTGGTTCAGCAAGCGTTACTACTTATACTATATCGATCGTTGATTGTACTAAACCGAATTCGCTGTTACCAACCGCTAGAAGTCTTCTGTTCGGAAGAAGAGCTGATCTGTCAACCGGCTATGTAATTTGGTGGAGCTCGTAGTTCGCGAGAACGTGAAACGAAACAAACCGTCATGTAATTCCGTATTACTTAAACATTTCCTCGAAGCAAGTCTGCATTGCGGAACATCTAAGGCTCCAGTCGCTTGGGATCTCTGGGGAACAATGACGCGCGTCTGATGTTGTTGAGCTTGAGGAAAAGCATCAGGACACGTTCCAGCCCAATTCCACCTCCACCATGTGGAGCGCAACCCAGTCTGAAGGCGTCAACATAAGGTTTCATGGAATCCGGGTCGACGCCTTTGCTCCGCATTTTCTCGCAGAGCAAGGTAGGGTCGTGGATTCGCTGCGCGCCAGATAGAATCTCCTCTCCTCTCATGAAAAAGTCGTAAGAATTGGACAGAGTCTGTTGGTGATCAGTGAGCTGACGAGACGAGGCGAAAAGGGAGCGTGCGCCTCACAGGATCATCAGGATCTGGCATGGTGTAAAAAGGCCTTAACGCCATCGGGAACTTGTCGATGATGTAATAGTCGGTATCGTATTTCGCTTTGATTAACCTGCCGAGACGCTTTTCATTTTCGGTGCTGTGAGAGATTGTGAGAATGGGTGGCAGAAGGCTCAGTTAGGCAGCCGGCACGCACTTAATGTCGTCAAGGTCTTCCCTGGGAACTCCATCTGCAACGAGAATGTCGACAGCCTGGTGGAAAGTGATCTTCAGAGTTCCTTCGGGACCCTCTCGCCACTTGAATTCGTCGGCCGGGAATTGCTTGCGTACAACGGCAATTTCATCCTTGTACCGTTCGCTCAGACCGCGGAAGATGGTCAAGAACAAACTATCGAGAAGTTCCATTACTTCATGATAATGTTCCTCAATCGTCATCTCCAGATCCAGACCCATGAATTCGGTGAGATGCCTGTGAGTGTTGGAATCTTCGGCGCGGAAGACGGGACCAATCTCGTACACACGCTCAAAGTCAGCGGCGATTGCCATCTGCTTTGCAAGCTGAGGCGATTGGGCCAAAAATGCATTCCCTACGCCAGTGTCAGTGAGAAATCCACAGGAATGGTTTGATCTGACAACACCTTTGAAATAGCTGACTTTGAACACGCTAGCTCCCGACTCGGTGGCCGCTCCCTGTAGCTTGGGGCTGTGAATCTCGAGGAACCCATTTGATCTCAAATGGTCTCTAAACAAGTCCCCGATCGCTCCCTGTAATTTGAAGATGGCTTGGTTGGTTTGGCTCTGGAGAAAAGTGTAAGGATGGCTTGGTGGAAACTGCAACAGAGCTGGGTACCCTCAGATCGACGACTCTGTTGTTCAACCTGGTGTCCAGCAAGACTCGATTAAATTGGGCATCATTCTCGTCGGCAGCAGTCTCGGGGCGATTGGCGTCATCAACAGAGAATGGCAAGCGGACTTGTACCCCAGAAATAAGGTAAATCTGCAAGCTTTGTTAGTCTGCATGACATAGCTGTTGTGCGATCTACTTGCAGTGTTGATGTGGACTTCGACATCGCCAACACTTGCGCTCTTGATCGTCTCGGCGACGCGTTCAACAGTTCCCTCGACGAGAACTATGCTCTCGCTAGCGAGGCCGGCAGTCCATTTGGCCATCTGCTTGGACACCTTGCCGGGTGAGACACTAAGCAAAGCCTGAACCGAGTCTGTACGCTGTCGCAGGTTGAGGAAAACCATTTTGTTTCCCTGGGCACGGGAGGTATGAACTCGTGCACGGATTAAGACGGTTTCTCCAGAACGTTGGCTCAGAGAAGAGATCGGGATCCTCTCCCTGTTGGGGCGACTCTGAGACTGATTCAGTGGTAGCGGGCCATAATTCTCGACTGCATCGTCCTATTAGGCGCAGAAAGTCAAAGGGGGGATTGGACGATCTACTGTGAGGCTGAACGTACAATATCTGCGGCAGCCTTTTGCATGGCCAGTTCTTCCTGTTTTGCAGCCTTCTCTGCGGCCTTTCTCTCCTTCTCAGCCGCTTTAGCCTGTTTCTTCAATTCGCTCTTGGAGGGACCGGCAGGTGTAGCGCTGGAGTTGAGCAGTCAGAAGAGATTATAATACTAGTTGGAGTAAATACCGTTCAGCAGGAGGCTTGGGAGGATCAGCAGGGGAGTCAGCCATGGTAGAAGTAGTAATAGTGCTAGATTGGCTACGGCAACTTGGGACTGATAACGATAATCTGCTAAGTGTGAATAATAATGATGGAAATAAATATTCGGATCAAATCGCGGGACTCGGCCGACCTGGAGTCTGGGGGAATTGAATGGTTGAAGGTGATAACGGGTTGGCTCTCTCTGCCAAATTTTCCGCTTGCTGCGTCTTCTCTGCTGAAATGTTGGCCTCCTCTATTGCGCGTAGGACTGCTGCCAGTCTTCGTGTGCCAGCTGCTCGATCTATCTCAGCCTGGGCCACCGTTCCAGCAGGTCCCCCTGACCCAATTCTCGGTGAGCTACCTGGTTCTGTCTTCTCTGCTATCTCAGTCTTGACCTCTTGCTTCTAGGAATCACCGAGGCCTTCAAAGCCGACAAGGACCCCCGGAAAATCAACCTAGGTGTTGGTGCTTACCGGGATGAACATGGAAAGCCATATGTTCTCCAGACCGTGAAGAAGGCGTGTTTCTTTGTCTTCTTTTTCTGTTTGCGTTGGCTCACTGTCCACTTTAAGGCTGAGGAACTGGTTCTGTCCCAAAATCCTGGAAAGGAATATCTCGGCATCACAGGTCTTCCCGAATTTACTGCGAGGGCCGCATTGTTGGCCTATGGTGCAGAGAGCGCACCCCTCCAGCAAGGATCCGTTCGTGGCTCTTAGCTCCTCTCGACCAGCCGCTCATCTAAACAACAGGTCTCTGTCACCCAAGCAATCTCCGGCACAGGAGCCCTTCGCATTGGTGGCGCGTTCCTGGCACGCCATTACCCTCATTCAAAGGAGATTTATGTGCCAGCACCCACCTGGGGAAACCACATCCCTCTGTTCCGCGACGCTGGCCTCGACGTCAAGTTCTACCGTTACTTCAACAAGTCTACCGTAGACCTTGACTTTGAGGGCTTGAAGGCGGATCTCTTGGTGCGTTCCCATCCCGGACCCAATTAAGCACCTCAATTGACCATAATCTCAGGCTGCTCCCGAAGGCGCTATCGTTCTTCTTCATGCGTGCGCTCACAACCCCACGGGCATCGACCCTACCCCTGAACAATGGGCAGTCATCTCTGACATCGTCAAGGAGAAGAAGCTCTTCCCCTTCTTCGACATGGCTTACCAAGGTTTCGCCTCCGGAAACACTGCGCGGGATGCTTTCGCATTGCGCCATTTTGTCGCTCAAGGCCACCAAGTCGCCGTCGCCCAGTCGTTTGCAAAGAACATGGGCTTGTATGGTGAACGTACCGGCGCTTTCTCTCTGACTGTGTCAGACCCCGAGGAAAAGGCCCGGGTTGACAGCCAGTTGAAGATCATCATCCGACCCATGTACTCCAACCCGCCCGCGTATGGTGCTCGCATTGCGAGCGCCATTCTTGGTGATCCCGCTTTGTACGGTCAATGGGAGACCGAAGTCAAGGGAATGGCCGACCGCATCATCAGCATGCGTGAAAAGGTCTACTCCTTGCTCACCAACGACTTGAAGACTCCCGGAGAGTGGGGCCATATCAAGAGCCAAATTGGAATGTTCAGGTAAGCTCGCTGCCTGTCATGCAGCCTGGCTTTAACTTCTGTTCTCGCAGCTACACTGGTTTGCAAACCGCTCAAACCAAAACACTCGCCCAGAAGGCTCATGTGTACATGACTGCTGACGGTCGTATCTCGATGGCTGGCTTGAACGATGGAAACGTCGAATACTTTGCTCAAAGCGTCGACGCTGCTGTTAGAGGCAACTTGTAGTGCCTGAGATCTTGTAACCCGCTATAGATGCGTCGAAATTTTACTGATCCTGTTTAAACTCGCTTCTTACGGGAAGGCCGTTTTCCTTATTTGTATCACTACATTTCCAGATTCATTCCTCAGAAACATTAAGCTTTGGTCCATAAAATCCCTGCTTACGTCTTCCGCTTCTTGCCTCTGCTCCTTCATGTACCCTCTCACTACGAGCACGACCTCTCTCGTCTTTCCTGGCCACTATCCAGCGACTCCGGCCAGGTCGAAGCTGGGGGTCGGCGGAATTCTCGAGCTGCCAAAGGTACGTCGTCCGTATCAGACTGCAAAGTTCCGACCTTGAGCGCAAAGCAGGAGGACGTACCCAAAGTACCCTGCCTCGAAAACGACTGCCAGGTTCGCCGTAGCATCGCAGCATGTCTTTTTTTTTCCTTCTTGCTGATACCCCACTATTGTTTAGGTCACGACTCGCTCTCCGGTGTTGAGGGTACTGCGAAACTATAATATCTTTGTTATTTTCCCTAATATCCCCAACTGTAGGATGCGCCAGATTCTGGCGCATATAGCCCCTCGTCCAAGGACCATACCTGCTTGGAATATTTCACTCATAGCGGGTGCTCCCCAAGGTCTTCCGTCGCTTCTGTTTACCCTGCCTCGGATGAAGAATCTTCAGGTCCGGACTCTTTGGTATCGTCTGTGGTATCCCGCCAGCATACCTTTGGCCATGGCAACGACTCTTCAAGTCATTTTACGTCGACTGTGTCGATTGCCTCGGTAGCAGTAGCCTCGACCTCCAGAAGCAACGTCTCGTCATTTGGAAGGACGACTCCTCCTTCCACGGACCCTCGCGCTACTGAGCGCTTCGTATATGGGTTCTCAAGCTCACTTTCTCTCGAGGTTAATCTTCTTGGACTTCCAGCACTCCACCAACAAATAGGTGATAACGAAGGCGAAGGCGAAGATAATGAAAGTTTGTGCTGCTTCGCTGTCGATTTATCTTGCCTTTCGCAACCCGATGGCAGGAACTCTTGGACACTCGGTCTGGGGCCGCCTTCGGTTATTCATGAAGAATCGGAAGCACAGATAATCCCAGAATTTTGTACAAGCTCGGCAGTCGCTGGGTTTTGGAAGGGGGAATGTGCGGCGTCCATCTCAAGCCAGGGCGAAACCACTTCAGATGACCTTCCAGCCTGGTTGGTGCCATTTGGGCCAACCAATCCTGGCGAAGCGCCGACGTCGGAACAGTGTCCCATCGCCGAGGACCTCCCTTTATCGCAGAAACCGGCGTCACGTCCCCGTCAAGTTATCAAAGGATTGCTTGGGGATGTTAAACGATTTGGCAAGAAGGTGAAAGGTCATCTTTTGCGAACACAAAAACAGGACACCTCCCCCACACCAAATGACACGTTATCCGAGCAGAAGAGATGTCGCAGGCATTCTTCCTACATACCCCCGCAGCCATTAGGGTTCCGTGTAAGTTACAGCAAAGGTTTCTTCGCGGCCGGTATTTTGACTCTGCTTTGATGCAGGAGCCTGGGTTTGTTATCCCCTTTCCAGACACCACCAACAGCCCGCTAAATTCGCGACCACCTACACCGCCAACCAGTTTTGCGTTCAGTATGATGTCTTCCGACGTCAAGGACGCCCGTCGAAGATCACTCCCACCAGTCTACAGCGCAAGCCCATTCACGTCGGAAAGTCGTAGATCGAGACCAGCATCTCTCATCCTTCCAGCAGTAAATGCACCATTCGAATTCAGAAAGCACAGCAGTATGATGCACCCTCTAGCGCAAGAATTTTCGCTGCAGGCCGACCTAAATGACTGTCAAGAGGCCCCTGGAGAACTTGGGTCTTGGAGAGAAACTCCTGCTACTGCAAATCAGAAAAGGTCCCGTTGGTCGACTTTCTCTTTTATGAATAGGCGTTAGAAATTGGAGAACCGGGGAAGGAGGCTGAATTGTGTTCCCGATTGTCTCGTTTCATGTACATTTCTTCTTCACATACCGACAAGATACACCCCCTCCTTATCAAAGAATCCCAAGTGTATCGTTAAATGTCAAGGTCTTCGTCTGGATCGTCGTCGTCAATATCGTCTGCAGAGTCTGGATCATACAGTATGACGCCTTGGTTTGCACTCAACCGTGGCTTCTCTGGCTGATTCTCGTCTGTTGCAAAAGGATGAGAGAGACAACGAGAGTTGATCGTTGCTGCCAACTTACCATGCACATATGGCAAAGGTACCTGCGCACGCGCTTCCTGTTGAGCTGTGGTCATCCCCAGATTGAAGGAAAGATTTTGAGTTGGGTCCACGGCGGGTGCAGGCTGACGCCAAGGTCAGTCCGGTGTGTTCTCTGAAAGGAAGGAGATGGAGTCCGTACCTCTAAGCTGGATTGCTTGGACCAGACAGATCTGAGAGATTCTAACTGAGTCCAAGTGCAGCTACCGGCGACGGTTGACCAGGCTTCCAGCTCCTTTTCCACACTTCGTTTTCTTCCTGTGGTCCTGATCAATGTCTCCAGAAGGATTTCCTTCGTGTCCCTTTGTATCTGTTCATCGGTCCCAAAGACCAATTCGTTGATGGTATGCTGCCGTTCGCTGAGAGGTGCAAAGATGCTCCAGAACTTGGCAGCGGGAGAAAAGGGAGGAGGGGGTGTGAGGTATTCTGTGGCGATGTACGAAACCAATGTTGGTGGGTGACCTTTAATGTAAAGCAAGGAATGAGCCAAGGATGGCTGGACAAGGAGAGAGACCAAGGACGGGTCTCCTCCGTGCAGAATTAGGGTGGATCCTGATCAAAAGACGATTAGCTCTGGTGGAGGGGACGACTTGGGGTACAACGGACCTGGGCGGGAAACAATCCTAGAATGAACTGCTGAAATATGTGTGTATGCAGCGGTATTGGATCCAAGGTCTGAAGCCAGCGTATCCACCGAGTCCACCACGACATGGATCGGGAAACTTGTCCTGCTCAGGGCTGTCGAACAGGATCAGGACGAGAAACCAAGTCTCGGAGGGCCAAAAAAAAAGAGTAACCTTGTTCGACGCAGAAGAGGATGCCCAGTCCAGCTGGAGAGCCATCCGACGGTCCATAATCTGGTACGTGGTCAAGCCAGTCGTGTACCTCGAAATCTTGGGACCCAGTCGACGGTAGCAGATCTTTGGGAGGATGGAGAAGGCTAAACAAAATAGTTTCTGTCGACTGAGACTTGGCAACAAGTTGGGATATAAGATATAGCAGCACTGGCAGAGTGCTCTGCGCAGTAGACGACTGAAGGACGACTAGCGTCGGTCTGTTTGTCGATCCCTGGATAAAATCGGTGAGGAAGGTCATGGTCAAGATCAGAGCGCACTGATGCCATATTGGTTCAGATTCCTTGCTCTCAACTACCATGCTCATAACCAAATCATACCAGGATATCCCCACAAAGCTCGATGCCAACGGACAACCTGTCAGGATCTTCATTATTTCCCCTCATCTGCCCAATTACCCCAACGCTAGATTCCCAGGTAAGTAATACTGGTTGTTTCACCTGATTAGGTATATCTTTATATCTCTCTAGGCGTTGTTGTATTCAGGCGAGTCTTTGGAATTGCGTTCGGTCCTCTTCGTGATTTTAGAATTGTTTGCAGTGAAATATACCAAGTCACTGGTCCCGTAGAACGGTTTGCAGGCCAGATCGCAAGCCGTGGATACATCGTTGGTAAGATCTATCCCCATCCGGTCTGGCGGGATATGATACTGAACAACTATAGCTTGTCCGTCTGTGTACCACGAGTTCGAGGGACCAGAGCCAATTCCGTACGACGTAGAAGGTCATGCACTTGCTCAGGATGTCGCCAGCCACTGACAGGCTTGTCTTCCAATTACAGGGACTGACAGAGGGAACAAATACAAAGTAAGCTCCCTTGGGCCATTCAGATTTCCGCACCGATATGATATCCGTTTGTGTGCAGATAGAGAAGAAAGTCGAGGCATATGATGAGGTAAAGGGGTTTCTGCGTTCCTAATCCCAGATGTCGGTGGTTAACGATGGATAGGATGCCACACTTGCAATTGACTTGCTGGTCAATCATGTAAATTGTAATGGAAGGATCGCAGGCAAGCCTTTTCCTCCCTGGGTCCACCCTGCCATCCTCACACACCAATACTGTGCGGCGACTTCCAGCGACAGGAATGTGTCTAGGCGGACACCTAGTGAGTAATCTCCCAGGTTTCTCTCGTTTGAAGTTAAGTAAATGCATTCGCCGGACCAAAACTAGGCTTTCAGGGTATGTCTTTTGTCCTTCTCTCGGGGGTCAATGGATATGTTGGAGACATTTCATAGGCCGCTTTCGATTCGAGAGTCCTAGCATCTGCTTGTTGGTTCGCCACAGATATTCATAGCGCAACTCTTGGGAAAGGCAAACAGGACGACACCCTTGTCCGGGTTCGCCGTGGAGATCTAACTGGAAGGGGCGAAGTAATGGTCTGTCATTGGATATGCCCGGAATCGTCACATTTCTTAACTCGCACCATAGATGATCTTTGGAAAGCAGGTGGGTTAATTCGAGAGTGTCAAGTTATTAGCACCGTCAAATCCAACGGCATTCAGGACACACATGTTCCAAGACCCGGACGGGACTTGATCAGACAGACACTGGAAGATGCCAACGTCGTTTCCTCCGTAAGTACTCCAGCCATTCGATATCCACATCTGTCCAATACAATAAACCTTTAGTTTCTTGAGGTTCAAGCGCAGCATGCCTTCATTCGCGACGAACACTCCAAAGGCAGATGGGACGCAGCCTTGACCCACGCCTTATTCGGTTGCATGATGGAGTTATTCGAGAGGACTGTAGCCAGAGACTTGGGCACATGCTCTAATGTTGCTGCAGATGCAGAGCATGTCTGCTAACGACAGACAAACTTGCCTACCACTAGTAACAATTTGTAGTGAAATGAAGATTACTTTTCCAAGCTTCTGAGGCAGGTTCCTTAGTCGCCTACAATATCAATGCACCAGACTGGGCATCTACGTCAAAAATCATCAGTATGAGGCGGGGAAAATGCCTGGATTGAATTGTTGAGAAAGCTACAAGGATCGTGATACAAATGCGAGATGAGCAACTTGACATGACAGAGAAGAAAGAGATTGAAACGGCGACGAAATGTGGTAGTACAGATGATAAGCTACATCTACTTTACTTCTTCTTGGTGGCCTTCTCAGCAGACTTGGTGACCTTGCCACCGGTCTTGTCAGTCTTGTCGACGGACTTGATGATACCGACAGCGACGGTCTGCCTCATGTCACGGACAGCGAAACGTCCGAGAGGAGGGTACTCATTGTAAGATTCAACACACTGCAAACGCAAGTCAGATCATTGAAAATTTGGATATAAATATATGTTGAACGCACCATGGGCTTGCTGGGGATAAGCTTGACGATGGCAGCATCACCAGACTTGACAAACTTGGGAGCAGCCTCCATGACCTTACCAGTTCGGCGATCGATCTTCTCGATGAGCTCGGCGAACTTGCAGGCGATGTGGGCAGTGTGGCAATCAAGGACTGGGGCATAGCCAGCACCGATTTGACCGGGGTGGTTGAGGACGATGACCTGGGCGTTGAAAGAAGCGGCCTCCTTAGCGGGGTCGTTCTTGGAGTCGGAGGCGACGTTTCCACGGCGGATATCCTTGACGGAGACGTTCTTGACGTTGAAGCCGACGTTGTCACCGGGGTTACCCTGCTCGAGCTGTTCGTGATGCATCTCAACGGACTTGACTTCAGTGGTGACGTTGGAAGGAGCGAAGTTGACGACCATGCCAGCCTTGATGATACCGGTCTCGACACGACCGACGGGCACAGTTCCGATACCGCCAATCTTGTAGACATCCTGGAGGGGAAGACGGAGAGGCTTGTCGGAAGGACGGACGGGGGGTTCGATGGCATCGATAGCATCGAGCAAAGTCTTGCCCTTGACGACACCAGCCTTGGTCTCTCTGCTCCAGCCCTTGTACCATGGCATGCTGAGGGGCGATTGTCAGAATTGTCAACATTTGGACAAATGAGAACCTACTTGGCGGTCTCGTCAATCATGTTGTCTCCGTGCCATCCGGAAATGGGGACGAATGCAACGGACTTGGGGTTGTAGCCAACCTTCTTGATGAAGCCAGAAGTCTCCTTGACGATTTCGTTGAATCGGTCCTCGCTCCACTAAAAATAATGTGTTGTGTGAATTACAATTCAATTGGTTAACAAAATAACGTACCTTGGTGGTATCCATCTTGTTGACAGCGACGATGAGCTGACGGACACCAAGGGTGAACGCAAGGAGAGCGTGTTCACGGGTCTGGCCATCCTTGGAGATACCGGCTTCGAATTCACCAGTGCCAGCGGCGATGATGAGGACGGCGCAATCGGCCTGGGAGGTACCAGTGATCATGTTTTTGATGAAGTCACGATGACCAGGGGCATCGATGACCTGTTTGGAGATAACAAATCAATGTCGACTCGAGCGGGTGATATGAATATAATACGTACAGTGACGACGTACTTGGGGGTCTCGAACTTCCAGAGGGCGATATCGATGGTGATACCACGCTCACGCTCGGCTTTGAGCTTGTCAAGAACCCAAGCTGTCAAAAAAAAAAAAAGATTTAAAATCCATAACAGACAATCTAAGACCAATATCACACACCATACTTGAAGGAACCCTTTCCGAGCTCAGCAGCTTCCTTCTCGAACTTTTCAATGGTACGCTTGTCGATACCACCGCACTTGTAGATCAAATGTCCAGTGGTAGTCGATTTGCCGGAATCGACGTGACCGATAACTGTGGGTGTCGTAAGGAACGATGATCAAAGATAAGATGTGAAAAATTACTTACCGACGACGTTAATATGAGCCTTCTCCTTTCCCATTTTTTAGATGTTCTAGAGTGGGATGAACGTTAGAAACCTTAATCGCAAAAGATCGCAGGTGGGACATCGAAGAGGATGCATGCAATAAAAAAAGACCTCATCGTAGCGAGATAAGCGAGATCCAAGGAGGATACCAACTATCGCATACGACGGCCTGAGGATCGGAGGCTGACGAGGACAATACTCACTTGGGGTCGTGAAGGAAAAAAGAGATGGAAGGGTGGGAGGTGGTGGTTGAAGAAAAAGAGGATGCAACGCAGAGATGATGTCTGTCCTATTATATTGGTTTCCCGCCCAAAATTTTTATCGATTGCAGAGATCTGATGGCTGATAAAAGAGGCGTGATTACCCACTCGGTCATCGCCGAGTCATCTGTCCCGGCTCCGGCGGTCACGCGCCGACTATCATTGGGCTTGGCACTGTCGTCCTCGATCGTCTCCAGAATTTCATATATTGCGCGCTAATTTGAGCTACAGGATTTATCTAGTCTACAACAGGTTATAGTTTGCTAGTAGTCGCTAGTCTACATGTTATAATTTAATTTATAGAATGAACATCGCAAGTGCTATTGAATTGCATTTCGAACACCTTGACCATCGGGAAATATTAATCTTTTCTACTACTTGCACGTATGTCAGAGTGCTACCTCCATTCCCCACCCGATTTTTCCAGCCAAGAACCTGGACTGCATTATTCTTTCGAATGTGGGTCGCGCGGCTGGATCAACTTCTAGACAAGCCCGCACAAGGACAGCTGCATCGCCAAGAGCTCCACCCCCATCTGCCTCGACCCCGTCATTTTCCTTCCCTTCGCCGCACCGCTCGTCGAGCGATATCGAAGCATTGGCGAATGGAGAGGAAAACCCTTCTTGAGCTTCATCCGCAGTCATAAACGGACATTCTCCTACAAGGAGGACGTATGCAACAACTCCGAATGCCCAGACATCCTGCTCCTTCCCGTAGTACCGCTCCCCACGTAAGATTTCCGGGCCTGCATAGTCCAATCTAAACGGAAAATGTTTGCGGCGATCAAGGAGGAATAGAGCGTATGG
This sequence comes from Coprinopsis marcescibilis, assembly GCA_004369085.1. NCBI lineage: Eukaryota > Fungi > Basidiomycota > Agaricomycetes > Agaricales > Psathyrellaceae > Coprinopsis > Coprinopsis marcescibilis. Next base: position 399,510 of record ML210146.1, on the reverse strand, counting down.
AGCTTACGTGCCACTAAACGTGTCCCAGCCACTTTTCTTGACAAGACCTGAGCTTCCAAAATCGATGAGAATGCACTTATCGTTTTCGCCTAAGACGACGTTTTCGTCTTTAACATCACGATGGACTTGGGAAACGAGGATAAGCGAGAAGCATCGGTGAAGGGAGAAGGAAAGGCTTACCAATTCCATGTGAATGCAAGAAGCTCAGAGCGTCAGCGATCTGGCCGAGGTAGCTTCGTATCAAATGAGGAGGAAGCCCTTGAGGGTAAGCTTCGACGAGATCGAATAAATCCGAAGGAGGAGGAGGTTGTCCCGGCTTTCCTGCAGGAGTAGTGAAAGGAAGCACGAGATAGTAGTAATGGTTGTCCTCGAAGAAATCAAGTAACGGGCAGATATTGGGGTGACCTTTTACTACCTTTCCCTCGACCCAGTCGTCGTCAGGTTGTTCAGATGCTAGATCAAGATGAAGAGCATCCTTTCCTTTCTGTTTTTTCAATCGTGAGGGGTCCCATGGTCTTCGTGCTGGTAGGATGTATGAAGTGTTGGAGATCGCGGACATAACATAGATCTCTATCGGGATTGTTCCATGACGCGGATGCTTCTTCCAGCAATCGGCAAGAATCCGCGATTTGATAACTTGCTTGATTATGAGAGGTGGCTGGGTGACAATATCAACGATGTTTGCAAGAGGGGGACGAAGTACTCACCCCAAGCTTACTTTCGGGAAGGATCTCCCTTGCTCGCTTTACAAGACCATAGGCTCCTCTCCCGATTTCGCCTTCAATTTCGAATTCGGATATGCTCCTTCCGCCGATAAAGGTCTGATTGTCGGGTACAGGCGATGGGGCACGAGTGCTGGGAGCCACGCTCAAAATGCTACCGGAGCTCGCTGTCCGTCGCAAACTCTGGGGTAAGAGTACTGGCGGTGACGGAGGTTCAATGGGTGCAATAGACACCCGCCCTGCAATGAGTGAGACGCGATGTTGCGAAGACCTGCGACGTGGTCGAGGTGATGCTGGGACCGGGGATGGTGGTGCGCTCGTCGGATTGCGATGAGAGCCTAAAGGCCCACTTGACGCAAGACCATTTGGCGAGGACGAACGTGAATGGGCTGGTGAAAGAAATTCAGGCATAGAATAAGAGTGCGGTAAAGGCTTCGGAGTGAGAGATATCGAAGATGATGTTGAGGGAATAACCGGAGATCTAGTCTTCTGTGGCTGGTGGTGTTTGCGAACATGTGGATCGTGCAGAAGACTTTTTACGTCCTGGCGATTGGCGTACAATTCCTCCAAATTCACGCTTTCATTTTTCTCCTCGTCCCAGTCGAATCCCCGGCCAATGCAAGTAACTCCCCAGCTCTTCACGCTGGCCGAGCGATATAGCTTTGGCGGTTGGATCGGACTTGACCAATCAGGCTCATAATCGTCGAAGGCCAGTTGGTAGCTCGATGTAGAAAGCATATAGAGGACAGATACAATGTGAAGCTGAATCGCTGTAAAGGGCACTGCCCAGTTGCGACCAGTAATTAATTCAGGTCGCTCGGAGCAAGGTAAAACAGCAACAGAACCCTTGGATCATCTTACCCTCTGAGTCTTCATAACGTGACTAGTTCGTCACGAACCGAGCGGTCACTGGTCTAGCGTCACCAATCTGGAGGAAACAGCCAATTCAACGGACATTGCATCTATCTTAAGGAGGACAAGCAGATGATAGGAATGAAATTCATTGTTCAACGCGCGGAAGGTATAAATGCCATCAAATTAGGCCAAAGTAAAGCTCCTTCGATGTTGGCCACAGAGCGTTGGCCACTCCTCGAGGCGGGTCACAGCAAAATTATTCAGTTCCGAGCCGTCATTTCTGGGCTCCGAGACAAGGCAAGGTCCGGGCGGAAAGAGGCTGGCTGAGAGAGCCATTCGAGTTAGCAGGGAGTGCCAAGACTTTGCTATTGATTACGTGAGCATCCCAGAACTCGCGTACAACACTCTCCACCCGGTCAACGTCGTCCACCTCAAGTCCTCCAGCCTGTGAGTATGCTCTCCTGTCGTCTGTTATGCTGTCAGATACGTTGTTCGAGAGGCTATCGATCAAGAGGATAGCGTATCGCGCCTCCCAAAGGTCGATTTCAGCTGGATTGATCACTGGTCGCTTGGATGACGGTCTGTCCAGTTTCTGTGCTGACTTGTGCTGATTTTCTCTTTGCCCACAGCAAGAAATGGCCATCAAGATCGTGAAGAAGAGAACCAACAAGTTCAAGTCTGTAGCACCATATCACTTCAAATTCTGGTCGAAACTCACAGAATTATAGGCGCCATCAGTCCGACCGCTACCATGGTGTCAAGGAGGCATGGAGGAAGCCCAAAGGTATCGATAACAGAGTGAGGCGACGATTCAAGGGCCAAACTGCTATGCCCAAGGTGTGTTAAGCGAATTCAGGTTCTTTGATTTTTGACTTATGTGCATTCCCTAGATCGGCTACGGCAGCAACAAAAAGGCAAGCCTCTCAGCAGAATTAACGGATAACAGTTGACTGATTCTGTTTTCAGACCCGCCACCTTCTCCCTAACGGTCTTAAGAAGTTCACCGTGAGCAACGTTCGGGAACTCGACCTCCTCCTTCTGCACAACAAAACCTTCGCCGCTGAAGTTGCACACAACGTCAGCAGCAGAAATCGCGCCACCATTCTCGAGCGGTTAGTTTTGCCCTTCCGAGTTCGCCTTGTCGTAAATTGACGTTCTTTTCAGCGCAAAAGTGTTGAGCATCAAGGTCACCAATGCTGCTGCCCGTCTTCGGTCAGAAGAGTAAACTCGCGGCTCGATTTCGTTCTTTTTTTCCACATGTACTTTCATATGTGCACATCGATACACACATTCCCGATACACACATTCCATGCATATGCCGAGTTATGTCGTGAATCCACATTCTCCGCAGTCTTTGGCGCCGCTGCATATCCCTGCTTTGTGAAATGACTGAGACAAACCGATTTCATCGCCCTTGCTATATTTAGTCATCTGCCGTCCAGTCCTGTTGGTGCCACTTTTGAGTCTTCACCGCCATCTTCGAAACAATATAAGACCACCACTACGTCGATATGCAAGACAAATTACATTCTCTTCTATGTTATTGAGTTAATGACCTTCCACAGGGCCGTCAGATCAGCATCGCATGCAGGGAGCTGGTATAACGGAGACGGTCAAAGGTGCCCCTTCTGATTGGTTGTGCAAATATACTGAAGGTCTCCGATTTTTACAGGGAAGATATTAGACCAGGAGCTTGAGAGATGGCTCGGGGACGTCGCCCCTGTTGGAGAAAGCTTCCCCATAACAGGTTGCAAAGCTGTCATCGCGCCGTGAGTAGCAACGCCAACAATCGGCGAAAGGGCACTAAAACGCTCACAGTCACGCAGGGTATTCGTATTCCGGGCCTGCTGCTGGTTGGGCATATAAAGCTATCGATCCTACCGGAATGCGAGTGTTTCTTGTTCCCTTCGCCATCGATCTATTGACCTTGATTTAGAAGGAGGGTGTTTATCCTTGGTCCATCCCACCACTTTTATCTGAATGGGTGTGCCCTGTCGTCTTGCAAGGAGTACGAAACTCCTATCGGGACTCTTCCGCTTGATACTGAGAGTAAGTATTGACAATTATCATCATAGCTCCCCTAACTCCTTGCGATCGATTGAACAGCAATCAAAGAGCTGAAGGAGACTGGCAAGTTCACAAATCTCAGCCTACAGGCGGACGAAGACGAACACAGTCTGGAGATGCACCTTCCTTACATCAGGAAAGTATTTGAAGGGTACGTCAGACTTCGCTGGATAGCCTGCAGTAGTTGATGCATTATCTCAGGAAGAATATAACAATTGTTCCGATTGTGGTGGGAGCCATTGATAGGAAGAGTGAAGTTGAATATGGGGCGTTGTTGGCACCGTATCTCGCGCAAGAAGGAACCTTGTGCGTTGTGTCGTCTGATTTCTGCCACTGGTGAGCTGGCCTAAATAGTACGATTCTCAGCATCTGACATAGCTCGTCACAGGGGAACCCGGTTCTCTTACACTTACTATTGCCCTGATGCTGAAACGCCAATTGCCGCAGGGATCTCGCTCTCGCGAACCAGCCCTCCCTCTTCTTCGTACCCAATCTATCAGTCCATTCAGCGACTGGATCGTCAAGCAATGGACATTCTGAGCATTCCTCCAGGCACCGCCAAAGACGCGCACCAGTCCTTCGACAGTTACCTGCAAGAAACACGCAACACGATCTGTGGGAGGCATCCTATCGGGGTTTTGTTTGGGGCATTATCCGCATTGAGAGAGGGTTCTGATCCAAAGGTTAAATGGGTTAGATACGAGCAAAGCAGCCAGTGCCACAACATCCGCGATTCTAGTGTAAGCTATGCAAGCGCGTACGTTACGTTCTAGGGGTTCAGGCACATCTATGTAGAAGGATGAAATCGAATGTACATCAGCCTCTTTGACTTGCCTCGACAACTACACAACTTAAAGGTTGCTAGCTAGTTGAAGCTGTCCTCCAAGGGGGAAGTCCTCTTCTGATTCGGTTCCAGGGACACCTGGATCTTCGACGACCTGTAAAATCTGTGAGCATTTCTTGCACACAAGAAAAGGTAAGCGCCTTACCCGACCGGCTTCGACTTCAATATCGTCAAAGCCCCATTCCCTAGATGCGCCTTGCTCCATGTGGGATCCATCAGCCAATTTGGTTGCAACGTAGGCGCCCAAAACTTCATCTTTTCCTACAGACGTGCTCTTCCTGTGCAGCTCGCTTAAACTGCAGCATCCAACTTTCAAACCCAGAGACGGTTCTCCAAGGAGGCCTCTTACGAGGACGATGGCGGTGGCAGCGTGTGTCACGAACAAAGGTCGCCTTATATCGATGCCCTTGGTTTTGACCACCACTTTGTTGAATAGCTCCAAGAATCCTGAAACACGGGCATGGACCTCTCCGACGGTTTCCCCTTTTCTAGACGGGTACCATACAGAGGCTGGCCACAGTTCTTTGTCTATTTCTGAGAAGTACTTCTGCAGATATTCCGCTGATTCAGGACGGGGATGGAGCAAGTTGCTGTTTGGCACCACCGGAGAGTACCATTCGCTTATTCCTAGAGGGAGAGGTCACAGAAAGTCAGCACGAATTGAAGTAGCGCTTACCATGCTCCACGTGAATTGGTAGATTCAATGCTTGAGCTGTGGGCTGGGAGGTTTGCAAGCAACGGTCTGTGTGCCATTGACTATCAGATCAGAGGTATCCAGGAAACTCCAGCGCTTTGCACTTACAGTATGGGGATGAGAAAATCGCGGTAGGTCGTTCATCCTCAGGGAGGGCCTGGAAGAAATTGGCAAGCTCTTGCGCTTGTGTCTAGGGGGTTTATATTAGTGCATTCTCTAGATCGTCACTGATCCGAGGACACCGTACGAGACCATACGCCGCGAGAGGAGGATCTCTAGGTAGACCCGTCTCACTCTTCCTGAAGATGCGGAAACAAGTCGTGTGAGTTCATTGAACATGCTTTTAATCTACGGAAGCGTTCACCGACCATGTGGTGTTGATCCAATTCAACCTAAAGCCTGTTGAATGGGTCAAAAATATGCTCAAACACGTTAGCACTGTCAAAGGAACGATGTCTCACCGTGTCTTGCTATGTATATTTTCTCCATCTACAGTTATGCAAAAGTACGAGAACAAGAAGCGAAATATCACCGTTATAGCTCTTGTTTGAAACAACGTGTTGGCTGCATGTCTGGCGGATGTCCAAATGGCCGATCCCGGCGGGGAAGCAGATCAAAGAGGATAAAGACAGGGGCTGAAAGAGGAAGCACAGTATTTACTTGAATTAGAAACGTGATAATCACTAACGCTCAAATACTAGTACTTCACACACAACAGAATAGAACTGACTGGCAAAAAAATATTCCTTCAATTCATTTGGTCTGGGCGAATGCGAGAACATATGTATGTACAGGCGACAGCACGAAAGAGTAAGAGTGAGCAATAAGCCGCCGAGTGTTGTCTTCGTAAGGCGCGAAGAAGATCCTCTAGGCCAGGGAGGGGAAAGCGTTTTGATCGTCGACGTTGGGGGTTTGGGCATTGCCTCCCTGGCGCTGGCCACGACCACCTCTGCCTGCACCACGTGCGCCGCGCCTCTCGCCGCGATCTCCACCACGTCCGCGTCCGCGTCCACCTCTGTCTGGTCGTTCGAAACGGCCTTCGAAATCCAAGTAGACCTTATCTTCTTTCTTCGACTTGAGCTTGGGGGCAGATTTTGCCTAAAAGAACGTAAGCATTCGAAAAGGACAGCAAACTCTGAAGACATACCTTGCCAACGAAGTAAGCTTCTTCTTCCTCGTTCTTTGCCAAAGGGACGACACCCTTCCAAATCTCCTCGCCGGCACCCTCATTGGCCTGACGGACACCGTCAAGCTTAGGGATCACTGTGTCCTTATCCTTCTGCTGAGCAAGATATTGATCGAGAGTGAGGGTATTGTCCTCTTCCTCTTCGCGTTCCTCACGTTCCTTGCGAGGCTTGGATTCGGGTTTACCCTCAGCATCTGCTGGGGCAGCAGCGTCGGCTTCAACAGTGCCCCATTCTGCAGGAGCAATGGCATCAGCAGCCCATTCTCCAGTTGCGGGCTCGGCAGCGGCATCAGCAGCGGCAGCCTGCTCTGTCTTGAGTTCGCTGTTGCCTTCATCGCCACCCCAACCTTGGTGGACTTTTTTCTGCGAGTCGCTAAGATCAAACAAAGGGTCAGTATGATAGGTTAGGTAAGAATGAATTGATAACGTGCGTTTTGCCCGTAGCTGAGTGTCTGTCGAATTGACGACCTCTTCCTCCAGTGTTTCCACCACGGCCACGACCGCGAGGGCCTCTACCTCCACGACCACCGTCGGCTGAAGACTGATCAATCATAGATCGGTGAAATCAAACAACTGAACGAACATTTTCTACCATCGACGCCAGGTTCCTCAGCACCAGCAGGGGTTGATGCGTCATTAGGAGAGGGCTTTCCACCCCGAGCATAGTATTTGCCTGCCCTTGATGCAGGTCCGCCTCTTGTCTTTTGCTGACCCCTGTTGGCAGGAGCAGCAGCCTGGGGAGCTACTGGAGCCTTCTTGGCTGGTGGACTTGCGGGCCTTGAGTTGTCCTCGGCTATTAAGTTTGAAACAAATGATCAGTAAAACGGAACCCGAGGCTAAAGCAAGAGATTACACACCATCGAGAAGGGCAAAGGGGTTTTTAGAGGCCACCGACATTGTGACGGGGCCTTTTAAGACTCAGTCAGATAATGATTATTGAGAGACGGACGGCGGAACTGTCGCTGGGTGCTGCGATGGACGACGACGACGACGACGAGGGGATAATTTGAGCGTGAGTGAAGGAGTTTCCTTTTTGGGCGGTGTGTGAGCAGCCACGCAGAAACTGTACAGTTAGGCAGAGACGGCAGGATATAAGGACGGACTTCCGTCGGAGATTGGGCATTAACGCATTATGCACAGGTAAGCAACCGATTATTTTTTTCACAGGAAATTTTGGGATTTACAGAATTATCTAGACAACAAAAGCATCTCGCCGACGATGCAGCCGCCTTCTGGACTGGCAGCGTCGATGACCGCGAGACCGTATTTTGTCTGGAGAACGACGAGGATGGGACTTGGGTGCGGTACTGTCGTTATGCAGCCCTTCGTGGCTGCAGGTGGCCGATGTCGCAATGTCCTGTTGTACATATTTCCATTATTAGCCTAATTCTTATCAATATATGCTGTCATGTGATCCACCTCTCTTGTTCATCGTCCACGATGTCCCGCAGGCTTGACATATCGTCCCTTTTGTGTGACGAGCCCCCCGACGAGCACCCACATTTGCCCCAGCATTCTCGCACCCAACCAGTGCTTTTCTCGCCGTCGTCGTCGTCGTCGTCGTCGTCCCGTGGCCCCTCACAGGTTCCCCAGAGTCGGAGTCGAGCAAACACAGTGCACTATGAGCAGCTTCATCATCAGCCCTCCCCGCTCGTAGCTCAACCCAAGCAGCAGCCGCAAGCGTTTCTTGGTCTCGATGCCCTGGTCCATGCAGCGACAGAAGAGCGGCGGAGGCTCTCGGTGTCAGAACATTCTCAACCCCAGCCCCAGCAGCTCCATCACCACCAACCCCAGCAGTTTTCCCAGCTTCATCAGCAGCCGCAGACCAGACAGTCGCCTCAGTTTCATCGGAGTCCCTGGCAGGAGGACCTTCCATACCCTCCCCGTCAACCGCAAAGTCCGCTGCATACCAAGTCTATCGATGAGCTCAGTATTCACAGTCCCCGTGATGCATTCAAGACACCGACCTCGCCTTACCACCAGTCTCGCCACCATGTCTACGACGACGAGCAACGGCTAATTCACATGAGGCAGTATCAGTTGCAACAACAAGAGCGGGAACGAATGCACCGGATCCACACCCAAGAAATCGAACGCCAGCGCATGCAGCATGACCCAGACCGCATCAGGGCACAGGAGGAGGAGCGTTTGGCGGAAATTGAGCGCAAGGCAAATATGGAACGGCAAAGGATGGAGGAAGAACGTTTGAAACTGGAGGCTGAGCGCATGCGACTGCTGGAGGTTGAGCGACGTATTCAGGAACAGGAGGCAAGGCGCCGCGATGAAAAGCGGAGGGAAGTCGAACGTTTTCGGCAGGAGGAAGAGCGCAAGGAAACCGAGCGTCGTGAGCGCGAGATCGCTGCCATCCGAGAAGCTGAGCGTCGGGAACAGCAGCGTAGGGACCGAGAGCTGGAACACCAGCGGCGGCAGGAAGAGCAACGTTATCAGGAAATTCAACGACGTCTTCAACAGCATCACCAGCAACAACAGCAACAACATCACCAGCAGCAGCAGCAAAGACAATATGCCCTGCAGCAAGAACAACAACACCTTCAGCGAACATATGAGCATCCTGCTCGTATCGAAATTCCGCCTGGTCCACAATTAACCTCAGCGCGCAAGTCAGATCCTATCCCCATCGTCAAACCTCCACAATCCCCAATAATGCAGACATTCAACCCAAGTCCGCGGATGGCAGACCAGCGCCCCGTCAAGAAGCGGCGATATTCAGAATCCCCGTCCCTCGGGCCTATGCTTATTGACGACAGTCATGACCGTATTCAGCGGGATAGGGAGAAAATGACCGTCGGCGAGATTGGTTATGGACGCTATGATTCACCAATGGCCGTCTCGTCCTCTTCATCACTACCATCCCATCCTGCACCTATATCTTCCCCACCTGCACAACCTACCCAACCCCGACGTCCGCTTTCGGGAACAGGGGTGCGCAAGCCGGTGTCCGTAACAGACCTATTGGTCTCAGACCATGATGGTACCAGGCCGGCAATCCCATCCCCCACGACGGCCTCAACGTCCCCAAGAATGGTAATCATACCAACTCGCGAAGCAGTACCTCCAAGCACAGGCATGCCTTCATCTTATCCCCCCCATCATCCAAGTGGCCATCACCGGATTCTCAGTCCTTTGGGCAGAAGGTCTCCCCCAGGAAGCCAAGCAGGAAGGGCGAAAGCAGCTCGAAAAAGTGACGACCATTCTCTTGCGCCCCATTCGCAATCAACAGCTTTGGCTTTGCTTGCGCCAGCGACCACAACAAACAATCCCGTCATCGCTGTACCCGAGGCACATCGCCTACCGCTTGTGCAATCCCCCAGGTCGCCTCGTCCTTCGAATGTGTTGGTTTCTCCCGCTTCTTCTCGCCAACCAGTGTCCCCGGCAGTTCGAGATGAGTTGCACCAACCTAAGCGGCAGAAAGCCGCCAATGACTCGCCGGCTGCCCCTATGACGGTTGACAGTTCCGTCCTCCCTCTGGCTCCTGCACAGAACCCTCCCGCGACGAGTGCCAAGGACAAAGAATCAAAGGAAGGCTCTCACCAACGGCCCTTGAAGCAAGCGGCACCCGTCCCAGTAGTGTCGGATCGAGAGGTTGAACGTCAGAAGGATAAGGAAGTGTCGAGAGGCAAAAAGGAGGAAGACGCCCACGATTGGTTGCTGGAACATTACGCTGAAGCATCTCCGCCTTTAAGAAAATCTCGAGACCCGGATTTGCTCAAATCATCTTCGTCGACCTCAACTCGTCCTCCACGACCTCGCACTCGCTCACCGTCAACCTTGCCTAGCGGTTGTCAACAGTCCAACTCCCCTGTCATACCTATTCCTTCAAACCGGCAACCTACCCCACCATTAGCAATAGAACCACAGGACGATGAATACGACGACGGCGGATTGGAACAAGAACTGGAGAAACTTCTTGCTGAAGGTCCCAGCAACCAGGCTGAGTCTGATGCAATGGACGTCGATGTTGACTCGGCTGTGGCTGAACTCGTTGCGGAGACTCTGGAGGATAACGGGAGCAAGACTCGTCAAGATAAATCTGACACTAGGAGATATCGCCTGGACATAGGGAAGGAGGATGAGCTAGATCAAATGATGTCAGTCGCAGGTAGCCCCGCCGTCGTTCCGGATATCGGCCATGACGTTGAGGATGAACTCTTGAGCCTAGTTGAGGATACCGTTCCAGTATCAGGATCAACTGGGGCGATCAAGCGTCACCCTGATGGTGGTCCTCTGTTGTCTGTGTCGCAGTCGGCGAAGGCTCAAGGGAAAGCCTTACGGAAGCCAGGAAAATCGACTAAGGTCCTGCCTTTGCCATTGCGAACGTCTGATGTCACTCTAGACACCTCTGCATCGCCCTCATTGTCCTCTGCCACATCTTCGACATCCCCAGCGTCAACGTCTTTGTCCCGGCCTAGTGTATCCCGGCCATCTCTTTCGAGCTCTCAAAGAGACTCTATGCCTCCCCCGACCTCTGCACCCACCAAAGCGAAAGAAGAACCAGCTGGTAACGGGAAGCCGAAGCCGAAGACCGCTGCTCAGGAGACCGATTTGTCCATGGGCACTTCGAGTAAGAAAAAAACCCCAGCATCCAAAGTATGTATAAACGGCACGTCTTTTGTAAGCTACACCAAGCTAACATGCGAAGCAGAAACTCAAAGGTGTCGCATCGGGCCCTGCTACAGCGGAAGACGAGGCACAGACGTCTATCGCTCCACCCCAGGCCAAACCTCGAGGGAAGTTGTCTGCTAAAAAGAAGGTGGCCAACGACATCGAAATGAATACACCAGCTTCGACTCCTTCAACATTGACGACCAAAAAGGCTCCCAAAGCAGCCGTCGGATCTTCGCACAATAAAGCGTCTTCGGTATCTCGATCACGATCTGCAAGTGCAATCCCCAACGCTCTCACTGACGAGGCGACAAATGCCACGGACGGTAAACTTGCCGGTGGGGATGAAGCGGAGTTTGCTGAAGCTCAGAGCGAAGATGATAAGCTATATTGCGTATGTAAGACAAAATACGATCAAGAAAGATTCATGATTGCCTGCGATCGGTAAGTCGTACCTTGTCACTCAGTGCCCAACGTCAACTGACATGGATCTTGTAGCTGTGACGAGTGGTATCATATGCAATGCGTGGATATGCCCGAACGGCTTGCGGATCTTGTTGACCAATTCTTCTGTCCTCCATGCATCGAGAGTAAGTCTGTTACGCTCCTCTCCTTCCCTTTGCACTGACCGTTATTGGCAGGAAATCCAGAACTTCATCTTCGCACTACCTATAAGCAACGTTGCCTGTGGGGACTCAAACACTCCAATCCTGATTCTCCCGCCGCTTGCCACAAACCTGCCCATGGGGCCTTTTCCAAGTATTGCTCAGAAGAATGCGGTGTGAAGTACATGCAGACAAGGATCGATTCCTATGCAAAGAAAGGCGGCAAGAAGGATAAGCTTTGGGACGGTGTCAAGCATGCGGACAAACGAGAAGGAGTTGTTGTGAAGCTTGAAGAAACGAATTGCAACGGTACCGAGGTTTCTACCGGAAAGCTGGAAAAAGCGGCGAAGGGCGACTCGCCCCATTCGACGTCACTCGCGGCGCTCCTAAAACCTGCGAAACCTGTCAAATCCAAGGCAAATAGGGAGTGCGACCGACTGAAGCTGGTTCTGGCGGACATTACCAAGATGCAAGACGAAGTGCGCAAAGGCATCGAGATCATATCCTGGCGTGAACGTCTCCTTGCGCTCGCAACTGACAGGTCAGAAACGGTGTCTCAGTGTGGGTGGGATCAGCGGCTGTGTTTCGGCGATGAAGAATGGGCAGATGACTTTGGCCAAAATATTCTTGAAAGTTATGAATCATTCGATCGCATGGATGTGGACGAGAACCAGCGTACTAGCTCTGCAGAGGAGACCAAATGGTGGTGTTTGGACGATTCAGCCTGCGCGCGTCATGTTGGGTATGTCCCGGTTCTGCTCCTACTCGTTTGATGTATCTCACTATTCCCCATTGCAGATGGCAGGTAACACGCTACAAGGACATCAGCAAAGAGAAGGAGAAGAGGGAGGAAGCTCTCTCTAAACTGGAAGCTCGAGAGCAAGAGGTTCGCCGTCAGCTCGGGGAGATGTTTAACCCTGTGGCACCAGGTCAGAAACGTCCCATCGGTTCGAAAACATCTGCTGCCTCTGCCAACGCAGTTAAAGGGCAAGGGCCCTTTGCTTTATCCAACAGCAGGCTTCCAAACGGACATTCAAAGCACAAGGCCGTTTCATCCGATACTGCAAAGAAGGGAAAGAAACGCAAGGCGCCTTAAAAACGACTCTTACGAACATTCACGAAACCCTTCTTCTATCTAACTATTAGAAATGTATTTTTAGTTGTTCTTTCGGTCGCAAACGTCGCAATATGCGTTCTGGTTTCTCGCTTTGCAAATTACTATGTCTTTTTTATCACTCTTTCACTCCATTTCATCACCTGCATTTTCACTATTTACGAGTCCGGTACATTGATAACAATCATCCACAGCATCACCCTATGGTCATGACTCCTTGCAAAGTTAATCCAAAATTCATGAATTTGCAAATGTCTGCAGCAAGGAGAGCTCGAGACTTGGACCATCACGCAGGTGACAGTGATAAATATTCAATATCCATCTCCTTCGCCTCCTTCCCTCGAGAACCCTTTGTGTTCAAAAAGATATTGAGCCTTGGCTTCTTCATGACGTTTCTTCATTTCAAGCTCCTTGAGATGGTATGGCTCAAGTTGATGATACTCGACTTGTTTCAGCGGAACCTCGTCTTCCTTATCAAGATCCTGGTTGAGGAAGCTTAATGTGTCTGCTCAATGGAGAACACCAGAGACATACGATTTCACCCAAGAGGACAACGTTCTCTCCTCGAATCAAGAATAGACCATGGTGCTGTTCTGCGAATAGGTTTTGGTGGTATATCCGCTCGTAAGTGTCTTCCAGCACGAGGTTTGCTGGTAGTCAAGTCACATTCGGTGCAAACGAAGGTAGTATGTAAAAGCTGCTCACCGAACTGGTCGTAAGAACGAAGGACGCCATGAAGTTTCCGCCCATCCCGAAGGATCACGAGCATCTTCCCTGGATTGGTGAAGAAATTGAAGGCAGAGGCCGTTGAGGTCGATATGCAGCATTGGTGGAAGAAACAGGGAATAAGGAGTTATAGTCGCTCAGGAGGACAGTTGGAAGTAGCTGACGTTTGGAGTAGACGTACTGTCCACACAATCTACAAGGGCCCCAGAGGTTGTGAATGGGATCAAAGAATCCATGGTTGGAGGAGGAGAGAAAGAGGCAACTGCAATTCCGAGTCAACGCGATTCAACTCAGCTCGGTCACCATGATATTGATACTCGTAATAAGTTCAGACCTGGTTTTGGTATTCATTGCGGAAACCAGTCGAGTTTGTTGTGCAACAATTTTTGTAAGATTGCATATTCTGTTCATTGAGTAGCATAAAATCTCAGAGATTCAACCGTCTACCTGCAGAAGGCATCACGTAGTGTAGTAGTAAGTAAAGCCGGACACATTGTGACCAATGGGGCCAGTGACCGTACAAGCAGACTATGAACCATTGCCACCGTTTGTTAAAGCCATGCAAGCGACTGGTTGTAGGAGTCTCTAGGACGGTACGGGTAGACGCGAAGAGAAAAGATTGAATTCTAGACTGTAGTAGGATACACCACGGCTTTCCCAATGATTCTATGTCGAAGATGAAGCAGTCGTTGTCTCTCCTTGGTATGTCCATTGCCCAGGGGCAGGTGTCTCCTGCAGCGGTTCCCAACTGAAGGGGTTTCAGCGACAGGGAACGCGAAATATACCGGTGCAACTCACGCTTTCCACTCCAGCATCTTGGAAGCCAGGCTCAGCTCGTCCGATGCAATGTCCAACGTCTCCTCAATCTGACCGTCCTTCAACTGGCTTTCGACAGCAGCAATGTCTCCATTAGCGGCCTCAACAACGCCCAAACGGTGTCTTGTCAAGGCCTCAACGCCCTGGCGGTATACGGAGGTTTCAGGGATGCTTGATAGGACTGAAAGGGTTGTTTGGTATGTTTTAACGAGTTCTGGGAGGGGATTTGGGTGGACCTTGAGGCCAGTGATTCCAGTCGAGCGCTTTGCGACGTTGAACAAAGGACGTGTAAAGCGGAGCATGGTGGGATAAATGAAGTGGCAGGCAAAGGTCAGGGCCGGGTCCCAACTGACGCTCGCGTGTCGGAGTACAAATTTTTACGCTCATCATCCTCCTCCTCCAACGTCCACGACCTCCTCGTCGTCGTCACAATGGCATTGGCAATTCGCGCAGCGCGTTCGTCGTCGGGCATCCCGTGGTTCAGGACGCTACTTCCCTCTACATTTATCGCCGCTGCCGCTTTGCCACGTCTTGCAAACTGGTCTCTTCAATCAATCCTCGACCTCTTCCCGTCGATCGTGCTGGCAGTACCCAAGAAGAAAGTGTCCCATTCACGCAAGTCCATGCGAAACTCAAACAAAGGTTTGAAAGATAAACAAAGTCCGTTCTCGTATTAGTCGTGTATTTCGGACATAGCAGCTAACAGCAACGTTCAGACATCGTTGCTTGTCCCGGTTGCGGCACTCCAAAACTCGCCCATCACTTTTGCCAATCATGCTACAGCGAAATTACACGACACTGGAAGGCAGAGCAACGGGGAAGTACATCAATACCCGACCTCTCATGAGTACATCGCGCCGTCAATGCACCTTGAAGCTTCGAGCCGGGCCTCGCAGACCGCGAGAAATTTGGGGATGAGGCCTGAGGGATTCCAGTCCGAGTAATTTATTCCCTTGCGTAGTCATCAACATGTCTTCCACTTCTTTTGCAGCAGTTCGCTATGCTTCCATGAACAATTCTAGAAAACCATTTCCGCCGCAAGTCCCTGACATCCAGCCTTGGGGTCATCAAAGTATGCCTGTTCATGTGAACTTTCGGGAGAATTGAGGTAGGATCCGGCGCGAAGTTGCCTTCAAAAGCCGTTGCATTGCATTCTACCCTCTCGTCACCCCTTACTCCCACCGGAAATGTTGCTCAGGCGCGCCCTTCACTCCAGGCGCATCGTTCCTGCTCTGTTTCATAGGGCGGCGAGCACCAGCATACCTCGTGGCCTGAAGGAGGTCCTTGAGAAACGCCCGGAAGACGTCGTCATCACCTTTGCCAAACGCACGGCCATTGGAAGGGCATGGAAAGGCCAATACAAGGATATCCCTGTGGATGAACTGCTACATGCTCTATTCAAGGCTGCCCTTGCAGACTCTAAACTTGACCCAAGCAAGATAGACGACATCTGTGTCGGTGCGGAACGTTTCCCTGCCCCAATTGTTGGAGATGCCTGACATCAATTCAGGAACATGCCACCCACCCTCTCCGCTCTACATATCTAGAGCAGCAGCTCTCGCGGCTGGAATTCCTCCTGAAGTTCCTATATCGACGGTGAACCGGTTGTGCTCCTCAGGTCTGATGGCAATACGGAACATTGCTCATCATATCAAGTCTGGTGAAGCCCTCCTTGGTATCGCGGCGGCCGCAGAAAGTATGAGCATGAAGTGAGATACACAATTCATTTCCCCAGTGCCTTTATTAACAAGCTCAGTCCCCGCCCTTCCCCGGATGTAGTGGAGCACATCTCTGCGAATGCATTCGCCAATGATTGCATCCAAGTTTGTACTTCCTCGTCGTATCCAGGAACATTCTCAATTTGGTTCTCTTGTAGCCCATGGGTTGGACCTCAGAGATGGTTGCGGAGAACTTCAACGTGCCTCGGGCGACGCAGGATGCGTATGCACTCATATCGCACACGCGGGCGAGCAAAGTTTGTTATTTCATTTATGCTCGAATTAAAGGAAGCTGATTTGACATCGCTGGTCGTAAGTCTGTCGAATCTAATATATTCGCAGAGGAGATTATCCCAATCGAAGCAAGGGGTCAGACATTTTTGAAAGATGATACCATTCGTCCGGGAGTCACAGCCGAGAAACTCGCTGGTTTGAAGCCGGCATTTCCGCAGTGGGGAAATTCTACCACCACCGCTGGAAATGCTAGTGGTATAGGCGACGGCGCAGGCCTCTGCGTCCTGACGACCAGGGCCAATGCAGTGCATGAAGGAATGCCGATTCTAGGAAAATGGGTATCGAGCACCGTTGTTGGTTCGTATGCGCTCTTTGCCGTTTCTAATGAATCTCTTGTTGACCAGAGCAGGTGTCGAGCCACGCTACATGGGCATCTCCCCTGTATTCGCCATCCCAAAGCTTCTGGATCAGGTTGGCCTGAGGAAAGAGGACATTGACATTTACGAGGTTCGATAAATCAACGGAGCCCTGCACTATCGCGTTAACCACATTACAGATCAACGAAGCTTTCGCTTCACAGTTTGTCTACTGCGTCGAACAACTAGGAATCCCAATGGAAAAAATCAATCCAAAGTAAGAGAATCCCCCGTCACCAAGATAGAAGCTTTTGCTCAGTATAACTGCAGCGGGGGAGCCATTGCCATATCACATCCGGTCGGAATGAGTGGGTCTTCTGCTTGTCCAATAGCCGCGGCAAATCTAACATAGCTTTCAGCTGGTATTCGTCAAGTCATCACAGGCCTAGCCGAGCTGAGACGACGGAACGAGAAACTCTTGTGCACGAGCATGTGCGTCGGAAGTGGTATGGGGGCAGCAGGTTTATTCGTAAACGAAACTACGAGTTGATATGGTAAACTGAGCATGATCGGGTATCTTACTTCGTCGTTATCTGTAGAGAAAGATTTTAAGCAACAGGGTTGACATGAAGCGAGAGCAAAGTTAATCTCAGAAAGTCATTTATGTCAGTGAATCGCTGTACAAGTACGGCGACGCAAGTCGACTAAGAGGTGCCAATTGTGGTTGTAAAAAGAACAACACTCGTCATTGAAGAAAAAAGCTTGCAAAATACACACCTTTGCGAGCCAGCTGTGGTCTTTGTGACAGAGAGAATCGGAAGACGGGCCCGGCGTTTAAGAAGGCCTCAGCTTTCCCACGAAACCCTCGGCAACTTCCGGGCTTGAACTGCATAGTCTTTCAAGCCACAACTATCCAATGCAGCGAGATCAGTGAGCAAGCCAATATCGACGTCCTCCAACAGAGGTAGGCAACGCCCAAGCTCCCCTGTAGTCTGAAATATTGACCAGAGTTTGCTTGTTATAGCCCTCCCAACATGGCCAGTCAAATCAGCAAAAAGCGAAAGTTTGTAGCGGACGGTGTCTTTCGTGCGGAACTCAATGAATTCTTCACCCGCGAGTTGGCCGAGGAGGGTTACTCTGGCTGTGATGTTCGTGTCACCCATGCACGAACTGAGGTACATATAACTCGTTTCTAATGTGTTCGATTATTGACGATGGGCGCTAGATCATCGTCCGTGCTACCCACACTCAGGAAGTTCTTGGTGAAAAGGGTCGCCGCATTCGTGAACTCACCGCCCTCGTCCAAAAGCGATTCAAGTTCCCCGAAAACTCCCTTGAATTGTACGCAGAGAAGGTTCAAACCCGTGGTCTTTCAGCTATTGCCCAATGCGAGAGTTTGAGATACAAGTTGCTCGGTGGTCTTGCCGTCCGCCGGTGAGTTTAATTACTGATCCTGTCTGTGTGACAGTACTTAACCCTTTTGCAGTGCTTGCTATGGTGTCCTCCGATTCGTTATGGAGTCAGGTGCCAAGGGTTGCGAGGTGGTTGTTAGCGGAAAGCTACGTGCTGCCCGCGCCAAATCGATGAAGTTCACCGACGGTTTCATGATCCACTCTGGTCAACCCGTCCGAGACTTCGTTGACTATGCCGTCCGCCACGTTCTTCTGCGACAGGGTGTGTTGGGTATCAAGGTCAAGATGTAAGTTTTGAATTTCCATGACCGGCAGTCATCGGTACTAAAGTTTTGCAAAGCATGAAGGGCTACGACCCTGAGGGACAACTCGGCCCCCGCAAGCCTCTTCCAGACTCAGTCCAAATCCTCGAACCCCCCGTTGATAAGATTATCTCCGAGCCCTTGTCCGAACAAAAGGAACCTGTCGCTGTTGCCCCTGTCGCTGTCCCCGCTGAGGCCGCTCCTGAGGCCGCCTACCAGCAACAGCCTGATGCTTACGCACAGGAATTCTAGTTCCTCTGTACCATTATTCGACCACTGGAATCATACATCATTGCTTTTTACTCTCTCTATCTCTCTGTGTCTATGATCATTTCATGATTTGTGTTATTCGACCGTCTGGGTTACACTATCCCCCGCTTGCCCTCCTGTTGGTAATTGGAAGGTCAGCGTCTTCTTCCTATCCCCCGTCCAAAACGACGGCCTCGAACCATCACCAATTGCGAGGGTCAGATCGACCTTGCTGAGCGTTTGTGAAGGGTCAGAAACAACGATCTTCCCCGTCATAAACGAGAATATCATGATTACTTCTCCTGATACAGTGATAGTTATAGGCGCAGAGGTAGGGCCCGGCGTCACGGTCAAAGATGCCGTCTTGCGCCAATAAACAGCCATTGCAATGCTTGTTTGAGTGTCGAATATGGCGGTAACAGCCTCGTTGTTGGAGACCGTGCGTATTCTTGGTTGGGGTTGGCTGAATTTCCGGCTGAAATCAGAATAGCTAACACCAAGAAACGTTGTGTACTCGATGGGCTTGGTGGTGGTTGTGTGCTGCAGCCAGCCAGCCCAGAGTTCGACTTTGGTCGGTGGTTGAGTGGACGTTCCAATGGACGACCAATTGCCCGTCTTTTCCTCCAGTTGCAAGTTCAGTACAGCCGAATCGTTTCCATAATTGGGAAACACGTATCCAATATCTGCATGCCACAGCTGCTGCGGGTTTTGGTACATTGTCACTGCGCCAGAGACTGGTTCCCCATTGACGATTGTTGGTCCAAACCGGCGTCGTTGATCGAGCACAGAGTAGAGAGGTGCCTTGCTGTTGGAAGTCAAGATATTCACCATCACATGCTGAACATCGTCTTTCAAGAAGAACCATGTCTTCTGCCATCGCAGAGACCTTGTTAATGGGCTTATGAACTGCATCGCCGCAACCCCTACTTGGGAATCGGAGGCTCCCCCTACAAAACTCTCTACGCCTGTGACTCCTGCTCCAGTGCAGTTCAAGGGGGCGTTCCGGTAGTCCGTAGTGATGCCTGGTATAAGATTCCAGTCCCATGCAGCGGCGATGTCTTCGTATTCATCCCCTCGAATATACTTGTACAGGGTTCCGTCGGAAAGGTGCAGTCCTAGCGGCTAAACGGATGTGAGATGAACAGTCGCCTCAGTCGATCGGGTTTAACACCCACATTTTGCGAATTAACACATTCAGTGTTGGCTGTCCTGTTGGAAAACATCCTCAGGGAAGTAACGTAACTTTCTCCCCGGTGTACCTATCGGGGTTTAGGCTAATGATTGAAATGCGTGCCATTGCGACATACCACGTAGTCGTTGGTATAAAAAACCTTGTTTCCCAGCAGGCTACCAGCGTTTGCGCTCCGGGCCCTACCTAGGAGCGAATCTGCAAAGTCTGTGAGAGCCTTGGAGGGCCAAAGCCGTCCAAGTTCCCTGACCTTTGTCAGATTCATGTGGATCCCCCCGGTCGCCCTGCCAGAGCTCCATAAGTGGGCAGACTGCGAATAAAGGCCACTACGCACTGGTTATCTGCCACTGGGAAGGTTATAAATCTTCCGAGAGCAGACTGCTTTGATGTTGGAATGCCTTCAATTATCTCGCAGTAAAAGGAAGCTCACCAGGTCGAAATGCAATGATTGGGTGAGCGAGTCGGCGAATATCATCCATGCATGGCCCTCGATAAGTCTGTCGAAAGCGAGCCGACCAGTCTCTTGTGCCCCGAACTGTGTTCCAGAGGCTATAAGTTCGACGTCTAGGACGGCGTTGGAGCTGTGCGGCAAACCCTTAATACAAGTATATCAACGACATGGACACTACTTGCTAGTCTCTCCCTGTGTAGACATAAGTCTTGTAGCTAGGGGCATCGGAACAGCTTCTCTGACTCACCGTAGTTCCCGTTATACAGGATCCCAGCATGTTGACCTAGAACTTGATCTCAGCAAGTCATGGGATATCAAGAATTGCAAAAGTAATGCACCGAAAGAGCCATCAAGTCGAATGCCATCAGCCTTGGTATCGTTCTGAACGACTAGCTCGTCGTGGGTGCGCCGATATGCCTCATTAACGATGGAGGCGTTGGAGCTTAGGAGCCCATGATCTATACCAATTCTGGCCACGTCCAGGGTATTTGCACCGGTGAGGTATCCCACCCCGTTGATCGACCGACCAAATGTGTTGAAAGAGCGGAAGGTTATACGAATGCATGATGCGGCTTCGCTAGCCGACAAGGAGTTCCCCAGAAGCAAGCAAGATTGCCCGACTAGTTCTGGTATGAGGATTATCTAAGTGGTTCAGAGGGTTAAGGCAAGTCTGGACGACGTATGTAGAGCGAGCTCCTTACGTTTGAAAACCAATTGGTGTTCCTGCCATGATGGGGTTAGAACGGTGGAGCGCCAACAGGTTGGGAAAACGCGTGCCAAAATGTAATGTCTGCATCATCGCAAGGGCAACGAGTTGTGCCACCACGGTCGAGGCAGTCCAGCGTCCTGATGTCCCTTTGGAACCAGTAATTCATTGCCAGCCTGGTGGCCTGTCTCAGGCTTTCGTTGCGGACCCAGCGTTCTCCTCCCGCCAGGCCCCCATGCCACGCTCCGCTCATTATCACTATGAAGGTGATCAGTCCCTATAGTGTCTACAACTGTAAAGAAACTCACATATACGTTGCCAATGAACTTGAGCAGGCCAATTGGCTCTCCTTGCAGCGCAGCCGGTGGTATAATCGATCTCAGAATCTGGCCATTTCCCAGCGACGTCCAAAGAAGATATCCTGAATCGGAAGGTCAGAGGAAAAAGAATGTGTAAAAGTGGGGACAGCCTACCAACGAGAAATGTTACCAGGTGAGCCGACTTCCCCAATTATGGATGAAAGTCGGCGTTGATGAATCGTGGTGAGGTCCGAAAGGGCTTGCCTCGGAGACAAACGACTCCCCCCGCTATTGTCTGACAGTGATTTATCATGCTCGACGATGTTGCTTAATTCTGAATACCATAATCTGTCCTGTTCGCGGGCGAAGTCGAAGACAACACGGTGGCTGAGACTGGAGAGTAGCGGGAAGAGGAATGATAAAAGAAGAAGTGAGAGTGTCAATCCCACCAGGACAAAGAGCCCAGCCATGGGGATACAGGTGGGACAGAAAGCACAAGACAACAACCTCCATTCAAACAGGCGCTGCTAAAATACCAGCAAGTTTGGTACGATGGTTCGAGTGATTTTGCGGGAATACGTGGGTGGTTCTTTGGTCAGATGGCCAAGTCTGTGTCAAGTCAACGGCATAGGAAGTTAATCCAGAATAGGAGCTCTTAAACCTGGTGCAGGCGAGGATAGCCAAAGGAAGACTGTGGAGGGAACACGATTGCAAGTGTCCACAAACTTTCCCTAGCGAAGTGTGACTTCGAAAGGTCCGATTATGACCCGACCGGAGTAGCGTCATTAGAGGATGAGATCGGATAGCTTGTATTAGGTACATGTTATTGTATGGTGATTGAAATCGAGGTGATGAGGTCCGTGTTTCGGCCGGCTGTTACTTCGTGAGCTTGACATTGAACTTTGTCAACAAGCTTATGACAGGGACCGCGTAGAATGCGTGTGCAACGTATACCACTGTAGTTGTGGAACCAATCCCCCCTGTCCAAAATGGCACCAATCAAGGACGTACTGGTGAATCCATTGCCTATTTCTGCAACGAGTTCGTGCCCCTGAGCGCCTTGTTCGAGAATAGTAGCATTGAAATCCTTGACGGCTGTGCCGAACCACATGCGAACAATTAAGAAGGCAGTGAGCCTAGACACAAATTAGCTTGATCGTAAGGACTTTCGCTTTCCTCACCGATCATGAAGCCAAAGACGCCAATCCAGGCAGATAGTTTATGCAGGAGTGGAGCACTCAGCAATCCAGAATCTTTACCTGGCACATTGTCCCTGAATGAAATAAGGGAGTACGGGATTAAGAAGGCCAGGGAGCGACGGCAATGAAAGCAGGTGCTACAGCGGATGGGGCTGAAAGCACTAGGCAAGGTTCATTAGCCGGTAGCACACGCAAGTCTGACGCGCAGGTCCGTTAGCCCGTGCACATTGCTGATTCCAGGAACTTGCCGAATTTGGGTTCAAGGGCTGGCAGGATGCAGGTGATGCTAGCGTTGCTGCTTGGTCTGGAGCATGATCCTACGTCGAATTTCATTAGCAAGAGAGAAAACAGGAGTATTGCAGATAGACTCGAGCACCTAGAACACAAAGAAACACACTGGGACCATCGGTCGAGCGCGAAGGACCAGATTGTGATAGGGCGGTGGAAGGAGACACAACCAGCAGGTTTACGCGATCGTGAAGCAAGAGTGTAGGGGCAAGAATGGCAAAAAGCGACAGAAGCGTGGCAGCCAGGCCGAGAACAGGGACGAGATATAGAGTCACGGCCTTTGAAAATCCAGCAACCATCCTTAAAGAAATAGAAAAGTCAACAAGAGCCTCTGGAAATAAAACAGAATGTGCGCTAATTAACATCTTCAGAGCGCATTATAGACCTGTCGTTTTGTTCCCTCAACGCACACATATGATTCGGAGAATGGAGACTGGCGAGTACTATCCATTTGCCAGATAATAAGACTCGACTCGACTACAAGATTCTGTGACTATTCATTCCATTTGCCAAACACAACAACACAGTGATCCCGTTTTTTGTCCAACTCCACCGTGATCGTCTACTAGTAGGCTCTCCAAATGTCGTTTGCCTCAGAGACCGCACTCTCAGATCTCACCAGGCATCTAGAAAATACCGCAGAGTTCGCTCTCGGTAGTGAGGCCATCACAGATGCTGCACTCAAAGCCGCAAAGACTGTATTTGATGCCTGTAAGTCTCCATATTGTCTCAACCAGTATTTCTCATCACACCTCTTGCCAGCATTAAGATCAGAACCAGACTCAATCAAACATGTAAACGACTTGTTTGCATCGCTGACGCCATTAAGAGCACCCAAAACTCGGTCCCAAAGCCAGTCAAAATCCGCAAAACAACCTCAGTCTGCCCACACCACCTTTCGCGCAACACCTCTCGCATCTCTTTTCGTTGACGGTCTGGAGGAAGAACAAGTGTGGGCCCAACTAGATCTCCGCACCCAACACCTTTGTGAATTATTAGACGTTGTGTTGGAAGGCGAGCTCGTCAGCCAGGACTCGGGAGACGAAGACGAGGACTTTCGTAAAAGCTTGCAAACTGCAGGATTTTCCATAGACGACTCGGATTCAGAAGAGGATAGTGGCTCAGAAGACGAAGACAGCCATTCTGACGAGGACTCTTCTCAGGATGATGTCGCAATAGACGGAGGGGATGATTCCATGGACGACGTGAATGGCTTTGAGGAGACGCTCGGCGAGGATGAAGACGAAGGCTCGGAAGACAGAGACGAGGGTCCTCAGTACGAGACTCTTCGCGAAGAGGTCGCCCCTACAATCTCCCAATTCAGAAAACGAAAGCGAGGTGCATCGCAAGTAGATGACGATTTCTTTGACTTGACCGCGTTCAACTCAGAGGTGGACAAGGCCGAGGCGAAGAGGTCGACGCGGGGTCACCTGGCGGCAGAAGATGAATCTGACGATGAGTCTGACCTGGACTCAGTCGATTTATTTGCACCAGTAGGTGACGATATCGAAGCTGAAGAAGAAGATGATGATAATACCAAAGGTTTGATAATTAAATCGCTTCAGCTGGATCCTTGACTAACGCATTCAATAGAACTCTTTTATGCAGACTTCTTCGAGCCCCCACAGAAAGCGGGTCCTTCGAAAGCGACGGGGAAAGTGCGATTCCACGAAGAAGTCCGCGTCAAAAAAATCCAGCCCTCGGCAAAGAAAAATGTTGTTCGTAAGAAGCAACGGGACAATACCGAACTTAAAACAAACTCTTTAGAAGAGGACGAGGAGTCTGATGTTGGCTCGCTCTCTGAGGGCGACTCGTCGTCGAGCGAACAAGGCAATGTCAGATCGACCATTGAACGTCTCAAAGATGACCTGTTCGCCGACGAGGATGGAGAGGAGCCGCAGACAGGTACCATACTTTCTTTGTTCCAAGTTTACTCTTTCTGACAACCGGCGCTAGATATGTCAACTCACCAAAAGCGGCTGGCCACCCTTCAGCAACAGATATCAGAGTTCGAGACGGAGAACGTGTCACGTAAGGATTGGACCCTAATGGGCGAGGCAGACACTCGTTCGCGCCCTCAGAACTCGCTTCTGGAGGAAGACCTCGAGTTCGAACGTGCCATGAAATCGGCCCCTGTTATCACCGAAGAAAAGGTCCAGTCGCTCGAGGACGTGATCAAAGCTCGCATTTTGGAAGACCGTTTCGACGACGTCGTTCGCCTTCGACCAGTCGATGACAAGGCATTCCTTCCTTCCAGGATTCTGGAACTCCAAGATACAAAGTCGACCCAGTCTTTGGCGCAGATATACGAAAACGAGTACATGGCCGGTGACGAGTCGGGCAAGACTGATGATCGCGATGGTAAACTGAAGAAGGAGCACGAAGAACTCGATGCGTTGTGGGATAAGATATCGGAGAAGCTTGATGCATTGAGCAACGCGTATTTCGTTCCGAAACAAGTGAGCGTTTTCGACACACAGCGCTCCCGTTCGATGTACTCATCCCATTTTCAGCCAAAGTCTATCATCTCCACCGTATCCGATGTGTCGGCTACAACAATGGAATCAGCCCTCCCCACCGCGAAATCAGCGAACTCAATGCTCGCACCCGAGGAGATCTTTTCTGCCGAAACCTCTCATATACGTTCGAAGAGCGAACTTACACCACTCGAGAAAAGAGCGCTGCGGACCAAGGAACGCAAGCTCAAGAAGAAGCAGCGGTCACTGCTGGACAATACTATCGACAAGGTAGCGAAGGCCAGAAGTATCGGAGGAGTGAAGAAGCAGAAGCAGGCTGCTTTAGAGAAGATAGTCAAGAGTGGAAAGGGTGTGACAGTTGTCGGGAAATCGGCAAAGGACTTGAAAACGAAGAAGCGACACAAGTCATCATAACATACATTGATTTTCATATAATACACCATATTATCCCATTTCTGCAAGGTTTCTGGGGTAAAATGACTGGGGAATGGTAAGGAATGGTCATTGACCTTGTTAACGGACATAGCTTTTGCGGTGCCTTTTGATCGGCACGTGGACCTATTTAAGCTGACAACAGGCGCAAGGCGGAAAGCTGTGACTGCAGTAGACTTTCTCCCGACCTCCATCCAATCCAATTGCAAGGCATGAACTGGTTCAAGAAGAAAGAGTCTTCTATCCCTCCAGTTGCTGGGCCCCCTCCACCGTCATCTCTGCCGGCAGCGTCACGATACACACCCCAAACCTATGTTCCCAGCCGCGATGCTGGAGCCTTTGACAGCGTAGCCTACTCTGCGTCCACTGGAAGAGGGCCCCCTCCTGATATTAATAATGCGCCATCCTACGACAAGTATAACAGAAATAGGCACGTCGGCGATGCCTATTCTCGAGGCGACGGTGGACGCCAGGTAGATCAGGATCGCAACGAACTCTTCTCCGGCTATGATGCTTCCAAGTCAGGCTCAGGCAGGTTCTTCGACGGCGGGAATGTTCCCCAGAGGGAACCTGGGCAGGAGACAGACGATGATGTCGAGGGAATCAAGAAGCAAACCCGATATGTCAAGCAGGAGAGCGTTGCATCCACTCGAAACGCACTCCAGATGGCCAGAGAGGCTGAAGAAACTGCCCGCAACACCCTGGTTCGATTGGGCGACCAGTCCGGTAAAGCAGAATCGTTCTTGATCGTTGGAGCTTCCCCTTATTCTTTGCAGAGAAACTCGCAAGCACTGAGCGCCATCTTGACGTTTCCAAGGGTTACTCTCTCCGTGCAGAGGACAAGACTGGCGAGCTCAAGCAACTCAATCGATCCATCTTCCGTCCTGTTGTATCATGGAACAAAGATAAACAGCGCATGGCACAGCAGCAGAAGATTGAAGAGCGGTATGAAGACGAGCGGGATGCACGAGAGAAGGCTATGCTTGATGTGCGCGAAACGCAGCAGCGCATCGGCAGAGCTACGACATACGGTCAAGCCGACGAGGACGAACTCCTTGGTGGGAGAAGGGCCCAGGGTTCAAGCAACAAAGAGGGTCGAAAGCGTTTCCAGTTCGATGCGACTGCGTCAGACGATGAACTCGAGGACGAGATGGATGGGAATCTCGATGAGATCAGCCGCCTCACCAAGAGCCTCAACGTTACGGCAAAGGCCATGAACCAAGAGCTCGACGCCCAGAACAGTCGTATCACTAGAATCTCTGACAAGACTGACAACCTCAACTTCAAGATCGACAGGAATACCGAAAGAGTATGTCGATACACAATTATATGTGCGACCATGACAACTGACTTGCCTTGTAGTTGAAGAAGATCTAGAGTTCCTTCGAGGCATTTCATGCTTCTCTTTCGATTCATAATTTGGGACGGCTGCATATTTATATATTCTAGATACCATTGCTTACAGGACTTGGTGACACCATATCGATATTACAGGAACGGTCAATTGAACATAGGTGCAAATTGGGAGGAAGGCTAATGCAAGGAAGCAAGCAACGAGCGCTCATTTAGGCTTTGACATCACGGCCACACGGATTCCACGTGCCGGTGCCAACGCATTGAATAGGCTGGCGCGCTCAGCGCTGGTTCATCAACATCACGGGTGGCATTCTTCCTTCTCAGATCAACGTCGACGCTCACAAGCTCTGTCATACCGCAGAGTATGGCTCCTCTATCAGAATACGAGAGGCAGCGCGAAGAAAACATCCGAAAGGTACGGGTTTGCGCTTACCCGGACAGAGTGGGGTCCTAACCAGTAGCATGAACTTAGAATAAAGAACTGCTGAGATCGTTGGGACTGGATGGTCCTCTTAGTAGCATGCTAGAGCCCAAAGAAGCTGCTAGGAAGAAAGAATCGAAAAGTAGAAAACGAAAAGCTGAACAAGCCGAAGCTCCAGAAGAGCCTCCCGCGAAAGCACGGAGAGCAGACTCGGAGAAGCTGAAAGACGGCGAAAGTGCTCCTGTAGAAGGTGTCAGGCGCAGCTCAAGGAATACAGGCAAAGTTGTGGACTACAAGAATGAAATCAAGTCTGCACACTCCCTGCCATATGCATACTCAAGCGGAGTCAAAACTACGGAAAACGAAGGACCTTTGGGTCGCGAAGGTGGCAAGCGTGTACATGACCCGTGAGTGACACCTCTCTGTGAGCTTTCACGGACTGTCTTGAGTATAGCATCTAGAAAAAAGTATGGAAGTATTCCTGGGGTCGATGTGGGAACATGGTGGGAAACCAGAGAAGGATGCAGTACAGATGCAATTCACGCGTATGTGGTGACGCCAATATACATCCAGCTAGGTTAACCTACTTTCCAGCCCATGGGTCGGTGGAATCTCAGGCGGCAAGGATGGCGCTTACTCTGTTGCGCTAAGTGGAGGATATGACGATGATGTAGACCTTGGTTACGCTTTGTGAGTCTCTCCTAATATTTGTCAAGCTTGGTATAACTGAGGCGCGAAATCAGCACCTACACCGGCTCTGGTACGTTATATGGCAGTTCAATGGGCAAGCCGACTAATAAAACTGGCCAACAGGTGGCAGAGACTTGAAAGGGACAAAGAACAACCCCAAGAATGTAGGTCGACCAGCAGGGCATATTCACTCGCAAGTAACATCGTCTATAGCTCCGAACTGCACCTCAAAGCTCTGACCAAAGTTTTGACAATAATGTGGGTATGCTTTTTTTGTCAGTTTGGCATGCCAGCTAACCCTTATTCTAGTTTAATCGCATGCTTCTGGTAGGATGCACATTTCTTGCGTTCGATTTATATAATTGACGCTGTCATCAGCGCTCCTCTCAAACCAAGAAACCTGTTAGAGTCATCCGCGGATACAAGCTCAGGTCGAGATACGCCCCTAGTGAGGGGTAAGTCAACACTTTTAGATTCAGCCTTGACATCATGTTAATTTGGTCACAAGTTATCGATACGACGGGCTATACGCCGTAGAACGGGTTCGTTGTCAAAATCACTGTCATAACGTTTGACTAAATTACTCTTAGGCTTGGATGGAGAAAGGACTAAATGACAAGGGGTATCTCGTTTGCAAGTATGCCTTCAAGGTACGCTTACTACAGTGCATTGTCGTATTCAATGTGTCTGAGTTTCGAACAGCGGTTGCCCAATCAGCCTCTCATTCCAGTCCGTGGTGAAGTTGAGGCCAACGAGGCTGCTGATGAAGACGCCAATGAGAACGAGGAGAGTCAATCAGATGAGGCTAGCAACTCTTTAGTCGCTGAATCGCTCTAATGAGAGATTTCACCACCATGATTGCTTCGTACATTTTTTGCGCATATACCCCGACAGCCTGCTATCACCTGTCTGGTTTCCTTTGTACATTCACATATAATAGTAACAGTGTTTGCCGTATTCGGCAGTCCAACTACTAAATTCATGCATTTGGACCCTCAGGCCTCAGGCTCCAGGGCTCCAATATTTAATGCGCTCTTTCGGTTTTTGGTCTCTACCAACTCTTCATGACTCTTCGATTCATAGCCCTACTCCGCCTAATTTCTGCTGTGGCCTTTCTCAGAAAACCTCTGGGCGCCAATGCTGGATTGGGCTTCGTAGATTCAGCTGTTGAGATGGAGCGACGGACGGAACGTTTAGCAGGTAGAGCCTCAGGAGAGGATGGGAATTCCCGATTCACATACTTTGAAATGGGCTGGTCAAGCAGTTCTTGTGCACATTAACATATTTGCATCGATGTAGGGGAGCATGTGGAGAGACGAACATGAACAGCGACTACGTGAGTGTCACACATTACATAGCCTCTGACCCCATATTTCTTGGTATACCCGGGACTATTGCTCACCGGTCATCTCTCATTTACTCAGGTCGTTGCCATCAGCGCTGAAGTGAGTGAAAAACACGCAGGAGTCCTCCTTCTAATGGTACGGTTTAGCATTGGGATGGGGGATCACACTGCGGAAAAACAGTGACCATAACGTACAGGGGAAAGACAGCCCAAGCCCTGGTGGTCGATAAGGTGCGACTACAATCCTGTTTGATCAACGAGATAGCTGACCGGTAAATAGTGCATGGGATGCCCATACCAGGCGCTGGACCTCACTATCAAATTATTCAAGCATTTCGCAAGTCTGGACGAGGGCAAATCTTCGGATCACGGTCATGGGGAAATGACGGTTATCTTCCAGAGAGTCCTTTAGCTATCACCGCCCCATCACCGCCGCATTTTGTTGCATATTCGTCAAGCTCTGGTAAAGTGCAGAGTTCGGCAACGCAGACTATGATAGCATCCACCGGGAAGATAGCGGTTGAGACGGCAACAACTTCTCAACCAAAGAATCCAGCAACAGCCCAAATTTTAGAAACGTCTGCATTGGACAGCCTACGCCATGCGTTCATCCAGTTGGGTAATTTGGCCGTGGGAGTACTGGTTACAGGACAGGTTTAGCATCCAGATATGCCACTGGAGTGCTGATAGAGACCATGTGGGATTGCTTGTTGGTAGTATACATACATGCTTGCAATTTTAGGATGGTAATCGGTATATGACCATTGCCGTCCAAGGGTAACTGGGGAGTTGACGCTGTGTTGTGATGAAGGTTACGTGCGGATAGCCTGTCGCACAGCAGATAGGAACAATTCTGGATTGGAGTCTTTCGATTTCCTTTGCTGTTCGGCCTTCCACAGAAGGAAGAGGCCTTGGATAGTCTGGCGTAGGGCTAACTCGGATTCACCAACGACCGGTTCTTCGTCGATCGAGTCCTCAAGTGTAGGGGACTGATCAGAGGCCTGGTCGACACTGTCCAGTTCGGGGGCGTCTTGATGAGGGGATGTGATGGCAGAGTCCGTGGAGTCATCCTCATCCTCGATAGGGGGACTGGCTGGGCGCTGAGACAACGCAGCGAGGCGCTTGGCAAGAGCATCTGGAGAAGGGGCCTCAAGGGGATTGTAGGGTTCGGAGAGATTGGGCTGGAAAGAGGAAGATGTTACGAATACACGATCTCCCTGCGTGTGTGCATCCAGGCTCTGTTTGACTGGGAGCGGAGAGGGAATTGTAGAATCCGCTGACCCTGAAATGCGGGGTATGAGAACAAAGAAACACGGTTCAACAAGTCGAGGAGAGCGCACCATGGACTGAAGAATACTGCGCCCAATAGGCGTCCTCAGAATTGAGTGGCGTGTGGGACTTGAAAGCCTTTCCTTTTGACATGGGGTCGCTGTCGTCGTCCTGGCCATATGAATTCCAGTAGGAATCGTCGTCATCGTCCTCTGGGTTAACGATGGAGACGATATCTGAAGGCTCCTCTAGAAAGTCGTTGGAGGGCCTGAAGAGACCAAGGGCATCGTTGAAGTTGGGATAAGTGGTAGATGGGAAAGGCATGAAGGCAATATTGTGGTACTGCCAACCATGGACTGAATCCCATTGAAATACAAGACGGAAGTCCTTGGAGGAATCCCCGGAGTTTGTAATATGCACATGGGCTTGGAGGGTCTCCGGATCTGCTGAGTAGTTTACCCTGAAATTCAGATCATGCGGGGGCCTGTGAAAAGCTTTGAGAACCTGGACGGCGTTGGAAGCCCCGCTGCCCGGCCATGCAAGATATTGCTCAGGGTCGTCGACGGTGATGTTGAGGAAATGGTGGCGCTGACGAAGGGGCAGTGAGAGCAGCTGCGACGGCAAAGGCGCGTCCAAGTCGACGATGAGCTCAAGGATTTGGCTGACCGTCGTCGCTGCAATCGGACAAGGCGAGTCTGTGTTGACAGTCATGATCAAGAAGCTGGACTTACGTAACAACCCTTACTCTTCCCTTCTACCACCATGCATCCACCACATTTCCTCGGCCTCCTCTTTTTCTTTCCTCTGCTCGTATTGGCACAGGTCCGAATCCTCTTTTATAATCAGAATCCTGTCTTTTCTCACATCACCTAGGACTCTTCTTCAGGCAGCGGACTTCTTCGACCAACCGGTGAAGACGACAATGACAACAGGCCAACTCCCATAACCACAACCATTCGCTCAACCTTCACCACTACCCTCCCAAATAGTCAAGTCAGCACCGGTGTCCTCACAAGAGTAGTTACAACCACTGCAGCAGCAGACGACGAGGAGGCCTCTACTTCACGCCGTCTACCCGCTTCCAATCTCCCAACGGCCCCCTCGGAAGTAGATCGTGGAGGAGGCTCAAACGGTGCGCCACAACCAGGTCAAGCAGGTGTGGGTGGTGCCTATGGTCCCGACGACAACTACATCTCAGCTGTCGCTGCCCTCAAACGAAACGCGCTGTTCGTATCATTAGCCAGTTTGGCGGTTGGGGCCGCAACTGTTCTCTTGTAAAATCGGCTCGTTGATGACATTTGGCCTTATGGACATTTCGCTTGGAAATCCAGCACCCGTCATTCGTTTGTATATGGTTTTGAACCCTCGGACTACTATAGCATCAGTATACCATTGTCACAGCTACTACTATCATCCACTGCCTAATATTACACCATGCTTTGAGCGGCGATCGCCGGATATTTCCATGCTTTGCTTTCGTCGACAAATCTTCTTTCCCTTCAGGCATTTCCCTCGGCCGTATTGCCTTCGGTCTGTATCCAAGAGCTTTATGCCAAACGCCGAACTACCGCAGGCTAAGCGACAGAAAATGGCCAACAAGGTACTTTGTCAGCCGCAGCTTCTTCTTCGACATTGAAACAAGCTTGTATCAGACAATCGGCACTCACAACGGCACCTTCCACTGCGATGAAGCATTGGCCACATTCGTATTAAAGCAGACCGACGAGTATTCTGATGCTGGTGAGTTACACGCGTTGTTTCGGCTTGGGAGGCTGTGGTTGTTCATTTGGTTCAAGATGTTGTTCGTTCACGAGATCCTGCCGTTCTCGATACCTGCGACATTGTCGTCGACGTAGGGGCGGTCTATGATGCCGAGAAGAAACGTTTCGATCACCACCAGCGTGGTTTTACCGACGTGTTTGGCTGGGGATTCCAGACGAAGCTGTCATCGGCTGGCCTGGTCTACAAGTGCGTTACATTCAATTTCCAGAAACCCATGTCCAATCTCAGCTTCTCCGCAGGCACTATGGTCTGGAGATTATCGCGAAAAGGCTAGGCACTGCGCTTGATGATCCCAAGGTCCAATATGTGTGGCTGAAGCTCTACCGGGTATGACCTCCTTGCCAAGTTCGTGTGACCGGAAACCTGAAATAAACCCAAGGACTTCATCGAAGCCATTGACGCGATCGACAATGGAATCTCACAATACGACTCGGATGTGCCAGCCCGTTACCGCAGCAGGACCGACCTTTCCAGCAGGGTAGCTACACTGAACCCACGCTGGAACGAACCGACTGGGGCGCAGATCCTTGACGCAAGTCCATTTTCTAGCTCATACGTGCGCACGGTCGCTGACAATTACGATAGGCACGCTTTCAAGATGCCTCTGCTTTAACTGGCAAGGAATTCTTCCAAGCTTTGGACTATTATCGCGACAGCTGGCTTCCCGCTGCTGACCTGGTCAAGGATCTTATCACTTCAAGCAAACAAAGCGCGGATCCATCAGGTAGGATCCTGGTCTTCGAACAGTTTGCTCCGTGGAAGGTATTATCTGGGCCATTGGGACGTAGAATCATACTGATCGGAAACTTACTTAGGAACACTTGTTTGAGATAGAGGCGGATGAAAACGTACCGTCCGTTGAGCCCAACCAGGCTATCTACGTGCTGTACCCTGATGAAGCAGGTGGAAACTGGCGAGTTCAAGCCGTTCCCGTCTCGCCCAGCAGTTTCGAGAGTAGAAAGTCTCTCCCGGAAGCTTGGCGCGGGATTAGGGATGACGAACTTTCCAAGCTCACCGGTATCGACGGATGCATCTTCGTTCACGCCTCTGGCTTTATTGGAGGTCAGCGCATTATTCTAGCCTGTCCTTATAGCATGTAATTAACGCCAGGAACAGGGAACAAGACGAAGGAAGGAGCCCTTAGTATGGCAAAGAAGGCGTTGGAACTGTAATCCCTTCGTTTACGCTTACAAAACCTGACATGACGTTGTCGCTGGCATTGACTTGCAGATGCTCAGTAATGTATCATATCCGAATATCAACGTGTTTTCATTAAAACCATCCGCGAATCAGATCATTCATCGACGAGCCTCGTTTTTAAAGCGTGCTGATTCGATAACACAACGGCAATCGCAGGAATCCAGTCGTTTGTATTCCCTTTCCTCAAGAGAAATCGCCGGGATGTATCGTTCTACATCCCAGGAGATCATCTACTGTGGCTTGAATACACCTGCTTCTGATTTGGAATCCACCATTAGGAGCTAATTTTCTCCAGCAGGTTAGCGTGCAATGGATCACCTCGTGTGATATCGGCCCATACATAGGCCTACCAAAGCGTTGCCCACATGCACTCTGGAGCATTCTATATGTCTCAGCGTTTCAGTATCCTCGCGTTGTCCGCTCATATAAGGCGGAGCTTCTGGAAGTTGAGGGCACTTTCCCTTGAACCATCCTCCTCTGTGCACCTTTGGCATTCCTGGCAGGCCAAATGTCCCTGGTAGAAGTACAATACCATCCCCTTCTTTTCTCAACCATGGCCCTCTTGGCTATGACTGAGCTAGGATTGACGGCCTATTTAATTAATGCTGGAAATGAACACAACTCGTTCCCGAGCGAAAAGTACCAAGCACTGTGAGTGGCACTTTTACTTGGGAAACCTGCATTAACGACCGCCTTGA
Organism: Coprinopsis marcescibilis; assembly: GCA_004369085.1. NCBI lineage: Eukaryota > Fungi > Basidiomycota > Agaricomycetes > Agaricales > Psathyrellaceae > Coprinopsis > Coprinopsis marcescibilis. Next base: position 365,185 of record ML210146.1, on the reverse strand, counting down.
AAGATTGATCACCTATTGTTTCGCTGCGTCATGGACGACGCTATTCTCTGCAACATATATTATCTGGTTCTTTGATAAATCAGGGCATCTGTTGGCCAACATAGCGAGCTCGGTGGCTTGGCTCTTGGCAAGCGCTATTCTATGGGTAAGTCATAAACACAAGATCCTTTCGATTCAACCGCTTATATTTACACATTGCAAACAGGGCGCTACATCTGGGCTTATGCATTTCGCCCGACCAGGAGGGAATTGTGCGAGGCAACCAACGTTGTCAATGTGAGTGTGCTTGGAATTTTGAGGATCCACACTCAACCTGAGTACAGTTGTCGACAAATGCTCGCTGTAGAAGCATTGGGATGGACAGAATGCGGAGTGATTTTCTTGACCGCATTTGCGACTTGTTTTTGGATGTACGCAAGCAGACGGATGACCAAACAAGTTGCTGGAGAAAGCGCTACGAGACTTGTTTAAATTTCAGACTGTCGTCTATGTATACCCACAAACATATAGCCTGCGCAGCCATTAGATATACAGCATAATTTCCGGCTCTTTTCTGCTTGTCGGATATCATATGTGTCTGGGTAAACTTGAACGAGGTTGGGGAGGGTGTTGTCGGGCCGGAACGACAAGCCTGGAACGACATTTTGAGGATGTCCCGACATCTTCAACAACCCCCATTCCCGGGTTCTATGCGTCCTGTCCTGTCGCAAGATTGGCCTCTTCACTTTATCCTCTCGATTACTCGTCGGCCTGTAGTATTATCGCAGGTCAACCACCAGCATGCCACACGGACTCGGAGAATTCAGTGATCACACGGCCGGACCCAGTAACGATCTTAACGACATTTCAGAACGACCATTCACCAACGATTTTGAAGTCAACGCCTTACCAGTCTCTATCGAAGCAGAATCTATACTCGATACCCGCAGTGCTTTACATACATCCGAAGATTTGACCACCAAATCGCTTGCAGATGCCCAAAGGCGTGCTTTCGTCCTTCGTACAATCGCATTGCTCTGCGCATGTAGCTTCAGCATCGGAAGCCACTAGTATGTTCATTCTATGCGCTTGCACACTGTCGTCGATTCTGAAAATTGCATATAGCGCCTCTAACATACTGGGCCCTCTCAAGAGCCGTCTTCATCGCGAACTTGGGACGTCTCACACAGAGTTTGGTTTGCTCATTGCGGCCTACAGTCTGAACAGCACCTGGACACCCCTGGTTGGGGGCTTGATGGCCAACAGACTGGGAACGACATTCACTAGTATTCTTGCAACTGGTGTCATTTTCCTCGGTGAGTAGCCACAGTCCAACCCCATAATGACGTTCTGCTCAAACCTTGCAAAGGCCAATTGCTCCTGCTTGTGGGGGATATATGCGGGAATGTGCGGCTCATGGCTCTTGGGTTGTTCGTTTTTGGATTGGGAATCAGCCCACTGGCAGTTATCCAGGAGACAATTATTGTCCGGTTCTTCAGGTCCCACGGGCTCGGCCTTTCCATGGCGTTCGGTCTTATCGCAGGGAAGGGCGCCTCGTTCTTGTCAGCTCGAACGGCATATCCGCTAACAGAAAGATTCGGTACTCGTGCTCCATTCTATGTTGCTACATCTCTCACCGCGCTCTCGGTTGTGACGAACCTCGTGTACTTGGCTTGCTCCCGCTGGCTTGTGACTGGGGCGGGCGCAGAATTGGAGGCGGCTGACATCAAGCATGAGGCTCGGAAGCGAATGAACATTGACATGACGGGAGCGCAAGCATTGGAACATGTGGCAGAGCGAAAATATGTCAAGATTCGTTCCATTATAAAGCTGGGGGACGTTTTCTGGGCGTAAGTGGAATGCATCGGAGCAATCTGAAATAATGACACCTTTCCCTTTTCTTAGTTATGTCTGTGCAAACATATTTTGTGGGATGATTTGGGCCCCTTTCATCCATCTGGCACCGTGAGTTGTAACGTGTTCCCTATCTTCCCGATCAGCTGTAATACTTTCTCGTAGGAACTTGATCGAACAGCGGTTCGGGCTATCGGAGCATGAAGCAGCAGTACAAGGTTCTTACTTGCTAGCCGGGAGCATGGTGTTATACCCGGTGGTGAGCGATGACATGAATGTCTTTCTGAATCCAAGCTCATCTTCTGCAAGTGTGGATACTTGGTAGACACGATCAAGCAGCGCAACATCATTCTACGGTTGCTGCTTCTAGCATCCGTTTTTACACTGGGCGGATATATGTGGCTCGCTAGTCCTCCTAACCTCACCAAAAACGCTTTGCCAGGCATTTTTGCGTTCGCTTTCGGACATGGTTATTCTCCTCGTACGTTACATTGACGCTGCTGAAACTATCACATCTAATCGGGTGTCAGTCCTCCTGGTGGTCCTCGTTCCTCAGATCGTCCCATCGAAATATGTCTCTACGGCGTTAGGCGTTCACAAATGCGTAAGTGTTTTTTGAATTAATGTGCTGGAACCCTATTGATTATCGTCAAAACTTTGAAAGATGGAGCAAACCGGATCGACGCTATTTCAAACGATGGCAGGATTACTCTTGGATTCAAAGAAGCCAAAGGGCAATATTTTTGATCAGGAGATGCACCAATACCTGCTGGATGCATTCGTCATTCTCAACGTCCTCCAATTTCTGAGTATCCTATTTCTGGGTTACTTGCGCCGGAAGCAGGTCATTGTCCAAAACAATGCCCCCAAGCTTTCACGTGTCGACATTCCGGAGGCAGAACCACTACTCCAAGCTGGATCCTCGACAGAAATCATCCAATACACAACCATCAAGGACAGTTCGCTGTCAGAGAATGAACTGGAAGGTACAGCCGATGGCGCAGAACTGCAAAGAGGAAAGGTAATGGCTTTCTGCTGTGTTGCGCTCTTTGTATCTGCGTGGGTTCTTTTTATGTGTACAGCCTGGGCAAAGCTTGGGAAAGGAAAATAAACAAACATTCAAACAAGTCTGATTAAGAGGGAGCCAACTCACGACGAATTGATGGTACAGAAATTGCTTTGCAATACCTGTGGTGCATTTTCAAGAAATAGCGTGAGGGATTTGGTATGGAATACCTTTGAATAATTCTTTTGGGTCTGTAAAAACGAATACAGGATTTGGTTGTAGTTTATTGTGAACTCCTGTGTTCGCGCAGCAACCGACTCGTTCGAGGGACGACATCTGCTCAAGCGTGGGGCCTCAGAGATCCGTACTAGGCACGAAACTATTTCAAGAGCATCGTAACCTGCTGCGACAACGACTCCACTCGCATAGTAGGATGTAGAGGTAAATACTTACAGTGTTAGACATGAGGATGCGGAATGTGGTACCACTAGATAGTGTGCCATTTGATTTGAGTAAAAAGAGTGTTCCTCTGTGCCTCTGCGAGTTCTGTAAGTCGCCGCAGCTATGGCTCGGGGCAATTCTCACACGGCTACCGCAGCGGCCAATATACTGTATAACGAAGTCAAAAATCATCGATCAGTACTCAGTGCTTCAAGAAGTTGGCGCCGCCTCCCATTTCTCAGTGACGTCAGTGCCAAGTACATATCTCTCGTGCCGGCCTCCGTAATCGGCGTCATAGTCGGCAAATGCCGAGGTACTGCACAGTTTTGTCAGCCCCACGGCAATGTGCTAACCACCAATATCAGCGACGGCGCGCACGACATTATCGAAAGCAGGTAGGCAAGTATACAGCTTTTTCGACATTGTTCAACGTACTTACAGGTCCCCATAGGTGAAAGATGGGCGCATACAAATATATTGGGGAGCTTTACAAGAAGAAGCAGTCTGATGTCCTCAGGTTCTTGCTCCGTGTTCGGTGAGTAAGAGACTTATCTCTGCAAGATTGTGGACCAATTATCGACTCAGGTGCTGGGAGTACCGTCAATTGAACGTCATCCACCGTGCTTCTCGCCCATCTCGCCCCGACAAGGCTCGCCGCCTCGGTTACAAGGCCAAGCAAGGCTATGTCGTCTACCGCGTCCGTGTCCGCCGCGGCAACCGCAAAAAGCATGCCCCCAAGGGTAGGTTATACTAGAAAAACTCGTCGATCGGAATTAATCAATATCGCGACTGTAGGTGCCACCTACGGCAAACCCGTCCGCCAGGGTGTCAACCAACTCAAGTTCCAGCGTGGATTGAGGAGTATCGCCGAAGAGCGAGTTGGAAGACGATGCGGAAACTTGCGGGTGCTCAACTCGTACTGGATCAACCAAGACGGTGTTTACAAGTACTTCGAGGTTATCCTTGTTGACCCCAACCACAAGGCGGTACGCACATTTCGCTGGGTGAATCTAGTCGCACCTACTCAGACACCTTGTCAATTAGATCCGCCGGGATCCCAGAATCAACTGGATCACGAACCCTGTTCACAAGCGCCGCGAAGCTCGTGGCCTTACCAGCATCGGAAAGCAGGTATGTGTATTCACAGAGCTTCATTGTTTGCCTTGGTTCTCAATATGGTCTATAGAACCGTGGATTGGGCAAGGGCAATCGCCACAACCACACGCCTGCTCGTTCCACCTGGAAAAAGCACAACACTCTCAGCTTGCGCCGATACCGTTGATCGATTCGTTTTCCCTCTCGTTTATGCATTTACACTGTACGTTACACATGCCATGTCACAGTACGCCTCGCACAATCCATCTTGTACTGGCACTTCTGCAGGACCGTTCTTGAGTATCTTTGGGGTTGCTTGATTATTGCAGATGCTCAAATTTTAACAGTCGTGTATATGTCCCGATTTCTATCTGCACTTCTAGTCAGCTTCTCGTCTGCGAATGGGAATATTTACCTCCGCATGCGCACTCTGGAACCAAGGCAGTTTAGTTATACAGGGATAATTACTTTACAGCTTGAGGTTTCGTAAAATAGGGTCATAGGCCAACAAGGGCGCTTCTGCGAAGCTAGCCCTTAAAGGTGTTACACTGACCCATCCATTATGAATTGCCCACCCATCCGACCCAACAGGCAGATCATTGGGAGAGGGTTGAATTAAGTTACCCATGTCGGGTGCCCATTTGAACAGCAGGTCGCCTTCTGGTGGAGCAACAGGATCGAGCCTTTGGCGGGGTTGCGTTTGAGGATCAACCGAGGAATCAGGACCCGCAGGGTTGATAACAAGTTTATCAGGGGATTTGCTATCAGATGCGACGTTCTTGAAGAGCCGACCATACGAATTCCTCCAGATGTTCGTCCAATAAATCTTCAAGTCCTCCTGCGACAGCAACCCTTCGATCAAGGGAATATTGACATTATAGAGGTCGACTTCGCCGGCCTTTAAGCCAAGTTCGTCCGAGCCCCAATTCTGCCAAAGGTGCTGAAGGATTCGAGCTCCGAGGACGTGTGCAGGTTGAAAGTAGGTTTTTGGGGTGGGATGGACCACAGTCCCGTAGGATAAAGCGATTGACCGTACTTTTGACAAAGATGATGATAGCGCTGCCCCGATTGTCCCCGACGATAAAGCAAAGGCCGCTATTTGAAAGTTAGATTCGCTGAACTGTTGCAATGTTGTCAGATAACAAACCTGACGTATTCCGACCCAGGTTTGGGCCAGATATCTGACAAGTCCGTGAGATTGGCGGCCTCTCGTCCACTGCAAAGACTCACCACCAAGTCAATCTGCCCAGGATAAAGATTGTGTAGTGCGACGTTTGCACAAGTGGCCGGAGTCTAGGCATATGTCAATTCCTGATTGCGGCAGAGATGCAACCGGAATCATACACCGTCAAGGAGAATCCATTCCGCCTTCAGGCACAGTAAGATAACAATACGTCCATGGTCATGCAGCACAAAACGTACTAGCTCTCCTGGTTGAAGTGGTCGAGACTTCGGTGATAATTCACCTTTTCCGTCTTCTTTAGGATAAAAGTACTTGCCAGCAGTGGCCTCCTTGATGTGATAGGCCTTCCCTAGATTTATAGGTGGGGATTCGCAAGTGAGCGCAGATGATGAATAGTAGACGACTACACGCCTATCCAAGATTTCTGAGCACTGGGAAGGACAACTTTAACGTTCCAACCTGCTTGTAGTTAGACGCTATATACTGGGCATAATGCATGAATGTGGACGGACCAAGGACTTCGGTCAACTGACGATACAGGCCCAGAACATAGGGAGACTCCCTGGGATCTGGAGGACCGTCGTCGTTCTAACAAGCGGTCGAGATTGAATGACATTCATGATGGAATTTGGAAGAGCTAACCGTGAGGAGGACTGTTGGCGTTGGATTGATCATGGTGGTATTGAACAAGCCAAGAAGGGAAATCAGGCGGGAGCGCCACTGTATTGCCCTCACCGCTACCACTGCCATCCCCATTACCATTATCATCGCCGTTGCTCATTGCTCATTGTCCATCCCTGACACCCCTCCGTGCTGCTGAATGTCCAGCTTCCATGAACTACCAGTAGTAACGCCGTTGCCACCCATGGACCCAATAGTCCCGCACTCCCAGGAAGCCTTGGTGGACCAGGAGCTCGAATACTTCAAATCCCCTGTCCCGTCATTTGCAGATTCATTTTCTACTGCATTTACGTCGCCGACCAGAGATCAAGGCCATAGCTCTCCTCGTTTGTTGTCGCCTCCCACAAATCTGTTGCGCAAGTCGGTGTCGGTCGATTCGTTCGTTAACACAACCAGCGTTCGCTCGACCAGACCACAACCAGAACCAGAGCCCTCGCGAACTAGGGGATACAGTGCTGCCATTCCACCAAGAACCGACAAAGCCTACCCTTGGACCTCCCGTAGTCGAGGAGCGAGCGTCAGCTCGGGCCATGACGATTATGATTCACCGACCTACGCAGATTCGGACGTCGAACGTTTTGACCCACAGGTCCCTACAGACCGATATCGTCACGCGTCCATCAAAACACAAGATTCGCATAGGCCAGTTATACGGGGAGGAGAACTACCTTTGCCCTCGCGCAGTCAAGGACTTAGCGCTACTTCCAGCATGAACAGCGTCCTGACAGCCTCGACAAGCTCCAGTCAACGAGAGGCCCACCCCGCTTTGCGCTCCGTATCTTCGCTCCAAGCCTCTACACGCGCTCAACAAGCGAGCAAACTGGAGACTGGAAGAACCAGAAGCGGGAGCTTGGGCGTTTACACCTCCAGTCACCCCAAACGGATGACTATCAATACGCATGTAAGTTGTCGAAGTAATCTATCGGTTTGTCCTAGCTAACAACCGGTCCTGTAAACAGATTGAGACGCCAAAGAGTGGGCACAGTATGACGCTCGCAGTGATTGGTACAGCAACTTGTGGAAAGTCGTATGTGATTAGCAAGGGCTTGATTAACTATTCGCTATCGGAGGCAGTCACCTCATATGTGCCCAACAATATACGATGTGAGAGCCATGGTTGGAAATATCAAACATTCTCCTAACCACATTGCAGATACTCGTAGAAATGGGCGTATACCGTCGGAGTCCGCTAACGACGCCATTCTGCATGTCGTTGAGGTTGACATCCCTTCATCTATCACCGCTAGCCCTCCACTTCCCAGTGACATCCCGGCCTTGGATGGTGTGATCATATGCTATGACGCTTCTAATACCAGCTCGTTTCAACCGGTGGAGGTGTTGCTCAGTAAGTTTATGATTCTCCGTTTTCATCTGAATTCCCGAAACTCATGTCCTTGATAGAAGAATATCGGGCGAAGAAGCTGCCAATCATCGTCCTGGCCTGCAAAACCGACCTGGAACGGGCTATAGAGCCTGATCGTGCCTTGGAATTGTTGCAGGAATATGATGTTGGTCTAGTTGAAGTAACCAGCGCCCTCGACGGAGGCAAAGGGAAAATGCGACAATCATTCGATTGGCTTGTAAAAGCCGTTTTCCGCTCCAGACGTGAGTTATTCCAACGACCCTGATCTGGGAGTATGCTATAACGTTTTATCAGAATCCCAAAAAGGTGACGATCGGAATCCCGCATCCCCTGAATATTTGCGAAACCCTTCACAACCATGGGAACTTTCACGAAATTCGACACCGACAGCGGCTTCTGGGTTAAACGACGTCAGCACGGTGCCTTTCGGCCCTTCTAGCCCAAGCGCGCAAGTATCATCCCCATCCACATCAGTTTCTCCGACATCGCCAATACGGGCAAGGTCTACTGGCGATCTATTATACGAGAACGAAAGATCCCGGATACGTTCCGCACCCCAGGAGCCACGACATATACCTTCTGATGTGCCTACACGACCTCGACATAGCAGTGAAACGAGAGAAGAACGTATCCCAGACAGCGCGGCCACCAGCAGTCAAAACGTAGTTCCAGAGGCACGGCCAGAAAAAATGAAAAAGGATCCGTAGGTCGGCTCAACTAGAGGCGGGCCATAAACTAACAAAGCGAACAGTCCACAAGCACAATGGGCGGCCCTCGAAGAACTCCTGGACAAACTGCTCTTTTTGGCTGTCAGCGGGGATGGCAAGTTGTTACCTGAGACCCTGTGCTAATGTCCCTGCTGATCGTTATCTTTCTAGATCCCGCTTTCATCTCCCACTTCCTTTTAACATATAGGCGATTTGCGACCCCGCGAAGCGTTCTTCTCGCGATGCAAAAGCGTATGCGGCTTTTGGATAATCCATCCGGAGATCCCATGTTCGCTTGTTTCGCCCAGATGAGGTGGGTATATTGTGGTGCCACCGTCACATTGCGACTTACCGACTGGTAGGATTTGCCATTTGCTGGAGACATGGATTCGAGATTACCCCGACGATTTTGCAGTGAAAGGCACTGCTGGTGCGTTGACCGCTCTGATCAAGTCGATCATCTCCAAGACACATCTCCTGCATTACGGCTCGGAATTTCTTCCCTTCCTGGAAATGTTGCCTTCGCGACAAGACCAAGACTCTGCTTGGGCACTGAGAGTCGAAGTAATGACAGATGAAAGTGACGACTCGTACAGCCTGTTGGAAGACGAGGAAGACGACGCTGAATCAGGCCCCAGGGAACCTGTGGATTCTCCTCCCTCCCGCAAACCAAATCATCACCAACAATTGCCTCCAAACTTGCGGGAACGAAAGTCGAGCCTTCCATTGACCAAGCTTGGAAGCTTAAATAGCAGTCACGGACACAGTAGTGAACCTTCTCCGAAACAGCAATTAAAGGACCTTGTAAAGCTCGCTCAGGATGTCCTCAACGTTGACTCGGAGGACATAGCCCAGGAGATCACGCGACAGTGGGTTAAGCGCTTTTTAGATATCAAGGTGGATATATCGCACGTTCTTTCATTTCGTTGACTTCTGCTCATATATGATTTACAGCCAAGGGATTGGTTGCATTACGCCTTCATATCCAGCAAAAGACCAGATAGCGACCCGATCACTTGCTTCAACAAGGTATCCAATCACCTTGCAGATTGGTATGTCATCGTCAGTAATATGCGGTCGATACCTCGATTGACTGTGTAATACAGGGTTATATCCTTGATTCTTTGCCACGACCGCCCGAGGCATCGTGCTCGGCAGATTGAGAAATTTGTGGATGTTGCTCATCGTCTAAGGATGCTGAACAATTACTCAGCACTACGCGCCGTCGTAGCTGGAATCAACTCGTCCACCTTTCCCGGGGACGAGACCATGGAAACCTTTAAGTCAAGGTTCCCAGAGAATGCAAAGAACCTCCAATCGTTTGATCTTTTGCTGCAGCAAATACGAGCCCATAGGGCATACCGACTTGCACTCAGAAATTCAAAGGGTGCATGCATTCCTGCCATGTGAGTGCGCAGCCCTTCCGTGTAATTCGCTCTTGTTTACCGTCCCTCAATCCAGGGAAGTGCATATGTCAGATCTTATCCGAGCAAACGAAGGAAACGGCGATTTCAACGAAGCCGACCCCACCAAAATACACTGGGGTAAATTCAACATGATGGGACGTTTTGTCGATACTACCACCCAATGTCAAGTACAGTGCAACAACTCGAACGACTACGCATTTATTGAAAGGCCCGGCATCGCTGATTTGCTTGTAAAGCGCCCGGTCATGACCACAGAGGCAAGCCTTACTTTATTATCTGTTTAAGTAATTGTGCTCACTGTTCACTAGATGCAAAAATCAAGGCTTGCTGCTCTGGATTCCGATTTGGATGATCCACGGCCTCACAACTCATCTCAACCCAAGGACATTGTCGGCTTACGGAAGATGTTCTTCTGGTGACGGCTCTTTATTACTTTTGGACTTTACCTCTGTCTCTACATTTTCGCTAGGCCGCGTACTACTTACACATATCTTTGGATCACTCACTATCGCTATCATTATCTACTACTCTAGGTTATCGGTTGCTAATCTCACTCATTGCTTTTACATTGATGTCCTTCTATCGGTTTATTATCACAACAGGCTGCGAATTACATGTGTATTGTAACTCGCGATTACTTCCTTTTCCCACCCTTCTTCTTGGGACTCGAAACAGGTTTGGAAGATTGTGAACTTTTGGACCTGCTACTGTGATCAGTGTCGAAGTTGTTTTTGCGTTTTGGTTTAGCCCCCTTAGCGGCTGGCTTCGAAGCCGAAGGCTTAGCCAGTAGCCCAATTTTGCCGGGTCTGGATGCTTTCTTCGCCGAACGAATGGCAGCGTCCACACTCTTCCCAATTCCGTCCTCTTGATCTGCTTCCATAGCCATCTTTCTTCTCTTGGCTTTTCTTGTCAGCCCCGAAAACTTGTCACGAGAAGGCTATGGAATATATGATGAGTATAGGTAATTTCGAGGAAGGAGTCATTCCTACCTTTGTCTCTTTCAACTCGCACTGCTTAGTCTGTGGCCTCCCGGTACCCTCGTGAGCTTGCTTGCCTGCTTCTAAGAGAGGGTAAGCCAGTGTCGCAGTAATCATACGACCTGAACAAATAAATACCTTTGGACTTCTCTTTTTCTTTGTTTGACTGGAACCATGTTCGAGCTGGTCTGGAGAAAATCTCTTCCTCGTGCTTCATCATGTTTTCTCCCTTGCTTAATTCCATTTCGGCTCGCCGTATGTGTTTCTCTTCTTTTTCCTCCTTTAGTACAGCCTCTATTTCAGATTTGAAGCTTTCCAGTTTGTCGGAGAACTTTTGGACGACACTTGCATCGACGACTCGTTGCCTCACTTGGTCCTCCCCGACAGCGTGCTTGATGGCAGCCTTCAGCAGTTTCCGGTCAGCTTCTCCAACCAACGTCACAGATCTATAAGAGTGGAATGAGATCCACAACGCGTGAACGACTGAACTGCACATACTTTCCCTTTCTGCCGGCCCTAGCCGTTCTTCCGACCCGGTGAAGATATTGAGCTAATTGTCCCGGCATATCGTAGTTGATAACCGTCTCTACTCCTTTAATGTCTAGGCCTCGAGACGCCAAGTCCGTTGCCATTAGATAGTCGACTACACCGTCTCTAAATGTTTGAAGGGCCGTCATTCGCTGTGAGAAATTTAGCCTCCACTACTTTCTATGATATAAATGGAAATGTAGACCCACTTGTTCCTGACTTAAATCACCGTGCAATTCCGCGCACTTCAGTCCGAGCAGATTGAAAACGATTCTCATCTGATGGGCCAACTTCTTGCTCCTCACGAAGATTATGACCCTGCGCTTGAAGGTTTGTTTGCAAAGAGCCCCAAGCAGAGCAGGTCGTTCGCTTTCCTTCCGGATCCGCACAAATTCTTGAACCAAGCCCCGCGAGGTTGTCCGCTTAGGATCTACGAAAAGGCGAACGGGTTTATTCAACGACATCTTGATCAGCTCGTCGACAGAGTCGGTCATTGTTGCGGAAAATAACATGGTTTGACGCGACTTGGGGCATGCTTTGATGATTTCTGTCAGTTCGTCGGCGAAACCCTCGGACAGCATACGATCTGCTTCGTCCAACACCAGAATATCCAACGAATCCAAATTGAAACCAGGGGAGTTTCTGATATGGTCGATTAGACGACCAGGAGTTGCCAGAACGACATCTGGGCGTTGCCTTAGGACAGCTTCTTGCGCTTTCACCGACAAGCCACCTAACCGAACAGTGAGTTTAGGTTTGTGGAAAAGGAGTCATGCTGTGGTAATACTGACCGACAAGAAGACAGAATTGAATGTCAGTATGCGCCCCAAGCTTCTTTCCCACTTCGTAGCACTGGACAGCTAATTCACGGGTTGGCAGCAAGACCAGACACCTGGTAGCGGCAGCCTTTTTGCCCTTTTCTCGATACAGAAGACGTTCCAGCATGGGAATCATGAATGCAGCCGTCTTTCCTGAACCCGTCACTGCATTCCCGACGATATCCTTCCCTAAGAGGGCAACGGGGATGGTCGACGCTTGAATTGGGGTCGGCTTTTGGAAACCCATCGTGGAAATTGCTTTGACGATTGGTCGAGATAGGTTCATTTCCAGGAAGGTGTCGCATGTTGTTGAGGGCCCGTCCTCTGCTGCAAAGAAAGCAGCTTTTCGAGATTTATCGGCTTCCGTTTCTTCCTCAGAATCCGAACTGTTGGAATCAGAAAAACCCTGTACATCGTTGGATGATTCCAAGTCTTCTTCATCTTCATCTTCGTCGGAAGACCCTAGCGGATCTTCAGAGTCTTCAGAGTCAGGTTCACCTTCCAGGTCTTCCTCGTCCGAGTCTTCAGACTCCTCGGGTCCGCTCTCAGCGTTTGCTGCCCTCTTCCGTTTGAGATTGAGGCGCCTCCGTGCAATGATTTCATCGACGGAGATAGGTGCCTGCAGTGCGTCAGCAACGAAGCTATGTCACCGGGGGCAACTTACCGCTTTGCTTCCCGTTTTCACTAGATCGTCAACCACGGTTACACTGTCAAAGATGTTGTCGTAGTCCCCTGCGTCGAAAACGAAATCAGGGTTCAAGGCGTCATCAGCAACCTCCTGTTTGCTCTTCTTTGTTGAGGGCGCATCCTCAACGTCGGAGTCTATGGTCATAACATAGTCGGCCATTATGAGGAATGTGCGAGATGAAAACGAAAGTATGGGACTAGCAGGCAGTCCAATAGGATTTCGGAAGCAGTAGTAGAGAAAAATAGTGCACGTGATCGAGCGCTTGGATCATTGTGGAAGATGTCTTCAAAGGCCCTTTGAACGTTTTGAACCCGATTACCACTAGCAAACATTAATGGCCTCAAACGCTTTCCCCCCTCTCGCAAACGTCCAGATACCCGCTCAGAGTCGCGCCATAAGCACGTCGTGCTGTCCAGACAAGGACCTCGTCTTGCTGATCTCTCGCCTTGGTGGCCTTGACCGCATCAGCCTTTGGAATTCAAACCAAGGCACCAAAGTTTGGGAGACAGATGTAGGAGATGAAGACGCGACGGTCAATGTGGATGGGATAGCCTGGAGTCCAGACGGTCAGTATCATTCAGGTCAACGCGTTCTTGCTCTGAGATTTAATGCAGCACGCTAGGGCAAAGTATCGCTTGCATGCTCAATCCCCCTCGAGTGACCCTTCATTCAATTCAGGATGGACGTGTAATTTCATCTTTACCACTCGAAGTCCCCCTCGGGCAAGATGATCTTCGTCTGGCTGGAATATGGTGGTTTCAATCAAGCGTCAAAGGGCCAAAAAATACCGCAATCCCTGATATATTTAGACGAAACGGCATAATAGTGGGTTCGCTTATCGCAGGAGCCCAACCTGCTTAGCATTTACACCTTCGTTCCACAATAGCCAGGCTCAGCCGAGGCCGTCCTCAAGAATCTACCATATCTTGATAGCTTGCAAGAAGATTCCGATAAGTTTACGTTGAGTACCGCCCTTTATCTGACAGAAAGCCTGCGCTCATGGCTTAAGTTAGTGCAACCAATTTATTCGCGTTCCAGGGCTCGCAAACTCGGGTGCACAGCAAATCCCAGCTTCCCGAGGCAATCAGCTCATGGCCGACCCTGTCTCCGGACTCGAAGGTCTCAGCAGTCGATTCTTCCATCCAGCATCAGTCCTCCACCCGGCCTACAGAAACTCTGGATGAAAAAGATGAATCCAACCTCAACAGTGTGCTAATGATATCAGACACTCTCGGGAACGTTTATAGCTTTCTCGACGGCGCCTTTCCTCTCGGAGTCATCTCATTGGGCCGAGAAGCCTCTCTCTCAGCTGTTGAGAAGACCCTCAATGACCCTAAATTCCTTGGACATGCGAAATTCAACTCAGTTTCAGCTTCAAAGATGCACATTTCTCCAACCATCATTGACGTGCCCCTCCTTGCCAGCCGGAAAACTCGCGATCTTGCCAGGTTGTCTTCGATTGTCCGAGACCTAACTTGGTACATTGTACGGGTTGCGAGGGAGATGAAGGAGGCTTGGGTTGGTAGCGAGTCAACTACAGGTGCCAGAGAGCTTGGTCCTCGCTGGGTAGAGGCGTTGCACGCGAAGCAACGAAATTTTGGGAGTATGTGAACCAGCTTCGTTCGAAGTGTCAACAAGATTAAGACCAAACTTCCTAGAGGTTTCTGCAGACCCCATCCTGGACCTTACTTGGTTGCTTACGACTGGTCGTGCTTCCGAAGCTTTGGCCGATTTCATAGGAAGTGGCGAACAAATGAGCGAACGAGTCTGTTTTATTTTCCGACTCACGGGTTTAAATTCACTCAAAATTGCATTGCAGGGCATTCAGAAGTGGGAACAAACGATGTCAGATGCGCTGATAAAGCTTAGAGACCATTCGGATAAGCGTCTAGCTCAGGCATTTCAACGGGTGCACGTTGTGCTCCAAGAGTTGCAAGGCTGGCAGCAACTGTAGGTGATGTTCACGCGTGCATTTGACCATTTCCTGACGCGGTCATAATCAGACCTCAGTTTTCTATCTTCAATCTTGACTTCAAAGAACTTCAAGAGGCTGCTGATGCAGTAGCAAGAGGCACCGTGCTGGTCAGCTGGCTGTCCGCGACTGTTAGGCGAGAGCTGTATCGTTTCAAGGAGTTCATAGCATGGCTAAGATATGGTGATGGATGTCGCTCTATTTTTGCTTAATCAACTAAACTCGTTTTGTAGAATGCGCTAATAATTCGAGCTCAACCGAGCCCAATCCCTCGAGGCATGACATTCTTGAGGTGAACAACTACTTCGTTTCGGGTCTCACGACTTCCGTGCTGGATTTGTGGTTTGAAGGCGAGATTCCCCGGTTCAGTCCTCGCGATCTGGGCGTGCCCGAGCCAGACAATGGCCCATTGGATGCTGTGATTCAACGGGCACGATCGTGTTCAATGAGTTACGACGATATGGAGTGGCAAGAAGTTCGTTATCTCCGCAATTGGTCCTAAGTGCGCTATTGATTCTTTAATCAGAACATCGAGCAGAACGATCACAGCAGCATAAAACGAAATATCGTGGCACTTACAGACGATCTAGCAGCAAGGTGCAGCAACATTTTCGCACATGCGGCTGGGGCCGCATCTAGATCCGCAATCGTGCATCATCTCGAGCAGCCTATTTCACCAACGGAATCCAATACAAACCTGATATCTACGTTCCGGGAACGGATCGTCCTGAACGTGGTGAGCCCTTGTTTCAGATGTCTGTGACCCATGCTAACGGCGAATCGAGTCCAACGAATTTTTGCACAATTACCTTGCTCTTGTGAAGGATCACAGCCTTTGTAAGTGCAGCCCTGTTTTATAATACTTCATTCAAACCTCGGAACAGTGGTGCTTGTCCAATCCAGTTATGGCGATGCCGGCCTGGGTGTAACCCTTAAGGTTGCCGTCTTGAGCCTCCAATGCGGTGTTGATCCAAGCAAGGTTTTGCCTGCTAGTGTGATCGCTGCTGAGTACTTTGACGATGAGACCATCGCGGTTGTATACCGCGTCAACAACAGAGATGGTATGTGCATTGTGTACCTTTCAGGGATACATTCTGAGATGGAGACAGCATTCCTCTCGACGTTCGATTATTCGGGTTTGGAATATCTGGATGCGCCATACAATAGAGGAATGGGGGCTAACTTTGAGGAGCTGGTAACAAGTGCGGTAGATGAATGGAAGATAGGAAATGTGTGTGGCAAGCTTTAAAATTCAATTTAGGGGATGCTAACGGCGGAAACGTTTGAAGATTGGATCGATTCCGATCGTTGTGACGCGGCGTCGCGGATTGAATGGGGGCAAACATGGAGAATGTGACCTAGCTGTTAATGGAAGAAAGAATCGCAGGGTTGTTTGTGTTGTGGATGGAATTGGAAGTCGGTTGGAGTCGTTTGATCTTGGGGATGAGGGTGAAGAGATGGATGAGGAATAGAATCGGACCAAGGGAACCAGTTGCTTTTTACCTTGTAAGCTCTAGCTCGAATTGGCAGCAGAATCAAGGATATTTGACCGGAATTGACCGGATATTGGTGGGAGAAGGCAAACCGGAAGAATTAAAAGGAGGTATTTGAGAAAAAAGGACTTCGAGAATGGACATGCTGTCAGTGAGCGCCGCACTCGCAAACTTAAATTGGTCATTATATCGCCCAAGTCTTTGCTGCAAGGGCCGCGGAGCCCTGTTAGGCTGCAACCCTCGTGTCTCTGCCCCAGAGTTTCTTTTTAAATGCCATTAAACCCACTGTAGTATCCTGCTTTCATCCCTCATGCCAAAATCAATCACCACAACCTCCCAAAATCTCCACCCAAAATCTTCCGGCGACGACAATCCTCCTCGTCTCTCCGATGTTGCCCTCAGAAAAAAGAAGAACGCAGACGCACAGGCTGCATTCAGAGCCAGAAGAGCAAATTACATCGCCACATTGGAAGCAACAGGTCTGTCCTCCTTTCTCGCCACAATCGTCTCTTTCCTGTCGTCGTTGACGTGGTCGTCTTCAACAGTAACCAGTCTGGAGTCGGTCGTACTCGTGCTCCAGGATACTGTCCGCGAAGGCCGCAGAGAAAACCTCGAACTTCGCCAGGAGAATAATCGAATTCGTGACCACCTTCGCGAGCACGAAAAGTACTGGAGGATGTTGACGCCAAGAAAACATGGTCCAACGACCAGCATCGAGCCTTCCTCGTCGGGCGGCCCGACTTCGGGGCCTTTGGTCGTTCCTCCCAACGTACACCTCGCTGGGTACCACGACGATAGCCTTACTTATCGACCAGATGAGCCCTGCTCCACTGGGCCGTTCGGCGCCTCAGACACCACTTACTCTACCTCTGCCTCTATCTCGCTCCCAGAGCATGAAAACGGAGCTGGCGACGAACATGCACCGAGACTCACAAGATACGGCGCCTATTCTTACTCACACCCCGTTCAAGGCTCGCCACGCGACACACGGTGGCCTCTGCAAGTTGTACCGGTCACCAACACAGCCGATTCGGGGGCTCATACCCCAGTCTACCTCGAGTCACCAACAATCGCCGCCTCTGAAATGACACTAGGCGGATACCCTCCGGAAGAGCAAAAACCAGCATTGCAAGCCGTACTTGATCGTGCCCCGTACGCCTTTGCTCCCGAAGACCGTTTTACACAGCAAATAAACGACCCCAACATGACGGGCAAAAGATCTATGTCTCCTACTCCAGCTTCTCTTACCTCGATGTCATCTACCGCCTTCACATTCAACTTTCCCGAGCCGTCAGCCCCTAGCAGTGACCGGAGAGACTTTGACTTCAGGCGCCACTCTCTTCCACACGAACTCGCGTTGCACGGTGGTACCGCCGATATATCCATGACAGGCGTTGGATCAGATGCCGTTAGATATCGACTCAACCCTTGCCGCGATGTGTTGGGTCATACACCTAGCCTTTTGGCGGGAGACGGAAACGGCAATGCCGCCGTTTCTCCAGATGGCAGAGGCAGCGGAGACCCGGACGAACTGCACGGACGAACTCTACGGCGAAGGCGAGGAACGATACCCTCTTCACGCTCTCCTACACCAGGATATCAAACAAAGACCTGCACCGTAGCTGTCATCAAGGGATACTCCTTTGGAGCATTGCGGCGAACACGAACCAGAGGGAAACGATCTTCGGAAGGCGCGGCAAAGGTGGCTATGGACGTCCTAGAAGCCAGGGGCATCGGTCCATCTTCTAGCTCAAAGCGTCAGCGAACGGATGACGAAGACGTTGAATCGTAGATCTTCCACCTACTACACCTTTCTCCACTGCTATTTTATCTTGCTCTCGACAATATACCCCCAGGATGGACACTGCACATTTTGAGACTTGGCTCCCGCGTACTTATGTCACTATGCTGTATCAAATTATACCGTGTATATTATATTAGAATATCTTGCGCTCATGTACATGCCCCCCACTGCTAACGAACTTTTGGAGTCGCTACATCCCATGGCCCTTTAATATTGCTACAGAAGAGGTCAATTGAAGGTTAATAAAAGGTTAGGGTAAAGGAACCTACTTTTTATACTTTTGCGCCCATACGAGCAACACGGGCGCTACGAACGTAATAAACGTAAGAGTCGCGAAACATAGCACTGCTACCATCCTTGAAAGCTGTGACAAGAAGTAGAGTGCAAGAGTGGAAAGTACGACCGTCGTAAGCATCCATAACGGCTCTGATAGTTCCTGTCCGGGACATGTAAGTTTTGCCTCTGTACGAACGGACAGTCTAGACTCACCTGAACGCGAGGCTTGAGCATGGGATACAAGATAAACACTTCTACAGCAAATAGAGTTAGGGCAAAGACAGAGATATCCGAGTCAAGCCGAGATGCCAAAACCACAGAGGCAGATATAGCGGCGTTCATGGCTAGAACGGAGGTCAATCTGGTTCAAAAGTCAGTCACTGTAAGCGGACATGAGCAAAGTTACGTACCGACCACGGAGTTCTCCGGTAACATTAGTCGCAGTGTAGTCGGACAGTAACGTGTTTAGCAAAAACAAGACAGCGGCAAGCGCCCAGATGGAATCTGATGATGTGGCAGCAGAGAGGGTGCGGAGAACGGGCGAAAGCGATATGAGGAACAGAAAGATCATAATAGAGGATTTAATGGCTTTCACATCTGTATAAACGAAGACCTTAGCGATGGATTCGGTTGTTCTGCGAACGCCACATACGATTTCCAATGGGTTGCGAGGTGTTGTCCAGAATAGTCCAAAGTGCGTATCCCACAACGAAGCACGCGACCGAAATGCAGATGAGGGTCCGAGAATCCAACAGTTGGGTATCAAGCAGTCCAAAGACGGCGAGAAAGATGAAGATGACGGAGATATGTTGAGTAATGGAGCAAGATAGTGTCACCAAAGGCCAATAGGTATATGGTTTGAAGTTTGCTACACGCAAAGGGTTCAATTTTGGCTATACTTGGTAGTAAACGGTAAAACAGCGCACCATTTCGTTGCAAGGAGGCGAGAAAGATCTCAGAAGGTACATAGTCATCGGGATATGGCTGTGACTTCCATAGGACCTTGCTCCATTGCGGTTGCGACGTCTGACCTGCTATTTCTGACATTGCGAGGCGAGCATTACAGGTAATTAGGTTCAGAAGAAGAGGTTCATCAAAGCCACGATGCAAGTCGCCAGCAGAGGAACAGCGTTGGATCAAATCAAAGCTTTCTTAATTGTCTCAGGTCCGCATGCGCCGGAATTGTTTCTCAAGCAATTAAATAAATGGATGCTACAGTATCCAGAAAGCAAAAAGGGAATATGTAACTATGAAGAATCAGAATCATGTTCATATTCGAGGAACGTGGTCGCTACCGCCGACGTCGTCGAGATCAATCCCACTGCCAGGAACTCAGTATCGGACTGCCTTCACTGCTGCCACCAGTCTACGTACCACAAGTCTTTCTTCTTCTCGCTGTGAGGCCACCGGCTTTGAGGTCTGCTTGGCCACTTTCGAGGCGAGCTGTCCTTGGTTCGGGTTAGAGGCACTCGTACCTCTCTGCTGTTGCTGTTAGGTTCGTCAACTGTCAGCAGTGTCTCTCAGGACGGGAGCAACGTCGACTTACAGCTTTCATCCGACGTTCTGCTGCCTCTGCTGCAGCTGACCGTGCATCGTCAGACTGGTTTCCACCTCGTTGCAGGGTCTGTCCAGGGGCTTGTGCTTGCGGAACCACAGTCCCTCCTTGACGAACAGGCTCTTGCTGGGGCCGTCCATCGGAACTTCCGCCTAGTCGCTGTCCGCCATGCTTCCCTCCTCCCCCTCCTCCTCCTAGCTTGTGACCTTTCGATTGGTTCGCGCCCATGAGGTGTAGTGACTTGCGCAGTACCGTCGCAGAGCCTCTAAAGTTATACCGCGGAAGTGTTTGTTCAAGGAACCATGTGATGGATCATCAAGTTGTTAGGGGCTGAGCGCTGAGCAAGGCTGAGCATTTGCGGGGCAAGTCCGGAATCAGATTCGCTAAGTGCAGAGCACCAATGGGCTTACATATTAATTAGGGGAGGAAATCATGTAGCATTTCTCATGGAATAAACGGTCATGCCACGGGTTCAATATATCATTCGAAGGCAAAGAACTACATAACGTTTCTGTTATCGGCTGGGTAGAAACGCCTCTCTGTCTGAAGTACGACCGAACCGTTCCAAACCAAAGTGCTCGCGCTGTCGATTGGGTATCCATGACTGGCCAATTGAATCAGGAAACAGCATATCCAAGCTTGACACCATGCTTACCTCCCAAAACCACCTCCGACGGTTCGCGAGCTGCCACGGTAGTGTAGGCGCGATGCCAGCCTTCTGCATGCGGTCCTTAATCCCAGCAGCCAGCAGCAATCCGAAGATGGTTAATAGAAAAAGAATCACTATAAGTTGATCCCGCGGTGAGTTACGCTCTATTTAATGCATTGCGGATATCAGAAGGGCGCCTGGTAGGAAGGGAGATCACATACGGAAGCAGCGGGCTTCGACATCCCCTTCTTTCCCAGTTGCGGTATCGGGATTTGTGTTGCCCAAGGAGGCGCCAAAACACATTGGTAGATTCTGATTCAGGCACCATTGCTTTGTGCACGATAGGCAGGGTTGTGAAGGGTTATCAGGGAGGTCGAGTTGTAGTATCGTGAAGTTACTCGCATAGCATATGCCTGTTAAATTATGAGAAACTCGTCGGAGGGAAGCAAAGTAGCCATGGCGCACATTTGCAAAAGTTGGTGGCTTCCCACTTGTTCATAGCAGCCTGAGCTGGGCTCTGCAGTGGTGTTAAAGAGATAGGACATACCAGTCTAAGGACATACCAGGCTTAGAGTGACCAACAGAAATACAGAGGCCAGGTAGAGGACGGTGGTCCCTGCTCTCGTCATGGCGGTCCAGGTTAGGTCTCGTTACTCAAAATGGGATCAGGGATCAGTTCCGTCGCGTCTCAAGGTTGCCAACATCACACACACTCTGCTGCCCCCATCGTCAAAGGCAGCCTCAAGCCTGCATTCGACGGTGACAGATGTCGGCAGAATTTGACGATGTCCTCACTAACCAGCCGGTCGTTATCGACAATGTACGTCCAGAACCTTACTCATATCCAACCACCATCCTCATCCAATCCAACAGGGATCCGGAACCATAAAGGCAGGATTCGCTGGCCAGGACCACCCCAAATGCTTCTTTCCCTCATTGTGAGCTCTGAAATGCACTCATACACTATGTATCTTACCTTTTCAACAGTGTAGGACGGCCGAAACATGAACGAGTCATGGCTGGCGCCCTCGAGGGTGATGTCTTTATCGGTCGCAAAGCTCAGGAGTTTCGTGGTCTTCTCAAGATTAAATACCCAATGGAACACGGGATTGTGACAAACTGGGACGATATGGAACGTATATGGAACTGGGTGTATGCAGAAGAGCTTGGAACGCTCAGCGAAGAGGTTCGCGCCTAGCTTTGTCCTCTTGACCACACCGTTCTGACTCCTGGCTCTAGCATCCTGTCTTGCTGACAGAAGCTCCATTAAACCCCAGAGCTAATCGAGACGTTGCGGCCCAAATATTTTTCGACACTTTCAATGTACCCGCGCTGTTCATCTCGGTTCAGGCAGTGCTTTCACTGTGAGCATATTTCGAGCATTCCTCGGATACAGGTCTGACGACTTTGCGGACAGATACTCGTCTGGTCGTACAACGGGCATTGTATTGGATTCTGGAGATGGTGTTACACACGCCGTTCCCGTCTTCGAAGGCTTCTCCATGTCGCATGCTATCCGTCGGGTAGATGTCGCTGGAAGGTGATTTCATTAGTATCTCGCCAGAAGAGGCAGACTTACCCAAAGCTCTACAGAGACGTGACTGATCATCTTCAACTCTTGCTCCGAAAATCTGGCCACCACCTTCATACAAGCGCGGAGCGTGAAGTTGTACGGACGATCAAGGAGAAGTGCTGTTACGTTGCATTGAATCCTGCGAAAGAAGAGAAGGATGCGATGGGCCGTATCGAAGAGTTTAGATTGCCAGACGGTAACATTGTGCAGGTAAGTAATCCCATCGAATCTTGATTTTCGACTTGTACCGACTGACATTACAAAGCTGGGCGCAGAACGTTTCCGTGCCCCAGAGATTCTCTTTGATCCAGAGCTCATTGGTCAAGAATATGCTGGCGTACACCAAGTCGTGGTTGACTCCATTAATCGAGTGGATCTCGATCTGAGAAAGAGTTTGTTCTCCAACATCGTACTTAGCGGTGGAAGCACACTTTGCAAAGGTCGGCATTGTCATACCGTGATTCGAATGGTAGCTGATGGTCACTGGTACTAGGCTTTGGCGACAGACTACTCAACGAGGTCAAGAAACTCGCTCTGAAAGACATTAAGATCAAGATCTACGCCCCACCAGAACGGAAGTATTCGACCTGGATTGGAGGGTCTATTTTGGCGGGACTCAACACGTTCAAGAAAGTCAGTTGGTTAGACCTCTGTCCGTCTTCTCACTCGTTCATCGTTCCTTTAGATGTGGGTTTCTGCAGAGGAATATCAAGAAGACCCCGATATCATCCACAAAAAGTTCGGCTTTTAATAGACCTCAGGACAATCGTTGAGCGAGTTCCTGTACTATATCTTCAGACATGTATCATGCCTATACTTCTCCTTACCATACATAACCGATACAGTCCCTTTCTAATCCTTGGAGTAATGCTTTTGGACGGTGCATAATTCATAACGGACATATGACAACATGACATGTACACCTCGGATGTGAAAGAAATACAGATAGTCAGGAAAGAGTAGTTTACTTTCCCTTCTTGGGTGGTTCGGCCGCCTTGACCTTTTTCGTGCCACGGAACTGCGAATGTCGATTAATGACGCAAAGTATTTCTGTAGTTTCATTGTACACACCTTCTTGGAACGGTTCTTGCGCTCCTTCCTCAGCTTACGAGAGGCCTTGTCGACCTTAGGGGCAAGACCCGCCTGATGTAAGACGGGTATAGTGAGCCGCAGTCCACAGACAAGAGGTAATCAACACGCACTCGAACCAATCGGTATCTCGGCTCAAACTTCTTCTGGGAAACCTCGTCATCGTAAATCAGAGCGAAACCTGTGCTCCTTCCACCGCCAAACTGAGTTCGGAGACCGAAAGTAACGACGCGGGTCTTATCGGTCTTGTACAGAGCAGCTAGCTTTTCAGAGAGGTCATTTCTCGAGACGTTGGCGCGACCGGGGTGCAAAACGTCGATGACAAATTGGCGACGGGCGAGGAGTCGGTTGGTGATGAATTTGCGTGTTCGCAGGGTGACGGGTGCTGATGAGTCGGCCTAGGAGAAATACAGTCCTTGAGTCAGAACCATAGTTTTGCATGGGTTATAACAAAGGCGAAACAGGTCCACTGATGCCCATCCAGTTTTGTCCACCAATCCATGCTATATTCCACCGAATTTGAGCGTTCGAACCGAACTCACCATGTTGACGATGTCCCGTCCTGCGCAAAATCACGGTTAATCTACTGAGATCGTCATTCAATGTTGCAATAAGCTCACCTAGGGAGTCCTTGAAGTCGTGGAGATCGGCGCCGACAACCTTGAATATGGTGTGCAAGATGCCGTGGGAGTGGCTTGATGTAACTAGATAGTCCCTCGGCAATTCCCGGTTCGGCAGGCACGGCATTATTTTACTCACCTTCCAACGAGCAAGGTCAAAATCAAGCACAAGAGAGTCACCTAGCACAAGTTTCAAAATTGTCAAATGTTGGGCGATATAGGATTAAAAGCATTAATGGCGCGCTAAATAAAATACAATCTATAGATTATGGCAACATGGTAGATGAGCTATTCATCCTCTGGACAGAAGGCTTGGAGTTCCTGGCCGTGAAAACTCATAATTTGGCGTCGCATAGCCTGAACGAGTCCCCCCTGGTAACCTTGGAGTGAATCTCCTTGGTGATGCGTCGGGAGTAGCAGGTTGAGAAATGTTCGGCGTATTGAACGGCATTCGTTCCGCGGTGTACCTATCCAGAATTTTCACAATGCCGTTGGTCATCATATCCAGCTCTTTTACCTCCTGCATCGATAGGGAAGTGGAGCGCCGTAAAGTTTCGTCCTCGCCAAACTCGGATTCCTCTTCGTGTGCCCTCACAGCGATATCGTGGCGAATGGTTCGCCTGCTCATCAGAATGCCCTCAAAGACTCGGAGCAGCGATTCCTCCATGTACTTCTTCAGCGAGTTTATGTTGTCCAGTGCGTCTACGTTCCCCACAATTGGAAGCCATTTGTCGCATTCCAAGCCTCTTTCTACCACTCTCGGGCTATACGCGCCGAAAAGCAGATAAACCAGGGGATCCAAACGAGTGGTGGAGATCAGATTAGTTTGCGGGTTTCCACCGCCTGCAGACATGTTCCTCCGCTTTTCTGAATAAGCGAATAATTGCCTTTGGTGTGATGGTGTGGTAGAGGCTCCTTTGTTCACACTTGAAGGGTGAATAAAGGTGAGCTACAGAAGCGTCAGCGACGAAATATGAGCATAGACGAGAGAAGAAGAATTTACCTTTTCTTTGGCAGTCCGAAGAGTTCTTTCACCAATACGAATGGCGAATTTGGGTTGGGATCCAATTGCAATCAAGCCTGCCAGCAACGGCAAACAGTTTCCGTTGGTGTTCAACTCGGGGGGAACCTTTATGGGGTTCCTAGAAACCCGGGCCTGCCCACCAGCCGAAACGTCCAAAACGCCAGCATGGTGCAAGGACTGCAAAAGCTGTTCCTTGACTTTCGATATGAGAACCAAGGTAGGTTTCGCAAGAAAGTTGTTGATACAGAATCGATTGGCCGCCACATACTGGCCAGTGGATTGCAAAGGCCACCATTCATTGTAGGCCCGTAAGACTGCAAGCACATCTGATCGGAAACCATTTGGTGTCCAGGAATTCTTCACAGCCGCTGCCTCCGCTTTTGAGTGCATTGGGGAGACAAACGGGTCTCGGTTGGATATGATGGCAGCAAGGGTTAAAGCTTGGTCCAGGCATCGGAAGAAGCTACCGTACAGAACAAGTCGTCCCATCTGGACGTCCACGGGGAGAGAAAGCAAAACCCTCCCCATAGGAGTCAAGTTTTTTTCCTTGTCAAGAGCACCCACCATTTCCAAGCTTTCCAGTGCAGCGACGACGCGGACAGCATCGGGAGGCTCGATGGTTTCTTGAAGTACTTCTTCAACGGACATGTTTGGAAAGTCAAGGGCCTTGATATGCATGACGACGTTGCTTAAATCTGTGCGCATCATCTCGACCATCTGGTAAGGATGCAAAGCCGCCGCTCTGGGTTCACTGAGAATACCATAGTATGTTCCTGGTCGATGTCGGCCCGCCCTTCCCGCACGTTGATTCAAGTTGGATTTCCCAACCCACGCAGATACAAGCGACGATAGATGACGCGTGGGATCGTACCGAAGCTCTTTGACTTTTCCAGTGTCAACGACGTAGACGACGTCGGGAATTGTGACCGACGTTTCGGCGATGTTGGTTGCAAGGATGACCCTGCGGACACCGGGGGGAGGAGGTTCGAAGATGACTTGTTGCTCCTTCAATGGAATGCTGGAATGCAAGACATGGATAGAGAATTTGGCTTTGTCGTTGAAGTTGATAGGTAGCGGGCCCTTTGGGGCTTCCAATGCCTTTTGGGTGGCAATTATTTCCTCCCAACCTGGTAGGAAAACCAAGACGTGGCCATCCTCGGAGGAGTTGAGAGCGTGGGCGACGGTGGCGGCAATTAGGGGGAAGGGGAGGTCGAGGTCGTCGTCGTTCGATGGCGGCTTGTTGACTCGGATACCCATACTGGCGGAGGCAGCAGGTCCGAGTTCTTTGAACACGTATTGCGCGACGGATTCTTCCTTTGATAACCACGAATTTTGTCCGGAGAAGATCTCTGGCAGATATGAATCCATGAACCGCCTTTGGACAGGGAATGTCCGCCCTGGAATGTCGATAATACCGCAAGGTTTACCGTTCGTTTCTTCGAAATAATTCTGGAAGAGTGTGGGATCAATAGTTGCACTCATGAGCACGATTTTGAGCGGCTTTTTCCTTGCCATACGGTCTTGCATGAGCCGTTTTAGGACCACCAATAAAAGGTCAGTGTCGACGTCCCGCTCATGGACTTCATCAACGACGATGTGCGTGATATCGTCCAGTGGTCCACCGTCGGATTTATACGAGAGGCCGGACTGAAGACGCTTCAAAAGGATACCAGTGGTGCAAAACGTGATTGAGCCACCGGGCTCCGGGAGTTTACGTTCGAACCTGACTTGGTAGCCGACAGTCGTACCAAGCGGCTCCCCGCGCTCCTTCGAAACACGGTCTGCAACGGAGATAGCTGCCAGCCTTCTTGGTTGTGTGCATATCACGTTACACTGAGCGCCCATCCCTCGACGAATGTCATCGTCGAGAATGATTTGTGGAATTTGGGTGGTTTTGCCTGACCCTGTTTCGGCTATGCAGATGGTGATGTGATTATTGTTGATGGTGTTGAGGATGTCCTCGTAACGGGAGTACACTGGGAGTGACATTCGGGAAGACCTCATCGCATCCATCCCAGGATTTGTTTCGTATCGTTGTAGTTGCGCCTGCAGGTTTTTGGATTTGTTTGCGATCGGCGTCCTTTGCTCGCCAACGAAATAAGCCGCAGAGCCGGTGGGGAAAACATCGGTGGCCTTATTGCGCACGGGTCGGTTAGAGTATAAGGTACTCTGACGAAGGTCGCTACAAAGGTCTTGTATTTTGTCGTCCAAAGCTTCGCTGATGTCCAGTCGAACGCTGGAAGCTAGGCCAAGGTCCGTACCCGATTCCACCGCTTTAAGGTAGTTCGTCCAGAGTTCTGGGTCGCATTTTTGTAGGTACTGCGTGGCATCAAGAAAGCAGCGCGTTCTCGCTGCCTTCTTCGCCGCTGCAGACCCGAGGCCAATGCGACTTTCGTTCACGGTCAAAACAGCCTCCCAGTGCTTTCCGTTCCGCATCTGAAAGTCTACTTCGGCATTGGGGAACTTGAACTGACGGCAGTACCAGTCAATGAAGCTCCTTGCACGCTCGTAATCCACCACTGTCCCGTCAGGTAATTGTGATTCCGTAACGGCCGGTGGTATTGCACGATGGTGTTTAGGATTGTCCACTTGCTGTTCGCAATATGAGCATGAGTTATACCCTTTCCCAGTAAAAACTTACCAGGCCTTGACGCTGCATTTGACACAGGGCGGATAATGCAGCCAACCTAGCCGACTCCTTTTTCTCTCGGTGGTCCCCCACGCCAACAACTTGAGGTTCAACCGGGACAGTTACCGTTGTCCTTTGGGAGGGTTAGGTCGGCAAAGGGATCAACCGAGCTCTACGCTTACCTCCAAACAATAGTTCGATGGTGCTGCAAATCTACCTGTCCTTCCTGGGAATCATATTTCGGCAATTTACCTGCGACGGTTGCCGAGAAATTCGCCAGAGTGGACTTTGGGGTCGTTTTGTGTACTTCTTTGAGTTCGAACTGTGGATTATGGTGATGTTCCATGATATACGCTTCATCGTGCAAGGGTGCTGGCAATTGGAGTTTGTGGTTGACTGGGGGCTCTTTCCCCCGGCGCTTCGAGCTTTTCGGAAAACTCAAGGAAGGCTTCGACTTCCCTGTACGACTTGGATAACCAAAGGGTGCCCGTGTGTACTGATTCTCTAAATGTTTTCGCGAAGGAGGAATGCCATACTGGTTGGCGGGCGTATTAGCATCGACGCGGGCGAATTTGGCTGAAGAGGAGGAGCTGGCAAGGGCTGGGCTTGTCCCTTGCGAAAGGGGCCGTTTGTTGCCCGGTAGATGGCCTCCAGGAATGTATGTTTCTGGCTCAAGGCTGGATTTGCCGATGTATCTTTCCATGGGGAAAAGGCGTTTGCGACAAAGTAAGCCAACAGTAGCGCGTTTCATTCAACGGTTGGCCGCCTGGACCGATCTAGCATGCACATTGACGTTAAACCAGCACGGATCTATTTGATACAAATTGCCAGGACAAATTACCTTTGAGTGCGTTTGAGTCTAGGTTGTGATGGTCGTGGGTGAAGCAGAGTAAGCGCTGTGCGTTGGCATACTATGCATTTTCAAACTTTCGGACATTGCCGAACAAGTCTGCTATATACAGTCAACCGACTCCAACATCGTATTCAACGTTGGTCAAGCCAACGCTTAGCTGCTTCTAATATTCCATTCAGGTATCTAAGTTTTATGACAGCTGCTTTTACTCCATTCCACTCCTTTGTTCCAACGAGAGATTCAATTTCATCAACAGTGCTCGAGATTTTGTCTGTTGGAAGAGTCTGAGCACGGAAACAATGTCGGGTGACTCGAACGACATACCTGTGGTCTGCTCAAGCATGGCCTCGACTTGCTCATTGTCTTCTGCTTCTTCAATTTCTTCCCTGATTTCCATAATCTCGGACATAAAGGCAACATCTTGCACTTGATCCGTCTCCGAAACAGATACATTGTTGCGTTCCAAAATATATTCAGCGCGAGCAAGAGGGTCCAATAAACTTCTATATGCTTGGTTGACGCGCGCGGACAATGCATGCGCGGAATCTTGCTGGCCCTTTATGTCGTATGTTTAGCGAACTTCAAGAAAGGAGATGGACCACCGACAGGATTCTTCGAAGCCCAAGAATCTGGATGGCAGACTGACTGCGCCCGACGGAAGTTTCGTTTCAATGTGGGTATATCGACAACAAACGGGTTGGGTTCGTATGGGATCCCAAGTAGCGCATGGTGCGATACATCATTTGGCAAGACAAAAATTCTCCAACAACTATTGCAAGCCGGCAGTGCAGAAGACAGAGGTTTACCACAGTTCGGACAATTTCGCTGTCGTGACTGTGTA
This sequence comes from Coprinopsis marcescibilis, assembly GCA_004369085.1. Classification (NCBI taxonomy): domain Eukaryota; kingdom Fungi; phylum Basidiomycota; class Agaricomycetes; order Agaricales; family Psathyrellaceae; genus Coprinopsis; species Coprinopsis marcescibilis. The sequence goes on along the minus strand of ML210146.1, from coordinate 336,060 downwards.
GCCGACGTCGTGAACCTCCTTCTTGAGGGAGCAGCCAGAGCTAGACATTGAATACGAGAGCTTGACCGAGCATGGTAGACCAGAGTGCGAGAAGTAGCCGCCCTGGCAACAGCCCGGATGAAGGAAGAAGAGAACATAACGACTTGTGCAGGGCCGAAAACATTTGGCCGTTGCAAATGCCTCCGATGAAAGATGTCACTGGCTGGTGACGTATTGCATGGAGAATCACGTGCACTACTGGTGCCGAGCCAATATATTTGGCACTTTGACCATCTCCAGCTTGCAACAACAAAAGATGCCCACTCAGTAAGGCCCCGGGGAGACAAACGCAGTGCGTTCCTCGTCGTCGTCTGCAATGAGCAAGGCTGTCGTGGCTTCTCCAGTCTCCATCTCTCAATTTCCTCAGTCAGTCTCAGAGGTCCCTGAACCGAATTCTCTCGTGCTCGACAACACAAACGTCGCCGACCCCGTTCGCCGTAGATTTGCACCCAAGAAATCTAGTGCTCTGTCGATTTCTCGTCTCTGGCGCTCTTCACCCAAGTCCATTAACTCTGGGTCAGACGATGCCACAGTGCAAGAACCAACAGCGCAGACTCGGTTAGCCGAGGTTCAGGATACCATCCGTCTGGATAGTGCGGCTTCTCTCCTGCAACCTGCAAATCGACAAGACCACTATGAATGGGCAGTGGTCTACGAGAATCAAAGAGGGTATGTCTGACGCGTTCTCTGTGCAGGATATTCGCTCAATTAGCTCTTCGTCAGCATCACGCTGTTTTCTACTCCATATTATTCAAATCTTTCTCTCCTTCCGTGGGACCCATCCCCTTTCACTCTACCAAACGCCTCTAAGCGACGGTCACATCAGCCACCTATCTCTCTTGATCGATATACCCTTCCAGATGGCACCTGGAAGTGGGTCTCGCGGTGCTGGATGATTGACATGCGAACCGATAGTGGAGAGGTCCAGCACGATGGCTTCGAATACAATTGGATGTTTCGTAGGCACCATTGGCGAGCCGAAGTAGGGGCTATGAGTGCAGGGGGATGGGTTCGACGTCGCCGTTGGATACGCCTCATGGTCAGGCCAGGCAAAGAGCGACACGAAGACAATGAGCTGTTGCACCCGCATGGCTCCGACGACGCTTCAAGTGCATTATCAAAAGGCAACCGTCGGCAGTCTGGCGCATCTTCCATACCTCTTTCCATCATTTCCGGGTCGTCCGACGCAACTACTAGTCGTTGGAACGACATGAATCCAGATGAAGTCTGGATTGGAGATACCGTTGACGCAGACTGGGAGCGCTGCAGAGTTTTCATGAAGCGCTTTGGTCGTGACGGTCGAAAGCTTGAAGTTTGGCGGCTGTGGTTTGGATATTATCATCCTCAACACAAGGACGAGTTTACTATTCTAGACGGAAGTGGAAAGCGCCACGAAAAGCAGTGGACAGAGGATGAGGGACCGCTCCCATCCGAAATCGCAGCATTAGAGCTATTCTCACAGGAGTCGGTGGCACTCGCTCCCAGAGACCACCTAATACCGGTGCTTCGTAAATATGTAAGTGTCTTGCAACATCGTGTCCGTTGCATTGATAACAACTCCAACACAGGGACATCGAATCTTGCGCTCTTTCATCTATCCAGACTCTCGTGCGGAGTTCATAAAGTTATTGGCTTTGGGAGGACTCCTCCAAGAACTGGATATCCCGTACGGCAAGGGTAAAGCTTTGGAATCTACAGAGTTGGATTTTTGGAGCTACGCGAATGCCCTGGAAGGCAATCCGACGCCACCGTTACCTGTGAAATAGCCTTGCGCCTATTTGCACTTCAGCTGTGTCGCCAAACTATGCACCATTGCTATGATGATGCTATGTTACGCTCCAGTTGGTCGCTATCAGAACAGTATGTATGAATTGGCTCGCTATGCTGCACAGTTATTTTGGATCGAGTATTTCTTACTATACAATCTGTAATAATGGGTAGCTAATGAGGGGACTTTGCTAAGCCGTAAAAAGAGATGTGTTAAGGTTAAGTTTCATGGAAGTCGGCTATAATTATCACATGCGTGAAATGTGCATGGACATCTTTGTGCATGTCAATAAAAGCCACCATCTAGACGATCTCGTCGCCAACACAGATGCTATGTCTGACACTCCCATCCAACGGTGGTGGACGATAGTCTCTGCCTTGGAGCCTACCCATCCAGCAAGAACTGCCCTTCGCGCGTACAGCTTGGCCTTTACTCTGTCACTCGGCCCGGCCCTTGTGAAGACCCTGTCCAGTTCAATCAGGGCGAAAGGAAGACGTGTCGACGTTGCGCCACTTGTACAGCTCCTCGCCAAAGAACTCAGACACGATGGATTCGCATTTGCGGTGGCGACTGCGGCTGCAGGCGGGCCTGCACTCTCAAGCCTCTGGAACAGGTTCGCCAACTCGAAGCAAAACTTTTCAATCCGACAACGCTTTGCGACCCTTCTGGCGCTCCCCGATTCGTTGAAGAAACGGCTGGAGGGCTTCGACCTTCCTCAAGAACATCAACTCGTTCTATTCAATGCAGTCGCTGCGGCCGTTGGCTTCAACTTTCTTCAAGCTGGGGGGAAGAGATCCCTGCGGGAGAAAGGTCGACAACCATCTTATCCATCTCCTACTCTGGACTTCACGCTATTGCTGGTTGTTAGGGCGATGGACTCTGTCGTGCAATCCTTCATTCAAAAGTTATCTAGTCCCTCCATAACCCTTTCCAAAACGAATGGAAACGGCGTGAACCACGCTCAAAATGGGACGTCGAGGCACACATCTAAAGATTCAAAAGCATCGACTGTGACGAAAACACTTCACAAGGCTGGGTCTCATGTTGCTACCCAGGTCGACGCTTTCGTATTCTGGGTCTGTACCTCACGGTAAGTCATGAGAACAAACTCGAGTTGCAGCGCTGACACCTGGACAGGATAATGTGGTGTTTCTTCTATGATCCCCATAGGTATGTCGTCAGTTGCTTTCCTCCGAAGCTCCATTGACATGCAGCCCCCAGATTGCCACGATCTTATGTAAAATGGATTGCCACTCTGGCCCATCTCGACAGCCGACTCATCAGAACACTTCAGTTAATCAAGTCTAACGATTGGTCCTATATTGCCGGGTCTCCCAAGAACCTTGGGCTATTGCAAGAGTACGCTGTAGAGCTGGGATTACCGGCATCTTGGGGGAACCCAGAACTAGTCCCTGCTTACGGTGGAGCTGCTGCAACCGCGGTGTGGCAGCAACTTGGAGTGAAAAGCCGACCAGGAGTTGGTGGAATTCCTTGTGAATTAGTGCACGGGAAACTTGGCGCAAAGCTGGGATGTCCAACTCGTAGCTGTCACGTAAACGCGACATTACGGATATATCAAGGGCTTATTCAAGCCTTGGCAATTTACCTCCCTGTGAGCTTTGATCTTCTCTTCGACGGAACTTTGCTGACGATGGGTAATTAGGTCCACTTTATACCAACACTGTTGACTCGGCCAAGCAGCCTTCTTCAACTCGGAGTTATATCAAGGCTGGCTGCTGGGGCACTGAGAAGCTCCGCATTCCTGTCGTCCTTCATCGCACTCTACTATTATGCTGTGTGCTGCACACGAACACTCGTTCTTGCCAGGCTCTTCCCTTCTATATCTCATCAAATCTGGGATGGTCCTTACGGTGGGATGTTTGTTGGGTCCCTTGTCTGCGGATCGAGCATTTGGATAGAGAACGGGAAAAGGCGAAGCGAAATGGCACTATATGTTCTCCCACGTGCTCTAAGGACGTTGCTGCCTCGAAAGTTATCGGCCAAGTGGCTCCCTTTAGCCAGTCTTTTCGAAGGGTATGTGGGCGTACGACGACGTTGAAGATATAAATCTAACCCTTTTTCTATCAGGGGAGCCTTTGTGGTTTCAATGGCCGTCCTACTCCATGCTGCTGCCGAACAGCCCGACTCTCTCAGAGGACTATCGCGTTGGACACTGAGCTTTGTCACCAAAGGATTTGATGCCTTGGGGGAGAAAAGGGAGCCCCCCGAACACAAGCCCTAACAGACAGCAGCAGACTTGACACATTCACTATCGCTAGATACTATAGATCTAATTGTGCCTCGGTAATAATGGTGTGAATCTTTATGCAGACCAAACGCGCAAGCTATGGTCATAGAAAGAACAGCTGGCTATCGTGGTGGATCCATTCGCCCAAGGGTTTGTGGAGAACGACCAATCCACACCGTATGCTAGAGATTCGTGTTCCCGGAATTCGCTGATGATTTGTGGCTGGGAATCATTCGAGTATTGTCCCACTTTGAAGCCATCGTGCATGCAGGCAATCACCATGTCGTGCTGTCGTTCGATGGATGGGTGCCATTTTACGCGCCAGACTCCTCCGCCAACATCCAGTTCCGCTATGGGTCTCTGCAAGTTCCTTGTGTCGAAGAAACGAACTTTCTCGTCATAGCTAGACAATATTCAGCACACATCACGTTCCAAAACAGCATGCCCATGGTTACCTTCCTACCGAGACTAGGTGTGGGATGTGGAAATGGCTTTGAATGGTGGTTACCCCAGCATCGAATCTATGGAACGTTGGGAAACAGGCAACACGCGCGATGAAGAGCGCCAAACCTTTTGTTGGTCAATGAAGGTTGCTCAAACCCACTTCTTATATCCCAAAGCTTCATGGTAAGGTCGTCCCCGCCTGATTGCAGGTTAGAACGGGTTAATCCTCGCCGAGATTGCGATAACTCGCCTGAAAACAGCATGTTAGGATCATGGTAGTCCCATGCCGTGATCCAAGGTTCATAGTCGTGAGCATGCCATTGGTTCACAATCCGCATGCTCCCGGTATCGTCAACCTGGATGTAGGATATATTGCCGTTTGACGAGGACACTGCAAGTCCAAGTGGTTGTCTAGGAACCTTTGAGATTAATCGTGCGGAAAGGCTAGCATGGAACGCATACGTCGTTGTACCGATTCGGTTATTCCAGTCTAAAGAGAGACAGAGAGTGCTGATATCCTCGCATCGTGTCGAATTGATTTGCTTCAAGTTTGCTGTGTCCTGGTCCAATTGGAGCAGGGTTATCGACCCTTCAGAGTCCGCAATAGCCAAGACAGGAGATGGGAAGTGATTGCCGTGGCACCTCGAGGGCTAGATGAGTCTGACTGATTTCGAGAGTGTCCGTACGGGACACAAACCATTTCATGTCAGGGATAGCTGGGAAGTCGAGTTCCTGGACCTGGTCACTGTTTCACGGGGGATATAATTGGCCGTAGCAGAGAGTTTGAGTCACTTACATATGGTCAGGCTCAACCTCGTTTATTCTGAATACCAGACATTGCCCTTTTCGATACGCCTTTGGACCGGCATGACCTTGGGGATGAGGCGTATCTTTGACTAGTTCGTACGTTCCACAGACGAAGACATCGGTAGATCCCAATGCGGGGCAGAATTCTATACTATCTGCTGCATATTGCGTGTCATATGAGCAAACCATCCGGAGTATTGATGGCGAAGACAAAAAATGAGTTGAAACCGGACGAGCGCTTCAGCAACCATTGCCAAGCCCCCCTAAAGACGGCCGGAAACAGACCGGGCCGACAGCAAGGAGGTGACGCAGCGGTTTACCGTTTAGGTTGACTGGACTCTGTGAATACCTCGACCTCGCCTCCATTCTTACTCCAGAAACATGGACTTTGTCCGAAGTCTCGACTCCTCCAAGCTGCTGCTCTATGGCACGGTAGCTACAATATATTCCCCGCAAAAACACAGAACTGATTCTTTTACAGATTCTATCGTTCACGATGACCGTCACATCTTCAGTCTCCTACAATTTTCCACTGTTTCTCTTTGGAACCTACATTCAGGAGCAGACTGAAGCTGTACAGTCGCTGCAAACCGTAAACTTTAGCCTTGATACCCGCCAGGGGCTATTCAATAACATTGCCCCCAGTTCACAGGATTGCTCCTTTTTTCCGTGATATCTGACCTGGTCGTGCTCTTCAGGCAGCCACAGAACTTTGGCAGTGCACTGTTGATTGTCCTCCTCGTCCTCCTCAAGGTGCGTTTTCCACTCGTGAAAATGATCAGCAGGCCAACAATTCTGTTATTAGGTCCCAACTATCCTCGCATTCTCAACCGCGCTCCGCCAACGCGGAGGCGAATTGGGTCTGGGAATTGGAGGAACAAATTTGCAAGGGGCTACAAGTACGTAGATTTCCCTGCTTCGTTAAAAATAACAGTGGCTCAATAGTTCCCCAGTCTGGGCCATGCCAGGTGGCTTTACTTCCAGTACCCGGGACGGATATCAACCAGTTGACGACGACGCCACTTTTGTCCGTCCATCTCACCACAATGCACCCGCCAGTCATGCGGCTCCTCCTCCTCAACAAGCACCGTCTCAACCACCTCCAGGCGCTTATCAAACTGTGTAATATACATCCGACCGTGTAATGACAGCAAAGCCTGGAGCTATGCCTTGATTGTATCCTCAGAGTCTGTTGTGTTCGGCGAGGTCTCTTCTGATTCCCCTGTGTCCGTTACGCTTTCCCCCATTTCTTCTGGTGTCCCTGGGGCAGAATCCTCCAACTGCCATTGTATAACTTCAGACGCCCCTTCATACATAGGCACCAGAGAGAATCGATCGTCTGCTCGATGTCTATCGTAGTACCAAGGGCAGTCGAAAGACTCGCACTCAATCGGCTCGCCCAACGCCGAACCTGCGCACGATGCGCAGATTTCGTGAGCGTGTTTTACGCGCTGCTCAATGTCGTGTACAGTACCGCCTAGGTTGACGATCGTTTCATCTGAGTTGGTGTTGCAGACATCACAGAGTTCTGGCTCACTTGCTAAGTGGCATATCTATACTCGAGAATCTTTTAAACTGACCTTGATCTGCGCTTCCTCCACAGACTGCGCATTGCATATGTCCGAAGTGCTCCTCCATTCTGGGTTTCTCAGGACTGATGGAAGCTCTGTTTTTCCTCGGGGATGCCACTTCAGTTGTCGTATTCGGCTTGGGCATGTCGCGGTACCACTGCTTGACGTCAGCTCCGACAAGACTGAGTATTCTGTCCAGCGGAGGAATCAGCACTCGGTTGATGTAGTATTCGGCGTCAAGTTGCAGGTCACTGTGGTAACGATTAGGGTCTTCCACGTGGACCGTGAAATGGCGCTCACCCATCCTCGAAGAATTCTGTAGGATCCACGGCGCGATCGACCAATCTGGCCCCAGGCTCTCCTTTCGCAATCAAATAGGGCACGCGCTCGCCGTATTGTGCCTCATAGTTCGGGTCTTGCACCGTTTTTCGAGCTGCCACGACTACTCCAGGCGGGGGCGGTCCATTCTCGCTGCGAAAAGTCATAAGATTTCAACAAAAATAAAAAGGCTCAATTTACCTATAGGTTCCCATTTTCACTTCCTTCGCGAAAATGAAGTCTTGTGGATTCGCTTTGTTCTCAAGCAATTTCATGAAAGACCGGCAACAGTAACTCTTGATTTGACTGAGGTCTCGCGTTCTGAAAAGCAGTCTAAATCGTGGGGCGGTTAACATAGAGGTTCTGTTTGGTAATGCGGCCAATCATACTTGAGGCATGTTTCGGTCATCTTGCGCTGCGCAAGAACTCCGTCTCGACGGACGGTTTCAATGCCTTTGGCGTCAAAGGCAGGCTCCGTGGCATCAATGGCCTCATACTTGAACCCCACGTAGCGCTTTTTGGCCATTAGGACACATGGGAAGTAGACCTGATAGCAACATCATCGCCATAACTTGCGGATGGGTTTATGAGCCTTACCTTTTCAAACTTCAGCTTGATCGGAGCAGGGTTCATAGCGGTTACAGTGTCTGCTATCTCATATCCAATTCTGAACGCCTCATCTTTCGTCCTGCCTCGCAGATAGCTAGCGAGCCAGTCAGTAAATCAGCCGGTCTGGCTGTTGATCGGTGGTCACTTACATGAACATGCTATCCGTATCGCCGTATACGACCTCGGAGGTTCGCGATTGAGCTTGAATGCCACACAGAGCGCGGAATAAACTCACCTGTGCACCCCATTTCTTTGTGTTGTTCACCAGCATGATAGCCTATTCGAAATCTACTCAAATTGATTACGGGGCAAACGACACAAAGGCGTACCTTTTCCAAGGTCTCTCTCCCGCTTTGAACGATACTGTCCGCAATCTCCACAGCAGGCATGCGCCCAGAGAAAGACGCACTCGTATACCCATAAGTGACATTGGCTATATATTTCAAAGCCAATTGACGGGCATCCAGGATTCTCTTCAAAGCCTGAAACCATATTCGTCAAATCTTTCAATGATGGTTGCAAGGAGCATGATCAGTACCTTGTCATTCTTAACACCCTTCATCGATTGTTTAACCATGACACGGGTATCCAAGAGTTCGACCAACATCCTTCCAAGCAAGCCCCTTCTAATATTGGATTTGACGTACATGATCCCATTGGCAGCAACTGAAGATACGCAATGAGAAGACACATCGAATGTACCGACACAACGACTTACCCGTAATGTTATCTTCTAGCTGCTTTAGGGCGCCCTCGGGGAGAGTATGATCAATGACACCAAACTTGTATGTTCCTTGGAAGTCTTGTACGCGACCTAGGCAGGTTGAATAACAGTAGTTGTACGCGATCATGATTGACGGGTATAATGACTGAAAGTCAAGAACCACCAGAGGGCTTGTATAAAGGGCAGACAACGGCTCCATTATTAAAGGCATGCATTCTGCTGCGTTTTGTTTTCCGACCTGTAATCAAATTGGATAAGAGGAAACTGGAAGGTTTTGAACTATACTAACATCAGCCTTACTAGGAGAAATGAGAACGAAGCTTTCTGGTTTTGCGATCCTGAACATGAACGACTCGACCTTGAACTGTGACCCTCGGCTGATGACGGAGAAGAAGTCTACCCCAAAGACACGAGCAAATTCCCTGGTAGCTGACTGTAAGTGGCATAATAGCAGAGACCAAAAGGCACACTTACGCAGTCTTGGTGACTATTTCTATTTCCTCAAGCATCTCCAGCGTCATGTACGTTTTTTTCATCAGGTAGTGCAACAATTGCGACGTATCGGCTGGGGCTGGACTATGGTACCACCGGGACAAAGTCTTCGAAGTATACCTAGGAACCCTAAAGCCAGGTGTGTTGAGTATGGGAAAGATTGAACGAAGTCAGTAAAATTACCTTGTATGTAAGACGTGGAATGCCACATTTTCAAAGGTGTAAATGGACAGCGTCTGTTCAGATCGCATGATCCTCCAGGCGTTGAAAACGTGCCGTCCGACGGTGTGAAAAGTCGATGTCTTTCGGAAGCCCCATTGCTCACTACGACTTCCACGGCCGTGCGGGGCTCTCGAAATCATGTCACCGAGGTCTAGTCCTAGACATATATTTGAATAGGTAACACTGACACAAGAAAGCGGGAAATCCTACCAAGTTCTTTGGCTCGACGATCGAGGTAACCCCACGAGCCTCGTTGAACTTCCCAACCAGTAATTATGTCTGGGTCCAAATTTACCACTGTATCGATCACCCTGTTGATCAGGTCTAGTTCATTTTCGGCGTATTCGATTGAGAATTCCCTCATCCTCGACGAAGTAAGCGGAGGGGTGTTGACCGCGATTATCCCAGTGCGTATTGAGGTTTCTCCTGACACGTGCAAGGCGTAGAACACTGCGACGATTTCGTCTTGTTCTGGGTCTGCAGACCTTTCACCCTCGCTTGGGGCTGAATTAAATGTCAGTTCATGTACAGGGAACAGTCGAGATAATGACTGACCGAAGACTTCCATCCCCAGAATGTTCATATCGGAAGACTCTCGGTTTGCTTGTCCGGCGTCGAGAAGCGAGTTCTTGAAACCATAAATGTTTGCCTGAGTCGGACCCTCTATCTGCATGGCGAGCAAAATTAGTTTACAGTCTCAAGCGGTTGTGTTAGACCGAAGCGCACCTGGGACTGTTGCCTTTTTGCCTGAACAGAATCTACCCCGTTGTTCGAATGTAACCATCGTCTAGCTTCCCGGACGCTGGGGGGATGGCTTGCATACTCCCAGCCCGCAACGCCTGCTGATTCGAGCGAAAGAAATCGGAAAGCAGAGTCGATTGGCGACTGCCATTCTTCCAGCGATCTCACATTATTCCCCTTCAAGTGAAATAGAAGGCCGCCATATTCACGAGGCTTTTCGGGGATTTCTGTCGGATTAGAAAAGTAAGGGACTTGATATATACGCTGTGAAACGCCACGTTGTTCATAGCTCTGCTTGAGCTCAGCAAGTGATGGAGGTGGTGGCACAAACTGATACCGATTAGAGTTGGTGGCTTTGCAAGTTTCAATTGCGTGAGACAGGTTCACTGCCCGGACCGCAATTAACGATGTCCTCTCCTTCTCCTTGACTTCATTTCCTTTGAATTCTTGAGTTTCAGCAGAATTGAAGTCAACCTTTCGCCTTTTGCGAGAGGACCCCCGTTCTTCCTCCTGCGAGATAATCTTCCGCTTCCCGTTTAGGGATAGCTCAGCACCTGAGTGTTCGTTCTGTGATGAACGTGTTGCAATGTCATCCTCGTCGGAGCTGGTATCATAGACAAAATGAGATGAGTGAGTGCAAGGGACTTCCGTAAGGCAAACGAACGCACGTAGCGAGGTTCAAAGGGGTACCCTGCCTGGATCGTCGGTCAGCGTGAACAACCTACTCGTATGTTAGGCTGACTAGACGTACCGAACTGGCGTAGGGGAAACGAAGCGAGGCAGGTCGCTTGCTGAAGCAGGTGGTGGTGGACTGTAAACGCATTAGCATGGTAACGACTAGAACCGATACTGCAACCGAGACCTTTTGAGACGATATTCGATGTCCTCCTCTGGCTTCTTCTTATCCATTTCATGCACTTCAAACGGATCCTCCTCCCTACGAAAGTCGGTAAATTTTGCATAATAACATAGGACTAAAGCTTACACTAGTTCAGGCTGATGTTCTAAATCACGGTCTTCTTCGTGTTCGTCTTCATCCTGTTCGCCCTCTTCCCCGTGTATGTCACCGTGTTCACCAAGGTATACTGGATTCTCTCGTAGTTCTGCGCCGAGTTCCTCCGCGTTCAGTGCTTCTCTTGATAGCAACCCCTCGTCAACTTCTATAGCCATGTTCGTGTCTTCCCCGGTATCATTCTCTGGGGCTTCCTGATCAGCCGCCTGGGCAAGAGAGGACATGTCTGGTTTCCAGGTCGTCCATTCCTTATCCCATAATACCTCTATACTTTCGAATGTTGTCATGACTCTGCCTTCCCAAGGCTCTGGTTGTCCAGAATAAGGATCGAGCGGTCTTTCGGATTCAATCCTCTTACGGATTGCTTCCCAATATCTTGCTTCCCCCACCCACTCACCGCCATTCCCCCTCGAAGAATCGCTGAGTTCAACGGGTACCTCCGGAGAAGGATTAAGACCCTTTGCTCGCCGACGGTTCCTCTCATCCTCCCACAATTCCTTCACTCCGACCACCAGCTGTTCGTTGGGCACACTGTCAGGGCGGGTGACTCCGCTTTGATATCGCATGGTTCGTGCAGATAAGTTATGCCTGTTCAAAATCTGAGGCGCGATAATATCAACTTCTAGCGGCAGTCTTGACTGCCGGTAGTGGGGTGAACGTTTGAATTCTGGTAACTGTGCATCAACCGCATCGTCCGTACAACGTTCCCATCCTCCCGAGATATCCATAAAGCCGCAGCCGTACAAGCCAAAATCACACAAGAACTGGAGGGGGAAACTGACATGACTTTCATAGATCTGGAAGCGCGTCTTCATGACGATTCCGGATCGCAGGATTGTGGTCGCTCGGCCGACGAGTGCTGGGTCTGCGACAAGTACCTTCAGAAAGGGAGAGTACGATGGATGAAAGCCATAGAAAGGGATCCCTTTGACGAGTATAGCCGCCCGGATGTGCTGGGAACTGGGTGAGGCTGGATTTCTCTTGAGGGACAGTGCAATTGCATGGTTCAAAGAGTGTGTCAGCCTTCTAGTGTAATGTTTAACTAGCGGAGAATCAGCTGCAGTAAATCCATTTGGCATAACATCCTCGCCTTCTTTAGGATGCAGGGAGCCAAGATAATCGAGATAGAAATATGGGAAAACCTGGTGAATGTGGACACATGTCTTTGTTCCGACCGACGAATTTCCATAAACCCTCAGGACAGGAGATTTTGGAAGTTCAGACTTGTCTAGAGGACCCGAAGATGAGAAGCTGTAGTCAATGTTGTTGATTGCGACCCGTAAACGTGTTTTTGGGTGTGTGCCCGAAGCAGGGGAGGAAGACATGAAGGTACGTTGACTGAACAGACCAAGTTGAATGTTGCAGAAAGTCGAGTCATGATTCTGCAATCATCATCGCACGCTGCTTAACATGCCAAGACGTATTCTCAGACTCTCAGAAATTGCATGGTCTTTGGATTTTGCAATGGTCTTGGATAGTTCGATACATAATACAAATAGTGTTTCAAAAATTGCGCTTAGTTTCCACTAGGCCTTAACAGTGATCACTTGTTGTCCAATCCAGCTGTGCCCGGGAGCGAGCTCCAAGTACCCTCGGACATGGCCTGGTTCAACACAGACATATTTGTTCCTTCAATACGACATCAGTGTACCGGGATAAACAGGAGGAAAAGATACAGACCAGCCACCATCTTCCATATCACCAATTTTCTTGCCCTCTTCGCCTGGGTTCCAGACGACCACATCCTTAAAGCCCTTTGCCCTAACATTGATTGAACCAGAACCCCAGGACACCATATAGTTTTGGGGAGCATCCTCATATACTGAATCAGTATAGTTACCAACATCAACGACAGACCGCGTTTCCACTTTTGCGGTCTGTCGAGCTTCTTCCGATGCCTCCGTCTTGTCGTAAAACTTCAAATTCTCGAGAGGTGTGATACCAACCTCCGAAGCTGGTGCAGCCAAGTATGTGTGAAGCAGAGCTTGAAATTCCAATGAAGCGTCAGAACCCGCCGGGTTCGTGACGTGAAGATCGGTGGAGAGCTGATGCCCGGCCAATGTTACCACGTATGAGAGTTGGAAGGGTTTATTGTAGACCTTCGCAATTTCAGGAGTTGGGTGCAAATCTTGATATGAATCGTCAGCGAGGGTAGCAGCAGGGATTGGGATATGTCAACCTAGTTGAATGGAAACCCCGACTCCATTGTCCAGGACTGTTTTATGGAACTTCCAAGTTGATGTCCTGGCGAATCCATGTTGTGAGAGCTTCATATGATCTGGGTGTTGAGGGGCCCCAAAGCAAGGAAACACGACGGGGATACCACCTCTGACGGCCTTGCTTCCATCGAGAATGGCCTTGGATGAGAGGAACAGTCTTTCCTTGAGTTCTGTGCTCCCATGACTTGGCGATTTCCAAGATACAACGGTGGCTCCGTAAAGGAGAACCTCAGCCGAGGGACCCTATCAGTGATTGGCGTCAACCACGATCGATTCTGAGGACTATCGGAACAGACCTCTGGGTGCTGCAAGATAAGTTTGCCCGGGAGGTGATGAACTGGCATAGTATTGTTAGAACTGGAGAATGAGAAGTCTTGTGTGATGAAGTGTATACCTTGGTTCCATGATTCCCGATTTACAACACTCAGTCACGGTCGTCGTGATGAAACAAGGGGTGCACGTGCCAGCATTGTGCTGCCGATTGTTGTGCTTGCAGGCTCTGATTACTTCTCTCTCTCCCTCAATCTGCGCGTTCTATAGCTCAATATTGTCATTCCTCTTGCAAACCAAGTTACCACTCTCTATACCAAGCCATCTAGACGAACAAATCAACAAATAACCATTTATCTTCCCGTCCTTCCTTTTAGCCAAACATGGATCCTGGAGGCTATCCCGTCGAAGATGTTCGTCAAATATAATTTCTTGCGGGAGATACTGTGCTAATATTTTCGAAGATCGCTCCGATTGCAATCCTTATGGACGAACTTCGCTCGGAAGATGTGCAATTGAGATTGAACGCCATTCACAGTATCCCGACCATCGCCCTTGCCCTTGGTCCTGATCGAGCACGAGATGAATTAATTCCCTTCCTGCAAGATTCGGTTGACGACGAGGACGAAGTGCTCCTGGCCCTTGCAGAAGAGCTCGGACGAAGTTTCGAAGAATACATTGGTGGAGGTGAATACGCTCACATTCTGCTCGGCCCTTTGGAGAACTTGTCTGCCGTCGAAGAGACTCTGGTGCGCGATAAAGTAGGTGTTCAAGCACATACCTGGACATTCAAATATCTAAGCTCCCCTCAAGGCCGCGGAGTCAATCACCAAAGTCGCTGCAGTTCTTGGACAAAAACAAATCGAAGAATACTACATTCCCCTGGTCAAGCGGCTATCTCAAGGAGAATGGTTTACCTCGCGAACCTCATCTGCCGCCCTCTATGCAGCTGTCTACCCCAAAGTCTCGACTGTTATTCAAGACGATCTTCGCAAGGCATTCTTTGCCCTTTCATCTGACGACACGCCCATGGTGAGGCGCGCGGCAGCTAAATGGTTAGGAGTGAGTCTTTTTGTCGTCGACTGCAAACGATCTCGACTTAGCAATTGTAGGCTCTCATCGCCCATTTCTCTCAACAACATGTTCTTTCCGATGGATTGCCTATCTATCGTAGACTGCAATCCGATGATCAGGATTCAGTTCGTCTGCTGACAATCGAAGATTTGATTGCTGTTGCGAAGAGGATCACTCCTGCTGAAGTGAAGGAACACCTCCTGAAGCAAATCAAGCAAAGTGTCGGTGACAAGAGCTGGCGCGTAAGATACATGGCCGCGACCCATTTCAATGATGTGTGTGCTTTCTGTGTTTCATGTGGAAATACTCTGACAATTAATTCTCAAGCTCGCGAATGCAGTGGGGACGGATGTGACCAGAGAAGAGTTGGTTGCTCTGTATGTCAACTTGTTGAAGGACAATGAAGCAGAGGTTCGAACCGCGGCCGCCACACAAATTCCTGGTATGTGTACAAAACGACCCGAAGCGGTTCTCTCTGACTGGGTAATAGGGTTCTCAAGCTCTCTGGAGAAGGAAGTTATTCTTGCCAGAATTATACCCTGTGTTCGAGATTTGTCTCAAGACGCGTCACAATATGTCAGAGCGGCATTGGCAAAGGAAATCAGCGGAGTTGCCCCTCTGCTCGGGCCGGAACCTACAATCGAACATCTCCTCCCACTCTTTCTGCACCTACTCAAGGATGACTTTCCGGAGGTTCGACTGAACATCATCAGCAAGCTCGAAACAGTCAACACTGGTAAGTACACTCACTTGAGCGTTCCAGTGTCCAAGTGACTAAGTAGACCTCAGTAATCGGAATTGAGCTGCTTTCCAACAGCTTGCTCCCGGCAATTGTAGAACTCGCTGAGGACAAGTCTTGGCGCGTTCGACAAGCCATCATCGAGTATATTCCACTTCTGGCCAATCAACTCGGCAAGCCATTCTTCGATGAGCAATTGGGCAACCTCTGCATGTCATGGCTCGGGGATACAGTCTATAGCATTCGTGAATCTGCAACGGTGAACCTCAAGAAATTGACTGACGTATTTGGCGTCGAGTGGGCAAAGTCCTCCATTGTACCGAAGGTGATGGGCATGGGCTCGCATACCAATTATCTTTTCCGAATGACGACGGTGCAAGCCATAATGGTACGTCATGATTCGGATTTAGTTGTGAGCATTATACTGATGGGTCCTAGACCATTTCCCCATCTCTCACATTGGAGATCCTTCGCTCAGATGTGATTGGACCATTGCTTGAACTTGCCAAGGATCCTATCCCCAACATCCGCTTCAATGTCGCGAAATCACTGGAGGTCATCGCGACCTCACACGGCAATACCCCTGAAGGACACCAGTTCGTGGCAGAATGGGTAATTCCAACGCTGGAACGACAGAAAAACGACCAGGATGCAGACGTTCGTTTTTATGCAACTCGAGGGTTACAAAAGGCAACAGTTGCTTCTTCTTGAAAGGGATCTCTGCCTTGTAGGTTCGTAACATCGTCTGTTGTGACGTTTCCCCTACTGAAATTCCCAAGTCTCTTCACCATGTTTAATAGGATGTTTACTTGTCTCAGAATAGAACGAAAGAATAATGTCGGTTTTGCGTTGAAAGTTTCACGCTGGAAGTCAATGCCTATCATTCAATATTCCAATCTATCTATCGCTTGATATTCGGCAATGCTTCTGCTGGGGGTTCAAGTAGGGATAGTCTGTTCAAGGAGTTAAGCTAAGCCAAAACAAAGCGCTTTCAAGGGCTAAGGATCTCTTGTCATGATAAGTCTTGCTAGCGTTGAGACTTAATTGATCATTCGGTATGTATCCCATGGGTTCCGGTCTGGTCTGATGAGTGGAATTCAAAAGAAATAGTTTTCAACACCTGGTATGCCCGTCACTCCACGGTTATTCACAGTTGTCCCCCAATGGTACCACTCGTTTAGTCAGATTTTTTGAAGGGAAGCCGTCCTTCTCTCGATACAGGTTTCCTTCACCTCCTCGCTGCAGAGGGCCCAAAAAGCTTCAAGGAAAGGTATTTTGGTGAGCAAGTTACCTGTCTGGCCTCTTGCATTACCGCTACACTCTAGGTGGCCGAGATAGGTAACTTGCCAGGGGATAAGCCTCTACCATCGGTATGTGTTGAGTGCCCAACAATAGATTACCGTGGCGTAAATGGTTGGGTGTGGTTCAGAACTGTGTGGAAACTTTGGGTGCCGACGCCTTGTCCCAAAAACCTCAGCGCTCAGCGCTTGATTTCATTCTAAAATCTTCACAAAAATAGCGCGTTCTGTTCACTGAATCTGTGCGTTGTCCGCTTTGTCTCATGCCCAACCTCTACTCGGACTGTTAATGTCTACGAATGTGTAAACCGCTGTCAAACTGCAAAGACGCGGCGGTTGCATATCAAATAACAAGGGTGAAGATCGAAGGATAGCCTACACCTGCGTTACATGTTTCGAAACAGGGCCTGACGGAGAGTCCTGCTGCCCATTGTAAGCCTGCTGTCTGCAACGCCACTGTATGACGATTTTTAACTTTCAAGTTATACTAGCTCTCTTTTACAGCTGGCGTCCTCTTGATCGACAAGCTCAGTAAGCATAAGACTGCTCGATCAGTCTATCGTAAATATGCGCAAGCATACGCCAAACTCAATAAAACGGCGCCAGAGGCTAATTGGCCAAGGATCTGGTTTATTTCCCGCCCATTGTCTCTGTGCATCTCGCTGCGCGATATCACCTACGTCCTTCTTTTACTTCCGTACTCGCCATATTACGCCGACCCTCGTTCCTTTCAGGCTACCATGCTTTTCGGACCAATCGCCTTGGCCTTCGGTATCTTGGCACATTCTCGAGCAGCTTTAGCTTCTCCACTACCGCTACCGTTTCCGCTCGCCTTGATGGCGCCGGACTATTCGAGCAGGTTTATGACACCGAATCACGCGCTGAGCTCTTTAAACTGGTCTGCATCGTCTGTTGCTCTGGGCGAGAACATTACAGTGGCAGAAAGCTCCCGAGCAACTCTCTTCGACGAACACGGAATCATGTATGCAAGATCGCCGAGGGGCCTCGATATGCTTTCGGATTTACATGGATTGTACGGTAACGCCAAACGTCATTCAACCAGCTTGAGTTCGTAGCATTTCCTTTATATCACTCTCTTTTCCACTAACTTCGTACAGAGAACTATGCGGCACAGTCGCCTTACGTGGACGAATTCGACTTGGATTTTCAGCAAAACGCTGTTGCAGAGCTGACCGCGTTTGACACTAGTCTTTTGGGAATCAAGACCATATTGGATCAACTTGGCGCAGATAAAGGCTTAAAGAACTATGATCGCACAAATGATCTGGAAACTCTACTCAAGAACGTAATTAACTTCAACAAGGATACTCTCTCAGCAGTCGATGTTATGGTTTATAATATTCCGGGGCTGGGACCTCTACTTGGACCCAGTAAGCCATTGCACTTTCCTTACACGACAACAACTCTCTAATGATCGCTGGCTTTCAGTCGTTTACGAGATCAAGTGCATTCTGGACGACGTTTTAAACGCGGTGGAAAACCTTACCGATGCCCTCATCAATGGAATTCAGCCCCTTCTTATAGCCTTAATTGGTCAAGCTTCATCAACAGCGTGCAAGTCCGGGGTAGAGCTCCTTGGGCTGTGCATATAGCAACGGCCTTTTTACGATGTCCCAGCTGCATGTACTTCTACCATTTTCTTTTCCGAGTCTCCACTACACGCTTATCCAATTCTTTGTTGATATCCTTGATATGTAAACTACAACCTTGTTTAATCCGAATCTTAGCGTAGCAAGAAGTCTGGATACTTCACACTACGAATATCGCGAGCTTTTGAATCTGTGAAATCAAACTACATCTGCTCTATGTTCTTGCAATGACTCCCCGTTAGTATGATCTATCTTTAGCCCAACCCGACTCGGAGATTGGGTGAGCGCCATCTCCACGTGATGATGATGCCAAGGCTGGCTTGGGAGAGTGACGGTCTCTGACCATATATACACATCTCGCTGAACGTCTGTTCTGTCGACAAATACCTTTGCTCCCTCCCCAACACCTTTTTACTGCTACCCCTGCTCATTAGCTTTACTGTCAAGATGGCGACTAGTATGCGTGGGTTGACTCAGGTACTTCGATGTCAAGTTCCTTGGAAGATGGGGCATTGATTCTTACAAGTTCATTGCGGACATCCGCGGTGCAAGAGTTCGAGAATTGGAAGAGAAACGGATAAACAAAGAGATGGCTAATATCAGGAAGAAATTCAAAGGTACGAATCCATGACATCTAAGGCCCTCGCCTACTTACGAATGTCCCAGACGGCAACCTTGACGGATATCAGAAGAAGAAGTGAGCATTCGCCGCGTTTTCGAGGACACGCGTACGAATACTTGTGTCGCAGATATGTTGCGAAGATCATCTTTACATATATCCTGGGATATAAGGTTGATGTAGGTCATATGGAGGCCGTCAATCTCATATCAAGTTCAAAGTACAGCGAGAAGCAAATAGTGGGTGCAGGCAAGCTAACCCCACATCATCTAGCCTGACTTTCATATTCTTATAGGGCTACCTAGCGATGACACTACTGATGCACGAAAACTCCGACTTTTTACGCTTGGTAGTCAACTCAATACGGAAAGACCTGGACTCTAACAATGAGGTCGATAACTGCCTTGCTCTTCATGCGATTGCCAACGTAGGAGGAAGTGAAATGGCGGAAGCTTTGGCGGAGGACGTCCACAGATTACTGATTTCGCCGTAAGTCATTATCCTCAAGGTTGCTTGTTTTTGTAACACGGCCCATTCAGCACATCGCAGAGCTTCGTGAAGAAGAAAGCTGCATTGACACTGTTGCGATTGTATCGCAAACATCCCGAAGTCATACCCGCAGCTGAGTGGGCCTTGCGCATTGTCTCTCTAATGGACGAGCCGGATTTGGTTAGCCTTCAATCCATACTTCACTTCAGTCTGCTGATAATGGTTCAGGGTGTGGTGGTTTGCGTGACCAGTCTGGTCATGGCACTTGCGCAAGACAATCTTGATGCATATGCGGTCTCTTATACGAAATCCGTCGACAGATTGCACAGAGTAAGCTTGAAACGTCAAGATTTATCGCCACATATTAATAATATACCAGCTAGTAATTGGACATGAATTTGCCGCCACCTATGCATACTACAAAGTCCCATCACCATGGCTGCAAGTCAAGTTACTGCGGCTTCTTCAATACTATCCCCCGTCCGGTACGGCTCCCTCGGTAACCCTGCAATGACACAGCAGCTAACCCTGCACAGATGACCCCGCCATACGGTCCGTGTTGTACAAAGTACTCGAAACGATCATGAATAACTGCGCGGAGCCCTCAAGGAACGTTCAACACAATAACGCACAGCATGCAGTTCTCTTTGAAGCGATCAGCCTGGCGATCCATCTGGACACTCATTCCCCGTTGGTTGGAATTGCCGCGGTCCTTCTTGCTCGATTCATCTCATCCAAGGAAACGAATGTCAGGTATCTTGGACTTGACACTATGGCCCATCTTGCTGCTCGGGCGGAATCGCTGGAACCAATCAAGAAACACCAGACAACTATCATTCTTTCCCTTCGTGATAAGGACATCTCCGTTCGAAGGCGTGCCTTGGACCTGCTGTACAGCATGTGCGACGTCGACAATTCCGAGGTCGTTGTTGGAGAACTGCTTCGGTACTTGAAAGTTGCAGACTATGCCCTCCGAGAAGAAATGGTCCTCAAGATTGCAATTTTGACCGAGAAATACGCCACTTCATACAAGTGGTATGTTGATACTATTCTGCAGTTAATCAGTGCTGCCGGGGACCATGTTGGAGATGAAGTTTGGTATCGAGTGGTGCAAATCGTTACCAACACCGAAGACCTACAGGAATATGCAGCAAAGGTGGTCTTTGAACACTTGAAAGCTCCATCGGCACATGAAAGTCTTGTCAAGGTTGGAGGTAATACTTGACTAGAACTCTTGTCAAGTAAATTCTCTAAAACATTTATAGGCTACGTCCTCGGAGAATACGGCCATCTTATTGCAAACGAACCAGGATACAGCCCTTTGGAACAATTCCATCTTTTGCACTCCAAATCCCAGTTCTGTCTTGCGGCCACTCGCTCCCTTCTTCTAACAACATATATCAAATGGGTCAACGTGTTTCCGGAAATAAAACCTCAACTCCTCAACATATTCGACCGATATCGTCATGTTCTTGACGCTGAACTCCAGCAACGTGCTTGTGAATACCTCACGCTAGCCTCTCGACCCGAAGACGACGACTTCCTTCCCAGTGTTTGCGAAGAAATGCCTCCCTTTCCACCCCGTGTTAGCGCCCTTCTCGGAAGACTTGATCGCAAGCACGGAGACACAGAAGACAAACGAACATGGGTTCATGGCGGAAAGGAAGCTAATGCTGAACGCAATGGGTTGGGTCAGAATGCCGACTCGCGTCAGACCTCTGCACCTGATGCCAGTGACAATATTATGGATTCTCTGGCTGGTCTGGATTTATCGGGGTCAAAGAGTCAACCACAAGCAAATGCCTCCCAAGGAGTTCCAAGACCCACGGTAGGCCCAAACATAGACCGCTGGTTTGAAAAACTTTGCCATGGCTCCGAAGGGGTTTTATATGAAGACGTCCAAATACAGGTGGGCGTCAAGTCCCGCTATCAGGGTCACATGGGACAGGTAGCCATCTACCTCGGAAACAAAGTCCCAACAGCGCTCACCTCATTCACGGCAACAATATTCGTACCCGACCCAGAGGCGCTATCCGTGACCTTCGCCAAAATCCCGCCGAGCACCATCGACTCCCGTAGTCAGCTTCAACAGCTTCTAAACATTGAATGCAAGAAATTCTTTTCGGAACCTCCTGTACTGACGCTCTCGTTTATGGCTGGGTCTCACCAGGCCGTTTCCCTTAAACTTCCAATCGTTGTTACCAAATTCTTTGAACATGTCAAGCTAGGCCAGGCGGAGTTCTTCGAGAGATGGAAGTTGATTGGTGGACCACCTAGGGAAGCGCAAAGCGTATTCCCGATCACCCTCGATTCGTCCGGCCAGTTGGACTTGGAACGACATGCCAAGGCAGTCACAGGCAACCGTTTGAACATTCTGGACGGGATCGATCCCAATCCAAACAACCTGGTGGCGGGCGGTGTCCTACACACGTCTGTCGAAGGGAAAGTTGGCTGCCTACTGAGACTCGAACCAAATAGTGAAGCCAAGGTGAGGATGTATCTGCTTCTCTTGCCACCCAAAGCTCACGGAAACCAAACAGTTGTGTCGGTTAACCTGCAGAAGCACATCTGAGAATGTTGCTGAGGAAGTTCTTAAACTTGTGCAAAAACCTTTGCTGGTTAAATCATCTAACTAGTAATACATCATAGCGTACAATAAAGCGAACAGAACACTCCTAAACAATATAAACATATATTAAGCAAACGTTCCTGTCGGAACCCCGGAAGGTATCTCAACGTTTCAAAATCCCTCGGAAAAGACCACGCTTTTTCTTGGCGATGTCCTCAGCATTGTCGTTCAAGCCCTGTGACACTTTGTTGCTGGTGGGGGTGATGTATCTCGGAGCTGCATCAGTTGACGGGTTTTTGAGATGTCGGTGCCGGGAGTCGTTGGAACCCTTTGCGTCTGTGGGTTTAGATTTGGCGAAAGTCCTGGAAATAGTACTTGAAGGTATATCGTCCCAGGCCTGGCGTGGAGAGTTGGATCCCGAAGAAGGAGCCGTCGAAGGGCGCGCAGATTTGCTTCTGCGCGAAGGATCTGATTTCTGCTGAGGGCTCTGAATACGATCCGGGGAGGGCAAAGATGGCGAAGAGCCGAACTCGGGGGAATTGATGACAGGGAGTGATGGTCTCCTTACAGCTAATTTGGCTGCAAGTTGAGTTACTCTAAAGAGAGCTTGGTCTTCAACCTCTGAGCACCTGGTGCATAGTTCTTCGAGCTGCGTGTTCTTAAGTTCGAGGAGAGCAGATTGAAGGGACGGATCTCTACAGCTCCTAATAATAGCGGAGGTAATAACGGCCAAGTGCCGAGGAATATCGAGAAGGTGGGGGAGTGTGGGTATTGACTCTTTGTCTAGAACAGGCATCTGCATAGAGCGCTGCCGAAGAGAGTTGACGATACGTAGACGGTTGTGACGGGAGTTGGCGAGTACAGGATTGGAAGAGTAGGTGTCATCAAGAGGGGTCGAGACCGATGCAATGTAGTCGACCATTGCTTCTAAACTATTGGCCAGGAAGTCCTTAATGCCGCGCATGAATGATTCTTTTTGGGAAGACTGGAAATGAATGTAAGCGCAAGATGAAGTAGAGGATTAGATAGAGCTACTCGCAGCATTGAGATTTGCTAGACTTTGGATGACTTTCGCAATGAGCGTCAGACTTCTCTGCACAGGTTCCGGCGGAAGACCTGGTACGAGCATGTTAGAGCAATATTACACCTTTGAAAACATGTCTACCTGGGCAAAGGCCAAAGAGGTGGGGGTGCAAAATGGCAGGAACGATAAATCGCAAGAAGATGAAGGCAGAGACACTTTGTTTGGGCAAGTCGCGCTGAAGATCAGCCGATCCGTCGGTCGTTCGACAGCGATCCTCAACCAACTTCCGAATGGTTCTGAACAGCCGCCGTAGCTCACTGAAAAAGTGAGCAGATTGATATTTTCGAACGAATGAACAGCCTACTTGGGACAATCACCACGAACAGAATATATCTGATTCCAAAACTCGTGGCACCAATATATGAGTTGCTCCACATTCTTCTCAACATCCTTGGTGCTTTTGCCGCTTCGCATGGGGTCTACCTCAATCGCGACCTTTTCCGCACATAGCCTCCGCAGGACATGACCAATGCTTGCTTCCAAGAATGCCTTGCCGTACCACGACATGGTCAGCTCGATGGTCTTTGTGAGTACAGTGTTCCCTCTGAAGAGCGTTTGATGTGCTTAGAAATAGGTCAGACGTTTTCACAGGCAAACATAGAAATCTCAATTCTCACATATCGGAGTTGCAGCTACTTCCTTAGCAGCAAATTCTTGTATTTGCTCTATTAGGGCGTCATTGGCAATAGAAACAGACATGATCTGGGCAGATATGTGCTTCAACTTCAACTTGGTCTCTAGTTCGGTCATCCAGTCCAGAAAGTTGCGAGAATTAAAGGTCTAATCGTAGATATTGAATTTGACGACTGTGCAATGGTACCGGGGAAACTCACCTCAACCAGGTTACTGTACGCTGAATATGGCAAAACAATTTCTCTGCATAGTACAGTCAGCAAACATACAGGATCAAAAAACAGCAAACGCACTCGTCCACGCGTAACTTGACTCTCAATTCTCCTACTTGCGTTTCTCTCGCTGGTCCAGTTACACCTTGGATAATTGGGTGCCAACCTTCAACCGTTTCGCCTCGACGAAATGAATGCAGTTGAATCTGCGCAAATCCAACGGTAGTCGGTTTCATGGCTTTCTTTTCCCTCCACACATTGATATCCAGCGTTTGGAAAGGGGGGAGGTCAGAGAAAAGAAATTTCTCGTGCCACTCGAGTGTCGAGCCTTTCTTTTTACCCGTAGTCCTTCCACAAAGGATATTGTTGAGATGGAGTTCGCAAGAAATTTCGCCGTCGAAGTCCGCGTCTGCCGAGGTCTCCACAGAATCCCCATTCTCCGTCTTCGGAACTCTGAGATTTCTTGCCTGCACAATCGAAAGCTCGATCTGACGCCACATTCTATACGACCCTCCATCTATAGGAAAGAACCACCTGCCATAAATTTCGGGTATCGCGTAGGATCGTAGCAAAGCGAGCCAAGTCGTGCATAGATCCGAATTCGGGAATTGGATGTAGATTGGCTCTGCGGTATTGGCAGATGTCCATCGTTGTCCCCTTAATTTAACTCAGGCGTTGCGAAGAATGTGCCAGAAAGAGAGAGACGAACTCGATGCAATACAACGCTACGCAGTCCTTTCGGAAGAACAATGAAGGGTCTGTTTGTCGAATGTCTGATTGGTTCAAGAGGTGAATGTAGACCGTTTGATAGAGAATAGCTTCCTGTTGACAAGTCAGATTGAATAGAAGATGCTCAAACCGAGGAGCATACGTCGACATAAATGTTGAGAAAACACCGATCTCCTTCCTCTGACAGCTTGCATGTTGCACTTCTCCATTGACCAATATTGTGAAGACCTTTGGGTAACGCCTGCCAACTGGATCTGTCTACAGCGCGAGTGAGCGGCGAGGACACCTATGAGAGGTATGCGCTTTACCTCTCAGTTTTGCATCGTCAAAGATGGCAGCGCTTGACTCCCGCTTTTCAGGCTTCTTTCTGATAATGGCGGGCTACGGAACGTTTGCAGACACTCAGACCATCTCTTCAAGCGTAAAATGTGATAACTAACCTTTCGGAGATTCCCTCCTGTCGATTGGGAGACGTATAGCTCTACTGATACAAGATATTCGCGTTCATGCGAGTAGCGGTTCCAAGTGTCGGACATTGCTGGTCTCGAGAGAGGGGAGGGCCTTTTGCCGTCGTGCAGCGTAATCCAACCGTTCTGGAAGTCGTTGAACTTGGAAGGGGAAATCTCAGGACTTCATCCACCGATTCAGTCTCGAGTATCGACGCTGTGGGCTTTAAGGTTGCGATGGTCTACTAGTGACCGCATGTCATAATGATGGTCGGGGATTACTACTTTGTGGCGATGCGATGGTCACCACTACAGTTGCCAGCCTTTGGCCACAAAGGCGCCGGTGGTGCAGCATAAGCTTAAATGATTACCATAATGTACCACTTTGATAAATTCAAAATTCCCTGTTGTGCTTCTGCGCGGCCACCTGCAACAAGCTGCAACGCCGTTACGGACTGTTACGGACCATACTTTCTATGCCCAATCATGTGTTTTCGGTTCATAACACAAAGCGGTACCTGACGGTTAGTTCCGTACCGCAGAAAATCAGTCATGGGGAAGAACTAGTACCATTACTGGATTATATTCGAAACCCGTTGTACTTTCGAGACTAACGTGAGGGATCATGGAGACAAGAACGTACTAGGTATACTAAAAGCCAAGTCTATGAGATTAGTACCAGGCGAAGGTGCGTGGAGGTATATTTTGCCCGTGTAGGTCATTACCGTATTATGATAATAAGGAAGTCCGTCAATCCTGTTTATGCCTGTAATAAAGGTGAGAAGTGCGTAGACAGTAATGAAGAGCAGAAACATACCCATTAGCGTGTCCATTAGTGTATCCATTAGCTGCTGTAGCTCCGGTTTTCTTCGATTGCACTGGCTTCTTATACGTCTTGAAGTAGAAGTTTATGAATAGGGCAAGATAGCTCGTCAAAAGTCCACATCCAAAGAGAGCGGCTCCTTCTGAGCCAGCGCAGTTGCCGATGAATGGCCAGTGTGGCCTGTAGGTTGAAGCAAAGTGCTCGTAAGCTAGAACGTGTAATAAGTAAAAGCGGAATATGGATGGAGAATGTAAAACTTACTTCCGAAGTAAACCAAGCCGATATCGATGATAAACTGGGTGATTTGCATTGTGGTCAAGTATTTCTTCCACTGTTGGATAAAGGGGCGCGATGTCAACGGAAATTCGCGGGATTGAAGTGACGCCAGAACTGACCCAGAAACGACGGCCAGTGGTCGTGGCGTAATAATAGTAGTCTGCAAAAAGCATGAGCCAGCGCAGGCATAAAGCCAAGTTTCGCCACTTACACATCACTACATGAACAGCGAGGTTCAATGTAATCACGGCCCAGGACTGCGAAGACAGGTTATGAGGTACGCGGTAAATTCAATGGGAAAGACGTACGATGCTAGTCTTCCCATTCAATTGGGTGTAGCACAAGAGAGCAGTCGCTGAGTGGTGAAAAACGTGCAAAAACTCTAGAAGGATATGAGGCACTGATGAGGCGAACA
Source organism: Coprinopsis marcescibilis (assembly GCA_004369085.1). Taxonomy (NCBI): domain Eukaryota; kingdom Fungi; phylum Basidiomycota; class Agaricomycetes; order Agaricales; family Psathyrellaceae; genus Coprinopsis; species Coprinopsis marcescibilis. The sequence goes on along the minus strand of ML210146.1, from coordinate 309,560 downwards.
AAAACAGGTTGGTGACTCACGGAGAGGTTTCTTCTTGAGAACGAGGAATATGGTGTCCACGAACTCGAGATACTTGAAGAAATAGTTGCACATGTAGTAGAACTCCATCCTCTGATAAATAAAAGCATAAGAGACAAGATACGCGTGAATAAAGACAGGAACTCACTGAAGTCCATGCATTTTCGTTGCAGAGTGCGTGATGGAACCCACTCTTCCATGCAATTGGAACGATTTCCTCGAGCATAAGGACTAAAAGGAGGAGACTGCCAGAGCTGAGGATGACATTGTGGATCTGAAAGAGCGTCTGTAGTTTGAGGGGCTGTTGATTCTTCATGACCGCCTGGATGCCGAATATAGCTGCGAGGTATGACACGAGAGCCGTTACAACGGTGACATTGGTGGATAGTGGAGTTACACCGGGGACATATGAAGACAAGTAGTAAGGGAGTCGGGTGGGCACTGTAGCCAGGATGAGATCGGCGAGGGGAGCCATGGCAAACGGACAGACGAGGATGACGGGACGACGCGCGACAACTCGAAAGCAAGAAATTTGAATTTGAGGTGCATCAATTCGGAGGCTGTGACAACAGTAACAACGTGACAGTAATTCAATGTTATTGCATGTGTTTATCGTCACCTCCCGTTGCCCGAGCCCATCCAAAGTTTGAACAACAAGTATCATCTATATATTCCGCTATTATGTTCTATACCACTGTTGATAATACGTACAAATCCAGTCATATCGAATGGTATAATACAAAGTCCCAAAGCTACAATACAAACGTGGCCAGCCGGAACCAGGCTTTAGCTAATGATAAGGCATGGTCCAGCCTGGGTCTCAAGCAGCAAAACCGATTCGCTGAACGGAAGATCGAATTAGCCTCTTCATTTATGGGCCACACCCGTTGCTTCATACCTTTTTGTCTGTCTAATCTTCTCCACTTCGTCTATTACAACTCGGTTGAGGGAAATGTTCGACGGTAGTGCGCAGATGATGCCTTGACATGAACTCGACGGTGCGAGAGAATATGAAGCCTCCATCTAATGCCGTTTATCAGCAAGCTCCAATCACCCAGAATTCACAGGACGTACCCCAGCTTCTTGCAATGATTTTAGCAGCTCGTGCACGAAGACCAAAAATTTCGAACGCAAATTTTGCAAATCGTGCAGATCCCAGCCTGTCTGACGGTAAGCGAGGTGAATTACACTACCGATCTTTCGTGGCTTACAGTTGTCGGGGGAAGACCCCCACGTCGGGATGGTGCATAGCAGTCTCGTCGAGGTCTCGTGCCTCTTCAGAACTTGTCTGCAAACCACGGTCAGCATATCAGTGCCGATACCACCGTTTGAAATACGAACTTTGTGAATGGCTCAATTGCATCTTGAAAGCTGGACAGCTACAAAGCAACTGTTCAGAATACATAACGAGGCTGACGCGAATGAAGACTGACCGTGAGCGATGAGATGTGTGAGTCTTGGGTCTTCATTCGGGTTTGGAAGTTGTCGGTGAAGGGGGTCGATTGGGAGTACATGGAGAGCATCTTGAAGGGTGAGGCGAGGGAATGTTATGTTTTGGGGTAGTAGCTTCGTGCTGGGGTCAAGGTCCGCTCGTACTTAAATAGTTCCCCGCTAAGGGTCCCTCACATGAGCATCACGCCAACCGGGATGTCACGGAGATGAAGTTTACTGATCGGGGTTTTCGCTTTGTGGCACGTTGCGAAAGCCTTGATGTTGAAGAAGTTCCTGTAGGGATGAATCCGGATGGTCTGGAATGTGGCTGGACTAAGAAGAACCTAACTCATCCTGTCACAAATTATAAGACGTTTATATCGCTAATGATACAGCCGTATGAATTTGGAGTCGAAGTTGAGTGTGTCGTGTGCCGTGTTATTCCAAACCAATTCCGTTCCCTAAGCTAAAATCGCTATTGGTCAAATGTACACTTTATTAGAAGTCCTTCTTGTTAAAAGTACCTGTAAAGGTTCCAATCCATGATCGTCTAATCTTGGATCGATGCCGAGGGAGGCCCATCGGATGAATACCAAGCTCGGCCTATCCAAAGAGAGGAAGGTGGTCCTGTTTCGAGCAACTAAGCTCCGGTGTTCAGGGGCAGTTGCATCTACCTCGGCAACAGTTGCGCAACGAGGAGAACCAGGTAGAGCCGGAAATAGCCTAGTTGAGCATGGAGTCCAGGGTTTTAGGGCAGCTTAGGGCTTCCATTCAGCAATATCTTCGGCGAATTCACGAATTATATGACCTTCAAAAGATAAGAGACAAGAAATCCTTCTCTCTAGAAATTGCACCCACTAAACCCAGCTGATCTGATTACGTACGTATGACGTTAGCAGGGGTCCAGCCAAGTGGCGAGGCTTCCAGATGATGAAGTCAACTCCTTGAACTACTACAACACACCCCGTCCAAGGCTCGATTACTTATCTTCGACAAAGTCTATTTGAATTAATCGGAAAGTCACGCCTACCACCACGTCTCGAACCGAGCGTTTGCACCAATGTGGTGGCTTGATCCCGGCAAAGAAGTACTCAATGTGGTGTGTCTGTTCTCTCACCTCGAGATGTAGCGATTTGCTTGACCGAGAGGGCAAGTTATTCAACAGAATATTGGCGCCCTATGTTGAGAATTTGGATCTCAACCAGGTCAACTATGGGATCGCGCAAGGTGCGCTATAAAGGCCGCTATGTTCTCTGTATGATGCTCAAGTTTCCGTCAGGCCAACTGACGCTGCGTAATCTCAAGCTAAAGAGAGGTGTTCTGGACAAATTCCAGTTGCCAGTAGACGTCTTGGAAGGTAGTAGTGGGTTTACGTCTGTTTTGTTTTTACTGATTTTGCGACCAGGCCACCTCGGGACGTTCACATTGTCCCTCTATTGGATGAATCTTGGAAACCAACCCGTTGAGATATTCATTGAAGATGTTTACTTGCTTGTCATACCGTCCGGTCAGGCAATAGTAACTGAGGAAGAAGAAGAAGCACGGGCGCAAGCTGCAAAGGCGGAACGTCTGGAAAACGCAGAGCTCCTGCACATGAAAGGAGCCGCGGAGTCAAACCCTGGTATGTCCGGTAAGCTCGGTCGATGAGGGCGCACGCATTGACCATGTACTCTCTAGAATCTGTGCAAACACAAGGTCTAATTCAATCACTGATTACAAAGGTCATCAACAACGTACAAGTCACCGTCAAGAATATCCACATTCGTTATGAGGATAGCATCAGCGTCCCCGGGGTATGATTATGTCGGTTTCGAATGTGCCTCCCGTTAACATTTCCCAGCATCCTTTCGCCGCAGGAATCACACTTGGCGGCTTCACTGCAGTGTCAGTGAACGATCAATGGCAACCTGTTTTTATAGAAAGCACCGCAGGTGCTATTCACAAGGCAAGTGGTGCAGATTCCTGAATACTTGTTCGCTGAGATTCTTGTAGCTTGCCAAACTGGAATCTTTAGCTATGTACTTTGACACAGATGCTCAAAGCATGGCAGGCCTCCCAAGCAAGGAGGCCATCAAGACATTCACCGAAATGGTTTGCTTCCTGTCTCTTTTCACTTGGTTTGTGCTTGACTTGTCCACTCAAGATACACGATGATGGCCGGTGGAGTCACCAATACATTCTCAAACCGGTATCTGGAGAAGGAAGAGTAGGTCATTCAATTCTCGAACCTCTTCTTCGCTAACACCATTCAAGATCATTGTCAATCACAAAATCGACCGCAATACACCCCGTTTTAACGTTGAACTCCTATTTGACGACATAGGCGTCTCTCTGGATATCGACCAATACAGAAACGTGATTTCCCTCATCGATATGTACCACGTGTATATGCGGAAGCACCAGGTTCGAGCTCTGTTAAACGTTTTAGCTACGATATGCTGACATTTCACTCAATAGTATCGCAAATTTCAACCTTCGAAGGAGGAAATTGCCCAATCACCAGCCAGAGCTCGGCTCCGATACGCTGCAAATGCCATTCTTGCCGGTGTGAAAGACAAGAACCAGAAATGGACATGGAACTTTTTCGCTCAGAGGCGCGATGATAGAAATCGATACGTTGAGCTATTCCAAAAGAAGTTGCTCAACCCCCTCACCGGAGATGTGAGTTATGTCATCGAACAATGATGGATGCATTTTGACTGTTCGTAGGATTTGTTGGACTTCGAGAAGCTGGAGAAGAAACTTTCTTACGAAGACATCCGATTTTATCGCTCGATAGCGAGATCTCGGCTACGAAAGAACCAAGAACTCATGAAGCGCATCGAAACAGAGAAACAGCGACAAGAGGGCTCTAAGCAAGGGTGGGGGTCATGGCTCTGGGGTACCAGCAGTGAAAAGCCGAAAGAACGACCCATATTCAGTGGAAGCATGACAGAAGAACAGCGTCGACAGCTTTACGATGTCCTGGACTATGACGAAAAGTCATCACTCATGGAGACATTACAAGCCCCACGAGACTCCTTGAAGATGCAGGTCACTGCCAAACTCAAGCGCGGCTCGTTCGCTCTCAAAACCGACCCTCACGGAGATTGCACAGAGATGATATCTGTCGTGTTTGATGTTTTCAACGCAAACTTCATTCAACGGCATGGGAATTTTGAAAGCACCATTTCTCTCCAAGATTTGCGCGTGTTCGATGGAACCACAAAGAATACACTTTATCCACAGATTGTCAGAGTGAAGCGCGATCTGGACACCGTGCACACCGCTGTGGAAGGTAATGGCGACATCGTCATAGCTGGACCGGATGAGCCGTTCTTCCTTGTCAAGTTTGAGAACAACCCTCTTGATGATCGAGCAGACAGTGCACTCACCGTTCGAATGCGGCACATGGAGATCATTTACTTCAAAGGATATGTCGAAGCCATATACAAATTCTTCAAACCACCCGAGAGTCAACTGGAATCTGTGGAAGCATTGCTGGTGCGTACAAATCTAGTATACGGCCGGCGGCCGGCGTGTTGTTAATCAACTCGGATAGAATGTCGCAAGTCAAACGCTCGAGGGGCTGCGTAAGGATACCCGTGCAGGCCTGGAATACGCACTCCAAACACACAAAACAATTGATGTTCAGGTTGACATGAATGCACCCGTCATCATCATTCCAGAGGAGTACGCTTGTCTTGAGGTTCAATCCGACAAAAATTGACAATTCCTTAGCATAACCACAACACAATGCACTCATCTCATCGTGGATGCCGGTCATATTGCGATTGAAAGTGATTTGGTAGACAAAAAATCAATCCAAGAGGTCCACAAGAAGAGGAACGAGAAGTACACGGATGAAGATTACCACACGCTGGAATCCCTTATGTATGACAAACTCTCGTTGAACTTGCGAGATGCCCAGGTCAGTCATGAACCTCTCATGATTCGGCGACGTTGTAACTGGTGTTTTGCAGTTCGTCCTTGGCCACAATCTCGAAGAATGCCAGGCAGCGCTGAAAAGCCCACAATCCGACCGCCTTCATTTATTGGAACGGGTTAGCATAGGTCTCCAGATACAGAAATCCATTGTCCCATCGGCCGTGAACCTGGCGCAATTCAAGGTCCTCGGGAAACTTCCAACCTTACAGCTAAATCTTTCGGATACCAAATATCGGTCCTTGATGCGACTGATTGATGTCTGCATCCCAAAACTCCAGGACGAATCTGAGCGCGGAGTAGCCAGGCCATCCCTGCCAAGCAAACATTCGTTTCGCCCAGCTTACACCATTCCCACAGGGTTTTTTGAGTCCACAACACAGGAATACAACGTAGACGAAGAAGACAGCGATGACGATGACGAAAATGAGGGTTCTGACAAGGAGGAATTTTTCGAAGCTGAGAATGGGCCGTCTGAGGTCAGTGACGAGTCAACGGATTAGAGTGCAAAGCTGAACCCCATTTCAAAGCCTCAGATTCACCAGGGGATCTTTCAGTTGGAGTTCCGTGTGGGCGTACTGCGTGCATCAATTTGGAAAACAAACGCAGACGGCGAAGAAAATCCTCTAGGTGATCTTGCCCTGGAGGACTTTGCTCTGTTTTTCAATCTCTATAAATATCATATGAGTGTTGATCTTACGCTGCGGTGAGTTCTCCATTCCAAAATCGACTTTTGTACTAACGTTGGTGGTATCCAGCTCGATATCCACGGACATCATCCAACCCCAAAACCCCATTAAGCTCATCTCCACCCCTTCAGAGGCGAGCGGCAGCCCCAACCTTCTACAGGTCAAGTATACTCGCGTTCAGTCTGATTCTCCAGAATATCAGCCAATATATGAAGGAATCGACCAATCGATTGACGTGAAGATTTCTACGCTTGTTTTCCGGATTGCCCCAGAGCCAATCTTGGCTTTTTATGATTTCATCATGACTACATTCGTTCCTTCTTCCGCTGGCATTGAAGCACCGCCAAATCGTGCTATAACCAGTGGACCATCACAGCAACAGACCGGTGAAATAACTGGAACTGATAACAAGCTTCGTATTCTTGTCAAGTTGGAAAGCGTGAAGCGTAGGTTCTCCTCATGTGCGTCAGTGCGTAACGATCCTAACAGCCAATTTAGTTATACTCGAAAACGAATCGATCTCCCTTGCAACTCTGAACTTATCAGTCGCAGATGTTGCCGTTTTCATTCGTGGTACCACCCTGCGCGTCTCGGGACGACTGGGGGATTTGGCACTCACCAACGACGACAGTAGCTTTGCGATACTACCCAAATTCAACCAGCTGCTTTCTATAGAGGGCCAGAACTTTGCGGACTTTATCTACCAAACCTACGATCCTCATGACGAGTCGTATTCTGGGATCAGATCGTCGATTCAGCTAAATGCTGCTTCCCTCAAGTTCAACTTCCTGGAAGGGCCTTTGCAGCGCATTTACGTCTTCCTCCTCAAACTCGCTCGACTCAAGTACCTCTATGATGCGGCAACCACCGTTGCTGTCCAGACGGCTGCCGATATGGACGGGACTCGGTTCGACATATCTATCAAGTCTCCTATCTTGATTTTCCCCACCAACGCGGTAGAGTCCGACGATGCCTTGATAATGCGTCTCGGACATATTGAAGCCAAAAACTCTGTGGAATTGAACGCAAGCAAGATATCGGCTAGTCTGCATGGAATCAAACTGGACTCTTTGGTCCACACCCACGACATCTCTAATAACCTTACGATCATCGACAATATCGACGTTGACGCAGATATCATCCAAACAAGCGGTATAGATCGGGAAAAAGACATCAGCCATCCTGATACCCAGGTACGTTCTTCCTAACCAGCCAGGGCAAGACGGCAATTAACATGCCACAGATCTCAGTCAAGATTTCCGACGTCAAGCTTCACATAACACAAAGGCAGTATATCCTCCTCGTGCAACTTTCTCGCTCAATCCCACGCGTTTTCTCGGACTCTCCAGCAACCGGTAATCTTCCAGCCGTTGGAAATGGGACCCAAACTGCTCATCCTAATCACGCGCCAGTCAATCTTCAACCTGAACTTCGCAGCTCCGATGTTGGGTCACCAACCTGGACTTCCTTGGACCTGGTCGTCACGGTCAATGTGCTGAAACTTCACCTGTACGATGAAACCGTCGTCTCCGAGGATCAGATGAAGGAACACGGTATCGCTCGTTTCGCTCTGAACGACAACTCTCTGCGGCTTAAGCAGCTAGCAGACGGCTCAACGGAGGCTCAAATTATTCTTCGTTCCTTTACCATGAGCAACACACGTCCTGGCCCAACAAAATTCCGAGAAATCATTCCAGCAGCACAGCACGAACGAAATCAATTCATGCTGCTATACACGTCATCAGCAAGTTACCCCGCGACATCGCTAGCCGTCCTCACCGTCGACTCTCCACAAATTATCTTCGCCGTGGACCCTGTCTTCAGATTAATGCAATTCTTTTCTAGTGCCTTCGCAGGTCCCGAACGTACAGAAGAAGAGCATCTCAAGGGTCAAACGAGCCCTGACAGCGACAACACATCAAGCCAAATGGATTTCAGGCTTGATCTTCACGATGTCTCATTGAGCGTTCTCGAAAACGACTCCGACGGTCAGACCCGCGCAATCCGGCTACAAGTTGGAAAGATCTTGTTCTCTCAGCAGGTAAACCAGGCTTCTCGAAGCTTTAAACATCAATGCTCACTGACAACAGGGTATCACTGCACTCAACGTTCAAGGTCTGGGGATGTCCCTTATTCAAATGGGCAAAATCGCAGAAAGCGCGCGGTTCCTCGACGACGTGGACGTGACAATATCCTTTGATAACCGTTCCTCTTCAGCGCAGCAAATGACTAGCATTGAGATCGGCGCAAAACCCATTGTATTCCGTGCATCATACAGAGATATCAATCTCATAACCTCCATCGTGAACAGGGCTATCGAACTCTATAGCGAGTCGCAGGGAGCTGGAGCCTCAACGTCGAACACTGTTTCTGGCGATTCCGGGACCGAAACCCGATATAGGGCTACCAGTACGACAGCGACCACAATGGGGACGAATGCAGGAACTGTTGGGAGAGCGAGGGTAACGATGACAAAGGAACAGGTAAATCTTTCCTCTTTCCGAGTCAGTCCTGTAAATCAAACAAAACAACTAACCTCTTCTTAGCTGAAGGCGTCTTTCGAAGGTTTCCGCCTGATACTGATAGGAGATATGCATGAGCAGCCAATGTTGCATCTGAAAGTGAAACCTTTCATCGTAGGGGCCAAGGACTGGTCTGGAGAAGTAAATCGTTTCATACATTCAAAAGAAATTTGCTTAGATCAGGGTATATATAGCTGCAGGCCACCACCACACTAGCGACTCAGATCACCTACTGGAACTTGACAAACTCTCATTGGGAACCACGTAAGTTTGCCTCGATCATGAGCTGTGGGGTGACTCATTCTGACTATTGGAACCAAAGTCATTGATCCATGGACCTTCACTACATCCGTATCAAAGGATATATCGACTGGGAGCATGAACGTTGCGGTCACGGCACGGGAACGACTCGACATCAACCTTAGCACAACATTTGTGGAGCTTGCGCTTACTACACTGAACACCTGGAGCAAAGAAGGTGCAGCTGTTTTGAAGAAACCGCGGGGAGTGTACGCTCCGTATCGTATCAGGAACCGAACAGGGATCCCTGTCTTCGTTTGGGCGGATACTGAAGGCGTATCCAAATCTCAGGAGGATGCCATGGTCAAGATTTCCGACAACGAAGTCGTTGATTGGCGGTTCGGTGACTGGAAAACTGCGAGAGAGGTGAGTGAAGATAAGGATAAGCCTGCCCAATTTACACACCCTGATCACTTACTAGCACGTTTCCTCCGGGCAACACATGATCGGCATTCAATTCCTCGAGCAAAGTTGGGAGCCCCTTCGAGGTATCCCTGTAGAACGTGAAGGAGAATACGTTTTCTCTTTGCGACCTCGGTCGGAAAAATTTCCGACGCGTGTTCTATTCGAAGTCAAAGTAGTCGACAACACAAAGATAGTCACCATAAGGTCAACTTATAAAGTTGAAAACCTCACTCTCTACCCGCTGGAGTTGATGCTCGTCGACGAACAGGGGCACCCAGTTAACTCCGTGGAACGTATCATTCCTGGTCAAGATTATGCTCTTCCCATCGTGGCGGTGACGAAATACAAAGTGCGGATTCAACCTGACCGTAAGTCGTGATGCGTCCACACAAAGAAGTTTGAGCTACAACATTTGCTTAGAGGGCTTCGGTTACAAATGGAGCTCACCGATACGCTGGGAAGACCTACTATCTCGGAAGAGTTTCACTATCAAATGTCCTCACAGTGACTCCAAAGAAGCAGCCTTTCGACTCCAGGCTTGGGCACAGATGGAAAACAACGATTTGGCTGCCGGGTAAGGGCTGTATATTTACTCTCGTCACGGTAGCTAACATTCGAATTGGCCTATCTAGGAAATATCCAAAGATCAACCTGCGACTGCGGCCCCCCATTGAACTCGAAAATCTGCTTCCTTATAACATCGAGTACCGCATTTATGACAAAAATACTGACCAAAACTGGAGAAGCTATCTTCGCAAGGGAGGGATTATGCCAATTCATTCGGTGGAACTCGCGCATTTCATTCTACTTAACGTTGCGGTGCAAGACAGTGGTAAGGGGTCTGGTAAAAGTCACAAAACATGTTATTTACCCTGCGACTCATAGTATTCAAGCCAAGCGAGTTCGCGATCATCAATACAGATGGCCATTCTGACTTCGACATCGAAAAGCGCATAACCCTTCAAGATCAGCAAAACAGGAAGCTTGGCCTTCGCTTGAACTATATGTTCGTTTCTGTTTCTTCTGCAATCACCTCTTCCCTGACCGATGTCATCCCTTTAATAGACGATACCCTGACTCCGGAGGGGCCTTCAAGGTTCAGGTATATAGCCCCTACATCGTCATCAACAAAACAGGGCTGCCATTCTCCATGAGATCAACCAGATCGACTCGCACGGGTCTTCAAGACGTTGCAGGAGATAGCAGGCCAGGTATGTACATCCATTCTTTACATTTGTAGTCCGATGCCAACTGGTACACAGAGACGACCGGGACGCCTTCCCCTTTCCGTGAGTAATACTCATCCACACCAGGCTTGCCAACTAACATGCTTTACAGTACTATCGCATTCACAACCCGACGGACATGAATTCACCTTCCAGTTCGGTGATTCCGCGTGGTCAAAGGTCTGCATCTGATCGAACTCATCTGGCACACCGGTCTCATACGTTGAAACTGTTCAGATAGTATCCTTTGAAGCACCAGCAGCCGAAACAGAAGTGTCGGTAGCTATTCGGCGAAACAGCCCTGATCAAATCTTCGCAGGCATTTCTTGGAGTGAAGGGCAAGGCAAATATAAACTCACGAAGGTCATTGCTCTGACACCTCGATTCCTCGTCCGAAATCATCTTCCTTATCCGATCGTTGTGCGAGAGCATGGTGTCGTTCCCCGAGAACGTTGTGTTATCCCTCCTGGAGAAAGGGCTCCACTGCGAGTGTTTTGCTCGGAAGAGGAAAAGATGCTAACGATCGCGTATTCGGGCTTAAATGCACAATGGTAAGCCCTGTTTGCTTTACGACAAGAAACTTACTGATAGCCCCTCAGGTCTCCGCAGATATCCCTTGAAGCAATTGGATCCGTCTTCGTGCGTTTGAATCGAGAAGGAAACGTAGACCTTATCCAAGCAGAACTGATAATGGAAGGATCAACTATATTTGTTCTTTTGTCGCAATCGGAGGAATGGCCGTTCGAAATCGAGAATGACACTGACTGCTCCTTCGAACTTCGACAGAAGGTCCTTTCATTTTGGTTCTGGCAATCATAATATACTGACAAACTGACCAGGATGCCATACGGGAACCTAGCAAAGAACAGCAAGTGTATTCTGTTCCCGCACACTCGAAAGTTCGCTATGCATGGGACTTCCCTGCAGCCAAGGAGAAACGGCTTGTGCTTATGCGAAATGGCTCTCGTCGTGTCGTCGATATCATGGAAATTGGCGACCTGATCCCCTTCAAATTTGTGGTGAGCTGCAATGGCCTAACATAGGAGATAGGACGCACCTGACAGCGATATGGAAAGAACAATCCACCAAGGTCGCGGACTGTGTCTCTCGACGTCCGCGCCAGCGGGCAGAAACAGATCCTCCGCATCTCGAATTATATCGCGGAACAAAGTCTCTATCGGCCCAAACCAAGAGTTAGTTCTACAAACATAACCAGGCAGGACACGCTCTCGAGCACCGAGGGGTTCGAAGCAATCACCGAAACAGTCACCCCTATTTTAAGCTTCAAGCTGGACCTGGCAGGAATCGGCCTGTCCTTGATTAACAAGCGCCTTGTTGAGGTCGTCTACTTGACAATCGACAACATGAAGATCGAATACACCGACAGCACTAACGCCCAGGCAGTCATTCTGACTTTGGGCTCTCTTCAGGTCGACAATCAGTTACACGACGCTTTGTTCCCTGTCATCTTGCAGCCAACACCATTAGGAAAGGACACTGACATTGGAGCTCTTCCCACGATTCAAACATCCGTGATATGGCTCAAGGATCAAGGTAATGATTTCGGAGCCCTCGTGATCAGTGTGTTGATCAGGTCGTACTAGCGCATGGCGTACTGTTTGTCAAGTACTGTTCCGTGCTTATTCAAGCATTGACAATCGAGGCGGACGAGGACCTCTTGTTCGCAATCTATGACCTTACCCAGATCAGGGGTGCGTCTTGGGAACTGGATACACAAGAGTGAGTAACGAATCACATTGTTGAAGTAACCACACTGAACCGAAAGAAGTATCTTGATTGGTTCCAATCTGGATGATATACTTGATCCTACGTCGTCTTCTATCGGTCAAGAATTATACTTCGAGGTCCTCGAACTCCAGCCAATTATGCTTGCTCTCTCGTTCATGCGTACAGAGCGTGTCAGCAGCGAAGAAAAGTACGCAAGCTTTTTTCGTTGTCTTTACGATCACAACACTAATAGATGCAGGTTGAGCATACGCAATCCTTTGGCGGTGATAGTCAACGCCTTGACTATGACTGTCGGGAATGTAAACGATGCGCCACTGGAAATGAACGCGCTCGCGATCAAGGACATGCGTCTATCTACATCTGAGCTCCAGAACCGCATTTTTTACCACTATCGGCAAGAGGTTCTTCGCCAGTTGTACAGGATCCTTGGGTCGGCCGATTTTATCGGAAACCCTGTGGGCTTGTTTACCAACGTAAGCTCTGGAGTAGCCGACATATTCTATGAACCTTTTCAAGGGGTGGTTATGCATGGCAATAGAGAGTTGGGCATCGGAATCGCAAAGGCTAGTACCCCGATACGCCGTGCCGACATAAAAGGTCTAACTCTCCGTTCAGGGTGCCGCTAGCTTTGTCAAAAAGACCGTCTTTGGCGTGAGTGACAGTCTCACCAAGTTTACAAGCAGTGTTGGAAAAGGTGAGTGGTATGTTCACAGCCGGAAGTACCGCTTCACTGACCAGCGCCTCGTGTTAGGCCTGTCGGCGGCGACATTCGATTCCGAGTATCAGGCTCGTCGAAGGATGACGCAACGGAGAAATCGTCCTCGTCATGCCATGTGGGTCGAACCAGGTTTTCAATTCATCATGCGCTGACTTTTCGTTAGTTATGGAGTCGCCGCAGGAGGTGAAGCATTCGCAAGTAGCGTGACAAGCGCGATGGAAGGGGTTTTCGTACGAACAGAAGTACTTTTCCGTTGTTCTAAATGCTCACACCCTGCTAGATGAAGCCTATCGAAGGAGCCGAGGCTGGAGGTGCCCTTGGTTTCTTTAAAGGTGTAGGAAAAGGCTTGGTTGGGTAAATGTTGTCCTAAAGTTCTTGCTTTCAAAAACAGCCTGACACTCGTTTAGCGCGGTGACCAAACCTGTGGTTGGCGTGTTTGACCTGGCATCCAACGTCTCCGAAGGCAAGAGGTCTCTGCCAATATCAAAGTCACAATATTCATTCTATTTCCTCAGGAATCCGCAACACAACCACTGTCTTCGATAGCCCGGAAAGAGATCGAGTCAGGATGGTGAGTAATGTATTCTTCAGAAGACCGGCACGTTAACGCAAGGACTCTGTAGCCCCGCCTTAGTCCGGCAGATGGCGTGTTGAAGGTAGATATTACTCCGCAATCCTGAAAACCGGTTTTCTCATACTTTGATAGTCCTACTCTGCAAGAGAAGCTCTCGGTCAGCATTGGATGAGAGACCTCAATAATGGCGCATATAGGAAGGAAAACTACGTCGCCCATATCAGTCAGTTGGCCGACCCCGCTTGTTGAACGTCACTAAACCAAAATTGCCTAGATTCACCAACAGGGGATAATGTTGTGCTATTAACTCAGACCAAGTTGCTATCCTTCTATTCCAGAAAGCTGCGATTAGACTGGGAGCTGCCTTTTACCCAGATTCAAGGCGTCACCGCGGAGGACGGGGGGATCCGGTTTGCCCATCGTCTAGGCAGGGAACACGATAAATTCGCCGTGATTCCAGACAAAGCTTCCCAATCCTGGTTCTTCAACCAAGTAGCCACTGTCGTGAGGTCATTCAACGCTCGTAGACGCATGGACGCATGATATTAGTTGTATATCCGCTGATAAATAGTTCTTCTTTCTTCGTTCTAACGGTACAATTCCGCAAATCGATGTCGTAGTGTATGTATTCAATAGTATTGAACTAAATGGATCCTAGTGGTAAATGACCGGAAATAAGGGAAAGAAGAGTGGCAAGCAAGGCTTGGAGTCGAGAACGAATATAGTGTCTAGTATGTAGTCGGATTAGGTGCGGATGGTGGTTTGAATCGCAGTAGCCGTGCTGACAGTTCGCCCGCGGTTGGTGATCGGACCCTGCTGGTCATCAGAGTAAAGTGACTCTTGGCTCTCAGAGCCACCGTAGCTATTGCGGGGGCTTGCCGAATATGCGCTCTGAAAGTCAGTATCCGAGTCGTCCGTAACGGCAGCAGGAGACTTTACACGCCTCCCTCCATCAGCCGTGACTTTGTTTCCAGACTCGGGAGGGGATTCAGATGGGATTTCTGGAACTTCCTTGTCAGTGGGGAAGGTCTCTGCCGTAGGAGTCTCAGTTCCAGCTACGGACGAAGTGAGAGACTTGGCGGTTGGAGAAGGAAGAGCGACTCGATCTTCGCCTCTTGCCAAAGGAGTGGTTGTATGAGTTGAGGAAGTCGTTCCACTTCGGGTTCGCTTTTTGTTCGAAGCCCTCGAGGGTACACGTTTGCTTCGCGGTGGTCGAGCATGAGAGGGCGGAGGAACATCCTCTTCTCCACTTTCGTGGGTGGATCCGTACGACTTCCATTTGGGTCCGCGACGTTGTTCATTGGCCAGAGCGGATTCCAACTGCAAGATGGTCGTCATTTCCATGTCCAAGGTGGTTTCCAAAAAGTGATCATACCTTGTTCTGAATCTCAAGGACCTTTTGAGCAATCCTGTCGCTTTTCTGACTGATGCCCTCGTCGACGGCGTTCATTCCATCCTGAGGCACCTCCACCTCCGAGGCGGAGAATCGCTTCTTCTTAGCTGCGGAAGGCTCTTCGTCCTCCTCGGCGATGGTCCCCTGTGCCCTCTCTGAGCGAACATCAGAGGAGTCGACCACTTCTTCTCCGTATGATTCAGCGAGGGTAGAGTCTGTAGCAAAGGATCGAAGCTGACGAGTCCTGACAGCATCGCTAGCGCGCCTGGAACGCACGCCAGAACGGTTGGACAAACGGGATTGTGGTCGAGAGCTGCCGTAGTCAGAGTCGTCAATATCAACGGCCATGGAAGCCAACGCCATCTCTATCTGGGCCTCTACTTCAGCTATCATCTGCGAACGCTCAATCTCCATCCTTTCCATCGTTTCCTTCATCTGAGAAAGCTCAACGGCAGCCTCGCGGTGGGCGTTTTCAGTCTCGCGCAGCTCTATACAAGATGCGTGAGTTGGGCAGGAGCTTTACAAGGTAGAAAATACATACGGGTTTGAAGTTTGGACTTTTCAGCAACAGTCAACGTCATCAAACCGGATAATCGTTTGGTTTCGCGTTGTTCCTTGTTGATCTTAGCCCGCAGCTGGGTAGCCTCACTGCTCAGCTTCTCGGCATACTGCTCAAACGTGGAGAATTTGTCTCGCCACAAGTCGGACTCGGTCATCAAGAAGTTCAGTCGTCGTGACAATCGACCGATCTTCGTTTCGAGTTCATCCCTGGCGTCGACGAAAGCAGTTGCTCTCTTGCGAATGGAGTGTTGAATGTGTTGTTCAGCCGCACTCAACTTGGGAGGGCGTTTGGGCAAGCCAAATGATGTGATACGCTTGAGCAAAGAAGGCTTTTTGAACTATACGAGTGTGAGTTGCATCTCGGTAATGGAATGAACACATAACCAACCTTGTCCTGGAGAACGGCATCAAAAGCCTGGATGATGCGCGTCGAGTGCCACCAGTCGGGGGGTTTGATTTGATCAGCGACAGCAGCGGACGAGGCTCCGCGTTTGGCTTGTATCTTGCAGACGGGTCTAAAGCGCCCAGCCGGGAAAGCCTCCTTGAATTCACTTAGCCAATTATCAGTGACTGTTTTATCAGCGCAATGACGGAAAATGGATGCACACCTCGGAACACAGTGATCGGGGTGGTAGTGAGACTCGAACGCAGCGAGAAGACGTTGACGATATTTGTCTCGTTGCTGTTTTGTAGAGATGATTCCCGGCGGCGGAGATGGACAGCTCCTGTGAAACAATAATCAGCGCTTGAAGTTTAACCGAAGCAAATAGCAAACTGACAAATAGTTGATGTCCAGATCACACACGCAGACTTCGGGAGAGGGGCGTATGCTATACCGCGCTTCCGTTGAAAGGCCCATGATCCATGGGCCAGGATCGTCAATGTAAATCTTGGCGTCTCGGGAGTGGACGGCAGGAAGTGCAATTCCACTCCACCCTCGCAACTCGACGAGGTACTTGATGGTATTAACAGCAATCTTCACAGGATATCAGGATAGTCTGGATCGACAAGTTCGACGAGCACTTACTCCGAGCATTGCTGGAAACCTGGAGAAGAAGACGACTTTGCCGGTAGGCGCCAAGGCAATCTGCAAGCACCGTCGTTAGGTCGGGGCTATGACAGCAAATGGGGAGACACACCTCGCAGATAGTCAGGATATTGTCAATGTTCAAACATTTGAATAGGGGCCACATAGTAAAATTGATGTCGACCAAACCACGACCAAAGTCTAATCCTCCAGGGAAGCGAGCGATGACCTCCAAGCTGGATTCGCCGCCTTCGCTTTTTGGGCTAGCGTCGAGCTTGATAAGTTCTCCGGCTCTCGGAGCCGGATGCGCAAGGATTTTAGAGATTTGCAAGGTATGGGACTGTACGTCCTTGGAAAAGCGAGCCCAAGAAAGAGTCAAATAGTCGCGCATAAGGTCGTAGACAGGGTGTCGAGAAACAAGAGCTGATAACACCAGTGGTCAATGAACGGCGCGCACGATAAAGACAGATAAGGGCTCACTCAACGCGTAGGGCAGCCAGAACACAGTGTCCCCTGGGAGGAAGAGAGTACTCTCTCCAGGTCCATGCCCAACGGTACTGGCGACTTCAAAGTCGCTTTCGCTGACCGCGCCTTCCGCTTCGGTTTCAGCGTCGGTCTCGGCGTCTCCCCATGGACCACGAGCGCTCTTTTTGGCATGTTTTCGGGCTTGAATAGTTGGATCGCCCTCGCTGGCAGAGCCAGAGAGGTCTGATCGAAGGTGACGGAGCCGTGACGCGACAGCAGACTGAGCGGACTCTTTGCGAGAGCGGCCAGCCTCGAGGGTTCGACGAATCGCAGTGCTTCGTTCAGCGTCGGCGTGAGACCAGACGGTCAAGCAGACGCCATGGTAGGTTATGTTGTTATTAGACGATGAATTAAGGTCGGTAGAACTGGCACCAGGACCTGCAGCAGAGGTGTTATGGGATCCGCGGGCGAGTATGCTCGGCGGGCCAAGATAGGCTGAGGAAGGACGAGCAAAGGGGTCGTCGGAATAGGGATAAGAGAATGTGGCGGCCGAGGATCGGTTGTCCGCTGTAGATAAAACAGATGCGCGAAGAAGATCGCCAGAAGGAGTGGGAGCTAAAGGAGTGTTGGGTGCAGGGAGCGAAAATGTAAAAGTGTGAATAGTTGAAGCGGGTTGGAGGGTGGAAGCGATGACTTCGACTTCGCGGGTAAATGAAAGCTAATACGCAAAAGGTCAGAGTGAATCTTATGTATACGTGACGACGAGCCGAACCTTGAGTGCCTTGGAGAGCATTTTGCCGACCTCTTGCTTGCTAAGAGCTCCAGCACCCTTGGTGTACTCCTCGCCCTTTCCTCGTTTCTTCTTCTTGACAGCACCGGCTCCTGGGCTGACGGTGCTTCCGAGGACTTCAGGCCTCCACCAACGGTTTACGGCACCCTCGCTGTGATGCAAACCCAGAACAGAGTCTGGGTCTGCGAGTGTCCACGTATGCGGTGACTTTGGGAGGCCTGAGACGACATATAGCGATGTCAGGGGCGAGTTTGGAACATGAGTAATGACTGGTGGGTCGCGTTCACGCAAAGAACGCGTGGAGACGATAGAGTTTCTTGTAGATGCAGGAATGGGCTCCATGCTGCGTCTGTGGCGAATTCCTAGGATGCGAGATGCCTTGTCTGGACGGCTCTCTGTGCTATTGGGACTGGAGGGTGTCTGGTTTGTCACCGTGATATAGTCGAGTTCATCAGCAAGGGCAGGATTAAGGGAGTGGAGAGTAGAGGAGATGATGGTGGTAGGAGAAGAAGGGCCTTGCTGATGGTTTGAAATTGTGATGATCGGTGCTAGCGAATCCTGCGTTCCTGTTTTGGGATCTCCGGTAACCTTGGGCGACAACGAGCCCAGCATGGCCGTCGTCGTTGACCATGTCTTCTTCGTCACCTCCAGCGACTGGTCTGAGAACCGCGACTTCAGCACGCGGTCGGCGGGCCCGTGCGTCGCGTTCGCTGGCACTGGTCCCTTTCTGCCGTTGTTGCGCACAGAAGTTGACATTCCGCCTGCTCAGCGCTTCGGATAGTAAAATATAAACGAATGGTGGGGAAAGGAATACAAGCGTAGCGTGGTGACCTTCCAAAAGAAAGAAAGAAGAAGAAAGAGCAACTGTCTTCGACAGCTCCAACAAATATCAGGGCAAATCATATAATAGAGTTAATGACTATACATCCCGACAACACCAGAAAAGCTCTCCCCACAGCACCATCATCTCGGTTCAGTCCATTCCGTGTCCATCACAGTTCTGCATAGTTGTGCCACCCATTCATACCCGGTAAGAGCCAGCAACCATCTCGATAGTACCTTCGTTTCGTCACCAAAACTAAAGGAACGACGGTAGTAGATGGGTAGTCCTGTCACTTGCGCGTTTTCCGATTTGGGCGCCCAAGAGCACGTGATGGATCTCGATCGCGAATCAAAATCCCACGCCAGTTCTGCGCCTGATTCCAAAACAGCGGTTCAAGTTCTTCTACCCGACGGAGTTCCACTGCCTCAGAATAATATTTCCAAGTTCATATCGTGAAATCCGGAATACCTCGTCTCATAGACCGCGACTGCTTTGCTCTCTACCACTCCGATGAATAAACGCCACTGCCTGGATGTTTCCCATAATCTCCCTGTAAAGTTAGTATGTATCAGTCGGCACCCGCGGCGTGAACGTCGTGGGTACAGTAAGTGTGCACTTTGAAGTTGGCTCTGTGTCCACTGACAGAATCAAAGACATACTCTACTCTGGCCTTGTCTCTTTTGCCGCAAATCTTTTACAAGTGGTTAAACCGCCGCTCTACAGCCTCTACTAGCATGGACCATCTGGTCAGGAACTGGGGGGCGCAACGTACAGTGGAAGTACGGTCCTTTGTACACAGCCACTCCCTTGTACACTTGCACTGTACAATGAATTATTCAACAAGTTCTGCACCTTTCTCTCCAATGTCTTCTGCATTCAATAGGTATAATGACAGTGTATATATTTTACACTGAGGCTTAATCGGTAAAACCCAGTATTAAGATGCTATCCCGCAAATGGGGCATTTGAAGGGAAATTCTGATTTTGATTGAGCTGTCTGTAGAGGGCAATTCAGGTGATAATGCCTAAATTTATTGTTACTTCATTGATCAATCGCATTCCCATTTCGCCTGCGCAAAAAGAATGGGGAGATTTGCTTGATAAACCGAAGAATTCCAAATTTACTGTAGATACTTGGTAGATTGAGGGAGTGTGACACCCGAAGTGTCACGCTCTTCTGCCAAAAATAGGCGTGTCACACCACATGTCACGCTGTACAAAGGACTCGATTTGGTCAAATTTTGACCCCTTGACGCGGATTGCTTTTAATGCTTCAACTATGCCCCTTGTGTACAGATCATGGTTTTTTCCTAAATTCCAGAATGCATAGCTATGAGATGGTGCAATTTTTATGGGAATAAGTCTACTAATCCTTGTGATATGAGCCAAACGCCAAAAATCGTACAAAGGACCGTGCTACCACTGTACTTGGTGTTTCTAGCTCGCTTTACAGCGAGCGCATCATTTGATGGCCAATCAATGGTGCTATTTATGTAGTGCGTGAGAACTGCGTATACATAAACATAGTTACCGTTTTCTAATCAGAATCATTGCCGCAATTCATAGAATTCTACGCCATGTAGACGCTCGTTTGCTCCAGATTCAACTTGGAGCGATGGGAGTTGTGTAGTACATACCGTATGCTACATACATACGACAATGGTTAATGTAAGATGTACGAGTCCGACACTTCAGGGTATAGAAAAAGCATTATAATACAAAAATATCCAATGTGTGCGCTATACTCTACTCTTTCCGCCTGAAAACGCTGCCCAACCACCGCGTCCACCCCGAGCTAGGGTTAGAAGTGTGTTGGTCCTCCTGCGTTCCGGTCTCTTCCCCGAGCAACCTGTTCCGCTCTTCACCATCATCACCCTCACGATGACCCCTACCCCCATCCGCCTCCTCATCAGACAACCACCCCCTAATATCCCCCTCACTCACAGTCCTCCTCCTGTGCTGTTCCCATGATCCCGGCGCTCCACCGAGCCCTAGCCCACGAGGCCTTCGCTCCACAGGCATAATCGCGAATCCAGGACTCACTGGTGACAACCCAATCTGGAACCCAGTTGGATTCAGTGGAGGTGAAAGCGGTCCGGACTGTAGACTCCCATGATGATTGGCATGGAATGAGCTGCCCCGCGTATGACGTTGCAGTTCATTATTGAGCGACGAAAGTCGCTGGCGCAACGTGCTTCTCGAACGCAAGGTGGGTGAGGATGGTAGGGACGGAAGGTGTTGATCGGAGTCGGGAACAGGATGTGTAGATCCGCGCGACAGACGATGGGACAGGCGAATTGAGCTGGTGGGTGACTCGTCCAGCCCCATCCTGGAAGGGCCCGCAGGTCTAAATGATAACACGTCCAGATCGCTTGTGACATTGGGAATGTTGGATTCTGAGCGTGTTTCCCGTTCCATGGGCGCTGTAGCAATCCTGGGATGCACGGATTTGGAAGAGTCAGTCGCCTGAAGTGTGGTTTCGTCGTCTTGCTGCTCGTCCGGATCGAGGGCTAGTGGCTCCCCGCAGGCAGTAGGCGAGTTATCCGCTTCGTCTCCCCAGGATCCTACATCAACTCCACCACCACCAGCCTGAATGGTGACAACCCATACACCACAAAGTAGGATAACAATCCCTAAACTGACCAAAAAGAGGTACAAGGGTCTAATCAACGCCAGTTGATCGAAATAAACGAGTCCGTTAAGGATTGACGAAAGGTTATAAAAACAGAACGCGGCTAAAGCAAGTCCGTAAGCTCAATAGATGGAGAAACGGTATTGCAAGACTCACAAGGACAGACTAGAGTCGGGTCAGCAAGAACGAGTGCCTTATGCAAATACCAAAGTTGGAGCAACGCAAACACGACGAGGCCGAGCACGAGCACCCACGACTCCCAGCGCCAAAACTGGTTCTGGCCCCCAAGGGTCAACAACAACAGCTGAACTCCACTCTTGGCGAAGATCAGACACATTCCCGAGAGTATCCCAGAGAAAGAGGCGTAAGAAATTGCGATAAATATGCGAGTGCGATTGAGCGACTCGAGTTGGGAGTTTGGCGATGTTGGCGAGGCAGTTCCGCTACTCTTTCGATCAGGCAATAATGGCATCCTTTCGTCTGCCAGCACACTTCCGGCAGCTACGTTTCGGTTTGCCTCGTTGCTGCGGATGCTAGCTTCGTTGAGATCGATGACGTCGGACGACGGGCTTAAGAGAGCCGAGGCGTCCCACCCATCGTCGACCTCTTCTGCAAGCTTGCGGGACAATGCGTACTCGGCTATGTGAGTCTGCGCCACGTTAAACCTTGGGTACCCGAATTGATTTGAAAAGTGGACTCACCGATGCCAAACTAACCACCACCAGAAACGCTAGAATTGAGAAGTATGCAGCGAATGCAGGGCGTCTGAACAGCTCGAGAAGATCTTCAAGAGAGCGTGTAGGCTCTGGAACTATTCCAAACACTGCAATGAGGACGGCTCCGCCTGCGATGAGGATGGTTCCGAGGATCATCCAAGGTGAGAACACGTCGCCGAGTATCAGACGAGCAAAGAATGCGTTCCATAGCAGAGAGACAGCTCCAAGTGGCGCAAGTACGACGACTGGAAGGGATGCTATTTGCACCAGAGATCCTAGGACATTGGAGGATATGAATATTGTGAAGCCCAGGAGCCAGAGCCTGAACAAAGTACGTCAGCCAATGTTGGCGATTGGCGGAAGCCCGGAAAGTGAGCTGGAACACAAATAACTCACGGCCGTCGATGTTCCACTCTTCTGCGATGCTCGGGCAGAGATTGGTCGATTACATGAGACTTGCGCTGGATTGTCAAACCGAGTGATTGCACGAACGAGGCCAGGAGACCAATGATGATTCCAACAGGGATTGAGAGAACGGAATTTGGGTCCATTGTCTGGACGATGTAAGATTGTTGGATATCCATTGAGTCTAGCAGAGTCGAGAAAGATAGTAGAGAGCCATTAGAGGCTTGTCTGTTAACAAAAACAGTCATGAAGGTGGTCGTCTCATGGAGGTTGCTGAAGAGCCCAGCCAAGAGTGTCAAGTAAGTAGCATGTCGTCGCTAGGTCATGTGACTCTTGCCGCAAGCACGGCGACTGACAACGACTCACGAGTCGACGACGATGAACGTCTCTACTCGGCGACCTTGTGAACAGATTAACATGTCCCAATCCAATCTATTCGATCCATTCGGGCCCATTGACGAGGAATATTTGGCATTCGTCCCGCCGTCCAGGAAGAAGCCGCTTAAGATTGCCGCCTTGTACTTGGAGCAAGGAGACATCCCAAATAATCATCCTGTAGGGTGGGTGGTACCCAACATTATCTCCCTTACCATGTCTTAGCCTCTATTCCAGCTTGGACCACATCTCATATCTGCTTCCACCAACCCCCAGCATATCATGGCAAAAGGGCATGTGCAACAAAACACGGGCATTTGGCATCATGGACATAACCGATGCAACCATGCTCTCCGACCTAGGAGTTGAGGAGGTCAGAAGGCTACATAACAGGCGACGGAGGAATATGCCGGTTAAATACCCATTCAAACTTGTGGTATCCTTTTTGTATAACATGCAGGCGGGATACCATACAGTAAAGGATGGTCATTACGAGCGTGTAGTGCTGCTAGTCCATTCACTGTGAGTGTCAATCGTCCCCTACAAGGCACCATCTCAAAAGTTGTGATTGCAGAGAACGCAACTTCGAAATCATGTCCATTCAAGCCGAGACATACAATAACAGTCGGAATTTCTTGGAACGTTACCAACTATTCCGCGTTATGAAGCACATTTCGGATGAGGACAACAATCGCACACCATTTCACGCTCGCACAATGGAGTGGTGGACAACCAGATATATAGATACTTTCCGGAAGGAAGATCTCCACCGCCGGATCATCTACAACTTCGATTCAAAAATTCAGGATGGTGGAAACGTCTCCGCTGACGGGACTATCAAGAGGAAACGCTTTCTTCGGCATTTGGCGCGTGCAGATATCGAGGGTCGCTTCGCAGCCCACGCAGAGTGGCTTCTTGCCAACCAGATTGCGTCGGCAGCCAGCTACATTCAACTCTTCGACACTTCGTATTGGGTGAAATACTGCAGAAACCTTGTGTCGGCGAGAAAGGAAGCAGCGAAGAGAGCAGCGAAAGGCGAACGGAAATGGGGTATCCCCCACGGCGAACCGGTGGGTTATCGCAAGGATGACGAATTTGGTTTTGAAAGATTTGGAAGTAATCTAAGCGTATGGAACAAAAAACTCGAAAGCGCTCTGAAGAGGACGGAGGTAAGGCAGAAATACGGTTAGGGATGCGCGGACCTAACAACTATTTGTAGAAACCTCTGGACGGTGAACCATCATTAATCTCGCTACCACCACGTCCGGACTCGAAGAGCAGGCGACAACAAAAGCGACAGAAGACACAGAAACGACAAACCGACCAATACATCTACGACTCAGATTTCACCGAGCCATCAACATCGGGAGAGTCTGACTCGGACGAAGGCGAGTTCAAACCTTCCTTGGAGAAGCTTCGATCCATCCCTGCCTTTTGTCTTCAAAGTCAAGGCATTTCGCCAGGTTGCTTCAAATGGAACTGTCCAGCATCGCAATGCGGCTATTATATCGATTTATTGGAAAACACAACACTCTCGAAGACCTCTCATGCAGGGGAGCGATTCTTCCGAAAAGAACTGTGTGACATAGTGTCGCAACATTTTCGTGTGGCTCACCTCGAACCACTGGAACTAGGGATAGAAATTAAGAATGGTAAATCATACTTGACAGACCTATCGGGTAGCGATAAAGGTAGCAACGGGGTGAGACGGAGTAGTAGAGCACCGAAACCCAAGAAAAGACTACAATTGTAGAAATAGAAATGCATTGTACTTGGAAGTTGGCAAATTCTAGGCTTATCCAGAAATGACGTCATGTGACTAGAAAGATCGAGACTTATCCACAAACCTCGAGACACAGACAAACCTGTTAAGAATGCCTATATAAACATGCACCAGTAGATCAGACTATAACCACAGTCATAACCTTTCACGATGGCCAGTAACTTTGATTTTACAGACAAGGCCCAGCAATCCATTTCTGAGGCCATCCAGCTCGCAAAAGACTATTCTCAAGCTCAGGGTACGTTACTTCTACACACTCATGTCGGGACTCCGCAATGACGATTATGTTGTCTAGTAAACCCCGCCCATATCGCTTTTGTGCTAGCGAATGAAGGACAAGGAGAACCGTCCGTACCTGGGGGTCCGTCTGGTCCTCAGGGTCTATTCTCTTCAGTAATTTCCAAGGCAGGCGGCGACCCAGTATGTTGATTTCCTCTAGTTTTACCAGTCGCGACATTCTAATTTCTTGTACAGGTCGCAGTCCGCCGTGGCATTCAGAAACTCATCGTCCGTCTGCCTTCGCAAAGCCCGCCGCCAGATGAGACTTCGTTAAGCGGGATGACACTCAGGGTGCTTCGCGAGGCCCAAACGCTTCAGAAGACGATGCACGACTCCTACATTGCACAAGATCACATCCTCCTCGCGCTCCTCAAGGACCCTTCAATAAACGGTGTGCTGAAGGAAAACAACTTGAACGAAGCCACCATAAAGACCGCAATTGAGCAAGCTCGAGGTAACCGACGTGTGGAGTCTAAGACGGCTGAGCAGGGCTTCGACGCTCTCCAGAAATACGCTGTTGACCTCACAGCCCTCGCTGAGGAGGGAAAGATCGATCCGGTTATTGGTCGTGACAGCGAAATCCGGCGAGTGGTTCGTATCCTTTGCCGACGGTAAGCCTTCTTTTTCCATGATTTTCGCATGTCTTGACCATTTTCTTAGGACCAAAAACAATCCCGTCCTTATTGGAGAGCCTGGTGTTGGTAAAACCGCTATCGCTGAAGGCCTTGCACAGCGAATTGTCAATCGTGACGTGCCCGCAAGCCTGATTGCCCGTTTATACTCACTCGACATGGGTGCCCTCATGGCTGGTGCCAAGTTTAAGGGTGAATACGAAGAACGTATCAAGTCGGTCCTCAACGAAGTCGAAAAGGCAGCGGAAGATGGGGGCCCAGGTGTTATTCTCTTCATTGACGAATTGCATCTAATCATGGCCGGCCGAGGAGCGGAAGGCGGAGGAATGGACGCTGGCAACCTCTTCAAACCGCTTTTGGCTCGCGGGAAACTTCGCTGCATCGGCGCCACAACCCTCAGTGAATACCGCAAGTACATAGAAACGGACCCTGCCCTCGAGCGTCGATTTGCTCAAGTGATCGTCAACGAACCATCGGTTCCCGAAACTATCAGCATTCTTCGAGGTATATGCGAGAAGTACGAAGTTCACCACGGTGTCCGCATCATGGACGCAGCTTTGATAACTGCTGCTACCCTTGCCCATCGGTATCTCACTCAGCGACGGTTGCCAGACTCTGCTATCGACCTTGTGGACGAAGCTTGTGCAAAGTGCGTCACTTGTTTAGTTGGGTATAGGATTGTCAAATCTGATTCACTTTATTTAGTGCCCGTGTACAACGTGAAACTCAGCCCGAGGAGATCGACAAACTCCAACGCCGCAAGCTTGAAATCGAAGTCGAGATCCATGCTCTTGAACGCGAAAAGGACGCTGCAAGTAAAGAGAGGCTCAAGACTGCCAAAAAGAACATTTCCGACATCGAAGACCAGTTGAAGCCTCTCAAAGCTGCATACGAGAATGAAAAATATCGCGGCGACGAAATAAACAAAGTTCGCAAGAAGATAGACGAGCTGACGTCCAAGATTGTGGACGCGGAAAGAAAGTACGTCCTGAACATTGCCAACAGTTTCGCTCTGATCTCATGTTCCTTGCTAGATACGATCTGGCCACTGCATCCGACCTCCGTTACTATGCTATTCCTGATTTGCAGCATCGGTTGGAGCAACTCGAGAAGCAAAAGGCTGCTGAGGCTGCCGAGGGCACAGGTGCTGACGTTGTCACCGCAGATGCTATTGCGGAAATTGTTGCTAAATGGACGCACATCCCCGTAACACGCTTGGTGACTACGGAGAAGGAGAAGCTATTGCGGATGGAGAAAATTCTGAGCGAGAGTGTGATTGGCCAGCCCGATGCAGTGAAGGCAGTTGCGAATGCCATCCGGTTATCCAGGAGCGGTTTGTCCAACCCCAACAGGCCGATTGCCAGCTTTTTAATGGCAGGTCCGTCTGGAACAGGGAAAACTCTCATGGCGAAGACAGTAAGCCCTTCTACGCTGCTGCTCCCTCCGTTAGTACTTATGCGTTTCTTTAGCTCGCTACTCTTCTATTCGATTCTCCCGACGCCATGATCCGAGTCGATGCCTCTGAATATTCCGAAAAGCACTCCATTTCACGACTCATCGGCTCTCCTCCTGGATATGTTGGTTACGACCAAGGTGGTCAACTCACCGAATACATTCGCCGAAAGCCTTACTCGATCATTCTCATCGATGAAATTGAGAAGGCGTGCCGAGAATTTGTTACCATCTTCTTACAAGTTCTCGATGACGGTCGTTTAACCGACGGCCAGGGTCGTGTTGTCGACATGAAGAATACGGTCATCATTATGACGTCCAACCTTGGAGCAGTTTATCTACACGATATGCCTGAAGGGCCTGTGCAACCCCAAACACGCAGCCTGGTCATGGGTGCCATTTCCTCCCATTTCCCTCCAGAATTCATCAATCGTATCGACGAAATCATCATTTTCGTAAGTCTGTTGCTCGATCTTTGCTTCTAGGTACTGACTGAAATTATCTCAGCGTGCTCTTTCTCACAAGGACATCCGGAAGATTGTTGACGTTCGTCTTGAGGAAGTTGAGAAGCGCCTTGACGACCGCAAGATTAAGCTGGACTTGGACGAGGAGAGCAAGAACTATCTCATGTCCATGGGATACTCCACGCAGTACGGTGCCCGACCGCTTAACCGTGCGATCCAGAGCGAGCTTCTCAATCCACTATCGGTTGATTTGCTTGCTGGCCGCGTATTGCCAAACGAGACGGTGCAAGTTCGTTTCGATGGACCGCGCAACAGATTGCAGATTGTTCCTAATCATCCTGGAGAGTATGGGGCAGGCAGTGGTATGGATATTGATGATGATACGGACCTTGCGGACGACATCGAGATTGAGGAAATGGATTAAATCCCATGGCAAAATCCTGGAACATTGTATAGCTATGCATTTGTGTAAGATAACGAACATTGTATACTAGTCACATAGTCACATTAGTGTTATATCCTTTCAACTCGGGTCTTCTTTCCAATGAAGTCCAGATCGCTGCCAAGGAGCGTGGGAAACGGATTGGTGCGGGTGAAGCGACCGAAACGGGAAGTCAGCAACTTCACTCACTCTACCTCGACGCTATTTATTCATCTTCCGTCATGCTCAGTCGCCGTATTGCGTCGCAGGTTAAGCGCTCACTGAGAACGGTAGCAAGGGCTGCATCTACGTCGATCCCTGCTGGCAAGCCCTCTGTCCCAGAAAAGAAGACAGAAGACTCTACACCAACCGCATGGCAAGCACCAAACTTCCCTTCAACATGGTCAACGAGTCAGGCACCAAGACCTCAGGCTGGATCATCTCCTCGATTCGAGCAGACGAATATGGATTTCCAGCCCCAGCCATTGAGTGCCATGGAGCTCATCGCCCAAGAGCCCATTCGTCTCGTCAAGGGTAGGAAGGCGGTTTGTGACGGTGGTAAGCAGGACATCATTTCGCTTCTAGGACTCGTGCTGATGCATAAATATTTTGCGCGGCCTTTAGGAGGAGGACCGCTGGGGCACCCCAAGGTATACATCAACATCGTACGTGTGATTCTTCCAAAATTTGTTGCCAACCCATCCAGCTGCGTTGTTCCCGAGAATTGCGTGCGTGTAACTGATCTGGATTCTTCTTCGTTGACAGGACCAACCTGGTCCCCGAGCATGCGGGTGAGTCTTTTGCATTTGTATCCTTGGTGTCTCGCGTTGCTGATCCGTGTTTCAACAGATACTGGTACGTTGGCGCATTCGTTAGGCGTTGGTCTACATCTGATGTTCAACGTTCCTCCCTATTCGCACAGTGGTATTCGCTTCGAACAAGAACCTCACCACCATCACTAGTACAATGCACCTGTGGAGCCATGTCACGCCAATGTCCGATAGAATAGATTATCGCCTCTTTATCCAACTGCAATGTGAAGCGAATGTTATACTCTATTCATTATTTGCCAATTCTCTCAAATCCGAACCCCG
Organism: Coprinopsis marcescibilis; assembly: GCA_004369085.1. Taxonomy (NCBI): domain Eukaryota; kingdom Fungi; phylum Basidiomycota; class Agaricomycetes; order Agaricales; family Psathyrellaceae; genus Coprinopsis; species Coprinopsis marcescibilis. The sequence goes on along the minus strand of ML210146.1, from coordinate 280,692 downwards.
GTCCCTGCGGTAGCTTTGAATCTTTTTGGATTTCATTGTCCTGCCCATGGCGCGCGTAAGGTGGAAGTCGGTGAGCATAAAAATACAAATAACCGTCTACTACTATACCAATCCGGCTAAGAACGAGTACAACTATGAGAACAAGCGTGTAAGGTATATCGAAAGAGAAACAGGAAAGATGATTATACTGTAGAAGAGGAGAAGAATAGGGCCGAGATGGTTCATTATTAAGTAGTTGCTTGCTATGCTTGGTACTACAACCTCCTCAGGAGGGTGCGGATGAGTGTTTACAAACAATGAACGTTGTGCTGCTGTTGAGAGAGATTGCAATGCGGGGAACGGAATTAACGAGTGATAATGGGATGCATCCCGCAAAACAAAGAAAGGAGACGAAAGGTGAACGAATAAAGAAGATGAAGGAATGTGTCTTGGTCTGAGAGAGCACCTCAGCAGCAGGAGTAATGCGTGTCTAGAGTAAATGTGTTGCACAAGAACAAAAAAGCCCAAAATAAAGAAAGCACAGAGAAATAAAACATCGAAGATTAGTCCAGGATCCGTCATGATTCTCCAGGATTCGCAAAAGACATGGGGGATACCGGAGAATATTCACCGCTAGCAACCGCTTCCAACTCGGAGAATGGAGGAAGTTTATTATTCGGATGTGTCGAAGGTAGTTTCTGGCCGGCAGGAAATGGTAGCGACGGTAATGGTGGTGGAGGGAGCGGCTGAACAAAGTGACCAGAGTCATTGTCAGGCACCAGACCATCCGTACTGTCCCACTTGTAACTCACCACTTTGAAAATCGGATTTATGGCCGATTTTGCAGACTGAGGGGTGTGTCCTGAGCGCGGTGGATGGGCATACAATGGCGAGCTGCCGTACGGACTTGGAGGTCGCCCCTGCATTTGTAGATGCAGGTCTAATGGACTGTGTGGGGTATTGGGGCTGAGTTGATGGCTGTGTAACGCATAGTATTGTGGTGAATGCCCCCCAAACCCATTCTCCTTCATGTCTTGCTGCATTTGGATCCACTGAGGTGAAGGCGATAGCGGCGGAGAGAGTGTCGGTGATAGAGAAAGCATGTGGAGAGGAGGTGGAGAAACACTACCCCCAATATGTGGGTTGACGTGCAGATGGGTGCCAAACTCGTGTGCAAGAGATGAGGATCCTTCGAGAGAGAAGGAGTTAGATGAACGAGCAGAAGGAGAGAAATCGTCAAACGAAGTCCGCAATGATGATCGTGATGTCCGTGAGCTAGAGGCAACTTGAAAACTCGAACGATGCCGAAGGCGAGATGGGCCAGGATCGCTGTCCACAGTGGCAAAGGATATCGATGATACTCGGCTGAGGCTGTGAACATCCGATGAAGACATGGAGTGATCATCGTCGAATTCACGTTTGCGGGCTTTGGAAACGCGTTCTCCAATGTCGCGATACCGATCGAAGCTGACAGGAGGCGCAGGAGGCTCCGAATATTTACCAGAAGCTGCACTGAGAGTTGAACTTCCGAGGTTGCCCATACTTTTTTGACGGATGGGTCCAGAAGACGACAACTTGGAGCCCTTGTCGACCTTGCGTTCTTCGTTTCCTCCAGACCATTCAATGTCCTCAGCGACAGCTTCCCGAAGCATGCGGTGACGCTTCGACATAACAGCACGAGCTTGATCACGGGCCATAGTTTCTGCGTATTTGCGACGTGCTTTCTCAGCCTCGCGATTAATCCGCTCAGCCTCCTTCCTCTGCTTCTTCTGCACCTCCCGGATGTCTTGCGCCGGTTGGCGCTCGGGCGAGGGTTCACGTTGTGATTTGCCATCCGTACTTGTAGACTGAGTTCGCTTGCGGGTCCCCAAAGCAGAAGGAGAAGTTGGAACAACTTCGTCCACGGGTGGCAGTTGGTGAGATTTCTCGCTGCCAAACATGCTGAGGCCCCATTTGCTCGACTTTTTGCCGAACGATAGACCACCCAACTTGAGTGGTTTGTGAAGGGACACGGAGTGTCCGTTTGGTGGGTGCTCTGGCAGGTGTTGATCTGGTCCTGAATTCGAGTGGCCATTTGTTGCGTGGGGTTCCTGCATAGGATAGTCTGCATCTGGCGGATGTGATGAGGAGCCATTCCATGCGGCTATTGTAGGGTGACGACGGCCATTCTGTGGGTGTATTGGAATCGGTTGATGAGGAACAGAAGGAACGTGTGGGAGTGGGGGGATGTGTGGAGGCAAAGGGGGCGGCAGCGTGTGGTGTGCAGAGTTGGAGTGCGAAGGAGGGACGTTGCGGGGTGTATGTGATGATAGCGAAGGGTGGGAGGAAGATCCATTGAGGTGGCTCATCATAGGGATTGAGGTTTGCGAAGTATTGGCCTTGAGACTCGAGGGCATAGGAATATCGTTGCGGTGTGTTGTTTCGAGTAGATATGGATGTTCGAGGCATTGTCGGCTTGTCAACCGCTTTGCGGGGTCGTATCTTAGCAGATCGCGAATGCAATGAATCAAAGAGCGAGGGATAGATGGGTCGAACAGTGCGTAGATATCTTTCGGCTCGTTCTGTCAAAGCAAAAAATAAGCAACATTCCCGCGACGAAACTGTGGGGGGAATACTGACCCTTGGAAACTGGTATCCCAGGTCATTCGCAAGTGCGATGCCTTGCGACCAAGGTCCTCCCCCTACTATGGTTCCGTCCCTATCCCTGTAGCAATCCGATGGATCTCCCAGCAATTCGCAAACGCGGGCGACTTGGTCGACTTGGTTTGAACCAGGGAAAAGCGGTCGCAAGTTGACGAGCTCTGCCATGATTGTTCCCAAGGCCCAAAGGTCGACGGGGTTGGAATATTCACGGCTGAGCAGAAGGACCTCTGGTGCGCGATACCACCGCGTCGATACGTATTCGGTATACGGAGGGTTGCTCTTTGTCTCCCGTGCCAACCCAAAGTCTGCGAGTTTGATTATGGTGACCACGTCCTTCTCCTTCGGTGCGTTTGGTGCGGCATTTGGCGCCACCGGGGTGTAGTCGAAGAGGCCTATCGTTGTAACCAGGACGTTTTCCGGCTTCATGTCTCGATGAAAGTAGCCATGGGTATGTATGTGATCCAGTCCCAGCGCGATTTGGCGAAAAATCGAGGATACGAGGCCACCTGCAAGTCGTCGGCCTTTGCGCGCCTTGATGAGATGGTAGAGGTTGCCCTCCATTGATTCGAACACGAAGTAGAGTTCCTTTGAGTCTGGCAGCAGAAAAAAGTCGTACAAGGGGATGATGTTTGGGTGAAAAGGAATTGCACGTAGCGACTGAGGGACGTCAGGGCTACGAATCCCGGGAGCGAAAATTGAATAGACGCACTTCGAGCTCCTTCAGCTTTTTGCATTCGTCCCAGCCTCCTTCCCACCGCTTCTTCATGCGTTTTACTGCTACGAGTCGCTTTCCCTCCCACTCTGGTCGAGCCCCTTGGCCACATTGCATTGGAGACAAGGGGGTGTTTGGCGGCAGAGTTGTGTGCCAGTCACAGAGCCAGACGGTGCCGAACGAACCATCGCCCAAAACCTTGATGGGTGTATAGGAGCGTGTTGAGCCTACAGAGAGGTTAGACGAGGTAAATTCTGGAGCAGAAAAAGACGTACTGGACTGGGAAGAGCCGACGAGGAGACGATCGTTGTCGATAGACACGCTGGGGATGCCGACGACGGCGATTGTCTGCCTGAGCGGGGGTTGCCTATTGGTTGTGCGTGTGGTAGAGGCATTATTATTGTTGTACATGACACGGCTGGCATCGGCCAGAGTGCGTTGTCGTCTTGGACAGCGAGGACAGCCGGTCAGAGGAACATAGGAATAGGATAGAACCCAAAGAAGCGAATATAGAAACGGGGATTCACAGGATTATTATTCCTCCAATTAACCATGCCAAGCAAAAGAATCTGCTGACCACATTCCTCCATCAACTCTTCTCGTAACCGAATATCTTTTTTTCAACTCCGGATCTCTTTCACATTTCAGTAGTCTAGTATGGTACTTCGTGGAACAGCTTCGACACGCTCTCTCCATAGTGGCTACGTCGGATAACCTCTCCAAGCACTTTTCCAATGTCAATGACCTCCAGTTTCTTGCATTGCGCCTGGTTCTGCTGTTGTGGAAGCGTATTCGTCACGATCAGCTTCTCCAGTGTGCTTTCCTCCACGGATTTCAGCGCTTTCCCGCTAAGAATCCCGTGCGTTACAAAGGCATACACCTTCGACGCTCCCGCTTCCGAGAGATGTGATGCCGCCAAGCACAGCGTCCCACAGGTGTCTGCCATGTCATCAACAAGGATCGCGATCTTGTCTTTCGCATTCCCCACAAGCACCATCCGCGAAACTTCATTCGCTTTTTTACGCTCCTTATGGAACAGCGCAAATTCAACGCCAAGTCGGTCCGCTATCGACGTAGCTCTGTCAAAGCAATTGTTAGCGCCTTTTCTCTGCATTCCCAAACCGGGCCTAGTTACCTTTTGGCTCCCCCAGCGTCAGGCGAGACTATCACCACATCCTTCACATCAAAGTGCGTGCGAATATACAGGATGATAGATGGCTCTGCGTATAACTGCATCCGGGTTCGTGATCAAACACAAATCTTAACAACAGAGATTGGCTCCAACTTACACTGTAGCAAGGGTTAGCTAAGCTGCGCAGAGAATCAAGGTTAAATTAATCTCACTTGTCGACTGGGACGTCGAAGAATCCTTGAATTTGGGAGGCATGCAAATCCATGGTCTGTTGGTAGTCAATTCACTCTTAGCCAACAAGCACCACAAGGTCGCGAACCGAAGACACCTACGATAACGTGGTCGCAGCCGGATTTCTGGATCATGTTCGCTACAAGTTTGGCGGTAATCGGCGCCCTGCTCTTGTCTTTCTTGTCTTGTCGGGCATAGGGGAAGAGAGGAATGACGGCCGTAATTCGTTTAGCACTCGCAATCTTGCAGGCGTGGATCATGATGCAGAGCTCCATGAGTGAGGTGTTGACTGAGCCGCAGCCGGTGTTGATAATATAGACATCATCCTCTCTGACGGACTCGTGAATGGTGACTGTCGTCTCGCCATTTGCACTTCGTGTTACTTCTGCCTTTCCAAGGGGCAACCCGATGCTGGACACGAAAGTCAATGAATGGTGAATTCAGAGACTGCATGGGCAGCGGCGTAACGTAGGTACCGTCTTGCAATTACTTCGGCTAGCTCTGGGTGGCTAGTTCCTGCAGAAACACCACACATATGAGTAAACCGCCCGTATATTGTTCGGTTTACAACGCACCAGAAAAGACTTTGATTCCGCTTCCTGTCAGCATGGTTGGGGACGGTGATAAGGTATTAAGTTACAAGCAAGGGTCCATAAAAATACAGGGAAATAGGAGCAGCGGATTGGGGAGATATAGGTCTGGCTCTAACCAGGGTGGTCCAGTCGAAAAAACTTGAATTACCGAGTGCTCCAGCTGAGATAAGATCCCGATCACATGATTCCCCCACACAACTTGGGTCTCGGCCTTCAATATCCGCTGCGCCGGGGACACAAGTTCGACTCCTACCGTCGCCAGTCCTGCTGCGCATCTATCGGCCGCTTCCATGAATCCTGGGGTTTCCAACTTCTCCGATACCGGCGTCTTCTCTCATTCGATCTGACACAAGGTCATGATGGAAGAGATAACTACTCTGGAGCCACGCCTGACATGGAGCTTTCATATATCCAAACAAAGGCTAGCGCGGCATGGATACCCATTAGGATCTGTGTGACATTCAACTTGTTGTCTCCTGCAAACAGGCGACTAGGCGAAGGCCGGGCGCCTTTTGTATTCAATGCATGACTACCGTTAGAGCTCAGCAAACCGACAGAGACTCTCAAAAAACGTCCAGTGTATCGTTGCACAAAGCGAACTTCGATTTGATAGAAGTCGCGGCCATTTGTCGCTCCAGAATCCAGGTTTCTGCAAATCTAGGATTACGCCCAACTACGCCATTTTTGGCCTACAAATCTCCCACCCGCGAAGGTGTTGTGACGTCCCTTTGAATCGGAGTATTTTTTTTTTATTTTTTGTGGATTTGGGTGGGAACGAGGGTGGGGGATCTCAAAATGTATGGGATTTCCCGGTTTATGGGTTAGCACCGGTATGGTTTAAGACGGTGTCGACTGTATCTCCAATCTCGCAGAGATGACGGGAATGATAGAATCACTCCTTGTCGACAATTGTAGGCGCCGGGTTGCCCAACTGTCGACATTTACATTCGCTGCAGCCTGGTAGGTCTGGAAAATGGATAAGTTAACCCACGTCCTCCGAATAGTTTACCACCACCATTTCTAATTCGCTAGCCTCAATGAAGCCTGTATTACTTTTTCTCGGTCTGCTGGCCCTCAAGCTTCCGTCACCGCCTTGAAGTTAATAGCCACCACGTCGGACAAATGCAAGAAAATTAAACACGACGCACTTATATCGGGCGATGGCGAGAAGTGCGCGCTCGTCGGCCAAGGTCCTGATTTGAGACAAGGAACCAGAGGTAAATGCAGGAAATGCAGAGGAAAAAAAAACAATGCAGCCCCTTGACACAACGTTGAACCCTTGATCCCCACAAACAGTCCCTGACCAGAAAATGATTAGTGAAGTGGACAAGGCGTTCCAAGAACCCAAGAAACTAAAATCAAACGATACCATTGATGTATTTGATACAAAGACCACTGGAGGATACAAAAAAGCGACGCTATAGTACTGCTACAGTCTGATCGTGAGTAACTAGGATTCCACACAAAACGAGCGTTGGGGTAGATTAAGACATATAGAGAAAGGGGGGGAATGCAATGGGCGAGAAACGTAAGAGATACACACAAGAGTATGATGCGATGTAATGGCTAGAACGGTGACACTGAAAAGGTGCCAATTATTGAGTTGCGACTGGTTGTGTCGAAGGTTCTGGAATATTCGGCAACCTGTTCGGTATGCTATTCAGCAGAGATAGCAGCACGTTTGCTGAGGGATTTGGTGTGGCAGTCATGGGCGCGGTGGAGAATGAACGTTGCTGATTCGTCGCCAAAGATTGTAAGTACCCTGCACTTCGCGGCTGTAGTTGAGAAGGATACCCTAGCATAGATTGCTGCTGCGCGAAGATGCCAGGCATTGGCGCGTATGATTGTGCGGCTTGCGGATTGGCAGAATGGCCTGTGTACGGGTTGTTGAAGAGGCCCTGAGGAGGAGGTGACGGTCCAGTGGTAGGGTGGGCGCCATTAATCAAAGACAACAATTGGTGCTGGTTCATGCTCATGCTTCCAGGAGACGAGTGGAAGCCCGCCCGGTGGAAAGCCTGGCTGGTCCTAGATCTAACCACGAACGCGTCATGGTTCTGCACCAACGGTCTAAGCGCGTTGGAGAAAGGCTGCGTCATGGGTTGAGTTTGGTAGTAGGCTGACTGCGCCGAGAGTTGGTTATGGATATGAGGTGTAAATGATTGCGGAGGTCCTCCAGCGTTGTTGCCAGTAATACCAGGGGAGCTTGAAAGGGTCGCTACCATCTGGGCTGACTCGTTGGCAACTGATTCCAACAGCGCCAGTTGTTGAAGCCTCCGAGCCGATGAGGGAATTTCAACAGCACGCGGCAAATAAGGCGATATATCTGCCGTTGAACTCGTGCGCATGCTTGGAGAGCGAGGTTCAAATGGTACTGGCTGAGGTGATTTTGCCGGGGTAATTTGTGATGTTTCATGAAGATTGGCAATTTCAGATACAGTTGAGATCGAAGCTGTTTCAACTGCGACAGAGCTAACTTTGGGCTCTTGTTTGACCACTGGTGGCGAACGAGGCGCAGCAGTGGACAGCGTCGTTGGGGTCGATGGTGCCTGTGCCGCCGTATCGGGTGGTATTGGCGGTTCGAGAGTCTTGACAGGGGGTTCCTCGGGTATTCCAGCGGACATTGTCAAACCTGAGAGTAATCGGGCGAAATGTGGATCCAACGACTCCATTGGTGCGGTAGGTTCTTCGACAATCTTCGGCACAAAGGCGGCAGTGGACTCGGCGTAAAGAGGCGAAGGAGTTTGAGGTTCTCCATTGTCAAGAGAAGAGGATTGAGAACTCGAATCTTGAATGCCATCGGATTCGAACTGAGGCTGAGGGATGGGGGCAGGAGATTTGACTTTGCTGTTGTAAGGACTCTTCCCGCCGGCTTGACCCTTCCGACCCTTCCTAGGTTTATTTGCATTCACAAAGGCCTTCAGAGGTCTGCAAACATGGAGATAAATAGTGAAACTCCCGCCACGTTATCGTACTCACTGAATGAAGGGTGCAATCAGATAGAACTTCCCGGTTGCTTGCTTCGAACGTCTCCAAGAGGGCAAATCAATCAACCTGAACCATTCGATTTTCTGGCATGGATATAAATAGCTTGCCAACACCCTTAAGAAAACCATACACTCACACTGATTTCTTTGCGAGTCTTGGTGCGAAACTCGTAATCCTCTGGAACACCAGGCACGATGAAAAGCGTGACTGTTTGCCCGTTGTTGACTATTTCAATGTAATGGTCCGGATTGATTTTCCCCGCCAGATTGTAACCCGTTTCTTCCAAAACCTACAGGATGGTGAGACTCGCACGAAATACAATCGACGCACTTACCTCGCGAATGGCACAAAGCGATTTCCCTTCAACCTCATTGATCTTGCCCTTAGGAAACCCCCATCCAGATGATGATTTCCATCCCTTGACCAATACACACTGTGCCCGAGATTAGGATCGTCAACAACGAAGGAGCATAGCCTGTATTACCTTGTCCCATGTCTCGTTAAGCATGATAGCTCCGCATACAGGTACTTGCGTCTTGTATCTCATGAATGTATCGAAAGCTTCTTCGTGGTTCCAATGCTGTAGGACAGGACATGTTGTAAACATCATCGCGGTGAACTTCTTCAGAGGCACGGAGGGATATCTTGGGTTCTCTTCTCTGATGAAGTCTTCATAGTACCAATGCCTGGATGAAGAGCGGTTCAGGTAAGAGCGGATGTGGCGTTATTGTGATCACGCACGCTTGTTCGACTTGGAAGCAGATACGCTCCAAGGATGCGAGTTCTTCGTCCGGCAGGTTGAGAATGAATCGGCTAACCAGTAATGCAATCCAGCATGCAGCAGAAGACATAAAAGGTTTACATACCTCGTTAAATCCTCTATGATTTCCTCCTCTGTTGCATCCCTATAGCTGAATGTTGATGTGGTTTCACTGGCATAAGGGTTTGTTATTTGCGTCGACGATGACGAGGCCATCGCGGATATATAACAGAGAAAGCAAAAATCTCAGTTGTGAAAGAGTAGACAAAGAGTATTAGAGCAAAATAAAAGAAAGAGATTTGTTGTTGAAAATGTTGAAAGGCACCAATAGTTTACAGGAGGACGTGGTTGAGAGTAGAGAGACCGACTGCACGCTTACTACTTAGGCTAAGGCAATTGTAGTCACGTGCTCTGTGCTCCCCTCCCTCCGACGAAAGCCTTGGCCCTTGTCTTCCTTCTTCAAAATGAAACGACAAGGGAACAAATTAATAGCTCAGGGCTGAATGATTAGTATAGTAAGTCGATATATGTGTACACCGAAGATCCAGTAGCAATAACTTCATTTGAATCCCATGCGTTTTGCGTATTCCCTCTCCTCTTGGAGCGTGAGCATATCAGTTCCCGTCCAGTTGGCCGAGCTTGACCTTGCCCTGAACTTGTTCTTTGTGCCGGTATTCTTGAACATTTCTTCCATCCTCAACGGCCGGACAGGCCCAAAAATGTCGTCTGGATTAATCGTGCTTTGTAGCTCCAGCGCATGTTTGAGGTCCGGCGACTGGGCCCAGTCCGGAGGATTGTAGGTGCGAACGCGATCTTCGTCTTCAGAGTCGGAATACTCGCTGTTGATATCCGGTAACTCGATTGATTCACTGGGAACCACTGATTCGGGGTTGGCTGCCTCCACTCGAGCCTTAACACGAGCCACCATCTTGCCTTGGATCATTTGCGATGGTTGAGACAGTTCATCTTCGGCCATGTGAGGCGGCATTTTCGACTTCCCTTTCAGAGACGAAGCAGGCGTTGCCTTGGGTAGTTTTGACGTGTCTCCGATATATTTGCCGGAAGAGCTTGCAGCGGGTTGTTCCGAGGTACTAGGTGTAGTCATAGAGGAAAAAGTTGTGGCGGGCTTCAAAGCGGACTTTGGTTGTGATTTGTTGAGCATGGTCGAGGAAGTCGTCTTCTTCAAAATCGAAGGTTTCTTTTCCGATTCTGGTTTCTTGGTTGGCTTCTCCTCCTCCTAGGAATGCGCGTCAGCATAGAACGCGGTAATTGGAATGCAACTTACCTTCTTAGGAGGCTGCGCTGATTTCAACGGCCTCTTATCGGACATTTCTTCTCGCTCACGCTTACGCCGCTCCATCTCTTCTTTCAACTTCCGCTTTTCCTCCAACGCTTTTGCCTTTTCTTCTTCTACCTTACGTTGCAGAGCAACTTGTCGCCTTGTTTCCATTTCCTTAAGACGAGCAGCTTTCCTATCGGCCTCCTCCTGTTGCTTCTTGACAGTTAGGTTCACTGTAGTCAGTGGAGAGGAAGGGGTGTTTACCTTCTTTGCCGCGTTGGCGGACATCTGCAGAACTTTCTTCACCTCAGGTTTCTTCTTCGTTGTTCCTCCCAAGGCATTACTCAGCAGCTTTGTGGCCTGCGTCAAGAAACCACCTTGCGACTGGGATTGAGATTGCGAGGAAGAGGAAGAAGCCATGGACATCTGGCTTTGAGGACGGAATGACTTGTGCTGGAAGATGCCAGTCAGATCCGTTCCAAGATACATAGGGTCATACGCACCTCTGTGTATAAACCGGACTTTGGCTTGTTGTTGACAATCTCTTCGAGGTCATCGTCTGTAGGTTCTGGCTCTGGTCCTTCGTCGTATTCATCATCCGCCATTTCAACGTCGAATGCGCCGGGAATTCCGCGAGCATCTTGGGATTGCGCGACATCCTGTGGGAGGTCCTGTGTGTCTTGCGTAGTCGCCGCCTCCTTCGCCTTTGAGAGGGGTCCAGTATCTGCCCGCTGACTTTGAGAGGGCAATGTGCTCCAGGTCATGCTATCATCCTTACTCATTCCTCCCCCATACGTCCACTGAACACCTGCTGCTAGTTTTTCGTCAACGGGCCAGCTGTCATCTTCGTCGCATATGTTCATGGTCTGCTCTTGTTGCGATTGGCTACCGTATGTCGTAAACTCTGTGTCTTGAGTGTTGGGCATCCAAGCAGGAATGTCATCGTGTTTGTCGAATACAGTTTCTGACCTTACGCTTTCCATAGTGGAGTGGGTTGTGAGAGGCCGGGCTGTTGTTTTGAAACCGGGGAACGAAGAAGGAGATGTCAATCCGAGACCTAAGTGTGGTTGAGCCGAGAAAGTGGGTTTGAAGGCATATTCTTTTGCAGGAGGGGACGGTAGTGGTCGGCCTCCAGATGGGGCAGGTGGTACGAACACAGGCGGTGGTTTGCTGAACACGAGTGTACTAGAAGGTATGTCGGGGGGAGGAGAGTGCGGAGGTGTTGTGCTGGTGCTATAACGACTCGACGCAGCTGGTGGGGTTGGTACAGACATAGAAGAAGAAAAGGGCAACGGTTTACTGGGAACCTTGTGCTTCTCCTTAACTCTCCCACCGCTTGGAAATAGCTCTGAGATGCTCAGCCGTTTATCTTCGCGAGTTGAGCTTGACGCGACCTCGGATTCGATCTCCATCTTGATATCAACCGCTGGTTCAGATGATAGCCGCTGGGTTTGAGACGCTACAGTTGAAGTTCTCGTTTCATCTTCATTGTACCTCTCCGCAATTCTAGCCTCTGCTGCTGCTTTGGCTTCCGCAATGGCATTTGCCATTACCGAGTCCTCGCCGTTCTTGGAGGTGACCTTGGTCACGCGAGCCCCGAGACCTTCGACTGTCTTTTTTAGACGGTCAAGAACTCCTTGTGGAGATGGTGAAGCAGCATGCGTTTCGAATGACTCGCTAGATTGTTCGGAGGCAGATACAGCTTTGGATTTGGAGTCTGGAAGTTCTCCAGGACGAACAGCAGCTTTCGGTCGCGGCGCCACATCATTGACCATAGTCCGTGGAACTTTGGCCTTGCGCTCCTCTGCGTCCAGGTTGTCCTTGAGGTTGAGAGTTTCGGTTGCATCGCCGCTCTTTCGTTTCGAGGTGGATGAAGGGATATGGTTCTGTGTTGGGAGGGTGGTTGAAGGCGCAGGTTGGACAGTGTTGGCTTTCTTTCCGGTTGCATCTAATGCTTTGACTTCTCTTGCTTTCATCAACCATGATGTTCGCTTGCCGGCCACACCCGGGGTTACAGTTCCCAGTGTTGTTCCCATTGAGCCATGCTCGCGCATTGATCGAATTGACTTTCTGATAGGCGCAACCTCTGGGAGAGACGGTATGGACATGCCAGGTGCACCCTGTGCCGATTCTTCGTCCTTCAATGGTACTTGCATGTCGAATACGTCGGCATCGCTACTAGACGGTGGAATGGGAAGAGATGACTCTCTGTCGGGCACAGGTGTTTCCGCTTTCGGTAAGATGTATTTGTCGGCTGTGTTGCCCTCGCTGATGACCCTGTCGATCGCCGTTATTGTTTGTTTGGGGAAGGATGGCGATACTGGCGTTGCTTGGGCGGAATGATATTCTGAAGGCGACTTGGGTGGCATGGGGGGTACAGAAGCACGGCCAGACTCAGATCTGGCCTCTATGGTTTCCGACAAGTCGCGGTCCTGCGGCCCAATTTTAGGCGCCTCGGAGACGACATCTGGCGCTGGTTCACGGGTATCCATGGGCTCCTCCTCGTCTTCTTGGATAATGGATAAGTCGTTTGAGTCATGATTCGATGGCACCGGAAGAGACTGTGTTGGTCCTGTAAGAGGATGTGCTTCTGAGGGAGCGGAGGTGAGATGCGACTCCGTGTGTCGCGAACCGTCAGCCTGGCGATTATTTGGCGGTGCTTCTAGGATATCAAGGTTGGCGGCAGCCAGTCTCGTTGTATCTCCATTTGAGAGGGATTCGGTTGGTTGCTCTTCATCTGGATCGTCGTGAGCAGGCCCTAGCTAGTACAGAAGTTAGACACATGTGTCACAGGGGGTAGTCTCACGTACTAGTGAAAATGAGATGGGGTTTCCTAACTTCGATGCAAGCTTCGGTTTCTTGCTAATTACCTTCCGCCGCCCTGGAGTTTTGACAAGTTCAATGAGGGGGCTGTATCCAAATGTCAGCAGCAAACTTTGACAGCAGATTGAGGAAGAGCTGACTCTTGTTTTGCCCCGGCCAATATGTTGTCTAGATAGTCGTCAAGAAAGAGAAATCCGTGACTTTGGACCTGCTGCTGAAATGTTTCGCGGCCTGAATCGGTGGCCATGTTGAGACGTATTGAGTTTGCCCATTGTAAAAGGCCGTGTTGAGGCAGAGGGGTGTCCAACATTGGCGGTAGACGTTTTGTAGCCTGCTAATGGAGGTCGGTATTGAACCACTTCTTCCAGAATCTGGATGGTGGTGTTCGATGTTGATTCGCCAAGGGAAACGCGCTGACCGGCGACACATGACCGCGAGGACTCAGCCCAGGTCTCGTGACTGTGGTAAGCTTCTGCCAAATTTGACTGTATGATGTCATTCCATTAAACTGGACACAATTGGCTATCCGGTGTCGAAGTCTACCATGACGGACAAATTTCGCTTAACACGGTTGTGTATTCCTTTAACTCCACTACCATGAACCCCTCCAACTCGAATGCTTCAATTACTACCACAGATGATGTCTCTGTGCTCGAGTACCCTGATGAACTCGAAGGATACCTCAACGTCGATCACCTTACATACGACGAACTCAGAAGGCATTACGACGATGCAGAAATCCGGCGCTTTCTTCATGTGTTCTCCTCGGTGGGTCACGCGCAGAGGCTCTATCAATAGAGATGAATCTAAGCTCGCTGTATAGTACGTAACTGAGGTCAAATCCCTGGACGGCATTTCACCAATAGAAGGGCAAGTTCACCCCATTCATCAGAAAGACTGGGACGAGGGAACGTCTCCAGCAGACCGCACTCTTTCAGCATTGATAGCCGAAGTAATGTTTTTCATGCTGGTTCTCTGAAACTCTACTCAGGGAATCACAGACTCTTGTCGCACCAAACCTTCCAGCAACCAGCAACGAAGCACCTCCATTCGCCCTTGGTCGCGTTCGACTCACCACATACCGTCTCTATCTTGCACTGCAAACCACATACTCCCCTTTTCTGGATTCTCTGTACAAACTTGCCATATGGAAGAATTTTCAGCGTAGTTTTGTCTGTTGCAGCGTAAGTTTGCAGGCCCTGTCAGATGCACCCAAATCTGAAGATGACAAAAATAGTTCTTCTGGATTCTGTGGTGGCACAACATGCTTTTCCCAGCAATGGTCGCCACGACAATTGCAGCCATTCTAGAAAGGAAGATACGCCCGTATCCTAGGGCGCAAAGTCTTCGCGAGTATCGTGAACAGATGTCCCGAGCCGAGCATTTTGGGGATCGCCTCATGGAAGAAGTGAGTAGTCCGTCACCTGTTGGCGTCGCGGAAGTCTGGAGGCTAGCAAGAATGGCCAATCGGACGTGGAACAGTGGCCGTAAATCTCGGGACGGGAAAGGAAAAGATGCACTCAACCCACCAGAAAAGCTTTCGGACCCTCTCTCGTTATCGTCGCCGACCGAGGACATGACCTCCCAGAAAGAGCTACAGCATGGGGAAGATCGAGACGTTGATTTTTTGAAGCAGCTGCTGCTTCATCTTGCCACAAATCTGGCTGATCTGCACGAACGAATTCACAAGTACGCATGGCTTTCTGCTGGCATGAAACGTCTGATTTGATTGATATCTTCTTTAAGCATTTTCTTGTGGCGGAACCCTGTCGCCTCAAAAAGATATACGATGGTAAGTCATCACAGGAATATCATCAACTCTGAGCTGATTCGTTTCCTTAGGCTTTGGTTGCAATTTTCCTGTTTTCCGTCATTATACCGACGCAATATCTTGTAAAGTTAGTATGGTTGGTCTTGGGGTTCACCTTCTGGCATATCACCCCGGTATTACACAGTCTTTCTTCACATGACCGATGGCGGTAGGGCTCTATTTGATCACGATCCAGTCCAGCTCTCTCATCGCTTCGATAGACTTCCCCCTCCATTTGCAGAAATACCAACAGATGCAGAATACGCCATGCATCTGATATCTTCGAGAGTAGCGGCAGGTCAAGACGTTCTTCCCTCGGGCAGCAAACCCCACAGGCCCCATAGTGGTGCAGTCGAAATAGGACAGCCAATAAAGACATTTTCTAGCAAAAGTGGCATGAATTCCATTGGCAAATTCATCGTCAATGAAGCGCAACGCATCGGTGCCAAGATCCCAGTAGGTTCCTGGGTCGTTTAGCTCGCCATATCGATTGCTCAATTCCTATGTAGGAAGCTATCGAAAGACCGGCTCACCCTTCGCACCCGTTGCTAGCAGGTGCTCTTGCGTTCGCTTTCCCGACCATTACATCAGAAACGTACTGTCAGTATATTTTCTTCCACGACGCGGTAATTATAATGCTCATGCCATACGCGCAGCCTATATGGGTCAACTTGGATCTTCGCCAGGGCTGATCACGTTAACCTCCAAACGTCTGTACTTCACATCGCCATTTTCAGAATCAGTCAAACGAGAGATCGATCTCGACAAGATTTCTGGTGTACGCAAGAGCGGTGTTTTAAAAGGCCTTCAAATCTCCTACTACGATGGGACTGAACACTGCGAGCTCAGATTTACTTGGATAAACAACAGGGATGAATTATTTGCCCGATTAGTAGGACTAGGCAATCGTCGCTGGAGAAGTGTCTGAATCAATACCGGTACTCAGGTATTTAAGTACTTACCTGCCGGCTTCCTGATGACAGCTGATGCACCTACGAGAGCTTCCATTTTTTTCTGTTGTCATTATATATATATGCACACATAGTAGGAACGTATCGCTCTCTATTTGTCCTTCTGTCTATATCTTTGAATTGATTCGCCACCTCTCTCGACCTCCATGTTTTTCACCCCCGAGCTCCTCGCGAAGCGAGACAGTGGTTTTGGTCTACTCTGGTACGCTATACCCTTCCTGTCGACTTTAACCAACGGTATAGATCTCGCTGAGTGTTCTGCGTCAAGGCTCGCGGCCACACTCGGATCTAAATCAGCATTCAAAAAACTGCCCAGGCGATCTGTTATTACCGCAGATATAACGGGACTATGCGACCTGATATCTGAGCCCGTCGAGCCGTTGGCTTTACGCCTGTCCAGCAACTTGATGTTCGGAGTAGTTCGGTGTGTGCCAGTACCAGCTATAGCGCAAAGTTCGGTGTTATTTAACTGAGTCGCGTGCGTCCGACTGCACACCATGCAGCGTCTACAAAGGTATTCACCGTGCAAG
This sequence comes from Coprinopsis marcescibilis, assembly GCA_004369085.1. Taxonomy (NCBI): domain Eukaryota; kingdom Fungi; phylum Basidiomycota; class Agaricomycetes; order Agaricales; family Psathyrellaceae; genus Coprinopsis; species Coprinopsis marcescibilis. The sequence goes on along the minus strand of ML210146.1, from coordinate 264,244 downwards.
ATTGCATGTAATTTGTTCATCGTCTTTCAGTCAAGCAGGATATATTTTTCGCAGACGTGTCCAGCTGTGTGACTGCGCTGAAGAAGGTTGTCCAAGAGGGCAACTCGAAGGATGTCGACGCCAAGTTGCAGCTGGCCCAATCTTCAGTCAGGTATGGGTCGAAAATCAGCGTATATGCGCGGTATTTTTCAATTTAATATCATTTAAGGCCATCTGCAATCACAATCCGACCCGATTCTGCTGCTGCGAACGTCGTAGATTTTGACGTTTTTGTCACGGCAAGGCACATACCACGTACCGCCGTTGTCCCGATGCTGATAACCATGATAGGATTGGGACGAATACCTTAACATTGCTGTTGAAGGTATAGCTATGGAATGCCGCAGAGGAAGAGAGTACTAAGGACCCATTTGTAGGTACCGGAGCAAGCAAGAGAGGAGAAGACGAGGATGTCGACTTTGACCCAAAAGCCACAGGCAGGAAGTCAAAGTCTAAGCCCGTTTTGAAGCCCAGGGCATCGGCCCAGCTGCCAGAGTACCCACGTCAAGATCAACACATGTTGGATGAACATCATGACCATTTATTGACTTCTTTCGATGCATCGTTTGTAGGAGTCCTGCCCGGCTTAGGAAATTCCTCATCCCAAGCCGAGGCAGCATTTAGCTTTGACCAAAATCCATTCGACTTTTCCGATGGGCTAGTTCTCGGTGACGGTGACGACCTCGTATTCGGCGACGAACTCGCCAGAGAAATTGGTTGGGCATCTCCAGTCAAGGGATCCGTTGGGTAAGGGTTATGGTGTTCCAATGAAGACAAAAATTAACTTATCTTCATTTAGCGACAGATTATCCTCTCCTGGCCAAGGGAATGATATCCTAATGGACCTGGAGCTTCCAGATTTCCAGTTCGACGCTGATATGGGTAATCCATTCGGGGAGGAGGGAGGTCCTGATCCGTTTGGAATCACAACCCCAGTCACGTTGTCCCAAACGGCTGCCAGCAAAGCTAAGGAAAGTCAAGTTCGACTTTTTCCAAACTGAGGATATTATAGTGACCTCGCTGCGTCTTTGTAGATAAACGCAAACAAAGGTAGAAAGAAAGAATGTTGAAGCATCAGGCAAAGGTACCATTGACACGGCAAAACAGAGAATGATCATCCAAGGACTCCATCCGCAGGAAATCGTCAGAGAGCAGCTTCTCTCAACTTGACTCCTGGTGCATTCTTCGCGCGTGACTTTTTAACACAAGATCTCGGGATACCAGAACCTCTCCAGGACGTCACAACGCAAGAAAAAGACCGAGTTAATCAAGAAAAGGAAAAGTCCAAGCCGAGCAAAAAGCGCACCCGTTTACTACTCGACGCCAGAACCGAGTTAACCGACGACGAATTGAAGGTGCGGATCCGTACAACCGCCATTGCAGTTAACTGAAGACACTGTTAGATTGCCAGAGCAAATTACCTACAGCACCAGAAGTCCTTGAGGCGTGAGGTCCTCATGAAGCAGGCAGAAAAGTATGGATCCAAGTTAATTGATGAATATCTTTGGAGTGCGCCCAAGGGAAGTGCGTACCTTAAACGGGCTTGTTGGAGGCCAGCACAAGAAAGGCTAATCTGCCTTTCGTTGCAGTCCAAGATCAAGGTTTGATTGACTTCTGGAATGCGACTTTCAAGGTTCAAGTCGACGCAAAGTCAGGTGCATTGACACCCCATGGTAAGGAAGGACCAACAGGAAAGACCGATGCTGATGTATTGGCTGTCACATTCAGAGGATCCCAGTGAGCGGGTCCCAAAAAGACAAAAACTGGCGACTCCGCCACCAATGGGGGAGAACGACGAGGACTACGGACATCAGGGTGACATGGGCTTCGTCGAAGGCGAATTTGACAACCCTAGATATGATTTCCCTGGTGAGCGCGAAAAGACATATATCTGCGTTTTCTAATCCCCTGAATGGCAGAGACGGTCCACGACCGACATAGATACGGGAGATCTTCGGAGGTGAGGAAGGGAAGCCAACCATTTACTTTAGGCTGACACTTGACTGAAGGAACCAGGACAAGGCCGTCACGCTTCGCGCCCGAGCTCCATATTCGGCGGGAGCAACCTTGGAATAGAATTACCTGGTCCCGGAGAACAGCTTGGCTCTAATGATTCGCAACGCAGCTCTTTGTTTCCTTGGGACAATGCAGGAATCGCCAGTTCTTCCAGCGGTAATGTGCCGTTCAAGGAGGGCGAGGACCTCCAATTCGACCCAGTCGACATCCAGCTAAGCGGGGGTAGCAAGCGTAGAAAGACTTCTGTTGCAGGTAGTCAACACGGAAGAGGTAGTACCCCGAGGAATTCTGCATTTTCGCCGGTCCCATTCCGCGCGGTGTCTCCACAACAAATGGATATAGATGACGAATTCAATGGTAAGAATCCATCGGAACAGGTGTATGACAGAGCTAACACCCAAGTCCAGTTCAAGAAACACAGCCTGAGGAAACGCCAGAAGAAACTCAGAAGTCCGAAGTAAATGTTGCCGTACTGGAAAAGAACTCGTTTAATTTCCTCGAGTGAGCCCCCTTCTGCGTCGATAGATATGTTTCTGACGTGATAAACATTTTCCCAGATATGCTAGGATGCAGTCTCGGGCCCTCTCTCATCCAAATGGTCGGCTTAGTTTCGACAAGGTTTCTCCTCCAGAGGCGTGTACCAGGCATGTTGCCGGAGCTGCGTTTTATCACTGCCTAGGTGAGGAATTACCAGCGAAAACTGTTCGAGTTGCTCATGACGGTGGGTAGTTTTAGCGACAAAGAACCTAATCCGACTTGAGCAAGCGGGGCCGTACGAAACCGTTTTCATGACAATTTTGTAGCATGGTCACCTCGAGCCGCACGCGATTCGATCAGAAATAGCTCCTGGGCTGGAAAACGGTTAACCTGGGTATCACTAGTGAGGTGGCCAGACCTTATGTTTACAGCACAGAACCTATCCAGAGTAGAAGTGAGGTCAAAGTAAGGCATCAGGTGGTGTGTGGTTGGTAGTAAGGTGTACGGGGAACGAGGACGCGGTTTGTCAGACACTTTGGTAAATTCTCCGCCTAAAATGGCTTGAAGGACACGGTGATAATACAAACATTTCGTTTGCTTGGGTCCAGCAGCGTATAAGTAGCTGAGAAAAATATGGTGCCACTTTCATTGCTCCAACGGACCCCGTCTGTTGATACTTGAAACCAATACTTGTTTCTTTGTCCGCGTCCAGCACCAAGGTTTTCACCGAAATGTCCTCCCGCGCGGTTCTTGCTGCACAGGCTGCTCTAGCGAGCGTGGATCTCTCTGATTATGATCCTACACAGTCCAAGCTCATGGACGAGCGATGCATTCTCGTGGATGAGGAAGACAACGCGATCGGAGCCATGGATAAGAAAACATGTACGTCGGACCCCTATACCATTCTGACCCCAATGAACGCCTCTAACCATGTTTCTGCGCAGGCCACTTGATGGAAAACATCAACAAGGGCCTGCTCCATCGCGCATTCTCTGTCTTCCTCTTCAGACCATCTGATGGGAAATTGCTTCTTCAGCAGCGAGCGACAGAAAAGATCACTTTCCCCGATATGTGGACAAACACCTGTTGTTCACACCCACTGGACGACTTTGAGGAGGAGAAGGTTGAGAAGGACCAGCTTGGTGTTAGGTCCGCTGCGTCCAGGAAGCTTGAGCACGAGCTCGGAATCCCTCTGGAGCAAGTTCCTGTTGACCAGTTCCAGTACCTCACAAGGATCCTCTACCTTGCACCATCCGACGGAATGTGGGGAGAGCATGAAGGTATCGCCATACGTTCTGACCATCTTCTACGGGTTACTTACGTGTTTTCTTTGGCTATAGTGGACTACATCTTGTTCTTCACCGGAGATGTTGACGTCAATGCTAATCACAACGAGATCAGGGATCACAAATACGTGAGCAAGGAGGAACTGCAGGCCATGTTCAACGACCCAAGTGAGTCGATGTGTGTTAATAATTACCACCTTGTGCTAATGGGATACTAGCTCAATCGTTCACACCATGGTTCAAGCTTATTGCCCGAGACTTTTTGTTTGGCTGGTGGGACGAGCTACTCAACCGAAAGGATTCCGAAGGCAAAGTCGTCGCAAAAAGCCTCAAAGACGTCGCCGATGGCGCCAAGGTCTTCAAAATGACATGAAAAGACCGGTATTATAAGATTGTTCGTGAAGCTACACTAATACAAATGTTCACTACTTTTACGACATGCTTGGCTATCTTTGAAGGATATATAATACAACACACACTACAAGTGTCAGAAGGAGAGAAAATGTCATGACCAAATCGTAACAGAGCGGTAGAAGACAGGGTATTCCATCTAACCAGGGGGCGGGGACCCTTTGAACACGAGTACTTCCTGTGATGAACGAAGCCCAAGAGATTGCTTCCGTTGAAGGGGTATCGAAAAGTCAACTTCAAACCCAAGCATATTGAGAATTTTCAGTACATGAGCAAAGAAAAGTGCAGGCGCAACTTCAACTATATGAGAGGGTTTAGTATAAGCTTCAGCAAATGGCACAACAGAGGACTAGACAGACCTGAGGAATTGATCCCTCGCTTGATTTCGATTATGCGTAGGTTATCAACTCCAACGGTCGTCAATTCGGTCGATATCTTGCGAGGCAACGCAGACTTCAGTTGTACCGGAAGTGAGAGGTCTACATGGCTCGGAGCGTTTACAATTGTCAGGCGTCGACCACTTGAGGAGAAGTATGCCAGAAAGAATTGACTATGTGGGTCAGGCGTCTGAACTTGGAAGATTAACCGAGGGATTTGCTGGAAGAGTATCAAGTCAGTAAGATGCGACAGCATATATACTCCGGTTTAATACTTGCCTGATGACCAGTATTGATAGCTGTTTGAAAGACGTAACCCTATTGAGAGCGATTAGTCAAAAGCCGCGAGAGAAGGAGATGAACAGATTGCTTACTCTCCGACAGCAGAGCGTGAAAAGTTCGTGTAGCATTCGGAGGGCACTGATGGATTTGACTCAGAGACCACCCCGGGCAAAGTTTAGAAACTCACATTAGGTGATTGGGCCCTGCCATGTCCCAAGGGTGATTGCGGAATTTGACAAGACATTCGTTCACGCTGATAGGCTGCGACTCGACACCATCGGGCCACATGGGCCATATCTTCTCTCGAAGCTCTCGCAAAGCAAGCTCGGTGATGTTTTCCAGCCGCAGTTCATTATATCCCTGAAATGAGATAAATAAATGAACTGGAACACGGTCAGCGACACAGCAATTGGGAAGAAGAAACCCTGAACACACGAGGTACAAATGGTGGATCTATGCCGCCATGGTCCTGATTCGATGCGGCATTAGAATTTGCTCGTCTGCGAGACTCATGGTTAGCATGGCCAATGGAATTCGTCCTCGTCCGAGTTAATGGTGTGATAGGATAGCCAGAATAATGGCTGGACTGGGGAAAATCCATCGTGCTGACCATCGGGGTTGCTGTCACTGGCTGGGATGTCTTTTTGAGCGCAGATTTTCGGGGTTGGGGGGCTGACAAGGGACCCGATGGCGTAGATTGTCGTCTACTCTCCTTTCGAGCTCGTGAGGTGGCCGCGGCGTTATTCTGCATGCTTGCATATGCCTCTGCGTCGAAGCTCATTGGGACTGGCCCTGGGGGCAGCTGTTGTGAGGGGTGGATATGCTGCTGGGGATATGCAAATGGTGGATAGCCATGGGGATTATGAGGATGCATAGGCCCTGGTCCAGGATACATAGGCTGCTGCTGATAATAAGGATATCCAGGATTTGGATATTGGTTCATGGTGGGCAGATGGTTGTTGGAGGTAGAGAGGTTGCCTCCCAGCCTGCAAGCGATAAACCCCCACACCTTCCTATTTGAGAGTCTTCCAAAGTCAGAGTCGTCGCTTAGATTTCGACTGTGCTGATGTTCAGAAGAGCAGAATAGCCGCCCATAACGACCCCATTTCGATTTTTTCAATGGTATATGGAGGTTATTGGGAGAGAACGAACTTGAGTTGCCTGAGCGTAAACTGGGCCAAACTTGGAATACACGTGAGCCCGGAACTTGTCATCTCAGAGTCACTGCTACTCTGGACTTGTTCTCCTTCCTCCACAATGGCCTCCACATTCTTCACCTGGTTGCGCTCTCCAAAGGCTCGGGAGTACTTCTTCAGTATGTATTTACTCATTCACAATTTCGTCCAAGCTTTCTAACCTTCGCAGGTACCCATTTCTGGGGACCAGTACGTGTTTCCCCAACAGCCATTCTGACTTTCGGCCGACAACATTTTAGGTTGCCAACTGGGGTCTTCCCCTAGCTGCCCTCGCAGATCTCAAGAAGGATGAGGAGGTCATCTCTGGCACAATGACTACTGCTCTCGCCTGCTACTCGTGTGTAACCTTTCTGTATTGTCACCTCTTTGGCTAACCTGGCTCATAGGTTGGTATTCATGCGTTTCGGTGCGCTGAAGAATATTCCTTTCGTCGCTTATCGTGTCTGACTACGTTTCCAGCATGGAAAGTGCAACCACGGAATTACCTGCTCTTCGCCTGTCATGCAACGAACGCGACCGCTCAAATTGTCCAGGACGTTCGCTTTGTCAAGTACTGGCACTTTGGTGGCCGTGAGGACAAGCTGGCCGCACACCCAGGGCTCGCAGAGGAAGGCAAGGTCACTCAGGCCATCAAGGCGGCAGCAGACGCCAGTAAAACCCAGGCTTGATGGGAATTGCTCCATTATATATATCCTAATACCGCTAGATATACGGTTCTCTTGGTCCATGAAACACAGAAAACGTTCACCAAAACCCGTCATCGTTTCCGCCCTTTTTCTTCGAGCTGGCTTGTGCAAGACTTTGCCGTTCGTACATTTCAGCAATCTGAAGGACACCGGGGTCAGGTCATATAGAACTCGTGTGACCAAGCAATTCCGTACCTGCTCTGGCCCTGTTGCGTCGTCTGCGTCCTTGTCGTCCCGTACTCGAATGAATCGAGGAAAACGCAACGATACACCGCGGTCCTCGATCTACAAATAACATGAATTCAAATCGACTGCATAGGAGAACATAACCCACCAATCCTTGTGCGGCCATGTAAATAGGACTCAAACTGAGATCAGCCGTCAAGACCTCCCAAACGACCTTGGGTTCGAACCAGATATCAGGCTTGGCCCCTCCAATCTTGATATCTCCTCTCGGCTTCGTTAGTTCGAGAGGTTTCAGTGTGTCATAATGCGCCTGCAGCATCTCGTCGCTGAACCCAGTTCCAATCTTGCAAATGGTCTGGTACTCCTCCGAGTCGGCATCATAGCAGGCAAGCAAGAATGCGCCGTAAACGTTGGTTCTCTTGCCTTTACCATAGTAGCCCCCAACGACAACTAGGTCGAGAGAGTCCCCTAGGCCTGCGAGATAGTCTTTCTTCAGCTACGAGTAAAGTCAATGTCTCGAACCGAAGACTTGAAGCGGAAGGAACTCATACCTTAAGCCAGTTTACACTTCGTCTACTTGGTTCGTAATGACTCGCTTCGGTTTCCAACATCTTAACCATCAAACCCTCGCAGCAGTCCTTTACACTCTCTTCCAAGAATGCCTGAATCTCATCAGTGGTATCTCCATCTGACGACTTGGCAAAGTCAAATTCTCCGGGGACAACTTGAAAATGCTTCCTTAAGAGTTCTCGACGTTCGTGCAATGGCTTCCCAATGAGAGGCTGAGAACATAGCGTTAGAGGTAATTAAGGGATTGGTTGCAACGAACTAACCTCTCCGTTTAGGTATAAAAGATCAAACGCGAAGAGGCAAACACGGACTTGAATATCTTCGATTTTGACGTCTTTCCGCTTCCGACGACTGAGCTCCTGGAATGGCATAAGCTTCAGTGTCGTCCGGTCGATGGCAACAGCTTCCGAATCCAGCACAAATGACGTTGTGTTTTCTTTGATGCACTGCGAAGAGAGTATGTTCAGGCCGCTGATTTCAGCCTTTGGCAGAACCCATACCTTCTTCATCTGATCAACAAGCTCGGGGTACTTCTTGCTCATATCCTCAGAATTTCGACTGAAGACGTTGACCGTGCCATCTTCTAGCCTGTGAATCTGCATCGCTCGGTTAATTGTGCATAATAACTTTGTTTACTGCCTTCCATTACCTGAGCTCGTTCACCATCGTATTTGTATTCGCAAGTAAACCGCTTGTTCTCGAACCGATCCAACACCTCGCCAATGGCTTTCGTCGGCTTGGCCAGCATGGGCTTCAAAGGTATACCGGGAGTAAGTTTGCACTTTGACCGCATATCCATGATACCAAACTCCAACAGTGCTGGGATAACGCTGTCATACGAGGGTAACTCACTGAGCACTCGCCGTTAGATATTGGCGCATTAGTAGAACAAATTTATGATTACCTGTACACAGCCTTCATAATATCAGTGCCTTGTTCTAACCGAGTTGAGAGTTTGTCTTGACTCCATTTTTTGGATGCTGAGATTGACAATTAAGAGAGAGGACCAGAGCAAGATTTGTGAAGACACAAACCTTTTTCTCTCTCAGCGAGAACTGCAGCGTGCGCAAGAGAGACCAGCACAGATCGCTCCGCATTTCCAATACGAAGTTTGCCTTCCAGACTGCGCACGATGTATTTGGCCTCCACATCTTGACACGCGGCGAGAAGTTTGGTGATTATTCCGACCTTTTTTGCTTGAGACTTAAAGGTCGTCAAAACGAGGGATACATTTACAACATGTCAGTACTCACAGCGTTGCCAGATGTGAGAGCAATCTCTTTCAGCTGGGCGAACACGAAAGGAACGGTCAGAGGTTTGGGCTTGAACAGAGTTTTCTGGCTGTTCTTGGAGTTCTACATGTTATCGCGTTAGTTTATAATTTAGAAATGGCGGGGAAGTCTCACCATTGCCACCAGCCCAAGATCTCCTTCTTTCTTGAGATCGGCTTTGATGACGGCCAAGCTCCTGCCAGTGGACTCGGCGATGGCTTTGATTAGCAGACTTTCACCGATACCCAGTTCGATGCCGATATAATCAGGACAAAGCTAGGATGGTTGTCAGGGATGGTTAATTGAATTTACTGGTAACGTACCCGATTAATGCAGAGGTAGACGGCTTGGAGTAAAGAATTGGAGTCATCGTTGGTGCTCCGCTGAATTACGAGCAACAAGAAGGCAGTCAGAATGGCGGTCTTTTCCAACCGTTTTGTCGTAGCTTCAATTAATGAGAACGTTTTAGCCAACGCAGCATAGGGTACCCTGAAAGTGCGTGAGTTAGACAGATGCAATACGACTCCTTCAACTCACGCTTGCCCAACCTTCCAACCCCCTTTGATATCGACTTCGTCCTTCTTTAGCAGTGCCGCTCGAGCGCTAAACACAGTTGTGTGAGTGAGTCGAAGACCGAAAGGGCTGTAGAGTCGTACCTCTTGGACTCTGTGGCTCCACTTGGATTGAGTTCTTCATCATCCTCGACCAGTTCGTCCTCACCCTCCTCCTCATGTTCGCTCTCTGAAATCTCTTCGTCATCCGTTTGGGGTGGTTTCGTAGACTGAATTGGTGCTTTGGGTGCAATTTGTTTAACGGCTTCAGGGGTTGTCTGGCGAGAGCTGCTTGCTGGCCTGCTCACTGCGGCGCAAGGATTAAGTGATTGTACGGCGACAAGAGAATACGGCATACTCTTTGATTCAACGTCCTCTTCTTCGTCAGAGGACTCTACAATTCTTCGTTTCTTCGAAGACGATGGCCCTGGCCACCGAGATAAGGACGCGCATGTGTGAAGCCAACTTGCACAATACATACCTCGCGTTTCCACGTTGCTGTCCTTGCGTTTAGATGGGCCCGCTGGAGTGACATATGAGATTCACGATACGCCTTGAATGGAGCCTTTCCATACCCTCATTCTGTGGCTTGGTGTCCACTTCCATGTCCTCTACATCCTCCTTCTTCACCGTGCTCGCTGTGCTTTTGTCGCGTTTCTTCCCCCAAAACTCACTCAAATTGGACTGCTGAGGGGGCGCTGACTTTGAGTTTTTCGGCATTTCGAAGAATTTCCCTAGCCGAAGTCAGTATGGCGGATGGAGCACAAACTGGGAGTCAGATACCGAGAGTCTGCTGGCGTCCCATCGCGTGTCGTGTATTCCGAAGCAAGACGCGTGCAACAAACATGCAATAACACCGCGACGCGCGCTGACTCGACTAAGTAGAGAGATTTGATCAATTGTGATTCCGGTCTCCGCTAAAGTTGCCGCCGCCCTGACCGATTTCGCACAATACAGTGAAGATTAGTAGGCCGAGATGAACGCAAATGGAACTTTTGCGGCGTGCGCGACAGGCGCGACCGCCTTCGCACTCGGGGCCGGCATCTGGGTCATCCACTGCGCACACTGGAGACTTACGACGTTGCCACACACTGGTGTCTTCGGCTGAGGACAATGTACGCAGGATACGCCTTATTCTTTTGTAAACGACATGGATTCGGCAATAAAATAACTTCTTCTTCTGGAATTGACGTTCGAGGCTGGAAAGTGTTCAACCGGGATATGCCGGGGTACTATACAGCACCTTGATATGTGGCTGGTCCGTGCCGCTCCAAACAAGTAACAACAAGAATTCTTGAGCTGCTCGACGTCTTCCCCGTTACCAGCGATATCAAGACTCACGATGGCGGACGCACAAGTAAGCCTCGCCACGTCTCGCAATGATATCTGTGTCTCATCGATTTCCCGCATTTAGATCGAGAAGGCCTTCCAAAAGCAACACCTTTTCCAAAACGCCAAAGTCCGTGGTGGTGCGTAGAGGGACACCATGTCCGGATGAAATCTCGTTAAACTTCGAATACAGGCAAGAAGGTTTCCACCAAGGACAAGAGATGGTATAAGGATGTTGGATTGGGATTCAAAACGCCTTCAGAGGCTATCAATGGCACTTACGTTGGTACGCATGCTATTTCATCGTTTACATTCCGATATACTAACTATTGGTTTTCGTGTGAACAGACAAGAAGTGCCCATTCACTGGCGATGTCTCCATCCGTGGTCGTATCTTGACCGGCAAGGTCATCTCGACCAAGATGACCCGCACCATCATCATCCGACGGGACTACCTCCACTATATCCCCAAATACAGTCCGTGCCATCTGCCTTCTTGACTTGCTTTGCGTTGTTAATCTGGCTCCTGCAGACCGTTACGAGAAGCGCCACAAGAACTTGGCTGCCCACGCCTCCCCCGCCTTCCGTGTTGAAGTTGGTGACGTTGTTACCGTCGGTGCGTTATTCTGTGATGGTGGGATGACCTGAACTAATGTTGCTGTGTCTTAGGTCAGTGCCGGCCGCTATCGAAAACTGTTCGCTTCAATGTGTTGCGGGTATCAAAGAGCAAGGCGTCGGCGAAGGCTTTCGGCAAGTTCTGAAGATAGCAGCTTTCTTCTCTACTACATTCCAGTACCCTACGTGTTCCCTGCCCCATGCAATGAATATGACATGCACGCTTTTCATTACATGAAATATGCTAGGGGTGGAGGTCTGTTGAGCTCGGATTGAACTATAAGACAGTGACTGGAACTAGTACAAAGTTGCTAGCAGCGGGTGATTGAGTTGATTACAACAGGGAAGCGATGCGCCAAGGCCATTTGAAGCAAACAAGCAGCAAACAAGCAGGTAGGTCATGATTGTTGGTCGACGAGCGACTTGGACTCCCTCCAGACCGCCAAACTTGTCGTCGTCGTCGTCCGTCGTCCAGTCCCGACCACGACATTCTCTACCGTTCCTTACTTTATTTCTTTGCTCGCTCGTTGTCGTCAAGCTGGCTCCAACTCTCCTTTCGGTCTTCACGTCGAGGCTTTCCAAAGCTCGGTCTCAATCTCCACAACCCCCAGGCTCCCAGGGCGGCCAAATGGGCCAGCAGCAGTCAAAAAAGAGCAAAAAAGGAAGCAAGGACAAGGACATTCACCCAACACCAGATGTTGACCAACAAACGGACGAAACGAACCAGAGTACTCCTCAAGGTTCAATCTCGCGTGCCACGGGATCATCTACAGCAACCCCCCCAGATTCGAGCACAATACCGAACGGCAACCCGGAAATAAGTGTGTCGGATCCAGCAGGCAACAGCACAGATCCTCGGACCCAGAATTCGCCGTATCCTTCCAAGGGTTCGCAAGACCAAACACCCCAATTACCAGGATCTTCCGCGTCTTCCAACTCACCCCAGCCATCGCCTAAATCCACAACGCCAGTTGACATTCCTTCTACCGTACCGACTATCCTCAACACCTCCAAGCCTTTCATCTCAGGGTCCGGGGCGAGCCTTGGGGCCCAGGGCGAATCTGTTGGAAATGGTGTCAAGGACAAATCAAGACTCGATGTCGATGACATGATTCAGCGGCTCTTGGATGTAGGCTATACCGGCAAAGTCAGCAAGTCGTTATGCCTCAAGAACGCTGAAATCACTGCAATTTGTCAAACCGCTCGCGAAGTCCTGTTGAGTCAACCGACACTAATCGAACTATCGCCTCCAGTGAAGATCGTTGGTGATGTTCATGGCCAGTATTCGGACCTAATCCGATTATTCGAAATGTGCGGCTTCCCCCCAGCCGCCAACTACCTATTCCTTGGTGATTACGTCGACCGTGGTAAGCAGAGTCTGGAGACCATCCTACTTTTGCTGTGCTACAAAATCAAATATCCGGAGAATTTCTTCTTGCTTCGGGGCAATCACGAATGCGCGAATGTCACGCGAGGTGCGTTGCTTTGTCCGTTCTTGATGGACCCCGTATCTGACTTGAAACAGTGTACGGCTTCTACGACGAGTGCAAGCGGCGTTGTAATATCAAGACCTGGAAAACCTTTATCGACGTTTTCAATTGCTTGCCAATTGCAGCGATTGTCGCATCGAAAATTTTCTGTGTCCACGGGGGGCTTTCTCCGTCTCTGCATGCGATGGAAGATATCAAACGTATACAGCGTCCGACTGATGTTCCGGACTATGGACTCCTTAACGATCTGCTGTGGTCGGATCCATCTGACACAGCGATGGACTGGGAGGACAATGAGAGGGGAGTAAGCTACTGCTTCGGGAAAGCGGTTATCAACGAGTTCCTCGTTCGGTACGACATGGACCTCATTTGTCGTGCGCATATGGTGGTCGAGGATGGTTACGAATTCTGGAACGATCGAACACTGGTTACCGTGTTTAGCGCTCCTAACTACTGCGGTGGTACGCCCTATCCGCTTTCCCTTTTGGAAATTCTGATGATAATTTCGATTTAGAATTTGACAACTACGGCGCATGCATGAGGTATTTGGATTGTCTTTAAAAGCTAGTTTGATGTTGACATATCCTTACTAGTGTCTCGGAAGATCTCCTGTGCGCATTCGAGTTGCTCAAACCTCTCGACGGCGCCGCTCTTCGTAAAGAAATGACCAAAGCCAAACGAAAGAGGTTTGTAAATATTCTTTGATGCCTCAATAAACCCAAGGATTAACATTGCCTCTAGTAACGCAGTTCCAGCAGCTTAAGCTGGCGCTGCCGTAACCTCGAATAACTTATATCATTTTTTCGACACGAACACATAAGATGCCGCGACGCCGACTTGTACGACAGCATGACTGGCTACCACCTCTCCACACGGGGCTGCACATTCCTTGGAATTCCTTCGTTACGATGATTTCAAGCACGCAGATATTCATTCGTCTTTTTTTTTTTTCTAATTCTTCCCTCCTGTAATGTTTCACTCTTCGTCCTCAGCCAGTAGCGTGTAGGTTAGGACTTGTACTACTATATCGTTTTACACACATATTGGGGTACATCTTGCAGTACTGTTGCCATTTCTTTCTTTCATCACCTCTGTTTTCTCTCTCTCTATCTCCTGCGATGCTGTCTAATGATTTTGCCTCTTCTATTTGTTTTTAACTTAATTCGATCCAACCCGCCTTCCCTCTTTCAATATAAACACTTGCCGACGCGAAACAAACAAAAGAGATGGAATGAATTGCTACTAATTCATTCACTCACGGCTAGATATACAACAATCCAACGATTGGATATAGGGTACGCCTGCTGCATCAGGTACTATGTCCTTTCTTGATGTCATAAGCCAGAATCCCAAATGCAGCAACGATGACACTGGACCCTAGTAAGCTCCAGAATGTGATGGATTCTAGGCCAGAACCAAAAACAACCTGGGAAAGAGAAACACTCGCATTGTAAGAAACGATGACACAAGGGGAAAAGAAGAAGGAAGCTGGGCTCACATCCGAAATTAACATCAGGACGATTGTGAGCAAGTTTCCGACTGATGTTACGATTGGCCCCCATACACCCAATAGGATCTAAACGGAATATAGGCGTTAGCAAGCGCAGTGGAAGAAGCTTTGTCTGGCTTTACCATGAATCCCGCGTTGAAGACTACGCCTCCCAGAGCTATTCCGGCAATGGAGATGGCTGTTAGCCAGTTCGGAGGCAGAGAGAATGTCTCCACGCCGGTCCAGTGAAGGATTGGGATAGGTATCCAGAGGACTAGGAAAGTCATTAATCCCATGATGCTCGTTAAGAAGTTTGGGTGGAGGCCGAAGGGAGGTGGGTACACGGCACCACTAGAGCTGAGATTATCCGCTTCGTTCTGTTCCAAGTCTGTTCGTTCTTCTTCTTCTTCTAGGATTTGCTCATATAGCACATCGGACGTAACTTCTGGGTCTGATGGTAGAGCGGCGTAGATCTTGTAGAGCACTTGGTAGAGGCCGTACCCGAAAGATGCGAGGAGGGTTAACAGGTTTCCTACTAGTGGGGATTTGGGCTTGATGAACGTGGCGTGTGGCGCGTTGGACGCTGCCTCGGTCAGGACGTCAGGCGTCTCTGGGTCTTGAGACGATGAAACGCCGCCATAGACGACGGCGAGGGTGCCGGCAGTTGCCAGTAAGACGGCGAATAATTTCCGAGGTTCCCAGTTTAGCTTAAAGAGTTGGACGCTGATGAGATATGCAAAGAACGCGTTGGTGTTCCAGATGGCTTTGGAGATTGACTATCAGCGAAATGTGCGGTACGTGGACCGGAAGCGGGTAGCTCTTACCAGTGACGTCGCTCACGCTACAAATCGGAGGATTTAGACAAAGATCAGTAATAGATGGGATAGACTTACGAGGCTAAAGATATGGCAGCAAACCAGAGGAGGCCTGGACAAGTGATGCCCAGTGTCAATCCAGCAAGCAAACGCAGGAAGCGATAGAGCGGGAACTTGGGCGATTGCCCTGATGCCTTGGGAGAAAGGTGCTCGGATATTGCGATAGAAAGTCCTTTGAGAATTGCGGGTGCGGTGTGGTTGGTGGTCCAGATGAGGTATACAAAATGCAAGGGGAATATTATGCTGAACGATGCATGCACAAGGTAGCTGGAAGACTACTGTCAGAGTAGTGACCCGTGATTATGGGATAGAACCCACAATATAAAGAAAGGATGGCGGTATCCAAGATTTGTTTGAACATACTGGGGGTATGTCAGTCTTGAGATGGAGGTGAATGGGATCAAGATACGCACTTGTGTAAGCTGGCTCTCTACGACGAAGGCAACAAGGGTGAATGCGAATATGAGAACTGCGGTAAACCTGCCCCCGACATTAGGAGCATATCTAGATAACATTTAAAATCGTCTAGGATGAGTCTAGTGTAGGCATCGACGAGATAGAGAGTCTAGTCCAAGTTGCAGCAGTCAGAACAGTGAACAGTGAACAGTGAACTTGAACATTAAAAGGGGGCAATGAGGTCACGTGGCACAGAAAACAAGCAGGATGCGGAAATTGAGCTGGCTGCAGCTCACATCCAACCATGCTGCGACCTCTGCTTCTTTCAAGTAGGCCACTGTTCCAGCGACTGCGCCAGGCATCTGTATTCAATGGCCATCATCACCACCACCCCGCCCACCAAATTCCTTCCCCGTTGGCAGCAATCCCGGCCCTTGTGAGGGGAATGAAAGTCCGCGCCTCGGTCAAGGTTCTATGTGACGGGTGCAGCGTGGTCCGCAGGAAGGGCAGGGTCTATGTCGTGTGTTCGAAAAACCCAAAACACAAGCAGGTGCGTGGCGTGCAGACTCAGCTTTCACTCGCACTCATCCACCTTGTAGCGCCAGGGTTAATCCCCTTCTGCTGGCGAACCAACTACCAACCGACAACACGGATCCAGTCCACCGGCCTACAAGCTCTACTTCAGCTTGTCGCACCATAATGGCCGGCTTTAATCAAAGGATGAACCAAGATTGTATCTTATTGCAAATCCATTAATCCCCATCCGTAGAGACTACCTACGCCTTTCTCGTCCACATCTGAAATTCGTATTTCACCCCGTTTTCCTCCTGAATTCCTTCCGGCACAGTAAATCCAACCCAGTCCTGCAGCTCATTGTGTGTAGACTTCAACCATTCGTCCTTTGCATTGAAGTCGGGCATGAACACATCACACTGGAAATCCGGCTCTACGATCCGCGTGAGGAGGATGCGGTCCACGAATGGAGATCCTCCGGAAGTCGGCAAGAGGAGGGATTCGCGGTACAGGGATGCACCCCCAATGATGAAGATGCGATTTGCGGCTTCTGCGGCTACGAAGCTAGAGTCGAGACTGTCTGCGAGTATTATCGATTGCGACGCGTCGTTTTGTGGACCGCTGATTCTCAAGGTCAATTTTGGTCGAACAGAAAATCTAAATGCCACATTCGTACAGCTGATACTGTTTGTTACGACTGATGACGACGTTGAGGCGATTTGGAAGTGGCCTGAACTTTGGGGGTATGCTCTCCCAAGTAGTTCGACCCATTAAGACCAAGTTTTTATGGCCCACTGGTGCCTGTGTCGTAACTTGAGCGAAATACTTCATTTCTTTTGGCAAACGCCATGGCAGCTTGGATCCTTGGCCAATACCGTTCGATTTGGTCGCGGCGACAATGATGGTAAGACGAGACATGTTTAAAGTTTTGGTATTGATGACTTTCATCTCCACTACCCTCAAGGCTGCCAAACATAACGAACTCGGATTTATACATTTGAAAGCGACAGACAGTGATAGCAAGCAAAACTACGGTTGATAGAGAGAGATTGGTATCGATGTTCATTTCGTTTCTCTAGCCCCACTTCTTCCACTGAGATCCAGTGGGTGGCTTCACATCAACTTTGGACTTGCCGACCTCATCCCAGTTGGTGCTAAGGGTTGTGCCACCACTCTCCTGATAGCTCTTCATCATGGCGCGTTTGGTATCTTCATCAGCGTCCGCAAAGATCTTTTGGAAGAAGCCGTTCAGGGTACTGTCTCCACCGACATTAGGATCTTCCTCAGGGTTCTTCTCTTTATCTGACTTGAGGATATTTTCGGTAATACCATCCCAATTCTTTCTTTTTGCCGCCGGACGCGTCGATGGTTCGGATGAAGACGATGGTGATGCAGCGCTGTTTGCAAGAACTGTTTCATGAAATACGTCAGCATCCACGGATATGCTTTAAGGGATAGTACGGCGTACTATCTGGCGCATCCCCGATCAGGCCTCCCCATCTACCGATTACTGCCTTTGCAAAGCGAACTTCTACTTTGACCTTTCCAACGGTGTAATCACTCTTCTCAGGGTCAATTTGTCCTTTCAGTGGTTCAAGAACCAGCGATTTCTCGCCATGGGTATAAGTAAACTTGGAATCACGTAGGTTAGCCAGACACCCCTGGTTAGTACACAACATTTTCGTACCTTTCGAGGTTCAAACTGGACCGACACTTCATCGGGGTTTGCGCCTTTGTCGAATATTGACAAAGTAAGCCTTTCGTCGCTTTCATAAAATTCGTGTCTATCGAGAAATCGGTTCATGTGAGTTTTCCTGTTGCACAAACAAATGGAACATACCGTAGAGAGGCCATGATGGGCACTGGGAAGCCAAGGTCACAGCACTTTATAGGGGTTTACAGGTTTCGAGTACATTCCATAGACAAAGGTCGGCGTCTTATTGAGTTACCGGTCACCTGACAGCATTTAAAGGACGCGTCTTGTACGAGTCGCGTCGCTGCCAAGTTAGGGGTCATGTCCACAGCGACACTGGTCCAAAGCACATCGGAGAACATAGAAACAAAGCTGCAGACACTTTCTCTCTCTCGGCAATATCGATATGTCTTGGGGTAACCGATATTTCTCCATCTAATTAATACATTTCACAGGGAAGACCAAAGCTGAACAAATAACACGGGAACGTCATAAATGGCGACGACCATCGATAGCGCTCCAGCCTGTTCCCTCCGATGTCTTCTCTGCCAAAAGCCGTTCTGTACTACTTTCCGCGTTCGATCTGGTCGGCAGTCGGTGAGGGTTCATAATCCAGTGCAAAAATTAACCGGCGCTTACCGATTCTGCAGCCCTCCTTGCCCTGTGAATGCAAATCCCCAATTGCATGAGACGAGATTGTCCTAATCCTAAACATTTTCCAGCGAGGAGAAGGGTTATGGGCCCGACGAGATCGATTTCAGGATCGTGGACATATGTGCGTCTTGCTTCATCTTGTGAGCACCCACCCAATACTTACCGCTGAATTAGGGAAGGCAGAGAACTATGATCCATCGTTCCTTCGACTGAACCCGAAAGGTGGTTCGATACTTGACTGTTTTTGAGGTTGCATACTCAACGCTCAATGCGAAATAGCGACCGTTCCAACGTTGGTCGTCCCCTTGTCCAACACTCTGTCCGAGGAAATCGATAGTCGGTACAAAGCAATCACAGATTCCATCGTGAGTTATTTCCAAATGTAGACGAATGCCCTTAAAACCTGTCACATAGGCAATCGCCGACTTTTTGGACAAATCCCGTTCTTTGGTTTCAAGAACCCACACAACCTCGAATGCCCCTGCGCCAGCTCTAGCACCAGCAACCATCGCAGCACTGAGCATAGCCATAAACATCATCGAAATCCTGCATTCTGAAGAAGCTGCTCCCGGTCGCTTGCGGTATAACAACGCGAGAGATGAAAAGTCGCTGCGCCAATTGTCGGGTGAAGTCCTCCATATCGTGAGCACAAGGCGAGATGTGCTCCACAAGTATCTGGCAGATTCAGAGAATGAGGTCATCCATGTCAGCGAGAAGGTGAAGCAGCTTTGGAGGGAGAGGCTGGAGCCTATTGTCATCACGGCTCGCGTGTTAGAGAGTGCGGACAAGTCTACGGAGGAACTCGGCGAAGCGGAAAGGAACGAACGTCTAATCTTCCTTGATGCTGGAAAATTGGCTTGGGAAAAGAGCCTTCCCAATGCATTGCTGAAGTTGTCGAAAGAGATTATTGGTCCATATACACTCGGTGAGCGCATACTCCTGTGCTTGATTAATTCACCACTATTGCTGACACATGGGGATATGATAGGCGACCAGATCTCCATCGCTGATTTGCATCTTGCTGCTTGGTTTACCAGGGTGGCCAAATTGTCTGGGGCAAACGCGAGCGATGACGGAAAAACTGTCGTTGAGAAGTTGGAGCGGTATGTTGGTGTCGGTCTGAAACTGCCACGGGATTTCACGAGCGAAGCCAACCCGGGTCAACGAGAGAAGCAAGCAAAGCTGCAGGCCTTTTGGGACGCGATCAAGCAACGGCCGAGCTGGTTGAAATTGTACGGAGAGCAGTTGTACTAACTTGCAGGGGTTGGATGGATGGTTGTTGCCGGAAGATGCAAATACAAATTTATGTAACCTCGGACAAATTTGAAATACTTGATCGTTATCGCCCTGCGTTCTCGCTGAGTGCTGACCTTTGCATACTTTCACGACCGACTCAATACTTGGTTCAGACAGATCGTATGCGAGAGCTGTTCGATAACTATTGTCGATCATTCAGAGGTTGTATTGAAGATGGAGCGCAGACGCAGTAGAGACGGCGCCCCGTTACCTGAAGACGCTCTTCACCAAAATTGTCAATCTGAAGCACTGTACGTTGCACCGACGTCTGAAACAGGGACAATGCAACCCCAGCACCTACAAGTTGAGGGCCATTCCTCTAGTCGAAACTCATGGCCCTCGACCACCGCCTCAACACCAGCACCGTCACGTCCAACTTCCCCGCCAGTTCCACCGCATTTCACTGGCCTACAATATTCGTCGTCATGTCCGTCCGATTCAGACTCGGAGTCAATGTCGCCCCTTATCCCAGGAGCCCTTCGGCGTATGAGCAAGAGGTCATCGAATTGGTGGTCGACATCCAGGCGCAGACGGCGGCGAGACGGAACATTCGTACGGACGTTGATCAAGTGTTTAAAGAAACTAGTTCGACACCCATTGTTCCCCGCACAACCCATGACAATCGTGCGTGATTCCTTGCAATGCTTAACCTGTGCAGTGACTGGAATATTTTCGCAGATTCTGGCCCTGATGCTGTTTACGATTATAGCCATTGCCATTACATTGCTCCTAATGTATATCTTGAATCCGGACAAAGAGCCACTCCCATGGCGTGCATACTGCACTGATACATCGCTGGTTCCTCTTTCCGACACTGCACACCCATTGCAAGGCATTCTTGTCGAGCGATCCTCCTCGAGCTTTCCTCCAGCAAACCTTGATTCACTCCCACCCGCCGGGTTATTCCTTGGAGTCTTTACCGTGGATTCTTCCTTTGAGCGCCGCATGCTGATCAGGACAACGTGGGCCAGCCATTCCAGGAGTCGAAATGGTGCAGCGGAAGGTGATGGTGGCCGGGGAACTTCGAGAACGATTGTCCGCTTTATCCTTGGCCAGCCTCGGAAAGACTGGGAACGCAGAGTGAAGCTCGAGATGGAAAGTGCGTCGTGATTCATCAATGACTGTGATTAGCTGGACGCTAATCGAACCTTGCACAGCGTATAATGACATCGTTATCCTTCCCATCTCGGAAAACATGAACAGCGGCAAAACGCATTCATTCTTTTCCTGGGCGTCGCTGAATGCCTGGGTGCCGCCAGTGTATGCGGCTTCAGAGGTACCGCCCCCACATTTCTCCTATTCCAACTATACCGTCTCTCCTCCACCACTCGCACCGCACGATCCGATAGCAGCCTGGGAGAACGTTCATTCTAACCAAACGAACTCTTGGACCCGACCAGATTATGTCGTCAAAGTCGACGATGATTCATTCGTGATGCTCGCCGAATTGGAAACCCGGTTGCGCATAGAGTTGCATCAAAGCCAAGAAGCACTGCAGGAGACGACCAAACGTGCAGCTGAGAGTGCATTCTCCGCGACTTCACCAGTGAGATCAACATCGCTTACCCCGCTAATCCAGGCCCCAGAATCGTCGACAGACCAGGATCCACTCGTTTACTGGGGCTATCTCATCACCAATCGGTTACACCAGTTCATGGCTGGAGAGTTGTGTGCTTTGAGCTGGGGATTGGTGGATTGGGTGGCCAAAGATCCTGGGGTCAGAACGATGACAAAAGGCGCAGAGGACAAGCAGACGGCAAAATGGATGCGATCGCATCCCAGAGCGGACAAGGTTCGTTGGACAAGCCAGCGGTGTTGGATATACGACCATCCACGCTCTGGAACGGTGTAAGCATTCTTCTTTGAGGTTGAATGCGTTCATTTTGGAGAAAGGGCTGACTTTGGACTTGCATAGTTACGCGCATGGATTCTTGTTTCCGTCAGAAGTGAGCCGGATCAAGAGATCAATGATGTCATATTTCACGGAAAACACTGAGACTCGGAAACGGGACGATGGCGAACTTGAACTTGAAGTACACGCCGCGGTGCCTCTGACGGCTCAGAATCGCCAAGATCCAAAATTGTATCGAAGGCGGTATCTTTCGTCCCCTTACGCTTGGGCACACTCGAGTGTGTCGACGTTCGGTGTGAGGTACGCGCCACCGCTGCCAAACTTGACAGTGAAACAGAGCATCGAAGCCTTGGTGGAGGGAAGCGAGCTATCATTGTTGCATGAAGGTATATACTCTTTCCTTCTTCGTTTGTTGGTCTATTCAACGTGTTATCGCTAGGTGGAACAACAACACCGGAAAGCGCTTTGCTCCATCGAGAAGGAAGACGGGCGCGGTATGAAAATAACCGTGTCGGAGGGACGATTGTTGTCCATTTCATTAAGAAAAATATGTGGTTCTTGGAAGCTGCTCGCGCTCTTTTGGGAGACAAGGAGGAATCTGAGATGGAGAGGTACAAACTCGAAATGAGTTGATTTAGATTTGGGTTATTGCGTGGTCATTTTCTCGGCATCTTGCAATACTAGTAATGCCCTTTCATATTCGCTTTCACCATCCTTCCTTTCCGACGGTTTTGTTGAGGCAGCTATGTACTATCCCTCCAGCTTTCCAGGCTTTCCTCGTAATTCACACCATAATGTACGAAATCTATACGGATATAATTCACGGCACTTGCTATGCGTGCTGATGGTTATTGATGGGTTAACCAGTTATTATAACCGTGACTGTATATTTGAGGACTGAGCACTCAGAGTTTGCGGCCAATGAGGCATTTCCAGATTGAGGTTATATATCACAGTGGACATGCAAACTTCTTGGTGATTGCACTGGTAAGCATAGGCTCCCACTTCCTGAACCACTCTTCCTCTGTCAAGCCAATTTGCTTCATGAACCCTGCAGATGTCTTGATTACTTTAGATGACTCCGTTGGAGCAGGTTCAGAGCCGTCCACGGGAACCCATTTGGTTAGTGGATAGGCGACTCCAGCGACTTTCCAGACACTGGATCCCGGAGACCTGTTCCCGCGCGTTATGTCAGTACCATTGCGAACGGCCCTCAAGCGTGGCTTCTCTTACCAGATCTTTGAAATTACTTTGGAAATCGTCCCTGGCGGCCGCACGAAGACTCGGGAATTCACAGTCCAGTACCTGACTTCGATAATCCCGCCATAACCCAGCCGCTTGATTAGTGAACGAAGGAGTTCCTCCAGTTTCGCAAAGTTCCAACCATATACTTCCTAGAATGTCTTGATCACTCTCTTAGTAGAAAGATCAACAGTCAATCAGACGCACCTGTTGGAAAGCAAACTCCTTGCGTGATGTGGACTTGGCGCAGTATTCGTCTGCCCACTCCTTCAAGTTCTTGGAGCTCTTCCAAGGGTTGGCATGGAGAGCGTGAAGGCGTTCGGCGATCTCAACCTGACTTCCGCAATCTAAAACCAGCAGATCCTGCTCGTTGGAGTTGTAGGACCAAGGTGGGATACCTCGCTTCCTCCTCTGGTCCCGCTGCTTGGCGTATTCAGCAAGTGCCTTGGAGTTGGAATCTTCCGTGAAGCTTCCAGATTGGATTTGCTTGGTCGTTCCACCTCGATATGCAGGCTCAAGGTCGTCGAACGAGTAATATACACCCTCCTTGATCAGGTCGTCCGGAAGCGGAACGTCTACCCAAAAGTTGAAGTTCGTTCGGTCTTTGTATGTGCTATGTAGTAACCACAGGGGTAAGCGTGATTACCAAGGTTATCAGATTTGTGAATGCACTTACTCAGACTGGTCTTCGATGCCCTCACCCTTGAGGAACAGGCGGAGCACGGGAAGGTTCTGAGATTTCTGATCTAGGAGGAAGCGGTACAGTGCCTCGCCGCTCGAGTTGACATGGGCGTCATGAGAGTAGATGGTGTCCCTGCCCCATGAGGTGCCCTCTTTCTTGGTGTCTGCGATGTACGAGCTGAACGCCGGCGGTCCCTCAGGTTCCCCTCCTTTCCAGTCAGAGGTAGGTCCCTTTTCTGATTTCATTTGCCGTCACTTTTTGAAGGTAGATAGGTGCACGTTCGATAATGGGAGGTGTTTGTATGTCGAGAATGGTTTGCAGGCTCGGAGTTGGATGATCCAGGTCAGTGGTGGGCAGTGAAAGGAGCACAAGCACAGGCAAGTCTCGTACTTATATGAGCGAGCCGTTGTGTGTGACTTGTGTATGGCCAAGACAAAGACGTTGATTTCATCTTGAGAACAAGTTCTCAGCATTGCGACAGGACGTGATGACAGACGAATCTTCATGTGGACACTGGTGTAGTTAGCGCCCGTCCGGTGAACTTGGGGGATTGGCGGGATCAGCATCCCAGGTAGATTGCAAGAAGGCTGATTTCCTCGGTCAGAATTGACTAACACAAACACGTACGATTTAGTCCAAGCCTCCCGAACGAACAGAGCGGGGATATGAGCGATACTCAGCTGGTTTACCGATTGTCCCAGATGAGGGGCCAAGACGTCTAGCCCTCCCAAGTATTACCTATGATGCAAGGGGCATAACGTTACTGAGGAGTTAATGCTGAAGGGAGATTTATGGAAATTTGTCGATTCGATATACATGTGGCGGGCTTGGATTTGCCTTAATCTGAAAATCCTGAAATATCTAGATAGGACAAGAAATGAACTCGCAAGTATCAAGTTTCTTGTTGACAGCCTCGGCAATTGTAGATTCCCATTTCTTGAACCACCCTTCTTCAGTCATTCCGATTCGCTTCTGGAACCCTGTCGAGGTCTTGACGAACTGTGATGAAGGCGTCGAGTCTGAACTAGATTTTTCGACTGGAACCCATTTGGTGAGCGGGTAGGCTACACCAGCGATTTTCCAGACACTCAGTCCGCCGTGCCTTGGCATACCATGAGCGGGGTCGAAGATATAATCAGAGATGCCATGCTTACCAGATCTTTGACAGGACCTTGGACACGGTACCGGGCGGACGGGCGAAGATTTTCGAATGCACGGTCCAGAACTCCAAGGTGACATCGCCGGTATACCCAAACTTCTCCTTTATAGCGGTGCACATGATATTCTCCAATTTCTCAAGGTCCCATCCATAGAAGTCCTGTATGTCGTAAAAGAGACGAGTCAAGATTGCGGCGTATCGCATGTAAGGCAAACATACCTGCTGGAAAGCAAATTCTCTTCGGGAAGACGTTTTGGAGCAATAATCGTCTGCCCATTCCCTCAATGATCTGGAGCTCTTCCATGGCCTGGCGTGAAGTGCCTGCAATTTCTCGACATATTCCGACTCTTTGCCTTGTTGAAGGACCGGGAGGTCCTTCTCATCGACATCCACACACCAAGGCGCAACACCCTTCTTCGCCCGCGCATCTCTTTGGCTGTTGTAATTCCGAAAATCGTTAAACCCAATGGGTTTTTTTTCGCCTTTGACCTCGATTTCTTTCGCGCTATCGCCTCTGTACGCGGGCTCCGAGTCTGCCAGTGAGTAATGGACGCGTTCGTTGGCCAGTTCGGCCGACAGAGGCACGTCGACGTGGAAGATGAATTCGGTAGAGTTTTGGTAGGATGTACTGAGCAGGAGGGTGAGTATCGACGCAATAAACGAAAAAAGGAAACACCGAGCTTACCCAGTGGTGGTTTCATATCTCGAGCCCTTTATTAGGATTCGCAGCACAGGAGGGTGCTGGGTCTGTTGGTCAAGGAGGAAACGGTAGAGCGCTTCGCCGTCAGAGTTGATATGAGGGTCATGAGAATAGATATCGTCTCTGTCGGATCCCTCCTTCTTGGTTTCCGCCTTGTATTCGCTGAATGCTGGTGGCGCGTCAGGGTCTTGTTTGCGGTCAACGACAGCGACCTTGTCAGACTTCATGGTGCGGTAAAATAGGGAACCAGATCAGAGGGGGTTAGGATCTTGGAAAGCTGGTTGTTGGACGTTCAAGGGATGAAGCAACCAAGAAAGCAGGGGTGTGGGGTTTGTAGCGGCCAAGAATGCAGTCACAAAAGACCGAATATCAGGTAGTTGCCACGTTGTTGTCGATTGACTTGTCCATGCACATGGTCAAATCACCCTCTTTTTGCTGGGTGCTGAGGCCTGAGGTCTGGGATCGAGCGACCATCTTTGTTGAAGCACAAGTCTCGTTCTCTGCATCTTCCAAGATGATGCGACCATGCGCTCCTTGGGTACGAGCTGAGCAAGCGTCGCAGTTGTGTACTCGGCGAATGTAACACCATTGCGGAGGTGTGAAGAACGATACAAGGAGAAAATTGTAAAAGTGATGCGGAATCACTCCTATCAAAGCCCCTAATTATGAGGACTGTTCTTTTCGGCATACGGCTCCATATTAAATTAGATCTACTAGCACGACGCTCCCTAAGACGTATCAAAGTCATATTTTACACTGGTTGAGGGGATTATTAAACCAAAACGTACGAAAACACAGTCCGTAGAAACTGAATAGCTTGAACGAAAAACATCACCCTTGGGGAAGGACTAGTTGAAGAATGCGTCGACGAATGCCGAATCGGGGTGTAAGAGCGGTGTGCTTGAACGGTGCTTCGTCACCACCGCCCGTGTGATGGGCGCGTTCCACGTCCTGAGCCACTGCATCTCGGGTATACCAAGGAGCTTCTTCTCATTCGCGTCAGAAGCTGATAGGGAATTGACAATGGGCTCTGAGGGAGTGCCTGCACCGGGGTAAGGATGCGGTTTGGTGGTTTGAGGGGGCGGGGCAGGAGTGTCGTCGGCGAATGGAGAGTATGGGGGAAGGTCAGATCCAGAAGGTGATCCTTCCTCGTCAATGGGCAATGACTCGGTTCCATCTACCGGGACCCATTTCTTCATGGGGTACGCCGCCCCGCAGACCTTCCATTTGCCTCCGCCACGCGAGTGGAAACGCTTGAAGAGCCAGATGAATGGATAGATGAACAATATGATCGCGAGGAATTTGATCCATCCATTAGAGAGAAGTTCGGAGAGGGTGTTGTTGGGACGGATGTAGATTTTGGAGCGATGCTTGGTGAAAGTGATGTTTATGTCGCCGTCGTACGGGGCTGCCATCACCATTGCGCGAAGAGCGTGTTCGACCCTGGACATCTCCCAAGAGGTAATTTTGAGATCGTACTCGAATTCTTTGAGGCACTTTGGACTTGCACAGTATTCGTCAGCCCATCGTCTGAGTGTCTTGGAGCTTTGCAGGGGGGTAACTTCGACTCTAGCAAGGACCTGCTGGCGAAGGAGTTGGTATCCCGGTGCAGCTGTGTCGTCGGTGGTATGGACATAGCTATGCAAAGCCTCTCGCGGGGTCCAGGGCGCAAGACCTGTAGCATAGCGCTCTGCGTTCCATTTACGGCTCAGCCTATTTTCCTTCCGCGTTGCTTTGCGTTTCTCCCGCCGGATGCCCGCCAAGCTCGGAGAGGGAGTGTCCTCCAGTTCCCGCACCATCTTGCCTCTGTATGTCGGTTCAGTGTCTGGGACACTCCATTGAACATGTTCCAACTCGGAAGGGGGAAATATGTCGACGCAAAAGTCAAAGTCGGTCACTGTTTCGGTGTAGGTTTCCGATTTCTGGCGGGTTCTGCCGTTGCTGTCGGTGTGACTGACCCAGCGAGTACGGGTCTCGGTGTGAGTGCCACGAAGGTTGGCCCTGGTGAAAGGTCGACGATTGCTTTGCTCGAGGAGGAAGCGGTAGAGAGCTTCGCCGTCCGAATTGAGATGGGGGTCGTGCGAGCAAATGTCGCCGTTGCCGACCTCAAAATATGTCGCCTCGTACGTCGAGAAGGTGGGCGGTGCGTCCGATAGCAGCTGGCCGACGTTGCTTGAGCCTGCTTCGAGGAGAGCGTGTGTCTCGTCTGGGTGCGGCTGGAGCTGGCTCTCGACGTCCTTGGGAAGGGATATCATGACTGTCGTGAACAAAGCCCTGCAATGTGCTGCGGACGAGAATGATGGACCTGAAGATTATATGGGCGCCTATCTAATTGGATTGGAAAATATAAATGTAGTGGACCACGTTGCATTGAGGCAGTTGGAGCCAAAAAAAAAGATAAAATGGAGGCTGATTAAAATTGCTTATGATAACACTAATCTACTGCGTTTTTCCTCTTCTTTATGTCCACTTCCCTCCCTTCGCCGTCGCCGTCCTCGTCGTTGCCAGAGCAGTCCTCGTCGTCGTCGTTGCCCTCGCCGTCGACGGACGACACAGCGACGCCATCATCGTCAATGTCGTCCGTGACGCCATCCCCGTCAAGGCAAGTGACATTCATGGCTTGTTCTTTGCCATTTCTCACGTATCATTTCTTATCAGCAGCACTCCACCACCAACACTGTCTTCAACACTGGCTTCCTCACAGCCTCCATCCTCCATTTCAGACCCGCCCTCGTCGCCTTCACCCTCTTCGACGTCCTCCGAGATGTCGACGCCCGACCCTTCCCCACCGCCCTCGTCGTCCGACGAACCGCCCCCAAGTTCTAGTTCAAGCAGTTCCGAGTCTTCTTCGTCCTCAAGCTCTTCTTCAAGCTCTTCCTCATCTTCTTCGAGCTCCTCTTCATCCTCGTCGAGTTCCTCTTCCTCATCAGACTCGTCTTCATTTTCTTCGAGTTCGAGCTCAAGTTCTTCCACCACCCCAGACCCGCCAGAGTCGACGGATTCACCCACACCCCCACCGTTCACCCCTACGTCAGTCGTCATTTTCTTGCTCATCTCGGACTTTTTTTACTGTTTTTATTTCGTCATCGAGTTCGATGTGTGCTTTCTCCTCATTGCGACCTGGCAACATTGCAACGGCTTCTCAAGCTCTCTGATTTCACAAAGCTAACTCCATTTTACAGATCAACGTTAACCTCAGTGGTGTACATCACCACCACCGACGAGCGAGGAGAAACGACAACCAGCGCTCCGTCTTTAATCACCTCGCTTTCAACGTCAACGAGCAACGGTGTCCTTGTCACGATCACCGAAGTTATTGCCAACCCGAATCCAACTCTCAATGGCGGCGGTGGCGGCGCGCGAAGTGCGAACAAGTACGCTCCCTTCTATATATTAGCTTCTCGGGCTAAACATTTCAACAAAGCTTCTTCTCAAATACAGGGGCAGTTGCAGGCGTCTTTGTTCTGGTCGGTTTAGCAGCTGCCTCGATATGCCTGTGGATATTCTTCGCCATCCGAAGACGTCGCCGAACTCAAAGACTCGACCATGACACGGCGGTCTCCGCGACCTTGGCAGCTGCGGGATTCCACCGAACTCCATTGGATGATGATGATGATGATGACCTTGGCCCCTATCGCGACCACGTCAGTAGCAACCACGAGGGCCGCGGAAGTAGCAGCAGCTACCTCGATCCTCACGGCAGGAATGGAAGTGGAAGTGTTGGCCACGTCAGAAGAAGCAGTTCGGCACTGGCTATGACGCCCGCTGGTGTCCTGGTCCCTACCGCCAACTCTCGCAATAGCGCAAATTTAGGTGAAGGGTTGGGGCCAGATCCAGATCCCTTCAATGCTGCAGCAAGCGGTGAAGACCCGGCGTTCAACCCATACGCTGACTATGTCCCACCACCGAGCGCATTCCACATGGGAGTCTATCGTGACAGGACAAGCAGCGGCGCTACGGCCGTTCCTACTATCGCCTCGAGAGACGAGAGGGACAGGAGAATTAGCGGCGCTAGCATGGCACGCTACTACGAGCTTGGCGCGATGGGGCACACTCACCGGCCAAGCAATAGCTACCATAGTGCGGGTAGCCATGAACCGCTGTTGGCCGCATACTTGGATGGGCAACGACCAGATCCCAACCCGCCTCTCAACGATCAAGTTGGCAGTTCTAGCACACCCCAGCAAAATGGAAATGCAGCGCCCCAGCGAAGTAACTCGGTCATGAGCCAACTTCCGCCACCATACGCTTCCATCTTGGATCATAGATCTGGTCCCTCGTCGGCTCCTGTAACACAGCAACCTCCTTTGCAAACATCCCTCGCCGTCCCTGCCCTTATTCCGACTGCGACTGCACGGAGCTCGGTTTACAGCACGGCATCCGCTGAGGTTAACGGCGACCAAAATAATGCCAATGGAAACGCTATCGAGACCGATAATGCGTCATTGTCTACGCCTTACACTGGAATCATTGCCGTGTCGACGGCAGGTGACGAATTCAACGGGTTACAAGATTATTTCACCAATGATGACACACAGAGCTCCACGATGAGCACTGGCATTGGGCGCGGTGATGGGACAGCAATATCCACTGCCCTCGCGTCGTCGACTAGTGCGAGAGGAAGGGGTCGAGGGAACGCCCGGGATCATATTCTAGATCCCACTCTTCGTCACTCC
Source organism: Coprinopsis marcescibilis (assembly GCA_004369085.1). NCBI lineage: Eukaryota > Fungi > Basidiomycota > Agaricomycetes > Agaricales > Psathyrellaceae > Coprinopsis > Coprinopsis marcescibilis. Next base: position 234,235 of record ML210146.1, on the reverse strand, counting down.
ACGAAAGAGTTGCGCGACGAGGAGGACTACTCGAGGCGAGTGTTGAGCCCCGCCGCTCTCAACGTTGTCAATGGGGATGGTGCAAAGAAATCGACATCGGTTGGAGGAGATACCAAAGGCAAGGTTCTGGGGGTGCGCAACCCGGATTTGACAGATTATACGACTGACTCGGATATGGAGAGGGGGAAGGCTCTTTAGGGCAACAAAAATCGCGGCCGGGATCAACTTGCAATCACTTTACGCACAGGACGCTTTTCTATAACATTTTCTTTCGCCAACGACTTTGATCACGATAACGACTTGTTTTTCTTCGAACACTGTTTTCTATGACCACGACATGTGCTCATTCACTCATTCACAACACACGCATATACAATACGGACAATTTGAACCATGATTCATTTATGTAATGTACTAATCCTGATCGATTTACCTTCTTGTAGCCATGTCTTGTGCACCGTTAAGCACAATCTTTGTGTTACATTCCCGCAATGTAGCATTTGTATCTACTATGTAGCAAACCTCGAGAGCTGTTGTATACTTAACAACAGGTTCACGATGTCATGTTTGGTACTGGACACCAGTTTACGTTGGAAGATGGATATTGTATTGGCTTCTGTCCAGCGATGAATGTTAATACACGTATAATTACATGTCAAGTCCGTGTCTGTTCGTGAGGTGGACTTGTAGATATGGTACATTGGCGTCCCTACTCAGTCCCAATGTTAATAGTACAACGCAGTGTGGATCGGGGTACTAGATGGTTGCAAGGTGTCAAAACTACCCAGCTATCGGATTTTAATTGGAGCTTGCTGTGCTCCTGACACTCCTCGGTCGAACCTGAAGCAAAGTCATTTCAGTTGTCAACTACGTACCCGGTTGACCGGCGCCACTCACATCCAACAAAGTTCTGCGGTTTGTCAAAATATCTTGATGTTTCTCGTGAAGTGGAGAGGGATGTCCGTGAGATGACGGTGGAGTGAGAGGGATGAACTCGGGTTTCTTGCCCCCATGGGTGCTCGAGTCACTGCCCCTTCTGAACAAATGGGAAACGTTGATACCGATCTTGGGTTTCCCCCCTGCACTTGCCGGTGGAGGCGCAAGGTCGTTGATGCTTCCGACAGATGATGTTGAACCTTTGCCACCGTTGCCCTCCAATTCACTTGTTGTGCTCTCCCTCAGCCTCGAGCGAGGAGGGCGAGGCGGGAGGACACCGGATGCGAGGGCGGGTCGCTGATAGAAAAGGTTTTTGGCATCGTCGTCAAAGTCATCGTCGTAAGCGGAGCGGAAAGGGTCTTCGTCATCGCCCAACGTAGGGGGATATAGCGAAGGGCTGGTGGGCACTGGGGAATGGCGCGGCTGCTGCGTAAAGTGATAGCTGGAAGGAGGGACGGATACTGCGCCGTTCGCGTCGGTTTCATTGATAGATGTCAGTCCATACCGAGAGCGTACTGCGGCGGTCGGTAGATCGGAATTGGGTGGTTGATTTTGGTTGATGAAGGCATCAATGTTCCTCAACTCTTCGTCGTACAAGTATGTGCTAACAGGCTTCCTAGTTGGGCTCGGTAGGCCCCCGGTCCTAGGATTGACGCCGTTGTTATATTGAGCGCCAGAACCAATCCCTGCCAGCCCCAAGGCGAGAGTTTGATCGTAGTTGGCGTGGCTCCCGGAGCCATTGGCAGCCGCGATGCTGGAATGAGGAATATAGTGCTGTTGAGGGGGTGAAGTTTGTCGGCCTCGATCGATGCTCCCCCAGCGGTGTAGGTTCCGGTCATCCTCGACAGACTTTTCGACTCTCATTCCACCATAAGGAGACGGGCTTGGAGCATCGTTAATCGTGGCAGCCGCACCACCGGGATTCCCTTTTCCATCAAACGCATACCCGCCAAATGAGTTGGAACGTTGTTTCTGCATCCCAACAAACCATTCCTTGCGCTTCTCTGATCGTCGACGTCGACGCCATACCATAAAGAGAAAGAACGAAATGACTGTTGATACCACTCCAACAGCAACGAAAATTCCAGCAGCGGCTCCTGTGTTTTGAAGGATCCTTCAAGAAATATCAACCACTCAGCCAATGAAATCTCTAGTTTGGTACTCAGCGAAACTCACCCACTAGTCGGGGCGGCAGGGGTGTCTGTCTCCTGAGGATTGGCTACAATTTGTGTGACGACAACCACGCCCCCACCCATTGGCTCAGTCGAGGTGCTGAGGACCGTCACATAAGGAGGAACGGTCTCTAACAATGACCCATCCGAGGAATTCACCAGAGTAAGAGTTAGTGGCTCTGATAATGTCGTTTCCGGAACCAAAGTTAACGTGCTTGTTCCGGTTCCAGTGTCGCGTCCAGGTACAACGGTCACTATGTCATTGACATCATAGTTAAACCCGAGTGGAGAGGTCGAGCGTCGAAAATGGGTGGTGTGACGAGAAAAAGGAAGAAGAGAAGGATAGTTTGTTATAAGTATTTCGGAAAAACTGATCGTGTCTCCGGGACTCACCCGAGATTACGGTAGATGTAGCCTGTGGGCGAGTCGGAGACCCCGAGCCTGCGCTAGGGCCCGGGAGCGAGCGGCTACTACTGGACGATGTGTTGGACGATGTGTTGCTTGGTGGCGGCCGTGGCTGCTGTGAGACCGATGGAGACAGGGTTGCGGGAGGAGAAGTGGGTGATCCGACCCCGGTACTGGAATCTTCGGGATTGCCAGACATTCTGTAGCAGGTTCAGTCTTTATATCGATATATCATCAGTATAACAAGTGGGCCTACGAGCTAAGATCTGGAGCTTCGCTAACAGAGGGGACTGTGGTCGGAAGCGACGCAGACGACGTTACACCTGGATCCTGCAGGGTTATAAGGATTATGGATTTCCCAAAAGAACATAATGGGCTTACAGCGCTGGAAGCCGTCGTTGCAAAAGGAATTGAACCGGAAGAACTCTGGCAAGTGATATGAGCCGGGAATGCGTATGCGGCGAAGGTGGATGAGCTCACTAAAGAGGTGAAGGATTCAACCGGGACTGTGGGCGAAACCGAGATTGAGAAGACTGAAGATGTACCGGGTCCTGGGGGGGTCTGAGATACATATCAGGACGAGCATAGTATCATTACACAGGAAACTGGCGCATACCACACTTGGGCTGGCCGTAGAGCCAGAGTCAGTATACGACTGACTCGAAAGAGATCCTGGACCTGATTGGGTGTCGCTGGAGATCGAAGCGAGCGGTGTCGATTCACTCCGGAAGGTGACAGAATCAGCCAAGGTTGACGTCTGTGGTGGGAGGTCAACGAATGTTGAAGATGAAGTTGCTTCAGAGGACATAAGTGTCGAAGCTGGAGAGCATGATTAACGACGCACCTATTTTCTCCCTCAGGAATAGCTAAGTGGGGTGGAAGGGGTGCTCGGAAGTCTCTTGAGGTGGGGTAGCTATATCCGAAGACATCAGTGAATGCCTTTATACCGAGAAGAAAGCGGGGTATCACCCAGCCGCCTCGTGAGGCCAGCTGGACTGATGAACCCATAGCTTCCACGACACCTGGGAAGACGGTGCTCCATCTCTGACATCTCTCAATGTCCGGCTTATCAGAAATCATGCGGGACAGATCACATAGGCCAGTTTGTGCAGGGCAACATGTCCAGAGATGCTAAGCTAGGGGGCATGGGAAACACCGGAAGCTTTTGCCAATCTCCTGGATTCGTCTCGACAGCATGCACACGACTTCTTCACCATGCCGTGGTACTGAAAACATAGTTTGCAATGTGGTAGGTACCCGCCACAGCACCCGGTACAGCTGGATAAGCAATAGAAGGATGTTGTAATTCCAAGGAAAAATCAGTGCATAGATACATATTAGTAGATGGTGGTGGAATTACGAATGTAATGTTCTAGATGAGAAACACTCGGAAGGGAGCAAAGTCTGTGTGAATGATTGTCAGTGCATTAAAACCAGAGTACAACTGGCTCCAACATACGCGGATGCTGAATCAATCCTGACCGGTATCTTGGGCAAACGGGTATCAATGACAAATGTTCAAATAGGATGAAAGCAGAATCACGAAAAAGTACTGTAGGTGGAGTGTGAACATCCTGGACGTTGAAGGATGTGTTGAGCTTACGATCACGGCTAACAGCACTTGGATCTGGGATCCCAACTTCTGAGCTTAACATTCCCCCTCCTCCTTCCCGCACTCAGGCTGCCAAAACTAAGGCGGCTCGAACTGTTAACACGTCGAAGGGCCCTATCGCCATAGCTCACGCCACTTCCCGGCTTCTCTGGGTCCAGTGAGCCGGATTCAATGGCGAGAAGGATGGCTCTGGCGGCTAACAGAAACGGCGCCTCGACATTCTCACCGGACAATGATGACGCCTCCAGAAAGTGAACATCTGAAGTATGTATTTAAGTAATGAGAAAAGCAAATAGATAGATGAACAATACCATTCTCCGCCGCCCATCTGCTTGCTTCTGACCACTCAACCTCCCTGTCTTCCTCTCTGTCTGACTTGTTTCCTACAAGTACGACCACGAGATGAGGGCTGGCAAGTGCTCTTGCATCGGCTAGCCATCTGGAAATGTTGAGGAAAGAACTGCGACTGGATGACCCGGGTTAGTCTTTAAGGTTGATTGGTTGCGGTGAAACCGGCACACTTTGTGATATCATAGACAAGGATGGCGCCCGCTGCGCCACGATAATAGCTCCGGGTCACCGAGCTGAAGAGGTGCTATCAACTTGAAAGCTCCAGAATACAACAGAGGGAACAAACCGAAATCGTTCCTGACCTGCTGTATCCCAGAGCTGATGAATTACAATCAGTTTAGCTTCCCCTCTGAATCCGAAATCGAACGATGGGCAGACCTGAAGCTTAATCCGCTTCTCTCCAAGTTTAACCGTTCTACTTGAGAATTCAACACCGATTGTATGTTGGGAATGGTCCTTGACTGAGTAACCGTCAGACGCAGGGATTGGGGAGCGGTGTCCTCCGGATAGACTGACATGAGTTGTGCGTAAAGTGGTGAAGAAGACACGATTTCCCCGCTCCAGCCTCTCCTGTTGAAGAAGACGATCAGAGGACTGGAAGTGGCGTATTGTGCGAGAGATTTCTTGCCAATAACGATATATTTCATGAGGAAGTCTAAGGAATCTGTTAACGGGATTCGGAGAACCTGGGTTATCGCACAGACCATAGGTTTCTACAAGTTCTGTGGCATCGGCATCGTAGTCATTGAATGGCATGTTACTGCCTAAAAGTATAGAGTAGAGAGTAGATTTCGGAGAGATAGATAATAGAAAAGCAAGTCAAGTAGAGGTAGAATAATGAGCGTTGTTGGGCTGCCTCATGCTGGTTCAGCCAAACCAGGACTGAGCCGTTTATGGACAGCCCTGATCACATGACATGACGCTTGATCCGAGACCTTCGGACTTTACCACCCCTTCCAAGCAACCCACACGTCCACAATTTCTTTTCCACCACCAACTCTCGAATCTACCACATAATACCATGGATACGCCTGCGACCTCTATCAGTACTGAAACTCTGGCAAATTGGTATCAACACTTACAGCTGCAATGAGACATGCGTGTTGGCCGACAATTTCAACAATGGTCCCAACCTCAAGTTTGGCGTCTGGACTGTCCATGTTCGTGCACCTCAAAATTCCATGCTCTTGCGAAATTCTTGCAAGAGTCCATGGCTTTCCTATCACCTCGCCGAAACTCCCAGATGGCCCTGTATCTTTGCTGAAAGCAATCGCACCAGCATCGATCAATGCCTCATCTTCTCCATTATTTCCGCGAGCAGGATAATACGAGACAACCAACGCTCGTACATGTTGTGCAATCCGTGGATAGTCGATCAAGCTGGTGTGCTGCTGCTGTAGATCAAGCAATGGGTAATTTCCTGGGATCCGGTTGAGTGCACGCTCAACATCACAGTTTTCACATCACAGTTTTCAACTCACCGGCGTGAAGTTCTAGCTTTCCATGAAGTGTTTGTTTCAGTATTTCCCTGGCCTCTAATCCGGATACATGCGCAGTGGGCGTGGATCCAACCGACAAGACGAATGGCTCAGTATGCTGAATCGATGCCAACTGCTCTTTGAAATGCGTTAACGTATACTGTGCCGCGTCGTTCACAGTCTGGACTTCTGATGACAGGTATTTGGTCGCTTCAGACTGGGATTTGGAAGCATACGCATTCCCTGCATGTGCATAAAAGCCATAGAGTCGGACGACCGATGACCCAAGAATGGCGGAAACAAGTGATTTCAAAGCTTCGGAAGAGGTTGCAACCCCAGCTCGGCTATATACTAGTGAGTTAGCATTTTTATGGTGCAGAGGGTGCTTACTTTTGACCCCCGTTTATCTTCACAAAGACAGACCATGGTCGCGACTTGCCTTCTTCACGCCCAAATGCTTCCAGCAACTTGATTTGCTCGGGGTGATCAACGAGCAAACGAACAACACCACCGTATAGTTCCATTTGATCCCACAAAGCGGACAAGTCGGATATCTTGTTCAGGCCAATGGGCAGGCCATAGAGTATCTAAAGGGCCGTGAACCTGATGGACTCTGCATGACGCTTGTCAATCACGAACATCGTTCACATATCCATCTTTCACCAGCTCTGAATTCCAGACCTCCCATGCCTCTTTCACCGTTGAAACCACGACAGCTCCAGTTTTTCCTTCGCTCGTGGCCAACTGCAGCTTCGTACCTTCTGTTGACTACAATTGTTCAACGTCGAGCCGAAACCTATGCCGTAGAATCTGGACTCTACTCACCTTGTGCGTCTTGAGGTGCGCTCGGAAGTCAGCGCCCCACTCCTTGGCTTTCTTGATCATCCCTGCGCAGTTGCTTTCAAAAATACTTCGATCGATAACAAATGCCGGAGTCTTGACATCCTCAATCGTCTTTCCAACATAACTGTTCTTCAAAGCATGTTGCAGTCCAGTCTGGTCGAATTCTGGGCTCTGGTACTCCATCGAGGCAACTACTAGACGTTGGTATATCTCACAAATGGGGGAATAGGAGTTTCGTGCTTTTAATTGGCTAACTATAACAACCACTCGCGGCGATCGGGCCGTCCAATTGGTCCGGGACCAACACTTCGAAGAAGTTACAATTTCGCCGATCAGGTTCAAGTTGAACCGGGTTCTTGAACGCCAGTGTTTCTCAATTCCGTGCGTGTATATACTGCTACATAATTATGCTGTTGCGATAGCCTCAATCTCGATGTCGACGTCGTTGGGCAGTTTCGCAGCCTGAATACAGGTCCTGGCAGGTTTGGGAGCTGGAACAAGCTGGACACCGGGGTTCATAATCTTTATGTTCGCACTTTACTGGGGAACCTCACCTTCTCGTAGACCTGGTTGACAGCAGCGAAGTCGTCCATATTCTTCAGGAATATATTGACCTTTACGACCTGTTCCCAACCAGTTCCCGCGGCTCTGAGCACGTTGCCGACGTTGCCCAGACACACCGTCTGGCAAAGTATTGTTGTGTATAACATTGCGTCAGACACTGCAGTCCTTACCGTTTTCTCTTGAATAGTACCCTGTATGAGGGTACCAGAAGAGTCGATTGGCACTTGACCGCTTACGAACACAAGGCTACTCGTCGATGCTATCTTTGTTGCATGAGCTACTCAAAGAGCGTCATTGAAACATATCTAAAGAAATGGTATTTGCAGAACGTACGTACATAAAATATGGGAGAAATCGGCATTTTCATTCGAGTTCAAGTGTTCGACAGACATGATGGCGTGAAGAGTGGAGGTGCGTACAAGGAACAAATAATCCTGAGGCTACTACCCCACCCTATGTACCATACATCCCTTCAACTGTGGAGGGATCATTGTCGGACCGTCCCCCATGAGTGGTTTGATACATGGAAGGCCTTCTAGAAGTTATGCACCTCGTGCTCACCAATTGGCACCTGAATCAGACGAAGGAAGAATAAGGTTAGAAGACCCATTTATTCAATGGTGTCCCGGTCTCTGTAACCGCCTGGAAGTTGCAAGTTGAGCAGTTTATAACACCCTGAACTTGAATAAGTCCCTCATAAAAGAATGACTGGAAGAATTCGCGCCAATACCTCTGAAGGAGCGGCCCGCGTGTTGTCATGGGATAAACTATTACTTTCGGGATATAATCTAACATTTTAGAAGTGAAAGTTGACAAAGAGAAGCAAAGAAAGATATGATACTACCTGCCTCTGTCCAATCATCCCGTCGTCAAAGAGAGATCCAGAAGGGGGCATCTGTGTAACATTCGAAGGATTAGAGAGCAGAAACGGAATTGAATCGGGATCATCGTTAACATAAGAATCTGCGAATAACCGAAGAAAATAGTTCAGTACAGGTGAACAGTAGTGTGAGCCATTTAGGTAGGAATCAGAGGCCACTCTACTGATGGGCTGCCATGATGGCGTCTGAGATGAAGTTGGCGGCAATCTGTCGTCCTCCAAACCAGCGGCCATTGAGGGCCTGGATGGCTTTCTTCGCGAAATCGATTTCGTCGAATTTGACATAAATTTCACCCTGTAAATAATTAGAATTAAATCATCGGATTGCGTGCAAGAACGCGCACCTGTGAATCTTTCTCCACTTTGATGGCGAGCACCTTTCCATACTTGCTTTCACACTCGCTTTTAACATCTTCGGCCAGGTCGTTGTCCCAGTTTGTCTCACTTTCCCTACAAGGTGTGAGAATACAATAAACGAAAGTAACGAAATTCACTGACTCTTCAGGGTCGAACATGTTTTTGAGAAGCACTGAGCGGGATTGCATGGACTGTGGAATATTTGGCTTGCTGCAAACATGGTGATAGTTGAATACATGAATATTGATGCGGGAATCGAACTTACGAAGGTTCTGCTGGGGCAGCTGTGTGCTCAGTCCTAGCAAGTTTCTGCATCAGCGCTTGACGTGAAGCAGCGTTCAAGTTACCACCTGAATGAAAATGATTCAGGACGCGCACAAAACCATATTGACCAGTACTGACCGCCTGAATCATCCAAAGAGTCTTGTTGAGTGTACCGAACTGAGCCTTTTTCATGAACGGTATTGACGCGCAACTACAAAGGCATTAGTTTTCGCATACATGGCTTCAAGGATTACATACCGTTCGCCCGGCCAGTTCAAATCCTTCCATCTGTTCGAGGGCCATTCTGGCGTCCTCTGGCTTTTTGTACCTAGCGACGACAAGAATCATTAGGGCTATAAAATAGAAAACCAGGGGTGAACGTACTGGACAAACGCATATCCTTTACTTCTCCCAGTCATGGGATCCCGGTGTAAATCCACGAACTCGAGCTCTCCGAATGGTTCAAAGACCTGTTTGATATCCGATTCTGTGAGGTTAAAGTGCAAAGATCCGACGTAAAGGCTGGGGAACATGTCAGTCGACCCTGAACAGAAAAGTGCAATGCTACTCACATTGCGCCATGGGACGCAGTAACTCCCGGAGGCAGATGCAAACTCCTGATGAGGCCGGAGTATAGGTTAAGCAATGAAAAAGATCAGCGTAATGTAGGCGCACCCGTCTCCTGCATGGCTTTTATTCCTCTCCGACTCGGTCAACTGGACGTTGATAGGCAAGTTCATAACAATTGTTCCTGAGAGTGAAATGGCTTTTTCCACAAGATCAATGGTGCGGAACTCAACGTAACCAATTCTGCACGCTTGTCAGGCTAGGCATTAGATATCAAGGCAAACAAGACCTACCCCTTGGAACGGCGAGAAAGTCGATCTGTCACGATTCTTGCGTCCATAACAGTGCCTTCTCCAAGCTTGTCTTCGAAGAAATAACCTAAATCTCTTGCTGTCAACCTGGCTGCAAGTTGTGAAACAAATACAGATCGGGCTTCCGAGTCGTCGTCCTTAGGTTCATCTGGATTGTATTCTTCGGGAGGTGGTCCGTCATAGATTGGAGAATTTCTCCTTCGATTAAGTATGTCAGTTTCGGATATTTGCAAACAAGTTGGCAACTTACTTGACTGGCGCACGGGGAGAAATGGGGCCAGGAGCCTGAGGGCTCCGTGTTCTGCGACCTTTATCCTTGTCATCGTAGTCTCGTCGGCGTCTGTCGCGGCGGTCTCTAAACCTAGGCGAATCTTCAACTTCATCCCGATATCGTTTATCACCGTTTCGGCGGTCTACTGAACGAGGGCTGTCTGTTGGAGGTGGCGGAGGTGGAGCACTGTTCGGTGGTGGCGGAGCTTCATCCACTTCATCCGACCGCTTTCTTTTAGAACGGTCGTCACCTCTGTCAGAACGATCTTCTTCTTCGCCCCGTTTGCGTCGTCGATCCCTGTCTCTATAATCTTCTCGCTCACGTTCACGGTCTCGATAGCTACGAGAGTCGCGATGACCTCTATCAATGTCTCGGTCTCCTCGCCGTCGGTCCCTATCCCTGTCCCTATCGCTTCGATCCCGCTCTCGCTGGTGATCCCGAGAACGATCGTCACGATGGCCTCTATCACTGTATTTCTCCCTGCTGCGGCTTAACCTTCGTTTGTCTTCGTCACCTTTGTCGCGACGACGGTCTTTCCTATCCTTATCCCTTTCTCCATCCCGAGACGGAGACCTATTGGACTCCCTGCTCGTGCGAAGGGTGTCGGTGGAACGTTCACGCCTGACTTGTCAGTATCATTGAACTGCAATACAAGGTGTCGACCTACGAGCGATGGGTAGAGGTCTGGTCAACTTCCATTTTCCCGCTGGTGGACGACATTGTTTCCGGATTGGTTCGGTACAAGGTGGAATTGAGAATGGCAACACTGGGCAGCTTGGTGGCAAAACGGGGCTGTGTGATTATGTTTGCCCGTGTTAGGATAGTTAAGGCTTGGCATCCAATCTCTTCTTGGGAGCAGATAGGGGCAAGAGGCTCGCTGTCAATCCGAAAGCCAATAAACAATCAATGAATTCAACTATTAGCAGACAAGCAGCACGCGGATATACTATATACAAATAATACTGAGTAGGTGGAGCGGTGAACGTGGGTCAGAGTCAGAATCACCACATCTTGTTGAAGTGAGAGGTCGGGCGTAACCGACTATGGTGCAGTATCTGGAAGAATATTAGTGAACATCTTCGCATAATGTGGGAAGGTATCTTACAATAGTAGTAATCATCAATCAATGGAATCCAGTCGTGAACAAATGCGCCCAACAGACCAAGCAAGGGTTTGTTGGCAATTCGGTCGACAAATCCAGCGAGTTTAGGTCTAAATGTATGTTAGGAACGTGTTGTAAAGGTTCAGGGGTAATGAAAGTAAAGAAACACAAACCTGGTATATGTCTCCCAAATTGATCCACGAAGAAGGTACCAGAGCATGTCCTTGTCACGCTTCGCGTATTCTGCCCGCTCGAGTGTTGCACTTGCTGAGGGTGTTCGGCGGAGGTTCCGTGCGAGGAACTCCATAACAAGTGCAGTTATCAAGGCTCGGTTGGTCGGTCGCGCTGACTTCTTGTCCACGACAAGCAACGAAACTGGTGCACAGAAGTCAGTATCTATGTCTGCAGCAAACGCATGTGGCATACCGTAGATCAGGGGCCGTAGGACGTGTATGATCTCAGCAAGCCAGTCTCGAGGGCCAGAAAGAGTACGGATCAAGGATGGTGAGGGCTTAACAGACGCAGTCGTCAAAGCCTTGGACACCAAGTAATCCTTAGCCGCGGTGTCCGACCGCTCGGCATTTGGTGCTAACAGGGCATGGGGTGGTAATGGCGATTGATTGTTTCTGAGGTGTTCCGGAGTTTCAAGAGGCAAGGTAGCTTGGGACGCCGAAACAGAAGATGCTGAGGATTCGCTGGACGGAGGTAACGTCGTGGGGTCAAAGTCGCGTTCTGGAATGAGTGGTGACACTAATGGGCGTCTAGTGATTTTCAGGAGCCAAAGTCGCAATGCAGCCCTTAGAAATAATTCAGCTGAATTATCCAATTTGCCTAGCTTAGAACACGTACTTGATGACCTCAAGCGAAACTATGCACCGCCATTTCGTCTTTTCCGAAACCTTGCGTCTGAGAAGCATCTCCACGACCAGCTCCGTAAACCGGATGATTTCAAGGCTCCGGGAGATCCACTTGTACTGAGAAGACTTGTCGAGCCACGACCTGGTAAACCGTGTATGCAAGGACAGTGGGATAAGAGGCTTATAGCTTGGGTTGTTCTGGACTACTCGAGCAAGCAAAGTATCATGATACATGCTCACAACATTGAGAAGGGTGGTGACTAAAATGGGATATATTAGATTCACATTCAACACAGCAGTCTAAGTACCGACGAGCTTCAGAAGCCAGCTCAGCATCTTTGAATCTACCAGGCAAAAACCATGTTATTGACCGGAGTGTGGATTCCAAGCTTGAGATGGTAGAAACGTTGTTTATGAGGAATGACTCATATTGAGTCTTTGACAAGACCATCGCATAGACGTCGAGGGAGAGAGCAGGCGGAAAGAGACGAGCTGGATGTGCTGGAAGATGAACTCGAATGACTTGGACCTGGCTGTGGAGGACTCGAGTTGACCGGTGAATGTGATATCCGCCAGCACCCCGGGATCAAAAGGCTCCCACGCGGGTGCCGAGTTCGCGGCATCGATGCGGAATGCAAACTCCAACAATGACTGGGAATTCCGCATATAACGTCCGCCGCAAGTTTGATAACACTTTGAATGCAAACTAACAGCAATAGGACAGGGCAATAGCCCTGCCTTGTCGCTCTCTGCCATGTCGCACAATCCAGTTTCTTTAGGGACGACCTACGACCTTCGTCCGAGCCCAATTCGTGGGCAGCTGGAGCCCTATGACCCCAAAGCACCAGAAGGATGGCGGTATATCCAAACCACGGACACCCCGGGGGAACTCAAGGTGACCTATCAGTCCTCGAGAAGCAACTTGACGACTAGAACGGGATTTATGCAGGTTCTCCTACCGCCAGCAACTGCAGCAATGTATGAACAGCTTTTGAAGCTGGAAACTTACGAATTAACGAAGAAGTCGTCGCTCTCTTGGGAATGCTTATTGGAAATCCGTCACTTGAAGGACCGAATGATTCGCAAGTGTCAGCGACTTGTCCGTCCTCCAGGGGCCCCTCCTCGAAAGATTTCTCGTGGGGACCCCTTCGTTTTCCAGACCATAGTCGCGCCTTCAGACTTCCGTCTGAAGGAGATGGAAAAGTGGTTCCGGGATAAGCACAAGAGTATCACCGCAAAAGCCTCGGCCAGCAAACCTTCTACCTCGAAACAGGAATTGCCTCAGCATAGGCACAGTTCCTCCAAGGCACCTTTACTGCTCAGGTCAGCAACCAACCCTGCATCGCCAATCAGACAAAACCGGCCTTCTCTAAAGCCAGAGTCTCAACACGCGCAGCTATCACAGGCGGAACGAAGCATATCCCTTCCTGTTGGCTCACCGGCTCTCGCCACCACGAATGTCGTCCCCTCCCATCTGATTTTACCAGTTTCACCACTTCCCCTTCCAATACTTCTGTTATCGCAAAGAGAAGAATATGGGCTCTCAACTGAGAGGCCTCCAATATCCCCTTCCGAACGGCCCATCTTCCAAACAGACGACTTCGAGTATGGCAAAGTGGAAGACTCCTCGGGAGACAACTCCCCTACAAGTGAGGACAACGGAACCTCAGGGGAATCCATGGCAGTTCGGCGGAGAAGAAGTTGTATCAAGCGCTCAAGTATAAGTGATCTCGCTAAAACGGTATCCTGGGCAGACGGGCAAGAACTGGATAGGTACACTGCTGCAGCAAGGCAAGCTCAAGCATCAGGTTCGTCCCACTTTAGCCGAGTGAATACGTATCTCACTCCCAAACAGTCAAATGGGGGGAAATTCGAACTCTATACATGGAGCACATTCAAGGTTTGCAGAGTTTGCAAGGCCAAGTTAAAGAAGGCCTTAATAATCTGCGTTCCGAGACGGAGCATCTGCAAAGCGTCGACGAAGCCATACGCCGTCAACGAGACAGCCTCGAACAAACTCTAAAGCAAATCGAACAAAACTACTCCTCTTTTCAAGAGAAAGGTGTGATACGCATGTTCGCATAGCCCTTATTTTCTTCTGACACCTCTCACATAGTCCAAGATGCACTGACAGAATCAAATGATACTCTGGGGCGAGTTAATGCGATAGCAACATTGCCCCCGATTAACGAATCTTAAAAAAACGACACGGTTATTATGTATTACATGTAATGTATGTATGTTCTCCATCTATGCTTTGTAACCTTGTATCATCTATGTAGTAGCTACTCGTAGGGTATGACCAGAACACGTATCGAGATTTACGTTGCGGGGGTATAGTAGGGATCGTTTCGCAACATGGTTGCTCGTTTACGCTTCGCTCTTTGCCACCAATAACGGACGATCGTCAGATACGTCGTTAGGACACAACACACCAAGCTGACCACAATTCCAAATACGTAGTGCGGTGCGCCTGGAGCGTGCTCGTTTGAAGGTACATGGATGTTCATGGAGAACAAACCTGAATGGTGCAATCAGTAACCAAAAAGCAGTAAGCAGTGTGAACACCCCTTTACCGATTGTGGTCTGGCAACAAAGTACCGCGATAGTGAGAACGGTCAGGTAAACGAAGGATTTGTCCGATCCTCCTTTAGTTCGGGCAACTGTAACTCGAAGTTGCGAAAGGTATGACGGGTGGGATTCACTAAGCATTCGTTCTATATGGTTCAAGGAATGCTGCAGGGTCAGAATATGATCTATATAAGGCAAGGGAGTTGTCAACAACCCAGCTACTTTTGAACGTGAAACCCTACTACAGACCTTGGACATCACCCATGTAGATAGCTACTTCCAATTCTTCTCCTTTGCTGCCGCCATTCCCCAAAGAAGCTGTAACCCCTTGCTGCAGAAGTCGCTTCCGTATCTGACCAATGACATCAGACTTCGTAGCCAACAAACGACCTAGCGAGGTCACTAAGCGCCTCGTTCTAGCCATGCGCCGCAGAGTTGACGCCCTAGGATTAATGCGGGTCTCCGGCTTCTTGTTTCTTCTCCATTCTCTAAAAAAGCTGGCGATATTTCGGCGATAACGTCGAAATAGCATTCGGAGAGTGGGTCGCGGAGCTGTGAAATGAGGTCGAATACTCTCTTCAGATGTGTTTGTGTTTGGGTTAACTGGGTTCTTCTCAAGTTGTTGGTCGATGTGGTGCTTTTCTGCTACTGGTTCGTTCTCTAGCTCGGGTTTCAATGTTGAAGGGGTCGGAGGTTCTGCGATTGGCGTGCTTTTCGTGTCCTCGGCTTCTCCTCCTTCGGCGTAAACCAATTTGTCAATCGCAACCACTTCTTTCTCGATCTCATTCAACAGAGGAAAGAAAGAGTCGACGATGGAGTCGACAATGCCATGTGCGATCCAATCTGCAGGTCCGAAAACAGTTAGTTGAATTAAAACAAGACGAAAGGGGCGTCTTTTACCGGAAGACATGTTTACAACCTCGTCCAGGAGAACAATTCTGTTTCTTACGCGGTCCACGTGCTCTGAACGGACCATTATCACCTTGCATCTTTCTTCAAGGATTGAAACTAACCTGATATATCTCTATAGTGAAACTGGAGGGTTGTCAGCGGGAAAGAATCAACGGCAAAGACGACAGACTAACACAGCATATTCCGTCATTAAAAACGGCTAGGTATACATTCGCTTCTCCAATGGGTATACTCGTTGCGTCCGGGTCGTTCCCTGATGCCTCTGCGTGCCGCCTTGCTTCGCGTTGCATCTTGGACCTCTCTGCTTCGCCTTCCATGGCTCTGAACGATACGAAATAGTATCCAAGTTTTGGGAAGAGTTCTAGCTTTTCTCGGGGGTCTTGTTGGAGGATATCTTCCAGGGTCAAAGGATGGATGTGAAGGACCTTGGGAATCTAATAAGCGAAAGGATCAAGTCAAAGTTCAACTCGCCCATACCTTTCCGAGCGCTCGGAGGTCTTCCCAAGAAGGAGACGCGACGTCCAGGAACCAAGCTTTAGGCATTAGGTCGTTGGTTACAATGGGAATTCGGCGAGATGGATCACAATCGCCGTGTACCAATTTGCGCTTCCCTTTCCTGGATTTCTTGGGAGCAGTAAAAGGAGAGTAACTGTGGCTTCTGACTTTAAGACTGCGACTGGGAGGTTGGTGTCGGCGTGAGGGTGGTTGTGATCCATCGGTAAGATGAGAGCCTCTGGCTCGTCCACGAGGTCTGCGCCATCTTGATTTACCCGCAATTACATCGAGTTGGTTGAGTACTAGAGAGAGAGATGTGGTCGATAACCCTTGCTTGCGATCAAACTCATCATTTCCCTCGAGAACAGTGCCCAGTTTCTGACCAGGGATTTCGATGGTGGAGGGGATGTACAACGTGAACAAACGAGGGATCTGTCGGGACTCTTCCAGGGCCTTCAGTCGTGTGATGCGAGCTACGATGTCCCGTTCAGATTGTATGGTTTGCAGACTCGCCTGGCTTGATCGAGCACGGAGTCGGCGTCTGAGGCGGGCAAGAGTATTGACCGAATGTGAGGACGATGAGAACGAAGATGAGGTGTCCGAAGAGGAGGAGGAAGATGTAGAGCCTGCAGAAGATCCTCCCCGAGCACCTCGGGCCCACCTAGAGATCGCTAGCTCTACAACTGCAGCAAGGGTCCCAAGCCGTCCGCCGTGCCAATTGGAGGACGAGGATGTTGATGTTGATGACGAGGACGAGGATGTCGAAGCTGAGGTCGAACTTGCAGTGTCGTTGGGAATGTGCGGGTCGCCGCGGTAGATATCGTCTGGGTCCAGTGAGGCCGTATCATGAGCTCTCTCTGGCTGTATGGTCGATAATTCATGAGGTTCAGGGTCGAATTTGACGCTCATGATTGCCGGGCACCATCAAGATATACGCTCCAGAGCGTGAAAGCTTGTGGGCAAGGGGTGCCCGGAAACCTTCAAAAGGACATTGAGGTTCGAGGTTAAGAGTAGTAGTAGCCTTTGTTGACCAACAGCGGCAGTGTATGACGGCACTGCCAGAGGACATCCGATGTCAGAATCCACAATTTCTACTTCTCACGGGTTCAAAATTACTCTTGATCAAGAACCGTATTGTCCATCAGCGAGGTAATTGGTTCACAGTCCCAACGTAAGAGCTTAGCCATAACTGGTGCTAGTGGCTCTCTCTTATCAGGTTTCAACATGCCTTCCAAGTCCTTGGCCACCAAGATATCATTCAAGGTCCCGTCTCAGCCAGAGATCCTGCGAAAACGTTCCAGAAACGAGGAGTATTCCTCTTCGAGCGACTTTGAAGAGGGCTCAAGTCTAGACGGACTGTCGGAGGAGGAAGAGTCAGACAGCGACTTGGAAGAGGATGCGAATTCGGATGACCCAGACGCACCGCGACTAGCTCAATGGGAAGCCGACGACGATTCGATATACGACAACATTGCCAAGGAGGAGTTTAAGCAGGCCCCTTCGCAACTGGTAAGTTCATCATTACCATCGTTATCATTTTTCTAACTCATTCCTAGTCCGAACTAGAAGACAGTACGTTTTGCCTCCGTTCTGGAAAGACACTCAATGTTCACTTCGCCTACTTTTAGCGCTTGGAACCCTTCCCCTTGGCGCGTTAAGAAAAGCACAGAAGGCCTTGAAGCAAGTGCAACCGGACTCCGACTCCGACTCCGACTCTGACTCTGAGGGATCGGTGTCTGGTCCAGACGACGAGTCCTCTGCAAAAGAGAAACGACCACAAAAGGTGGAATGGATCTCAAAAGATACCGCGAAACACCCCCGGTCTAGCAAGCATGCGTGCGTCCTATTGCCATATTTCTGCTCGCCTGGCCTTTGACACATGCAACCCCAGGCCAATGGAAGTTACTTCTAAGCGACCAGTTTCACGAAAACGAATAGTAGTAGAGACACCAAAACTCGTAAGCTCGGTGTTCTGTATGTCAGACTTGTACTTATTGAGGCGTAGGTAGCACGGGACCCTCGATTCTTGCCAACGGCCGGTGAATTCAAGCCGGAACTATTCCAGCAATCTTACAGCTTCCTCACGGACTCACACAAATCCGAACTCAACACGCTCCGAGAAAGTTTAGCTGCCGCCAGAAAATCCATGGCCTCCTGTCCTGCGCATCTTCGCCCTGAACGCGAGCACGAAATAGAGCGTCTCGAGAGAGCCGTTAAGCGTGCTGAGAGTTTGGTGAATAGAGATCGTCAAGAAGCAATCCAGCAGCAAGCCTTGAAAAAGGTAGCCTCTGAAGAAAAGGATAAACAAAAATCAGGCAAAGGCATATGGTATCTCAAAAAAGGTAAGCAGGAATTATGATCTGCTCGTGATCTATTCAGGATAATTGAAACACCATTGATTGTCAGAGGAGAAGGATAAGCTCATCCAGAAAGCCCGCTTCGAAGCGTTGTCAGCGGACGGTGGCCATCGCGCAGTCAAAAAGGCTATCGAAAGAAAACAGAAGAAGATCAGCCAGAAAGAGAAGAAGTCTCGGCCATATGCAAAAGGCGCGGGCTTGGAGGCCAGCGGTTCATACCGTCGGAAAGTGCCATCCAGTTCTTTCGAAAGTCGACCGAACAAGAAGCCAAGGGTTTTGTAAGCTTCAGAATCAACCCGTGTTGTCAGATGTAGAGTATAGCATAATGATATTTATCTCCTCGAGATATCAGCCCGAGTGCTTGTATGTACAGTTGAGGCGTCGTCAAGCAGAACGTATTTTCCACTTTCAACCCGAACGTCCAACGAAAGACCTTGCGAGACAATGCCTGTCCTCCAGATTGGCGTAAGACCAAACCAGGCCCCGAGCTTCGAGAACCACTTCCGCTGGCCCCAATCATGCGTGCGGACGGGATCCGTCAGCAAACCCTCCCATCTGTAGGTAGGCCTCGTACGTATCCACGAGACATCGTGGTCCGTACCACCTCCTGTCCCTAGAGTAGAAGGGTTGCCCTGCGTCAAAATATCAATATCTTCCATATCCAGTTCTTGACGATCGTGGCCTAGATGAAACATGACTGCCTGGAATACCAATCAGAGTTAATGATAGGGGAACCTTCAAGGAACGTTGACTTCTCACCCTTTGGGAGTCTCTGAACACGCAGTCGTTGAGCCTGACATAAAGCTTATTCAGGAACCCTGAGTGGAAAAAATCAAACATGCGAGGTTTCTTGTGTAGAAGACCGCGTTGAGTGAGAAAGCTCTCCAATACTGGCCTGGGAAGAGGTGTATACGCGATCGAAGTACTATAGTGGGGGTTGAAGTCTTCCTGATAGCGATTTAGCTCAGCGATTGTGTCTTGGTTTCTTCTCCAAAGATCGTCCTAAGCCAAAGTCAGAGCACGATAACGACAAAACGTTTTTACGGCTTCACCCAAAAGAGATACCACCAAGTCGACACCTCGGAAGTAGTCACCGCGGTATAGCGGTCATACATACAGCGAAACACACTCTCGCTATGCAGCACAAGTTCCCGCACCCTCGGATCTTGCTCAAACTCGATAGAGCTCTGCGGTAAGCCCGTCGGATCGCAAGGTTGGGTGTACACATGACCATGAAACCGGTAAGACAGCACTTGAACCTTCCACAGACACTCTTCTCGGTGAAATTTGCGATAGCTGGCGAGCGCCTCTTCGATTTGTGGCATTCTTTCTTCGATAATTAGCCGATTGAGTTCCAAGAACTTGGCGAGTGGAGATGTCAGGTCGAACTCATCGTTCAGCCCGATGACGTCTCCAGTCATTCGCATCCGCCTCCCATATATCAACTCAGCCTCAAAGCCACTCCCCAAATGCAGTCCTTTCCAAAGAAGGAAGCCATTTCGGCGGATACGGAAGACGCATGATTTGTAATGCACCGACGTGGTTGCCGTGTACTTTCCCCGCCGTCCCATTAGCCATGATGATGATGAGCCTATTTCCTGCGGCATGTGCATCAGCCAAAAGTATCCAAGCCGTAGTTAAGATCGGACTCACTTTACGGTGCTCATAGGGCCAGTATACCCTCTGTCCGTCTAAAGCTCGAAGGGAAAGGCGTACTTGCTTCCTCCGTTGTATATCTGGATCGTAATTTTGGGTGATATAAGTGTCAAGGTCAGACACACTGCGCAATACCGCTGTACCGCCAGAGTCGTATCGCATGACCTTGACATGAGTTTAGAAGCGGATTTCTATTAAGCGATATAGCGAACTCACCAGTGTGGGGGGAAACGGAATCCACCAGGCATTTCCAAAGTAACTCTTCCAGACACCAGACTCCTCACTCGGTGGGTGCCAGTAGCTGTCTGGCCCGACGAAATGCTTCTGTATCTGTTCCTCCAGATACCGATACCACGCATAATCGGGTCCGTTCAACAGGGATACGGCCTGCTTATATCCCATATCTCCAGTTTCCCGTAGAATCTGGGCATGAGGTCACTATCAATCAAGGCACCAAGGAAAGGTATAGACATTCAACAATACCTTCATATTTTCTGCATGACGCTCACCGGGAGTTCCACGAAAGTCGAGAAGATACGGAGGGTATTCGTTATCCTGGGCTTGCGCGAAGGACATGGGTTGGTCTGAAGGGATCTGGCAGTCGGCGTCAGTGAGGAGGAGAGTGGTTACAGATTCCTGCCATATACGGCGTTTAATATGAACAGAGGAAGGGGATACATCCAGCCTGTCCACCGGTCAGTGTATGCAAGGCAAAGTACACGAGCCAGGAATTACCGAGGAGAGAAGATGTCGACACCTTCAGTCATTCAGTTGGATATACTTTTTATTCGAGAACAGTACTATTGCTCACTGAAGTCTATTCGCCTTGTCAGCCCTGGTTGGTAGCCAAAGTTAAAGAATTATTGCACAAATTTAAGAGGATTCGAACATACGCTTAACGGCCCGTTGCATTATGCCAAGATTGATAGCCGAGAAATCTGGAAGGGACATTCAACAGACTTTGAGACACCTACAAAACAACAGAGTTCTTGGAAAACTTACAAAATCCGAGTCCATAAGTTAGGATATAAATGCTAAATGATGCAGCCAGCCCCTTGAGCATTCTAGCGAAAAGAACGGACAATGCCCTCGACAACTCACCTGTACAACACGTAGGTGTCGATGATGTGTTTATTGGGTACATTTAGTGAAATCAAAAGTGCAGTCGTGGAAGTCGTAACGTAGTTCAGTCGTGATGTCCACTCGCTGGCGTTGTTCACCGGATCCAAAAACGGCGCATAGATGCACTGGGCCATAAAGAATCCAGTGGTAGAAATAAGCAGGATAATTTGTCTGACGACGGGTATGGTTGTTCTTGAATATGAGCGGAAGATGCAGTTGTTAGAATCGATGATGGCGATGATGGCGAGTGTGCTGAGTTTGGCGAACAGATAGGTCGATTCGTAGGTTCCCCATCCACGTCGGAAAGCTAAAACTAAATGAGTCTTTCGTTATGCCTAGACAAACCAAATCATACCCACCACTGTATAAAAAGGCGAACGGGTTGCGATCACGTTCCAGTAAGCGGTGGTATTCTGCGTCCATGTCGGCAGACGAACGAATGCGACCCATGCTACTGTGCTTCTCCACCTTTGGCACGGATTGTTCGATGACACGACGTAGGGCAAGCGGAAACCAGATTGCCAGCTGTAGAGTGTATGGTAAATATACGAATCGAACAGCCCTGAGTATGACGCAACTTACAATTAAGAAAACTATGACGCCCAGCGAAACGAGAATAGGGGCGTAATTAACTTCATTGCGTTTCATTGTAGTCGTCCAACAAAAGTCCAAGGGGTCTCTATATTCCGCCATAGGACCGAGGAGGTCTAGCGAAGGTGGAAATGTTGTCGTGTTGATGTAGGGATTCTTGACAGGCCAAAGCTCCTCTGACCATACGACGACATGGAGCGCCATCGTACTCAAAGGAAGGTAAATGACAGTGAGCAAGAAGGTCACAATGACCAGGCCCCACTGGCTCCCCTGGGATTCTGTTTGTTGTAGGCCTTCTAGGGTATTGTATCGGTCGCATTGCAGGGTTGAACGGTAGAAATACCAGAGGAAGCAAGCCGTGATTGACATGAATATCACCAGGTAGAGAAGTGATTGTATTAGAGTCGATGCGAAGTTGAGTGCTAGGATATTGGGTCTGAAGAATTGCTTAGCTTGAGCGGAGAATGAGGCCGGGAAAGTCCTACATAGTTCCCAGAAATAGTGTTCGCCACTTTCCCCACACGTCGTCTGCATTTCTCGGAACTAACGAAGATATAAGAGGAGGTTCCATCTAGTAGTCACATAGGCGTACCAATGGTACTCAGGATAAGAGCAAACACCTGAACGGTGTTGACCAGCCCTTGCAAACTGTAAAAAGACGCTAAAGCACTTGAACCCTAATATCGCAAGGTCGGCGACATCCCAACTTGCAACACGAACCAACGAACGTACCAGAAAGCCAATTGCTACATTCATGGTCGACCTCAATATGGTTTTCCGATTTCTCCACGTAGGTGTAATCGTCGAGTTATATTCGAGATCTTCGAGTGTGGTTTTGAGCTCCTTGAGGCGGTCCATCGGGGGAAACATTCGAGGGCGACCGCCTTCATCCTTCTTGTCCAAATCCTCTTGCCTCAAGAACTCGTGTTTTGGTAAAGATGATATATAGGCATCCAATCGAGGTAAAAGCAGTGCAATGGCATTCCGTGAAAACACAGTTGTCGCAGGAATTGGGAGATGTGATGGGGAGTTCGAACGGTTTGACGAAGTTTGGGTAGTGCTGGTGTTTGTGCGATCAGACTCGGTAGGAGTTACCTTGCTCCTTCCTTGGGCATTGGGTGGGTAGGTGTGCTCCAGTAAGCGGCCATGCTCTTCTGCGAATTGTATTGCGCTTGAACGGGGCAATCCTGATCTTCTATCCTGTCGTTGCTCGCCTCGCGGAGCTACCTTTCGTTCTTGAAGTGGGCCATTGGAAGCTTTAGCTGAAGATTCTGCCTTCCTTAACCCGTTGACACTTGTTTCAGTACGTATGTGTCGGATGAACCTGGCTGGTAGTGGGGCAAGCGTTGAATTCGGGGCGGCGGCTTGCCCATTGGAATTGGGATTTGTAGGGGCCTCCGTGCCATCCACTTTAGCCGAAGGAGACTCGAACAGCCTAATAAGCTCTTCGACGGGCATACTCATTCATTGTGAGCCCCCACAATGCAGAAGGGAAAGAAGGGATTTGTAGATGCTGGGAACTGTTGATGCACGTCTCCAGATGTTCGTCTCCCCGCCATCACAATCCATGCGTCCAATTTAGGAAACCAATGACGTTTAGGCTCGTTTAGCCTCCGGATTTCAGATTCATACGGTATATTGAAAGGGTATTTTTTGGTATGTTGGTGTCAAAAATGGTATGAGCTAAATGAGACCCAGACGATTCTAAGAACTACTAGAGGAATCTGTCGACGAACCAGTTTCTTCTCCATCATCCATGTCTAATCAAAGGGGTGTAAGCGACATATGGTACCACAGAACCTCGAACCTACCCAATCCAAAGTGGATGACCGGGGCTGCTGCTGGTCGGGGAGGACTAAGCCTCTTGGGCGGTCCTGTGCCCAGAGGACGGCCTCTTCCCCTTCCACTGCTGTTTTGGCGAGAGTGCAGATTTGGACTTCTAGTAAACGATGATGATGCAGGGGTATGGATTGATGCTTCCGGGGAAGAGGAACGCGAGGAGGAAGACGAGTTGTCGTTGTAAGGTGCGGTCGATGAATCTCGCAGCTTGGAGGGCACCCGCGATTGCGAATTGGTTGAAGGAGAATAATGCGACTGTGTCGTGGGTCAGCCTGATATACGAGACAGACGATAGGTACCCACGCTGCTAGGCACACCGGAGTCTGGATTCGCCTTGACTCGGGATATTGGTGATCCTGGTAAACCGAGATGAAGATAAGTTGATCGGGAAGTGATGAAACCCACCAGAAACCTTGCCTTTACTCTTCTTATTTGGCGTGATTTGTGGTGACGATAACTACACAAGAGGAAGGTCAATGAAAGCTCATACCAGACAGATAAATAACCCACCCGTTTCCGCTTATACGAGGATTCATCATCTGAGGAGAGGATTAGTGTGTTACGCGCTCGGTTCACTGCCAACTGACTTCCACGCTTGCCTTTTCCGAGGCTCTTAGCTTTGCCACTAGCCTTCTCATCCGAGTAGTAACCTGCCTCCGAGGATGGCGACGCAGATCTTCCAGCATCTGAAGGAGCTCTATCCAGCAGTTAGCATCAATAACAGAGATCGATGCCTAATGACGTACTTGAGCTGTTTGCTATTTGCCCGTGGTGCACCACGCCTCGAGTTGGATAGGCCCATGCATGTGCTTAGATGGGGAGCAAACCTGTTCGATGCAATCTAGCAAAGTTTAACGGTGTAAAACTAAGGGCTTAGAAGAACAGAGAAAGGGAATACTTACCCTTTGCGAACATTTGAGGCACTTCAGCAAGAGATTCCCGTCACCTTTGTTGTTGGTCGGTGTGCTCGTCCCTGTCTGTATTTTGAAGTCGCCATTTGAAGAAGGTGACTCTGAGCGCGAGGGTATTGTTTGAGATTGACTAGATGAGCCTGGTAGCTGTGCGAAGCTACTCGGCACATGGACTAATTTCCGGCGCTTGAATCATGGGCCGAATACAATAAGCTTGAACCATACCGGAACTACACCTTAGGAGACAGGAACAGGTTAGGCTGCTTGAGGTGACCAATTGAATTCGTAGCTGACCTCGTGTTGCACACATTGCAGACGGTGGAAGCTTTGGCTATCTCCCTGTGGGCCTGAAGCGTGCAGTCCAGAACCAACTCATCCAGCAATGAGGAGAGAACGAGTGCTGTCTATTCTTGAGCCGAACATAAGGTTGAAGGATTATGAGCCCCGCAATAGGTCTGTCGAGACTGAAACATACCAGCGTGCCCAAGGCCTCATCTCGCTCCGACCTACTAGGCATGGATATTGTGACGGTCGAGAACAACAAGCAGAGTAAATTGGCGGTATGAAGATCAATACAGATTACGTAAGCCAGCCTATTCATCTATGTACTTAAAGCTCTTCTTCTGAAACACTTGGACAATAAAATAAAAGACAAGTCTGACGGTCACAATTGTATTGGAAGTGTTGTTTCGAATACGGAACTGGGCAGAGGCTGGCAGATGTCCTGAAGAGACAAGGTGGTGAGAGATAAGGCGGACCGTCGGCACGGACGGCCTTATGTGGGAGGCTGTGCAGCTGTGACATGCGTGACCCGGGCAGCCGGTTGAATACGACGGATGCCACTGGAGGTCGATTGGCATTGGCCTTCGTCGCCTTCCCAAGCCTTCAGCTCATCGTCCGTCCCTCGTTGATGGCGCCAAAGCCTGCCTGCGCCAAATATCAGTACGTAGTAACGCCAGCTGGCCCAAAGATCCTTCCAGTCGATGAGCCATCGTGCAAGGACGAAGAGAGCCCTGCCGATTACAATGCAGGTGGTTATCTCCCGGTGAAAGTCGGTGATTCCTTCAAGCAAGGTCGCTACCGTGTTGTTCGCAAGCTGGGGTGCGTTTATATTCCTCTCGCCATTTGTGTCGGTGCTCATTCTACGTAATTATGGCACCATAGTTGGGGTCACTTTTCCACCGTCTGGTTGGTCAATGATTCTCAGTGAGTAGCGCTTTGACCTCCTATCTATCTCAGTCTCCTCATCCAGTCATATCAGAACTGGCGTTCATTCTGCTCTCAAGGTCGTAAAGTCTGCTGGACGATACGCCGAGACTGCCAGGGACGAGATCAAGTTGCTTTCTCGGGTTGCTTCGGTTTCTCCGAATCACCCTGGCCGTGCCCATATCGTCTCATTCCTTGATTCTTTCTCCCACCAAGGCCCTGAATCATCGCACATCTGCATCGTTTTCGAACCCTTGGGTGAAAATCTGTTGGCATTAATCGAGAGGAACAAAAAGAAGGGTGTTCCAAAACCTTTGGTAAAGGTGATTGCAAAGCAGGTCCTTAGCGGTTTGCAATACCTCCACGACGAATGCGACCTCGTTCACACGGATATTAAGCCCGAGAACATATGTGAGTTCTTTCTGGTAGACCCACCCTCTTGGTCTAAGAAAGGATGAATGTTGATTTCCGTCCAGTAATTTCTATTGCAGATATTGAGGCTCATATCCACCAAGAGCTCTCGCAATCCCCAACCCCAACATCCCGCCGCGTCGGGGTCCCACTGCCCACCAAATCTCGTGCAGGCGTATCGATTCCTTACAATCAGCAACGGGCGAGGCGCCAGGTCCAAATTTTTGATTCTCAGCCCTTATCCAGTCCCGGACGGAGTCTTGGGAGGAGCAGCAATGGCGGAAATTCTAACCTGACCATGAGTCGGAACCGCGGCAGTGGTAGCGGTAATACAAGCAAGAGCAATAGCTACGTGGCGCAGATGAACATTTTGAAGGGTTCCGCAAGCGGTCTCCCCCCCAATACAAGCTTCATCAGCGGCCCTCCAACAGGCTCCAGTGTTCCTAAAGTCCCCAGTAATCTTTCGGCATCCTTCCAGGTTACATACCCCAAGAACCCACCTCAACAGAATATCCCCCCACGACCTATCCAAAGCTCCAATCCGCTTTCAGCATCCTCCTCTTCGTCATCGATATCATCAGCTATTATCTCCACCCCTGCTGGTTCGGGAAGCATCACAAGCACACCTCCCACATCGTTATCACAATCTATGACCAGCGCCGCAGCTGGCTTCATTAATCCTGCGTTGTATATGGAGCTCAAGTCGAAGAAAGGCCTGGATGACCTTGTTGACGCCACTCGGAGTACCGTACCGATCCAGATCCAACGGTCCAAAGGCCCCAGGGATGGGGCGAACTCGTCGTCCTCCAGTGCCTCCAAAGGCGGAGCCCCCAGTTCTTGGGTGGACAAAGTTTCGTCATCCTTGTCCTCCTCGTACAAGTCGAAGACCAGCCCCCTCAAGTCCAGCAAACCTAGATCAAATAACCGACATGCACATTCCCAATCGCAGTCCGGCCCTATGGTTAATGCGCCTTGGCAAGACCCCGGGGTCGCATCTCCGGCGCCAGCTTTGGTGGTCAACACCATTGTCGCTGTGGGTGCGGGTGGAACGGAAGCCAATTATGTTGCCTCGAGCAATACCGATGTATCAAGCAACAGTATATCACTCACTCAGTCATTGTCGGAAAGTTCTTCCAGCACAGCTACGGCTACTCAGCCTTCTCCAATCGGAACGCCTTTGGCCGGTTCACGGAAAAACAAGACAATGTCCATTATAAACGGGGTCAGCAAACTAATCACTGACACATCGAATATCCTTTCCAATAGTTTGTCTTCTGGTGTGGATAACGCTCAACCGCCCAGCATCAGCTCCCAAATCGCGGAATCCTCTGTTCCCCAGCAGCATGTATCTCTCTTGACCCAGACCGCCCCAACACGCATCACATCCACCGCTTCATCTCCCCCTCAACGCATCAGTCTTTCACGCCCTTCGCCTCCACAGCATATATCACAACTTTCAGCACACATGCACCGATGCCCATCTTCGTCTTCAGGTGCTTCAACTCCGGCACTGTGTAGCTTTGTTACCGATAACACATCCGCATACGATGCGACTCCTCCGACCATGCACAATGCAGCTACAGCGTTGAGCCCATCGTGCCCTCCCCCCACACCCATTGATGGCCCAGCGTTTGGCCTTTTCTCCTCTGACTCCACCCCATCTATCAACACACCCGATCTCGACCCGACACATCCGCCTATATCTATCAAGATTGCTGACCTGGGTAACGCTACACCCTCTAAGAAGCATTTCACGGAAGATATTCAAACTCGCCAGTACCGTTCCCCAGAAGCAATTGTTGGACGCAAGGATTGGGATACGAGAGCGGATATCTGGAGCGTCGCTTGTGTGGTGTTTGAGCTGCTCACTGCAGAATACCTTTTCGATCCTCAAGGTCAAGGAGAGCTGTTTACGAAAGATGATGACCATATGGCTCAAATAATTGAGCTTCTCGGTGATTTCTCATTAGAGGTGAAGATGGGCGGCAAATACAGTCGAGAATTGTTCGATCACACTGGTACGTCGCATCTCATTTTTGAACTTGAATCCAGAACCTGACTGTATCAACAGGTGCATTACGATATATCCGAACGCTGAAGCCTTGGCCATTGCATCGCGTAATGACGGAGAAATACCTTTATACCGACGAAGACTCAAAGTCTCTTTGCTCGTTCTTGTTACCGATGCTCACGACCGACATGCGGCAACGTGCTCACGCCCGCGATCTCGTAAATCACGAATGGCTTAATATCTCTGACGAAGAGGAAGTGCCAGAATGGTAATATACTGCCTTTGGGTTCCTCTCCTGTTATGCCGTATTTTTGGAACGCCCTTTATTCTTGCTCTGCTGGCGACTGACAAGGTCAACCGCGATAACCATTAGATATATAGACGTTTACTCTTTTTTCTCTTTCCGTTCATAATCATGGGTTATATACCATCCCCTCGTGTCTTTCCCTTTGATACTATTGCTACTTTCCTTGTTGTACTTCTCTGTGTTTAACTATGCGGGCTTTTTGGTGGGTAGTAGGCAATGTATATGCGACGTCCATACGATAGAATTTGGTACTGCCAATGTAGACAGCTGGGATTACCTTACTATTGTTACTATAATAGCGGCCCTCTCAGCAATTAATGCATTATAAATTGACTGTGCAGTGCAGTTGACATGTACTAAAGATCTGAGATCTGAGAGCGTAATCGATCGAAAAAGAAATCAGCCTGTGCAATGGAACACTTGAGATGTGGAAGATGGTATCGGTTGAAATTCAGAGAGAGAGCAGGTCCAGGCACACATAAACATACTAAAATCGAAGAATGGCGAACAACCCGACTGCGAATCCAGATAAACCAACAAACGCCGCCGTTATTGTCCCAGGATGCGTCAAAACCAGTGCGTACTGCTTCTCAGCGTTTGATCTATCACTACCATCGGTGTTCTGAGCATTGCCGCCCCCTCCGTTTGCGGCAGGAGGGTTGGTCTTGTTGTTGTTCGTTTCGACATATGCATCTGACATAGAACGACCCAAGCATTTCACGACTGGTTGGATGTTGAAAGGAGGGTTATGCGCTAATGCGTCGGGAAGAATATACCCAGTTGCCACTTCCACGGATTCCTGGAACAAATCATGCTCAAGAACGATGAACCCGGTTTTCAGAGTCGAGGCACTCGAGAGAATATTTTGCCAATTCTGCAGGACCTTTGAGACAGGAGTCACGCCATTGTGAATGTTAAAGTCTGGGTGCATCCGATCAGCCGCCGACGCAACATCTTGCTTGTAAACAAATGAACTTACCATCAGTATCAAATGTAGAGACGGGACTTGTGCGCGTCCAGATGACAGGGACCAGACCCATGGCAATGGAGATTGCGCGTACGCGATCGCTGAAAAAATGGCGCTGTCAGTTGCGCCTGCTTATTAGTACACAATCAAATCAGGCACCCACTCGATATCACCAAACGGAGGCCTCATCATGTTGGGCGTTACTCCGAGGGCATCTTTAATAATCTTTTTGGCCCAGCCCAGCTCGGCGATGATTTGATCATTCGTCTGGGTGGTCAGAGGCGTATGACTCCAAGTATGAACGGCGATTTGGTGCTGCCCCATGTACTGCGTTTGGAGGATGCGAGGGAACTGAATCGCCCGCGATCCTACCACAAAGAATGTCGACTTGAGGTTCTTCTCGTCGAGGTAGTGCAACAGATCCGAGGTGTAGTAACCGGGCCCGTCGTCATAAGTCAGACCCCATTGCATAGGATTCGGGCAGTCCGTGATATCGGCATCTCGAGTACACCCCGTGCACGTCCACCAGCAACGGGATACATCATTCGCAATGGTAGGGTTGGCAGCACAACCGCCTAAAGACGAAAGTTTAAACCTGACTGGAAGAATTCAATTCGAGTACGGACCTGGCAGAGTGGGCTGGAGGTCGGGTATGGTAATTCCAGAGTTAGCTACGTCGTGCTTCCATTGCTGGACGATTGTGGAATCGGTTGGAGGGGGAACATCCATCGGCGGATAATCTGAAGGTTTAAGTAGGGATGCTGCGGTGACACTGAGAGGACAGTATGGAACGGTTGGAAAGTAGTCGCGCACCGTCTGGAAGGTTAGGCGCGCCAGAAATGAATGATGGATGAGCCCCCGCCGTAGCGGTGGAGTCCAAGGGTCGGGTAGGAAAGCTGGACTGGCTTGCTACGATCACAGAGAGTGAAATGGCAGTAGGATTTACTGATTGGAGAGTGAACGAGTATGTCGTCTGTTGAGCCAGTGGTGCAGCACCCGAAACGGAGAGCGAGGGAGCTGCGCCAGAGTTGGCAACCAAAGACGAGCTATCCGGAAGAACAACCGGGACAGTGGCTGAGACGGCAGCTTCGTCCGCCACCGGTGCTAGGGCTGAATCCATTTGTTGCCGCACCTGGTAGTGGGGTTCCCGACGTGCCTCCCAGATAGGTCCCCCGCCGTGCGCAGTAACGAGGACGGGTCCGACAAGGACGACAGTGGATATGAGGAGAGGCCACATGGGTAGAAGAAAGGAGAAAATGTAAGGTATTCTCAGCCAACTTCGCGATTTTGAGGCAAAACACCGTGGTAATAAGCGTGGTGCACTAAGAATAGAATTCCTATTTCAACGCTCCGCTGCGAGGTTCGTAGCGTCGTCCAGTAATAGTTATAATTATACACCGTACACCTTGGTACAACAGAGTGAGTATGACAGAAGTATCAACATCGTAAGCAAGAATCACGGGCAGCATGTCAAGTTAGACTTTTTGTTTCTTGGTCCTGGGTTTTTCCAAGTCAATCTCCTCTGCATCATCGGAGTCGTCATCTTCGTCCTCAGAGTCGTCCTCGTCGTCATTTAGGAAATAATCAATGGCGTCGGGGAATACTTCCGAGGCAATGACTGGGCCAATCTAGAGGGGGGTCACGTCGGCAACGATCCAAACGAAAGTTCGTGAAAGAGGAGACTCACATCAGATGGATCATCCTTGTACTCAAAGAAGTTGAAGAAGCTGCCGGTGTCAATGGGGAGTTCATCGTCATCATCTCCAGCTTCCCGAGGATAAGATTTGGTCAAATTCGTTTCCTCGCTCTTCCACTTGATCGGTTGTCCCTGCAAGGCAGTCAGTCCAGATGTCCTTCATTCAACAAAAAGGTCATCAGCACCTACCGATACCTCTACATGCGTTTCCCAGCTGAACTCCAGCATGGAATCGGTAATGCCATTCTCGTCTGGCTTTTCATTGGCGGTATTGGGTTGGGGAATAAGCTTGTATTCCTTTTTGAGGACCTTATCCTCGAAGAACTTGTTGTCCTTGAAATACTGGCCACCCACGGAAGTCAGCGTAAACCGGGTAGTTATATGGCAAGCCTTCGTACGAATTCAAGGGTGAAGCAGCGGAAGTCATTAGGATCCCTGGTCACCCAGAGGTCTTCAAGGTAGTTCAAAGCAGTCTTATCTGCGTTGTGTTGGGCATGGAAAGCCACCACATGGTTTTTCAATAGTGCAACAGGCCAGAAGTTGTTGATGGACTTCAAGATCGGTCGGCGCGTCACATATGCCGGGTAGAGTTTGTTCTGGGCTTCGCGTTCTACAAAGGGTGGCATAATGAGCACAAAACGCATGGCTTGGGTCTAGGCGAGACGTTACCGAGGTAGAGATTGAGCTTAGCCTGTTCGCGCTGAACGCTACGCAAATCCTTTGCCTGTTCACATGAGAGTTCTACGCTCAGGGGTTTCTCGTCTTCGGCGCCAGGAGAGGCTCGCTTGATTCCCTGTGTCATTGTGTTTTGGTTGAAGGGGGGATAGAATTTGTTGGTGATGATGTTAGTCTACCAGGAAAGCAGATAAGTTCAAGAAAATTGTGTGGGTAAGGTTATAACTCCGCGAATTTGTCAGTCTAATAAACCCCGTGGAAGTTGCAACAAGGATCGCGTGCGGGCAAGGCCTGGCAACAGCATTGTAATTGTACAAGGCAAAACGTGAATATAATCCACGCGATTCGAGGTAAGTATGGAAACAGAAACAGAGAAACGCCAGTTTTCATAAACTCCTAAATACAAAATGACGCGTGTAGTACCCGAGGTTCCTCAATCCAACCGTTTCTTCAGGGAACCCATTTCCACCTCGTCAACGAGGACCTTTCCATTGCTGACCCACTTGGGTTTGCGTGCTTTGAGCTGCGAAGCGCCTGCCCATCCCTTCCCGTTGTGAGCAGAGCGGAATCCTGGCCCAGAATAGTAGATGATGTCCGTCAGGGGGTTCAGACGTGGCCAAGCAACATATTCAATGCCGTGGATCACGATGAAGACCATCGAGACGGCAAAGATTGCAACCCAGAGAAGGAAGTAGTAAAACAGAGAGTAGTCTATAGCACAAGGTGAGCATCCAATTGTCAACTAGCAGCAACAGGGTTCTCACCTGAGGATCGAGGAAGTGTAAGACCGGCAAGGATCATGAAGAACGAGAATGAAGCAATAGCGGGCATCTAAACCTCGATCAGTTGGATGCCTCCTGAATCAGTGGATATACACATACTGATCGGATGATAAGAGGTCTATGGTCCAGTACTAAAGCCATAGAAGCGGCTGGGTTCTTCCTCGGCACCCAAGCACCTGTGACCAGGTCGAAACCATCCTGCTTCGTTCCATCGAAGAAATTGTTCTTCAAATATCTTGTAACGGATTTGACGCCATCTTCCAGGGCGCCCTTGCGTGTTCGTTTGTTCGTTCTTGTGAAATCAGATTTAAGTGCTCCTGAACCACCGTAGGCAGCAGAAATTGCGTCCGCATGGTCAGCCCACACTGGATCAATGTGTCAGTTGTTGAGAACACAAACGATAATACACACTCTTACTCTCTCTAAAATCTTTACTGAATGCCTCGTAGTTATCGACGCTAGCGCCTGGTTCCAAAATACCCAATTCTGTCAGCTGTTTGTTCA
The DNA here is from genome assembly GCA_004369085.1 of Coprinopsis marcescibilis. NCBI lineage: Eukaryota > Fungi > Basidiomycota > Agaricomycetes > Agaricales > Psathyrellaceae > Coprinopsis > Coprinopsis marcescibilis. The sequence goes on along the minus strand of ML210146.1, from coordinate 201,252 downwards.
AGGTCCATTTGGCGATGGTGGCCTGCACGACGTTCGTCCGATCCAAGTTGTCCATGCAGTTGGTTCGAACAACGCCAGACTGCTCCTGCACGACACTATCGTTGTCTCTGCAGGCGAAGTATCTGCATGAATATGATGTCAATAGCGAGTACACAAATGATCCGTAAACTGAGCGCACCCTTGCTTCTCGAGGTCGTCTTTTATTCTGTCGAGTAAAAGGCTAATTCTGTCCCAGCGCATCTTGCGACATTCGGCGTGGAAATCAAAGTATTCGTACTGCACTTCTGGCATATCGAGCTATAGGGTATTAGAACGAAAAATAGGTGTGGAAGAGTACTGCGACTTACCTCGGATATGAAGCGCTCATAAGCATCCTTCACCGGCTTTTCGTGGCCCTTTTGGTTAATGAGGTTCACCATCCTTACGGTACCATAGGTTTTGACCTGGGCAGAAAGGTGGCGGCGGAGTGCATCTCCCTATGAAATTGTCAACTAGTACTCTTCGTAGACTCAGCTGAACACTGACCGTTTGAGGCAGTTCCATGATCTGAAGGTCTGGTTTGTACTTTAGGGTGTTGATTTCAGACCAAAACATTGGTACGCTTCCTCTGATCTGAGTGAAGCTGTACTTGGCAGAATACTTTGACTCCGGACCCGATGCGGTTGTCCCTTCAACCAGGAGGAGTTGTTCAGTCTCGTTGTAGTTTGCAACGTTGCCTTCATTGTCGATTCCACGTCTGAAGTAACGAGTACCCGCACGGAAACGAGAACGACGACTGATAAGGCATATTTGCATGTGCCGTCCATGAAGGAAAACAGGTCGCAAATCAAAGGCTGTGCAAATTGCTAAGGGGCAGTCTTCGCGCGAATAGGTGAGGACTCACTTCCGTAGACTATAGGCAAGATGTATGGCGCCCACTAGATAAGAAGTTAGGCGAGAGTTTACCCACGAACACGCTTGAGACTTACTGCTTCTGGCGCAGAGGATGTCAATGCTGAATCAATCAGCGAGGTCTGAATGAATCTAGCCCAATGTAAATTGGATGAAAGATCTTGAACGTGCAATACAAACGCACCTATTCCAGAAGAACCGGGTGTCCGCCTGAAAGACATTCAGCATTATCACTGAACTGCTTTCAAGTGGCACTCACCAGCTCCCAAAGCGCCTTACCCTCGGACTCGGCGGCTCTGATATTTTGGACTTGAAGGCGAGTGGTAAGATCCCAGGTATATGAGAACATAAAGTTGCCTCCGGAGAAGTGAGCCCGGATAAGGCCCAAGAAATTAGTTTCCACAATGTGAGGTGGATGGTCTACGTTGATGTTTGGATTCAAAGGAAGGATTTCGAAGTTGGTTGCGAGGTAGATGTCATGGCCCATTAGTCTTGAAAGAAGTTCCCGGCCAGTGATAACAATAAGATAGTCCGCTTTCGAAGGTTGAGTCGAGGATAACTTGAATCCGAGGCGGCAGACTGCAGCTTACATAGTGTAAGAGAAATAATGCCGACAATCCCATAAATTACTTTGCTAGAACGGCGTGCCGACGCCGGTGGAGCTGCCTCTGTTGATCGTTGAAAGAATGGTCTAGCATTTGCATATATGTATTCACCATTAAGTGTTATATCTCCAGAGGAACGGTGAACGGTCAGGTTCCGTGCGTCTGTGCCTTCGGGCACAAAAGTGTACGTGTCATGGTCAGGATAGCTATGAGCCGCATGTTCAGCTTCTTACAGCGCGAGTTCATTCAAGTGTAGTCTTACAGATTGAAGCGCTGGTACAAGGGAATCATGGCGGGCAGAGATGATGGAGAGAGTAAAGGTGTGTGGGCAGCAAGGCTGGCAGCGGCGACACAGAATGGGCGGAAGAAAGACGCGTTGATCTGAGTCTGAACTTGTGACCAACCAATTCAAGGTTTGTTCAAGCTCATTGACAGCCACGGCGACCTCAGCCTCTAGACAATAATGAAGCTCACTCCAGAGCTTTTGGCACAGGCGCAATCCCATATCAACGCAGTAAAGGAGAGGCAGCTCGATCTTCGAGGTCAGTAGTACGTTCTGTATGTCTTATTCGCTAACACATCCAACTGACAGGCTTTAAAATCCCTGCTATCGAAAACCTTGGTGTTACTAGGGTACGACTATTCCAAAGCATCGCATACCGACCATTTTAACAACGGACATACAGGACCAACAAGATGCAATAGACTTCACAGACAATGCAATCATTACTTTGGGCAATCTGCCTCTTCTCAGACGCCTACGAACCCTTCTACTTGCGAACAACCGGATACAAACCATATCACCATCCATTCATGTCTCAGTTCCCAATCTTACGCAGCTCGTGCTCACGAACAACAACTTTTGTGAACTGGGGGATCTCGAGCCACTGAAAGAGCTCAAGCACCTCACCTTTCTCTCCTTGATCGGCAACCCTGTTCAAGAGAAAAAATGGTACCGTGAATGGCTGGCTTTCAGAATCCCTAGCTTGCGTGTCCTTGATTTTCAAAAGATTCGTGACAAGGTGCGTCTGTCGACACTCCTTTTCCTACGATATCCTAAACCTTGGCCCATGGTAGGAACGAGCAACAGCCAAGTCACTGTTCCTCACAGCTGATAAATTACCTACTGCGCTCGCTACCACGATCTCGACAACCATTAGCGCCAACACTGGCAAGCTCAGCTTGACAATGGACGAACCCAAGGCTGCACCGGTATCCGCCAAGGCCGGTCGCCTCATGTCAAAAGAAGACCAGGAGAAAGTCAGGGCGGCAATCGCAAAGGCGACCTCGATGGAAGAAGTGAGGAGGCTGGAGAGAAGCTTGAGAGAAGGATATGTCCCCGATCTTGATTCCGTTGGGGCATAACATTTTGTATGGACTCCTTTCCGAGAGATACAACACTGCAATAACATTGTACAGACGCTTTGAGATATATTCAAAGCCATAAACTATGATACACTATGACAAGCCAGCAGAGACGAAGCGCTTTCCTACCCTACATCTAGCTACAACGTGCTGGTGCCTCCGGCACTTCCCAGCCAGAGGCCGTGGATAATCAACGAAATTACGGCCCCCAGATTGAGCAAGCTGCTGATTCCGTGAAGCATCCCGAATTGCTTGTTCAAAGTTTTCATATCGGCGGAAGCCTAAGGAATATAAATGAGCAACGTTGGGCATCGTAGTTCAATGATTCGCCAAACCTTGGCATCGTTGTATTGCACACCCTCCTCCTTCTCGAGTTTTTGGCGTTTGAACATAATCCTTTGAACTTTGTTAAGCGGGCTCTCAAATTTGAGGTGCAGTTATATCCCCAACTCACTTGCTAGTCATTGGGCCAACGACGATGAAATTGAGCGCCTGTGAGATCAACACGACTCCCAACGAGTATACTACCGCAACCTCTGCCAACCTCGGTTGATGCAAGCTGGACAACACATTAGGATGCTTGGATACCCAGATAGCAATAAGACCAGCGGAAAGGGCAATGGACTGCACAAAGTAAACAGGGAAAGTCTTGTGCTGCAGGGCTCCGAATTGGTGGCGGGCTGTGCGTTTGGTTTATTACTACAGTTGACTCTTGCGATTCGGCCAAAGGTGTGCTTACGGAGTGCGCGGAACGCGATGATTCCTAAGAGAGACAATGAGCCAAACCACCTCCTTCAACATAGATATGAATAACTTGACACAAACCTCCGAAGAATGTAATCCAAAGGGCTAGAATGTAACGCGGACTTGAGTATTGTTGCTCTCACTAGGTTTACGGGCACCACGCACACATTCCGAAAAGCCAGCCATATCCAACGGTATACAGCCCATCCAAATTGATCAACTCATACAATGAATTTAATGTCAAAAGCTTGGTGCTGGACATCTTGGGGAGTGCGGTTGAGAGTGCAATGAAGGTCAGGTTCAAATAACAACGTATACTCGGAGCCGCAGAATCATGACGGCGACGCGCATCAACAGCTGTATGTCTAGACCCTCAACTTTCAAGACAGTCTTGTGTTCCAGAATTAGCCGAACCAATTGTATAGTATCTGCCCCCAGACGCATGCTGGCGAAATGGTCTATGGATGAGTGTATTGACTATAGAAGAATTATTTAACCCGGATTCATCTAAATTGAAGCCAACTATCCAATGACAAGCTTCTCGTCGCCTTCGCTGAATTCGTATTGAGGAACCTCCAAGTTCAACTGCAAACGCCCTCAGTTGAACATCTCTGCATAACTTATCACAGGTACTTACTGGAGCAGGGCCCTTGCGAATACGGCCAGCTGGAAACAAGTCAGCATTACCGAAAAGATCGAAACTAGTCAAGCACTCACAGATATCGTAGTGAGAACCGTGGCAAGGGCAGAACCATCCTCCGTAGTCACCAGCCTCACCAATGGGCACACAACCAAGATGAGTGCAGACACCAAGCATGACAAGCCATTCAGGCTTCTTCACCCGAACGTCATCAGATTCGGGGTCACGGAGACTCTTCCAGTCATATGAACGGGCCTCCTGGATTTCGCCTTGGGTTCTGTGTCTGATGAAGACGGGCTTTCCTCGCCATTTGATAATGACATTCTTGCCCTCGGGGATGGCAGCGAGTTCAACCTCGACCTTTGCAAGAGCGAGAACGTCGGCAGAGGCTGCCATGGTTTGAAGGAATTCTGAAACGGTGGACTTTGCAGCAGAGGCAGAGATGATTCCCATGGAGCCGACCATGAAGTAGGAAAGAGCGCGGGTATTTTCAGGGTTGGTACGATATGTGGACCAGTCGGGAGTCTCGCTCTTGACGACGGCAGAGGTGTGCATGGTGCGCTGCTGGAAATGGACGCTTGGAGAGCCTATATGAAAGACGGGGTGAGGGCTCCATTTTGGACTGCAGGGGTCCGTATGCTACATACTGGAGACGAACGTCCTGGACACCAATTCGGAGCCTAGCTTGGTAGTGCCACTTGCCCAACGAGGAGACACGTCGGAGCGGGGGGCTTGAGGGTCGAAATGGGCATGATCATGGGGAGCTCGTACAGCGAGGTTGAGCAAAGGGGCGTGAGGGACGCCCGACGACAGTGTGCGGACTGTTGGACCCAGCGAGACGGCCTTTTTGAGAACTTGGAAGGACGCCATGGACGACGAGGAGAGAATCGGTTGCTACAGCCAATGCTGGCGCGCAGGTTTGAGGCCAAAAGTTTGTTGTCCAAATAAAGTCAACGTCTTCCCGATCCGTCCCGGCGCACTTTCCATCAAGCTCATGATTCCAGCTTCCTCACTCTTATTCCTTCAGGTACTCTCTAAGCAAGACAATAAATTTACTGATAAATCTGATAAATTGCATGGCTGGTATAGAATCTGCATAGGAAGCGAGTGTGTGGTTTCAAACGAAGGTATAACAGTTGGTTGGTACAACATACATTGACGGGTAATTAAGGGCTCAAGCTAAATTGTCTTTGCGTGGCAGATGTTTAGTGTAAGGCTGAGTCTGGTGGACCAGATTACTCAGTACTCAGAGCCTGCTCTGATCGTGGTTGGGGGTCAACTAGATCGACATGCCGGCGCACATGCCAATCCAAGAGGTAAAGCTTCCACTGGGAATATCATATCCTTTCTGTTGGAGAAGACGACCGATACTTCTGGGATAGTCCGTAATGAGTCCATCAACACCAAGCTCCAAGAGTCTCTCAACGACATCCAATCGGTTGACCTAGAAATCCATCAGTCCGAGACAATCAAACCTTAATCAAGGGAGGGAGCTTACAGTCCAGGGGACGACGGTAAGTCCAAGAGCGTGCGCTTGATCGACCATTGCCTTAGTGGTGAACAAAGAGCTAAGCTCTCCAGTAGCGGGGGATAGAACGCTCGCGCCGATACTTTTAGCAGCATGGACAGCCTGCAGCGCAGGTTCACCTCCAGGGAAATCTGCAAGGTTCAAGCCAGCAAGGAGCGGATATGTTCCACCATGCAGCGTAAGGCTGATCCTAATAGACGTACAGTGGTTAGAACTGGATCGTTTCGTCGTTGAGCAACACTTACGGGTCGAGGAGGGCGGATATGGGGATCTTAGGCTCGCGTTTCTATTGGACGAGCCATTTGTAAAACGTTAAACATATCGCAATAAGAAACACATACCTGCATCAAAACAAGAGTCCTCCAGTCAAAGCTTTGGTACTGAAAATGACCTTGTTAAGCCCCCGTATCCTCTGCGAGTTGACAATGTAATACTAACGGTGATCTGGGAAAGCTTATAACCGCTCCGAAGGAACTCTGTAAGTTGTGCGTTGACAAAGTCTTCAGGAGTGCGCGTGTTGCCGTAGACGGGGTTGATCTTGGATTCGACGTTCCATTGGATCTGACGGAAGGGATCTGCGCATGCCGCAAATTGGAAGACTTCACGGAGGGTGGAGATCTTGGTTCCAGGGTAGTTGAGTTGGAGTGCTGCAGATGGTATCAGCGTGGCTATTTACAACGCGAAGCAAGCGACGTCACGCACGAAATTCGGCCAAACGTTGTGAGCCACAATCAAGCGTCTTGATCTGAGCCAAAGTCAAGTCTTGAATGTTTTTGCCAACATAAGGGAAAGTTGGGTCATTTGCCGTCTGCAAATTAAAACAATGCGGCAGATTCTGTCAGCACCAACAAGATGGGAGCAAAAGGAAGACTCGACGCTTACAACAGGAGCAGTGTCCCGACACTTCTCGGGTACGATTGCTTCGTCATGCCATACTACAGCGACGCCATCCTAAGGTTAGGAGAAGGGTTAGCGTCATCTGACATTCGAAAGGCGCAACGGCACGAAGCTCAATCGCCAATGTAGAAGGCAAAACCCTTACCTTTGTAATGCCGTTGTCCAACTCGAGGGTGGTGACGCCATCGATTAGTGCCCTTGCGCGTTCGTTAGGGTAAATCTTGATGACACCTAACTACACCTACCAGGCGAAGGCAGCAATGGTGCTCTCGCTGGTTTCACCTCTGCTTCCACGGTGACCCTTTGCGAAAAGATAAGGAAGTGTACACGAAGGGTATCACTGTGAGAGTGACACATACCTGCAAGTTGAACTTCCTACTCTGGCGTGGGCCAATGGCGGCAGCCTGAGCCCCAATGGCTCCAGTGAGCAACGAAAAGAGAAGAACCTGCATCGTCAAAAGAGGTGGTTTTGAGGGAAGAATGGAATTTCACGCCGACTATACTAGGACTTAAGTATACCATCACCTTCGGGCGCCCGAAATTGAGGGAACGTCGCCGCGAAACATGCGACGACCGGAATGTAGTATGATTCTGGCTGATTCTGCACACGCGAATTTCGATAGGGCGACGTCGGCAGCCACGGGATGTACCTGGTTGCCACCCGCGCAACCTCAGGCTCGTGAAAAAGGAGAGATATGGATCGAGAAGTATTTGATACGAGTCAAAGACCCTTCTTCCAGATGTGCAGTTGAACTCGAGTTGATTGTAGTCAATACCGCGAATCTCAATAAACCCCAGCAGTCCGAGGTTGAACCGTACATTCTGAGCTGGTTAGGCGCAGGTCGACCTCTGTCGACGCGTCGGAAAAGGTCGGTATCAAAGGGAGCCCATATGGCGGGTATGGGCTTGGTATACTGTGGTATACTTCCCGAAGCTTCTGGATTTATCATTTGTTGGCAAAAAGTTTGAGATCATGATGAAGTGTGCACAGTTCGACAAGCCCCGACAACCTGCGACAACCCCAAGATACTCCGGTCGAGATTGTCGTCAAGAGCAGAATCAGAGAAGGGAACGACTAACGGAAGCTAACGGGGTGTCTACTGGTTCTTTGAGGCCACTGAAGACGTGGCGCTCTCTGGGGTCGAACTTGCGTTGGGTTCTGGTCCGAGATTTGCTAGACCAAGGTTCTTCCACTCATCCCGTTCCATCAAACCCCTGCAACAAGAAAAGTCGGACGTGGATTCCCAAGCACTCATCTAAACGGACTTCCTTACTTCTGCATTCGACAGTCAAGGTATTCCTTGCTGAGGAGACGACAAGGCGTTGATCTACTTCCGTTCTCCCGCAGGCAGCTCATGTACAGCGTCATCTTGGATTTACATTCTCCTGAATGCACAGTCAAAACCTTGCTTGGTTCAAAGATAATCAACACACCAAAATGATCCAGAGGAAACGAGCCTCTATCAGGAGGATTCGTCTGGAAACCGACGTTAATTGAGGGTGGGCGTCCAAAGGACATTGCAAAGCAGAGGTGAAGAACACAGGGCAAACATTTGCACCCGGATTAATTTAGAATGAGCGTGCGACACATCAGTGCCAAGCGATCAAAAATAATACATGGAAGACTCGGAGCTCTACAAATACGACAGGGTCAAAGCAATGCGTGGATGGTATAGTACAAATGTCAGAAACTACTATGCGAAGGAATCCCTGACAATCCAAAAGGAATAGCAAGATGCAGGGTGGAGAAGTCAGAAGCCAGCAGAGATATATCCGTCGAACACTCAGCGCTTAGTCTGGTCACCTCGTTTCTTGCTGTTCTTCCGCTCGTCTTCGGAGTCGGATTCTTCAGAGTCTTCGTCATGAGAGTCGTGCTGGTGCGAGGATGACCCTTCCCCAGTGGGAAAGGAAGGCATCCCCCCATGGGATGACTGGCCACCACCAAGCGCCAGGGCAGCAGCCTGGCTCAAAGCCATCCGATGATTCAGATTCGCTGCTGCGAACCGCGTGCCCTTCAACATAACGATCTCCTTTAACCAACCATTCTCGCGCCTGAGGTCGGATACCTCCCGCTCCAGTTCCTCAGCTCGCCCAGTTAAATCTGACACGGAACGCTCCAGGTTAACGGTCTTCTGCTTTTTCTTGATACGAAATCGGGCTAAGAATGTTAATCAGCAGAAGTACCAGATTGCCAAGTAGCAGTCTCTTACCTGATGCCGCCGTGTTTCGTCTACGTTTCTCTTCAGACATGGCTAGGCGTTCACCTTCGGTCAACTCTTCATTAGCTGTTCCAGAACGAGACCGACTTGTGGAGGCTCGACCAGACGCACCAGCAGAGTCGGAGCCAGGGGAAGAGGGGGTGTCATGGGACATCGATGATTGGTGATATTGAGAGGGAATGAACGTGGTAGAGGAAGACGCCATCGTGCTAGAGCCCATTTGTTGGTCAAAATGACCCAAATCTAGCTGCTGCTGTGGTGGTAACTGGGTCCAGGGGAAGTCCAGAGAAGAAAGGGGGGGAAGAGAGGTCGATTGGGACATGCTGTCATGATGGAAGAAATTCCCATAAAAACCTGGAGCTGGTCCTAGATTAGGATATTGTGTGGGAGGTAAGCCATGGGGATAGCCGTGGTCAAGATCTAATCCTGGACCTGCGGCGGAGGCGAACTGTGCGTCTGAATGTGTTGAGTTCGGAACAGAAGAATACAGTTTAGTAAAGACATAGACACTTACTTACCCTATTGGCGCCGCCGGATTGAGTAGACACCAAATTGGCATCGGAGCGTGACTTGCGTGGATTTCGTTGGGGGTGAGAGGGGTCGCGGTCCATGTCGAAAGAGAAGACCAGGTGTTTCCAACGATGAAGTTCGTCGTGTGAGGCTGAGTTGGAGGATTCTAGAGGCTTTGGGACCTCCACATTCTCGCTTTTGAGAGAAATCATAACCACCGAAGAGACCGTTGACCAGGCGTATGCCTTTCATTTCAAAGTGCGGAGTGGATGTGCAATACATGGTAGCCTTAATTCGCCATCGAGGCACAAGATTGCGCGAATTACGGCCATATACACGCCACAGCTGCTTCTGGCAGTGGTAGTTTCTATTTCCGGAAGGAACAATGCCACCGAAGATATGTTGCTTTGGACCAGCCGCGATAGACAGAAAGAGGTTTGTTGTGGTCGAGGATTGAAGTTCGAGAGATATCTGAGGAGACAGAGAGCTAGACTGGAAGCTTTTGAGCCTTGACTATGCTGATTGCGGGAATGATTGGCACAAATGGAATAACGGGCCGTGACAATCACAAAATCTGGGTTGACTGCTGGGAACCACATGTTGCATAAAGCTGCGTGTTGTACGGCCAAACGCATGGTGGTATGTGTGCTAATTGGCCATCGCAGCGTGTAGTATGTCGAATCTTGTTCTTCCGACCCGGACGTTCTAATCAAGTCTTTAAATCGAGTCCGACACTGAGTCCACGGGCACTCCGGCAACTGTCACCATGATCGATCCGTCCCGCTTACCAGATTCGTCACAGTTTGTCAGCAATTACGCGTCATGCTCGACGCGTCCAACCTGGCTGCAAACCTCATCAGGAACATCGTCGTTGACACTCACACCCACCATGGTAAGCGCAATTCACCCGAGAATCTGTTACAAGCTCTGAGATATTATAGTTGATCAGAATTAGATCTAGAGATGGAAACTTTCGGCACAATTTCGAGCCGACTTCACCAGTATCCGATCTGTTAGCCAAGGTCAGTTGTGGCTGCTGTGTTTAATGAGACAATCCCAGTTCAAGTCGATAGATCTTGGAATCATCGCCAGAGGCAGATCCAACTACAGTTACGATATCAAATCAGCCTCGCGGAAATGAAGCACTCGTCTCAAGTTTGCGGGGAAGAACAATCCAGAATCTTGGATTAAGGTGCGCTGTGGTGAATATACTACCCGGTTTACATGCTCTAATCCTGTACATTAAGTCATGGGGACTTGGTGTTCGTCAACTATAAGCCCAAATCTAACGACTCTGTCCCCGCAGAACAAGAGACTTTGACTGCTGTGCCTGCTTCTGCATCATCCGCGCTACCGGCCAATCGACCATGGGAACTAGTCAAAGAGGATACAGTAGATGAATACTGGAGATCTCAAACCGGAAAGATTCCAAGAGGCCGCGACTCCCGGTTCTGCAAGCACGGGGCGAACGGAATGTGTGACTACTGCATGCCGCTGGAGCCCTACGATGCCGCCTACCACAAGGAACACTCCATTAAGCACCTGTCCTACCACGCCTATCTTCAGAGGTTGACACCGAAACAAACATTGTCTAGCACTTCCATCCTGCCCCCTTTAAACCCAATTTCATACAAGGTCAAAGTCCCATGCCCAACTGGTAACCACCCCCCGTGGCCTGCAGGGATTTGCACCGGCTGCCAGCCTTCTACAATAACCCTACAGTCTCAGCAATTTCGAATGGTCGATCATTTGGAAATTGCTTCCATGGACATCGTTGATCGCTTTCTCCAAGCATGGCGAAAGACTGGGATGCAGCGATTCGGCTGGCTGGTCGGCCGCTATGAGCCATACGACAAGGTGCCGATGGGTGTGAAGGCCGTGGTGGAAGCCATATACGAACCTTTGCAGCAGGGCGAGATCGACGGACTGTCTCTTGCGTGGCCATGGGAGGAGGAGACCCGAATACGTGATCTGGCCTCAAACGCATCTCCACCACTGAGCATCGTTGGCTACATTTTCACAGACTTGGATCCAACTCCAGAAGATCGAACCAAGAACGTTTACAAGCGACATCCTCAATCGTTCTTCTTGTCGTCGCTTGAAGCCATCTTTGCGGCAACGGTGCAAGCTCAAAACCCTACCAATTCCAAATCATCGCCGTCGGGGAAGTATGCTTCCAGAATGGTGACGGCCGTCCTCACTGCGACAGAAGACGGCCAGGTCGATGTATCGGCATATCAGGTCTCTGAGCAGGCAGTTGCTATGGTCGAAGCAGACATGATTGAAGCAAGTGTGGACCCTGGGGTTGTACGCGTCAAGGAAGAAGACAGAACTCAAGACTCGGCGAGATACGTCCCTGATGTTTTCTTTTCCTATAAGAACGAGTATGGCCTGGAGGTCAAGAAGAGCGCCAAACCATGCTTCCCTGTGGAGTATCTTATAGTGAATGTAAGCGTCAGCGTGTCCGAGCACTTTGCACCCATACTGACCGATGTTTTTGAAGGTCACGCACGGATTCCCTCAGGCTCCATCCCCTGTCTTTCGTTCCACTCAGTTCTGCATCGAGAACAGGTCCGGCCTGGAGGACCAGACGGTTGACCGCGTCATGTCTGACTTGTCAAAGCTGGACGCACCGTCCGTCTTTCCTGGAGATGACAACTTCAAGAAGCGGGAACTTGCGAAATATCTTAGTGATTTCCATCTTGTCGCCTTTCTTCAGACAACGCAGCTGTTCTCGGTTGTAAGTCGCTCGCCGCCGATAGCATCGTCCAACTAACAGCCCTCTGCAGGACGACCTGAAACTGCTGATCAGAACAGTCACATCTCCCAATCTGTCGGAAGACTCTTCCGTGTTGGACCCTGTTCTGTCATCCGACGGCTGGCAAACCCTGATGACCTTCACCCGAGAGAGCGCCCGTACGTCGATTGCTTTTCTCCGAACTTTGCGTACAGATCTAACTTTTACCAGCCGCTCGCCCGGAGTCTTCGGCACCGAGCTCATCTGCAATGGACGTTGACGCCATCCCACCTGAGTTTTACCACGAAATTGCTGCAGATGAGGCATCCAGAGCTGCTGGAGGGGAGGCCGGTGGTGGCATCAAGATTTGCCCTCATTGCACGTTCGAGAATTCGCATGGAGGCAGCGATTGCGATGTGTGCGGACTTCCTTTGTAACCAAACGGCAGTGCAGCAAGAAGTAACCAATAAGAAGATACCGATGTATATTTTACCGACCTGACAGTTTCCAGTTTCGTCGATATGGGATTTCGGAGTATATTATGAGGCGAAGATGTTCGAACAGACAGCTGACCGGACTGTTTGTCGATTATTATCATCATGTTCGAGGTGGGTGATGAGCACCAAGGATGGTAGAAATGTCCTCAGGCATTAGTGTGAGCCTGACAGCCTGGCAGTACCTGAACAGTGCGAGATTCGGATCAAAAAACCATCCTCGATTATTCACAATCGCCTCACCCTGTCGGTATTGACGCGTAATTGGTGATTCGGGGCTTAGGTGTCGTCAATTGAGTCTGGCTCGCGTCATTCGTTACCTTTGTGTGATTGGTACAAACCTGGTAAGGGACGTCGCGTCTTACTCGCTGTTCAAATAAGGACGCCCTGGCCCGGACAATATCCAAACAGTTCATCGCTCAGGGGCAAGGTTTCATGAATCAACTTTATATGTCACAATCGATGTATCGATCCCGGTGTAGTCATTCGAGTGTCCGCGTGTACTAGATATTATCTAGAAAACGAAAGTGAAGTAGGTAGAGTTACACAGTAAACGAAATGAAGAGGAAGATAGAAGAATTCAAAATAGGTGACAGACGTTCCATCGAGCCAAATGTCATGCCCGGCCAAATATCCACCAAGTAGCGAAGCCAAGTCCGAATATAATGCCGAGTGCTCTGGCGACGATAACGACGACAAGGGCTTTACGAATCGCAGCATAAAATGTGCTCAAAGCGGTTCCTGACCAGTTTATTCTGTAGAAGAGACCAAATATCAGCGTCATATCACTCATTTGATGCCAGAATGACCTGCCTTCTATCGTTCGTTCCACCGGAACGGACGCTTGATTCCCACCCCCTAACGACTTCACGGTATCGCTTTCCAAACACCCTGAACAAGAAGATCGGTGAGAAAATGGCAAGGTCACGAGTGCCAGCCAGAAACCGGCGACTTACCAGATCCAGAAGTTGACATCAGGATACGAAAACCTGGGGAACACACTCGCCAAACTCGGCGCGACGTATTCCATCCTAAAGTCCTGCACCGACGGCAGTTGCATAACTTCGGAGAGTGGGGTTGTAGGTGCTGAATCGCCTCCGATGGGCGTTCTGGAACCCGATCCTGGCGTCGGCGGCGGAAGCATCATGTAAGACATTAAATCAAGCGTCATGCCCAAGGACAATCCCCAAAGTTTCAACTGGTGAGGAGGTCGCGTGCCGGCTTTTGCTTTTTCGGAAAATGTGGAAGCATCACGAGAAGGTGGGAGTACGATGGCGGGGAATTCCATGCTACCTACCAAGAGTCGCACGACTACCCGGAGGAGTGCAGAGTGTTTGGAAGTGAGACGAGATGCTGCGTCGACGGTGACCGTGGACCATTTAGGTTTGGGATGTGCGGAGACGAGGGAGGCAAGAGGTGTCCAACACAGTTGAGTGGTGGGTATGGGGTCAGGGGTTGGCGATTGTGGATATACTTGCAGAAATACCAATGGCGAAAGGATCATGAGTAGGCGCTTACCCAAGGACGTTGTAATTTCGCGGTCGTCCAGCTGGCCCACACAGATATAGTCTTTCTCTGCCAGGTCAACACCTATCTCCTCCCAGGTTTGCCGCATGGCTAAGAGAAGGTGAGCAGAGTTTAACTTGATTAGAACGAGACATACCGGTATAAAGACCGCCCTCGTCATCAGCCTCCATACGACCACCGGGGAAGGCTACATGGCACTCCTTCCCGCCTCGAACTTTCCCTTGGTTGAATGTGTTGTCCCCATTCCCGGAAGAGCTGTCTCGGTGAAGGAAGAGGATCTCTGCTTGAGCGTGCGGGTCTTTCACCCAATCGTATTTGAAAAACTCGGTCAAGGTCGGTGGGGTGGCTGGTGTAGAGGGAAACGATGAATGTGGCGAAGGTACCACACGAATGATGAGGGCCACAGCAGCCCTCCGGGGCTCTAATGGACGTATATAAGCGATAAAAAGACTCGGAGATGGTCCTCACACATACGAGTTGGCGGCGAAGCGATAATACGGGGCGGAGTCGAGCGAATGCGCTGCAGTGCCTGCGAGAGCAGGGGCACCACGGAGCGTGGCTTATCTGAATCTCGCTCAACAAGAGTAGCATGTTCTTGAATGTAAAACCCGCACCTTGGGACATTAGATTTCGTAAAAATCGTTAAAAATGGAGGTAAAGATAGAGGAAGGGGTTTGCGTTCGCAGCCAAGTTGAGTTCTCCCCAAAACATTTTCAGGTTAACTCTGACGTATATAGCCGGACTTTACCGGATACCCAGATGGTATAAACACTCCGGCATTTAATGGACCTCCGCCGCTCCGAGCGCGTTTGGGGCTTCATTGAAGAAACGGTAAAAGGGGTTCAAAAGTTTGCATATTAGTTGAATAACTAGAATACTGCCTCCAGCTAGATTTCCGTCCAACCACTGTCAATCTCTTCTCCACCACTCCAGAGAGCCAGCACAAATATGATAGCGCTTGCACCTAACCTCATTCCCAAGCCGCGATACAACTGCCCGAGTCCGCTATTCCTAGACCAGCTTTCTCTCTCCAGGGGCTCTTCTTGCTCTTCTTCATTCTGATCCTTGGCGTTGGCTGTACTCATCCTTCTTGGACGGGTGGGATAGCGAATGGGGAGATCCGATCGTTCTTCGGTTAGAATGTGCCAGAATGCATCTACTACGCCGTTGTATGGCTTTGGACGCAGCTCCACACAACCCTTCATGGGCTCTGCTGTTCCACGGACTTGAACTTGGAGCCGCCTTCGAATCGTTTCTATAGGTAAGGTTACAAATAGGCCAACACAACTGCCTGCAAATTCGGCGAAGCTCCAGACTCGGGGGTGGGTATCCTCAGTAATGTTCGCATTGGTGAATCGGCTGATGATCATGCCAGGTAGTGCGAGGGACACTATTGGCCTGAGTGCATTGTCCAGAAGAGTTGGGATAAGAAGTTGAGGGTGCAGATACATCCCTTTTAATCCGCCTTCGTCTCGTGCAATTTGCCTAAAAGCATCGAGTGGGCCACTGTATCTTTGGAACCGGGACGAGAAAGGTTGGACAATGAGACGCGTTCGGATTAAATCCAGTGGCGAAAGAATAAATCCGGTGATGAGATGTGAAGCGACTGGAAGAATGAGTGGTGGTTGGTGGAATGGCGACATTGAAGGGAAGAAGAGAGATTGTAGAAAGGCGTCAAGAAACGGTTGAAGTGTCGAGGAAAGAATTTCGGTTAAGCAAGAGGTGAACAGTCCTATAGAAGGTAGGTTAGCCAATCTCAAAGTTGTCACTTGACAGAGACACTACCTTTCCAAAGCGAGTACCATCCCTCATGTCGGAATCTGACAAGACCCTTCATCATCTCAAATACGCCGTCTGCTCTGCCCACCGGAATGATGTACTCTGGTCGGGTTCCCTCTTCCAGGACGGACCTTCGAATGACATAACCTTGTTCATCTGTTCTATGCAGTGTGCGTGGCGTCGGGGGTGCATTGGGATCAGCAAAATATGCTTCGTTGTCGTTGGAGGTATCGCTGAGCTAGAGCAACGCAGTTAACAATTGTTGTCAAGCATCATAATCCAGGTTCGGCGTACTGCATCTTCGTTGTCTTCCTCTGCATTTTCAACCTGCACGACCTCGGGCTCGCCAGTATCACGAGGAACCCATTGGACTTGCAAGAGAAGCTTTCCTACTTCCCATGGCATCACAATGGCCGTACTCGAATACTGAAGCACGGCGGAAGCAACAAGTGCCTTTGCCAGTCTGGTGGCATTGGCTCTCGACGGCTCAGAAAGATCCAAGTCTGGTGAAATATCGAATATAGAGTTGTGGGCCGGACGTGTGGACCACTGGTAAGCTGGAGCTACAGGTTCTGGTTGGAGACTGGATGGCGGTACATTTGAAGAATTAGATCCTGCCGAAGGTAGAAATGACCAAGCAGAGGATGGGTCAATGTATAAGTCACGAAGAGAGGGGGAGCTGGACATTCCACGGGTTCTGAATGCAGTAATTTACAGGCTTGACGGTGGCCAACCAACGAGTGCAAAGAAATCAGATGTTGCCGCCAAATTCAAGTTCACCGCGTACGCCCAGGTGCCAGCCGAGAACTCGTGACGACACGCTGACAAATCAGAGACTGGAAACCCTCCGCGAGTTGTCGGACTGGCATGCAGCGCTGAGCAGGTTAGCGGCCGTTCGGCGTTGCACAAGGTTGCATATTGTAGACTGCACGTTGAAAAGACAAGGAAGACATGAAACCGATTCAGACTCGACGCCCTGGGAGGACCTTGGGCCGCTCAAACACCTCTTAACGGGGAACTTGAGGCTGTTGTGCTTGACCGAAACACCCGTTCCTACCGAACGAGCGGCTAAAGGCACAGTGTACCTCAGCGCCTGGATCTCTATAGTTGGTTCAAGCGATGAGTATAATATTATCTTGTTTCGCTAGACAATTGTACTTGGCAGCAGGGCTCAGAAAACACGGAGAATTGTGCGCTGGGCCTTGGGGTCGGCCGCGGCCGGCTGTGTCCGGCAAATTGAGAGATGACATCAGGACTGTTGTGCCACCGACGTCTCATAATAACTACTGCAGACTCAAGACCTCCCTCCCCACCATTCCCTCTGTCGTCACACTCCATTCCTTTTCTCTTCCCTCCCCCCTCTTCCTTTTTCCCCCTAGGTTTTAATCTCTCCTCATCGTCGCAATGGCGACTTTGCAGCCGACAGACCAGAGTGGGGCCGTCCTCAATCGTGACAATTTGGAGGCCAAAGGTGCAACAGTACACAGTTTCGACCCTGACGCAACACCGGCCCAGAAGGGTGCAGTTGCAGGAAAGGGCACTGAGAATCTGTCCAGCTTTATCGATCAGCAGCCCTCTGCTCCAGAAAGAGGTTCGCCGCCCCTGTCTGTGTCGTATGCAATGATGTACTGACGTGGGCTCAAAGCTATCGACTCAAGTCCCGCAAACGGAAATAGTCGCGTCATACCCACAATTCTGATTGAGGACTCTGACGCTGAAGACAAAAAGGTCGTGGCAAAGGATACCCAACAGGTTGCAGAGAAGGTGCAGGCAGCAGAGTCTAATGGTACAGCCATCATGCCTGGTGGCGTTCCAGCCAAGGAAGCTTCCGAAATTCCCGACTGGTACATTGTAGGGTGGCGTCAAATGGCTGGCCTCGACAAACCTCCTCTGGCAGAGGGGGAAGAGAGGGAGAAGCATATTCTGGAACAGTTCGTTTCCGAGCAGTACTACGGTTCGTGGTACCACAATGCTGCCGTGATTGTGGTGGTGCGTTAACTTCCATTCATTGCGTTTCTGACTCGCTGATAATCAATATGGCCAGGCCGTACTCGCTTCTCATTTCTTTACCCGATTTGGCTTCGGTTGGGGTTGGTTGTTCATCCTCTTGGCAGTTTGCAACACGTACTACACCACGTCTATGGATCGGTTCTACCGGAACGCGCGAGACGACATTCAACGAGACCTTGTCAAGACAAGCTTGGGCTCAGAACATGAAACTGCTGATTGGCTCAACAATTTCCTCGAACGCTTCTGGCTTATCTACGAACCGGTCATGTCCAACACTATTGTTCGCTCCGTGGATCAAGTTCTGAGTGCCTACACCCCGGCATTCTTGGATTCGCTCCGCCTCACAGAGTTCACGCTGGGAACAAAAGCCCCAAGAATCGACAAAGTCCGCACCTTCCCCAAAACCGAAGATGATATCGTCATGATGGACTGGGCTGTCTCGTTCACGCCAACAGATGAGCGTGACATGACCAAACGCCAAGCTGCTGCCAAAGTTAACCCTAGGATCGTACTCACTGTTCGGCTCGGCAAGGGTCTTGCCACCGCTGGTTTACCGGTGCTCGTCGAGGACATTACTTTTAGCGGACTCATGCGGGTCAAAATGAAGCTCATCACCAACTTTCCTCATATTCAGGTTGTCGACATCTGTTTCTTGGAGAAACCTGTCATCGATTACGTCTTGAAACCCGTGGGCGGTGATGCCTTTGGTCTTGATATTGCAAGCGTAAGCTTTCTGCTGTTGCAACTGCTAACAACCCGTTGATAAAATCTTCAGATCCCTGGATTGTCATCTTTCATTCGTGATACAACGCACTCGATCCTAGGCCCGATGATGTATGCCCCGAACGTGTTTACACTAAATTTGGAACAATTGCTGTCCGGCAAGCCGCTGGACACAGCAATGGGCGTTCTCCAAGTCACTATCCATTCGGCTCGCGGTATCAAAGGCGTTAAAATTGGCGGTGGTTCTCCTGACCCCTATGTCTCGCTCTCCATCAATGACCGCAATGAACTTGCGCGCACCACGATCAAAGAGAACACGTATGTGGAGCTTGCATATTGCACTGCCTTTTTCACTAATAGAACATCTTCACTGCAGCTACAACCCGACCTGGGCGGAGACGAAATACGTTCTTATCAACAGCCTCCACGAACGATTGGTACTGGATCTCTACGACTACAATGATCACAGAAGTGACCAAAAACTCGGAACAACATCATATGACCTCAATAAATTGGAAGACGACGCCATTCAGGAGGGAATTCATGGCCAGCTGCTCAAGGATGGAAAAGACCGGGGCGAACTCCGTTATGACGTTGCGTTCTACCCTGTTTTGGAACCTGAACCAGAAACGAACGTCATCCCCGAGTCCAGTGAGTAGTGACATACCGTTTAATATTTGATAACGATTTGCTAATGCGGGGTACAGCTGTCGGGATCGTCCGTTTAGTCGTCCATCAAGCCAAGGAACTTGACCATACAAAATCACTCACTGGCGAATTGAACCCCCTAGCCAAGGTCTACCTCAACGCCAATCGCAAGCCCTCGTTCACTGTCCCTCGACTCAAGCGTACGAACAATCCCGTGTGGGAGTCCGCGTATGAATTCTTCTGCACCAGCAAGGACAGCGATGTCGTTACTGTCAAGGTTATCGACGAGCGTGAATTGCTCAAGGATCCCGTTGTTGGCCACATGTCCATTCGACTGGTTGACCTCATTGATGCCAAGGTAGAAGGAGGTCGCGACTGGTTCCCGCTCAGCGGTTGCAAGTCTGGAAGGCTGCGAATTAGCGCCGAGTGGAAACCTGTGGCTATGGCTGGAAGCCTCCATGGCGCTGGTCAGTACACGCCGCCGATTGGAGTTGTCAGGCTGCACCTCAACAAAGCGGTCGACGTCAAGAATGTCGAAGCAGCTTTAGGAGGCAAGAGCGATCCGTACGTCCGCGTTCAAGTCAGGAATGTCACCAAAGGCCGAACGGAAGTGGTCAACAACAACTTGAACCCTGTGTGGGACCAAATCATCTACATCCCCGTACATTCGTTGAAGGAGTCGCTCTTGTTGGAGTGTATGGACTACCAGCATTTGACCAAGGATCGGTCGCTTGGCTCCACCGAAGTTCACTTGTCAGAACTTGCCAGTCAGTCTGAAGACCCCAAGTACCCTTACCAATCGACAGGAGCCAAGGATGCCGCCGACCCCCTCCGACTTGACAGGGGCAATAGCACCAAAGGAACGTTGCACTACTCTGCGACCTTTATCCCGGCCCTCAAGCTCAAAGATATTTCGTTCGGCGAGCAATCGACTGCCCTTTCCACTGGTCGCGTCAAGGGCGCAGACGAAGAAGCCGATTCGGACAAGGTCTCGGTGAACTCCAACTCTCCTATTGCGCTGACGATCAAGCCATCTAAGAAGAAGTCTACTACATCGCTGAACGGTGGTTTGGAACCGTCCAAGGCTAACGGAACCAACGGAACCACCACGGAAACTCCAACAACTGCGAAGCCCAAGGACTTTGCAATTGACAGTGGAGACGAGGCAACAACAAGCTCTAGTGGGGATGCACATTCAAAAGCAGAGTCGGAAGCAGGCGTTGAAATGTCTGTCGAAGAGCTTTTAACAAACCGCAAGTGATTTCTCATTGCAATTTCATCGCATTTACTCACAGTTGCCCACCCACAGAATCTGGCATTGTCGTGTTCCATGTTCTCTCCGCTCATTTGGAGAAGAAGGGACGGATCGAGGTTCTGTTGGATGAAGGATACTGGCCCAGCTTCAGCACAGAAAGAGCGCGGAGTACACATTCTCAATTTGACTCGGTTGGTGAAGGTTTCTTGAAGGAAGTTGACTTTGGTCAAGTGTGGTTGAGGCTGAACGACGCTGACGAGGGCGACAAGGATGATGTCGTCTGTGAGTGGAAGGGTGATGCCAAGGAGTTTTTGTTGGCAACTATGGTATGTTCAGGGAGTCGTCTCAGCAACACATACTGACCCGTGTATCGCAGCGATCGCCGCAATCCTATTCGTTGACGAACAGGAATGGCGACAGCGAAACCACTATCTTGATCGAGTCTCGTTATATCCCTGTCCCTGTCAAATTGGAGCCACGAGAGAGTATAAACAGTGAGTTTCGTCTCCCCTGGTGTGATGATAGCGTGGCTGATTAGTTTTTAGACCAAGGTGTTCTGCGGGTTGAGCTTATTGACGGGCATGAAATTCGAGGAGTTGATCGAGGCGGGAAATCCGATCCTTACGTGGTGTTCGCTCTCAACGACAACAAGGTATTCAAGTCGCAGACCAAAAAGAAGACGCTCACGCCTGAATGGAATGAAGCGTTTGAAATCCAAGTGGTGAGTGGATGCGCTTTGGCCCCAGACACAAGTTTTAACCGTGTCATAAAGCCTTCACGGGTTGCCGCCGACTTCCAACTGGAAGTGTTTGACTGGAACCAGATCGAGCAAGCAAAGAGTCTTGGGATCGGCAGAATCGACCTTGCTTCTCTCGAGCCATTCGAAGCTTCGGAGCTCAGCGTCCCGCTTTCGTCACAAAAACATGGCGAAAAGGGTTACATTCGAATCCGCCTCGTATTCCAACCCGGTATCATTGCCAAGCAGAGGAAGAACACATCCACATTCACATCGGCTGGTCGTGCGATGACCCAGATCGGCGGATTACCCGTAACCGCTGGCAAGGGTGTGTTCCACGGCGTAACGGGTGTGTTCAAACGCAGCGGCGACAAGGATAGGAACGAGTTGGATGTAGCGCTTGCTGACGTTCCTGCTGGACAAGCTTCTCGACCGATTCTTGGGCCTGCAGCAGCTGTTGGGACGGCTGGTGGTTTGGCTGCCTTCCCAACATCTGATGCCCCATCTTCAAACGAACCTGGAACCCTGAGAGTGACCGTTATCGACGCCAAGGACTTGTCTCAATCAGAGATCAAGCCCTACGTCGTTCTTCGGGTTGGCGACAAGGAGCATAAGACAAAGCACACGTCGAGGACTGCGGCTCCAGAATGGTTAGTCTAGATTTTTATTGGTCTGCTGAGTGTGTCTGACCTGCGGCACTCTTAGGAATGAGTCATTCAAATTTTCTGCTTCAACCCTTACACCAAAAATCCATGTCTGGGTCTGGGAACACAAGACCATTGGAAAGGACAAGGAGGTAGCAGAGGGTGAAGTGGATGTAAGTAACCGTTGTCTTTCAGCTTGACAGGATTCTTATTTGTTTGTTGTTAGATCTGGAGACACATCAGACCTGACGGTGTATCCGCTTCCGAGGTTCTTCTCGAACTGAAGGACGGTGGCTTGCTTAGGTTACGATTGGAGTACGATGCTTCGACAAACCCAATGAGTAGTCGGGCGTCGATTTCTTCGAGCAGCGAGAATGGACTTTCAAGGACTATGTCGATTGTTAATCCTTCACGGTTCAGCATTCGTGGCAAACGACCAACAGAGGAGGAGTAAAACACTGTCGCATTTACTTTTGATACTTACCTTATGCTATTCCGTATTTAGTTTACGTTCGTTTATTAAGTTGTCATAGCGTGGACTCTTGTAGGCACATATATCAAGCACATATTCGATTTCTTGGGTTGGCTCAGATGATGGTCCACGCGGGCTTCGGATCCGATAGTCCGACGGTCGTGGGAATGAGTGCGCACGGACCAACAGATTGCGGTATATAAGGTGGGCAGCATGCTTACTGGTTTCCTTAGAACATACTCAGCAAGGATCTATTTTATAGAAACTTACCGAGTCTCGCATTTTTACAAATG
Source organism: Coprinopsis marcescibilis (assembly GCA_004369085.1). NCBI lineage: Eukaryota > Fungi > Basidiomycota > Agaricomycetes > Agaricales > Psathyrellaceae > Coprinopsis > Coprinopsis marcescibilis. Next base: position 178,535 of record ML210146.1, on the reverse strand, counting down.
CCACATCTTCATATCCACTCGATGACATTCGCGCTCTCTCGTTATACTGAGAACATGGCTCTTTATTTGAGTCTCGAGGACGTTTGGTTCGTTCGTTGGGTTTGCTCGCAAGAGCAGCTCGAAGGACTTGCCAGCGAGCTGAGCGTCGGTCTGATGGATACTCTCTTTTGTAATACTTTTGCAGTAGTCCCAATTATAATGCTTTTGAATGCTGGAAACACAGAATGTACAGATACTCTCTCCCTGCCCGGCGCTCCAGGACAACCTAGTAAGTTGGTGAGACGAAATTTTTATCCAGCTGATGGAGCAACTTGCCTTGCTGCGGAGTCCGTGCTCCTCAAGCATCCTGGTTTGGATTTCTGAGACATTGTTCTGCTTCAACGCAGCAAGGTAGAATCTCCCCTTGTCAGAGAGCAAATCCTGGAAAAAATGAGCGAATGATCTCTATTTTCACCGAAAAATCTCTCTCACCTTGACATCACTCAGGAATGTGTTGGTGACATGCATTCCATCAAGCCCTCCTGCCCATGCACCCTCGAGATGCTGGTTGTCCTGCGCAAATTGTGCCTCCTCGAAGGAGGTTGGGACGTAAGGTGGATTGAACACAATCACATCGATACTGTTTTTCAAGCGTTGACGAAAAGGCAGAGCGAACGACGCGTTGCAAACGTCGAGCTCAATCTATATGCGAGATACTCAGTTTCTGCGAGGTGGACGACCGCATTTGTCAAACCTTGTTTTGTCTCCCAGTGCTTCTGGTCGCAACGCAAGCCCTGGGGTTGATATCTGTACAAATATAGACTGCAGACCTGTCGATTTTTCGTCGATTGCGGGCGATGCTTGCTACTCACCAGCGGGATGAACAATTTTGGTCAAAAAGGTCGATACACATCCCGACCCTGATCTGAAAAAGATTAAATTTTGTGTAAGATAGGTAAAAGCAGGTGCTTCACCCGACTTCAAGGCATATGGACGGTTTGGAATCTTTTAGCGCCTGTTCTTCAGCCTCGAGAGCATCTAAAAGCAGGAATGTATCCTCTGGTTGCCAAGCTCAGTCTTCTTCTAAAGGCATGCGAGATAAAAATATTTAGGCATACCGGCTGGCTCATATATCGAGTCATAGTCCTTTGCGGTGAGATGTGAGATATCTGGAGTTGGTATCATGCCGTGAGGAGCAGGTTCTGATGAAAACCCCGACCTGTTCTCGCGGCTGACAATTCCCAAGGACAGTCAGCTATATTCAATTGCATGGTAAATTACAAGTCCAGCAGGAGCCCTTGTATACATGTACAAGTAACGATAGATAAGGCAGAAAGATTAGCAATGTGCAGTGATAGATAGATTTGGAAAGGGTATATAAGACCGAATGTGAATGCGACCGACTTTTATACCTTCAACTTCTCGCCGCTCATCACCATCCAGTCGATTTTGGCGTCCTCGCCGTACTTGGACTCGAGCCACTCGTTGGATTTCTTAAAGTGTTCATTACCAAAGAAGCCTCGGCTTGCTGATAATGGGGAAGGATGGGCAGATCTAAAAGGCAGTATTTTTCAACTGGGTATAGTCAAGCTGTGAGACAGCCACGTACTGAAGGAGTAGATGCTTCTTCTGTAACAAGTAAAAGTTAGTTAAAAACTTAAGCAAAGAGCAAGACAGAACGTACCTTGTCTATTTTCAGTGCGGCACATGTCTTTTGGGCAGGCAATCCCCAAGCAAGGAAAACAACGCCAGAAATATCACCTTCGCGTTCCAGAACCGTCCGCATTACTTGAGTGGTGAATGTCTCCCAGCCCTTCTTCGCGTGTGAACCAGCTTTGTGGGCCCGAACAGTCAAACTGGTATTTAGCCAGAGTACGCCTTGCGAAGCTAACGGCGAAAGGTCACTGGTACAAAGAGAGTTCTGCTCAGCAACATACGCAGGAGCGGTACGAGTCCACGGGCTTACCCGTTCTTTTTCGGTGGCACGAAGCCGGGATAATCACTTGCGATTTGCTTGTAGATGTTTCGTAAGGATGGAGGTGGTGCATTTGGAGGAAGGACAGAAAACGAGAGACCTTTATGAAAAGCCTTTTGTCAGAAAATGTTGTCGTATATCTCCTTGTCTGCTCACCATGGGCCTGACCGTCGTCGTGGTACGGGTCCTAGAAGCAACTTGGAGTTAGTATACAAAGGCAAATTTAAGAAAGGACGTTCTCACCTGGCCTACAATAACGACCTTGACTTCGGATAACGGGGTAAACCTTGACCAAGAATATATGTTGTTCACTGTTCATAGGCTAAGCATCGTCAGACACCAGAAGGGCAGAAGTACCTACGCGTCGGAAACACCTTGTTGGAGGCCATTTCGGTGGCAAGAAACTTCTTCAGCTATGACACGGTTCAGCAACGCGTCGCGTATGAAAGCCAAAGTCGCCGGACAAACCTGCTTGAAATACGGTTTCTCGAACTCTTTTTTGAGAGCCTCGTACCACGTCGGATCCATAGTATCCTTCTCCAGAGTATCAAGCGTAACAGATATGGGAACTTTGATTTGAGATGTCGAAGAGCTTGCCACGGGGGAAGGTGCTTCCTCAGCGGTCACGCCAGTTTCTTTGGCCTCCTGGCTGGAAAAGAAGATGGAAAAATAAGCTCCAAGACATGTCTAAGCTGAGAGCCACGCACAGGGCTGCCTCTATAATTTTTAGCCTGGCTGACGACACTGTTCGTGTCGTCGTACCAACAGCAACAGGCGCCTTCTTCGTGAACATACTGCTGATCGTTTTCTGTGTGGCAGATTTGGCTGCTTGCATTTCGTCTCCTGCCGTGGTCTCTCTGGTGGCCTTGGGCATATTCGTGACCTTTAATGGACGGTTGGCAACGTTGAAGGAGGATGGGAAGGAATCAGAGTCGTTTGCGGGGCGCAACGTACTCGAGCCGTATTTATGGCCGAACCACATCAGTCGCGCTCTCGCGACGCGTCGGACTAGTCACACATTGTCACAGTCACACAACAAGTACGACAAGAAATTATTCAATGTACAAAAACGAATGTCTATTTAATGCTTAGATGACGGAATTAGTAGTAATGACTCTGATTGTAGCATAACACGAGTAGATGGGATGCATTTATGATGGTCTAATAGTTGCCAAGTCGTCGAATTGTCTTCATGCCTTGCCCGTTGATCTTCTCCGCCTCCCAAGTGACCTGTTCAACACTTTCAACAGTCATGATTGTCTTCTTCGCAAGTTGTCTGGTTGGAAAATGTTGAGCTATCAGCGCGCGAAGGCATAGTCAACACTTTACCTCTTCTTCTTGGGTGCGACAGGCACTTCGTCATCTTCCGAGTCCGTATCCAAAGACGAACGAGGTTTCTTCTTTGCTTGCGGCGCAGCCTTGGGTTCCGTACGATCTAAAGGCTTATTCAACTCTGTCGCGAGCTTTGGAATCCGTGGTTGCTTCTTGGCCGAGGCTGTCTGTCCCTGAACTGCTGGCTGTGTCGCCTTTGACTTTGCAGGTGTGCGTTTTTTCGACGTAGACGTGGGAACCCAGTCTTCCTCTTCGTCCTCCGACGGCACTTTCTGATCTTCGTAGTCTCCGTCGTCGCTATCTTCTTGGGTTTCCATCATCTCTGCGTCTTCGTCTTCGTCGGCTTCCTCACTGTCTTCAGATCGCTCTGATTCGTCATCCTCAAGTTCAGTCAACTCTTCGTCGTCTTCGTCAGTAATCATCGGCGCTAAGGACCTCTTCTTGACCGGAGTCGTCGTCCCCATGGATTTGAACGCGTCGTTGGTCTTTGCCTTGTCCTTCCTTGCCAGTGGCGATGCAGATCTCGATGGCGGACCATCGGTATCCGATCCCACCATATCATCGTCAACCTAGAATCCTGTCAGTGTATATTCCACGCTGCATAGGTCGCCAACATACCAAGCTCATTTCAATATCTTCTTCTTCTTCTTCAGAAAGTGATTCCAGCGTCGCGCTTCTCTTGACTGGGCTTGTGAACAAGCCTGCTTGGTGCAGCATGTCAATCTTCGCGTCAGTTTTAAGTTCGTTTTGTTCAATCTAACAGTGCCATGCATTAGTACCGACCAGAAACGGACACATACATGCATACCTCGGACATGAGTCGCCTTGAATACATGCGTTCCATAGACTTCATGCGTTCTTCCATTTCCTGCATGACTTCATCCCGCGTCTCAGCCTCAACAACTGCACATCGCTCTTCAGCCTCATACAGCTAGTCGGAAAACCGTTAGTTGATCGATCCTATACCATTGACTGAGGTTACTTACCAGTACACGCAGCCTCTCAATCTCCTCGAAAAGCGCGTCAACTAGAGGATTGGCTGGCTCCTCTACATCTCCATCCTCATTATCATATGCTTTGTCCTCGTCCTCTGCACAATACTCAATTTGTCTGTGGCATATCTCAAGGCAAGAGCTGCTTACCTTCCACAACCTCGACAATGGTCTCGCTAGGCTTCTTCCCTACATCAGCACCACCCATCGAGATGGTGACCTTCCGCTTGTAAATCATTTTAGGGGCAATGTCACTTCCGGTGAGTGTCAGAGGGCCTGGCTCTTTGATTCTGTTCCCTTTGAGTTTCCCTGGCCCAAAGTTGGGTGGCAACTTCTGCACAGGGGCGGCGGCAGGCGTCGTGTACACTTCCCTCGCCAGTGCAGCGAACTTCATAATGTGTGAATTCTCATCGTACCCCGTATCGTACGGGTTGATGTTGACGATCATGACCTGTGTAACGTTGGTCATCACTAACAGGCGCCTTTTCAATGCGAAACACTTACAACGCGACCGTCCCCGATGAAATAATCCATAAGTGCTTCAGTCAGCTTGCTATGTCGGAATGGAACGACAGATAGGGTGCGTTTGACGTCTCGGGTATCCATTCGCCCCAAGGCTCCGATGCCATCGTGCGCCAAACTCATGGCGACCTTGCGTTGATTGGTACGAAGGACCTCCATACATTGACCAAGGACCATGAGTGACTTGTTGATATTTCCAGCCTCTTTCAAACGATCTCCGGTGGTGTGAGTGTGCTTTGTTCTCTCAGATCCGGCGAGGTCAACCAATGTCAGTCGAGATATCTGTAGAGAGGTAGGATCCTGTAAATAAGCATATCAGCGATAGTACACTGGAGTAAAGAGATACCTAACTGACATCCTTTTCGCCGCGATGGCCGCGCATGACCTTGATGATGACCATTCCATGACTTCGACTACTTTCCCTATTGGCAAGCGTCCCAAAGACGCGGCGGTGCAGTTGCCCAAGTTTCACCAAGCTCTTGGCTTGTGAGGCACTTGTTACTCTGAACTGACGAAGTCCAGAGATATATTTCCCGCCAACCTCTGAGTCAGGATTGTCGGCTACTGGAGAAGGACGCAAATTCAAAGCTTGGCGAGTAAGAAGAGGGATCTTGGAGTTCCCCGCACGAGGTGTGGGGTCGACGTGCATATCCGTCTCGTCCTTTGCGGAAGCGAGAAGGTCATAAACCTTCTCATTATATACCTCCACATACGACAACCAGATGGTGTACTGGTAGTTTCGATCCACTGGAACGACAGTAGGGTCGGCTTCGAATTCGAGGTCTGGCGAATCATCGAGAGATCGGAGGACTTGTGCTACGGCAGGTTCTGCACTGATCTGTGGCGGTCTAGAGTCCGTTGGATCTGCAGGTGCTACACCGTACAGTCGAACGGGGCGGAACTATGGAAGGCAGGAGATTAGCCACAACGAGAGAGACACGAAAGTAGGATCCCACCTTTCCATCGCCTTGCAGACCATCTATGCTGTTGAACAGTACATCCAGAGTTCGTGGCAGGATTCCGGCTGTGCCAGGCTCTTTGCCACCCTGTACAGTGTATGTTTTTCCAGAGTTTGTGACGCCATACGTAAACAACAGGCCGTTTTGTCCTTGCAAGAGATCCTTCACGAGTGGCAAAGTGGTCTTGGTGAAAAAGTCCTGTTGCCGGGTGTTTGGAGGGAAGATATGAGAGAAACTGTATACGGAAGGCGGCTGGGCAACCGATGCTCTGTACTGAGCTCGATTATTTTGGGTATCATTTGGATCGGACATCCTGACAGCTGTATCCGATATAGGGATGAGGTATGGCGATGAGCAAGGCTCCTCTCCAGCGCGAGGTCGGATGCGAAGATAGGCCTATATCCTGCGTTAGACCGAAGCCAGTCCCACTGCTAATCACGTACCATGATGCTTTCGCGTTCACTTTCAACATTTAGTGCTTGGCTCGACGTTTTTGAAGCTGGTGCTTTTCCTTTGACCTTCGATGGCGGTCGCGGTGGAGGCGTTTCTACATTTTCTCGCTTTTCTAATGGTTTCCGACCAGAAGGTTTCCTCGCAGGTACGACAGGAGCTGGATCCTCTGAAGGTGCCCTGGACGCTGTGCGGGTTCGTGTGGCACGGGTTACTGGGGGTGGGGGAGCCGGCGTTGTGGTCCTCGCCCTGGATGATGATCTAGTAGCCATGGTCGTGATAGTCGTAAAGTGAGGAGTAGCGTAGCTAATGATCACACACTTGACCTCGCCTAAAGTGAACAGAAAACGCGTGCCCTGTGCGTGACATCAGACGCGACGCGGGGCTCATCACATGACATCGTTGTCCAGAGCGTGTTCTGAGCTCAATTTGGCTATTATTGGCGCAGTACTCTCTTGAAAGCTCCTGGTATGTGCCTATAGCTGTGTCAAATGCTAGAATTGACTGTATCTCCTTAGTCTAGCTCATAAACGCGTAACCTAGTTGGGTTGACACAAATGTGTTAACACGATCACGTGCTGTGAGTTAGCGCGAGTGACTGAGTGTGTCGTTGAGGCGGACCAAGACTTTGACCTTTCTCTACTGACTTTCTTGGTTACTTTATTGTTCGAAATGGTCGTCACCAAGGACTCGCCCCACCGACGACGCTCACTGGCGGCTCTAGGGCACTCTAAGCCGACGGAACCCCGACGTAGACGAGCACACAGCGTCGCGTTCAGGACCAGCCTCAGCCCACAGGCCAAAGCAAGACGGTTGCTGGTAAGAAACACGTCGGGCAAATGAGCAACTGTGTTGACAATGCATCAGGTCCCTAGGAAAAGCATCCTGAAGACATCATTTACCCCGGACGACGCGGAGGACGAGGATGAGACACAATCTATGGAATTCACGCAAGACTACCGCGCAAGAGTTCACGACAATACATCGCGTAAATCTCTAAACCGAAGGGTCAGCTTCGCAGATCACGCCCATGTTCGCGTATTCCAGATCCCAAACAGCAATCACACCAACAGCACGGCCTCACCCCAGTCGTCGCCAGCTTCAGAACCTTCATCTGACCCCGAAGTGCCGCCTCCACAACAGTTCAATGATGAAAACGACTATCCAGCCGCAGACTTCGCCCGCAGACGTCGAAGCTCCCTCCGTTTCTCTACAGGAAGCGATATGGATTTGACCAGCGTTGGACACAATCTAACAGACTCCCCAGGCATAGGGGCCGCAATCCTGGATGAAGATTTCGACGACATGGATATGGAGATGAGCGACGACATGGAGGTCACACAGATTGTTCAAGGCAGCAGCCGACGCCGTTCGGTTGCTCCCCGGCGAGAAACGCTCGGACACCCACCATCCGCAATTTTGCAGATGGATGAGGACGAGGCCAATCAGACCCAGTCCTCCATTGCAGACGACTCGATCATATCCGACGCCCCAGAAGATGAGTCTCAAGCTATGGAGTTCACCGTCCCAATGGGCAAGTCACTGAGACCACCGGCACACGAGGATGAGGCTTGGCTAGCACTGCGACAAGCCACCCACTCCGGAGACACTTCGATCGAACCCCAGGACGAGTCTTTCGAAGAAAACTTCCATCAAGCTGGTCGGGAAGATATGGCGATTCCCAACGCTGTCGAACGATTGCTGCGTGCGCGACAGTCACTTTCGCGGCAAAACAACCAGGACGACACCACAGACAATCTGGGCGAACTCCAAGACGACACGGTTTCCAGCGTAGGAAGCATCGAGAACAACGACAGTGGAGACCGGACGATGAATCTCAGCCGGGTCATCGGTCGTGCCAGCCTTGGAGGTGACTTGAATTCACGCATGAGCATGGGATATGGCGAAACCAGCATGGATGAGTCTGAAGTGTACGGAAACATTGTAGCTGCAAGAAGACAGTCGATGGCATCAAGTCAACAGACGAGTAATGAAGTGCCAACGAACGGCACGAAACCTCCTTCAGTTTTCCACCCCCCTCCACCTTCAGAGGCTAGTACATCCACTACTGCGCCCAACACGACGGCCGTTCGACCCGCCGGACCCAAAGTCTTTTCCTTGCCTCCCGTCTCACCTTTGGTCAACCGCCCAGCACCTTCCCCATCAAAAGCCAAAGGCAAGCCTACGTTTACTGCTGCTTTCGCGCCGCCGTCAACGAAGCCATCGCCCAAGAAGGTCCCCTCCAAACGTCAGGTCGACGAAAGCGACATTGAAAATCATGACGCAGATCAACCAAGCCCTGCAAAGCGACAGGCACTGGCCGGAAAATGGAAGGAACAGGCACAGACGCATACACCCGCTGCGCCAACGACAACAGTGACATCCCCCAAACCTCGACCACTATCGCCCAGCAAGAAGGCCATGTTTCAAGCCCCAGTCGCGGAAACTGCCCCTCGACCGCAGCCTACTCTCCGTCAACCAACTGGATATATGGCTCGAAGGAAGAGTCTCGCGCCCAACATGTCGTCGCAATCGAGCAACGCGGAGCCCTCTCCAAATCCAAGGAGAAGGCTTGGAGCAGGCAGGGCAAGTATGGGTTCAGCATCTCAAGATGCATGGAAGCGTTTTGACAAGAATTCGGCAAAGAGGGCTGTGCAGTTCCAGATGCAGGAAGAGCCTTCTCAACCAAGTCCTAGTGAAGAAGTCCAAGAACCAGAACATGAGGCAGCTCGTGAGCAGATCCCTCCGAGGCGCTCACCTTCCCCGACAGCCCCCAACGGCACTGAAGTTGATCTTTCAACAACACTTGACGTTCCCACCTATGGCGCAGAATCAGAAGAAGAGGTTTCTCCACTGGACAAGGCAGCACGGTGGAGGGCAAACGTTGCAGGTGGGGACTATGAAGACGAGGATGCGGTATGTTGTTACCTCTGTTAACCGAAGATGTTCTGAGCTCTTTCCCTTCCAGCCTGCGATATCCATTGCGCAGTTCTTCGAGATGACAGGGATTAAGTTTATGGACGAGATCACTGCCCCTCGCCGATCTATGCACCCTGCTCAACATGGTTCAAGGCGACCAAGACCACCGCAGGAGATTGGGCTTGCCGAATATGCAGTGTCGATGGCCATTGATATTCCTCAGCTCGAGCTCTTCACCAGGGTTTCACGAGACTTGCAAGCGTGGATGGAGAAGAGCAAAGTCAGTTTCCAAGAAACTGAGGAGGAAGCAGCGAAAGTGACTCCAGAACTGTTCGTCGAGTATTCGAGAGCAGACGAGGAGGATCAGGCATCATTGATGGTATGTTTATTATTAGACGCCCAAAAGTACTAAACTAACACCTTTTTCTACAGCACCAACTCAACTTCATCAAGAGCAACACTAGGGGGAAGGCCAAGTCAGATTGGTATGACTGGAAGCTGAAATGGGTGGAAGGCTTGAAGGCGACTGCAGACAAGGCGTTCGCCGATTTGGAATCTGTGAGTATGCAAACTACCGGCGTTGTTGCATATACTAATGTTATCCTCTAGGATGCACGGAAGCTCGAGGCATTGAATGCCGCTGCGCACGAGGTCATCCCAGGTCTTGAGCAAGATTACGCCGACATCATGGAGGAACTCGAGCGGGAGCAGGCAGAAGTGAAGGAAATTGATGAGAGCGACCAGGACTATCTCAATGAATTGAAGGCGTCTATTGCTGAACAAAAGTACGTCGTGCCATTCATTTTCATAAAGGCGTGTTGACCCTAACCTTCAATAGTATCGAGGTTGATGCACTCAAGGCCGAAGTCACAGAAAGCAAGGAACAGCTATCGTGGCTCAAGGAGCGACTGCGCGAGACGGAGCAACAGAAGCAGGAAGTGTCTGCGGCGATCGCGAAAGCAGACCGCATTCTTCAAATCCAGAAGAGTTCAACGAGGGCCGAGGTTTTCCAACTGAAAGGTGGGCAGTTCATTTCTCTTAAAGCCTGGGGTTTAACTGATGTCGGTTTTAGACGAGTTGGAAGCACTCGAAGATCTTCACTCGACCAGGATTATCAAAGTGAACTCGCATTACTTTGAGTACATCTACGACTCGACATACCAAATCTCCATCCCCTGCTCCAACTTCACCCCGATTGTTTCCAAGATTTCCATCAATCGGCTTGAACGCTCTCGTACGCTGTACAAGGACGATTTCCCGAAACTCACAAATCTCTTTTTGGCTTGCGCAAAAGAGATTCTTGACGATACTCGGGATCAAACTGTCCGCCAGGTACGCTTTTTAAACCGACTAAATGGGGTTGAATATTTATTCATGCATCTTTCTAGATTGTACACAGACTAGGCGACTATTGGACCTCGTGCAATCAACTCAGATCTCAGCTACGCCTCTTGAATATCAAATATCCCATCGAGGTGCAAATTGTGCCGCCTTCAACAAGCGAACCAACACCGTCATTCCACGCCCGGACGACAGTCATGATCCCTAAGCAACAGGGCAAGGCCATCGTCTCATTTATCTTCAATTTGCAAGCATTCAGCGAATGGCCCATATCTATTGACTCTCTTATTTGCGAAGTTGACGTCGCGTATGGTAACCTTGAGTAAGTGACATATCAGCTATGTTTTGGCTTGTGTTTCTGACGTTGATTCTCCAGTCGTTCTGCGATATTGGAAGCAGTTGCGGGTCGACTCGCTCAAGCGACGGCAGATGACAACTACGCACTTTTGGATTCATGCATAGACGCTCAAGCGTTGTATAACTAGTTTCTCGTCTTTACTCTTTGTCTTGTCTTTTCGAATCTCCGGCTCATTTGTGTCTTGGGATCTACCTATCTCGTACAGTTCTTACTCATTTCGTTCTCATCATTTATTCTACCACTTCAACCCAAGTCTCTCCCCCACATCGTTAACTTTATTCCTTAATGTATATATATATTCAAATGTAAAAAGAGTGTATGTAGACATCATGCATGATATATCAATCAAACGACGGCTGGTTCGCATGGAAGAATGAAGTCGAAGCGTAATAGGTAGGTTGATTTACAATGCAGGTAGGAGAAGTGAAAATGTACAGAGTAATCTGCGCGGGGAAAATGTTAATATCGCGTGCTCGAGCGAGAACGACTGAATACGCACATGCAAAGTAAATGTTCATGCCCCCAGAATGATGGTCTCCAGATCCATTAAAAGAAGGGCGAGCATCTCGCGTTCGCCCTTGGTCGACTCCAATTCCGTTTTGCACGCATCCCCTACTGAACTCCAGGCGTTCTCTCCCATCAGTGCTGCATAGGATACTTTAAATTGAGTTTCCTGAGCCATTAAAGCTGATGCCCGCCGCGCTTGCGCGTTTTCCTCCGCTTCCGAGACCGCAGACTCGATAGCCTTCTCATTACTAACGCGCATAACGCGAATCTGCTCCTCGAGAGAGGTGGCATACCCCGCGCGCTCGTCCTCCGTCTCCATATACGCAATCTGCGTAGTCATTTCTTCTATTTGGAACGCGTGTACTTGCTTGAGGTTGTTCAATTCTTCCTCCATCGCCTGGATGCGCAACAACCGTTCGTTCGCCATGTTTTCAGCAGCAGCCAGTTGCAAACGAACGTACGTAGCGGACGACTCGCCCGCCGCCTCGGGTGAGATGCTGAACCTAGCAGAGCTCGAGAAAACTGCAGGAGATGGTGTAACATCGGGCAGAAGGACTTGCGAGATGGAACCGTAACCGCCAGGTGAATCAATCGCACTGAGGCAAGGGCTCGGAGGGATATCAATGATCGAACTCAAGGCTGGGGACGTTGGTCCCGAAAACGGAGCAGGTATGTCGGCAATCATGCGTTCCACTTCGCCTTCCCCAAGGGTTCGTGATGCATCGTTGCTAAGTTGCTCCCAGGAAAGGATAGATTGACGAGCAGAGGTGCTTCCGCTTAACCCTGGAGCTCTTGGTGGTCGTAAATGTGTGGTGCGAGTTATTATATTAGGCGGTGCGGCCAGGCGAGACTTGTCCTTGACGGGTCTGTCCCTGGTGGGTGTGTTTGGTGCTTGACGCGATCGCGATTTTTGAATGCGAGGCATAGCAGGGGTTGGCGCACCAAGATTGGCTATGGGGGCCAAGAGAAGGAGGACATCATCCTCTTCGCTGTCTTCGCTGTTGGCCTCGGAGATGTGGGACATGTTCCCAACGTTAGACGAAGATGAGCTAGCATACTTTGAGATGTTGCGAGAATGGCGAGCGAGTGGGGAGGGTGTATCTCTTGCCGGTGTTATTGGGGAATTTTTCACAGGAGTATTTCCGGTGATTGTTCTGTCCTTTGCTGAGCGTCCAAGAACGGCCTTTAAAGTTGTGCTCTTGGGGGTGCGCGGTGTTCCACCAGATACTGAAGAAGCAGAGGAAGATGGACGTGGTAGTGAGGTGGTAGACGACGCTGCGGTCGTTTTCAATAGCTTGGCTGGCCGCGAGGGGGAAGTCCTGTTCCCGGACGGGGTAGGAGGCTTGAGCTTGGAGGGCGTAGAGGGTGTTACAGGGGGTGTGGCATTTACAGCCGAGGATGCTTTCAAGGCTGCTCGGTGAGGCAGGGGACTTATGGGGCGGACAACCTTCTCCTGGGGCGTCGCTGACCGGGGTTTCCGCTGCTCCTTGCCTTCCTCTGAAGAGGTGCTGAGACGACGGCGGGTTCCAGCCCTGACTGAGGTCGGTGTACTTGGCTTAGCCTGCTCAACGACTGCCGACCGGGGACGAAGTTTGGGAAGTGCTGAGGACGCATTGGGAGGTCTTGGTCTGAGCGTAGCCGATCGGTTGGCTGGCTCTGCGGGCTTCATGGTGGGTTGCTCGTCGGTAGAAGAGCGTTGGTGGTTGCCTGAGACTCGCCTGCGAGTAATCGTCTTTGATTCTGGGGTGTTGTCGCGCTTGTTGGACTGGGAAACGGGTCGAGCGTCGCCAATGGACTGTCTGGGTGGTGCCTGTGGCTGAGGCGCGGCGGTTGGACTGATAATTGAACTGTGTCGACGGGACGCAGTGACCTTGGACTTTTTGCTGGACTTGGAGTCGTCAGAGCTGTCCTTGCTTCTGACGCCAGCTATTAAAGCCTTGCCGTAGGATGCCAGGTTCAATGACTGTCGAAGCGAGGAACTCCTCGTTGTTGGTTTAGATCGGCTGCCACTGGATTTGGCATCTTCTGCGGACATTTCGATATAGTAATGGTCTTATGATACACTTTCCGGAGATTCAGGGTCGTCACTTGGTCGTATATGGGCGTAAACGGGCAAGGCTGCGTGATAGTCGTGGCTGGATCGTTCAGTACATTCAAGGGCGAAACCAACATCCAACATCAACCGCGCTCATTTTGTTTGGCTCGCGTTTGCTGCATTCGCACGCCTCCTATTTCTACCACATAAATCGCCCAACTCCTTCTCGAGGAAGGTACAGGAATATATACATCGTCAGTCCGTTAATCAACCCATACCAGACACCCTCTAACGCAACAGCCCACGCAGGCACATCTCCGATCTGTGCCCTCAGCAGGATGTACGGAATGAGAAAGTAACGCGGCTCCAACAACGGCGTTGGAAGAAGCGTTGGGATCACAAATACGGGAAGGAGTAAATTCTGCAGCAGGGTCTGGTCTCGTCCTAAGAGCTTTTTCAATCCCTCCGATCGGACATATGACGAGAGAAACACGCACCTGCACGCAGGAACCATGCCCAAGCGCAAGCAAAGTATCCCGGGACTAGCAGATAAGGAGCAAAAGGGTGAAGGAGAAACACGCGTCTCCAGACATAGAACGTGTAGTGCCGGTTGTCGGAAAGAAGGAAGGGATGATGGATGCTGCAAATGGTGTTAGAGAACGAGAACTGCAAACAACCGTCTATCCAAACTCTTACGTGAATAACTTAACAGTCACCCCCATTGCACCCATTATGACAAGCGAAATTAGAGAGCGTCTGCGGAAATTAATAAAATCTCCGACAACTGTGAGCTACGAGACTACTCACACTTTGCTCCCAAACGTTCGGTATGCCACATCCTTCACCAGAGCACCAGGTCCACCCTGGTAGCTCAAAAGTATTGGCCAGCCCAAGATTGTGGTAAACCCGACAAAGTAGTATATCTGCGGGATGTGCACCGTCGGAACATGATTCGATTTGTCCCCTAAAATGAGTCCTTAGAGGGCATGTTCAACGGGTATTTGTAGGTTTGAGCTTGCCTAAAACGATTCCCCCGTTCCAAATCACAAACGCGGCGAACAAACCGAGCACAAGCGTGTACGGAATGAATGCCGGAAGGACCTGTGGAAGGATTTTGGGTACGTCCAAAATCGACTTTACGAGATCCACTAAGAAAGCCTCGTTAGGCGGGGCATGACCAACGAATCGGCGGACTATGCATACTTGGTGCACCCTGCAGAGCTGATGGGTCATGCAGTCTGTTCTTAGATTCAGAATCATGATTCGACGGTCGCTTGAAGCGCAGCATCATCAGTTGGCTGGAGGCATATGCGTACAGCATCCATATGACATTCGTTTGACGGAATGTACAACTGATGAGGCCAAACTGGATCTTTTGAACACCAATGTACCAAAGATGGGAGAAAAGGGACGCACCAGTGCCGCCAACCAATGGTTGCTCTGGGATGCGAAAACGACGGTTAATATGACCGAAAGCAAGCTCGGAGCTTCCGTGTAATAAAGGAATCCGAAAAACCACGCGACAGGGAAGAACGCTACCACGACGGCTTCGTTTGAGGGTGTGAACCATGAGGTAGGGGATCGCACTCTCTGGTGGTAGCACAGAAGCCACGTCAACGCCAAAGGCAATCCAAGTAGATTCAGCGTCGCAGTCAGCCTTAGCATTGGCACATTGCATTTGAAGAGAAAGATCTTCTTCAACAGCAATGACATCAGATACCTACCCACGAAAGGTTCAACGGCCATTCAGTGAAGGAATCATGAGAACAACTCACAAGCCAGGCGGAGTGGTAAGCTTAGGATCCCATGTTTCGAATTCGCCCCTACAATAAGCCTGCACTTGTGGTATATGGAAGGGCTCATCCTAAGGTTTGCCAGCAAATGAGTAAGTTGACTTGGTTACAACCAGCTGGCGCACCATGTACGGCTCGTCAACGAGTGCATTGAGTTCCTTGAGGACTGTCACGCATATTGCAGAGAAGGCGAGATACAGAGATGACATGCACGGTTAAGAATGGGGAGAAGAATGAAACTTGGTAAGGAATAGATATTATTGGGTACGAAGATAGTGATCATTGAATTGAATTGATGAGATCAGGGCATTTCAGCAAGCTGCCAAGTCGGGGATCAGAACATGTTTGTGAGCATATTTCTAAGTATCTGTGACTAGAACCAGTCGGTGCATATTTAAGCCTTCTAGACCTCGCGATAGTCATACCAAATCCATCGCCAGACCCCTCCATAACCGTGTATCCTTTCGTCGTAACCACCATGATCTCCACTACCGACCATGAAATGTGGAATCCCGACAACATTCTTCCTCTGTTTCTTAAGACCACCGAGGACCCACGACATCAGTTGACAGCCCTGGACGACGAGATAGCCAGGGTAGAACAGACTCTCAGCCGATTGAGATCACTACAACCTGTCCTACGTCGTGATATAAATCGCCTTCATTCTCCCATGCTCAACCGCCTTCCAACAGAACTCGTCTCTGAAATATTCATCCATTGCATTCCTGAGCAAAGCGATCTTATCGCGGCCTCACAAAGCGAGGGCGTGTCGCCCCTCTTCCTTGGAACGGTGTGCTCCGCTTGGCGGCAGATTGCATGGAACACGCCGACCTTATGGACCTCTCCGAACCTGCTGCTCTCAAAGCTCAGATTACGCACCCAGGCCGAGCTGCTTGAAGAGTGGATCGGCCGTTCGGGTGACCTGCTCCTCACCCTCAAGCTCCATTGTGGCACCGATGACGATAGAGTGACAAACATCCCCCATACACTCTTCCAAATCATCCTTGGACATGCGAGCCGGTGGAAGGGCATCGACCTCCAGGTCCCAACTGCTTACTATGAAGACCTATCAGCGCCCGGTGCATCTTTCTCCTCCCTCCAAAGCCTCATTATCAATCCCTCTGGCGGCCAGGGTGACAGAAGTCACGTACTCAACTGGTCCGCGTGTACCCCAAAGCTTCGGAACATCAGTCTCTTCTCAGTTTACCTCAACACGGTCCGCGTCAGATGGGACAATATCACTCGTGTTCATGCAAAGGCGTTCTACATCGACGAGTGCATCGAGTTCATGCGGCGCACACCAAACCTCGAGTACTGCAACTTCTACAGCGTTATTCGCGGAGATGATGGCCACAACCCTCCCGCCGATTTAATTGAGGTGCCGCACCTCCGCACCCTTTCCCTTGTGACGGAACGGACTGTCGATGCAGGTCGAATTTTAACCAAGCTAGATTCCCCGCAAATGACCGGTCTCACCTTCGACGTAGCAGAAAGGAGTTTTGACGTTTCCAGCTTCAAGCAATTCGTCACAGCGTCCGCACAGAATTTAACGCAGCTATCCATCCTTCGAGCCTCAATCACCTCGGCTGACGTTGCCGACATCCTTCCTCTCATTCCAACAGTCACAGACTTCAAGCTCAACGTCATCGAGGCTCGGGGTGTCTGTATGGATTCCACGGTGATGAACATGCTCAAGCCTTCTCGTTCTGGCAAATGCGTTTTGCCCAATATGACGAGGTTTGAGTATGTCGGCCCGTTCTCCTTCTCTTGGCCATTGATGATAGGCGTGCTTGTCGCGAGACGAGGCCTCAAGGTCCACCCATCGTCTGCAACCCTCGTCTCAGCAGACGCCATGCGGGACAGTGATCGCCTGCTATTCCCCTCTCAGAACGTTGCTATTCTCACGCACGCAGCAATTCGTGTCCGAGAAGCATTCGATGACATCGATCCACTGGATAGACACCTCCTCCAGCTCGTTCGACAACTTGCCGGGGACGGTCTCGACCTAAGCGTCGCGGCTGCTACCGTCGAGTGTCTGGACTACAACTTCTTCCCGGTCCGTGTCCCTTCTCAGAGGGTGACCCCGAATAACCACTGATTTTCAACATGGCGATTATGATGATACCCGACCCGGCTCCTCAAGATACACGAACTTCGATGACGATAACGAAACTGGGACACTTTGACGATTCTGATGATGGTGTCTGTGACATTCTGAAGCGACTGCAGGTGTGGTACAAGATGTATAATATACAGTGTTTTTAATCTTTGACTTGGTTGGATGGGAATACAGTGATGATAATGGATGTATGATTTTCTTTTGCTTGATTTGTTTCTATGGAGAAAGGTCAAGCCCCTCGAGAGCGGGAACAGGTCGCTCGCCCTGGGGAGTGATGCGTGCACCGTGCCTTCGAGCATCCCGCTCTTTAAAGTCGACGGTCGCAGACTGTGTGTAGGGGTTGTGGCGTTAACAAGATGACAAGAACGGAAGACACAGGTGGAACTTACGTGGGCTGTGATTCGGTTGTCCCAAAGGACGACAGTGTTAGGAGCCCACTTGACACGGGCTTGGTTATCGGCAGACTTGTCGATGTGGTCGTAGAGGAACCTGAGTATGGTGTCTACAGGGTTGGGTAAGTGGTGTGTTTTGATTGCCAGGAACCAAGGAAGGACTTACCAGACTCTTCCCGCTTCAGGCCAACGATACGACGAGTGAACTGCTTGTTCACGTATAACGCTTCTTCGCCAGTTACAGGATGCCTCCTGACGACGGGGTGGATGTTCTCAACAGGGTCGCGTCGGACGATGCCTCCCCGACGCCCTGCACGAGAAAAGTCGGCTTGCTCGACACCAGAGTGGACAGCCTTCAAGGTCTTGAGGAATGCAACAAATGTCGGCGAGAGCTTCTTCAGGGCCGAGACCTGGGAGGTGAAAAGGGTGTCTCCACCACTCTCAGGGGAAGACAGGAGGAAGAAGGTGGTTAAGCTAGGGGGTTGAAGCTCATACGAGACGTCCGAGTGCCAAATGGTAGAAGTGATGCTCTCATCGACTTCAAAGTTGAAGGTAGACTTGGCGTCCCTATCACATCAAGACCGGTTAGGGTCCATTAAAGCCCGGTGACAGAGCGCGACTGACTTGCCTGTAAACTAAATGGAATTCAGGGTATCCCTTGGGATGGCCAGAAGTGGGGTGGACGTGAAGGCGTCCAAAGTGCCGGCCCCATCCAAGGTAGAATTCGGGGCCACTGTCGATGAAATCTTGCTGGTCACGGAAGACAACCAATCCTCGGCGGGCAACCTTTATTGGTGGGTTTAGTGACTGCAGTGCCATCTACAGCAGGTCTCAACGCACCTCGAGTGCAAGTTGGTCACGGCCATTGGCGTCTAAAGCTGCAAGGCTGACTCCGCGAACCTCTGTTCCAAGGTTAGGGGTGATCTCAGTAACACTTGAGGCACCGTCCAGGAAGGCCCGCTGATTTTCGAGCTTCAAAGCACGGAATCCAGGGTCGACGTGCTCATAGGGCTCGAGCGGGGGGTATTTGGTGTCTGAGAAGTAGGGCAGGAGGTGTGCGTAGCGGTATTCTTCTTCGACTTTTACGGGGATTGACTCGGGTGCAGGTGCGGTCTCTCCTCTTAGGCGGAGAGTGGAAAGCTCAGACGTAACTTCTGTCACAGTGGTCGACATGTTGAAAAAGGGGGAGATGGTGTGTCTGTCCCTGTCTTGCATCCTTGCTTTTAAAAGACAAGTATATTCGCATGACTATTCTCTTGCTTACCCATGTACGTCATGGGGCCGCACAAATACGCCATCGAAGCCCCAGATTGCAACGGGAGGGCAGATGGTGTTATGATGATGGAAACATCTAATCTGTTATGCACTGCTGCTGGCTTGGTATTGCCGTTCAGCCTCGTATTCTGTGTCAATCATGTCGGTTGTTTAACTCCCATTACGTTCAGAATATGTCCCACCACATGCCTTTTCCCTCAGGGTACGTTTACTTCTTTCTTCGGGAAGTTATCGTTGGTTATCGCCTGCTTCGGCACATGCCAAGCCATAAATAGATTTGGGCCCCGACCCGGGCGCGTATCCGATTTATCATTCTCGCGTCTTGACCATTGCAAACAATCTCGTGCGATGTTCCCACTGCCTCTGCAATGAAATTCGCTCATCGTCGCGACACTTGTACTTAGGGCCGAGAGCCTCAGAAAGTATTTTCAAAGATTGCGAGGTCACCCCTGGTCACCCAGAATGTAGCGCTCGGCGTCCAGCTTTATGTCAAATCAAATTGAGATTAATCGCCAAACCCACCATCAGTATAACGCGCTCCGCCAGTTGCTCATATCCGCCAAGAGTCAAGACACTCTTATAAGAAAGTGGGCCCCATTCAACTTTGTAGTATGTATTTCCAGGGTTCGACTGTGGTTTCTTGGCTGGTGTGACGGATGCTGGTGGATGAGGCACAAGTCAGTCAGACAGTGAGATCGGAAGAACAATTGGGCACTGCATTTAAATTCGTGGGGAGGAGAGGCCATGATGTCTAATCGCCGGTCCTCTGAGTCGACCCATACCGACAAAGCTCGTGACCGATATCTAAGTAAAATTTACTCAACCATAATTTGCATACCACACACATGGAAAGAAATGGATCCTCGGTTAACGGTGGGCAGGTAGGTTAAGCCGAGCACTGTCCTTCGGGGTTGTTGTCTCGCCGCAGGACACCTCGAAAGCATGCTGAATTGATTCAAGAACTAGGCACAGTCACATTGAATGTGCTCTATTATACGGAACTTCAATTCAGTTCACCCCGGTAACTCAGACCGTGGGTTTGGTGGCGGATCTTTTCACGGGTCTGAATTGATTTCTGAATGTTGGAGCCCATGTTGTGAGCGTTGAGTGTCCGGTTTGCAAAAGTCAACCTATCTCAAGGCACCCATTGACGGTTCGAAGCCGGCGCGGGACTCCTTCCCGCTTGATGGTGTCATTGACTGATGATCCGGTCCAGCGCTCGATGGCTTGCTTTAGCGCTACCACCAACAAGCGATCCGGGAGTCGTATCTGGTCGCATTTGTCTTCTTCTTGGGGTGCTAGTGCTGGCTAACTGACGTTTACAGAAAGCAAAAGGAAATTCTACTCAAAGAAGAGTAGTCTCCATTATCTTGGTTCTTTACATGCTGCCGAAACGCGGAGCTCAGGTCCCAAACCGTCCGTTTCGCCGTCCAACGCCGCCGCAGAACAATAAGACAATAAGAACTACCTCCGTTTGTCGGGGTGGAATCAGAAGCTGAGAAGGTTCTCAAGCTCGTCGGGTACACACGGTCACTTTTGGACAGTCGGTGACTCGAAAGCCACCGCTATAGACGGTTTTATCCCACACAGTCGCCACACACCCGACGGTGGTGAGCATCGACCTACTATCAAAAGAGCGAAAAGCTGACGTGAAATGTGCAGGAAAGCTTACTGGCAGAGGAGGGCCATGTTAGAGGATCGCCTCAACAGAAGGTCGGACCATGCTGTACTCCAAATCTGGCGCTGAATGGACAGCTATTGTTCTGTGCGAATATGGTCTTGGGGTAACCAGTTTCCCGAAATGAGTTAGATCAAATCTTTCTTAGAATGGATCGAGAGAGAATCTGGGTCGTCCCTTGTTGAATATCCTATTAAGTCAAGGAAGCAATGATACCAGCCTCCACCCGCTTTCCCTCTTCCTCGCAGTTAGCGTTCGTCCCCGAGTCCATCCAACCGCCCCCGTCGCGCTCTCAAGATGGAGGAGCCTAAAGCAACAGTCGTCACCGAGGATGAGCCAAAAGGTTTCACTACCGCCATAGGCCCCGGGGCGCCAGGAGAGACCTTATCCCAGGAGAATCAGAATCCAAGTCCAACGGAGGTGGATTCGATCGAGGAGCCGCAAGAAAGTGATGATAACTACTTCTACATGGACCACCTGAATGACCCGAACATGGACTTGAGGGAGAACAGGCCGTCGTCACTACATCACCGGGTGACCGCTGCATCGAAGAAGAAAGTTGAGGCTGGCTATGATGGGTCCGACCTCGACACTGAGTCTCAGTACGACCATTACTCCTCCTCGCGCCCTGACTCGAGAATCTCAACGGCCCTTGATTTTGATGAGTGAGTCCACATCCGCGTCATTCTCCGGGCTTTTCTCCTAACGCCCTTGTAGCGAATCGCCTTATCCCGAAGTTCGAGCTGCCGTCTCCAGTGTTGATGATCCATTGATGCCAGTAGCAACTTTCCGAATGTAAGAGTCAATGCTGCTACGACATCCTTTTCACTTGATTGCTCACTAGATACACAGGTGGTTTTTGGGAATTCTATTCATGGTGGTGATGATATTCTTCAACCAAATCTTTGCTATGAGATGTACGCGACGTTACACTCGAACAACTTCAAAAGCTAACGGACTGTTGAACAGACCCGTCGGTATACCTTACCGGAATCGTCATCCAGCTGCTTGCTCTTCCGTTTGGAAAGCTCCTTGAGCGGTGCCTTCCACGAAAAATCTTCAACATCTTCGGTTATCGATTCACGCTCAATCCTGGCCCATTCAACATCAAGGAGCACGTTTGCATTACGGTCATGACGAATATCGTCGCTTCCGGTATCTACATCACGGAAGTCTCCCTTTCCCAGCGGGTCTTCTACGGGCAGTCGGTTCCATACTCCTTCCAAATTCTCATCGCCATCGGCTCGCAAACGTTTGGATTCTCCCTTGGTGGCTTCCTTCGAAAGTTTGTCGTTTGGCCGTCGAGTATGATCTGGCCGGGAGCTCTGGTGAACTCGACACTTTTCAACACCCTGCACAAGAATTACGGGCAAACAGACAAGAACCACATGAGCCGTGAACTATTCTTCGTATACGCCTTGGTTGGCAGCTTTGTCTGGTATTGGGTCCCGGGATTCCTGTTCACAGGTCTTACCTTTTTCAGTTGGATCTGCTGGATTGTACCCCGAAACCCAACAGTCAATGCCCTCTTCGGTGTGAACACCGGGCTTGGCATGAGTGTTCTTACCTTCGATTGGTCGATGATTGCGTTCATTGGAAGTCCACTTGTCACTCCTGTGGGTCCTATCTCTGTAGACGCGTATAAATTCAATGCTGACCTCGATTCCAGTGGTGGTCCGAAATGAATACAGCTATTGCTTTCGTTTTGGTATTCTGGGTTGCCTGTCCGATCATCTATTGTAAGTTGCCTACCTCATTTCTAAGCTCACAGCTAAAATGATGAACAGTCACCAACGTCTGGCACAGTGCCTACTTCCCGATCTCTTCATACTTCTCTTGGGACAACACTGGAGGCATGTATCAAGCGAAGGAAATTCTCACTGACGGTGTTTTCGATCTGGCGAAATATCAAGCATACTCGCCGGTGTTCATGTCTGCATCCCTGGCGTTGGCGTATGGTATCGCATTTGCCGCTTTCCCATCGGTGTTTGTCCACACGTTCCGTAAGTTCTCATTTAGAGTCCAAGCTTGAACGTCGCTCACCCTTGGTTGTAGTTTGGTTCCGCAAGGATATTGTTCGACGGTTCAGAAGCACCCTCAAGGACGAACGTGACATTCACTCCCGCTTGATGCAGTATTACCCAGAGGTTCCATTCTGGTGGTATCTCATTGTCGGAGTTGTCTCGTTCGTATTCCTTGTCATTGCAATCGAAATCAACCCAAACAGCCAACTCCCTATCTGGGGCCTCTTCCTCGCATGTGCCCTCGCCATGATCCTGGCGCTTCCGCTCGCGATGCTTCACGCTATCACCAACCAGCAAGTCCCGACCCAGGTCATGCACGAGCTCATAATCGGCTATATCCTTCCTGGTCGCCCTATCGCCAATATGCTGTTCAAGGGTCTCGCATTTACTGGAACCAATCAAGCAATTATCTTTGCGGGTGATCTCAAGCTTGGACACTATATGAAGATCCCCCCTAGGATCATGTTCACTATCCAGGTGTTTTCTGCCGTTATCGGTTGCTTCCTCATTACCGGTGTGCAAAACTGGATGCTTTCAAACATTCCCGACGTTTGCACTCCACAACAAAAGGATGGGTTCCGGTGTCCAGGATCGACTACTTTCTTCACCGCTTCTGTCATCTGGGGAGGCGTTAGTCCTGTCCGCATCTTTAGCTCGGGTCAAATGTACGTGTTTCCCGCTGGCCTCCGCAGTCCATCGAGAGGCTAACAAAACCCTTAGCTACAATGGTCTACTTTGGCTCTTCCCCATCGGATTCTTCCTCCCCATCCCTTTCTACTTCCTTGCCCGACGGTACCCCCTGTCGTTCTGGAGATACATCAACATCCCTATCTTCTTTGCAGGTCTCGGTGCCATGCCCCCTGCCTCTGGAATCAACTATATATCGTGGGCCGCCACCGGGTTCATCTTCAATTACCTCATCCGACGAATGCACTTCAGATGGTGGATGAGGTACAATTACATTCTCTCTGCTGCCCTGGATTCTGGCGTTGGAATTGCCATGATTGTAATTTTCTTCGCTCTGCAATTCCCAAGCGGCCACGTTCAACTGAACTGGTGGGGCAATAGGTACGTTTTCTCCTTCGACATTTCGTCCTATTTCACTCAGCTGACTTGATTTCCCCAGGGTTTGGATAAACACGGATGACGCAGATGGCACCCCAATCAGGTTCCCAGCAGAAGGCGAACTTATTGGTCCCAGCACATGGTAAACCCATTGTCGCCTGTTATATTTCCTGACCTACTACGTAGTTTCATCGTGTTTCGTCTGACAGGGGAGACACTAATTGTTTCATGCATATCCATCCACCATTTACGAGTTACGACTTTCACGCGTTTAATAGAGCCGGTAGGGCTTTTATTGTAACATTATTCGCTTCTTCGAGCTTCACGAAACCCTGTATTCTTTGTATAGTACCAAGACTTGAAATAAGATACAATTGCAACGGGAGATCGTGGTGCCAATATGGCACCAAGCATTGATACATTGACAAGTAAGAGGGAAAAAGGCGGGTAGGTACACTTTTCGGATAAAAAAACAAAAGTCAAATCAAGCTGGGGCACCCCAAATCCTAACTTCTCTTCCTGTCGCACCCCAAATCTCCTTTCCTTGTGCTCCAAAGACGAGGTCGGACACCTCTCCGCCCTCCTCCAAGCGCAACAACTCATCCCACGACTTCTGCAAGAATACGCGGGCTCCCTGGCTGCCTGCAACACCCACGAATTGAGCAGAGAGATCGTAGGCGACCTTGTTGATCTTGAAATCCTCCCCAAGATCAATGGTGTGCGCCGTCTTCTCTTTACGGAGATCCCAGATGGCGACTGAGGATAGGGAGTTGGGCGCAACGAGATGGTATCCATTTTCTGAGAAAGAGATGGTGTTGACGGTGAATGGAACCGCGTTGGGGGGCGTCAAAGATGCTGCGACAGCGCCTGAGCGGACATCGTAAACATGGATAGTTGAAGATGGCGTTCCAAGGGCCAAAAGGGTGCCATCTGGATGAATAGAGAGGCAGCTGAATGGTTCGTCTGCGGGTGCGGATCTAAAGACTTGTTGGAAAGTGGTGAGGTCGTGGAGAGAGTACGTCTTGTCTGCTGATGAAAGGCCGAGAATGGTCCTGGTTGGATGGACACCAAGGCCAGTGATTTCACCCTTGTGGGAGCGAATTGTCGCTCTTGGACTATATTCCCCAGACGCGTCGTCATAGCCCCAAATCTTCGCGATTTTATCCGCGCCTGCTGAGAGCAGCAGGGTGTTATCTCCTTCCCGCTCCCGCAAGGCAACGTGGTTAACCTTTCTCGAATGACCTTTGAGAGAAGCGAGAACCTTGTCCGTACTTCTGTCGTACAATTGGACGATATGGTCGTTGCCACCGGTCAAGAATTGCGAGGGGTTCACTTTTGACACGGCAAGAGAAGTAATGCCAGCGGGGGAGGCAGAGTGGAGCGAGGGGATGGTATGTGTAGCGGTAAAGGTCTTGACTTCGGCCGGAGTAGCGTATCCTGCGGGAGCTTTGCGTTTCTTGCGAGCGGAGGACAGCGCTTGATGGGTTTCGTCGATTTGGCTGGTGATGTTGGCAGGGAGGCCTTCCTCTGCAGCACCTGACTCTTCCATCTCTACGTCTGCGGAACCGTTGCCTTGAGGAGCAATACCCATGGAAGTTTGTACATTCGAGAGTGCTCTATGACGGTTTCAATCAGCAAAGAGAGCGCACAGTGGATTGGAACAACGTACTCTCGAGCCGCGTCACGCTCACGAATGAGTCGCGCAACGACACGGTTGGCAGCGTCTTGAGCATAGAGGGCATAGCTCAGTTCCTGGCGGGTCGAGTTGTACTTTTGTTCAAGGGAATGGGTGCTGAGAACCAACGCATCCCACTCGTTCTGCAACAGCTGCAATAGAGCAGGTATTGAGGTGTTCGTCGGTGGTCGCGGTGCGGCATTTTCAGGACCTATTTGAAAAGGCAATCAATATATATATAAACTGCATGGCTGGCTGAGCTACTTACTGGCTTTGATACTGATCAAATCAGACTCTTCCAACTTGTCGCCAGTAATGGGGTCCGTCCCGTTTTCATGAATATATTTGACAATGAGTCGTTTTTCGTAAACCTTGCCCGACTTGGCAGAAACGACGGGTTCCTGAGGAGGCTCTCCAGATATCGCGCAGAAAAACATGTGGACAGGTAGCAGATTGGACTGCAATGAGGACAATGGGTCGAAATGTCAGAACGCGAGGGTCTTGAGTTGGAGTTGAAACGAACAGACGCGGTTGCTGTGGCCTTTGCTCTTGTTTGGCCGCCGTATGTACTGCAACTTGTGAACTTTCATCTCTCCCTGTTAATTCTGTTCAAATGGCCGACAAAAAGCAACGTCTTGTGTATTCCGTGATAGATTTCCTCAACGAGTCCATCGCTGATGGAACTGTTAAAGAGGAAGATAAGGAGAGCTTGGAGGTAGCAAGTACGTGCCCTTCACCTCGTTATCGACGTTTTGGTAAACCCATCTTCTTCAGTTCAGTGCATTGGTGAGGCGTTTGGCGTCGACCCAGACAACGAGGAGCAGGCAGCTAAGCTCAGCATCAAACCTGCCACACTCCTCAACGTCTTCGATGTGTTCCTGAAAACTCGGGAGCGAACCCAGGCATCGCCCACAGCGCAAGCGGCATCCACATCTGCAGGGCCAAGCTCGCCCTCAGCTGCTAACAAGGGAGAGGCAGACAAACTAAAGCAGCAGGGCAACGCGTTGATGTCGTCCAAGAAGTACGATGAGGCCATCGACGCCTACACCAAGGCCATTGATTTGGATGGAAGCAACCCTGTCTATTACTCGAATCGTGCCGCTGCACATGCTAGCAAAAACGACCATTTGGCTGCCATAGGAGACGCTGAACAAGCTATTTCTATTGATCCCAAGTTTGTCAAGGCTTATTCTCGACTCGGGTACGTTCATCTCCAATAGATCGTCCCATCCGCCACACTGATCACATCGTTGCTGCCAGCCATGCTCAATACAGCCTTGGAGACTTTACCGCAGCGGTGGATGCTTTCGAACGCGGTCTTGCTCTCGAACCTACCAACGCAAATCTCAAGGCTGGATTGGACAACGCCAAGGCTCGTTTGGCTTCAGAATCGAGCTCTGTCTCAAGCCAATCGGTCGATACCAGTGTGTAGGGCAAGCTTTGTTTCCCAACGGCGAACTAACATCGGTACTCTTTCAGATGCATCTGATAGTAGGTCGCGTGGAGCAGGAGCGCCTCCTGATTTGAGTGCGCTTTTGTCGGGTCTGGGTGGTGGGCCAGGAGGAGGAGGAATGCCCGACCTCGCTAGCATGATGAACAATCCGGAGATTCTGCGACTTGCCAGCCAATTTGCCAGCAGCGGGGGGTTCAATGACTTGATGCAAAACCCCAATATTGCCGACATGGTGAGCACGTTGACCACGAAGGTGTTGGACATGGACTCATTCTTTGCTTTCACTTGCAAACAGGCAAACCGTTACCGAACATCTGGCCAAACCCCATCAATGGACGATTTGCTTTCTGACCCCACACTTCGAAACCTGTAAGTGGAGAGCCGCATTAGTCTCGGCTTTGAGGACTAGACTGACGTTGTGTTCAACAGTGCGGAAAGGTATGCGGGAAGTGGAGCCGGCCAATGATCACTTTACTACTTAATAATGGTATATATAATGATTGGATAGAATTCAACGTACACACGTTTGTCACCTCGGAAGATAGTAGCATTGCGTAAGGAAAGCATCGTGATGAGATATATAGTACAGTAAGATGGTGGAATCGGTTCGAAGAAAATATTGTGGGGGTTCGAAAACATTGCAGCAGTCAGCATGTGAGGGTATCATTTGTCGTGAACGCCTAACGTGTATCCAACTGTTGGGATAAATAGCAAGTGTTCCTTGTGGCTGAGATTGTGGCTGAGATTGGCATTAGATGGTATTCAAGACTAATCCGGGTTCTGAAGGGTTTGGTCGTAGCTTCATTGCATTCTTGGGTAAGTCGCGTTGTAGAACAGGGGGTACTTCAGATAGTTGGGTAGGTAAATCCGGTGGATGTCCCTAAGGAAGCGTCAGAAAGACAATACTAAAGAAGGTGGTAGCGAGACGCACATGTTTCAGATGGTATCGAAGACCACTTGCTTGTCGGTATTCTCTGAAGCAGTTGAGTGTCGTGCAATAATACTTTCGGCCATCTTGATCGTCCTGTTCTGATGTTTGATGGTGACTGCGAGATGCTTCACTAAGCCGTGCGGATATTCTAGACTGCAGCGCGCTTTTAAAATGTACAGGAGATCTGCAAAGGTGATGCTATAATGGGTATCCAGCTTTCGCGAAAAGGCAAAGGGTACTCACATCTGTAAGTGGTACTGGAGGCCATTTATCGACTGTTGAAACACTGTCAGTAAACGTCAACATTCACACAAGTATGAATATTCACACCTTCCAGCCCTTTTCACAGCCTTTTAAGCCACATCTAAATAACTTGTGGCCAGTCTCCGTCCCGTGGACATCTTTGTGATGGTCACTCAATTCCTTCGATGTCGAGAAGCAGGTTCTTTCGAGGGCGGACCAGCAACTCTCGTGACCGCATGCATATGGTCGTACATTCGGGCTATCGACATAATCAGCAACGTGCCATAACCAAGGGTGGGAGAACTTACTCTGAGGAAATCTTCAGCACAGAAGATAATCTTGTCACTATTTCCTGTGAGCTCGCCTTCGGAGACTCCTTCTTCTTTCTTCTAGATGGGGCATTTGCGGTGGGAGACACTGAGAGCAATAGAGAACCACCATCATTTACACCTTGTTCAGGCGATGCAGTGGGGTTAGGCAAAGGAGCAAAGTCGAAGGCTCCAACATTAGGACTGCATGTGGAAGATAGAGGTGTCGTGATGTAGGGGGTGGATGCTGCGGAGGACAAATCCGTAGTTGACGACATAGTCGTTTGCAAGAGAGAAGGAGAATCCTGCAGCAACGACGCAGAAAAAAGTCCAGAAAAGTTGGGGGACTTCCATTCTTCTCCAAAAAATGGACGGTCTGAGGGTAAATTGAGAACGGAAGGAGAGATGGGCGACATCGCATGTTGAGGAGCAACCTCGACAAACGCTTGTCCTTGATGAGTAGCAACGGGGAGCGCCAGTGGTGCCAGCGTTCCTGAGCCATTGAAGTTGTCGAAGCTGTTGAAGCTGTTGAAGCTGTTGAGGCTGTTGAATGGTCGGAACAAGTCGTCTATGTCGTCGGCAGCCTGTGACATAACAAAGTCACTGTCCATGTTGTTAATATGACCATCGAAGATAAGCGGAGACGTGGCTTGAGATACAGGTTGCGAACGCGAG
The DNA here is from genome assembly GCA_004369085.1 of Coprinopsis marcescibilis. NCBI lineage: Eukaryota > Fungi > Basidiomycota > Agaricomycetes > Agaricales > Psathyrellaceae > Coprinopsis > Coprinopsis marcescibilis. The sequence goes on along the minus strand of ML210146.1, from coordinate 149,535 downwards.
TATTGGTGGGGATGTAGGTGATTGGCGTGCATATCCGGTGTCTCCGGAGGCAAGGGAAGGGATCTGAGCGGTGCGGACAAGGCTGTGCTGAGCGAAGATGACGAGAACTGGAAAGGAGCAGGGGCCTGGGTAACCAATGGTGAGGATTGATACTCTGCTATTGTTCCATGGAACGAGGAAGCAGTTTGTAGATGATCATCGTCCAAAAGCTTTGAATACACATCCGGTGAATAATATGGTGGCCATGAGCCACTTTGAGGTCCCTCTCCGGGAAGGATGCCTGTCTCGTTGGCAGGGGTGGAAAATGCTGTGGAAAATAGCTGCTCTTCGCCTCCAGACGGAGAGCCCGCTCCTTGCCCAGGGGATGATGTTTGCTGTGGCCTAGACCCGCCGTGCTTGCGCTCAAGGTAACGCATTCTAAGCAGACCGTAAGTTCGAATTCTTTGGGTGAGATGCAACCAACCTACCTGTTCCTACAGTCCAAGCCGCCTCTCCCGAGCTCCTGACCGACTGTCATCCACTTCTGCCCGATGCGTTGAACAGCGTCGACAAGTCTGGCGTCCTCCTCCGAGTCCCAGGGATCCTTCTTGAGGCAGGGATCAAGAGCCTCTCGGTACCGTTTGGAGCAAGCATCGTCTGTGCGACCTGGTATACCTCTCGCGATGTGGGACCATTTTGGGCCGATCTCGTTGTACAATTCAAGAAGCCTCTTGTCTTCCTCCACGCTCCAGGCACACTTCTTCACGGAGGGGCGTAGGGAATGCAGCCAGCGCTTTGAATGCCACAGTGAGAAGAGGCTTGAAATAGAGTAGACCACATGCTCCGCTTACCTTTCTGCATGCCTTATTATTTCTACCGGGTATCATAGCAGCGATATCCTTCCACTTGTCGGTGGCGCCATACAAGTGGACCCCCTCGCGGAGGAGGGCATCTAGGTTGATACAGATACAGCGATCACTCAATCTTGACAAACGAATTGGGCTTACCTTCTTCTGGGCCCCAGGATCTGGAGGCAGCTTTCTGAGACATGACTAGGCGACCAAGCAGGGGTGTGCTGTTTAAGTAGACACCCACTGGCAGTGGTATTCAAGAGAGCGGTAACGTCGAGTCACTGAACAGCCAGAACACAGCTAACAGCATTAGCTAACTCGCAGTGGTTTGTTTGGCTGTGACTGATCTGACGGCAACCTTGCACAACACCTGTTGGCAACTTGAATACAAACCTTCAACTCCTTGTATTCTATTTCCTTCCGCGCATGTCTTTGGCCTTAAACTACTCGTCTGACGAAGAAGACATCGCAAAAAATGTCGCAGGCGACGCCTTTGGACTCGCCGCGCTGCCTGCTTCAAAGAAACTGCGTGTTGATGGACCCTCTACAGCACAGAGCAATGCAGCACCGGACGTCTTGTCGGAGGTAAGCATTATAGCCTGTTTGATACAAACGTTTTTTAATGTTTTACAGGATCCATTGAATTTGAAAACCCTAGTAACGAGGCCAACCGACACACAAATGAATGTGAATATTCCTTATGAAGAGATGATACTGCCTTTGCAGGGACCAGAAAACCCGTTTGCGGAACGGAATAGATTTCTCAACCAGAATGCCCTTGCCGGCCATGTAGAAGAGCAGTCCATGTCAGACCACGCCTTCCGTGCACAGCACCTCACCCATTCTATCCTCGGTTACTCCGCAAACCCGTCGGTAGATCCTAACGCGCCGGGCATTCTTGGCTCGTTAGAGAAAGCACAGGCGAATAATTTCGCTACTATAGACACTATTCGGGCTTCACGTAGCCAAAAGAAGGAGCTTAAAAGGAAAAGGAAAGACAAGGGTGATGTGGAGGTCGTTGATGGGGAGGGATCGTATGTCGGACCCTGGGCTCAATGGAAAGGAGAGGAACCACAGCAGCACTTCCTTGCTGGAGTGGAGGGTGACGGGGAAGAAGGTGAAGAGTCGTCGGAAGAGGAGGAAGAACTGCCTCAAATGCCTTCAAGAAAGGCGAAACCGACGCGTGGAGCCCCTGGACAGGAAACTTCAGTCTTCCATGGCAAATCTATGACGGATTACCAAGGACGAACGTATATGTCTCCACCAGTGGCAGAGGCGCCCAATCTGTTGCACGAAGCCGGCTCGCAAGAGTGCTTCATCCCCAAGGTGTGCATACATACTTGGACTGGACATACACAGGGTGTCTCTGTCATTCGCACTTTCCCTCAGACCGGTCATCTCCTGATCAGTGGGTCCATGGACACCAAGATAAAGGTGTGTTATGTCGCGATCTCCATCACGTATATTTCTCTTACTGTGTACAGCTATGGGACATTTACACCCATGGAAACTGTGTGCGGACATTCCATGGTCACACGAAAGCCGTAAAGGATATTTCCTTCTCGAACGACGGTCGCCAGTTCTTGTCATGTGCTTACGACCGGACGATGAAGCTATGGGACACTGAGACAGGACAGTGTATTAAACGATTCGGTAACGGCAAGACCCCATATGTCGTGAAATTCCACCCAGACGAGGACAAACAACATATATTCCTTGCTGGAATGTCTGACAAAAAGATTATCCAGGTATATATCAACATAGAGTCTCCGATATCTGCATTGCTGATTGGTTAATCGCAGTATGACATGAACTCTGGGGAAATAACACAAGAATACGATCAACATTTGGGTCCGGTCAACACCATCACCTTTGTCGACGAGAACCGGCGCTTTGTGACCACATCCGACGACAAGACAATCCGCGCCTGGGACTTCGATATTCCCGTCGTCATCAAATATATCGCTGAACCTCACATGCACTCTATGCCTGCTGTAACACTACACCCGTCGAGTGAGTGGCCACGGTGTCCTTCGGATTACCAAGCTCATCATCTTCCTAGATAAATACTTTGCTGCACAGTCTATGGACAACCAGATCTTGGTTTACAGCACCGACAACTTCCGCCAGAATAGGAAGAAGAGGTTTGCCGGACATTCTGTAGCCGGATACGCGTGTCAGGTCGGGTTCTCCCCGGACGGCAAGTGGATAAGCAGCGGAGACGGAGAAGGAAACGTTATCTTCTGGGATTGGAAAACTGGGAGAATCAAGTCCCGGCTCAAGGCACACTCGAAAGCTGTTATCGCGCATGAATGGCTTCCCCATGACACGGTGAGTCGTGTTCCGCGTTATTAGCTGAATAACGCCTGAATCATTGCTTCTAGTCGAAAGTCATCACCTCATCCTGGGACGGATTGATCAAACTATGGGTACGTTGCTCATCTCACCTGCCCGCCAGTGGCTTGCCTCTGACCCATTGCCATTCCTTTGTAAATAGGATTGATTTATGTGACATCATGTTCTTTCAATAACCTCACGCTACCCTTTCGAGCTCACCCACTGGTCGAACAAGTGATGGATGACCTTGTGCTGTACACAGAGTAATACATTGGCTTTCCGCGGGCCTTAATTTGCTGGCCTTGGAACACAGGGTTTTCTTGTGGCCTTCCTTTGTTGATCTATGAGCACCTAATCGAATTACATCGCTACTGACGGATGCCGCGCGAACACCTGGCTGACCTGTGAGTACCCACTCCATCGCAGCGTAATTAGCCCAATGATTCAGGGCTTTAGGAGGTGATTGTCAACGAGTTCACCACCATTTTGTTCGGAGCTTATCGTGGCCCGCTGCAACGAATCGTAAGAATTCCCGCACAGAACATGGTGTACAGACTTGTTCAGTCGACGTTCAGTCTTGATTGAACACGTCAACGGCCCACTGGAATCGATGAGTTAGCCAAACGGACTTGCGGTAATTGCTGGCGCACGGCGAGAAGTTTGTAACCCTCAGAAGAGACAAGGCCAGATGCGAACCTGATCCAGAACCATCCCATTCGCCACATCTAGGTACGGGTTGATTTGAGTTATGGAGGTTAGGTGATTGATTTGGATTTTACTTTTGACCGGAACGTCGACTTATCGGCTTCCAAAATCTCAACTTCTGCATCGAAAAGGCTTTGACCTGGATATCTCGATTTACCCAGTAAGGGACTGTCAGTTCTGTATCTCTGACTGGACGCGTTTTTGTAGCAAATTATGGCATGTGGGTCGATATCATTCGGCTCATCCAACGAACAGGCACTCGCCACCCCGTCAAAATCGTACCAAACCAACGTGACATGATTGCTAGAGCAGAAGGTGGCAAAAGCGGATCGTCTACGAGGCCATCTACGGACACCTCATGAGAGGATCCGGCCATTTATAAGGGTATCACTCAGTTCCTTCTCCCTCCCATTTCTTTATCCTGCACCAACTCCTTTAATATGCGATTCACCCAGTTCCTTTGTCTTTGTCTTGCTCTTTCTTCCTCTAGCACTGCCCTACCTGTTTGTCCCCCCTTTCACTTTTCGATTGATTTTCGACTTACAGTGATTCATCCCTTCAGATTATTTCTGATCTTTCTGACGAAAGCTCTTCTCTCGAAGGCTTCGGAAAATCACCAGCTTGGCGTCGCTCAGAAACCCACATTCAAGGCCCTCCGCGTCCTGATTGGAGGCGTTCGTCAGATACAGCACGAGGCGGTCCCGATTGGCGAAGATCAGCCACGACGACAGAGCGCAACCGTGGATCAGGGCGAACTTATATTTAGTTAATTCTCGACAAAGGGTCGATGCATCTTGCAAACGCTATTCCTCTTGGACTTCTCTACCATGTGAGTGGGACCCGTGCTCTCATATAATTTCCAAACCGACACCGTCCTTCCTGGTCAGCAGGTTCTTTGGCACTAATCTAATCGACTTTCTACAGCCTACTGCTCGGCGAGGATTAACGTGTTTCTTGGCCCCGCCTACTCATTGTTTGTAATATGCCCAACCTTACACCTTATATCTTACACCTTAAACAACGCTCTTTGCTTCGACCTAGTGCTTCGCTTTTCTTTGACCGTTAATGCCCAATGCTTATTGTTGAATGCCCACGGATTCCTGTAGTATCTTGGATCTCCTGTATGGCTGGAATGCCCAGTGCTACTAGGCTATTTATGACAGCCAAAAGTGCAGATTTATTTACGTGTAGTGATGTGCCTACTCTAGACAATCATGCACCTGTTGCACTTAAAAGTTATGTATTCATGTCACCTCCCCATTTACTTAGTATTACTTCAAGTTGGAATGATTTATTTTTGTCAAGTGACATGAAAGGCGTGACCGTGACCAAACGCGACTTGACAGTCACGCCAATCTTGCAGGCCGCGCTAATTCTCTTGTCCTCTTACCTTCACCTTCATCGCGTCGCTATGTCTGCCGACGAAGACCAGATTACCCAGGCAGAGCTCAATGACGAGCGCGTCAAAGTCTTCAGAAACTTCTTGAGAGAGGACTCCGACATCTACAATTACCAAGATGAAATCACCAGGATGCTCAGCGAGGACAAATCACGGCTCATCATCAACATCGACGACTTGCGCGACGTGAACCGCGAATACGCCAATGGTCTCCTCAAAAAACCACATGAATATCTTCCTGCCCTGGAGGAAGCCCTTGAAAAGGTCATTGAAGAGCACCCTGCCGCCGAAAAACACGCCACCACGCGAGAGCAAGGCTACCATGTCGGTTTCAGCGGGTCCTTTGGCGACCACCACGTCAGTCCTCGAACTTTGAACTCCGGACTTTTGGGCAGAATGATCACTCTTGAGGGTATTATTACGAGGTGTTCCCTTGTACGTCCCAAGATGCTCAAATCTGTCCATTACTGCCCCGAGACCACCGCCTTCCATTCTCGAATCTACCGTGATGCAACAAGCACTACCTCGAACTTGCCACCCACGACATCCCTTACGCCGCAAACAGACGAAGACGGAAATCCTCTCGAGACAGAGTTTGGCCTCTGTACGTTCAGGGATCATCAGCGCATCAGCATTCAGGAGATGCCAGAACGCGCCCCCCCTGGTCAATTACCTCGCAGCACAGAAGTTATTTTGGATGATGATCTCGTCGATAAATGCAAACCCGGAGATCGCATTCAGCTCGTTGGAGTCTATCGAAGCGTTGGAGGAGGCTCAAGCGGCGCGTTCAAGTAAGTTTTTGCTGGACTTCCCGCTTACTGTTGTTAACTTTTTCCAGGTCACTTTTGCTCGCCAACAACATCAATCTTCTGTCCTCAAAGAGCGGAGGCGGTATTGCGCAGACGCCTCTTACGGACATCGACATCCGTACTATCAATCAGATGGCGAAGAAATCGAATGTTTTTACTCTTCTTTCCGAGTCCCTGGCACCCTCGATTTTCGGTCACGACTACATTAAGCAAGCGGTCCTCTTACTTTTGCTAGGCGGTGCGGAAAAGAACTTGCCCAATGGAACCCATATTCGTGGCGACATCAACATGCTTATGGTTGGGGACCCTTCTACAGCTAAATCACAAATATTACGTTTTATTCTCGGGACGGCCCCTCTTGCCATCGCCACCACGGGTCGAGGAAGCTCAGGGGTTGGTTTAACAGCTGCTGTAACCACGGACAAGGAAACAGGGGAACGGCGATTGGAGGCAGGAGCCATGGTCCTCGCGGATCGCGGAGTAGTGTGTATCGATGAGTTCGACAAGATGTCCGACATAGATCGAGTGGCCATCCATGAGGTTATGGAACAGCAAACAGTTACCATTGCCAAAGCTGGAATCCACACCAGCTTGAATGCACGATGTAGTGTCGTCGCAGCCGCGAATCCAATCTATGGACAGGTAAATCATAATCTTCATCAGAGGGTTTCGTGCTAACCTGATTTAAAATGACAGTACGACATTCACAAAGATCCCCACAAAAACATCGCACTTCCAGATTCACTGCTATCTCGTTTCGATTTGCTCTTCATTGTCACCGATGACGTCGAGGAAAAGAAGGATCGTATGATTGCAGACCACGTCCTCCGTATGCACCGTTATTTGCCTCCAGGGGTTGAAGAAGGCACCCCAACCCACGATAACCTTTCGCAGTCCCTGACTGTGGAGGGCCCCAATGTCGGCGCAGAACTCGAGGGGGTTGAAACTAGCCCTTACGAGAAGTTTGACCCACTGCTGCACATGGGCCTAGTTCAAAATTCATCAAGAGAAACCCGCAGCAGGAAAAAGCGGAAAGAAATTCTAAGCATCGCTTTCGTCAAGAAATACATCCAATACGCAAAGAGCAAACCTGCTCCCGTTTTAACTAAAGGGGCAGCAGACCACATTGTTCAAGTGTATGCAACTCTGAGAAACGAAGATATGGAAGGCGCAAAGAAGGTACGACGCCACCATTGAACTCCGCGTTTATGATCACAATTGACTGTGTGTTGGCTTCCAGACGTCCCCACTAACGGCACGTACATTGGAGACCCTCATTCGACTTTCCACTGCCCATGCAAAGGCCCGGCTGTCCACCAAGGTCGAGGAGCGAGACGCCATTAAGGCTGAAGAAATCATGCGCTTCGCGCTCTTCCGTCAAGTTCCCAAGCGTCAGAGACGCAAGAAGCGGAAGCTCAACCACGGCGGTCCCCGCAAACGATCGGACAACGCTGAAGGCAGCAGCGATGAGGAAAGCGATACCGAGGACGAGGATGAAAACCCCGCGGAACGGATGGCTACAGCAGCCCCTCCCTCGGGAACCCCACCGCGTCAGGATCCTATCTGGGGTGACGACAGTCAAGATGTTACCATGCATGATGAGACCCAAGAAACCTTGTCAGTACCTAGTGCTCCAGAAGGCGGTCAGCCTAGACCAGACCGGTAAGTTTTACCTGTGAACCTGTTGGCGACTTAACTCAGCCCTTGCTTTTAGGCTTAAATTCTTCCGATCACGAATGGCTCACGTTTTCTCGACGGTCATGCAAGATGAAGAATCCATGTTCCTGAAGGATATCCTTACGCACATCAACCAAGGGCTCCCTGCGGAGTCTCTCTTCGGAACTGGCGAAGCAACTGAGCTCTGCCAGACCATGGGAGACAACGATGAGTTGATGATTAGTGAAGGGATTGTGTACAAGGTTTGAAGAACGCGCTGCTGTCAATGTTGTAATGTACTCGTATCTCTGTCGTTTGCTCTGGTTACCCTCTACCCTGTTTTTGTTAACGCCTTGTTATCTGTGTAATTTATTTAATGGATGTTTGTTACCCCTACGGTGTACGCAAGTCTCCTTTGGCGAACGGCAAGGTGGGTCCTATGGACTTCCGTTGCTTTCTCTCTTGCTTTTGCGTTTTGCCTTCCTCTCGGTACAATGCAGCTTGCTTCTGCCGTGCGTCACACCGCCTGCCATGCTCGTTTACCGTTGCGGGTACGTAGAGCATGCCATTCGATCCGAAAAGTCATCCAGGGAGGAGATCTCAGGAAGGCTAGAAAAGGCCCATTCAAGTGCTACAAGTCGCTTTAAAGTAGACTGTATTTGACGTCGGCTGTGGCTCTTCAATACGTACGAACAAGGTTGGCGGGTGGCAGAACCCACGACGAAATAATAGGAGAATACAACGCTTTGCTGAACGCATCAGACAACCCGATGCCCGTGAAATCAGGCTTCCGGATACCGTCAACCAAGGTTCTCTCACATTTGCGATATTATCGCGAAAACAAGCAACACGTTGCTGCCGTCAACCATTTTGAGCGCGACCTAACCAACTAACAAACCTTGTTTGAATTACAACCCCTTCAAGTTCAAGAGTACTCTCAGTGGAGACGAAGCCAAAGTGTTTATTGTACAGCGTAAGACGAAGTAGATGCAGCATGTCACTATTTGACATGAAAGGGTTGGTATTTTTTTGTGCATTTCACCGATTAGGTGGATCCCAAAGGCTGCAACTCGAGATCAGCAGCATCCGTTGGAACGGACAGGACGCGAAGGGTGTTGGTGTGGCCGAGACCTCCCTTCCAGCCTTGAACGGCGATGATGGTCGATCCAGGAGTAATGAGGTTCAATGCCAACGCGTTTCGCAAACCGAAGCGGATACGGTTGTCCACCTATAGCAACGTCAGTCAGTAAAATTTGTCAGAATCAACACGATTGTACACACATCGATTTGCCATTGGTGAGCTTCAATTCCTCGAGGCTCAGGGTACCAGAAAGGATAACAGCCACGGTGCAAGTGGATTTGCCTTGCGGTCTGTTGGTTGCGGGTGACAGTGATGACCGGAACTGAAGGCTTGTACTTGGACACCAATCGAGCAGTGTTTCCACTGGTGGACAGGACAAGGATGGCCTTTGCGCCCTGCTCAGAAGCAGCAGCAACAGCGGCGATTGCAACAGTCTCGGCGGTGGCAGTTGGGCGTGGTTGGATGGAGCGGATGTCATCGAACACGGGCGGGTAGCAGATTGCAGACTCAGCAAGGAGACATGTCTCAGCCATCATCAGGACTGTGGGACGGATGAGGAAAATTGGCACGGAAGAATCCAATGAGCCACCACGTACCAGACTGGATGGGATAGTTGCCCTTGGCTGTCTCTCCGGACAACATGACACAATCGGAGCCATCGAGAACGGCGTTGGCGACATCGCTGACTTCGGCACGAGTGGGCCTTGGGTTATACTGAGAAGCAACGTCAGAAAACGTCTGGATGATTGAATGCAACCACGTACTGTCATTGACTCGAGCATCTGGGTGGCGACGATGACGGGCTTGCCGACGATGTTGCACTTTGCGATCATCATCTTCTGGGCAAGGAAAACCTGGCTGGCAGGGATCTCGATTCCGAGGTCACCTCGAGCAACCATGACACCATCCGCAACCTTCAAAATCTCGTCAAAGTTTTGAACACCCTGCTCGTTCTCGATCTTGACGATGATCTTAATGTTGGCACCATCGGGACCGAGGACGGTGCGGATATCATCAACATCTTTGGCCCTTCGAATGAACGAAGCGAAAACCATGTCGACGCCATTCTTCACACCGAATTGCAGATCCTGCTTGTCCTTGACGGAAAGGGCAGGCAAATCAACATCGGTCTTGGGAAGGTTGACACCCTTGCGAGAAGAGATGTTGCCGTTGTTCAAGGCGCGAACATGAATGTTGGTGCCGTCGACAGAAAGTACGAGGAGCGAGAGGATACCATCGTCAACATAGATGAGCTTGCCAGGCGCGGTGACTTTGCCGAGATTTGCCTGAGGAAACGGTGAGAAGTTTGACCCCGCGGAGCGGAAGGGGATACTTACATAGTCAACAAACATAACCTGATTATCGCATGCTTCGGCATAGCGGGTATCCGTCGAGACGATGAACTCTTGTCCGGCGGCGAGGGGCCACTAATCACAGGAATAACCGTTAGCGGAAGCAATATTATTTATAGCAGCAGCCATATAAATGAGATGTGACGTACGTCCTTGCCATCCTTCGTAAGGCCCGTGCGAATCTCAGGTCCTTTCTGCAAAAAAAGAGATTAACAGTGGAAATGGGACAAGCGAGTGAAACTCACAGTATCCAAGGCAATAGCGATTGGTCTGCCGTTGGGGTTGTCTGAAAGGTGTGCTCAGCAGTTGTGCTCCTCGTGTGCAGCGGTTGAGACTTACTTGCAGCCACAGCGCGCGTGTTATCAATGACGCTCTGGTGATACTCGTATGAACCATGGGAAAAGTTCATGCGAACTGGAAGAAGAGTATGAGTATTTCGCGGGGGTCAAAATCAAAGAAAAGACTCACCAATGTTGACGCCAGCGCGGGTAAGCTCAGACAGCTTTTCGACAGTGTTGACCTTGGGACCTGGAAGAAAGATGAGGATACTGCGGGCCAAATGACGATCGCTCAAGCCATACCGATTGTCGCGATGATAGAAGTCTGAACACGAGGTGGTCAATGTGGTTCCTGGACACGATCTAGGTTTGGAACTCGACGTACCTTTCGCAGATACTTTGTAGCATCTGTTGGGACTATGGCGTTGATTGGGGAGAGCTCAGAGTTCCACTCGAGCTGAGAACGGATTCCATCGACAGGATACATTTTGGAGGACAGATGGAGGGAAATGGGAAGGAAGGATTGAGGCAGATAGGACTGATTGGCCAATTTAAGGTAAAGCAAAGTTTGTGGCGGAGTTTTCTAGGGCGATGCCGAGCATTCTGAGATAGGGCCCAATTACAACTGGAACACTAATCAAAATTTCATATCGATAGTATCCGTTTGAAAGAAGCACGTTCCACTGCTAAGACAACGTCTGAGAACGTTCGACACTGAATACCCTCCTCTTTTTGCTGCTGCTAGACGAAGAAATGTCCCAAAGTCATCCGACTCGGGGCTTTATCGATATTTATCGGCCAAAAGTCCGAAACCTGATATCCAGCCCAATCCTCGATTGTGCGCTCAAACATACCATGGCCTATATATAGCTCACATCGTCCCACGAGTATTCAGAAATAGACGCCTGCCTCATTGGGGAATCAGCCAAGCTTGGATCATGGTCCGATGGCCTACCAGTGGCGAAGGTCCAGCAACACTCTACCCAGCTTCTCCAACTCGTCCACCGTCAGGGAGAAATACGCTGAACGGGCCCGTCTACACAGCAGAGACTGGTGGATCCCTGTTCGTGTCCAGATTTCACCGAAATGGAGGCTGAGGTTCTACATCTTCAACATCCAACGACTGTCTACGACCTTCATTCCAGAGAAACGCGCATGCATTATCTTTACCCTGGCTGCCTTCTCATTCTCGTTTGTGCTCTTTGCGCTTTCCAAACGGTTTCTCAGTCAGTCCAAGCAATGGCCTTCTTCCCCATTCAGCGGGGAACCATCGACATTGGTTTTTCAGCGCGAAGATTTGCAGCGAGTATGGGAGTGGGAGGTGCAAAGTGGACATTTTCCCAGTCGCGAACGAAGTGTGTCTCTTCAACATTTTATCGTCCAAAAGCAAACAACCTTTTTTGCAGTCCCTCGGGAAGTACAGCTCAAGAAGCCGTTGACGAACCCGTCATTGCCACCACTTCCGCTTAATTATGCAGAATCGACTCGCGGCGTTGGCCCAAAGAGAATGTATCTGGACCTCACCCCGCAGCCACCGGACGGCGCCTATCCACGACGACCTCTTCCAGGGAGCGCGGCTGACCTCAACATTGTGATGGAACACTGCGATTTTTCCAAGAAAAAGGCAGGCTGCTCCTCCGTATGTCCGAACGTGCTCTCTCTAACCGCGGCCACCAGTATGTCCGTGACTGCCTTGAAGTCCTCCGAATAGGAGCAGGCCTAGACAATGGCCGCCGCGTGCGCACCAACGACTCACTCGACGATTGGAAATACATTTACGTGGAGCGACCACTAGACGTTCCACCCAAATTCGATACAGAGATGCATGGAAGTGGAGCGAAACGCGTCGAAGACCGCGACAAATCAACGATGATCAAGAAGAAGGACGTACCTTGGGAAGTTCCACCGATCTCACTTCCTCCTATCCATAGATCCGCTTTCGACGCGTCGAGTTGCGATGATTATTACCCGAGGATATTCCACATGTTCTGGGCAGGTACCTTTACCGACAAACCATACGCGACGCTCCTCTCTTTTCTATTCACGCAGAACCTTGGGCTAAGCCGGGATTCTGACCCAAAGGTATGTCGGCCACAATTCTGGGTGTGGATTAATCCGGGGCCCGCTGCATCAATACCAAACCCAAACGCCGTTCATGAGATGAACCGTGAACTAAGGTCAAATCCCTGGGCCGCTCCGTTCCTCCACCCGCGGTTTCAGGATATCATTAAATTCAAGCTGTGGAACACGACGGAGCAGTTAGACGGGGTGCCCGAATTAAAAGACGAGTGGCGTGGTCGTAATTTATTCAACTCTGGAGGTCGAGTCGTTAATGTTACCAAGAAAGTGCAGAATGGCAGTCCAAGTGAAGGTGAGGCACAGAAGACCAAAAAGAGGTCGACGAAAGAGGACAACCATATCCTTAACCGAGCCGGTTCCAAATCCTCCTCAACCTACGACAGACTGTCTGTTATCCTATCCGACATGGCGCGTTTCATCCTCTGCCACAGATACGGCGGAATATACCTCGATGCTGATACCATCTTTCTTCGGGACTGGGAAGATCTCTGGGGTTGGAAAGGCGCCTTTGCTTACCGCTGGTCAAGACTTGCCCGCTACAACACGGCCGTACTCAAGCTGAATAAAAATTCTGCCTTGGGAAAGGTCTTGTTCAAGACGGCCTTGAAGAACAACCTCGATTTCCACCCTATGACCGTCTCGCGGTATACCAAGGATGCGTATCTGGAACCACTCCTCTTGCGACTCCCCGATGCGCTGTTCGATTCTGCGTGGTTGAATACGGAAGATTACCAGCTAGATCGCCCACCTCAGCCCTTATTCACGAGGTACGTTCGATGCCGGATGCATGGATACTGTACTGATGGGTGTGCAGTTTTGAACATTTCTTCGATACCCCTTCACGCGACGGTGCGGCGCCCCAAGCAATGGGTTTCGATGGTTTCTTCAAAGGAGCCTACTCATATCATTTCCATAACTTCTGGTAAGCACACGATAATCGAGTTGTATTTGACTAACCTCTGTCTAGGTGGAGGCCATTTGACCCAGCGCGAAATTGGCCGGACCTTGGCCTTCGTTTCGCCGATAACGAGCAGAGGGCACGTATAGCTAACAAGGAGAACACGGCGAACTCTAGGAAGACACCGAAACTTTGGAGCGAAGAGGACTCGGAAGACGTTGACCAACGTGATCTGGCGTGGGCGACGGTGCTGAAGCGAACGTTCGAGTCTTATGTGCGTGGAGAGAGGACAAACATGTACGGAGAGTGGATCGACTGGGAAGGAGCGTAGAATCCAAGACTTGATGGAGATGTTTATCTGAACAGCCTATACCTAGACCTATATTTTTTAGTTAATTCATAATCTTCAATCTATACAAATACATTCTGCGCCTTTTCAGTGTTCCTCTGACCGAAAGGTATGGGTAATTTACAACGGCGTGTGCGTGTGATAGAATTGCAAACAGATGAGTACCGCTTCTCTTTAGATCGTTAGTAAGGGTGTAAAGTGCCAGAAGCACCTGGATGCCCTTCAGAAAGTGACAATCCAGTACACCAAAGGGCATTAATTGCCGTTAGATTGTGCCCGGGCAGCTGCGAACTTGGCTTGCGCAGCATTTACTGTATCCTTCAATGTCTGGATAACAGCCGGTGGGTCATCGGCCGCAAAGATGGCTGTACCCGCGACAATGACGTTGCTTCCTAAAGTTTGATGCGATGAGCAACCCAAGACCCTTTGGGCCTAGATACGGCCGATGAAAATTTGTGACTGACCAGCATCCGCGCAGACACCGATTGTCTTGGGGCCTACACCGCCATCGACTTCGATGTCCTTGTCAGGAAAACGTTTGCGCAGTTCGGTAACCTTTGGAACGCAGCTTTCAATAAACTTTTGTCCGCCGCGTCCTAAACCAGTCCAGTGTTTGTTAAGCAGATGAATACACAGGGGTGGTGCGGGGGTAGTTGCGGACCTGGGTACACCGTCATGACGAGGAGCATGTCGGCAATGGCTCCAATCTCATCCGTAATTGCCGTGGAGGGAGTGTCTGGTGATACGGCCACGCCTGCCTTCATGTCTCGCTTGTGGATTGCTTCAATGAGCGAAATCGGGTCCGCTGAAAAGGGAGAACGGAAAATCAGACATATAGGTGGCTTTTAGACCGTTGCGACTCCTCACGCACATGTGGCTTCGATGTGAAAGCAATATAGGGCTCCACCTGCATCTGCAATGTCGTCTACCCAACGCTCGGGGTGGGCAACCATCATATGGCAGTCCATGAAGATGTCAGGAATTCCCTTGCGAACGCAGGTGAGGATGGGTGCGCCTTGGATTGCGCTTAGAGTCGAGAGCGTGTACGATCGAACAAGAACGGACCCATGGTGATATTAGGCACGAAATGGCTGGGATACAGGTTCAACGCCAGTTTGCTAGACCTCACTGAGTCAACTTACCCGTCCATTACATCCATATGCAGCCATTCAGCACCACTCTTGATCATTCGCTTGCATTCAGCCGTGAGCTGACCAAAGTCCGAGGCCAGTACGGATGGAGCAATAATTGCGCGGGGCATTGCTGTAGTTGCTGCGGTGAAATAAGCTTCTCGGGTAGAAAAGAACGAGTAGAGGTTTCCTGTGCTCAGATTAGATCGATAAATTATGCTGACGTCATCAGAACATGGTCGGTCTTGGCCGAGCTTGGCCTTGACACTGCCCCTGCTCGTGTAATTTATATAGAGGTCAGTCGCGTTTTGTGCCTGCCAGATAACTTTTCCTTTCCGCCTTTCCTCCCTCCCGTTAAAAATGCAATTCAAGTATTTCGTCGCTGCCCTTGTTTCTGCCTCTGTCGTTGTGGCCTCTCCCGCCCCCGGAGCAGAGGCAGCTGTCGAAAAGCGTCAACTTTGTGAGCTGGCCTCTATGGCGTCAATGTCAAAATAAGCACTGACTCTTCTTCTTTCACAGTGTCCGAAAGTGTGTATTTTACCGCATAAAACTATTGCAATCTGACTCTCCGTCTAGTCGTTGACGGTGTTACTTCTGTTTTCAACGATGCCACCAGCGTTGGTGGAGATGTTATTGACGGTGTTACTAGTGTAGCCGTTGATGTTGGTGACTCTTTCACCAGCAGAGTGGGAGAGATTGTCCCAATCGTCACCTGTATGTCGGCATGTCTTTCTGGAATTTTCAGTACTCAATTATTTTTTATAGCGGTTGGCGGAAAGGCAGTTACCGTTATCACGAGTGTAGGCGGCGAAGCTATCACCCTTGCCGATGAAGGGGCCGGCGTTTTGACCTCCAAGTTTGGTTCCCAGTACCATGTCGCAACGGCTGCAGCTGGTGCAGAGATTTCTAGCGTCCGCAACAACAATGCGGCTTCTGCCAACCTTCCGCATGTGCGGTCAACACTCCTCATAGGCGCAGCCACCGTGCTGGGCAGTGCATTGCTTGGTGCATTCCTCATTGTCTAAACACGCTCGCTTCTTCCTCTCGCACTCGTTACGGACAACATACTCATACTCTATATAAATATACCCGTGCAATTAATCACTTCACGCATGTATTGGACACTTCTGTTGCTATAGACTTGGCCTTGTTTCTGATTGGATCTGGTTTCCTCAGGATAAAGGATGCCCTTGGCAACGAAAGCTCGAACACGCGACCATCCAACGACCATCGCTGATTCTGTGTTCTCAACGTTTGATGCAATCAGCCAGAGAGTCTGGCAAAGCCCGTCGCGCAGGACGGGTATCCTTCCCACTGCTTAGACCGTTGCGACCAGTAACGACTGCAGAGTCGTTCTCGTTCAGTTCCTTCTCTTTCTCTCTTCCTTTTTTCCATCCTTCGTTCTTTTTCAACCTTTTTCACCACAGCCTACAGGCTGGTTTAGGAGCAGCGCTCCCCCGCTTTCTTTCACTTTCGTTCCTTCCCATTGCTCAACTCTTTTCGAACCAACCTAGCATCCTTTGCTTTCAGCTCTTCCTATCAAATACCCGTCAAAATTAACAGCAATAAAGCCGGGAACTATGCTATCGAATTGGACGAAAACGAGTTGGCCTATTCTCTATGTGCTGGTCGCTGCTCTCATGAGCCAACTAGCGAGCGCATCGCCTATCGCGCAACCACAACGGAATCTCCAAGCACGTCAACCGATCGTCCCAAGGGAACACAACCACCTCCATCGAAGACAGACAAGACTTTTAGTTGCCTCTGTTGATGGTGGACCAGTCGACCGTACGTTGTCAAGGTTCAATTCACCAATCTCCTACTCACATTCCGTGATCCAGTTAATATTGTCGATTTGGTGGATCTAGTTCATATCTCAGAAGTCGATTTACAGGCTCGTATGTGTTCTCACTTTTATCCTTGAGCCCGTGTTTAACTCTGTTGTGCAGAAACTCTGGGAACCCCTGAGTACGAGGCCACTCTTGCCACACTGGAAGACCTTCAAGCGGAACGTACGTCGTCGGTCATTTTGCTGTATCGCTAAACTTACATCTAAACTCGCAGTGGCAAACTTGATGAGGGGCGTCGCGACCTTTGTCGAACCAGCGGCAGCTCCTCAATCATCCGCCGGTGCAATTACCGAAACAGTGACCGCGACCCCCGTCCCTTCAATCACCCAAACAGAGTTGCCGGCAACGGAATCGACAGGAAGTAAGTTGGCTTGCATAACTTGTCAAGGCGCCATGGAGCTGACATGTTTTGTTGTTTCTAGTACCTATCTTCACGGTTTCCGACGAGCCCAACAGCGTCCCTACCATTGTTCAAATTCCCAACGACCCACCAGCGGAAACTCAAAGACCCCAAGTGGAACTTCCTTCAGCTCCAGTGACTTTTGCCACGCGAACAGTCCCAAGGAGCACGCCGACTCCTGCTGCTTCTGGTATCGTAATCATAGGAGGAGTCCCTCAAGGGTTGCCGGGCGGTAACGGCGGTATTATTCCTCAACAAGACCTACCGCGCTCTGTAGTGACACTGCGGGTGCCAACACCAACCGGTTTATCGGAAAACTCTCGAGGGGGCAGCGCTAGTGGGTGAGTAGGGGTTTCTATTGTCTTCGATCTAGCGCTCACTGTTCTCAGAGCAAGCTGTTTGTCGCCTCCTATGCGCCTCTCCGCCGTGTTGGCTGGTATTTCTGCCATTATGTTCGCCTTCGTGTCTTAGGACCATAAGCGTTCGAGCTTAATGAACAATTATTAGTAGCGTATACTTTTTTGAGATTGTATGCTTTGGGCATCACGGACTCTCCTAGGGTTTGAGACACGGACATCGGGCTTGTGTGGGTTCCAGGTCGGTCCAGAATGCTCTGGCCAGCCTCCAGTTACTGCTTGTAGCTACTCGCACGCAGCATAGGAATAATTCATTTTGACTCGCCTCCCAGGGGCTGTGGTTTGTTAATAGCACTTTGGATGATATTGTCTACACGAGGTATACTGGGTGGATGCTTCTAAGATCAGGCGTCACTCAAGTCCTTGTTGGCCTATGGAAATTGTGAGACGAAACCCAGAAACAAATGCCAGAGATGTTCTTACATGGGGGTTGAAGAAGAGAGAGTTCATTCCCCATGGGAAAGGCTTGGAACGCCTGTTGAGGTGGTCGTATGCAGGGGTCTCAGGAAGCTCGCCGCCATTCTCGTGCTTGATGTGTTCAATATGGGCAGCGTGCTCGACTTCAACGTTGTAGACCCAGGCGGAGCAGGCTATGACTGTAAAAGACGCGTGAATATTCCCTATCCTCAATGCGACAACGTGGGGTGGACCTACGGGCAGGCCCGCAAACATAGTAGCTGCAGAAGCTCCTGTCAGTTATATCGTCATAAATCGTGAGACGATCGCACGAACCTGATCTTTCTCCAGAGGTCGGTGGTTTCTAACGGATATACGGTCGTTCAATCCCATTCATATTGAAAACACACGAGATTTAGGACTGACCGGCGGCGTGGTGGGTCAGAGCCTGCTCCTCAGCGATGTACTTGGCCAAAGGGGTCTCAGCGGTAGCAGAGAATTGGCGCACATTCCTGCGTGCGACGGTGCGCAAAGAGTTGCGGAGAGCGAAGGACATTGCGAAAAGGAAAGACTGAGTTGGGGTTTTTGAATTTGCTGAATGCCAGTCAGGGTTCTTTCGGAGTGGACGGAACGCAACGGCTGTGTTTGTCTGTGTTTTATGTGGAAGGCGCAGACACTGGTGATCGCTTGTGCGACGCGTCACCTCCATATCGAGCGTTTCGGGGCTGGATAATTATCTCTTCTTGTCGTTACCCCTTGAGCTTTTGTGCTCGCCCTCTCCCTCACTCTAGCCATCTGCCACCCCAAATTCAAGGGAAATGGTCCGCCAACAGTCGTCTGCAGCTGGAGTTTTGGCGTTGCTCCAGGAACCCGACCCAATATTCAAGCAACACGCCCTCAAAGCACTCATTCCTTTGGTGCCCCAGTTCTGGGCTGAGATTTCAGAGCATATTGCTTTGATGTACGTATCTCAAGCTTGTTGAATGCAACTTGTGGCTCATCGATCTCAGAGAAGCGTTGTATGAAGACAATGAATTCCCGAAACCTGCACGCGACGCGGCGGCTCTGCTTGCATCCAAAGTTTATTACTTCCTAGGCGAATACGAGGAGGCGTTGTCCTTCGCGCTCGGTGCCGGAAGCGCGTTCCAATCTGAAGCAAAGACCCGTGGGTCAGAGGAATATGTCGAAACCATCGTTTGTAAGTCCAACATTGGCCCTTGCCCACCAGGACGTCATTAACGCATCTTTAGCCAATGCTATTGATCGGTATATCCAAGCGCGGTCAGAAGAGGAATCCGGAGGCAAATCAAAGGTCGACCCTCGATTGCAATCCATTATTGAAACCATTTTCGACCGATGCATCTCAGAAGGCGAGTTTAAGCAGGTGAGTCCCGCAATTTCATTTGACGCGCTTACGTTCTGACAAAGGGGTTCATTAGGCCATTGGTATTGCACTTGAATCGCATCGTCTGGATGTCATTTCCAAAATATATTCTCAGACCAAAGATGTCTCCTTGCTTTCTTACGCCATGGAAGGCGTTCTCGACACCAATTCATCCCTGGTCTATCGCGATCAAGTTCTCCGCTTCATATTCCCTCTATTTCCCGCTCCCAAGACTGGTGACCAGTCGCCACATGTTCATGCCCTCAACCGACTCCTCATCACTCTCAGCGACCCAGAGTTGACCATTCCGTTCCTGACATCACTGGTAGAGAGTCAGCAACTTCTCGCCTACCAGTTTGGTTTCGATCTTGTCGAAGGAGGCTCACAAGATTTCTTGGAGAACCTTAGAAGCGCGTTGCCAGAGGGTGATGAGGTAAGTTTAAACAATTCTTCCTACTTGGGCATGAATTGACGCGTTCCTTCAGACAACACAGCCGGTATACGACAAGCTCCGCCAAATTCTTACCGGAAAGGAATCAGTTAAATTATACCTCGAATTCTTGAAGCGGAACAACAAGACGGATCTTTTGATCCTCAAGACTACCAAAGTTAGTTTATCCAAATCCTTGATGATACACTGTCTGAAAAATATTATAGGATGCTTTGGAGGCCAGGTCCTCGATATTCCATACCGCCTTGACTCTTCAAAATGCATACATGAACGCAGGGACGACATCTGACGTGTTTCTTCGGGATAACCTGGAATGGTTAGGACACGCAACGAATTGGGCCAAATTTTCCGCCACCGCTGCTCTAGGCGTCATCCACAAAGGTTTCTTCGAGCAAGGCGAAGTTATCCTTGGCCCTTACCTTCCTCAGGCTGCGGGCGAGAGTGGTGTAACAGGAGCCAACTACTCCGAAGGTGGTGCCCTGTACGCACTTGGTCTGATTAACGCGGGATGTGGTAGTGACATCACGACCTACCTCCGTGACGCTTTGAAGTCTGCTCAAGGTGAGGTTGTGCAACACGGTGCGGCCCTGGGTCTTGGCGTTGCGGGAATGGGCTCGAAGAACCTCGACACATTCGAAGATTTGAAGACAGTATTGTTCACGGACTCGGCTATTGCTGGCGAAGCCGCAGGATACGCCATGGGCTTGGTGATGCTGGGCACCGCTGCAGAAGAACCTGTTGGGGAGATGCTTCACTACGCTCGCGAAACCCAGCACGAGAAAATCATTCGTGGTTTGGCTATGGGAACCGCTTTCATCTACTATGGACGACAAGAAGAAGCTGACGAAACCATCAAGGTCTTGCTTGCTGAGAGGGTGAGTCTTTGCTAAATTTGGGAGTATGCACACATTTCTTACCATCTATTAGGATCCCATTCTTCGCTATGGTGGTGTTTACACCTTGGCGCTGGCATATGCTGGTACCGCAAACAACGACGCTGTTCGACAACTCCTTCATATTGCCGTTTCTGATACCTCCGACGATGTTCGTCGCGCGGCTGTCACTTCATTGGCATTCTTGTTGTTCAAGAATCCAAGCCAAGTTCCTCGAGTGGTTCAACTGTTGAGCGAAAGTTACAACCCCCACGTGCGCTGTGGGGCTACTCTTGCTTTGGGTATCGCATGTGCTGGAACTGGTCTTCAGGTAAGATGCATTCCGATTGTCAGTGACTGAATAGCTACTGAGATTCGCTTTTAGGATGCAATCGAGATTCTCGAGCCCATGACCAAAGATAGTACCGACTTTGTCAGGCAAGGGGCCTACATTGCGCTAGGAATGGTCCTTGTTGAGCAATCGGAGGCCTCGACACCTTCTTTCGCTGCCACCAGAGCAAAGTATGCCAAGGTCATCGGGGATAAGCATGAAGATCCTGTCGCTCGATTCGGTGCTTCACTGGCACAGGGCTTCATCGATGCTGGAGGCAGAAATGTCACCATCAGTCTACAGAGCCAAGCTGGAAGTGCAAATACAAGCGCAATTGTCGGCATGGCATTGTTCTGCCAGTTCTGGTACTGGTATCCTCTCGCTCATTGCGCATGTCTTGCCTTCACTCCCACTGGAATTATCGGTCTCAATGGCGATCTGAAGGTATGCCCAGCAAATTCATGATTGGATGCGTCGTATTGAACATTTTGGTTTTCAGGCTCCTGTCTTTGACTTTGTCTCCAACGCCAAGCCTAGTCAATTCGCATATCCCTCAGTGACCACGCCCCCGAAGAAAGAAACAGTTGCAAAGGTTGCTACTGCCGTGCTGTCGACGACTGCAAAGGTTAAAGCGCGGGAGAAGAAGAAGGCTGCAGCTGAGGGTGATGCAATGGATCTCGTAAGTCCTACCTTCTATCGCCATCAACCTGCGCTAATTGTTTACAGGACAAGGATGCTGAAGGTGATGCTGATGTCGAGATGAAGGCAGAGGAAAATGACAAGGAGGCTGTTGAAGAAACCAAGGTTGCACCTAAGAAACAGGCAGAACCTTCATTCGAAAAGAAGCCCAACTTGTCTCGTGTCACTCCCGCCCAACTACCGTACATCTCGTTCCCAAGAGATTGCCGTTATCAACCCGTCCGCTCAGTTTCGACAAAACCCGCGTCAAAGTCGATACTTCACTCGGCGGGCACCGACAAATTCGCAGGAGGTGGCGGCATTCTCATCTTGACGGACCAGCGTCCAGATGAGGAATCCGAATTCATCTCTTTGGAACCACCGCCAATACCCGAACCTGCTCATGCTGCGCCTGCGACCGGACAGGCTCTCCCAACTGGGCGACATATCGCACTTGACGAAAGCACGCCAGAAGCAGCTCCACCAGAACCATTTGAGGTACGCTTTGCTAACTTGCCGGAATTATAACCGATTGCTAATCCCGTCGTTATTTGTAGTATCCGTTCGACGATGACACCTAAACACCATTCTATCACGCCTTTCTTGTAACACTAGATAATTCTGTCAATAGTATTCGTGCATCCCTCCCTCCCTTCTCTACCGCTTTGAACATGTCTCTTCCCAGAGTGGCAATTCTTGACGATTATCAGGGCTTTGCACTAACCTTGGCCGATTGGTCGCCCCTGGGCAACAGAGTGCTGATAGATGTTTACAGAGATACTATTCATGACGAAGATGCATTGGTTCAGCGTCTTGAGCCATATGAAATCATTTGTGCCATGCGGGAGCGAACCAAGTTTAATCGATCCTTGTTGGATAGGTTACCAAATTTGAAGTAAGCTTACCCCTGACAAGGCCCGAATCCGAGCTAATGAGTATCTTGCAGATTTATCGCAACAACTGGTCTTCGAAATCTGGGGATCGACATCACCTATGCCAAGGAAAAGGGGATTGTCGTCTCGGGCACAAATGGTGGCGGAAACACCACAGTCGAGCACATCTGGACCTTGCTCCTTGCGACGGTGCGACAATTGGTAGTGGAGGACAGGAATATTAAGGCAGGCAATCCACAATGGCAGAGCACGCTTCCAATCGGGTTGGCTGGTCGCACTTTGGGCTTAATTGGGCTTGGTAGACTGGGCGCGAAAACCGCGCAGGTATAACGCTTTATCTGCTTTGTTCTTAAACAAAACTGATGGAAGGGCAGATAGCAAAGATCTTTGACCTGAACGTCATCGGATGGTCGCCAAATCTGACTCCTGAAAGGGCAGAAGCTGCGGGGGTGGAATTTGTGGCAACAAAGGAGGAGCTCCTGCGCCGCAGTGACATCGTTTCTTTGCATTTGGTGCTTTCGGGAAGCACTCGGCACATCGTGAAACGAGAGGATCTGGCTTTGTTGAAGAAGACGGCGTATCTGATCAACACATCTCGAGGGCCGCTGGTGGATGAACAGGCATTGGTAGAGGCATTACAGAAGAAAGTGTTTGCAGGTGCGGGACTGGAGGTGTTCGATATTGAGCCTTTACCTCTGGATCATCCAATTCGAAAACTGGAGAATGTAACACTAAGTCCACACTCTGGATACCTGAGTGACACCAACTTGAGTGTGTTTTATGGAGAAACGGTGGAAAACATTGTAGGATTTTTGGATGGAAAGCCTTTGCGGGTGTTGTAGCCAGTAAACAGTAAATAAAATTGACTTGGGCAATGGGCAGAATGTTGATCACGCCGCGTGGTTGATCGGGGTCACGATTTGAAGTCACGTCTTTTGTGTCGAGGGTCTTTCAGAGCAAAGCCTGACCATTTCTCTCTTCTTTCCATTCCTCCATCTTCTCCATCCATCGTCTACTCTCTGCTACGACATATCAACGACTATAATGGAGACTGCGGGTGAATCCAGAACTATGAAGGCGCGTAGGGAAGGTAGGCTTCATCCCAAACACTATCACGATCCTTTTGCAAACGCGTGCTCTTCAACAGCCTACAAAAGCAAGGGTGCTCTCAAGCAGGACGATCTCAGACGTCGCCGTGAAGAGCAGCAGGTCGAAATCAGACGTCAAAAGCGTGAAGAGAACATCTCCAAAAGGCGAAATTTCCTTCCATCGGCAGGTGCTGATTCCGATGAGGATGTTGGCCCTGGAACATGGGAAGCTCCTGTAAGCACTCCATCTCTTCATTCTCTGAGCCCAGTTTCGCTCAAAATGCATCTCTCTAGCTCGCTGAGGAGATGATCTCGGGTGTTTTCTCGGACGATCCTGAACGTCAGCTCGATGCCACCACCAAATTCCGCAGGCTGCTATCAAAAGAAAAGAACCCTCCCATCGAGCGTGTTATCGAGTGTGGCGTTGTGCCACGCTTCGTCGAGTTCCTTCAACACGGCCAACCTATGCTTCAGGTAAGTTTGGATTTCCCCACCGATCTCTATTGGGCAGTAAACTCATTATCTTGCTTGCTGAATAGTTTGAGGCTGCATGGGCGCTTACGAACATTGCCTCTGGAACCGCCGAGCACACTCAAGTCGTTATCAATGCCCAGGCTGTCCCAGAATTCATCAAGCTGCTCTCTTCCCCGGTTTTGGATGTCAGGGAGCAAGCTGTCTGGGCTTTGGGTAACATCGCTGGTGATAGCCCTCAGTGCCGAGACTATGTGCTCCAACAGGGTGCCCTTCGACCTCTTCTTGCCCTTTTGAGCGAAAATCACAAGATCAGCATGCTCAGGAATGCCACTTGGACTCTCAGTAACTTCTGCAGAGGAAAGTCCCCTCAACCAGATTGGGATTTGGTACGGAGTCTTGCTTCGTGTTCAGATGTGGAGTGTTGACGTCTCTCGTAGATCTCGCCGGCTTTGACTGTCCTCACAAAATTGATCTACTCACTCGACGACGAAATCCTCATCGACGCTTGCTGGGCTATTTCCTACCTCTCGGATGGTTCCAATGACAAGATCCAAGCGGTTATCGAGTCCGGTGTTTGCAGGCGCCTTGTCGATCTCCTGATGCACCAGTCAACTTCGGTTCAGACCCCCGCTCTGCGCTCTGTCGGAAACATCGTCACCGGCGACGATCTCCAAACACAAGTTGTCATTGCATCGGGTGCCCTCCCGGCCCTTCTCTCTCTTCTGTCATCTCCTAAAGATGGAATTCGCAAGGAAGCCTGCTGGACGATTTCCAACATCACCGCTGGTTCTCCCCCTCAGATCCAAGCTGTTATTGACGCAAACATCATCCCCCCTCTTATCAACATACTCCAACACGCCGACTTTAAGACCAGGAAGGAGGCTTGCTGGGCGATTTCCAATGCTACTTCCGGTGGATTGCAGGAGCCATCTATTATTCGCTACCTCGTTTCCCAAGGCTGTATTCGACCCCTCTGCGACCTTTTGACAATGATGGACAACAAGATCATCCAAGTCGCACTCGACGGTTTGGACAACATCCTCCGAATCGGTGAAGCCGATAAGATTGCCCAGGGTCCCAGCGGTGTTAACCAATATGCGCTCTACGTCGAGGAGGCTGGTGGAATGGTCACGATCCACAATCTGCAGCAGCATGACAACCTCGAGATCTACAAGAAGGCGTTCAACATTATGGACAAGTACTTCCCTGATGAGGATGATGTCGACGCTAACATCGGTGCTCCTAATGTCGATGCCTCGGGTGCCTTTGCTGTATGTCCCTTGATCTGGTTCACGAGTCACTTTGAGTCTGACTTTCCTTTTACAGTTCCAATCCGATATGAATGCACCTCAAGGAGGTTTCACTTTCGGCGGCCAGTAAGGTGCCAGTTTATAGTAAAGATAATGATGACCGTGTGTTTTTATCGAGATCGCCGAATGGTCTGCTTTGTATAATGTAACGCCGTATAACGTTGTCTGTCTCGTTTTCCTACTTTTTCTTTTCCTATTACATCCAGCAGCAAATTCTAACAATTTCTCGTTTCTCATTTCTTGTACAAGATGATAATCCACTCACAATCCAGCTAAGTCAATCGATACATGCAATTCGTATGTCGCGTACATCAGAGGTATGGTACAGAGATTGCATTAGAGGACAATGAAGGAGAAACCACGAAATGAAGCTTGTCATAACTCGATAAAATCCAGCGACAACATCATATAGAGCGCAGCCGTAATGGCAGGCAAAGAAGTAGTTCAGTCTGTAGGCCCTTCGCTGCCAGGAATCAACTAGAGATGTCTTAGCAATTTATAAAGAGGAGTAGGTCCAGAACATACCATGCAAATGTTGTTTCCGTTCAACAAAGTTTGGCTGAGCTTCGTCTCTTTTCTTCCTTCGGGAGTGTTCTCGCTGGATTCAAGCGTTGGTCGAAGCCTAAACAACATAATGATCGAGCTCACTATTCTGTGACATCTTCTAGCACCATGTCTGTATACAACCATGATCAGCTACAGTCCAACGTCCAGTGGTTCAACATTCGAGACTGACTGACGAAATCGTCGAAACCGAGGAGGGTCCCAGTAAATTCGCGATCACTCTTCATTACGACCCATATTCTTGACCCGATGCATCTGTCGATCAACTCTGAAGGGCTGTAAGACCAACAGCTCTGTTTAAAGTCGTAATTTACTCGCCTAGAGGTAGAATCTGTGAAGACATGGTCGCGTCAAGCACATAAACGCTCGAGGCCTCTTCCAAAGAGGCGTTCAGTTCAGCATCACGTGCCTGAAATTTCCCGCAAACACAGTTCATCGTCCTCGACTGCTCGTTGGCACCTACCACCGTTGTTTCCTTCCACCTCGACCTCTCAACCACCATGGCAGTACGGCTAAGAATGTCGGTGCATGGTCACCGCAACTACCGCATCTTCCACATCAACGTCGTCCCCCGAGGCAAGAAACGGGACGCCAAACCTACAGAACTGCTAGGCGTCTATGACCCACACGTACCAGAAGGCGGCGACACCAAGAGTATCCAGTGGAGTGTGGACCGGATACGGTATTGGCTGAGTGTCGGTGCGCAGCCGAGTAGACCAGTGCTAAAGTTGTTGGAGTTGGTGCGTTTGTTGTTGTGCCCTAGGGACGCGAGGTACTGCCGTAGACTGACTGCAACGTATCGAATGTACAGGGCGGCATCCTCAAGCCCGGCTCGCCATTTCACCCCAAATCACAAAGCGGGAACCACAAGAGCAGCTTACCGTCGACAAAGAGGTCGCCGATCCTTACAGCAGTTGAAAAGTCCAGGGCGGCAGCAGAGGCAAAATCACCCGCCGCGTCGACATAGAACGGGATGGCAAACACGATTTGTCTATCTACACATTATATCCTATATTGTGCCCAAAACTAATATCATGGAGTTGCTAATAGGGCTGCAACAACGTCTTCTCTCCCTGCAATTTCCGCCAGTTGAAGAGGTGTAAACTCGTCCGCGTCCTGCAGGTTTGGGTCTTTAGCAAGTGAACATGTCGTATCCTGCGGAAGAACTCACTGGGATATTCCGGTCTGCACCGGTGGCGAGAAGGAGTTTGACTATCTCTAGATGTCCCCGGTCGCTTGCAAGGTGCAATGGTGTGTAGCCCTGCAAAATTGTCAACATCGAACGTGCTCAGTTCAGAGGGATAACCCTACATCGTCATTGAATTTATTCACGTCCTGTCCAGAATTTTTGAGGAGTTGCTTCACTCGAGCCACATCCCCTTGCACAGCAGCGCCATGCAGACTTGAATCCGACGCCTCTTCTGGACGGGACATTGTACTGACAAACAATCCCAGTCCATCACCTCCACTGCTCCGCTCCGCTTCAGAGTCACTATCCCATATATCTTCTTCAGCACTAGGTCCAGTCGATTTTCCCGGGGTTTTCGCTATGACTGTGCCTTCCGTCCACCCAAACCCGCTCGCAATCTTAATATACCTGGACTCTGCATCCTGACAGGTTTTGTAAATCTTGCCTGCCTGTGACCATGCATCCCACTTTGCGCGGCCCGCAAAATCCAAGATTCCCGGCCTTGATGTCGTCGGAGTGGGTGATACCGTCAGATACTTGTAGAGGCCGTACAACTAGCAAGCTGTGTTAAAAACTCCATTCACGAATCGAAAGCTGAACCATAAACCTCCAACTTTGTCGTGTTTGACGTCGCACCAGAGTAGGAGGAGAGATATGCAACGGCACTTTGGAAATTGGGACTGACGGTATGAGAGGACATGGTGGATGCAGATAAAAGGCGTTAACCCTGTCAAGTTCATGTCGGTTCGACTGGAAAATAGGGGCAGAGGTATTATATAAGCAGAACCCGTCTATGATATGTCTAGTGTCTACACCAACCCTGCAGCCTTCATTGCCTAGATAATCGTTAATGAGGAGAAAAGATTGAAGAGCAACGATTACTTACTTTGAGCATTTCGGAACCAATCTTGGCCGGGCTGTCGGTCACAATGACGCCAGCGCGTTCCAAAGCAGCAACCTTGTCAGAGGCGGCACCTAAAACACGGTATGTTAGGCTCAACGCGACAGTGAAAACTAGTTTCGATACACACCCTTTCCACCAGAGATGATGGCACCTGCGTGACCCATACGCCTTCCTGGGGGTGCGGTCCTGCCAGCAATAAAGCCAACGACGGGCTTGGGGTTCTCCCTGGTCTTGTTATGCTTTTCCAAATATTCGGCAGCTTCCTCTTCCATTGATCCACCGATTTCACCGATGATAACGATACCTTGAAGTAGATAAACATCCCTAAAACTGGTTCCGATAAGCAAAATCAAACTGACCTTCGGTGTTGGGATCCTCGAGGAAAACTTTGATGACGTCGATGTGCTGGGTCCCGGGGAAAGGATCACCGCCAATACCGACGCATAGCGACTGGCCAAGCCCGACGTCGGTGGTCTGTGCAACGGCTTCGTATGTGAGGGTTCCGGAACGGGACACGATACCTGCAGCAGCATGTGGGTTTAGCAACGTGGGCCGGAGCAGCGCAGGGTAAGCGATACTCACCGATTTTCCCTGGCTTGTGGATGTGGCCGGGTTGAATACCCATCTTGCATCCCAGAGGGTTGATGACTATGGCGAGCAACGATTAGAATCCATTCGAGTACAAGAGGGCGGGGGCTGGTTAAACCTCGGAAAATACAATGGGATAAATAGGAAATGAGGATACTGACTTCCGGGGCAGTTGGGTCCGACAAGACGCGATTTCGATTGGGCGTTGAGGGCGTTCATGACCTATCATTGATCGTTGGTTAAGGGGTACGCGTGAGGGTGAAGCGCAACGTGAACCTACCCGAATCTCATCTGCCTGAGGAATGCCCTCCGTTATGCACACAATAAGCGGGATTTCGCTTTCGATGGCTTCAATGATTGCGTCGGCGGCACTCGGTGGAGGAACGTAGATGACTGTCGCGTCGGGATGGGTCGCTTGCACCGCCTGTGGTCGCAATGTCAACAACCGCACTAGGTCGGCATACAGAAATCGGCTCACCTCCTTCACAGAGCCAAAGATAGGCAGGCCGAGGTGGGTTTGGCCAGCCTTCTTCGGGTGGACTCCACCAACCATGTTCGTGCCATAAGCCAATGCCTCCTTTGCATGGAATGTACCCTACATGACCACCGCGGGTTACGAGCAGCATAGGCGGAATAAAAGATGAAGACATACGGTCTTGCCAGTCAAGCCTTGACAGAGAACCTTTGTGTCTTTATTAATGAGGAGGTTGCGGATGGTATCGTCATAGGACCTCCGCGACGCGGAATAAGTGAACGCCCGGCGTCCAGCGGCTGGAAAGAACGGGTCAACTTGGAGGAAGCAAATCGCGCTGGCAGTAGTATCTTACCGCGACTGAGTAGAGATTGACCAGCCTGACGGAGCATAGTTCAAAAGAAAGAGAGAATACAACTAAAAGAAATTAGGGCTGCGAAAAGAATCATGACAGCACACACGGCTCATCTTGTTTGAGAATGTTTTGTCGCATCACACCGTATCAAAGGAGCACATTGCTATCCGTTTCCCAAAACATATATTATGGATACACTATTACTCGAGATTCTTACCCAGTTATTGACAGTACAGTCTCTACGTTCTACCATCTTACACTCCGTTCCGTCGCCTTTCACGCGTTTTCCTCGCGGCCCTGGTGAGAAGCAGAATCCCATACCTGACCTTTTCAAATTGGAACGTGTTGACAGCACTGAGAGAAACGGTCAAAAAAGGTGCCACAGCGCGAAACAGAGCCAACTTACACTTGAACCTCTTCCAAAAACTTTTGCTTATCGCTCGGCGAGATGGTCGTTGCCGGGATCTGCTCCAATATAGGCGGCAACCACGCGATCATCTGCGTCGGCCATCCTTTGCACAGCGCCCGGAAGACCGTCACAACGTCAGTCGTAAACTCTTCAGGGAAGTCGCCAATGAGGCCCGTCAGCAAGCATCCGAGCAGACTGAACCCTTCCTTCTCGATGGTGTGTTTGATGGCGGCAAGGTAAATCGGGAATTTGGGGGGCGGAGGCGTTGTCCTAGGTTCCAGACACTCGTGTGTCAAGATGGCTTGGAAGAGTCGGAGAGAAACAAAGATGACATCGCTATGCACCACTTGGAGACCGCCCAGAGCAGCTCGGAATGCGAGAGGGAAAGAGGATGATTCGAAAAAGATGTCGGGGGCTAGGTCCACGAGTTGAGTGAGCGTCTGGATATAGTCCTCCAAAACTGAAAGGACGTGAGCAAGGATTCATGCGGCCGAGTGTCAAATATAATCACCATCCGGAATCTCCCTCGGAGCTTTTGTCTGCAAAAACGAAACCACCTTTTGCGTCGAGCGCTCATAAAACTCTTTGAACGAGCCACGCAACTGTGGATCTTCATCATTTCCAAACCTCGAGATGATCTTACCAGGTACCCAAAGGTAACTCGCAAGGCCAGTGCTCTCAAAGGAGAAAGACATCCGGGCAACGACCGCAGGTGCGACCGAAAGCGCCGAATCACCAAACAAGTCCAGACCACGTCGCAGCACTTGCGTGACAATATCCACAACGTCCAAGTTGTTCCCAAATTTGACCAGGAACGGGTCCAACACCTCCCAAGCCTGCAAGCACGTCTTTTCGCAAGCCGGGGGAATGTCTTCCCCAAAGCGCCCGTAAAACTTGAGCAGGATTTCGAGGTTCTCGAGACCATCTAATGCACCCGTTAAAAAGTGAATGTAAATTATATCAATCAACTCACTGATAACGACCTCCATCTCTTCCTTCGTCGGCGGTGTCGTTTTCAAGGAGAGGCTGTGCACTTGTGCCAGAATGTCGAGGGAGAACGTCTTCAACGACTCGGCGGCAGCATTAGGTTTCATCGCAGAGATAACATGAGCAATCGCCTCATAAACCTGCTTTCTATCTTCTTGCAAGAGCTTTGTGCCCGTCGTCCCAAGGAACGTGTGCAACGTCGGTAAGAAATCAATCAAAAGCTGTTGCAGAACCGCATCAGCACAACCGTCGCAAAAGATGAACACCACAGCAAAAAACCCACCGATTTACAATCTTGACAGATATATTTCAAGGCCTGTCCCGCCGCAGCACAAACCTCTGGGTCTCCGGTTTCGAAACCCGCGGAAACATACTGCAGCTGAGGCGTAAGGTAGTTGGGATGGACGGCAATCCATTCGGTGTACCGGGCGATGATCAACAGCGCGGCGTATTGAACCTTTGGATGGTCGGGCAGAGAGGGTATCAAGTCCATGATCTGTGGCACCGCAACATTGTCATTTGGATCAACCTCGGCACCCATAGATCGCAGCGCAAAGAGCGGCGCTTCGATCGCCTGCCACGAAACGCCCTCCGGACCTCGGGCCAGCGCAGTGGTAATCATCTGGTACGTCGCCAACAAACACGTCTCTGGACGAAGCACGAAGCAGCAGTCCTTGAGGGTATCACCCATTACATGGCGGAAGGAGCGGAAGGCGTCGGTTTCCTGATCGGACATCGTCGCAGTATCGCTCGGGAAGTGCAGATGGTTGATGACCACCCCCATAAGCGAACGGTAGGCATCCAAGAAGAGGGGCGAGATCGATTGCCGCTTCCCGATGTTCTGCGCCAGTCGCATCCAGAACGGAAAGGTGACCGGTACGATGTCGAGATCAGGGTACGCGGAACACACACCGATGGCTTCTACAAGCGGGAAGAACGTGTCGGGGTGTTCTAGTATGAGTAGTCGGTACGTTTCGCCTGCTTCGGTAAAGATCCGAGCGTAGCCCCTGATCCTGTCGGGATCGTCGTGGTACTTTGTCAGATCTGGCTTGAGCTCGATTAAGCGTGGTACGATGGCCTCGATGACGTTCATGTTGTCCTCTAGCTCCTGGGTCTCGTGGATGACCTCGCAAATCACGTCCACCGCTGACTCAAAGAGATCATCGGCCGCCAACGACTCGAACACTCCGAGGAACAAGGGCGTCTGCACAAAATCGTATGCGGTTATTTCACCAGCAACGAGCCAGCTCCGCAAGCACTGGAAAATCTGCAATCTGAGGGTGGGAGTGACACCTTGAGAAAGATCGTCAAAACCTGAAATCTCCAGACGAATCTTTTGGGATTACACACCTGTTGCCCCATAGTACATCGACAGCAGCTCCAGCAACTTTTTGGCATTGTCGGTCATCAAAGCAGTCGCCCTTTCTCTGTATTCATCGTCCTAGGGTAGAGTGAGACGGGTGGCTATGATCGGACGCTCCAAAATTGCTCACTGTAACTGGGATCTTTGCGTTGCCTGTGAGCTCTTCCGGGAGGGTTGTGAGGAACTGGAGAAATATCGGGACCGTATCAGCGTTCGTCCCAAACGACTGCATCATATGCTGAACAGGGTTCTCCCATGATGGCAACTGCAATGCAAGACCAGCCAATGCGAGACAAAGCTGGATAATGACGTTGCGAGGCCCAGTGTGATATTTGTGCAACGCAGCTATTATGGTGTCTCGCAGCGAAGACAAATTTTCAGGTGCGACTTGGTGAAGATCGTAGGTGACCTGGGCGAGAGATCAGTGCGAGAGATTGGTAGTGGGGCAGGTACGGACTTTGCTTCTGAATGTCTGTGCTGCAAAGAGCTTTGCTGGGACTGGGGAGTCCGGACTTTGGAGCAGGACATTGCAAGCTGCCCAGGCTTCAGGCTGCGTCAAACGGCGGAATCCATTCAAGTCAGAGGTGCTGGTCGGGATATTGGCCACAGGACGAAAGGACAATTTACAGAGTGTTGGAAATCCTGGAGCCAGGAATTTGCGCTTTCGAGCGACGCCTTATCGGGAGCGCGGCTAAAGACATCGAGAGCTGATAGCAGAGCTTGGATATCAGCCATTTTCTGAACCAGTTCAAGCAGTCGAGATAATGAGGAAGATGAAGGTAATTAAGAAAGAGTTGCTGATTTGTTGTTGTTGACAGTCACGCTCCGCTTGTCATTTTCAACAGCATCAGATCAGATCTCTTTGTGAAATAACTAAGCAGAACCATGGTATATTGTCATAAAGAAGGTCCGCTACAGATTCCATAATAAACTAGAGCCAATATCCGAAGGCAAGGCAGAAGGAGTGTGGGGATATTCGCAATCGAACCAAGATAATGAATGAGTAATGGCGAAAAAAAACGTAATTTATGGAATGGTGTACAAAAACTAAGCAGATATAATAGGTATCGACACAAAGTGCATTACGGAAATGGTTGCAAGACGAGAGGAGGTCAATCAAGTGCGGAGGAAACCCTTCTTCCTGCCAGTCTGAAACACAATGGTTAGCGCAAACATTGGGCGAGCCAAACAGTCACTCACCGATGCCTTCTCGGGGGTCAGAGGTCGTCCGCTTTCGATCCTCCTCTTCTTGTCCTCGAGCTCGGCGCGCTGCTTCTCCAAAGCGTCCTTCATCTCCTTGTGACGGGCGTACAGCTCCTCCTCCGACTGCTTGAGCTTTGACTCCTTCTCCTGTACCTTTTGCTGGAAGACCATCTTCATCTCGGCCTCCATCTTGGCGAGTTTGGCTTCGTGCAGGATTCTCTCCTCCTGGAGACGGGCGGCAGGGCTGAGAAAATAGGGGTTAGATTAAGCGACATGTCATAAAAAGTTGACGTACTTGATCTCTTTGAAGACGGACGAGTCTTGGGCAACACCCATGCTCAAGAGCTTTTGTGTTCGCCAGTTCTCGTAGAGCCAGTCGTTAGTGTACTCGCGAAGCTCCTCCATATATGTCCTGACGAGCATTTGACGAAGCTTGACAAAGTCGCAGTGGTCCTCATTGTCGACCTCGACGACACCCCAAGGATAAGCTCGTCCACGAACTTGACGACCATCAGGTGTGTTGACGATCGTATCCGAGCCAACTACTGCAAATGGAATCTTGCTGGCAATTTCCTCGGCCTCGGTCATGGTCTCCTCGTCCTCATTCTCGTAGCTGGGTGCTTGGAAGATGTGGATGTCGTGGTGGGCGATGTCGGCGAGAATCTATTAATAACGAGTGTGAGAAGAGGGGGGGAAAACAGGGGGGGATAAACGAACCCTTTGCTTAAAGTCGGCGACTTCCTCATCTGTCAAAGTATCTGCCTTTGCGATAATAGGGATAAGGTTGACCTTGGTATGGAGACGACGCATAAACTCGATATCGATCTGCTTCAAACTACGATGCGTGAGTAAATCGTTATTCGGGTTGCGTGGCAAATTGTGGCGTACGAATGGCCGGTGGGCTGGATAAAGTAGAGGCAAGCGTGGACACGGTTGTCGACAATCTTTGTACGGTTGACACGGTTCTCTTGCTCCAAATAAGAGTCAAAGCGAGACTCGATGTTTTCAACGATGGGTTTCCAGCTGTACGGTTGGTTGTTAGCGGACGCGTCTGGTTGAGAGGGCGCGTGCTGACCTGTCATCGTTGTTGACAAAGTCACCAAAGCCTGGGGTGTCAACGACGGTGAGATGGAGACGAACGCCGTTTTCCTCGATGTCTTTAGGAGTAAATTAGGGGGAAAAGAAGAGAAAGAGGGGCAGACGACGAACCTGCGCCAATGCTCTCGATAGCAACGGTCTTTGGCCTCTCCGCTGAGGGCGGGAGAGGCTCCTTGGGCGGGTAGAGAGTGGTGTTAAAGAGGGTGTTTACCAGAGTGGATTTACCGAGCCCAGACTCGCCTAACGCGTAGGATGAGTGTGGGTACAAAGTGATGACGAACTGGCTGGTAGACGTACCGACGACCATGCAGGTGAACTGGAAGCCCTTTCTGACGCTCTTCCTATGGACCTGGTTGGGCAAATTGGCAAAACCAACATAACCCATGAGCTTTTTGCGGATAATGTTTGAAGCTGTGGAGGGAGCTGTAGGAACGAGGGACGGGTTTGAAGCGTTGGCGAGACCGTTCCCAGAAACGTCCGTGGCCCGAGAAGAAAACGATTCTGCCATCTGGCGTAAGGAAGATATGAGAATGAATGAAAGGAGAGGAAGAGAAAGTAAAAAAAATTACTTTTAAGTTGAGTGGCAGAGGAGCCAGCAAACAAGTCGGGCCATCTCCTCTTTGTTTGTCCCCGTGGCCAAATAGTGCAAGTCTGACAGTCGAGGCTTGGGCAACAGCAGCTTTCCCTTTAAATACTCAGTAACAGCTGCAATTCCGTTCTCTTTTTCTTACCCAGTTCTTCATAGTCGTGAATTATTCTCAACATTGGCTCGTGGACACCTGCAGCTCAAATACCTCCACGCCCACTCGTGCTTGCCGTCTCCTGACTGCTAACTCGTTCTTTAATATACCAAAGCTTCACATCATTAAACAAGAGGTATTATAGCGGAACAGGGGCACTACGAGGCAGCCATTCCTCCGGGAAATCCGCCACCGAAACTGGCCTCAGAGGTCGGTGCGCCCGCAGGTGGTCCCCCTTCTTTGCCTTTCGGATTTTTGCATACACATGGCGCACGTCCAGGGGCACATCCGAGTACGCTTTCGCTTCGGTCTACGGGGCAGTCAAGTTAAATCTTCAGCCAGTCATTCTCTCAAAAAAAGAGCCACCCACGTTTGCCTCCTTGATCAGCCGGTCCAGTGCGTCGCTTGCCCATTTGAGGTTCATTTCAGGAACCTGGAACGTATCGCACGATATTTTGATGAACCCTTCGCCCCATCTGTCCTGCTTGCAAATACCAGCATCCTTCGGTGGGTTCGGTGACCACCGAGGGCCCGCCAGCAGTTTGATCTTGTGCACCGCGTGTTTGTCGCTCAGTGGCAAGCTATCCACAGCAACCACAATAACACGCTTCGCAGTCGCAGGATGCTCCTCCCCCTGATAGTCTATGCTTCTCACAATAATCGGCGTTTCCGTCGAAAATGGAGGAACGAAAGGTTGTCTATAAGCTATCCCCGCCTTGTCAGCAAAACAGGGCCCCATTACAACCCAAACCAAGATTCCATTGCGTACCTACAAGCTTGGGCATTTCGTGTTCGATCACCCGGAGGTAATGCAGCACCTTGCGGTAGTGCTGCAGCATACGGTGTCCGAGGGCAGGCGAATCCTGCACACTGTCCTGTTCGGTGACGAGCGTCATAATATCATCCTCCGACATGGTTTCCTCCAGGACTGTCTTGGTTCTTCGCGCCAGGGCAGGCGACGACACCGAAAAGTTGCGTTTGAGGGTTTGTGCAGTGCATGGCGCCCGCAGCGACCTTGCAAGGCCCAGCGAACGCGTCAGAGGAGTAGCCATTGTGAGCAGCGCGCGAGCAGTCGGGTGAGAGAGAGTTTTCTGCCAAGTCAACGCAGTTCCTTTAGAACAATACACAACCAAATACCAAAGATAGGGGCCAGGAGCAAGTTGCTCACTGGCCGCGGTGCTCATCGCTATCCTACCAAATTCTAAATCATGGTTGTAAGTCTATATACTTTCACTCTCAATATAGTCATACCTACCCATTCTCTCCAGTTCCTCCAACTCAAGATCAAAGCCGAACTCGAGAACGTCACTGATCTCGTCCCAGCATCCGACGACTTTGAATACTTTTTTCAAGTATACATACTATCGGCACACATCCTGCCCGCCTTGACACAACCCCCGTAGGTCAAATGCAACAGTTGCAACGAAATCCATCCCAAATTCGTCGCTATCAATCGCAAAGTCAGCGACAGATCGCGAGTCACCTCATAGCACAATCTTCTAACGCACCCTCTGCGTACACAGGAGGAACGAGAAGTATCCGGCGGCAAGAATGCTACAGCACACTTTGTTTGGAAATGCGGACTCTGTATGTTTTTTTTGCGCCTGTAGGCGTCGCGGAGAGTGTTAACGACAGTGACAGGCAAACGCGAAAGCTCTGCTAAATTCGACGTTGCATCTCCAGTAAAACCATTCAGCGCCGATGCCAACCAGCTTCAACGACTTTTGACGATCGAATGCCGCGGCCTAGAGTTCATTGGCTTTGATCCAAGGGTAATTCAATCTACTCTCCTTCGAAGCATTCAAATAACTCAAACTTCTTCTAGGGCACCTGGAAGTGCGTCGGAGCAGAATCCAAAACCGTGTTTGACGATGTCGACTTGACAGAAGGAGAATGGAACGATTACGACGAAAAGGTTGGTCCTTACCTTTCTCACTCCTCGATTGTACCAACATCGTCTTTAGTCCAAACTTCCCGTCGGTGTGTCCAACATCGAGAGCGAATGGTCCCGTGCTTGAACAGCAAATGCGTATATTAGAGCAAATCAAGGTGTTATCCAGTGGTCCATAATATCAGTACAGAGGCTTCTCCCAAATTATTGTTCATCCCTTTTCCTTCCTTCCAATATCTCTGTTTTCCAGTTATTTGGAACGACAGCTCCAACAGCCTCTTTAGCCATCCCCGTCGCAGCCTTGGTCACCTTTTCCTGCTTCTTCTTGGCCTTGGCCAAGTGCTCCACCCTATTTTCGACACCATCAGCCAATATCTTGGGCATTGCAGCTTTCGCGACTCACCCCCGGAGTACAGCCTCCTCCTTCCCAACATGCACCCGACTCATGTCAACTCCCCGTTCGTTCAACACCCTAATGAACTGCCGAAAGTGCTACGCATATCCCAGTCAGCTGAGCACAAAGTCGCCGATCGAGTTGTTATTCCATACATCGACTGAAGTTCTTCAAAATCAAAACGTCATTTTCAAAGAAAAAAACTGTGGTAGGCTTCACTCACCTGTAATGTCCAGACAGCGGGGACAGCGTGTGTATCACACCGTCCTTCACCTTGATCAGTCCCGCCGAGGTGACCAACCCTCCTGCCAGGAAGGAAGAGTGCTGGAAGTTTCCCGTCTCTGCAGATTCATGACGTTCTCAGTCTACTCCCAGAAATAACCGGGAATAAACGTCCTCCTACCTTTTATCCCGACGAAGAGGTTGACTTGGTACGCGTTTAAGAATTTTCTGAATAGAATAAGCTCAAAGTGACGACCTACAGTGCTTGTCCTGAATTGCAAGTTCCCGTTAGATCCCGGAGAAGCAATGTACTAGACCACTTACCGAAACATACATCCACGTATTCTTCTCCACCGTCTTCCTCAACAACCGATCCACCACCCCGCTCAACGTTAAGACACTACGCAGATACCTCGACCAGCTATACCTGCCCTTCACACCCCCCGTATAATGCGTACCTTCTTGCTCCTGCAGCTCCGAGTTCTGGCTCTGGTGATCAGCATCCTCTTGCCGCTCCAGACGTAGGGTCTTGGAAGGCATGTTCCGGGGGACGATACCTAACCCATCCCCTGCGTCTTTCCAACGGCCCGCAGTGGTATCAACCAGTTTGTTGTTCTTAGCCCACACAAGGCGCCCGTCTCCCGTGATAGTCACCAAATAACTCAGTCCTGGCAAGACGATTAGGAGAGATAATTTCAATGGGCTGCCCTGGGACGATTGGACGTGCACATACGACGTTCAGCCGACAAGTACCTGAATTGTGCGTCAGGCTCAGCATTAGCGGACTGCCTCGAGCGTGTAAGAGGCTCACTGTATTCGCTAAAGGCCGACATTTTAGTCCTCCAGATAACACATAGTCGGAGAGAGAACTTTACCTCGCTTTCCAGCCTCTCCCGTGGACACTGGGCAAGGGATAGGTCTTTGCCTCCCCCACGATCCAGCCTATTACGAGGCCGTGTAAGCGTCAATTATCGATAGAGCAAAGCTTCGCATACCAACGGAAGAAATTGTCTGTAGTGTCCTCTTCTTTCCAGCGCTGGTGATACCACTGAGAGCAGCACAATCAGCTCCGCTTCCTAGATACCCCCGCGAAATGCACACTTGCTTTCACTACACATAGCCTCATGTCAGAAATTTACTCGGTACACACTGATAGTGAACGTTGACGCCTACGATTCGACCCATACCGGTGCTTCCTGTTAAAGGTGCGAACAGGGGCATAAGCTTTAAGATATATCAGCCAGTAAGTCTCGGTGCGAACTCACCCATCCACCATCTCCAGCCAATGCTGTGTCTCCAAAGCTTTGCTCTCTAGGTACTCAGAGTCAATCTGCACGCCCCTCCCAGTAAGCATAGTATTCTCGTCCTTCAAAGTGTCCCGAATCATCGACGTAGCTCGCTTCCAGCGCCGTCTGGGAGAGTTTCTTCCTTCAAACGCATCCTGTCGATCCAGCTAAACGCATAGGCTCTCTAGGTTTGCGTCATAGTCGCAATCTTTGGAGGGGGAACACTCACCTTCAACTTGGCATTGGCCAAACCATCCTCCCACCTCGCGTCCGGCGTCAAATACTGCGTTTTCGCCTGGTTGCTGCGATTCCTCCACGCACCCTGTATGACTCTCGCTGCTGAGTTTCTTTCGTGAACGTTGCTAGCCTCCTTGCTTGAGCATGCATGTCTGCTGGCGCACATCGTACTGTTCAACCTTTTTGCAATGCACGATTCGCGGAGGAGCCGAGCTACCTTGAAATGGAGACGGAGATCCCTGACGTCATAGTTGTAGCAAAAGCTGCGTGGTCAACCACAGTTTCTATATACTCCGGTTAGTTTGAACCGCTGAATCCTACAGTAACTACTACAATTATATCGATAACATTGCATTCAGAAAGTCCGAAAAGTGGTATGTGAATCCTGGACAACAAAGAGGAGCATGATTGCGAAGCAGGACAAGTAATGCAGAAAAAAAACAATGTGTGCACGAACGAGATCCTTGTGTTAAGCAGTAAGTGGTTGGAGTGTCAAAGCCATTGAGAAAACCTTTGAAAGTGTTACATTGGTATGGAGTGAAGATGGGGAATAGTACTAAGTAGTAAAAGATGTGAATGTCCAATCAGGGGGGAGTTCGAGGTATGGGTGAAGCCTGAGTTCTGCAGCACTAGGACGCTCATCAGGATTTCTGGAAACTTGGTTAGGCATTTTAAACCACGAAGGGAAGATTAGCCACGTACATCGCAAAGCATTTCCGTCGGAAGTCATCCGCTAGTTCAGACAACAAAACATCGCTTGGGACTGGAGGTGGAAGTTTTGCTTCATAAAGCTGAGAATTAAATTAGTCGACGAACATCTTAACAGTGGATGCGTAAAATCCAACCTTGAACATGACGGTAACCATCTCCTGGCCTGTCCAGGGCCTCCGACCACCCCACATTTCCAAGACGACACATCCAACGCTCCAGATATCAATTTTAAAGTTGTAACCCTTCTTTTGGGTATTGATGACTTCTGGTGCCATCCAGAAGACCGTTCCTTGCATGGCAGTAAATGCACCTCCATGAAGATCATCCGTCCTTTTCGAGATCCCGAAATCAGAGATTTTGCAGGTCCCTTGCATTTCGACAAGGATGTTGTCCGCTTTGAGGTCCTAAGATAGGGTCATTAGGTGTCGCAGAAAAACTTTATTTTCAAACATACACGATGGATAATTCCTTTGGAGTGCAGATATTCGAGGCCGGACAATATTTGAGCAGTGAAAGATATTGTGACATTTTCTGAAAATTTGCCATGTTTGTGCAAGCAGCTACCAACAGACCCTCCAGGAACGTATTCCAGGAAACTGAGAGGGAGGATGAGATATGAAATTTTAGATGCGGACGAGCCAACTCACATGCTTAGGTTCGTCGGCGTCTCTTCAAATCCGAGGTATTGCACAATGTGGGGGTGGTCGAGATCCTTCAGAGTCTCGCTCTCCAACTTGAGAGCTTGAACGACAGTGTTTTGTCTTGAATCATTGCGATCACTGGGGGTTTGCGGCAATTCGACTTGTTTGACTGCAATCATTTCCCCTGTGGTGGCGTTGAGTGCTAGGTAAACACGACCGTATGTTCCTTTCCCAATCAATTCTCCCCGAACCCACTTGAACGTGGCTAGAAAACCCGGTGAGGACGTTTCGGTGCGCAAATGAATTCGATAAACTCACGGGCTGCGGTACCACTGCTTGTAGGGGACTCAGGAATAAAAGAAGACGACTTGGCCTGCATTGTTGTGACCTCTTCCAGTCTACCTCCCCACATCTTGGTGTTTCGCTTTCTGAGGGCATGGTTTGCATAGGGATCAACCTTGGACGTGCGGTCAACGATGCGTCTCTTGTGCTCTTCTGCCACAATTCGAATGCTCTTCTTATGTCGTTTGTGCTGATTGATTTGAACTGCGGGAGTAACTGGAGGAGCTAGGACCGCAGGAGGATCGATATTGGTCGGAGAGTTGCCGCCGGAATTAGCTTCTATAACAAGCTTATCGAGATCATGTTCCGGGAAGAATTCTTCCAGCCGCTCGTAGACGACTTCAGGCAATGGTCTGGGTGCCCAATCGTCGTCATCGTCCGCAAACCCGCTCAACCGGCGATCTATTTCCGCCCCAGAAGGAGGTCCGTTTACGGGCGGCATACGTTCTCCTCGACCTGGGTTGTGAGAATAAGACGACGACAACCTGTTGGAATGGGATTGATATGATTGTGACTGCGCCGATGAGCGCTCGTCTGAAGTGTTTCTGCTCGAAGGTTCTGAATCTGTGGGGAGATCTTCTGTGCGCAATGTGAGCGGTGGTCGGTCCTTGGCGGGTCGTACGATCCAGGTGCCCCCGTCTCCGTAGTCGTCATCAGACATATCGTCCACAGTATCCGAAGTATCATCAACAACAGGCGGTTTCATCGCGACCTGGCGCAACTTGTCGCTTGACTTCATTGAGTTCATGCTCTTCATGTACGCAGCAATTGTATCTTCGCCTTGTCTGAGGGTAGACTCAGAGTCCCTACTACTGGCGGTGGAAATCAAGGTCGTTCTGCCACTGTCCGAGGTTGGAGAGTGTGGCTCGATAACCAAAGGTACCTTGCCAGCGGGACTGTGTTGGCTTGCGGGACTGATTGGCGTACGGGGCGGGGTTGAGTTGGATGTTTCGGGACCGCTGGGCACATCCGACGATCTGTCGGAATAAGAGCTATGAGGATGTGGTGGTCGCGGCCCTGCGATTCCATGTG
The DNA here is from genome assembly GCA_004369085.1 of Coprinopsis marcescibilis. NCBI lineage: Eukaryota > Fungi > Basidiomycota > Agaricomycetes > Agaricales > Psathyrellaceae > Coprinopsis > Coprinopsis marcescibilis. The sequence continues at coordinate 107,461 of ML210146.1, read as the reverse complement.
ACCGACTTGGAGACATTGTTGCTGGAGAGCGACTAAATTCTCCACCGATGAAATTTGACCCATAGGAAGGCGAATGATTGGAACCTCGCGGCTGTTGAAATGTTGGAGACGTGCTGTGGTTGTCAGAGGCAGATTGTGGGCGAGGGAATGGATCTCGTGAATAACCATCGCGGTTGGGAGAAGTAAGGTTGTTAGATAATGAGCTAGATGTGTACGAAGACGGTCCTTTCGTATATTGCGGAAATTGCCGATTGGCAGAATCTGGGGATTGCGGATGGAGACCCAGAGGTAAAGTACGAATATTCCTGGGAGCATCATATTTCGAAGCAAGGCTTGAGGGGGAGATGTAAGGTGGGTCTCGAACCGTTGGAGGGCGAGAAGGAACTGATGGCGCATGTCTGCTGCTACCTTTGTAGGACAGTTGTTGACGAAGGTTATCCATACTTTTCCCTTTTGTAAGAGGCTTGCTGTAGGAACCACCGGATGAAGAGGGACTACCGCGAGGCCATTTGTCAGGAGGTTTGGATAGAATAGCCTTCTCGAAGTTTATTTGTCGAGCAGCGCCACGAGATTGGCCACGAGAATCGGTGATGGGAGTAGGGATCGATGATTGAGATGACTTGGCACCACTTGCATGAATCTGAGGACGGCGGGGAGGGGCGATTTTGGAACTTCTTGAAAAAGTCGAACGGGAAAAATCTACCAGGTGCGAATTGGACTCGACAGAGTTCGTGGAAATTGCGGTAGCAATATCTCCGTCAGGAGATATACCTTTGCGGCTCGAGTTTGGCCTTGAACCCAAACCTTCTCGAGACGCCTCTGGTCTCAGGCGGGCTACATGCATCGGACCGACTGTGGCGGCGGCGGCGGCGGCCTCTCTGGCACGCCTTTGCTGAGCCGCCATTTCGTGCTGTTGTTCAGAAGCGACCAAAATTTGTTCGAGATCCGCTGCGGCATCCGAGCCACCTCTGAAGTGCGTCAGGGGAGAAGTGTTGTGTTCATCTGGCAAAAAGTAATCCCTATGACGAGGAGAAAGAGGCGGCGGAGGAGGCGGGGTCTGTTGTACTTGGCCGAACCGATCTGTATAGGTCGATCGGGAGCCCGCTGTCAATGTCAAGGGAAGCCGTTCGTTCAAGTATGCCGGCGGGGTGGGTGGTTTGGACGCGTTGCTTTGCGAAATAGGAGATGGAGGGGGTTGAGCATGTGACGTTACTGGGGCGGATGAAGGGAGTAGAGACTGGGGGCCAATGCTACCGTTCGGTTGGCGACGTCGAGGTCCAGGAGATGGGGGTGACACTGCTTGGTTGCCCAAATGAGAATGAGAATGGGTTTGCGATTGCTGGCGCAGGCTTGATTTGCGGGAATCGTCCGGGTTGTCTAGATCTGCATCGTACCCAAGTTCAGCCGGGTGATCACTTGCGACGGATGAAATACTGTTTTGACGAGACCGGGAACGGCGTCTTGGGCGAACCTGAAGGGGAAGAACGGAGGCCGGTTGGGCTGGGGGAACTTGAAGCGGCTGCGGCGGAAGGGGCTCCTTCTGTGATCGCGAGACATAGAACTTCAGGCTGCCCTTGGTATCACCCTGTGATCTGACGAGGTCCAGCAAGCGTTCGTCTGTCAAAGGATCACCCTGCACGTGTGCACCAATCTCCGTCAGATGAATCGAATAGCGGCGTGAAGCACCTTCAGGTAGGGATATCTAAAAATGGCTTCAACATCAATGAAACAAGGGAAACGGTCGAATTCAATACTCACCTTGGAGAATATACAATCCCTGATGTCCGCTCCATCTTTTGCTCCGCCTACTTCCACAATGATTAGACGATCGGGATCGGATTCTGTGGTGACACAGATTCTGATCGCTCTTGCCTCATAACTGGGGAGGGTTGAACTGGACGAGACGCTGCTCAGAGCAGAGTCGGGGCTCGTAATGCCAGGTGAGTGGACATCGTCGTAGGTGATCGTGTGCGCAGGGACTGAAGGAGCGTGTCTTGCTGTTTGAGGTCGACCGGGACGAACAGGGCTTCTCTCCGCGGGTGTTCGAGAGTTGCTTCCAGCGCGCCAGTTTCGAAAGCTGTTGATCACTGTGTTGACTGGACCTCGAGATGACGATGGCGCGGGGTAGGATGGGTTATCGCTTGGACGGCGATCGACACTTGGAGACTCGTGATGGGAGTATAATGGCTTATGTGGAGCGAGAGGTGTCGAAGAATGCGGCAGCGAAACACCTGGGGTTGCAGGAGGAGGGGTGGAATCATCAGCAGCAGGCGAGCTCGCACTGGACGGGGACGAGAGAGGTGGCCGGTGGATATAATCTTGGGTATAGCTCCCCCCCAGATCCGTTCTCAAAGCTAAAGGATGGCCTGGATATTGTTCGGGAGGCTGCTTGGCGAGATAAGGCGGGGTGTAGTGGTAGGAATTGTAGATCGCTGGATGGTCGTCGTCGCTCTCGTTCTCCGAATCAGAGCCACGGTTCGCTACGTAATATACACGCCCTGGTCCCTTTGCGTTTCTGGGGTCTTCCGACATGGGTTGCAATGCCAGAAGCGCCGCTGAGGATTGTGAGGCGGCAAGTGGACAAAGGTGTGTTCGTTATGATATGGAGAGAAAGGCAGCGTGGCTCGACGTGCAACGATGTCTTGCCACGGCGAGCAGGCTGGGAAGGAGATGAGGGGACGAGCGCCGTCGTCGTTGTCGTCGACGTCGAGGTTGAGAACCAGGAACGACGAAAACAAGTGGGACACCTGGAGGGACAGGCAGCCCGGTGCTGACTAATTAAACATCGATTCAGGAACATCTCCAAGAGGCCCACACGTTGTCTTTCGGCGGAGGGAGGCTTCTTCCGATACTTATCAAAAGCAAAATTCTTAATGTACATACAATACATGTCCGGTATCCTAGTATACAGTTGACCTAAATTCGAGGGAGTACTTGAGTCTGGACCTTGGGGAAGTCTGCCTTCTCTTCCAAGAGCGTCTCGCCCCAACAGAGCAGCTTCAATAATCCCACCAGCTTTACTTCCTTTCCTTGGCTCAAGCATTCCAGGATCGCTGCATTCACCTCTCCCGCAGTCTTCATCCTCTGAGCAGGCGAGAGCAGCTCTGTAATCGCCGCTGGTGCATTTGGAACCGATTCAAATGCCAGAAGGGACATTGTCCGTTCCAACTCGGACAGAAACTCCGGCGACTCTTCACCTCGTGGAGCAAGCTCTTCCTGAGCAAATTTCAGTGCTTCTCCAATCCTACCAGAACGAATATATTCAATCAGCTTCTGCTGCTGTAATCGAAAGTAAAGCGCTGGGTTGGTATCGAGAATCTGCGGCAAGTGTAAATCAGTATGCTGATAGACATGAAATGGGTCACAACAAATGGCATCATATTGAAGACTGAAGTTTGGTGTTAAGTCTCATCATCAGCCTTGCGGCTTCGGAATGGTGCATGAAAAGGTTTAATCCTTTGGCCAATTGGGGAAGGTGGGATTCAAGACTGTAGAACGTTAACTCACCCCAGGGTTCAGATCATTCACTCTCGTTATAGCATCCTCGACATCGCCGCGTTGTAGAGCCTCACGTATTACCATGCGACTCTCAATACTATCGAAGTCGACGGTCGGCGCGAGATTGGCTTCTTGACTGAACTGTTCTGCGGCGGACTTGTACCCCTCTATTACGAGATAGTCCATGATGAGGGCATTAAGGTCTCTGAAAAAAAAAAAAAAAAAAAAGGAGTCAGATTCAGAGACTTTTGAGGCTAAGCCAGTATACGAGTAGAATCAGATAATTCAAATTTTTGTACTCCTCAAGACAGTTGAGTTCAGAGAGATTCCCATTTGTAATGATCATCTTTGAACGAATGAAGAAATAATGTACTCACTCTTTCGTTATCTTGACTTCATGAAGTCGCTTATCCCAGTCTTCCTTCTTGATGGTTGGCTTTGGAGGCTATACGGACTTAAAAGTTAGCAACTGCATCTTCCAGATTGCGATGGAATGTGTACGGACCATGGAAACTAGGAAAAATTCGGTTGCGACTTTTATGGGGAAGAAAATACCGCTTTAGGGCCGGTTTGTGCTTTGTTCACACGCTCTGCCAGCCTAGTAACTTGGCATCGGCCTTGTCGGGATTGTGTTGAAGGTTCAGAAAACGCGCCAACACTGCCCGGGGTGGGCAACGCACTCCATCTTATACGAGGGGTATTTATTTCAAGCTTCTAAGATTTTCAGGAAGCATTGGAACATCCTTATACGTGGGAAGCGAAGAACAAAACACATCTCATCCCATACATACGGAAGTAATACGGAATATGATGAGTACGCCACACATTGACCTTAGCCACCAATCACCATATCCTGGACAAAAGGCACCCCATTATCTTCCTCGTAGCGTTGTTGCCATTCATTTACTCTTCGCATGAGGCTGGACCATTGCTCCTCGGTCTCGATCCCTTTCACCCATTTGTCTCCTTCACCGAGCTGCTCTATCCTCTTCCATCCTCGCTTGAGGTACGCGTAATCGAAGATGTATCTTCTCCAATTCTCCACATACTTCGCACCAGTTTTGGGTATTGCGTTCTAGAACGAAGCAGTCAGTGACGGGGTAGATAACAGAACTCCATGGGTTTCCAGAACAATGTCGCCTGATGGGTTATTCAACATTGGACCCCGTTTAATGGCTTAATCTGAATTGCATCAGATGCTCGCAGCACCCGGGAAATCCCCATGGCTTACGCGTATATATGCCCAAGATGAAATGCACAAAAAAAAGAAAACGCACCGTTTTCTGTAAGAAATCCACGAGTTCGTCTTGATAATCACTCGAAGTTCCATTCACCATCTCGTGGCCCACAGTATAAGGGTCATAGCCATACTTTCGAACTTTCTCTTCTCGCAAGGCTAATTCCCCGAGGAGTTCTTCGCGTCCAGGCAAAATTGAACCATTGGCAATGGCGTGCGCTACAAATAATCCTTGAGCAAAATCGGACGGGCAATTGGCGATCCTTGTCGGTAATCCGATGAACGCAAGGGCGTTCACCGGGTATTCCGGGCTCAAAGAGAATATGTGTTGATGCAAAGGGAAAATATACCGAAGATTGGTCACCAGGGTTCCTCCTCGCCCCGTGGAACTAGAGTTGGAGTGTGCAGAGGGATCAACCGTGAGCGCACCTCCAGACTCCAAAAATGGCTTTCGCTGTTCATATCCAGTGGCAACAAGGACAGAATCGACGTCTCCGACTTCCGTCCCATCTGCGAATACCACGCTATTAGGCGTAAAGTGCGATATGTCCGGTTTTGTCACGACATCGTCACTCCCTGGTGGAAGATGTATTTCGTGCCTAACGGAGATATAAGTCTAACCACGAGAAGCAGAAAGGTTAGAATATAACTCAAACAGGAATTTTGCTAAAGAAAAAGAATAATCACCGTCTTCGTGAATTTCACCGTCTGGACAGCAGCATCCTGAGCACTCGCCGAGCTACCAATAATAAGTAGCGTTCGGGCCGTAAACTTTTCAGGTCTTCGATAGTAGACGGAGTGCAAAATCTCCCTTTGAGGACGACCGGTTCGACGATGTTCCAGCCACTCTTCTTGGCCAGGCCAGCGAGGAATGTGAGGAATGTGATGATTCCCTGAAGCAACGACGAGGTGATTAACCTCCTTGTATCGTGTCATATTGCTGTGGTCGACGAATGTAATATTCCAGGCGCCTCCGCCTGCGCTCCCTATCCATCGAGCTTCGACAACACTGTGCTGGAACTTGATATGCGGAAAGAGTTGACGATGTGAGGCATATTGTCGATGATACTCCTGTATATGCTCGTGGGTGGGGTACAAAGGTGTTCCTGGTTGGAAGGGGAACCCAGGATAAGTCATTGACGGTACCGGCGTGTTCGTGCGTAGGAGTGGATAAAGGGGACTGTACGGGATTTCTGGGGGTCGTAGGTCCCGTGTATCAGGTAACCTGTACCAAAAGGCTTGAATCAGGCGGGCGTACGATCCTTGGCAACTTACCAAACGCCTCCAACATCGTCAGTCTGCTCGTACAATGTAACGTCCCATTCCTGGCCCTTTTGTGCCGAAACCTTTAGGAGTCTCTCGAGGACCGCTAATCCTGCACTTCCTGCACCTACAATAGCAATCGACTTGGGTTCTTGAGGCACTTGAAAAGTTGTCCTCCACCAAGAGAGATCAAGAGTTATCAAGCCCCAAATAAGTTGCTGGAAGAAGACCATCTGTGGATGCAACCAGCCATGAGCGTTGAAGACTAGCGTTTACATTGCTTGGTGAGCCGTGGGCCCCGAAGCGTCGCATGCAATCAGACTTCGTTATGACGTGCTCCGGTTACTGATATTGTCCATACTTTTGGAACTTGGGATTACCAGGGATCTGGATTACAGAGAGGGTGATTGATACAGATGCAGGATGTAAGGGGTAGATGGTAATAGGCGATGAGGCGCCAAAATTACGCCTTAGACACAATGCCTCCGGACTTGATCATGTTGAAGAACTGGTCTTTGTCAACAACAGCTAACGAACGAAGAGATAAGCGTGTCGTATCATAGCCTTTGTGTTGCACACTTACTTTCTTTTCCGCGACCAATAACATTATCTTTTTTCTTTCCCTTCTGTCCTCTGTCCTCGAAATCTGGTGCTGCTAATCGAGGTTTACCAGAACCCTGCCCGGCTTTTGCCTCCTCTTGTGCAGCTACAACCGTTGCCTGGGATTGCTGAATTGCGTTAAATAGCTTCACAACTGCAACGTATTTGAGCGAGAAAATAAACGCGGCAAATGCATTGCACGAACCTCCTCGTTGGGCAACCTTTCGCAAGGCCCGTTCGCCCTGCCCTCCCCAGCCACCAATGACGTCCTTTATCCTTCGTTTATCTTCCTGTTCTTTCTTCTCTAGCTGCAAAACCTTCTTGGCTTTCAGTTCTAATTTCCCATCTTGGTGTTTTCTCGTTATAGAAGGTTTAAGGGAGAGAGGTAACGAAGATGGGGTCTCAGTCTGCAGTAGATTTTGCAGCACTGTACCGAAAGTCTCTGCACCAGTTGCGCGGAGTTTACGCTTGAGAGTCTTTTTTGATTTTGGTTTCTTCAAATCCCCAATCTCGTCGTCGCTGCTGTTGCCAGATTCATTTCCGCTCGCATTATTTTCAAATGAATCTTCGACTGAGGACGAATGAGATTCGTCTGCTGAGTTGGATCCATTGCTTTCCATCTCTTCGTCGTCAGAAAGTTTTCTGCGCTTCTGTGGGGGCATGGTGGTGTATGAGGCGTCGCGGGTGAGGGCAAGCGTTTATAGTAAGTTGGGGAAAGAACCAAATTTGTGTCCGCGACAAGTCCGCGAGCCAAATTCCATGATGATCAATTGCCAGTCCATTGGTTATGATTGATTCCCGACCGAGTCAACCACCGTGACGACCTCCTACGCCGTCTGCTGGGTCAGACGTACTGCTCATTCTTTTCTCATCGACCAACTTTCTTGGATTATCTCATTGCGAACGCCTAGACAACGCTACCCTCTATTCGACTGTTTTAACGCCCAACACAAGTTTCATTACCCGTCGTTTGGCTTCCACCATCGCACGGCCAGTTATGACCACCGCGTTGAACCTGGAGCCAGAACCCGATTTGCATCCACTGTATCCAACCAGCACGCAGCTAGTGGAGTCACTATCTCCAGAGTCTGGGTTGGATCCAGTTCAAAAGGCGGAGCTCGTTGCCCATTGCTTGAAACGGGCAGCCCTCTTCGGAGACCTGTTAATCCTCCAATTTCTGTTCACTGATCCCTTAGCCAGGGTCTACGCAGATCTATCTATCGAAGATGAGGATGGAGTTGGCCTTGTCAGTCTCGCAATCCATGGGTTTGGGGGTGATTTAGATCGAGATGTCGAGAGAGAGGAGTGCGTTCGATACCTTGTATCACAAGGAGCTGATCTTAAGCCAGATAAATGTGAGTGGCAATGGTACTCCTGTACGACGGCATTCTGACATCCCGCACGTAAGCCGGTTGGACGCCGCTGCACCACGCCGCGATCATGGCCCCGCCTACTTTGGTGTCGTATTTGATGACACACGGATGCTCTGTATTCGACGTCACTTCGAAGAAACTGACGGCCCTGGACATCGTTTCCGCTCATTCAATTATACCTGACAGGGAAGACGTTGCCTTGTTGTTAGAGGAGGCGATGCGGGGTGAGGGTTGGACTGGGGGTCCTGTAGAACAGCGAAGACGATTGCATGAACGTCGCGAAAGGCGAAAAGGCAAACGGAGGGCTATCAGGGACGACGTGAGCAAAGTGCTTGGTGTCAATCCTAGATGGTGGGAGCCAGATACTGTGGACTCCGGATCCGATTCGGATGAAGAGGACGCGACTGTGGACGAATCTATCTACGTTCGTGTTCTCAACCGTCATTGCAAGACCGAATTCCTGATAATTGCATTTCCAACCCAGACACCACCAGCAGACTTCGGCTCTATGCTCGTCTTTTCTCCTTCGTCTCTTCCCCAAATACTTGATGCTGTGATCACCAACTTTCCAATATCACTGAAGAACCCGACTCCAGCGCACACCCTATACCTGCTCGCCAGGTTTGCGTGCCTCACATGCGATCATATGTGGCTTGAGGACCTCGTAATAGGAGCCACAGATGCAATTGAGGAAGCATTTTTTGTGAGTGCCTTTGAACATTCCTAGGTTATTCTAAACGACTTTCTGTTTCGGCAGAATGATGCCGATGATATACAAACCCTGGCATTTTGGCTCCACAACACAACGTTGTGGTTACATCTCATGCAATGCGACAAGTCTCTACGGCCTGCATGTGAAATGCTCGGGTCCTTTGAATTAGTCGAGGAAGTAATTAACTCCGTCTTCGGTGCGTCTCTCCGGTTAAGAAAGGATTAAAGCTGAACATGCGGTACTTCAGTTTTCATCATACGTTTTACCGAAAGGAGGATAGATCAACTGCTGGATACGACCATCCTTGACTATGCGCCATTGGGATCGGAGTCGGAGACGGTGCAGTTTGAATCGGAGTGGGCATTCCTGAGGCCGTTTACCAAGAAGAAGGCGCCTCCGCCGATTGGTGTAGGTTCACCTCGAAACCAGAAAAGTGCTGTCTCGTCCTCTCCGACCACTTCCACTCGGTCACTTGCGTCATCACGAAGCTTTACAACATTATCACCAACCATCCCCAAGTTCTCATCTCTCAAGCGAACTATTGCACGTGCTCAGGCTGGGTCAAAGGGCGTTCCCCTTGCCTCTCTTTTTCCAGAGGTTCCCACTGGACAATCACCTTACGAATTGACGTCGTTCTTAACAGCTCTCCACACTCTGCTGGCGTTCGCTGATATCAATCCAATATTCACGGCTCAACTTTGGTCCCAAGTGTTTTACTGGATGAGCTGTAAGTATTTTGCGGAAAGGATATCCTGTCACGGCGATTGACGTCTCTCAGGTGAAATATTCAATCGTGTGATAACCAGGAAGAAGTACATTTGTCGGTAAGCAACGTGATTCTCTTTCAGCTTTAGAATAAGCTGAGCTCTGCTTTCAAAGGTCGAGGGCCCTTCAGATCAGTGCCAATATGAGTGTTGTCGAAGAATGGACTGACGAAATGGGCATCCCGCCCGGCGTATTATCCCACTTCGCACCTGTGAAGGACCTCCTCAACTGGCTACAGGTCAGTGAATTCAAACCAAGGCTCACGCATATCTTAACCGATGCATCAGTGTCTATCCTCGGTCGCGGAGTTTCCGGATCTCGTGGCGGTAATTCAATCGTTGAAGCAGTTGAATCCTCTACAGGTGATCTGGATCCCCTTCTCTGAACTTTACAGAGTCTCATCTTGATGTAGATGCGTCGTGCCGTCCGCGACTATAAGTACGAAGTTAGTGAAAGCCGCATGACCGATGAGTGTGTCCAGTACATTATCCAGCTACAAAAGGACTGGGAACGCCACCGGGTCAAACTGGGGGTTGAAATCCTCAGGAAAGAGGTCAGGTTCAGTCCACAGTCACACAATTTCTCATCTGACGGGGTGTCGAAACAGATTTCGGAGCGTGAAAGGGAGCGAAGCGACCAATCCCCGCCGTTGAGCATACCGACGAAAGACGATGATCAAGTATCGATAATGTCCAGTGTCTCCAACATGTCGTTGGACACAACCCATCGAAGCAACATCGACATTTTAATGGACAGGAGTCAGGACAAATCTGTTTGGCAACCCCTCCGTGCTCCTCAAGCCTTGGGGGAACTACTGGACTCCCGCCATATGATACCTCTGCTTTTCCCCGACGACCCTAAACTTTTAGCTGCCCTTCCGAGCAGAGCCTTTCTAGAGGAGTTTAAAGGGAGCACGCCTCCAAGTGCACCTTTATCACCAGGATCTGGGAGGAGCAGCATGGACCTTGGTAACACTGGCGCACTGTTATGGCGATCCCGTGACTCAAAGATTCGAGAAGCAGGGCTTGACATCTTGCAGTTAGTGGATGGTGCTCGACCTCCATCTCAATGGTGGAAGAATCTAGAAAAACCATCAGAGGCCGAGTACCACAGCGACGATGACATTCCAGCGACAATTGTAGAGGACCCCGACGACCTCACACTACAGTTCAACCCAAGACCAGAACCGACCCCACTCACACGGAAACCCTCCGGCCGAAGTAAAGGTAGAGCCAGCCTTGGGGAGGTCACACCCATCGACGGCTCATTCAATTTCAGACCTTCACCACTGAAGCAATAACGACCATCACGCAACATACACTTGGACATCCTTTCATTTTCCACATACAGTGTTATTTATTCATTTCCAACTGCTTTCTGGCCAATGGATGTTTTCATTATGCCATTTACATAGTATCTCATCAATGTAGAGCACTCGCTCTCCGTAACGTACTTTAGGTGGCTATCCACGGATTTACTTTGCTCTAGACATTTTTTGATCTCGGGTTTCGAGGTTCAGGTTGAAAGTTCCGAGCATAGCGGGACAATCAAGGTCAATGACGCACGTCAGCGGCGATCGCAGTGGCTGTGCATGCCGTTGAACCTCTGGCCCGAGGCAGGTCATTTAAGGCCGAGTTGTGTATTCTCTCTCCAACCACCATTCTCTAGGTCGTAAGGCTCTCTCTTCTTCTTCAAACAAACCCAGACCTCCCATTCTATAACAACATGTCTCACAAACTACCCAACTATGACCTAAACGAGTACGAAGAAGCCAGGCTTGAGCACAGTCAAAGCCCCAACGTCAAGCAACCAATCCCAAGTATGCCAACAGCGCATCCCAGCGACGAATTCAGGGTCAATGGACCTTCGAATCACGCAAAAACAGGCTCTATGGACTTTGACTATGGTCTGAAACGAAATCAGAGCCTCAATTCCGACATTGGGTCCCAATACACGGACGGGAGGGCCTGGAAGGATGAACCCTTCGCACCACCGCAACCAACAGAGTCAGCCGCCTTTCAAAAGAACTACGCTTCCAAAGACTACCTTGGAGAACGCTACGACGTTGAACAATTATCTACTGCAATGGACGATTCTCCGCAGGCACCTCTTGTGCCAAATGCAAAATCCGTCAATCATGGGTATTATAATCTCGGTGCGCTCTCCTTTCCAGTCGGGACACAACCAAAGGCTCATGATCTCGCTCACGATAGAATATGATGACACCAATGCTCAAAAGCAGCCAAAAGGCTTCCTGGCGAAGCTAAGAGCTCATTATCCACTTGAACAAAGGATCGAGAACAAGAAGAGGGGGATAGGTGTACAGCGATACCCCGTCGTTGGTTCGTCACGTACCCTTTTGAAAGGATATATCATACTAACGAGCTGCTCAGTCTGGGTCTTGACCGCAGTGATGATTGGCGTCTGCATTTACGAATTAGTCCTCAATGCCAGAGAGCAAGGGAGTCCAATTTCTACAAAGGTATGTTCACAGTGATATCCTCAAATCAGATATCTCATGGGTCTAATTGTACAGCCAATAATTAATCCTATGCTCGGCCCATCTTCGAGTGCTTTAATCAATCTTGGAGCACGTTTTCCACCGTGTATGAAGTTGGTTGCAGACGTCCCACCCTCGACCCGGATTGGTTGTAAGGAACTATTATCGATGGATTGGCTATCGCTGATGGAGCATGTTCTTTAAGGCATGAACAACACGGCAAACCCTGTAACGAGCGTGTGTACAGTCGCAGACTTGTGCGGTTTCGGAGGTTCGTAAGCGAGTCGTTGCGTTTATCACGTATTCAGTTTGCTCCAGGGATCCCAAGCGATGGAGAGCCAAACCAATGGTTCAGGTTTATAACCGCCATCTTTCTGCATGCTGGAATAGTTCATCTGCTTCTGAATATGCTGGCCCAGCTCGTGCTCTCAGCCCAAGTGAGCTTTTAGTTGACTGAATCTTGATCCCTTGAATAACCTTATATGTAATATAGATTGAGCGTGACATGGGGTCAACAGGATTTTTGCTAGTCTATTTCTCCGCTGGTATTTTTGGGTACGTCGTAATCATATTCTTGCCCGTCCTTAGGTTTCACGCGTCCATAGGAATGTCCTTGGTGGCAACTTCGCCTTGGTTGGTATACCGTCAGTTGGTGCAAGTGGTGCTATTTTCGGAACGCTCGCAGTAGGATATACATCGACACTTCAAACATCATTTACTTACATGCTGGGAATTAGGTGACATGGGTTGACCTCATGGCCCATTGGAAGCTTCAATATCGCCCAGTCCGCAAGGTACCTGGTTCTCTGCCATGTCACGTACATAGCCTCACCTCAAATCCTTTCAGCTGATTTTCATGACAATTGAACTGGGAATCGGCATTGCCATTGGCTTTATTCCCTGTACGTCGATTCTGTGTGCCTAGTTCTCGACTCATGTCTAACGGGAGTTCGTGGGGGTGCATCTAGATGTAGATAATTTCGGTTTGTCCTTGCTACTTTGACTGTCCTTCCACCCTTGCTGACCCTACTCTGAAGCTCACATTGGGGGCTTTGTCATGGGCCTGCTGGTTGGAACAGTCTTTTATCCCGTTATCAGCCAAACGAAGCGCCATAAAATCATTATGTGGTCCTTCCGTATCGCTGCCATCCCACTTGCCATCGTGCCATTCATCTTCCTTGCTCGCAATTTTTATACTTCTGACCCCTACGCAGGTAAGTCGTTCGTCAATATATTATATTGGTGGTTGTTCTAATTCTCCGGGTACCGAAGCGTGCGCAGGGTGTAGATACCTGTCATGCATACCCATGGCTGCAAATAATTATTGCAAAGGGTACGTTGCAGTTGTTATGTCTGTCCCGTCGTTTCGCTGACTTCTCTTCCAACAGAACTGGTATGCATCTTCAAACTTCCATCGCTTAGCTTCCAGAAACCCTGACAACCTAACTAGGATTGACTACAACGCCGTCCCAGTGAAACTTGCACAGTCGGTGCGGTTGGGCCGCGCTTTCGTAGATACCACATCACTCTTGGACATCTTTTGGATTTCCATGCCATTTACAAATTTCACATATGGACAAAGTATAACTACTGCCTTCACCGGACACTAATTCCATTTACTTACATGTTTAATCTATGTCAACAACTGGAGACAACCTTTTGGATCGAATTTGAGCTCGACATCTGTTAGGTAGTCTGTGAAGCAAACCGTCGATCATGGTGGTGTCGCTTGAAGCTTATAGTCCTGTGCTCAAATCATCTGCGGACGCGCGCTTCGATGCATCCAGTGATGTGAGGTGATGAATGATGAATGATGACATTTAACCCCTCGTTTCCTCGACTCTCTACCACGCTCATTCTTTTCTTGAAATTGCCAATTCGCTGGTTCCAGAGCATTCAGAGGCCGAAAGGCACTCACCGTTTGACATCTGCGACCACTATTGCACACAAGCTACATTCTAACAAGGCCTTGAACAAACGGCCCCATGCCCCCAAAATTCAAGATCAATCCCGCATGGCCACAGCTTCTGGGTGTTCTCTCGCTCTTAATTGCCATCGCAGCTGGTGCATTTAGATATCTTCTCCTCGGTAAGGCCGTGTTCTACTGGCTCTTCGGGGGGTTCTTTCCTGAAATCTACCTATTCAGATGCAGGAGACCCATATCACTGCAGTACTCTGTTGAACGACGGGTCATGGCTAGATTCAGCGTCCCGCAATTGGCAGCCTGAAGGTACTTCTACTGTTTCCTCTGTTGGCACTTGGCGTTGAGGCTGACATATATGAAGGTTGCCTGCTGCACTCGTATAAACCGAATGAGGGTGCCACATGTTTGGGTTCAAGAGAGGTGGCATTCGTCGGAGACTCTGTTACTCGCAAACTGTTCTTCCAATTCGCCCATTTACTCGACCCATCCTTGGCGACCGAACCTCCAAACGACAACCAGAGACATCAAGACCACGATTTACAAACAACGCATGGTACACGGGTGGTCTTTGTATGGGACCCTTTCCTCAATGGCACCTATATAACTTCCGCTCTTTCACCCTCGTCCACTGGTAGAAACGGGCTCAAGAAGGATCCGCCTGCTCTGTTGGTCCTTGGGTCTGGCCTATGGTACCTGCGATACGCAGACACGTCCGGGGGAATCCCAGCATGGGAAGCAAATATCGAAAACCTGTTTGAGAAGCTCTCGGCAGCCACAAAGCCTATTGCAGACTCTATCGTAGTCCTGCCTGTGGAAGAGGTCGTCCCTTCGATGCTTTCCGCAGAGCGCAGCAACACAATGCACCCTTCCGACATCGACGCCATGAACTCTGACCTCTACCACCGCGTTGCGCAGCACATGCCCGTGTTTGAAGCACTTTTATCACCCTTTTTGGTCCACTTGCCACGCGTTTTCAATCTTATGTTGGATGAGTCTGCCACTACGGATGGGATTCACTATGGCCACCATGTTGTTCAAGCCCAAGCCAACATTCTTCTCAATATGCGGTGCAATGACGTCTTGCCCAAAGAATTTCCTTTCAGCAAGACGTGTTGTAATCGATACCCCCGACCAAACGCTATTCACGCCATTTTACTTCTGGCGATAATGATTTCTACCCCGTTGTTCTGCTATTTCACAGCAACCTCAGGTGAGCACACCGGTGTCTTCCGTGTACACAGAGCCAACCCTTTGTCCATAGGTCTTCATCACACCATTGCAAATGCATGGAACCCAACGACGGAACCTTATTTTAATATGAGTGTCGGCCTCCTAGTAACTTACCTTTCCGACCGCTCCTGGTTCTGGTTGAAGGAGCAAAAGCAATTCAACAGTTGGACTTTTGCTGCGCTTTACCTAGTAGCATTGTGCAGCGGGCTTGCCACACTCAAACGCGCTGATAACGACCTGGGTTTCCTCAATAGAGACCAGACCGACGAGTGGAAAGGATGGATGCAGCGTGAGTTCATCTTCATCGTCTAGGAAGACTTGAGTTCCTGATTATTCTAGTGGCAATTCTGATCTATCATTACCTGGGGGCTTCGAAGATCTCTGGTATCTACAACCCGGTACGAATCTTGGTGGCCTCTTACCTGTTCATGACGGGTTATGGCCACACCACATTCTACCTTCGCAAGGCCGACTTCGGCTTCTTGCGTATTGCACAGGTAAGGCTTCTTGTCCAGTCAAGGTTCTCCGTGAACTCAATCTCTACCAATTACAGGTGTTGATACGCCTAAACCTGTTGACCGTCTTTCTTGCCTACGTTATGGACACCGACTACATCTCCTACTACTTCTCACCACTCGTCTCGATGTGGTACCTCATCATCTACTTGACCATGGCTATTGCCCCTCAACTCAACGGACGGACACCAATCCTCCTTCTCAAAGTCCTTTTTTCGGCGGCGCTGGTCACTTGGTTCATGTGGGAGCCAACGGTCCTGGAGACCCTGTTCTTTTTCCTCGAACGGGTATTCGGCATCCATTGGTCTGCTCGTGAATGGTTATTCAGAGTGAATCTCGATCTATGGATCGTCTATGTGGGGATGCTTACATCGATCTTCGTGATCAAAGTTCGTGAATATCGCTGGACTGATCATCCTCGCTGGCCACTCGCTACCAAGATTGCAATCGGATGTTCTACCCTCGTGTTGGTGTGGTTCTTCGCATTCGAACTATATCAAGATTCAAAATTTGCCTACAATCGCTGGCACCCTTACATCTCGTTCCTCCCAGTCATGGCGTTCGCCATCTTGAGGAATTCAAGCGTTATCCTGCGATCCGCTTCTTCAAGCGCATTCGCCTTTGTAGGCCGATGCTCGCTTGAGACGTTTATCCTCCAGTACCACATTTGGTTGGCTGGGGACACCAAAGGAGTTCTGATTGTTCTTCCTGGCGCTCGCTTGCGGCCCGTTAACTTTGTCCTCACCTCCATCATGTTCTTGTATCTGTCCCACAAGATGGCAGACGCGACGACCAAGATTACCGCCCGAATCTGCAACCAGGAACCGAAACAACCGCCCCTTCCTCTTCCCAACTCTGCAGCCCAAATGCCAGCACCGTCAAGTCATTCTCAGATTGATCTAGATCATCACACGCAAGAAGTCGAGATACCGTTGATGCCCACTCCAACGAAAGACGAGGACGGGAATGGAATCCCACTCGAACCAGATACGCCAATACGTCCCAGGCACCTGTTGGATCGGCTGGCAAAACAGCAGGCACAGACTTCATCGTCAATTCCCGTGAAAATTCTCGCGTTCGTTGGCGGTCTTCAAGTCAAGGGAAAGATCTTAATAGGCTTGGGTTTCATGTGGATATTGAATATATTGTGGTTGTATGCGTAGAATACACCGGACATTGATAATGTAGCGTACTCGGGGATAATAATTGATACCAACGAGCAATGGACCGAAGATAAGAGATCTGGAGATGGAATTTGTTAGCGACGTGTAAAGAAAGAGCAGATTTTGCAAGGGGAAAGTGCATCAGCATTAGCATGGGATTATCCTCTTCGACCGTCCTTTGAACGGGCGTCAGGGCTTGACTTCTAGATTTATAATCTTTTGCGCGTTAATAAGAGATTGTACTCACAGATGCAATGCGAGATGGATGACAAGGTACCTGTAATGAAAGAAAAAGTTAGTCAAACGAGTTCCAAAGGTGGATAGAAAGCTCAGAAATTTGGGTATATGTTATACGTTCATTAGCTCATGAGCTTCGAAGTAGCGATTCATGTTTTGTCTTCCTCGATACTTTGAAAAGAAATGGAACTTACCCATTCGCAGCGCACATCCGAGTGGAAGAGGAGAGAGAAGCACAAAACAACAATTTTCGCGCTCGAGCCGGATATAGGCGATTGGTCACGTGACCTATACGCGTGTGAGTGTTGGCAACGTGCCGATGTGCGGCAGCGATCAATTAGCAGGCGTGCTCACGCTGAAGCCTGCTATTCGTGTTGACCCGCAACCACTTTGACAATGGCAAACGTTTTGCAACACCATATCGATTTTCAGCCTCGACAAGTGTCTCATGCTCCCTCGCCCTTTGGATTTGGCTTCGGGTTGGGTTCGGGGCCTGGGGTGGCTTCAACTGGTTGGCAACCTGCAACGACCCCAGGCCACACAAACGTCGCCGCCTTTCAGCAACTTGCTTCGTCCATGAACCACGCAATGACCCAGAGGTTAGCGAAGCGGAGACACGAGTTTGAAGACGACGAGGGGGGAAGGGACGAGTCTATGGATCGAAGTCCGACGCCAGAGAGACCGAAACGAGCTGTTCCCAAACGTGCTCGAATGGTGGTTCCCAACAACAATGGCAACGACCGTACGTCAGCTAGCTCTACAGACAAGAAAGAAGGCGATGGATCCCAAGACGTCGATGTTGGTGTCTTGCTAGGTTAGTATTTTCGTCATTGGAATGTGGCATGAAAGCTAAATCGACTCCCTCGCAGCGAGCTTACCAACACAGTCACTACTACCTTTACTCACCTCCTTGGTGAAAGCTCAACCGGAGCTCAAATCGACAATACTGTCGCTTATTCCTAAACCGACACTCGAAACTGCACTCCAGGTCATTGGGCAATCGGCCAAGACACTACGGGACGCATATCCCTACTCCAACTCGTCGTCTTTCTCAGAACCATCTTTCGGATTCGGGCAGGCGTCCCAGCCCTCAAATCACGTCCAACAACACCATTCTCAGAGTGGAATGCGAGATTCTTACATCATATCGCGTCTGCGGCCCCACATCACAGAATTTGTGTCTTGCTGCATGTCGTATCTCCCATACTTTTCATCCAACTCTGCGCCAACCCAGACCATTGGCTCTCAGTTGACTCAAACTATCCAGACGATGCACAAGGATAAATTCCATCCATCGGAAACTTTTGTGTTCCTACAGGCCGTCACGAACCACCTTCTTTCGCAACCCCCGCTGACAATCACATCCATGGCACCGCTTCTTGTGCCGCGACTGATCGAAGAGTGGCAAAATTGGGTTAACAGGATCGACGAAGTGGTGAACGGGTTGGCGAGGATGTTCGGAAGTGACACGGTGAAGAGCTGGGAGACTGCGTTGGACGAGATGGCAATGTCGAAGGTTGTTGAGATTGCGACCCCCATGCGACAGATCCGGGACAGGTGGATAGCCAAGGTTGGGTGGCTAGTTGGGCGAAGTTTGCCATACGCGATGGAAGAATTGTAGGGTTTCTTTTTGTAATGATTACGACGTTCATCTCATGGTATAACTACTTGGCATTGGCAATTGCATTGTTACGCACACATCTGTATTAGTGGAACACAATAATAAAATAGATTGTAAGCAGGGAGATTGACACACCTTCGGGCAACATGGTGTGACGGCCGTAACTCTATCGAGCAGGAGCAGCGTTGAAAAAGACAAGTACCAGTAAAGAGCTAAAAATAGAGTGCCACGTGACCCGAGTCGAAATTTGAGTTTGCTCGCGTCGTGACGGACTCTGTCGCTGTCTCCTCGTCTGGCCAGGAGGATATTCCCATGCATGCACCATCGTGCTGTGGCCCTTGTAGCGCCCAGGGCTCAATCCCACCATTCCTTCTCCTATTTTCTTCAGCAGGCAGCAGCGAGGGCCTGGGTACGCCGCAGCTCTGTCACCCCCCCAGCGTCCAGCGAAGCACCTCCAGCCAAACGCCATGTCACACCTCATAGCCAGTGCTCCCCACAGAATATTCCTACTTCTTCCCAATCTATCATGTATGTCCCCTTTAATCTTATTAATTGCTCTGCGATCCTCACCGCTTCGTGACACATAGCACAGACCACCACGCACTCCAACCACCTCTCCGTTCTTCCAAGCCCAAGTCAAATAAGCACGAACATGCGGCATTAGCCCTTGGGCGTCTTTCTACTACTCCTAACGAGCTGCATATGGTTAATCCACGGCCTCCACTGTCCCCAATTACCGAGGTGTGCTCAGGGTCCAACCGGGATGACCACAGTCCATCCACAACCGCTCCCTTGGTTCCTCAGACAGATCGGGGTTTTGCTCGTTCCACTCCTACTATGCAACCAAGCAAAGTTCCCAGCGGCAAGGGTTCTCTAAACACCCAAATTCATCCCCCACCCTATCAAGACTTGTCCGCACCCCTCAGTGCTCTTGGGTTTCATCAAAATCTCATTCGATTAATTTACTATACCAGTCCGCCACTGGAGTTCCCAGTGATCATGGATTACTTCAATCTGTATCCCCAATTCCATACGACTCGGTCCTATAACCTCGTCCTCGCTATTGCGCTTCGACATACTGCCTACAGCGCCTTCAAGTCTCTCGCGCGATCTATGCGTTTGTCTCCTGCCGCACGGAACCTGGAGACGTGGAAGTTGGAGGTCCGTTGGCTGGTTTCAACCGGCTCATGGTCCCGGGCTTGGAAGCGCGTCACGGATCCTCGAAGCGGTCTTTTGGGTGCAGCTGCCAATAAACCTTCGATACCCCTTCCTATATGGTTGGAATTTTTTCATCTCCCCAAGCGAGACCACATTTCCAAGCGGGGCAAATCGTTCGGCATTGCCAACACGCCATCTTCTCGGTCCCAGCAAGCCAGGTTGACTTGGGACCCTCGCTTAAAACTTTTATTTCACCTGGCGCCAGAAACTGCATCCGATTATCGACAGCTCAAACCTCACATAATACGCCCGATCATCACTCAACTGCTCCGATTAAACCACCCTGAACACGCGCTGTCCCTCACGACATCATACCTTCGGGCACTTCCTCGGCGCCTTGATGCTCGTTGGAAACGGGGTTGCATCGACATCATCAACTCACATGTCGCTTTGGGTTCAACATCGACCGGTCTGCGACACCTATCCGAGAGTTCGCGACTGTTGACGATGTTGTTTGAGCTTCACCCAAGTCTAGCACCCAATTCGACCACCCTCTTTTTGCTGCTTTCCACGCTCCACCGGGCCAAGCAATGTGGGACACATGCCGAGCACTTTGTCAAGGGCTTCACGGCGAAATGGGGACAAGACCTGGTCGATGATCGCGTCCGAAGACGTATCGTGACGTTAGCGATGAAGGAAAGGCGAATGGACATTGTCGCCAAATATGCCGAGTTCAAGACAGTTCATGGCTTCCGCCGCCACGTCTTCAAGGCCACATCAAGATGCACCAAGTTAATCACCCGCGAATGGGCTATGCGGCGATCGAGGCTATCACTTCATCGCAAATTGGGCAGGGAGAGGAAGCTATGGCTTGAACTGTGGTTGCGTGCAAGGAAATTGAGTCAGCAGGAATCGAAATGAAATCTGGGGGGCTGTGGGCCTGGAAAATTAGTGTGTTGAGGTAACCAGTACGTACCGGCCTCAAATAATGGATGACGTTTATCTCGGAAGGGAATAGTAGACAAGGAACTTTGGGCAATCCTCGGAATGCTGTCGAGGCCACATCTTTTGCGATCAAAAACTGGGGCCTGGGATCAAAAACGAGGCAATACGCTGCGGTTTGTCTGGACTATCAAGAACGCGAGTTGACAGGTTCTTATGCCCTCGCTGCTTGAGATTTTTTTAGGCTTTCGGCTTTCTCTGACAGACTTCGACAATCAAATAGGCGGCGGTTCTGGTCATCAGTAGGAACATGCGTGTCATGAAGATCTGCGGGTGTAACGCTTCGCGCCTGTCTGCCGACTCGGCTACTCAAATAGTGCTAATTCAATTGAGGGTCCATTTCCGCCGTTTTCTCATCTGGCGTGATCTCTCCGAGTTACGCCATTCTACTGGAGCGCCTGGCTTGCCTTGTGCTGATATCCTGGGCTTGTTGGGGATAGACGCGAAAGAACAGATGCAAGGCCGACTCTGTCGTGATCTCTGGCGTCTGCCTGACGAGATCTAGCAGCTATCTGCGCTTCTGCTGGCCTCAGATTCCAACGAAGTTCAGATTCTTTTGGCGGGGCGGTCGCTAATGGACAACTTGCGTTCTTGAAAGGACTTTCAAACCTTTGTGCGCGCGGTTGCACCGGAATCCGATCGATATTCCTTTCTCCTTTGATATAATTTGACCTCCGTCAAGCCTTCTGGTCATCATGTCAAGGCAGCCTATTTCCTGGAAAGCTTGCATGAATGCTCCTTTACAAGTTCGATTACCTTTTTCGAGAACGCAATGCGTGTACAGAACAAATTACAGACGTCTAAACTTCGTTCCCGACCTGCTATTTCTAGCCTAGTCCTCCGCTCCCCCCAAGCATTTTATTGTAGAAATAAAAGCCAGCCAGAACCGACAGCTCTATTCGCAAGTAACCCACCGAACGATTCTTCTATCTCATCTCACATGACTCCTCCCTCCAGTGAATCTTTTCTCGCTCTGTCCTGCAGCAATGTCGGGGTCGGCCCAGGCGGTACCACTGCCATGCTCGCGTGAGTCTTGCTTCCCATCCAGAGACATAATCAGCAAACTAACACGACGTGCAGCAGGGTCAGTATCGTGGATTACAAGGGTTCAGTCGTGTTTGATCACTACGTGGTCCCGACCCTGCCTGTGCGTTTCGACCTCCCCCGTATTCCGATGCTGCAGCTTATGCGTGTCGATAGGTCACAGACTATCGAACGGCGGTGACAGGGATCACAGAAACCCACCTCAGACCGCGTTCGTCCCCGTCTTTGTCGCCAACACATCCCACTGGCTAAAATAAAACCCCCCGTAGCCCAGGCGTGGTCTTTCCAGACAATCCAACAGCATGTAGCAGCTCTCATCAAAGGGAAGATCCTCGTCGGACACAGTCTATGGAACGACCTCTCTGGTGGGCAACTCCCATACCCGACTATCGTGGCGATTGACAAATCTAAACCCTGTCCCTGCTAGTCCTCGGCATACCCCACCTCGCTGTCTCCACCCGCGATGTCGCACTTTACCAGGTGATTTCCGAGCTTATTATTCGCACACGGCTATCTGGAATTTAACGTTACATCTCTGCACAGCCATTCCGAAACTCGCTCCGTTCTCCCCAGCAGGTCGTCGGTCTTCAAACACTGGCATGGCAGCTCATGTGCAGGCGCTGCCAAGAAGGCCAAATCAATCCAGTCAGTCTCAGCATTGTCTCGTCAGGGTCGCCGGCAACTCATTCGTATGATAGATAGAGAATGCTAGGGTGTCCCTTGATCTTTACAGGACAGATGCAGCTGACTGGGAGGCGGCAATAGTCCGAGGCAACTGGCCATGTGCACTTCCGCCAAGTACTTTTTCGCGCTGCTACCTTTGAATGAACAGCTTTCTGGATATTTTCTTGCACAAACCCTAGTTCTCCACTAATTGATTTCTAATTCGATCTTTCATCCAACTACTGTACATCTCTTGTATCAATAGAGGTTGCTTTGTGCCCATGGGCGTGTATTTTAGACATTTCAATAGATGCTTATATTTAGCATGTGCTCAATTTGGTATGGTATTGTCCAAAAGGAGGAATATGTTTGCCAAAGACATTTCGGCCTTGGACGTGGGGCAACCTCTTTTTTTTCGGTGTAGTAGGAGCAGCGGAAGACAAGATAATTATGGTGCAAGGTCGCATATATCTACTGATTACAGCTACTGGCGCGTCTGTACAAAAAGTGAGTCTTGGCACTGTTTCCGAAGAGACCGAAACTGTGTACCTTTTCAGCCCCCATAACTCTCATTATACCCTCATAGACAAAGAGTGCCGATGCATTCACAGGGAAAGCCCGCAAAAGAGACGGTCCTAGTCCACGGAAAAAGCCGGTATAGCCTTCGCGAGCGAATATTTCTCGTGCGGTCCGAGAAAAAGACGGTACCTGAATTGTGCCTTTCGAGATTGCAGCAGGATACGGGTCAGGGTAGGGAAACGCCATCATTCGACTGATTAAGGCAATTATCAATCGCATGTCCTCTTAGATAGGACAAAGATGACGCACTTTTTAATGTTGTCTGCGGGGATTGCCATTATCCAGTAAGAAAAGGCCCCGAAGCCACCCGAGAGGAAATTTGCAAGGCCAACATTGACCTTCAGGAGCCAATCAACGGTCTCTTCCGTGAAGAAAGCACGAGCAATTTACCTCGAATGGAGTACCGGCTAATTTCGAAAAGCCCCGCATAAAAAACTGCGAACAGTATATCAGAGATAACAACAACCGGCGTATCAGATACACACCTCAAACGAGAGGAACATCCAAAAGAAATTGACCCTGGAGGCAACTGTGCCAGAAAACCCTGACCAAAGGCCCAAAACGCCTTGCACCCGGATGACCTCGCGCAGACAATGCACAGGCCCACTGAAACGCCTCTCAGTCACAGCTCTTTGTGATTGTAGCTGGAGCTTGACTAGGGATACTCATTGATTAACAACATCGGACAGACCTTGATCAGCGTTGCAAGTACCTTTCAAAAGCTCTACCGGAGTAGCAATAACTGCACTATGGGGAGCTGAGTTTGAGGTTCGCATGCAGTTTTATCAACGGAGATTGAAAACGAACCTGGTGCATCCTGCAAAGAGGCCAGCAATCCCATGACCGAGGAGTGTCAGCCGTGGAGCACCGGTCTGAGGAGCTGGTTCGGTCATTCCCTGACGGAAAAGTATCAACCGATAGTTGTGAAGAGAGCCCAACAGCACAGAGTCTATAGCAGCCCACCCCACAGCGGGTGGAGTTGCGCCCTTGTAAAGCGCCAGTGGCCCCTTGGAGAAGATGGATATCAACGAGAATTGACAGATTAAAATCACGACTGTACCTCGTTTCTAACGATATGCTTGAAAATGTCAAAGGCTCCCTGGTAGGTTCCTGGTGCAGCACATTGCATGCGAGTTTTGATAGTATCAAAACTGGATGGAAGGTTTCAGAGGCATGTATGTCCCTGTACCGCTGATGAGTGAGGCGCTTCTTGTGCGACGATCTTCGCGGGGCCCACCTACATATTTGGAGCGACTGAACATACCCATGACCAACTGCAACCTATACAGATGGCTGTTATCGGGCTCTTGATGGCATAACGGATAGATATACCTTTGTCAAACCTGAACACAAGCCAACAATCAGGAACAGAATATGCTGGTTCAACGGTTTGCGCACCACTTCCCATGCCAGCAACGGCACCTAATAATCTGACATGACTATCGCCCGTCGCATTTTGGCTCATTCGAGCTTGCTTCTGTCTCTAAATGAGATGCTGTCTTGAAGGGTGGTTTCCTTCAAACTAGCGCTCGTGGCACGTCGCAACTCGAGGATGCCAGCAGGCACAGGCGCGTCCGGAGCGGTGCCTCGGCCGCTCGGCGATCACCAGGTGCTAGTTGCCAATGAGCACTATCCGGACAATGATCACCGGAGAACCGGTCGTACCGCCACAGTGACTGGAGCCAAACCCGGAATTGTTGTCACAAATCCCGCGTACAGCCATTGAGCTTGTTACTTGCTTCTCCTCACTCCCCGAGCGCTAAACTCTGGAACCCCGCATGGAGCAGCCACAGACAGAGAAACCATCCGACGAGAAGCAATGTAGGATCTGTCTCGATGGAGTCAGCGCTGAACCAGAGCTTGGTCGCCTTATTTCCCCCTGTCAATGCAAAGGGTCTATCAGAGTCAGAAACTGTTCCTGGTCGTGTACCTTGTCCAAAGGCTGATGGTTCATAATTGCAGTATGTGCATCTCAAGTGCCTTCACCAATGGCGCCAATCATCTTCGTCTCAGAGTGCTTTCTTCGCGTGTCCTCAATGTCACTACCGATATCGATTCGCGCGAACTCAGATCACTGGTTTAGCGACCAATAAAAGTATGTACTGCGCTCTTATGTGCCCCTACTTTACTGATATACTACTCATAGTCGTGATTGTTGCCGCCTCAAGCATTATCTTCGTGTCGATCGTCATGGTGGCCTCATTCATTACCACCTACTTCATGTCGCTATTCGAAGAACCAACAGTCCCGACATGGTCTTACTTCCGGTTTATTTCGCCAATTGAGGTAGCACACGACCTCATAACTGCTGCTTTCAGAATTCTCCGGGATGGGGACTTTGCCGGGATTCTGTCAGAAGATGGACTCTTTACACCGGAGATCGACTTTCAACCTGGCCAAGGGCTCCGCTTCAGCAGTCTACAACCTCGATCATCCGGAGTCGTCATGAGTTTCATTCGCCGTTTCCTCTTGGGCTTGCCCCTCGTTGGGGCGGCATCTATTGTTCATTTGCTCTTATCCTTCCAATTCCTTGCTCCCGTGCACTGGTTAGCTCGCTATAGGGCTTCACGCCGGAGAAGGGACGGGAGCCGGGATATTGCTGCCCTCATCGTCCTCCTACTGGTTCTGGGCGGAGCCCTCAGGTTCTCTTTTCGCACTCGCATCCGGGATCTATCGCTCACCACCATCTCCACAGGGCCTTCTATCATATCTACAAAAAGACAGAAGACTCCGTCAAACGCATGCTCACGCGTGCCGAAGATGCAATCCTTGAGGTAAACTCGTGACGTGTCCCATATATTTCAAATGTGTATCAATATGTATCATATCGCTTGGGTTAACTGCGAGTGTTTCGTATCCTAATCATGGTCGTAATATATAAACATACATATCTACGCCTTTCACCTATCCGATAGCCGAACGAAAACAACATGTCGTAAAAAAAAGGTTCGTTACCAATGACGCATCAGCTGGCGCTTGACATTCTCATACGCTGACCGGGTATCCTGGCGACTTGGCTCCAATTCAGAAAGATATTGGCCTATCGCAAGGTCAAGGCGTCCAACAGGGAATTCTGCTCTGGTTATTGATGATTGAGGTCGCAAGGCTTCGCTCAACCAGTCGGTTAGCAGAACGGCAATCTCCTCAGAAATGGCCTGGACATTTGCTTGATCATTGAAAGGTGGTACCTGTCGGGAAACGTCAGAAAGGAATTCAACACCAAACAACGCAGAAATTAATCACCTGTGATTCATACATGTTATGAAGCACCTCCCAAATTTCGACATACGGGACACCGCATTGAACCAACAGGCGGGAGACCCACCCATGAGGTACATCGCCCTTATTGGCAAGCATGAACCTAACGAGCAGTTGGGACACGAAGCCTAGACGTTGGTTAGATTAAACGCCGTCGATGAGGTCAGAGACACTTACGGAATGGGAAAGCAGACTCCGAAGGATAGAATCGCTGGCCGAGTGCGACCACTTGCTTCAAGATAAGGTCCCGTTGAATAGGAACGTCCGATGTGCCCTGCAGAACTAATGGCCGTTGCGATCAGATAGGTCAAGGTAAACTCCGTGAAGCAGCTTACTCTCTTCGAAAATTTGATTCCAGATAGGACGGACTATGTTTTCGTCACGGTGTTCCGAAACATGCAGGCAAAGGAGCTTAATGTTCGGGAGATCGAAAGGAATGGCGTACTCCTGGTAAAGCTAGGGAAAGATTGACGTCAGCGTGTGCGGAGGAGGCTAAACGGAGGCAATTCGCCCACCTCCGTCATAGTAAATAGCCGCTCCGAAAGTTTCCTTATCCGGTCACCAACTTCAGGGGCGTCGTTAACGTGTGGAAGCAGAATTTGATAGATCTCGAGTTGCACTTGCGCCACATCAAGTTTTTCTTCGAGGTCAGTCAGGAATGCGATGGCAGTTTCGTGTCGTCCGCCTGCAGATATAGGATGAGATTTGGCATTGGCAACGGCCAGTGTAAGACATTCAACGCGAGCATCGAGCAGGAGATCGAATCTGTATAGAATGCGAGTTTTGAGAAGACATCCAGGGCCAAACTTCATGTACTCACTGTGTAGATTCCGCCAATGCGGCAAGGACCTCAGCTGCTCGTAACGGCTGGCCATTCTTAACGTAGAACTTCCAGAGAAGCTGATACTTCGGCACTGTTGCAGGTTCTCTCCGTAGATGGGCTTCAAGGTACTGCGGCCGCATCTCCAAGAGATCATCAGCTAGATTCCTCCCTATTAGCCAGTCATACAGTGTCGAGTGGAACATTTCATCCTCGCTCGCAAATGCAAGCTCATAGGCGTGACTTCTGACGGCCTCAGGCCCGTCTGGACTTCCGCTTTGTGCACCGCTCGATGTGCATTTTTCTTCAAAGACTGCGAGCGAGTCCAAAACCAAATCGTAGGTTCTCAACCGATTGTCCATGAGTTCTTTACGAGCGTCCGAGACTCCTGTGTTGGTTGACCGATTTGTATGCCAGTACTCAAGACCAACGCCGTCGGGATCCTGGGCCTGCGCACATGCCAGAGGAAGATCAATCGAGCCTGCAATGTAACGGATCGGGAAATTATATTGGATAAAAATTCGAGCAAGCACTAACCTTTGGCGTAGTTGAGCTGCTGGAAATCTCCGATGATCTCTCTTAGCTTCTCGAATTCCAAAATACGAGCACCCTTTGTGAATAATCTATCAAATAATTTGGTAATCGAGTTTTATATGAATTCTTAACGCATACCTGAGAGCTTCAGCAAGGCAATTTTGGCGCTCGTTAGGATTTCTTGTCTCGGCTGCGGTCCGAATATTTTCCTTGGCCTAAGATCGCTATTGGCACAACAACTAGGCGGAGATCATCTTATTTCGTACCTTGTAGAGCATCACGTCGTCCGTGCTGCAGAACGATCCGCATCTGTGCTGCAGTACTTCACTGATGGTATCCACCTAGAAAAACCTCGGTTAAACCAGAGTACACTACTTGAGAACAATACCAAACTTACACTGATTTGTTGCCCAATTTGCTGGTCAATGACAACGTTCACTAGAGCCCGTGATATATTCATCCCGTTCACCGTTGTTACAAGGTCTTCGAAGGTTTGCGTCTCCATCAGTTTCTTCGTCTCTGCATCACAACTAGACAGTGATGGCAAATTAAATCAGCGAAGGAGCTGGGCTGAAGGAGTCGATGGCGTACTGCTCAATTAAGTCTCCCAACCGATAGTCGTTGAGAAGCATCACAAAAGACAATGCCTCAATCGTCCGACTGAGAAGGCTACGCAGTTCAGACACGGAAGTATTCTCGGCCTACATAGAGGGTAACGGCGTTAGTTCCGGTGTCTACTCGCGAAGCCTATCAACACGCACCTTCCAGGCCTCGTTGTCGGACATGGAACCGCCTCTGCTTGGAGCGGACTCGCTTGGCGCGGACTGGAACAGAAGAGGATTCTGATCTAGGAATGACTTGAGAGCATACAGATTCTGCTGCGTGCGCCACAACTCTTGTTCAGGCACTGCCAGTTCGTACTTTTTGGATGCACTGTTCAGATATTTTGGTCAATTCGACATGTCATCAACTTCTGGCAACGGAGATTACCCCATTGTTGTGAGCTTCGACTTCCAGATTGGGCGAACGAGTCGGGCAAAGTAGAGTGCCAACCCTTCACGACGTCCACTGTAGATTGCGGTTCCTTTGTTTTCGGCTACTCGAAGATGGTAAGTCATCGCCGACCTAGGCGACTGCAGTCAACGCACCAGTAGTTCCATACATAGCCCTTTCAGCCCAAATCGGCCTTTCGCCAAAGTCGTAAAACGCTTGCTTTGCGACAGCCGCGATTTCCGTGCTAACAGTAACCGGCGTCTGTCCCTCAACCCCGTTCAAAAACGTGTTTCCACTGGCCAAAGCCAATAACATCGCGCACGTCTGATCGCGACCAAAGCTGCCGAAGAAACGCCCGGTCAGCAAACTATGCTACAATCATCATCATAGCTTCCCACCTATCTCGGAAATCGATGATTGGCTGTACATTTCCTTCAGACTGCAGCTCCTCCAATACGCTTTTCAGGTATTCCACTGCCCTTCGCTTGATGAGGAACGTAAGGCCGGCATTGGTGAGCAGCATGAACTGATGCGCAGGCTCGTTGAATTGGGTTGCGAGTTCGTTTATCGAAGAGTACAAAGGTGTTGCGGGCGGGAGTGGAGTGGGAGGAGGTTGACAAACATTGGCAACATCCCATGTGCGCCCGGGAATTGGAATCAGGGTGGCATACTCAACCAGAGGCAAGCGATTCGAGGTTGCGGCAACTGCGGCTCCGTATTGTTGCGTCTGAGGCTGGGCAATGGGAATGGGAATATTTAATTGGCCAAGGTTGCCGATGTGTGTCAAATCCGGAGACAAGCAGAGGATGTAATCAGAAGCTTCCGTGTCCCCTGGTTGGGCAGCAATCATCAATCCGTTTTGGTAGCATGAATTGTCCAGTCCATTGATCGCGTAAGGTCTGCTTGTTGGTTGAGACGCTGTTTGGGCTGTATTGTAAGATGCTGCAGGACGACGTGCCACTTGTTCATCCGGGTGAATAAGATTGGTGGGTGGTAAACGAACATGGAGCAATGAAAGAGGGCGGTTGCTTGATCCGGCACCGGAACTGCCATAGTATGATGTCGAGGGTCCAAGATAGAGGCGGACACCGTTGTTGGTTACAGCGATAAGCTGTACCGAACGGGATTCGGAAGGTGTTACGACATGTAGCTGTGAAACTTCAAAGTTTTGCAGGGTCAAGAAAGGCGAACCAGGCGCTTTGTCTTGCGCAGCCTTGAACAACCCAGTGACAGTTTGAAGATGTTGAACCGACTTCTCGCCATTTGGTTTGTAAATCGCGATAGTACATCTTGACGTGAGGGCGTATATCAGGTCCCGGGCATGGTCGGAAACGAGGAGGATGATTCTCTCTGTAAACGCAACCAAAGTAGGTGGCATTGTTTAAAGGAAAACTAAAGGACATACCTTCACTTGTAGAAGAGGTAAAGCGAGGCAACAAGCTCTGCATTCCACCCACCGAGTGGTTGATGAGCTGCACCCGTTTTGCAAACCATGATTCGCTGCCTTGGTAATGAAGTTCATACAAGTTGCCATCCTGAATTCCGGACATGAAAATTCGGCCATCTGCAGTCGAAACAACGGATGTCATTTCCACATCTGTCGAGATTGAGAAGTCTGTTGCATAAAGGTTGATGTTTTTCAGTCCTCGACTTTCTTCACCCGGACGAGGAGAAAGGGAGACGCCAATGAGCAACACGGATAGAGGAGTGCAAATGACGAGTAGCGAGGTGATATCGTCAATAAATAGACCGGGTTTTGGTTTGGCGAGAGCGACGTGGCTAATGACGTCTGGCTGGTCAACAAAGGATGCTATTTCCTGGCTGTAGAGTGTTGGTATCGAGGCGCTTAGATGACGTGAAGCACATACCCGTCATTGTAGTCCCAAAGAAACAGCTTATGATCGATTGATATCCACACCCGTTCGATTCCTGGCATTATACCCATGTGCGTAGTGACACTGGCAGCTAATAAAGTATGAGATGAAGAACAATGCACGGACCACGAGACATGACAAACTATCATAGAACTGAAAGAGACCGTCTGGAATGCCAACAAAACGGCGTTTCTGGTAGGGCACCCTAGTGTCGTCTGGAAAGACGCTATAAGTGCCTGAGGCCTGGCCGACATCTATCAAAGAAGGATGAGAAATGGGGATGAATTTGGTCAGTTAAAGAGAACTAACTGCCTGTAAGTGTGTCACCCAGGTCAGGAATGAGCTGTGCGTCTTTTGCAAGCTGGTCTAGGAGTATTCGGCTGGCATTCTGAAGGGCATTGAGATCAACCTGTGCTGCTAGAGTCGGGTGAGGCTGATTTGCGGTTTGGCCTGAATTAGGCATCCTAGTACGCGGTTGCAACTGGCAAACCAGCGCGTTCAAATTCTTCAACACGTGTTCGAGCGCCAGGGACAAAGTTCCCACGGGCAGTGGTCGCTAGGAAGGATCAGTTCATCTGATGAAGGGACTAGTAATTATAAAGAAATAATAAAGCTGTTGTCTACTGTTCTTTAACGGAATGAAGCCGTCCTCATCCCACGCAACCACAGACGCCCATTCCTCCCTGCCCACCAATGGACCCCAGGCCAGTATCTATCGGCCAGCAGACCTGGGCCATCCCGCCTTCCACAGAGATAGTCCCCCCAGCCCCTAACTTGCCTCTGGGTCGTCGTGCAAGGCTTTCCTCGTCGTCTGCTACTAGCTTCCCGGCCTCCTCGGTCTCGGATGAGGATGAGGAGGACACCTATCGCCCTGGTCCAAGTGGCGGCTCAGCTGCTCGTCGCTTAACGGCGTACGAATTCTCCTTCGATAAACGTATGTTCTTTGTTCAGTCCACCAACTATGACCGTGCCCAGCTGACCCTTCGTCAAAGCGACCTTTCAGTGGATTAGAGGGGAGCTGCTGGGCAAGGGCAGCTACGGCCGGGTCTATCTTGGTCTCAATGCCACGACTGGAGAAGTTATGGCCGTAAAGCAAGTCGAGTTGCCCAAGACCGCCAGTGATAAGTTGAACCACCACCAAATAGATGTTATGAAAGCCCTGAAATTCGAGGGAGACACCCTGAAGGATCTCAATCATCCCAATATCGTAACTTATCTCGGCTTTGAGGAAAGTCAAGATCATCTGAGCATGTAAGTTTCGCTGCTTCTGTGCATCTTGGCATCCAGAATCACTGCTCTGACGCTCGCCAGTTTCCTAGAATACGTTCCTGGCGGTACCCTCGGTCTCCTGCTACAGAATAATGGAAGACTTCGGGAGGAAGTCACCAAATTCTTTCTGAACCAGATCATCAAAGGGTTGGGCTATCTCCACGAAAAGCACATCTTACACCGAGTAAGAATGCGTTCAATTCCTTCGAACAGCTGGTAACTTACTATTTACCCATCCACGCAGGACCTCAAGTCAGAGAACATCTTGATCGACCATGGAGGCACCTGTAAAATCACAGACTTTGGGATCTCAAAGAAAGCGGGGGACATCCGCAGAGGAAAGGCCTACACACGGATGAAGGGCACGGTGTTTTGGATGGCACCAGAAGTAATCATAAATAGTGAAGGGTACGATTTCAAGGTCGATATATGGAGCGTAGGGTGCTTGGCCGTCGAGATGTGGACGGGTCATCGACCATGGTTTGGGCAGGAGATGATGGCGGTTATGTACCAGGTCGGTCAATCTATCTATACAGGAATGCACTTTGACTAACCATGACTTTAGCTCGCCAATAAGGCAGTCCCACCCATCCCTGAAGATATACCCATGTCACAGTTGGCGCAAGACTTTCGGTCCGCGTGCTTCCAACTGTAGGCGTTTCACTTTACATCTCTCCAACCACCGCTCATTGCGCATCGCAGGGACCCCGATCAACGCCCCAGCTCCAGGAAACTGTGGAGACACAACTACCTCAAAATGCCTCCAGGCTGGATCTTTAATCCTGACGATGTGGCAGACAACTCTAGGCCCCCTCGAACACATCAGTTACCTGCTCCCATCCCTGACAGGACGCTGACATCATATCTCAGAGAAAGCAAGTCATCTTCCAACCTTCGGTCGCCCAATACAGAGAGACCCAAGGTTAAGCCCTCTCTCCCAACTCTTCAAATACCCACATACACCAAATCACCCGTAGAGATTGGCCCACCACTGGTATTCATCACTCCCCCGGGTTCCCCTCGGAGGTTTCCCAAGCACGACCAACACAGCGCATCCACAAGCACATCCGGAACACCAGATAGGAAACATAAACGAGTCTATATCATCTCAAATCCAGATGACCATCCTGGGCACCATGAGCGACCCTCACTCAGACAACAATCTGCAGTTCATCCAAAACCATATACCTACACCCCTCCGCCGTTGCCAGAACCAAACCGGAATGTCTTCACTACTACAGCTCCCAAAGCCATACACAAGGCGGCAAGCATGCACTTTAGACCCACTTATTCTTCTTCGAATTCCTCGCTAAACGGAACTTCGCATTCGCCGTCCCGGTCTTTGAGGACCTTGATGCCCGAGTCTGCCACTTCAATGAAGAAAGCTCTGTCGAGACCGCTACCGGTGCCAAATTCACCGCCGGGTGCTAGTCGACAAGCACTCCCAGCACTCCCTTCACATTCCCTGCCACACAGCACATCGACGCTACAGGGACGCCCAAGCTCCAGCCGTGACCGATCATACACCTTGACTTCCCTCGACACCTCGGCACTATCCCAACAAGAAGACATCATGGGAAGCAGCAGCCACACAGCCCGCACCTCCACCTTCACACATCTCCCCATTCCATCATCAACCAGTGCAAACACCGGTACTCGCATAAGACGTCTCCCCATCTCACCCCAGCCGTCCTCAACCAACTCCCCGTCTCGTTCGCTTGCCAAATCGACGAGCAAACAGCCTTCGATCCCCGACGTGTCTATCTTTGCTTACAATCCTCAGCCCAGGCCACAGAAAACGGTCGTTCCCAGAAAAAGCTTTGATTCTGACTTTGATCAAGATGGGATGCAGTCAGATTCGAGTATATCTTCAACGTCCACAACGCGAAACGGGCAGGCCGGGAAGATAGTCGGACATACGGAACGGCGTGACTCATTATGGGCGATGCGTCCACGGACAGAGGATGTCTATGAAGATCTGGAGGCATGGTTCCCTAACATTGATCTCGACCAGCCCGTGGATAGCAGTACGGTTGCACCGACAACACCCTCCGGGACACCTAGCTCCTCCCAGACCTGGCAACGGAATCATGAAATGCGCAAGAGCATCCGGGCGATCGCTAAGGAGCAGAATCGCCTTTCCCACTCCAATCCTGGACATACACGCAGACGGACCATGCTATGGAACAGCTCCATGAAGGAACTCAAGAATGGATATGTACGGTAGGAACATCATGGACATTTTATATCTTGCTCTTTCTGCTTTTGTATTTAGGGATTCCCACTGTTGTATCAATATTGCCACGAACCGTTAATGTAGTGTTGTAATGAAGGAAGGAGTGTAGCACCATAGTCAATCAAGCATAGCAATTGGATTCAATGTAGGCGAAAGACGGGGTTTACAAATACGAAGGGTATCAACAGCTGAGCTATCTCGGACAGAGATGACGGCAGTCCAGTCTAGTCGCTCGCAACCAGACTGATAATCAGAAGTGTTCCTATCAAAAGCACATCAGGAACACTTTGTTGTACGGGTATAGGGGAAACATTACCTTCGCGAAGGAGAAATCGACACTGGCGTTCGAGTTTTTAACAGCAGCCTCCTTGATTGCCTTTGCCAGAACACTGGGACCACAGAAGTATGTCTAAAACATCGTTAGTTCCAGAGGAAGAAAGTCAAGTTGTGTGATGAAGCTTACCGCAACCTTGGTCTTCAGCTGCGCACTGACACCGGGCAGATATTGACCACCCTCAATGGCACCTCTGATGCCAGCATAGATCGAGTTCCAATCCGGGCGACCAAACATTGTGCGAGAACGGAGGAGGGTCAAAGGATCATACTCTGCACCAGCATCATTGACAGCGATGTTCCACAGCATATCTTCATTGATCTTCTGAGTCAGGTAGATGTTGATGCGCAAAAAGTTGGCTGTAACAACGTTTGCGTTCAGCTGTTGCTTTTGACATGACATGATGAAAAGACACTTACGATCAGCCTGCGCTGATTCGACTTCCTGCAGCAGACTTTGGAACCATCCGAAAGAAGGTGAATCACGGCAGACCCAGAAAAATTCCACACGTCGGAGAGATCCAAGCGTTCCTTTCTTTTGCCTGTACCAGATATGCTTCAAGATGGAAGCGAAAGGTGTGACACCTATACCGGCACCGACGAGGACAGCCACTTCGCTGTTGAACACATCTTCGGCTGGAGCACCGTAGGGCCCGTCAACGCGAACTTGGGGGAGGGTAATTGACAAGCTAGCAGGGTCGATCTCAACAAAGTCTCCGCGCGAAAGGTTGTTGTCCTTCTCTGTTCCCTTGGAAGCCTCCTTAGTCATGGCAGCCACGACGGAAGGGCCAGCACCGAGACGTTCACCGAGGGCGTTAGTGAAGTCACCGACTTGGCGGATATGAACAGACAGATAAGGGTCCTCTGGAGCTGAAGTGATGGTGAACTATGAAACCAGTTGAGCAAATCGACAAGAGGGAATGCTTGTGTAAACATACCGGATGCCACTGGAAGTGCGAAAGTTCCGGAACCTGGATGAAGAGCCATTGACCAGCGGTGTACTTGAAGCTTGGCTTGATGATTCGTAGTTCCATGGCCCCTATGATTAAGATTACACATCAGTTGTGTGTTAACGGCGTATTGCGGAAGTACTGACCGCTGGGATGGATCAAAACCTTTGACAGCCGGGTAGCACGACGAGCACGGATTTCACGGTAGACACGTTCGCCGAAGTAGATGATGCCAGGCCAAATGATGAACCTCCAGCTGAGATACCCGATGCAGTGTTCTGTCGAGTAGAAGGGGAACGAAGCGATGAGATCAGGGTCGACGGAGTCTCGCACGAAGCAACCGGTAGCATGGGCGTACAGGCCGAGCATGAAGAAGAATGCGAGATGATGGGTATACCAGAAGGCCTCGAAGCACTGTTGACGAATCTTCTTGTGGGCAGTGGTATACATAATGACCATGATCAGGAGCATGAAGTGTCCTGAAACTCCACCAGGCTGGGTGTAATGGATCTGAAGGGCAGTCTGCTTGCGGATTTCTGGGCAAGGTGAGTGTCAGGACAATAGCATAATCGATAGACAGTAAACGTACGGGTGCGCTCGACGTTGATGAAGTTGACGTAGTGGGCAGTGGTGTGGACGACGGCCCAGAAAGCCATGGAATAGGCGACCTGGCGATGGAACCAGATATTCTCGTCGGCGGGGAACAGCCAGGTCAACTTGGGTCGGACGACTCGAATGATGTTACGAAGCATTGGGATGAGGATGAGACCTCCATCGTACGCAAGGACCAGACCGGCGCCACGAGACGTCCAGACAGAGTACCCAAGGGTATTCAGGCCAGCGAGCCTCAAATTTGTTGCCTTGAGAGGGGTCAGGGGCGACAAAATGGGATACAGAACTAGTGGCGTACCTGACTGTACCATCCATATGCAAACCAAAAGACATGGGAACCATAGAAAAGGACATTGAAGGCTAGCCTTCGTCCAGTGAGGAACTCTCTTTGAAACCAGTTTTCTCCCATATTAAACTTGTGCTTGACGACCCGCCAGGAGTGCTATCAGAATATCGTTAAAAGAGCGTAGCCAGTCGACTGGCGAAAAGGAGAATTAAAAAGAAAAAGTCAGAAGACAAAAGGGAACGAAGGGGACCAAAGACCGGTGGGTGAGGGACTGGACCAAGCGAAACCAAACCAACTCTTTATTCATGTCTTGTCTCCAAGGCAATCAATCATCTGGTCTCATGCCATCCACCCACTATTTAGGGTCCCGAAACAAAGGTATTCAACTTGTGATGGTCATCGTCGCCGCAAGTTTCGTCGTTTCGATGGCCATACCATCCACATCATTCTACATTATAATGCTAACTATTCTTCGTAACGATATGCAACCATCGCTTCAATGCGATGAACGTCAGTGCTGAAGCTGCGCATCTTGACCTGCTGGCTCTTGCTCGCTTCAATCGCTAGCGGGTCCGTGTCGACCCATTCTCCTGCAGGCACATCTGCTGATTCAGACGTATACGCCAGAATATTGAAAACCGTCGGCTCCTGGATTACTGGTAGGTAGGTCACCATTGAGATGATTTGCTTTAAAATGGCCCTGATTTCTGACTGAATTTCGGCCTCAGGCTTCGGCGGCTGTCTGGGTTCTCTATCTCTCAGTGACTGTTGCCATCAAACATGCAGCGAACCAAACTTACGGTTCAGTCGAGTTTGCAGGGGGTTCCACCAATTTGACGTCAAAAACCCATCGCTCAAGCGGTGTCCTTGTATCCTTTGAGATAATGGCTAGGACAAGTTGCGTTATCTGCCCTGTGAGTAACCATTCTACAAACCCTGATGAGCAGACAATCAAAGATGCAAGGGCATGTACGATACGCACTTTGAACCTGGGTTAGAATCCTTTGATGACCGTCAGTAGCCACTTCCAGACGACGATGAGCTCTTGTTTTCACCTATCGAGGTAGTTTTCAAGCGCGAGGTCCTGTGTTACGAGGACTGTCTGGCCATATTTTTTGACCATATGAAAGTCATCTGAAGGGTACACCTCCCTTTGAAACAGAATTCTGCAACCTCTTTGAGCATATGGGCTTGAACAACCAAATCGCTTTTGCCTACGTGTTGACAGCGTATTTAAAGAACTCTGTGACCAGGGCACATGAGCCTTTGAGAGTAATAGCCTGTTTCTTCGCCTGTCTGGTGGCCATGGCTTGTCAAAATGCTGGCGAAAGACAGAGGATGGTTTGAGTGGAAAGGCTAAAGCAACAATTGGCCGACGCGTGCTGGACACGATGCCACGTGATCCGCCCAGTCGGTCAGTGTGGAATGTCTTGGCACCAGGGATACTCTCGACCCTTTCACGATGTCGGCAGCTACTCCAGCATCCTCTCAATCTCCAGCTGCAACCTCGCCTGCAAATCAATCTCAGGATGTTCCACCAACCATCTCGTCAGCGGAACGCGTCATTCTCGAGTATCTTAGAGCTAGAGGCCATTCGACAGCCGAGAAAGCATTCCTCGAGGAGGTCGAAGGACGTTCGCCCGATGACAAGGGCAAGCAATCTGATACCTTGGGGGCTTCAGAACTGGTTCGCGCCTTAGCTGTCTTCGCTCAAAAGCCCTCGAGGCCAGGAGAAAATCTGCTCAAGGACTCGTCTACAGTTCTCCAAGAATTGTCATCAATGAACAACTCAGTTAATATCCAAAACCTCATCGCAAGCATAGGAGATGTGGGAGCGGAGGAGCTCTTGGCTCTCGACCCGACAGACAAAGAGGAGGGCTTTGCTGAACTGGAGTCATGGGTGGATGGGTCTTTGGATATGTATCGTGTAAACGCATTCATCTTCTGTTTGTACCTCCCTCCTCATATCGCACTTTCAGCCCGAATTCAGACCAATCCTCTTTCCAATCTTCTGTCATTTCTACCTCGATTTAATCCAACACGGATTCAAAGAAGCTGGTATGATTACAGGGCGTATACTCATTGAAGTCGCTAATTATATTGGTAGCTCAGCGATTCTTCGCCACCTTTTCGTCTTCGTTGGCTCCGTTGCATTCTGAGACTATACACCGCCTCTCGACGTTGCTACTCCCCTCTCATGTACAAAACGATGAGCTAGCTCAACGATTCCGCAATGAGAAATACGCCATTCGAATGAGTCGCTCTGGATTCAGCCTTCTGGTCGGCTGGTTGACAGAGGGATTCGGTGGCGAGGCAATGGGGTCTGGAGACAGCTTCTCAGGAGAGCAAGGGAAGCGTGGAAGATCAGCAGTCATGCGAGTCGTGAATAACCACCTCCGTTTCGATGGTATGTGAATGACTCTGTCAGCGTCAAGGGGTTCCTCTAAGCCTTTCTCGAAAGTTACATCCTCAAACCCAACCTCTGTTTCACCACACGCCTGGGAAGGGTCAACCGGGCTTTTGTCATCTCTCATCCCTCAAACCGCAGGAAACAAATCCGCGTCAGCGAACCCGCAGGCATTCAACGCCAGTAAAGGAGAGCTCAAACTCGGTCCAGCGCCTATATCGGAAGAACTGCGGACAGAAACCGAGAAAGCTATCCGTGAGCAGGCAATGCTTGACAGAGATCCGACTGCACACGTTGACCTTCAATTTGTGCGGCCCACTGTCCCTGCCGGGCTTGTTGCACCTACCGAATCAGACCTTCTCCCACATCCTCCCAACCTCAAGTCGATCGACATTGAACGAGAGGTTAGCGCTGTCAGGGATGCACGAAAACGGATCAGACTCGACCCTTCCGTCCTCAACTCCGTTGACCTCAATTCCCCCCAAGCGGCTTCGCTTAGGGTAAGAGCTCTGCCAAGTGTGTGCGCATACACCTTGCACGATGTAACAGAAGGGTACGACACGTTTAATGCGATCTGTGTGGTATCTTGTGCTCACAGACCTCTGCCAGGGCCCCCTGCATGACGTTCTCCCAAGATACATCTCTCATGGCAGCAGGTTTCGCCGAAAGCTACATTCGCCTTTGGAGCCTTAAGGGTGAAAAGCTCAGGGGTTTCAGGGGCGACTTTTCACTGAGTTCTATCAAGGACTGTACGTGGTAATAATTCCCGCGTTTTGCCTCTGCTTAGTTCTTTATTCTCCAGCGTCCTCTCTGCAAAAGATTAAAGAAAAGAAAGCAAGCACGACGCGTAAATTGGTTGGCCACAGTGGGCCGGTGTACTCTGTTGCCTTTGACCCCGTTAACGGCTCTGCCGCTCCACCGAAATACCTGCTCTCTGGCTCTGCCGACGGAACAACGCGTTTGTGGTCAATGGACACAATGACAAACGTTGTGGCATTTAGAGGGCACGAAAATCCAATTTGGGATGTCAAATGGAGTCCGATGGGGATCTACTTTGCCACTGGAAGCAGAGATAGAACGGCACGTCTCTGGTCTACTGATAGAACGTCATGTTTGAGGATATATGCGGGCCATTTGGGCGATGTTGATGTACGTTATGTTCTCCTGTCGACCAAGTCTACTAACGAAAATTCTGCTTCAAGTGTGTGGGATTCCATCCAAACTCGCTATATCTAGCCACAGGCTCGAGTGACTGGACCGCCCGATTATGGGACGTGCAAAGGGGCTCGAGCGTTCGGGTTTTTATAGGCCATCAAGCACCCGTGTCATGTTTGACTATGAGCCCTGACGGTCGCTACTTGGCAACGGCTGGAGAGGATCTGGCCATCAACTTGTGGGACCTTGGTTCTGGGAAGCGAATCAAGAAGATGACTGGACACACCTCCTCCGTTTACTCTTTGGCGTTTAGCGCAGAGTCGTCCTTGCTTGTGAGCGGTGGCGCAGATTGGACAGTGAGGTGTTGGGATGTCAAGAGTGCCGGCGGGCCTAAAAGCAAGCCTTCTGAACATGGAAACGAGGGACATTCGAACCGAGCTGTGGCACGCGACGAGGAAAGCATACAAACGTGAGTGTTGCTTTCCTAGAATCATTCACCGAAGACTAATGCGTTTATTTCAGGACCGATTTAGTGGCAACCTTCCCAACAAAGAGAACGCCGATAACGAACGTGCAGTTCACTCCTCGTAACCTATGTCTGGTCGGCGGAAACTTCCTCTCGTCGGAACAGCGCTAAACGCTTTTATTTCATGTAAGCAGTTCTTCTAATATGCTTTCAATAGCCTCGTATTGATTTCGTTTGCTATCATTACAGATTGACCCTGTTCATATTGTATATCATATTAACCGTCCCATTGTTCCAGGCAGACCGCAATGTTATCAGTCTTCATCGTCGTCGTCGTCGTCGTCGTCTGGGTAATAATCCAGTTCGCACATGTAAGCGCTGTGCAAGCTGTAACGAGCCTCTTCAGCCTCGTCGTCTTGGGAGGATTGTGACGAAGTATACGAATCTGTTGACTGGGACGAAGCACTACAATCTGTTGATTGGGAAGAAGAATACGAATCCGTTGACTGGGAATACGAGGGCGCGTAGCTCTTGTCTGAGCTGTCCTCCTAGACGAATTTCAGCGATTTATAAACATATAAATGCTCTCAGACGAACCAGTTCTTCTTTCTTCCTATCCATCTCATCCTCTTCTTCCATTAATTCTTCCTGGTACTCGATATCGTCGGAATGAGCGAGGTCTGCAGCGCAATAGCGTGGGGTTCTACGGGTGGTCATGTTGCTGTGTTTATGGACTAACCAGAGCCTTGTCTTTTATACATTTTCTGGTTGGCGACGATGCCACAGAAAGCAAAGAAAGTGCCTGATTCATCAATCGACAAAGATAAAACTGTCTGTGTCTTGCATTAAAGAGTCGAGTAGAAAGTACTTGACAAAGACACTTTTTGCGCAAATCGCGTGCAAGTTGCAATTTCCATTTCAAAGGGGCTAATGAAGATCACGTGGCTGTTAATTGGCTCGCGAGGGCTGAGTGTGGGTCGGACGCAGACGCTTCTTGCCATTAAGCCACTGTAGCTATTCACTCTGCTATTCGTCTTTCACTTCAACCCTCTACTCCCCAATATAAACGACTCTTTGGGGGAACAATGGTACATCTCAACTCTTTACGCTCGCCTCACAAACTCGTCAAATTGACTGACGTCTACCCCGTGTCTTCCAGGCAGAGTCAATGGATGTGGATGTAGGACAAACGACGAATGTACAGCCTGAAACCATTAGCCAACCCCTGGATGGGACCAAGTCGCTCTTGGACGCTCTCGCCGCTGTGAGCAGTATGTAGCATAATTTCATCTTGGCCCAGAATTCGCAAGACTGACAGGCGGCCACAACCCGTCTAATTGTTGAACAGCAACTTCGCTCCGCGACAACTTTCGGGAGATCCTGGTTAAAGTGCACATCCGTCGGCCGGAGAAAGACTCGTGGATGTACTTGGGTAGAGGCATCGTGACCCAGGAAGTAAATGGGCATTCGTCTCGTGTCGGTGAGCACCCTGTACCCTTGCGCTTTGAAGTTGGAGCTGACTGTCATTCGCCGGCATGTATGTAGTTGTGAGAGCACAGTCGTCTGGCAAAATCATCACTCAATTCGACGAGGTGTGTAACTGTACTGTCGTTGTCCTATCGACCTTGGTTGACCATTCGATAAGGCTTCCGACCTCCAAGCCGAGAAGAGAGGCAACTTTGTGGTGATTGGTTTGGTTGACGGTTCCCGTGTGGTGTCATGGTCTTTAAACGTGAGCTATCTCTATTACCCATTTTTGCAAACACGGACCCCAACAACTGGTTACAAAGGCGCAAAACACTTCGGAAACCTTGCGTTTGCTTGCTTCAATCGAACTGGCGTGTTACAGGTGCAAGCAGGCAATAGTTGATCCCCGCATTCACGTCAAGGCTCGTCGTCGGATTGACAGAATAATCAAGGATGACAGGCGGAGGAGACACCGCCGCCGAAAAGACCAGGACGCCATGGTCGACGCTTTCGCTCGACAGACCCTTACTGTGGATAACGGTCTTGACCAAGGTCCTCCAGTGGGCGGAGCTCAGTCATCATGAACACCAGGACAACATCGTCCTCTATCGCAAGAGAATTGATTCAGACGTCAAATGTTCTAATATAAACAGCGCTCTCAAGTAGGCCCCTTCGGACCCGTTGTATCTTTTTATGTATATATCACACAGTTCACCTTCTCTGTCCTATGCCTCAAACAGAATGCACGGTGCTGCTCTGGATGCGTCCTCGGTCTTAATGTATAATGTATAATGCGCACGACCTTTCGCATCTTCGTTCGAAATAGGATAAATACACATGGCAGAAGGATCGGAAAGCAGTTGAAAGTACATGGCAGAAAAATGAAAGGAATACAAACGAGTGTCTACACAGGTTCGTTGTTACAACTGTGCCTGCAGTCCAAAACGACGCGAATACGCAAAATATCTTCCCTCAACCCTTGCGATCCTGAAGTGGCGCTGAGCTAAGCAGCCCGGGTATAGGGGCACGGCTCTCAGAATACTGAGGTGGCAATTCGTCTAGAATTTCCAAATTGTCCTCAATATCCTTGTGCTGGATAACCCGTGTGGGGGCCGCTGATGGCGGTGGGCCGCGCTTCTCGTTCGAACTCGAGCCGGTACTGGCTTGAGAGGGCGGTGGAGGGGGGTACGTGTTCTGTACTGCGTATGGGTCATATGCTGCTTCAGCCGGATCCGCGTTCCTTGCGACGAGTTGTCCTTGTTGACGGCCATAAGATGAGGTGGATTGCGGTGCATATTGATGCTGCTGGCCATAGCCGTATGCGGCGCCAGCAGCCGCACCAGTTGCTGCCGCTGCGCCTTGAGGGTATCCTGTTTGGTTATATCCGCCATACGCACCATAAGGTGTCTGAGCAGAGGGCGCCCCTTGAGCACCATATCCACTGTACATTCCCCCATCGTTTGGTTGGG
Organism: Coprinopsis marcescibilis; assembly: GCA_004369085.1. Lineage (NCBI taxonomy): Eukaryota > Fungi > Basidiomycota > Agaricomycetes > Agaricales > Psathyrellaceae > Coprinopsis > Coprinopsis marcescibilis. Next base: position 64,248 of record ML210146.1, on the reverse strand, counting down.
CATACGCCGTACCCGCTGCCATCAGAGCCACTTGTGATCCGTTTGCACCATAATCGCCTTGATAATATGGCGATACAGCTGGGGGAAGATTGCCGTGGTTGCTCTGAGGATATGGCGAGCTCTGGGGAGCGGCAGAGTGCGCACTGGGTTGGTAGCCGCCATAGGTCGAGGCCACCTCGGTCGGCGGGGCGTAAATAGAATTACCGGTTTGAGACGAGGCGTATGTGTTCTGCGCATATGGTGCAGTAGCGCTGCCAGTTTGAGACGAGGCATATGTATCCTGCGCATAAGGGGCAGTAACGTTGGCAGGAGCGAGATTGGTTGTCGACGAGCTGTAGGCACTGGGAAGGAGGTATGTTGGTTTTCCTGTTGGATTGGTGTTGGCAGCTCCATAACTGTTGGGAGTGAACTTGTCGTCATTCACAGCATTTTGCTTGTTCTTCCGTTTGAAGCAGAATACGACGACGAATGCAAGGACTCCAAGAAGGACAAAACCGCCTGCAGCTGCACCTACAATGATTCCAGTCTTGGAGCTGCCAGTTGATTCTGCATTATCCTTTCCATCTTTGTTTGCGCCCTCGGTGACATTGCTGGCAGACGAGGCGGGTGGGCTGCTGGGACGTGACTGAGAAGTTCGCGGAGGTGTGCTCGCCGATGGAGGCAAGGTTGACGATGGACGCTGGGTAGATGCAACTGCGAGGCAAGAAGTCTCCGCCGATGGGCCCACAGTCAGCAGGCGCGACGTTCCCCCGTTTCTGCCGCGGGCGTCGGTCATAAAAAATGCAATGGTCGTGCCTTCTGTCAGGGCTTCAAGCCAATTGAATGTAGTTGTTCCGGTTGGGGGTTGCACCTCGAAGGAAGGGCCGCCAGGAACAAATCCCTGCACGGATGGTTAGTACCCAGCAAGTAAGAAAGGGCATGGGAAACTCACGAAGACTGTGATAGGTTGGACAGCCCCTCCGAAGTTAGTGAAGGGGTAGTCCCTGGAAATAGCGCGTGAGTTACCACTACCAAGTTTCTGTTTATCAAACTTACACGCATTGTTGCAATTCAGAGTCAAGCGTGTAGAAGAAGTCGGCACCTGCCAAGACTTAATCAAATTCCAGGACAGCAGTGTCAACCACAGGAACTCACCGGGATCCACAGTATTGCACGTAGCATCATCCTCCGCCTCTCCTACCGTTAAAGCTGGGGTGATACCACCAGCAGTGACCCCAGTCGCATCCGACATTGCAAAGAGGATCGGGCTCCCCTCTTCAAACAAAAGGGGAGTGGTAAAGGAACCAGCTGTTCCATCATAATCCGTGGAGGGTATCGACAGATTCCGCAGAGTGCCGCCGGGCTATGGGGGATGGTGTTGAGCAAGCAGACCTGTAAAAGAGGTCGAAAACGTACAGGAATTATCAGCAAGCGAAAAGGAGGAGATCCTCCTGGAAGTCTGTGTGAGTAAACTGGCACAACCAATAACAGTTGGGAAATTTCGTACCCTCCCAACGAACTGTAAAGTCACCGCATTCTGTGGGATCGTTGTGGGCAAATTCAAAGGCCTGAACGCTCTGAACAGCAAATAAAACAGCAAAAAGGAACGTGTAAAGACAGGCTCGCATCGAAAAGTAGGGAAAGATTAACTGCGTCGTGACATAGAGTGGTGAGAGAAAGCAGAGGGTAGTGGACTTTAACGGCACAAACAAGGGTGCACTTAGTAACCTGTGCGGTGTCCCTGTCAAGGCCGCTGTCGACTGATGCATTATCATGATGGATCGGCACAACTCCGGCCTTCGCAACCAATTCTCATCCCTATCAACTTGAAAATCCCTGTAACAAACCGAAAAATCCCAATTATGTGTATAAAGCGCTAGATATACAGTACAGCGTTCGTAAACTACAAAGAAGGCAACAACCACGTCATTCCCAAGTCCCTACGGTCATGACCGAATCTTTTGGTCGCGGAGAGGAGGTCTGGAGCCTGAGGCATTCGAGGACGACCCTCCAGCGCTAGTTAGTGCAAAGGACGACGGTAAGCCTGGTATAGGATTTCGACTTTCTGAATATTGTGGTGGCAATTCCATTGGCTCCTCGGTTGCCTCGTCGATGTCCTGATGCACTATCACTCTTTGCGGTGCCGCAGAGGTGCCCGGGCCTGCTCTATCCTTCGTGAAGACATTCGGCTGCGGGTTATAAGGTGGTGCGTGGCTGGAGCTTGAACTTGAGCCTGCATGCGAGCTAGGTGCGTAAGAAGTGGGAGTGTACGATGTTGGGCCGTAGTGGGATGGTGACGACCCATGATCTTCAGAATAGGCACTTCCTGCCGGTAAGAGTCTTGCCGTTGCAGAATCTCCAGAACCGTCGTTTACCGCTCCAAATTTCATTTCCTCCAAAAGAACAGACACCCCTTGGGTGCGAGCCGTTTTGCGCTTTCGGTAGAAGACTACGGCCGCGATGATAATTGCCAGAACTGCCAGTCCACCAACGACCCCACCAACAATCATCCCAATATCTGTTTTCTTGTTCGGCGGAGCCGTCGCGCCATTGGAAGGCTTCTGCTTGATGCAGTCCCCATTCTGGAATGCGATGGACGTCTTTTCAGCTGACGTCCCTCCATTTTCACCGTTGGCCCCCCGGACATGAAATACGACCTCGGTGTCCCTTGCAACCTGGTTGTTGACCCAATCAAATCGAGATTCGTCGACACGGGTCGTGGTTACTTGCTGAAAAGACTCGTTTGCGCTGGGGATAAAGCCCTATAATGCAAAATCAGATCCAACATGTTGAAAAGCATGAAGTGCCATTTACAAGGATTGTTACGGGGTGGGTTAATCTAGGAGAACCACCTGCGGTAAATGGCTGGATGCCAGTGAAAGGAAATGGTCTTGAAAGCAGAATTAATGCCAACTGCAAGTATAACTTGACTGTCAACCTACGTGCACTCCACGAGGGGACTCTCCAGCTCAAAAGTGAAATTTGGACCTGGAATGTGTTATAAACCATATGAATTTTGGCATGCGGTCGATGGAGGGAGCACTCACGTCCAGTCCCGAATGTCTCGTCACATTCACCATCCCCTGGCCTTGGAACGTTGACCTTCAGGATATCGGTCATCCCACCAGCTGTATATCCTGTGGCATCTCCCATGGCAAACATAATTGGCTTGTCTCTTGCAAATGTCAATGGCTCATGCTTGTACTCCCCTCTGAGGCCATTCCAGTGGCTGGCCGGAATATCGACCTTTATCAATGGGTTTAATGGCTAGAAACGCGGATCCTTGAGCGACACATGTTCGTCGTGAAGTTGTTGTGCTTGAACCTACAGGTATGATTAACAGATGAAAGGGAGGTTCCCCTCCTGTAAGATCTGTGAGCCAAGGATCATATCAATTCATAGATAACTATACATACCAACCCATGTGAAGGTTACACTCCCACACTGTGTCGGAATCTTGGGTTCCATCTCGAAGGTGAAGCCATGAGTGCGTTGGGCAGCGAACGCGACGGCCAATAATAGCAAGAAACGAGGGTAGCCTAGCTGGAGCAACATGAAGGCAAGCAGCGTGAGCGTCGTATGCAGAAGAGTCTAGTTAACCGTCAATGATGTGCGGAATGCTCTGGGGGCGTCACCGCAGTCAACCCCAACAGCGCCTCGGGTGCAAGGAGGCAACCAAGATCTGCTTCAGAGCGCCGCTCAACGAGGCATTCTTAAGGCTGTGCGACATTACCCCCGAACGACCCTGACAACTCGGCTAACCCGGAATCTCCCAGCGTTGAAGTAGTGATGATATCCAGCAATCCGAAACTGACACAGTGAGAAGATCAAAATCCAGGGTGGCAGTGACATTGATTCCTTCAACATCCGCGCAAAAAGGTCTATTAGTATACTCCTCGTCACCATTCCTAGTATTTACGTTCTTTCCTCTAGTTTTCGATTTCTTTCTTCTCATGGTAACTTACTATATAGTTCGTATTTACCTTAGTGTTTACACCCCTCAGTTGCTGTTTCCTTTCAACCAGTCACTGAGGTATGTATACCAATCTCTTCGCCTAGCGTTCCTATACTTGTGTATATGCCTAGCCGTTATCTTATCGCTGGATTAACAGATGGGCGAAGTATACTTGTGTAGACGAACGTGAAGTGGACCGCATGGTAAATATTTATACGAGGGACCGTATTTAATAGTGACGTATAAGTAGAAATGAAGGAAATAGTCTGCAAATAACGTGTCGTTTGACAGCAACAGAGTATGCAAGATGGAGTGGAATGAACGTTAATCACGGCGTTTGCTAACAGCCAATGTACATTAGCTCTACCGTTTTCTGTCCCCAGTGGGTGGGGCCCCAGTCATCACTGCTTGGCTGGATCCTGAAGCCGCCAATCCAGCAAGAGGTGCACGACCTTCAAAGTACTGAGGGGGCAACTCTTCAGGTTCTTCAGCTTGCGGTGCATCTGCAATATCGTGGTGCACGATAAGCTGTCGGGGTTCTCCAGTTGGTGGCGGTCTTCCCTTCTCGGACCGGACGTAAGTTTGGGGCGGTTGGTATCCGCCGTAGGGTGCGATGCCACTGGCCCCGGAGGTGGAGGGATCGGAGGAGTATACGGTGGAGGCAGGGTGGTAATTTGGGGTTGGAGGGACGCCATATGGTGCTACACCACTCGCTCCAGACGTAGACATAGCATCGTAATATGTGTTTCTCCTCTCCGGTTGATACACCGAACCAGAGAAGCTGTGACTGTGTGCAAGGTTGACTCCAGGAGGCCCTGCAGAAGGACCCGCAAGGGGACCGACTGCGCCGAATTTCGCCTCTTCGTTGAATCCGAGCACCGGGGCCAATGGTTCAGATCTGGCATTCTGGCGCTTCCTCCAGAAGATAACACCGAAGACAACCAGTCCTATGACGGCGAGCCCTCCAACCACACCTCCAACGATGGCCCCAATATTGGTGCTTGTGGAAGGTGCTTTCGCCACACAAGAACTGTCGCTCGATGTCCTAACAGTTTTGATTCCGGACGTGCCTCCGTTATTACCGTTAGCGTCCTTGACGAAGAAGGTTATGTCTGTGCCAGTAGGATAGTTATTGAACCAAGAGAACGAATCCCCTGCAAGAGGATCTGTTTCCTCAAAGGAGGACCCCCCTGGGATAAAGCCCTGAAAAATAAGGGTTAAAAGATGTAAATAAAGTGATAGATTTCGAGACTTACAACGACCGTGATAGGCTTGGTGGCATTAGGGTAGCCTGTGAAGGTGTAGGGTCTGAATGCAAGTGTTGTTGAGTAGGGATTACGCGAGAGGATGGGACAGTGCTTACGCGCATTGTCGGAGATCTTCCTCAAGGTCAAAGAAAAAGTTGGGAGCTGCAAGCGCGTTAGGACTTGAAAGGGATACATGTGGTGCCGTACGTACAGCCTGTTCCAGTGGTGTTGCAGGTTGCTCCACCAGTTGGAACGCCAACTCTCAGGACGTTGGTAATTCCACCGGCGGTGATGCCTGTTCGGTCTGACATGGAAAACAACATTTGTACGTCTCGCCTGAATCGAACTGTGTACGTGAAGGAGCCTGTGCGTGTTCTGGGATTGTAACTTTCATCCGGAATACTGATATTTGCAAGCGGGTTTGACGGCTACAAGTCAAGGTAAGGAAAACGGTAATGTTTAGTACGCCAGGGACGTACCGGGATCACAAGCAGGTTGAATGGTGGTTCTCCTCCTACAAACGCTGCGATGTTAGATTTAAAACTCCAAATAAATATATGTTCCCCGCACCAGACCAGTTCACGATGACCGTTCCACATTCTGTTGGAATTTCAGGGACTAGGTCAAAGGTGAAAGCATTGGCAACGCAGGCAGCCAAGGAGACCGAAAAAAAAACGAAGCGGCCTGAGGGTAACATTTGAGGGGAGGGGACCGACGATAAAGACTGGGTATAAAAGGCAGCAACGCCTCTAGCACCAAGGGAGGGAATCAAAAGACCTACACATTGCACACGAGGCAGTGGGTATTTATTTCATTATGAAACAGTTGACTAATATCATGAACTGTTGCTGCACGGCCTGCGCGGACAGCGCTCAAGGAACACCTGATCCTTGCGCTTGGCCCGAAAAATAGGAAGCGATCAGGGAGCAGAGTACACAGAGGGCACAGTGTCATAGCGTCTACCGCCTAAGGGGCCCGTCATTACGAGCAGATTGCGATGCTCTTGACTTGCAGTAGTCCATGGCTTACTACTTTCGAGATTATTATTTCTACCTGAGGATATTAGCAATGTCTTTTTTATTAAGTACCGGAGGTTCATGCCCACCATGTAACATTGCAAATTTCCCGTACATGCCAACTTGTCAACTGTAACCGGCACCCAGCTGTCATCGGCGAACGCCCAGCGCTCAGCTCGGAGGTCTTCAAGGGGAAAGGCATTTAGGTAACACCATTGCTGTGGAAGTCTGATCACCGACTCGGTAACGTTTCGCTGGCTGATGCAACTTGGATGCATTCAATACCTTTCAATACACAGGGAGAAGAATAGAAAGAATTTAAAGCCCTGGAAATTGCGAATCATCCAGACAGCTACCGCAAGATTATCTCAGTGTGGCATCTGTTGCTTAATAACCTTGACAATCAACCTCATTTCCCATATGAGTTCACGTGTAGGTGTCCATCCTTTCCGTCACATTCACCGCAGTTGTCCTAAAACCTGTAAACATGAGCAGTACAACTTGATCGCACATACTCAAAACGACGGCACTATAGAACCGACCAGTCAGAACATGTACTTGTTGATGAGACAAATTGGACTCAACGCATCCGCGCTTCAGGGATAGGACGCACACGATGCACCGCACAGTCGCACTCCACCCTCTCAGAAAGAGAAATGAATCTGGCGAGTGATCCCAATACAGGTCCAAATCCGTGATTATTCAAGATGGCGGTGAAGTAAATATATGCAGAAGAACAGATGGGAAGCGGAGGGTGCTATGAGCTCGAAGTAGTTGGGTGTTCTAAAGTGGTCACTGGCGATGGAGGTGGCGATGGGTTGACAACGGCGAATTTCATTGTGCCCCTTCGAGTTGGGGGTTGGGATCGGATCGTCCCACTCCTGGTTGAGCTTGGTGGCGATCGCGTGCGTGGTGCACTAAGATATTGGCTGGTCAAATGGGAAGATTGCGTATCGTCGGCCATATCGCTCCTACTTGGAGCCATCGAGTCGTGCGCTCTAGATTGAGAATTTGCACCCTCCAATAGAAAGCTTGTGGAGTGGTTCAAATCGAGTGGTGAAAGAATCGGAGCTCCATTGAACGGGTCCGCTGAAGAGGGACTTGGCATCGAGTGATGCGCTGAAGCTTGGAATGGCGACGATTGGAACGGGTCGTTCAAATGGCCGGCATCAGAATGGGAATAATGGGATGCAGAATCTTTGAAAGGATTCTCCGCAGAGGGCAGTGTGATCGAAGACTGGCTGAAATATGGCGGTTGAGCTGGTCCGTACGGGTGTGCATGGTACCCATCCCGCGATTCGCTTTGATATGACGTAGTTCCAACCCGCTTCTTGACCTCCCTCGTTCTCTTGCGCTTCTTAGCAATGCTTTTCAGAAAGAACAGTCCCAGCGTGACAATCACTGCGAGGAAAAGCAGTGAACCAATGACGGTTCCGGCAATCGCACTGATTGGAACGCCCTCTGACGACGCTGCAGCCGCAGCGGAGGTTTCCGTCGTGGATTGGTTGGGCCGTGTTGAAGACGCAGGAGCCGGCCTGGAAGTCGAAGAAAGCGCCTGGTCATCTAGACATGATCGTTCACCAGTAGCGCCCACAGTCTTAATTTCAGACGCCCCTCCTTGTCGTCCCTCTGCGTCGGTCATCAGAAAAATGGCGGACGTCCCAGCAGCCATTCTCGCGAACCAAGAAAACGTTTCCGTGCCCACTTCGGGCTGAACGACCATTGATGTCCCTCCTGGCACGATAATCTTGAAGCACGGTTAGGGTGGTGAACATGTCATTTTCAGCTTGGGCACATACCCAAATTGATACTGGTTGAATTGCTTGCCCGAACCCTTCGAAAAGGTATGGTCTGGAGAGATTATTAACACTATACACTTCTTGAAATTGGCCCCCGCCACATACCGACATTGCAAGAGAGCAAAGTTAAGCTGGAATGGAAATGCGGTACCTAAAGAAAGTCAGGGTGCTGCAGATCCGAAACGAGTGCCCAGTACTCACCTGGGTCGGTCGAATTGCATGAGCCTCCTTGCGATAGTCCAACGGTCATTACGTCGGTAGACCCGCCAGCGCCAAAACCAGTCGCGTCTGACATGGTCAAAACGAGGAGCTGATCTTTTGGGTAGGTTAATTGCATTGAGTACGACCCTCGGCCATTGGAAAAGGCGGAAGGGGGGATGCTAATGTTCTGAGGCGTTCCAAACGACTGGTGATAATGTTGGCGATATATGGAGAATTGAGAAGTTAAATAGGGCGTACGGGAGATAACAAGAGTTGATAAGGTCCGGTTCCACCTAGAAAAGGCGAGAGAATTCAGCGAAAGAAACTGCGGATCGCAGAACTGCAGTGCTCACCAGACCATTCGATAGAGAAGTCGTCACATTCTGATAAACTCCCGGCGGTAAACCCAAATGCACTGACAGAAGAAATTGAAAGTAATAAAGAGCATAAGAGACTTAAAAGAGGGACCATGGAGAAATGAGCGACAAAGAAACAACGAAATGATACTAAAGGAACCGTTGCGAACCGAGCAAGAACTGACTGTTGGCGGACTGCTTCCGCGGTCCAGGGCGCATCAATCCATCATTACCATTATCAGCTCCGCCTTATCGGCATTATCGGCATCAAGTTTGTGAACGACCAGAGCGCCCGATTTGTAGTATTCCCAGCCTTTGGATTCGTCTTTTAAGTCGGAAGCTCTGAGCAACTTGGTACGTGGCACCTTCGCAGCCTCAAGGTCCACCAAAGTTTATGCTTCTCCGGTTCTACATTCCGAACGAACACGTGGAGAGAGGTACAAGAGCTCTCCAGTCTAAGAAGACTTCGTCGGATAAATAGGAAGAGAGTAGATCCTTCAGATGTAATGTAGTCCGGGTAGCCGACTTGAATCACCACGGAGATTCGCAGACAGGAGAGGAAAATCTTCAAACTCAAGAGTTACGAGCTACTGAACCTCTTTACCCCCAGTGATCAGCTTCAGGGGAGGCAGGAACCAACAACGTACTAGACGCTATTACCCTTCCAATTATGTTTGTACCTGCTCCCTTATCTCATGTCTGCTTAGCATTTGTACGCCTGGAGAATAATAAAAATGAAGTATTCATTTGGTAGGCTCTGAACGTCATCACGTCTGACCACACTAAGTCTGTCCCTGGATAGTTGAACATCCTGATTCGCAAACAAAGGACTCATGCGTATGATTTTGACGTTGTAGTTGAAGGATCCCCAATACAGTCACGTTCGTCGGGCCCTCATCAAGTTATACAAAGAAGAATGTATATGATGCGGTCAGTTATGACAGGGCGTCTAATGTACACATACGATGAAGCATAGATGGTATCCAAAACAAAGTAGAAAATCCGATGGAAATACGAGAAGAGATGGTAGTCGGTGGAAAGACCTTGATATACACTGTCCGCTTAATCATCCCAGATCTCCTTAGCAGTATTGACGAGGAGCGCTAATTTATTCTTCTCATCCTATTTTCGCGGCCATCAACAAAAGCACGAATTTCCGAGGGATACATAACTGGACGAACCTCTTCTGTCAATGGGTTGCCTTGCCACACGGAAGCGAAGCCACATTGGGTACTAATGCATAGTCTGTCACGATTCAGTATTAGTTTCAACCGCTGTAATCGGGAGAACAGAACGAGACTGACTGATTTAACGCTACTTCTTTGCTGCGCTTGGGGTTACCATCCGACATTATCCCCACGGCCTCATTCACGCGGGCTTTGATTTCTTCCACGGATTCCAGCTTGATGAATTCAATACATGATTTAGGAGCCTTAGAATCGAACGGAAGACCAAACTAACCTTGGGATTCTTTGTGGTGACGAAGCCAAGAACAGCCACTTTGTCTAACGGGAAATGCTTGAGGGGCGTCAAGTCACCTGCACGTTCTGTGTCGTATTCCAGCTATCGCAATTTGGTCAAGGAGTGCACGATCTGCTTTGTGAAAAAGTCTTACATAGAAGACGTCGACATCGAGTGTGTTGAACACCTTCAACGCGATCCTCTGGTAGCCACCCTCAGAGAAATGTACACCTCCCTGTTGGCAGAAATAACACGATAAACAAGGCGACCTATTGTCGATAAGAAACGATTCGACTAACCTTGAAGTTACCCCGACACATGTGCACGCTGACCGTCAGGTCATCGGGACGACCCTCCGTACAGAGATTGATTGCTCGGATATAAGTATCAAGCAGAGCCTCGTGGTCAACCCCAGCACCTTCCATCCCGGAGATCATGTTTTCATTGCAGAAATAGCAGAAAGTAGGATCATCGATCTGGATGCGACCTTTCCGATAGAATTTGCCAAGTTAGCGTGTGCACATGGTTAACAATGGAAAAATTCACTGACGACAGCCAAGGTAATACAATTCCTGGAATTCCGCCCGATAAGCGGTCGCTAAATCGTTAAAGTACTCGTCTGAAAGGACATGTGGTCAGCAGATGGCTTGATGGGGCTTGGATCGTCGTACCATCGTTATTGTACACGGATAAATCATATGTCATATCGGAGCCATGGCGCTGGTGGAACCAACTCGGGGAACATATCGTAACCTTGATATTTTTGACCTCCTATGGATGTGATGTAGCCATAATCAGTACTTTCCTATAGTCTGAATTGTTCAGCAACCGACCTCCGGAGGGACCAGGCTCTTGGTGTACTTGAATTCATCAACATAGAATGACCTTGTTCGCTTGATTTTGCCCTATCCCAGACTTGTCAATGCACATTGCGGAGTACACGCCACAACTAACACTCACTGTGCAATATATTGTTGGTGCTTCTTGCATTCCGGCAGCGTACATAAAAGCCTGGTGAGGAATGTACGGCTTTTACGCATTGAAGTTGAGTAAACGTTAAGAATCGTCAGGCGACAAGTCTTCTGACCTTAAATGTATGGATGGGTCCTTATAAAGTCGTTTAAGGATGTGTTCACATAACACTACAAGTAGATAACGTACTGTTTGGTATAAAGGTCATACCCTCAAGCCTGTCAAATACATTTTCGAAGAACATTTCTCTGGGGAAGTAGTACAGGCAGGTGAGATCATAACGTCAACTTCCACTCACGTCGAGAGTAAGGATTTACCTTCGCAATTCACCGTCGGTGATGGACTTGATACCCACCTGGCGTTGAAGCTCGACTACGCGCTTGATAGCATCGTCTTCGAGGGCACGGACGTCCTCCAAGGTGCACTTCTTGTCTTCAAGTTGCTGGCGCTTCTCGAACAATGCGGACGGACGGAGAAGCGACCCGATATGGTCAGCGCGGAAGGGTGGATTCAGATGCATAGTCAATCGTTAGTTGAGTGAGTTTAAGTTGGGGAAGAAGGGCCTCAGTGAATCAAGGTGCTGGGGTGGCCTATATATATTCCAGGGACACCAAACAAATCTCGTTAACCCTAATGGAAGAAGAATTGTTCCTATGAATTAATAGCAGATGACCTAGGGGCGTACCCGGTGTCCTTCCAGGTTTGATTGAATTCTTTGTCCGAATAGCGCTAGGCGGTTGTGTGAAGAGTGTGAAGACTCGGCGGTATTTAGTCCACGCACACACGCCAAATTAGATGGTAAACGTATGTAACAACGAGAGAAGGAGGAAAGGGGGAAATTCCATGCAAGCGCCATATTGACAGATTAAAGAAGAATTCTGCAGAAAACGTGAGGTCACAAGCTGCTTCCTGGCCAAGATTGACATGTACTGACAGGGGAAGATAACGGACTTGCGGGCGAGTACCATCACAAATTGCAGTACTGCAGGGCGTCCATGGGCTCCAAGATTATGTACCAACCAACAGCCCTGACCTGGAATCTCAGCTGTCAGAAGCATTGAACCGAGAAGTTGGGAAGGCATACATCTTGAAGAGGAAGTGGAAAGCTAATCCTTGCCTAATACGTTCATATTTTGGGAGCAGACTCAGCCGGACGGAGTTTGGACGCATTGTATTGACACCACCTTATAGGAGATGGTTTTGTAGGAGGTATGGAGCGCCGAAGAGATTCATTTCGATTTCTCTGACCAGATCTTCATGGAGACTATGGCTGTTCGAGACTCCCTTCGGATCTCAATGATCCTCAATCAGGGCCATCCAGGGCAAAGAAAGATAGTACTCCAATGGCAGGAGTATCGCCCTCAAAGTCCAAAGTCGCAGGCGATTCAGTCGCGTCCACTGTCGTGAAGGGGAATGTGCTGACAGCGCTGGAACCGGAGCTGTAGAGATTAGTTACGAGCAAATCGCACAGAGGACGGTCATAGAGTGCGGCCTTCTTCTGAACTGAGAAAGATAGAAAGATGTGGCGCGACTTGTACCGAATAGCGAGAACTCTAGATTTGTGTCTCATCGTCTCAGCAGAGTCAAACAGACTCTCACACAAAGCCAAAAAATGGTCGTTATGCATGCCATAGATTCTGAGATTAGCTTCGAGGACGTGGTGTAGTGCGAGATGAAGGCTTTCCGCGGAAGACTGCGGACCCATTAATTGAGGTTAGGGTTACGGTGATTGCCGTCTCAACTATGCAGTTCTAATCAGCCACAGCCAGACGTGCGCTTGGGGCTCAAACAGAATTACCGGCGTCGACGACCTCGAACCTTCAAGGTACGTACTTGCTCGTTGTTCACGGTGCTGAGGCTTATCTCCTAACCCAGACTAAGCCATGGGTTTCGCGCACAACAACGGTGAGATTTCAAACTGTTTCACGACTTTTGCAGTAAAATGACAGCCGTCCAATAGTCCTCCACAACAACCATTTCCACAAGGACTGGCAGCGCCGGGTCCGCACTTGGTTCGACCAGCCAGGACGCAAACTCCGCCGTCGTACTGCCCGCAAAGTCAAGGCCGCTGCTCTTGGCGTCCGACCTCTCTCCCTCCTCCGACCTGCTGTTCGTGGCCAAACCGTCCGATACAACCGCAAGCTGCGCGAGGGTCGTGGCTTCACCCTTGGTGAATTGAAAGAGGCTGGCATCGGAAGGAAGGAGGCCAAGACTATTGGCATTGTTGTGGACCACAGGAGGAGAAATCTGAGCGAGGAGGGCAAAAAGCTCAACGTCGACAGACTCAATGAGTACAAGACTCGCCTGATCGTCTTCCCTCGCAAGGCTGGAAAGCCCAAGAAGGGAGATTCTACCGTGAGTCGTTCTACACTCTTGTTTCCCACTCATACGTACGAATGTAATTTCAGGGCGACGATCTCAAGGCCGCCACCACCCGCGCCGCTCTCCCCCTTCCCTCAGGCGCCGCTGCCGAACCGCCCCGCAAAATCACCCAGGCCGACCGGGACTTCAACGCCTTCCGAACCCTCCGCGATGCCCGAGCTTGGCAACGACACGAAGGTGTCCGCAAATTGCGCGCTGCCAAGGTTGGTCCCGTCGCGTTGCTCCTTGTTATCGACTACTCTAACCGATGCGTTTATTTTAGAAAGAGGAGGAGGAAGCTGCCAAGAAAAAGTAATTCTACGTCTTTACTCCGTTCATGTCCCTGCCTCGCCTTTTATCACACTCTGCTATGCATCATCCCCGCAGTGGGAGCGATTATCGCATTATCGCCCCAATCCTCATGTCACTGTTCCGCGAAATATGACCTTGTCTTTATGCATCCACGGATATCAACGTGCCTTTTTTGAGATCGTCGATCAAGGTTGATCGTCAAAGGGTATTAAATAATATTATCCAGCGGTCAGCGGTATTGAATCTAATGTTAGTGGTATAACTATGCTGGTGAAATCATCCCAGCCCTCTATCCGCTGTTGCCCTGCTTTTCGAGAGCAATCGCGCTCTTTTCAACGGCTTCGTGCACCTCAGCGTTTGCAACCTTTCCTACAATCTTAACCTGCTCTGCTACGTTACGCAGGACGCCAATCACGTCCATGTTGCCGTCGATGAAACCAAACTCTGCATAATCCAGTCCCTGTTCTTGACAATATTGTTTGACAAGAACACTTGCTTTACGCAAGTTGTGTCGTGGAAGACGGGGGAATAGGTGGTGAGTGACCTGCAGCTGGAGCCCGCCGTGGATAAAGCCAATGGAGTCCGGGCAAATGACATCAGTTGTAGTACGCAACTGGCGGTGAGGGAAGCTCTCGGTAGGACCGAGATCGGCAGTTGACATGCTAAAGTGGGATAGAACGATCTGAACAGGAGTGTTAGCTGGTAGCAATGTCCATTTTTATTGTTACGTACCTGTACGTGTAATGGACTTGGGGTAACATTGCTGATGAGGAGGTATATCAAGGCATTTTGCCAGGAGCCGGTATTGTATAGGACGCGGCTATACCAAGTCCAGAAAACGACAATGCCGAGGACTTCGAGTCTGAAGGCCCATTTGCCTCCTCTCGCGCGTTGGGTATCGAAAGCCTTTTGGTAAAGGTAGAGATATGAGTTGGAGTAGAGGTTGAAGCGAGCCAGCGACATGACTATGTAGAACAGTTTGTGCTGAATGGAAATCAGGTATTTCGCCGGTCCGTCCAAGGCCATGGTCTTTTTGTAGTATGAAGACCATAACGAGGAGAAGAACTGTGTGGATATAGCGAAGAAGGGTATGTGCTGAATGTCAGGGTCGCTTTAATCTGATCAATATATTGAATTCGAATGAATGGTGTGGTACTCACTGAGAAGGATGGTTTGTGACGACTAGATAGAAAGGTTAGTTGAGATATAGAGCTAAAACAAACTTCACGTACTGTGGTGAACGTTGTGGTTCTAAACAAGGGTAGTATGTGAGTTGTTGAGCTATTAAACGAATGAATATAACGTACGTTGACCCACCAGCCTATGCTCAGGCCTCCTATAAAGTCTGCAATTCCGATTGCGATGAGTCGGTCTAGAGCCCAGTCGTGGGTTACACCCATATGGCCGAGATCATGGGCCGTAAACACGAGCTGATGCCAAAGAAATCCAAGAAAGAGTGCACTCGTCTTGAACCACTGGTTTGAGTACGCATACACGGATACACAGGCGAACAAAATATAGCGGGCGACTTCTGGACCATAGCCAGTGATGTATGGGGTCTTGTAGAGATCGGCATCTGTGACCCTTTGATGGAGTTCGCGGTAAGCTTTAGAATGCTGCGCTTGCTGTGTTAGCGAGAGGTTTGAGGGTGGTGCAGTGATTGTTGCAATTGTGGGACCCTTTTCGGAAAGACTCTGAGCATCGGTGGGCAGGACCATTATCTGGGAGGACGGCGAGTCCTCCGTGTTGACTTGTGAGCGCTGGTCCTGGGCCTCACGAAACCAAGACTGTTTTCCTTGGCTGTCCGGCCTCCTGACCCAACCAGACATGAGTGGAGGAACAAAAGGAACCCAAGGCTTGTCCAGGGTGTTCTGCACACGACCCACTGAGTAGCGGGGAACGAGAGCGAGGGTTTCGTCGGAATGGTAGGCCTCTATTTCATCGGTCGCGTCTCTGCCAACAAGATGGAGAAGAGCGAGGTTGCCACCTGGATGAGCGGTGAGCCATTTGTCGGGGATTCTGAGGAGTTTGTCGCGGTAGACGATGAGGGTCTGGCCGTCGAGAATGGCCGCAGCGACGGCGTCGGTTGACCACAGCTGGTCTCTGTCAGTTGGCATCGTCAGAGAATTCAGAATTCAGAATTTCCAAAAACAGAACGATCGCGGATTAAATTCTGTGTTTATGCGCTGGCTTGGCGTGTGAATCTGTCAGTGGCGTCCCCAGTAACCCCAAAGCAGTGGTCCAACCGGCATGGCTGCAGTCATTCAACACACAGACAACGATCCCTTCCAGGATCCCTCTCCTCATCGCCTCCACAACTCCAAACCATCCGCCAGGATGCCTACAGCGACCACAAAGTCTGTCCCCGTCGACGTCCGTGAGGCTGTTCGTGATACCGTCTCGTATCGCCATCAACAGGAGTCGACCAGAACTCGCACTAGTCGCAGCAACACCGCTTCGTGCGTTCATCTTACTCCACATTCTCTTTATTTCATTATCTCACATTATTTTCAGCAATTCTGCCGCCCAGACGTCCAGCTCAAGGCAGGGAGGTCGACGGTCCCAGTCTGAGGATTCCGGAGGCATCGTCGAAAAGCCGAGATCAAGCGCAAAATCTCGTCCAAAGAAGGGCTCTCAACATGCAGACGTTATCGACCGTTTGGATTTCACCGGGGTGGGGCCCAGTACGTCGTTTATACATCATTCTCTCGCACCCTTCACCGATTTGGAATTCTATCTGTTCGCGCACAGTGTTTCATCACGACGGTCCATTCGACGCATGTGCACCTTCCCGCAACAAACACAAGACTAAAGCCCCCATGAATGCCTGGACAACCAAGCCAGAAGAGCTCTCACAGCAGCTACAGCAAGGCAATGGAGGAGCTTATCCTTCTGCTTATGCTTACCAAGCGTTTTCCAACGATTATCCCGAGCCCCCGAAGAAGAAGGTCGATGCCATTGCGGAAGCGTGGGGCATCCACGAACCGGAGCCATTCGAAGATTTTTCTGCTGGTGGCGGAACTGGCAGGGTCGAAGGAGATACCCCAGCAAGCTCTATCTACAATGGCAAGGACCGTCAGCGTCCCAAAGAAGATCGGGAAGGCAGGGCTCGCGGCGTTGTCCGACGGCCTGGTGTTCCCCCACCACAGCCCATCTTCGTCCCTGAGGCCGACGCTGTCGAACAAGCTTCAGGCTCCCCTACTTCAGGCTCTCCGGGCCTTCCTAAGAGATCCAAATCCTTGATGCACAGGATCCGGAAGATGCGCGATGCTCCTAACGTTCCCGTGTCTTCAGATTACGACAATCAACCATCCTCACCATCGAACCCAACATCGATGCAAGACGGGTCGCGGCCAACCCACCGTTCCCAGAACTCGTTCTTGGGAAGGTTTGGCGTGAAAACAAACCAAAGTGCGCCCACCTATCCCGAGAATGAGACCCCGGAACCTTACGTCTTCATTGATAACCAGAATCAGGACAAAGCGCTTCCCGCGACCCCGCGCGAGATTGATTTTACGCCCAACTCGTACGCCCAACCAAATCAACAAGCCAGTCCTCAGTTGGGGAGGAAAACTAGCCTGATGAAGAAGGTTGGTCGGGTCGTCCGAGGGAGGTAAGCCAAGGTTATGCTTAGCCGAGCGCCAACCTCCCCTCAGGTCACTCGATCAAGACAATGCGAATGAAACAACCAAGACCGAATACCGCATGACACGATTGCTCAGACAAACATGCATGTCCACTACCTCTCCTTGTAACATTAACTCCACCCCTTCATTTGTAACACATGGATCGCTCTTGTCCTCTCCTTTTTGTCTCTCTTTTTGCAGCTCTCTGCTTTCTCCTTCGCTTCCCTTTCAGCGCTACCACCGCGGTCACCTTTCATTACAAATCTGATTAACTGACTTGGTATAGTTCACAGTATATCGTGTATTCTTTCGTTTCATCTACTCTTGCCTGCATCTTATTTCCCATTCTCTTCTCCGTATTTATTTTTTACATTGATGGTTGGCCATAACCACAAAGCATCAACAATGTATCTTACATCCTCGATTACCCCCGAATGTCTGTACTTTACTGGTTGATCTCCCCGATGCTCAGCGCTATCATAATCCCCCTTTTATTTTGGATATTCAATGTTGTTTGTGATCTAATCTCTTACATTAATAGCAGCATCCTTCAACGCCTGCTTGACATCCGAAATCTTGACTTCCTCCCGGTGGAAAATTCCCGCAGCCAAAGCAGCTTCAACCTCTGTTTGACTGAACACATCCACAAAGTGATCCGCTTTTCCTGCCCCACTGCTCGCTACCACGGGAATTCTGACTGCCTTCTTGATTGACCGGATTAGATCCAGGTCGAAACCCAACCCGGTCCCATCTCTGTCTATGCAGTTCACAAGGATCTCCCCTGCACCCAAGAGCTCGACACCCTTCGCCAATTCTACGGCCGATACCTCTCGTGCTTCTCGCCCTCCAGAAACGGTGCATTGATACCACCATGCTTTTCCGCGAGTCGTTTCCGGGCCATCATCCTTCCCAAACACCAGCTCGTCGCGATAGGGTCCTTGGTAAGTTTCAGGGTCAACGAAGCAGCGTTTCGGATCGATTGACACGACCACTGCTTGACGTCCGTAAGTGTGTGCGATCGTCTCAATGGCACCAGTGCCATCGCCGCGCTTCCAACCAGATTGCCTGAGGCGTTCGACGGCGTAGACAGCCTCGGAGCCAATGCTAACTTTATCAGCGCCCGCTCTAAAGTATGCTCCTGCCACCTCGAGTGCTGGGCGTGGGGTACCGTCAGGATCGACGCTATCCTTGATCCCACCACCGATGGTTAGCGGTACGAAGACCCTCTCGGCTGCGGCGCGAACCACAGCCAACATGGGCTGGTCACGAAGTGGCGAGTGGCGGAAGGAGGTGATGTTGAGTAAGCACAGCTCGTCCGCTCCGGCGTCAAAGTATTTCTCAGCCAAAACGACTGGTTTCCCAAGGTTGCGGACAGCCCCTGCGGCGTCTGCTGTCACGGATTTCTCGCGGACATCGTATTGGTCACCCTTGGTCACGACGAGGTCTCCTTGGTCGTTGGCACGGACGTCCATGCATGCGATGATACGTTTAGTCAGGAGGTGCTTGGGCTTTGGTTGAAGCTTGCGTAATGAGGTGGATGGGGTGGATACCTGACCGGTGCCAGAACTCTTGAGCCATGAGTCGATGAGAGCAAGTCCAGCAGCACCAGACTTTTCCGGGTGAAATTGCGTGCCGAATACGTTCCCTTTGCGTACAGACGACATGAAGAGCTCTTGGCCATATTGTGTTGTCGCGTAGGCCCACTGCGAGGCTTCCGGGTATTTCTCAGGGTTATATTTTGCGCAGTACGAGTGGACGAAGTAATAGTAGGCTGAGGGGTTGGTAATATCTTCTGCCTGCGATGGGTCGACGATGTCTGCAGAGTTCCATCCCATGTGGGGAACGGATTTGTCTCCATCGTCGAACTGTTCTATCGGCGATGGGATGATACCTAGCCCATCGGTCGTTGCCTCGGCCGACGATTGGAAGAGGACCTGCATTCCGATGCAGATACCAAAATATGGTTTTCCAGATTGGATATAGGTTCGCAGGGGTTCAAAAAGACCGCGAGACCGCAGATGGCCCACTGCAGTTTCATATGCGCCAACACCGGGGAATATCAGATTCTATGTAACGGGGTTGTCGGTGGTGCACAGAGACGAGTGAAGATGTTTGGACTTACTGTGGCCTTTTCAAAGTCTTCTGGACTTGAGACCCATGTAAAGTCGTAGCCAAGTTTCTTGATAGAGTTGGCAAGGCTCTGGACGTTGCCTGCGCCATAGTCGAGGAGATAGAGACGCATGATGGGAGGACCGAGGAGGAGAGAGAGGCGTCGAAATGACCAAAATATGATCGAGTCAACGGAGAAATGGCGGGCCGGGGCTATTATTAGGTGATGATCTGGAATTTTATCAGATCTGCTTAGATTTGTAACAGAGTCACGGTCGAGACGTGACTTGCGTGCTTATGAGTGACTTTGGTACAAGTTACTATAAAACCTTGTTCGACTTTTGTCAATTGACAGCAATCTCCCCACCCCAACCATGTCCGTCCCAATTAACTTCAACGTCAAGTCCGTGGCTGCCTCCATCTCCCCAACGGCTGGCTCTCCCCTCCACGATCACTTCCGTCGTCGCGCAGATGCTGCAGAGGTCCAGCCCAGGATACTCCACCCCCTCGAGAACGAAGGTCTGAGGCTCTTGGTCCTCGAGAATATCAGCCAGGAGGCCGTTGCTGCTTTCCGAAGCCAGGGCTACCATGTCGATCATTACACAAAGGCTATGGGTGAAGATGAGCTCATAGAGAAGATTGGTTCCTACCACGGCATCGGCATTCGCAGCAAAACCAAGATCACCAAAAGGGTTATCCAGGCCGCGAAAAAGGTACGCCAAGGTTGTGCTTTTTCTGCACGTATTCGCTAATACTCGGTTAGCTGTTGGTCATCGGTTGTTTCTGCATCGGTACCAACCAGGTCGATCTCCAAGCCGCTTCCAGAGCCGGCATTCCCGTGTTCAACTCCCCCTTCTCCAACTCACGTTCAGTAGCCGAATTGGTCATGTCGGAACTTGTAACGTTGTCGCGTCAGCTCTTCGAACGAGCCCATGAACTTCGCAACGGCATCTGGAACAAGCAATCCAAGAACTGCTGGGAGATCCGTGGCAAGACACTCGGAATCGTTGGCTACGGTCACATCGGTTCACAACTGTCTGTACTCGCCGAGGCGTTCGGTATGCGGGTTTTGTTCTATGATGTCCTTAACATCATGCCTCTCGGTCAGGCTCGTCAAGTCGAGAGCCTCAATGCCCTGCTCTCAGAGTCTGACTTTGTCACTCTCCACGTCCCCGAGCTGCCAGAGACCATCAACATGATCTCTCGTGATCAGCTGTCGCAAATGAAGGAGGGGTCGTATTTAATCAACAACGCTCGAGGAAAAGTTGTCGACATCCCAGCCCTCGTCGAATCCCTTCAATCCAAGCATCTCGCTGGTGCTGCGATCGACGTCTTCCCTCACGAACCCAGCGCGAATGGCGATCCTTTCGACGACCAGCTCAACCCCTGGGCCTCAACTCTCCGAAAGCTTCCCAACGTTATTCTTACTCCACACATTGGCGGCTCGACGGAGGAAGCCCAGCGGATGATCGGCCAAGAGGTTTCATCATACGTTTCACGTTACCTTGGTTCCGGTTCCAGCATTAGCGCAGTCAACTTCCCTGAAGTCGATCTTCGCGTCAACACCAGCGACTCCATCATCCGTATCTGCCATGTGCACAAGAATCAACCTGGTGTGCTCAAGCAGGTCAACGATGCTTTGTCGCCGTACAACGTCGAAAAGCAGTACTCCGACTCCAAGGGCGAAATTGCCTATGTCATGGCCGATATCTCCAACGTCAGCACCTCGGATTGGCACGCTCTCAAAGACCGAATCAACAGCACAGATTCCAACATTTTGACTCGATTCCTGGCTTAAACTATCGTCCTCTATGAGGACAGCAAAAAAGCCGCGTGGACGGTGTATTCTAATTCTTCATCTGCATCAATGCTGTTTCTTTTTGCGTGTATTCCAAAACCCACTCAACTGGGCATTACATTGCTTCGTCACTCATCTTTTATCTTCATCTGGATCTCATCTGTATTTACCTGCTATCTAGATTTTATACTATCGTCACTCAGCATTCTACTGTTGTTATCCGCATGCAATTGTTTAAACTAAAAGAATGCACAAAAGAAAACTACAAGCAAAGCCAATCATGACTCCTCCTCAGGATCCCCGATACCTCCAGGTAGAATGGCAAAGGTTGTCTCCGATTCTGGCAAGCAAGGGGAATCGTATATCTTGCAAGTTCGTGTATTAGCCCTCCCTTTCCTTAGTTGCAGTCTGCGACAGGAGGTCAGAAAGGGTGACCACAACTGACGTGAACTAGCATACCTTGTTGTTGATGCGTGAGCCATGATGTTACCACCGATGGGTTTCTTCTCATTTCCAGCATAGGGTCCCGGGGCCGCATCCGGGGTGGACATGACTTGGTTTGTCACGACGACAGCAATACCGAACTTGGTTATGAAGACTTTAGAACAGAGTCACCTGCAAAGCAGCCTTCCGACTTACCTCATCCGCCAACCGTTGCAGGGTCCGCAGAAACTTGCCAAGATGGGTTTGTCGTGAGGAAAGCTCTCCTCTACCGCTGAAATCAGTTCGATATAGAGCAGTGCAAGAATCGACGATCAGTAAGCAGAACCTGTGGAGGATCAGCTTCAAGCTGTTGTGATTGCGAACGAGAGGCCTCACCGTGATTCAGACATCAAGGCACTTGCACTGGTGAGAAGTGCCTGCTGGTGATCTGCATTATATGCGCGGGCATACGCAACGTTGTCCAATACTTCTTCTCCGTTCAATCCAAATCGCTCAGCGACGGCTAAAAGTCGCACGGGACGGAAGGTGCCCTCCGTGTCGATGTAAAGACATTTGCCCTCGCCTCCTCCCATTTGCACCGGTAGTTGGCAGGTAACTGCAAGGGTATGGCAGAGCTGGGATTTACCGGTCCTGAATTCACCAAACATTTCGGTAATAGCACCAGTTTCGATACCACCTATCAAATGGTTAAGCTGCGAGAAGCGGAGTCGAGAGTGCATATAGCTCACCACCGAGCAAGGCATCCAGCTGCTTCGACCCAGTTGTGAGGTGTACCAGCTCTGAGCGGCGCGCATGCACCTCCGTAGCACTCTGGAATCCCAAAGGCACAATCTTTTGTGCTGGAGTCCAGACTGTCAGCGTCAAATCTCGGGCGCACACAGCTCATCACTCACCCTCAGCCAGAATCTTGTCTGCCTTTTGCTCCGAGATACCCCTGATCGCAAGCAAAGCCTTCTTCGGTGTAAATGCTACAGCTTCAACTGTGTTTAAGCCAGCATCTGCCAGCTTCTTGACATCGTTGGCGTGGATTCCCGCTTCTTGGAGTTTGTTGACCAGCAGAGGGCCGCTGAACTGGTATTCACTTTCTTCGCCTTCTGGAGCTTGAGATCCGTCGTATGGTTGAGACATTATGTGGTCGTGGTGTATATCAGGGTGTGGCGTACGCGTTTAAGTTGACTGTCGACTCGGCCTCCCAAAGTTGGCGACAGCTTCGACGCGTCCTCACGTGCTCGCGTTGACTCATTCCACCACTTCTTAGACTTTCCTGCCGAGTTTCCCTGGAGTGCGAAGCAATTTTTGCGACAAGAAATGAACTCAAAGCTGAAACATGCATTGTTACGCGGTTTGGAAGACAATTGTCTTGCTAAATTTTGTCCAATACAAGGCTGGCGCGCTGGTGCTATATGAGACGTCACGTGGAATGACGGACGCAAAAATCAAATTAAATGTACTTCAATTTCGTATTTAGCTAATCTTTCTTTTTATTTCTTTTTCTTGTCACTACTGGCGAGGAAAATGGGTGCAAGCATGCCCGCGTCGACAATTCATTAAAGTGCTGTATGGGGTAGGTAGAGCAACAGTAAATCTAGCGATGCTGCAATTGATATGGTACAGCTATTAATCCATAAATACGATACAAAATGGGAACTACCCGACTAAGCGCTTGACGAGGATAGCTCTGTCTGGGGTTCAAGGACTTCCGGAACCAAAGGCAGGGGCGCTACAGCAACGCCCTTGCCGAGGGTCTTTTCGAACCATTCGACAGCCTTGACATCCAAGACGACACGTTCCCATTTCATGAGTTCGTACACATGAACTTGACTCGCTGTGGTGACGCTGCAATAAGAGAGCATCCTGATAGCCCGTGCCAGACCAGTGGCGACTTTCTCCTCCCCGGTGATGAACAAAGTTTTGCGGAGTCCGAGAACGTCGATCTTCTGTTCCAGGTTCCTCGTTTTCCCGTTCGGCCAGTCAAGTCGGGTCATAACCCCAAGATGGGATTCTTTGAGTTTGGCGCTCAGGGCTACCCGCATTCCCATTTCGATAACTTTGCGTGGAAGCTTTGTACTGAAGTCTCGTGGCTTAGGTCCGAAGGCGATACCTCCTCCAACAAGCATGGGAGACTGCGCGTCGCCCAAACGAGCACGACCTGTGCCCTTCTGCGGCCGAATCTTCCTGCCAGAACCCTTGACCTCGCTACGAGTTTTGGTGTTCGCTGAGCCTTGTCGGAGAGAGTCGAGGTGGTGAACAACACATAGGTGTAGAATGTCTCTGCGTATCGGGTGATTGAACACTGTCGGGTCCAATATTACAACGTTTCCTTCCGGTTGAGGTTCATTCCGAAATTGCTTAAGAGGTGGGGTAAGAGCAACCACGAGGGGCTTGCGAATGGGAGATACTGAGCAGTGTTCAGTAACCTATGCCGGTCTTCGTACTCTGCGCATGACGTACCGCTCAGGCTCGGGGATGGATGAGCAATGCTTGAACGATTTCTGTGGCAAGTTGCCAACGCATTGCTCGTTGACGCGCCT
This sequence comes from Coprinopsis marcescibilis, assembly GCA_004369085.1. Lineage (NCBI taxonomy): Eukaryota > Fungi > Basidiomycota > Agaricomycetes > Agaricales > Psathyrellaceae > Coprinopsis > Coprinopsis marcescibilis. The sequence goes on along the minus strand of ML210146.1, from coordinate 40,081 downwards.
GTGCGACTCACCAGGCGAATGGTAGGTATGGCCTGCAAATATTGCATTAGTTTGGAGGAAACTCGCGCCTCTAACTCGCGAGACTCACCTCCGCTAGCCTCCTCGTCAACATCGTTGAAACTTGACGATTGTCTTGAGTCGGAACAGCCACATCACGACAAGCTTGAGCGGGAGATTTCGGTTAGTCAGCCGTCCCAATTGGGATACTCAGGCCGTCGGCATTGTTCGGCGACTGCCGGTAAAACTATCCAGTCGTTCCCAGCCACCCAGGCCCACGTTGGTAACGATAATATCGCTGAAGGCGTCGACGACATCAAGGACAAGGTGCGCAATGAAATGGTTGATCACCGTCGTAATAGAGCTAACTCGCTGCTCGAGCAGATCTCTACACCGGCCTCTCTCCAACCATGGCTTCCTCAGTAAAGGCCGTTCAGACTTTCGGCAAAAAGAAGGTTAGTTGGGGCGAATCGCTGGGCGGAAACGTTGGCTGAAACAGAGACCAGACTGCCACTGCAGTGGCCCACGCAAAGGAAGGCCGTGGCATCATCCGCATTAACGGATCTCCTATCAACCTCTTGCAACCCGAAATCCTGCGCCTCAAAGTGTACGAGCCTGTTTTGGTAGCTGGAGAAGAGTCCTTCGGTATCCTCGACATCCGTGTGCGAGTTAAGGGAGGAGGACACACTTCGCAGGTTTATGCCATCCGACAGGCTATCGCCAAGGCTCTGGTCGCCTATTACGCGAAATACGTCGATGCTTTCAGCGCAATCGAGCTGAAGAAAAAGCTTGTCAGCTACGACCGAACACTCCTCATTGCGGACCCCAGACGGATGGAACCCAAGAAGTTCGGTGGTCATGGAGCCCGTGCTCGCAGACAGAAGAGGTGTGTGTATCGCAGATATGTGATTGACTGTATACTGACCCCAACCTCCCCAGTTACCGTTAGATACTTCCTCTGTATCTGCTATGGTTTTTTATGTTTCCTTGTCCATCATTCAATGTCGACCATACGTGCAAGCAATATGAGCATTATGACCCACCCCTTCGACAACGATAACATGACTATCGGGGAAACACAACTGAGAGCTCTGGTCCAAATTCTTGTTCGATTGAATATCTATCGAGTTGCTAAAAGTGGATGTCCTGCTGCACAAGCGCTTACGCCTGATATCAATGATTTGCTAAGAGTTGTACTGTCCGAGTGTCGTAGCTTGCCGTCCAACATAACGAAGATACTGCTTTCCCCATTTCATATGCTTCCAAGGATGAAAACGTGATGACAAAGCATGTGAGGTAACTTTGTGCGCGCTGCAGAAGTTGATCCCTTTGACCTTGCCTTCACACAAAGTTCGAAGGCCTGCATTGCCACTGATATGGCTGAGCCATCCTCTACAAAATCTCTGACACAGATAAGCCCACAGCTATTTGTCAAGACGGATGGTTCTCCCCTCGTCGTGTTCACACAGGCCGATGACATCAACGGCCGTTCGCTCATCTTGAAGTCGCTCCGTGTACAGCCTTTTCTAACTGAGATGTGTCGTAAAACTGACGGTTTTCTTAGGTAGGAGGGGCGAAACCCGCCATAGATCCTAAGACGGCAGACGTTATCCTTGTCAACCAATTGAGTGCCTCGGGACAGAAGTTTTTGAATATCTGGCGCGATGACCCGACCAAGAGTATCTTGAATCATACGTGGGTTCAGAGTTGCATCAACGCTGAACGGATGCTCGGCGAGGCAAGTAACTGGGGTGGGCACCTTGCACAAGTGTTGAATCTCGACGATGACGAGGATTGCGATGACGACGACGACGAAGAGAATTCCGGTCAGAACAACGGTCGTGCAGATGAGTGAGTACGCTCACTTATCGATGTTTATTCGAACACTGGCTCAGTTATCTGGCCAAGTAGGTCGTTACCCACACCAACGCCGAGTCCAGAGGCTACCCAGCATTCACTTGCCACCTCTGTAGATCCTCCCAAGACCAGACGTAAATCCAATCCTCAGCCCAGACCGAATGCAACAGCATCCTTCGCCTCCGCCTCCGCCTCCCAGACGCTGACAAGCCCTTTGTCACGTTCTCCCTCCATGTCCTCGAACACAGGACACCCGGGAGCATCAAATACGCTGGTTGCGACCCAGTATCCTTTCACAACCCCGGTTCCCGATATCTCGAAACCAACTCCATACCAACGTTCCTATCTGCAGGCCGACTCACCTCTGGTAAAGGAGTTTTTTGGCCACCCGGAAGCCTTCAACATATTGTCAGATGTGATGGTCCGATGCCCTAGCACAAATATGCAAGACTTGGGTAACACGCTGCAAGGGGTGGGGCCGTCCGCCTTGTCAACGCCGCAAATGGCAAACGGAGTCTTCCAGCAGAGTCCAGAGCCCGACCATGGTTTACGAATGTCACAATCAGTTGAACCTGCCGATGTGCGTCGATTCCAACGGCCCTCTATGGATCATACACCAGCATTGGCAGATGCTTCGGGTGCGAACTCATATCCATCAAGGACAAAACAAGGGATATGTGCAGGATCATCTTCGAGATCTATTGCAAATCCGATATTTGTCAAGAGAGAAGATGTTCCAATGCTGTTTTGGATTCAAGTGGAACACGCCAAGCGCAATGAACTGGCTTCTTTGGTGAAGGTTCGTTGACTGTGTACCTCTGTGACTTGAGGGCTAAACACTACTGCAGACGCATGGCGGTTTAATTACTTCGGATATCAGCACCGCTGATTATGCAGTGCTTTACACCTCCGTCGGTATTGGCACTCAAAAGTTTAAAGATTTTGTGCAACATTACCAATCCGCCTCCTCGTTTGGCGTCACTGCGGTTATTGGCCGATTCGTGGAAGCCTCATGCGAAGCAGGAGAACTCCTCAGCGAGTTCGATTTTCTTTGTGAAGACCCGACAACAACGAAGAAAAGAGCGAGGCGCTCGATTTCTGAAGCAGAAGCTCAACCTCAGGTTGACGCGACGCAGCCTCCCGGGAAGAAGGTCAAGACGGGAAAGAGTGCACACCTTCCAAGCAAGAAGTCAACCCGACCTCCATCACCGGTTCAAAGTGAAAGTAGCAAGCAACCGCGAGTTTTGCTCAGGTATACACTCGAAGAACGGGAATCATTGTTGGCCACGGCCAACGAAGTGTTCACGGAAGACCCCGAAGCTAGCGAGAGTTATTTGGCAACTGTACTCCATGAACGGGCAAGCGTGTGTACTGCTCCTCAAGTGGTCTTTGCTAACGATAGCTGCAGATGAATTACCGCACCAAGGGAGCCTGGCAAGCCTTTGTGGCGAGGAACAAAGACGATATCACGAGCGCTCGTACCAAAGGGAGCATTAGATACAGGAAGCGGAGGAGACATCTTGAAGACGACCTCGAACGCATCTCACAATTCTTCGCTGACGGCGAAGATGAAGGGCTCGATCCAGTTCACCAACGAGAGGCCATTTTCATGAGATTGTTGGAAAGAAAGGTGATTTCCATTAGGTGTTGCTGTTTAACGGTGCTCATTCTCCCTCGATACAGGGCGCGTGCAAGACTATTGAGGATTGGACAGCGTTTTATAGGACGCACGCTGATGAAATTCAGGCACGAGTAACTGCGAAATGCGAGATTGAAACAGAGATTTGAGAATAAATAGACAATGCAATCCTCTGTAGTTATTCGTATCGCTGAAATGGTTGGCCGAACTATTCACTTGCTGGTAGCTAGCAAAATTCTGACTTCATGACCGCTAAGAGGTTTCAATTCTTGACGAAAGGGATCGCGTCCGGGTGCAACGGGTGGGTGTTTGTTGGGAAACGGTATACCGCCATCGCATGTATTGAAAGGCATCTAGACATCTACTAGCAGATTATTCAGTTGAAGGAGCGGGTGCAATCAAGGGTCTTGGAGGTTTCTTGAAGAATCTGTTTCTCTTTTCTTCTTTCGATTCCTTGCTTCCGGCGAGTTGTCCCGAGTAATCGAATGCACCCATGATGCCTCCCAACACGGCACATCCTCCAAAGGCCGCAGGTATTGATTTCACTGAATATGGTCAGACGCATTGTACTGGCGAATGAGTAGGATAGACTTACTTCTCATTCCCAACAGAAAGCCAGCGGCACATGCACCAGCAGCGCCGTTCCAAGCGTCATCCTTCTGCCGGCTATTGCGGACTGTGGCCTCGGTGAACGCAAACGTGGCACCCGTTGCAGCTGATACAAAGGTCAGCTCCGACGGTATGACAGTCAGGTTGTGAGATACACACCAAAGAAACCGATTGTTCCACCGGTTCGTGTCACCACACCCAAAGCGCCGTGCGAGTGCTTTCCAAGGGCATTTTGAAGAGCACTGACGAAGAGACCTACGGCGGCTGACTGGAGACCGACTGCAGCGGTGTAGTCGAGAACAGGCTTTGGATGGAAGGCAACAGAGGCCTCTGGCTCTGTTGAGGATGACATGGTGACTGTTTTTCAAAACGGAAGGGACTCGATTGGCCAACTGGGCTTCGGTGTTTGTCGACGCGAGCCAACTGCCTTTTTGGGAAATTGCAACTCACAACCTGACCGCGATGTCTGCCAGTAACCAGGATCCTTGGTTTAGAAATCTACGCTTGGAGCCTCCATTCAGGCTGAGTAAAAGGATATCTGTTCGTTCTCCAACGCATATGTCTCATCTGCCAGTACTCAACCGCATCTCTGGTCTGCCAGTCAACTCAGAGTTCGGCAAACTTTCGAAGTGTTGCCTGCTTTCCTTGGAATAAACGATCTATAGAGACTTTCTGGCCAGGAAATCTTGCAGAACAGCACGCTTCTCCTTGGGCTAAGATTGTTGACAAATACTGGGACGCCGTTGCTGTTGGGGCTGAGGACTGCGTCTATATCTTCTTCACGCATACTAAACGGAAACCGATTTCTATCGAGCTGCCCAAGGAAAGCTGGTATTCAGAACCCGGAAGCTGAAGCCCTCACCACTGAACTTTGATTCTAGCAACCTCTCGAACCCTTGATCGAAGCGGACAAGATCTGCCTTGCTTGGACTGTCGTCCATTCTGCACCCACTCAGCCCCTGCTCGTCTTCTCTCGTGGTAGTCTCTTGTACATTTATAGCTTCGAACAAGCAGGTATTGCGGGATACCTACGCGGCCATGGAGGAGTAGGTATATCTTATTTGGCCTTTACCGGTCGTCTTACTGTGATATCTTTGCAGGCCATAACCTCGATTGAAGTTCATCCAACGCGAAAATTTCTGGTCTGCACCACGTCCAGAGATCATTCTGCGCGAATATATGACCTTGCGCAAACACCAGCATTAGGCCCTAGTAATCCTCATTGGCCTCCAATGCCTAAGGGGACGATGAGCCTCGCAGGTCCAGCACATGGGCTGCATATGAACCAGCCAGAGGGCAGTGGAATTGGCCGCTGCATTACAGTTCTCATGGGAGGCCGCTCAGGCGGACACAATGGAGCGGTTCTCGGAGCAGTAAGTGTCGTGTGACCCCATCCTTGAGTCCACCTAACGATGTTAAATAGGCATTCCACAGGCATTTGCCGTTGATCGCGACTTGTGGGGTAAGTCCAACCAGTCAACTTGAAATCCTCCTGATACGATATTTTCTCTCTAGATGGACAGGACGGTAAAGATATGGGCGATCAGGGCAAATAGGAAGGAAACAGAAGAGCATATAATTCGCGAGGACAAACCACTTTTTAGTACAGGAAGGATACATAAAGCACGAGTGCTATCCGTAGCATGGTAAGCTTCCGTTAGACGAGCCATCCAAGTAACTCATGCATTACATTTTAGGCTACAAGACGATGTGTTGGTTAGTCACAGCGCTGCCGCTTTCATGCGAAAGGAGCCTGGAAGCAACAAGAGGAAGGAAACATATTTTGAACCAGGACAGATGGCCGTTTGGCGATGGCTGGGGATGAACCGCTTCTTTCCGCCGGGCTTCGAGGATAAGCAACGAGATATGCCACTTAGGGGCTGTGTTTCCGTGCGCCTTTTCAACCCCTTCAACTGCCACTAGGCTAATGATTATGCTAGGATTATCAAGATAGCTGTAAGTACATAATCTTCTCAAAAGGCACGTCAGACCCAGCGTTGAATGACCGCATGGTAGCATCGTTCAAGATTATCACGGTCTACGCGTACGATTCTGTTCAGGATCAATTAATCGTTCCTCAAGTCAGCGTCTTCCAATCGCCCACCCTTGACCCCCTTCTCTTCTCCACAATCCCCGGGGCGAGGGAATTTCTCATCACCAACATTGCTATTCTCGAACCACGCAAAATGCCCTCCTTTGCAGAAGCCTTTCCGCATCTTGTGCGCGAAATGGAGGCTGGCGGATCAGGACTGGAGACGGTGACAGAGAGGTTGCGCATCGGAGGGAACGAGTTAGGAGATTCCGATGCTGAAGATGAACCACTGCCACCTGCGATCAAAATCCCAAGCCATACCTTTGAACCTGCGACATTGCGCCAGGCGAGCTGGCCGGTTTTATTGAGAGATGATGATAAAGCAACGCTAAATTGCACTTGCATGGCTTTTGGCGGTCGCTGCATCGTGGGTGTCGGCTCAAAAGGAACGCTGTGGGTGTGGACGTTGAAGCAGGGCGTGTAGCCCGGATGTCTCTGTGAAACACGATGCTAGTGCAATGTGTGTAATTTATCCTGCAACGAAGAGGAAAGGATTATTTGACCGAGAATTCCGATATCTACTGAGTCTATGTTGTAATGTGCGACTAATATACAATGGATATCCTATCACGTATTCAAAAAAAAGACTTGCTTCGTTGGGCCGGCTATCCAATGCTCCTCCTCAGAAGGTGTTTATTGTGGCCTGTCATTTCATAAACGCGCTGGTGAAGGCCTGTGGAAGGGTAGACGTAGGCAAACCCTGGGGATGTCGCACCTGCCGTCGTTGGGGATTGGATGGTAACCTGAGGGTACATTGCCGTATACGGACTATGCATCGGTGACACGAGAGTAGGAAATCCTGAATATTCCGGGTATGCCGAATGCGGGGGTGATACCATGCCGCTAGATGTCGAGAACGCATACATTGGAACGCCAGGTGCGGCTCCAGGTGGTACCATGAACGTGGAGAACGAAAGAGGGTGTGCCTGGTGGGGCTGCATCTGGAAGTACCCTGGAGATTGCGGAGGAGTCGCAGCGGCTGGCAGTGCGAACGAGGTAAAGTCTGCGGGTGCAGAGTTTGGAGCGGGAGGAGACTAAAGGAGTTCCGAAGCACCAATTATGCGATTGGCAATGGCGAAGAAAGGAGGCGCATGAAAGAGACAATGTTTAGCAAGGCCGATAGTACTGCATGGAGAAATGCGTAAGAACAACGTAGCGAGATCGCAAGCGGGTTTGAAAGGGCGGTGGGGTGTCAAAAGGAAGAAATGCTTACCATCATGGGCATTGGTTGCTGCGGCATCATGACGTAGCCCGTCGGGCTTCCTGGATGTGCGTACATGCCGGGAGAGATAGGAGGTGAAAGAACGAGGGGAGGCGGTACGAAGTGTGGTCTAGGGGCTTGGGATTTGGATCGCCGGTGTGAATTCAGTTGCTTGGGAGAGGGCGTCCCGTAGTAACTGGGAGGCATATTATGAGAGGGGGATGCTGGTGGGCTGGGGCCTGGCGAATGATGCTGGAATGGCATTTGGTGTTGCGGGAACGTGCCAAGATGCCCTGGAGCAGAATGCATTGGTGGCATTGGCCCTGGTGCATGAGGGCCCCGACCATACAGCATGTCGGGGGACGGCGAGCGAGAGCGGTGACGGCCATGCGACCGGCGGTTTCCCTCTGTCTGAAACGACTGCTCGTAGCCAGGCATGTGTGTAGCTGGAGGCTGCAAGGCATCGGCAAACTGAGGTCTATGGTCTTCCGTTTTGTCTACCCAGTTTGCGATACGTTTTTGGGTTGTCAGGTAGCGTTCGTAGGCCTCTGGGGAGTAGTCGTATTCCGTCATGACGAAGACAGTGACCAAACCTGCGATAGCCTGTTTTCGGGAGAACTGGCGCCTTCAGATGGCTTTTATAGGGCGGCAAAGCTATGTTGCTAGGGCAGCGGTATGTGCACACCGCTAACAACCTGCCAGAATCGGTGATTCTATGGGGATGAGGCAATGCAGGCCAATTGGACCGACCTTTAATCTCCTTTAAGTACTATTTCATCTGCCTCGTGCCTGCTGCGGCAGAGCCCCAGCGATCCTGGAGCATGAATACAGCCGAGGGGACAAGGAGCTCCAAAATTAGGCTAAGCGCAAACAACAAGAATGGCCTTGGATCCACTAACATGGAACTGTTGGATTCATCGGCCTTCCCAATTGCACCATCAAATCCACTTCGATCCAACTGATATGCCACACGATCCTTTGATATCTTTTACAAATGTCAGCAATAAATTCCTGTTATGAGGCTGATCATCATACACACTCCCAACTACAAACACCGACGCAGGACGGTTGCAACCTGTTGTATGTTGGTTGTATGGCTGTGGTCAACTTCATTGGAACATCGCCTTCAGGCGGAGGTAATGACTCCTTCCAACTGGTTGTCATATTTCTTCGCAGACTAATCAACTGAATGAGCGAATATGCCTTCTACAAGACAAAATGAAAGTACTAAATCGTACGTGATTGATAAAAAGTATGTAAGTAGTAAATGGTCGAAAATTCTCCAAGCAAAAACAAAAGGACACCTAGTAGAGGACGATGCGGCCGTTCTCCGACTTGACGGCGACTTCAACGGGGATGTTCTGGCGAGCCTCAAGCTCTTCCTCACGCTTATAAAGTTGGATGTTGCCGTTGACCGACTTGACGGCAACCTCAACAGGAATGTTCTGGCGAGCCTCTAGCTCCTCTTCCCGCTTGTAGAGTTGGATGTTGCCGTTTACTGACTTGACGGCAACCTCAACAGGAATGTTCTGGCGAGCCTCGAGCTCCTCTTCCCGCTTGTAAAGTTGGATGTTGCCGTTGACCGACTTGACAGCGACCTCGACCGGGATGTTTTGACGGGCCTCGAGATCTTCGTCGCGCTTGTAAAGCTGGATGTTGCCGTTGACGGACTTGACAGCAACTTCGACGGGGATGTTTTGACGAGCCTCGAGCTCCTCTTCGCGCTTGTACAACTGAATGTTGCCATTCACGGATTTGACGGCGACCTCGACAGGGATGTTCTGCCTACGACCCAACGAGCGAGCCTTGTATGGCTCGATGATGCCGTTAACGCCCTTGGTAGGAACTTCTTCAGGGATGTCCTGGCGCTTGTATAGCTGGATGTTGCCGTTGACCGACTTGACGGCGACCTCGACAGGGATGTTCTGGCGGGCCTCTAGCACCTGATGCGATAATCAGTTTAATTCACTGACGATCAAGACATCTAGATAACTCACTGCCGGCGCTGGTGCTGCGAGAACCTGACCGGTCAGGGCAAGAGCCAAAGCAACGAAGATGAAAGCACGGCTGAACATAGTGAAGTAGAGAGTGGACGGGTAGGGTTTTGAGGATGCGATGGAGAGTAGAAGGATAATAAAGAAGAAAAGCTGCTGAAGAAGGCCCGCGCTGCGGCCAAAAGACTCGGAAAACTAGAAAGAACTGAGGACCGTAAGTCATTAGGGATAAATTGGCAAAGAATATTCGGGGACACTCACAGGAAAGGGAACGAAGGAAGGCTGGGAAAAAGCAATCGTCAGGACTACATCGGACTTATATACACACCAGACTTGTGGTAACCGCCCCCTGATGGTCGCTGGACAACCAGTGACCGCAGATATGTCGTGATGCTCACAGCCAATCTCATTCGCTGATAATTATAGAAGTTTTCGCACGTTTAACTATCAAACAATTTTGATATTGTTCATCTTTCCCTATTGCTATACACTGCTACATTCCTCGTAAGTTGGAATGTCAGATCCCAGGTTTTCCAGGCTAAAAACCGACCCTCGCTTTCGCCAACTTAACAAAAAGAAACACAAAGTCGTTATTGATGACCGCTTCAAGAGCGTTCTGAAACAAGGCAAAAAGACAGACAAGGGTCAGTTTACCTCACGGTGCCGCAGACAAGACTGTTGATTCATTTCCACTAGTAAAACGACGAGTCGACAAATATGGTCGCACTTTGTCTACAACTCATGAAGAGGATACCCTGAAACGGTTCTATCGGCTGGAGAACGATGAGGACGAGGAAGACACTCCCGCGAAGCCCGACTACGCTCGCGGTGAAGTTTTGATGGAATCTTCCGACGAGGAAGAAGATGAAGATGTCAAGACCAAGCAGGGTGACGAGAGCGATAGCGATGCAGGAGGTTTCGTAACACTTGGGGACGAGTCCGACAGGGAAAGCGAGGAGGATGAGGATGAATTGGCCGAAATCGACCTCGATGAAACTACCATTACGGCCCTCGATGCACAGGCCCAGTCGTACTCTCAACAAAACCTTCATCAAGACGACACAGACGAAGCGCCCCGAACGCGTCGGTTGGCCGTCGTAAACCTTGATTGGGACCATGTACGCGCCTCCCACTTGTACAAAATTTGTTCCTCCCTCGTCTCCCCGACAGCGCTTCCGGCACAATCATCAAAAACCAAGATCGAGGCTTCAGGCAGCAGGGATCGCTCCCTAAAACAGGCACGTCAAGTCAACGTTGTCCGAGGGAAGGTCTTGAGCGTGGTCGTTTACCCCAGTGACTTTGGGAAAGAACGTATGGTGAGAGAAGAAACGGAAGGCCCTCCTCCGGAGATCTTCAAGTCATTCAAGAAAGACGATGAGATTACAGAAAAGTCTCTATACGAACTTGGCGGAGAAGACGAGGTTGATGAGAAGGCACTGAGGAGGTATCAGTTGGAGCGACTAAGGTTGGGTTTGTTCAAAGGCCAAAGTCGTATTGTTTACTGACTCAAGCAATAGATACTACTATGCCATCGTCACCTGCGACTCTGTCGAGGCCGCGTCCCATATCTACGACGAACTGCAAGGCACAGAATTGGAACGATCCGCCAACGTTTTCGACCTCAGTTTTGTGCCCGAAGACATGGCCTTCGAGAATGAACCCCGGTACGTAACAATACACCTTTTACCCTACGCCCCATCTCATAGCAGACAGAGATGAAGCCAGGGAAGAAACAGCCACTATTGCGAAACCCCTTGATTTCGTGACCGACGTAAGTCCAGTCTCCGTTACTCTACCTTAACATATTTTAATCGGCAATGAACAGGCATTGCGGCACTCGAAGGTGAAGTTGACCTGGGATGAAGACGATCCAGAACGTCATCAAGTGACCAGGCGAAAGCTCACCAAACAAGAGATCGAAGACGGGGATTTCCGCGCATATATTGCCAGCTCGTCCGACGAATCTGAGATTGAGGCGGACCCCTCATCGTCAAAGCGCAAACAGAAGAAGAAGAATCGTGACAGACTTCGCAACTTACTCCTTGGTGGAAACGATGAGGAAATGCCTGAAGGTTGGGGAGAAGATGCGGAAGGTGCCGATGTAGATATGGAGATCACCTTCACTCCTGGTCTCACCGGTAAGCCTGTAGGGGAAGAGACCACACTGGAAAAATATCAGCGGAAGATGAAGGAGAAGAGGAGAAAGAGAAAGGATGAGGTCAAGGAGAAGGAGAAAGGTGGCTCGAAGGCGGGCAAGGATGATAAGTCAGAGGATCAAGATGAATTCTTCGATGCCCCAAGCGATTCTGAAAGCGATGTTGAAAAACTGCCTGCTGCCACAAAGTCAGGTAAAGCCAAGGGCAAAGGAAGACACAAACAAGACTCGGACGAGGAGCAAGTCGATTCGAACCGCCGTGAAGCAACTGCAGAGGAGCTGGCCCTTTTGGTTGGCGCCGACAAACGTGCATCAGAGCCAAACCATTTCGACTTCAAAGCAGTCGTAAAAGCGGAGAAGGAGAAAAGCCAAAAGAAGAAGTACAAGAAAGCCAAAGCCACCCAGGAAAGCAACGAGCTGCAAGAAGACTTTGTCATTGATGTCCAGGATGATCGATTCAAAATGCTACACGAGAGCCACGAGTTTGCCATTGATCCTAGCAATCCACAGTATGTTGGGTTCCCTTTCGCATCCATTAGCTTTCTGCTAAGCATTCTGTTCTACAGCTTCAAAAAGACCAAGGGCATGTCTGCTCTGCTTGAGGAAAGAAGAAAACATTTCTACAGCAGAAATAGCGGGATAGGGGAAGGCGATGCGTCAACCAAGAAACTTTCGAAAGCAACAGACAATGTTTTGCTGGAAAAACTCGTGGAGAGTGTCAAAAGAAAGACCGTCGACTCACACAACCACGGTCAGGGTAAAAGAAGAAAGTTGTAGTGACGTTTCTATTGATAGATGTCCGCATGTACACACTGGCGCCAATGTCAATGAGCTTTAACTAATCTTCACATTCGAAAAGTCCAGTTCAGGATGCATAGCCTGAAATTTCTTGATAGCCTAGATGATTCGTGAGGAAGGCTGCCGTGAGGAGCGAGCGTGTGCATACCTCTTGCTTCTTGAGCTCATCTGAAGTAGGCTTCCCCATTTGCTGTTGGTATGGGAATGAGTGCGTTGCTAGGTTTAATGAATTGGCCGTATCTTTACCTTCTGTTGGTTGTCAAACTGGAACATAGCTTTTCAGTCAAGCCATGACAGGACTGAGTACACGGACTCACCATCATTTTCTCAACCATGCCTCTGCCGCATACCCATCAGTATCAGCATGAGTTTACAAGGTGACAGCCTCTTACCTCGTTTCTCCGTCGAGATCGCTCAGTTTGCTGTCCATTGGCTCAATCTTCCTCGTATCGATCTTGGGGTGGTGCGTCAACACGTTCTCCCACCAGGCCTCCTTGTTCACTTTTTCAAGGTGAACAAGAACGTATTCCTGATCCTCTACCTAGAGTCAGTAAAGTAAGCGCCGGGGTTGTTGGGTGGGCACTCACGAATTGTCCAAGTACTGTCCTCGACTTTGATCTCCTTGCACAGGTCGCCATCCAAAATGGGCTCCTGGTTTTTCAGGCCGACTCTCAGTTTCTTCTTGCCTATGATCACGTTCAAATCTTTGGCACGGGTCCCTTTGGGAACGGGTACGGTGACATCTACTTCGCCGAGTTCTTGAGACCATTTGTAGGGTAGCACTAAGGCAAGATCCGAGTCAGAAATTACGCCCCATGCGGGTAGTATGAACTGATATCACGCACTTGCTTGCTCCTCTTGCTCGCGAAGTTTATCCTCTTTGTCCTGTTTTTCACGCTCCTCCTTCGTCATCCTGTCGTAGTCGTCTGTTGCAGACATTGTGGCTATCGTGGAAAGAAAAGAATTGTGTGATTTAACAGCGCGATTAGACGCCCACTCAGTGCCTTTGGCTGACTAACCAGGTGATCATGCCGTGGTTACTGTTGTTTGGCCTATGCGAGAGTGCCTGACCCGGTCTCAGCATCGAGGCAGCATCCCGCGACTCGTTTTCAATTTCTCCTCCCATTTGCCTTGTGAAATCCTTGCCCAATGGCAAGTACCGACCCTTGGAGGGACTTTGATGTGGGTAATTTATCTCCAATGTTGCTCCAACACGTCTAAGCCACCCTAAATGCGCAGCAAATACGTGCCCAAATCGGCCACCGCTTGACCGTCGACAAACTCAAGATTGCCATCGGTGGCATAAACGCTGAATGTTCTGCGGGTCTATCGAAAACTGGGAAAAAACAGGACCTTATCACTAGGATTTTGTCCTACATGGACTCGTTGAGGACGGCGCGTTATGAGGACAAGTGGCAAAAGACCAAAACCATCCTTGGCCAGGTACTGGGCGGATCGTGAGTTTCGTCTTCTGTTGAACCAGACTGCCACATAAATTTGCTAACGTGTTAACTTGCTGGGTTTTGTACAGATACTCCCCTCAGATTAACCCCAGTGTTAGTCTTCCTGTACATGGACATACACTACCCAATTTCAAGTACCAAATTAATGGCCACAGTGCCACGAACGGGGTTCGGTATGACCCGTATGCCCCCCCTGCGCCGACTGCACCATTGGCTTCTACTTCGGCTTCAACATCGTCGAGATTGCCCACAATCGGTGCGTCTTTCGCTCCCTTCATCATTCTTCAGCTCAATCGTGAGATCCTTGCAGGCATCCGTTTCAAAGAATCGCCCTTCTTCACAGTTGAACAAGCAGTGTCTAGTATCGTGGAATGTCCAGGTGTGTAATCTTTCCACCGACGTTTTTCCTCATGTGTTGAAAAACTGCCGCAGAGTCTGGCAGCGCCGTGGATCGTCGACAGCAAACTTTAACCTTCACACTGAACAGCGACCAGCTCAACAAACTTAAGCAAACTGGGTAAATAATCCTACCATATCAACCGCTCCACGCCTACTAAGATGCATTTTGAAGGTCTAAATACCAGCTCCGACTGTTTTGCACCTCATCGGTATATTATTCATCTGTGAACAGGAACAGTGCTGTGCCTTGTCCAATTGAGTTCCCCGCGACATGTGAAGTGAGGGTCAATGGCATACAAGTTACCGCCAGTTTGAAAGGGCTGAAGAAGAAGCCTGGAACTGCCCCCCCTCCGGACCTGGCACAGTATGCCCGCCTTAACTCTACGGCAAACAAGATTGAGATGGTCTATGTAAATAGCCAACAGCCAATTCAACCGAAGGTGGGTTATCTGTGTTATATTTGCTGTCTCTCTTCGCTAATCTAGTGTCGCAGAAATACTACCTGGTTGTGATGCTGGTCGAGGAAACGACGGTCGAAAGATTGGTCGCAAATCTCAAGGCAACGCGCAGACGAAGTAGTCAAGAGATCCGGCAGAAGAGTACGTCGCAAACACAATGCTTGGTTTACTTCCCACTTATCACTTTTCCAGTGTTAAGTTCTATGAACGATGACGATGATATTCAAGCTGGGCCTCAGAAAATGTCCCTGAAATGTCCAGTGGGTGATACGCTTATCACTCTAGTTCGACTGGTTTCTAAGCTCTGTTCACCTCTTAGTTGACTTTTATGAGAGTGGCGACTCCTTGCAGGTCGTCGAAATGCGTGCATCCGCAATGTTTCGACGCCACAGCGTGGTTTCAAATGATGCAGCAGACGACCACTTATCTTTGTCCGACTTGCGAACAAATTCTTGACCACAAGGAATTGATAATCGATGGGTGAGCTGCCACAAATTTTTGCGCCATTTCAACCCAATTAATTAGGTTACGCAGTTATTTCAATGAAATTCTTCAACAAACTTCTGACGCCGTTGACGATGTTATCGTTGAGGCCGACGGTGAATGGCATACGGCTGATAACAAATATGCCTCTCCAACATGGAAAGCTACACATCCATACGCCCGTCCGAGCGACGCCCCCGCTTCCCAACCGACTCGTCCGCCCCCAGAAGCTAATGGAACCCAAGGCGATAAAGGAAAGCAAAAGGAAAGACATGAGGTATATGTCCTCTCGGATGATGATGATGATGGCGACGAAGTGAAGAGGGAACAGTCGCCATCGTCTTATCAGCAATCGTTGGATCGAGGATCAATGTCCAGTCAACCTCCACGCTCTCAGTCTGCCATTGAAGATGTCATTGATTTGACAGTGAGCGACGATGAAGATGACGTCGACGATGTCGACGACGAGCCTGCAATGGCCCCCCCTCCCCCCGTCCCGGTGGTCCCTTTGGTCTCGCTTAAACGCAAAGCCCCTGAAGTCGATCAACCCGTAACGGCTGCCGATTGGAAGAAGTTGAGGAGCGACACCCCGGAAGTACATACTCCGCAACACACACATCAACATCAGTCTGTTTCTATCCAACCATTACAGCAACAACAATATCGAGCTCCTCCGGTCAGTTCCCTTGATACTTATGAGCACCACTACAGGCCTACACTTAACGCGCCACCTCCAACACTACCACCACCTCCGACAATGGGTAATCTCAACGGCTATTCCCAACCTCAGCATCTTTCTCCTTACGTGAATTTTCCAGGGCGGCCAAGCCTGACGGAATCACGACAACTGCCTCCTCCTGGAATGCATACCAATAATTATGGACGTGGGCCTCGCTGGGGCGGGCAGTAGCATAACTTAATTCTATAGGATTGCTAGCTTTTATAATATGTACCTTATGCCGCAGTAGTTGCTCGTTTCATGCACATTCAGGTTGTCTAAAAGATTGATTCCGCCGGTGAAATCTTCAAAGCAATGCAATGCCAAGAAACACGGGATTGGCTGGGATTGGGCCGGGGAAGAGGCCGGGGAAACGGTGCCGGGTTTGAGCGGAGTTTTGACTGATCCGGTGTTTCCCGAAAAGCTTTTTGACAGCGCGAAATTTGAGAATTGCTCTTCACCATCGTTTCCTTCCTCCTCCACCTCCACTCACTCCCTCCTCCAAAATAATGGCTGAAGTCAGGAAAGGCAAGACTCCTCAGGAGTTCGCCAGTGCGTACCCTTTGTCGTCGTCGTCGTTATCCGGTACTAACGCGTTTCGCGCTTGCAGTCGATTTCTTGATGGGTGGTGTCTCCGCTGTAAGTTTTGCCGCTTTCTATTTTGCGACTTTTATCCTTAAAATATTGTCTACAGGCTGTCGCAAAGACTAGCGCCGCCCCCATTGAGCGTATCAAGCTCTTGGTCCAGAACCAGGATGAGATGGTCAGTCTTCTCGCTGGACCCGCGCAAGCCTGAATTGACACGTCACAACATTTAGATTAAGCAGGGTCGTCTCGCCACCCCTTACAAGGGTGTCGCCGACGCATTTAGCCGCACCTACAGGGAGGAGGGTCTTGTGTCGCTGTGGAGAGGAAACACCGCCAACGTTATCCGTTACTTCCCCACCCAAGCCCTCAACTTCGCCTTCAGTACGTTGTTCGATTGTCGTGAAACTGGATTGCACGACTAACTTTGTCCGCAGAGGACTACTTCAAGTCCTTGTTCGGTTTCAAGAAGAACGACGGTTACTGGAAGTGGTTCGCTGGCAACGTCGCCTCCGGTGGTGCTGCTGGTGCTTCGTCGCTCCTCTTTGTGTACTCCCTCGATTACGCCCGTACCCGTCTCGCCAATGATGCCAAGTCCGCCAAGGGTGGAGGAGCTCGTCAATTCAACGGTTTGGTCGATGTCTACAAGAAGACCCTCGCCAGCGACGGTCTTGCTGGTCTCTACCGTGGATTCGTTCCCTCAGTCGTCGGTATCATCGTCTATCGCGGTCTCTACTTCGGTGTCTACGACTCCTTGAGTGCGTCTTGCGTCCCCTCATTTCACCGTGGTCCTGGTTGACGTTATTTTGCAGAGCCTGTTGTCCTCGTCGGTGCTCTCGAAGGATCATTCCTGGCTTCGTTCGCTCTCGGTTGGGGTGTCACCATCGGTGCTGGTCTCGCGTCATACCCTCTCGATACCATCCGGTACGTTCTTTCGACTTCCCTAACATGTGCTTTTTCTTACGTTGTCCCCCTAGTCGTCGCATGATGATGACCTCCGGTTCTGCTGTCCACTACAAGTCCATGTTCGACGCTGGCTCTCAGATCGTCGCCAAGGAGGGCATGAAGTCTCTCTTCAAGGGTGCCGGTGCCAATATCCTCCGTGGTGTTGCTGGTGCAGGTGTCTTGTCATTGTACGACAAGCTCCAGCAGGTCATGTTCGGCAAGGTCTACTCCGGTGGATCCGGCTAAAAAATTACTGTCTTATATACCTAGACGTCACTGCTATAGTCATTTTACTCATAATAGACTCTCATTTTATTATGTCCAATCGCTCTTTCTGTGCTGTGTTGCTTTTTCGTGGTGTTTGCCTACGCCTAACAATCATTACCTGAGTCCTTGACAATTTTGAGTGATACCTTGAGCTTGTCTGTGGCGTATATTGCTCCTCGAACCTTGACCTTTTACTCTCACATGCTAGGCTCACGATGTAGAACTGTCTCCCAAGGTTTCTTTGGTATTCACCGTCGCAGTCGTTTCTTGTCAACGGAAGCGACACAGGTCATCTTGCGACCTTACCAAGAACACTGCATCAACTCTTGCCTCGAGACTTTGGAGAATGGGGTATCTCGCATAGGCGTATCACTGCCAACTGGCTCTGGAAAAACAACAGTATTCGTCACCCTCGTATCAAGGCTACGTGCGACGAACGAGGGAGGCTCTCAGGCTCTGGTCATTGTCAACAGCATAGAACTCGCGAGGCAGGCTGCAGCCACCGCTAAACATCTGTTCCCCGAGTGGACCGTTGAGATTGAGCAAGGCGCAAAGCACACGGCGTCTGGACTTGCCGACCTGTGCGTTGGACAAGTCCAATCCCCAGTCGCATTTATACTCAAAAGTCGCTCTTAATAGGACAGTGGCAACCTATCAAACCTTGTTGAACCCCTTGAGATTGGAAAAGTTCCAGCCCAAGAACTTCAAGGCAATCATCGTCGACGAAGCCCATCATGCCGCTGCACCATCGTAAGTTCTGGCTCTGTTGTTCTTCTAGGCGTGCTTCAACATTTATTTCTTTCCAGGTATCGAAAGCTTCTCAGCATCTTTCATCAGGATGTCCGTCCCAACTCTAACGAGGAAGACAACCCCACCCATTCTCATTCCGTTCCCATCATCGGGTTCTCCGCAACCTTTGGACGACACGATTCCCTTGCTCTCGGGTCTGTGTTTGAACAGATTGTCTACCATCGGGATTTCCTGGAAATGATAGACGAGCAATGGTAAGTTTCCAGGATTTAGAGAAGGCGTTTACTTACGGGCAAACATAGGTTGTGCGCCATGCGTTTAACGTCCGTTCATGCGAAGTTGGAGCTGGACGAGGTAGCAGTCAGCGGGCAAACTGGCGATTTTAGGGCCAAGAATCTGGCATCGGTAATGAATACCCCGACAACAAACGACCTCACTGTACGAGTCTGGCTGGAACGTGTAGGTAAGTCGCGGGTTAACCTAACGGCGAGGCCGAGTAGTGTTGACATACACCCCGAGCTCCCACGCGTAAATCTACCCTCGTCTTCTGCGTAAACATCGACCATGTCAAGCAATTGACCAAGGTCTTTCGAAACATTGGAGTCGACGCCAGACACATCCATTCTCTTACTCCATCACAAGAGCGAAAAGAGCTTATACGCGGATTCAAAGCAGGAGAATACCCTGTACTAATCAATTGCGGTGAGCATTCTCCTGTTCAAGTTACGCTCGCTACAATATGCTTACGGCTCTCAAAGCCATTCTTACAGAAGGTGCAGATATACCAAACATTGATTGTGTGCTTTTGGCTCGACCGACGCGGTCTCGAAATGTGTTCATGCAGATGGTATGTAAAATCTTTATCCAATTCTCTCTTCCCAAGTTAATCGCGAAATGTTTTGCGCAGATCGGGCGTGGAATGAGGCTTTCGCCCTCTACCGGCAAAGAAGACTGCCTTATCGTTGATTTCGTGGACAGTACCAGCCGTGTTCCTAACGTCATGTCTGTCCCTACATTGCTAGGACTTGACACATATGCGATGAATTTGGAAAGTGTGTAGCCTTTCTCGATGTTGTCTTCCCTGCTACATATCGGATTTTTCAGATACCAAACTAGAAGACCTCAAGGCCGAAGCTCCCATTCTTTCAGACTTACTTGCCGCATCTCTGGAGTCCGCCTCAGCCAGAGTACAAAGCGAGTTTGACGAAGATGAAAACGAGGAGGATGAACTCGTGGTTAAAGAAGATAATAAGGACCAAAGGCTTTCCGTCACCTTCCTTGACCACGAAGATGTTTCTGGAATTTTTGGCCTCAAAAAAGGCCAATCGTATCGAAGGGCCAGCCCATACGCTTGGGTCCGCTGTAGAGACGACTTGTACATCCTGGAAGCTTTTGGGAGGGCTATCCACGTCAAGCTTGTCAATAAAGGTCTGTAAATTTTATCAGCAGCGAAAGCAAACCCTGTTTACTAAACTTCAACTTCGGCCAAAAGACTTGTACGTCGGCTACTGCGTGGTACGGGACCGACCCACCCGCGAAGTTCTCCGAGCGCACAGCCTGGAAGATGCGTTACGTGCAGCAGACAACTACGTAGAGAAGTTGGTTGGATTTAGTGTGGCCCCACAGTTACTGTACGCCGCATGACTTGGTCATTATGATTTATCTTAGCTAACCCATCGTCGGTAGACGCTTTGCTGGCTGGAGGAAAAACCCTGCCTCTCGTTCTCAAATAGAGGTGATTAAGAACAGATTCCACAAGAGCGGGGGTGAATCGGGGACGGCCAGCGGAAATGCTTTCAAATCCCTCGTTGCTTCTAGCCTAACCAAACAGCGGACATTCGACGAAATCACGCTGGATGTGATCCATAATCTGACCAAGGGTGAAGCCGCTATTGTTCTGTGCAAGTTGATGAACGGTGGCATTGTATGTTGAATGTTCCAGTACCTCGTGCCACAGTCCTCCACTGACTCTTCCTCAGCGCTCTCAGGTTGCCTTCCACAAGACAGCAGACAAGGCTCGCAAAGCTATACAGAAAAGGTTCGACAGCCTTCAAGTCAAGCCTCCACTCTTTCATCCGTCAAGCCATCCAAACTCGGGGTCGACGGTTTGAATTTAGAATATGTACAATCTCTCTTTATCACTACCTATTCCTACTTGTCCCTCACGAGGTCAGATAGCAAGGGCGAAACAGCCTCATGCGACTGAAGGGTCAATCCGGCAGCTCGTTGTGCCGTATTTACCAATCGCTCGAGTTCTGTAGGATTGTACATCTGCTTGCTGTCGTGTGCAAGACCCGCAATCAGCGTGCCAACAAACGAATCCCCAGCTCCGGTCACGTTAATTAGCGAATCGACATGCAGAGAAGGGAAGTGTTGCAACACCAGTATCTCCCCGCCAAGACCATGGGCGATGATGCATCTTTTCGCAATGTTGGTTCGCTCTCGCGCAAAGCCAGAAATTTTAGCGTCGTCGGCCGATATCTGCATGACAGCAATGGCACCGTTGACGCCGCATTTTATCCAGATGTGCTGAAAGAATGGGAGAAGATGAACAGCCATCTGCGCTATTCCCTGTTGGGTTAGGAACGACATTGTCCCCTTGGCAGAATCATCGTCCCGTACGTTCCGTCGAGCAAGTTGTTCCACTTCCATCCGGAAGTTGGATCCTAGGGAAAGATTGTTGACGTTGTCCCACCACCACGAGTGCGACATGAGGTCGTATTCGTCAGAGCGCGCCTGTTCATAAACTTCGATAAGTTCGAGCACGTTAGGTGTAAAATGTGTGATCAACGGCTTCTTGGGATTGGTCGTTTTCAACCAGCTTCCAACGGCAGGAAGGATCCTAGAGGACTTTGATACAGATGTGGGCTCGCTGGAACAAAGCGTCAAAACGTGGCGCGATGGTGATTCAGAACCCATACTCACAAAAGCACTGCTCGGGGAAGACCGTCAGTGCTATTAGAATGACCACAGTGAAGTTGTTCGTCAGGATTTACCTTTGATGTGGCTCTGCCGGCAGTGATCCACCAATCCCATCATCGTTTCTGCGGTGATGTTTCCGTCGAAAGCGACCAATTCAGGAGCATGAGCTGTTATGCGCGGGACAATCTGAAGTTATGAGGGGTGTTCTAGTCAGCGAAAGGTAACAAATGTAGTCCACGAAACCCACTGCATTATGTGAGAAGTCTTCGGTAACGTCCATGTCTGCAACGCCCCCAACGAGGGCACCTTCGCCATCCAGAACCATGTTGCACACTGCTGTCCTTTCTGGTAGGGTAATCAGACCGTCGTTCCTCATCCCTCGCCTGGTCACTTCTTCCACCATCAAGTGTCCGAACATATCTCCTCCAATAGGTGAAAGGAGGAGAGAACTGACACCAGGATATGCAGTCACTGCTGAGCGAGAAGCTGCCTCGGCAATATTGCGAGCAACCCCCCCAAGAGTCAGCGACACAGAGCCTGGGACTGTGGAATGAGGAGCCAGTGATCGGTCTACAGAGCTATCAGCTTTAGACGTTATATCCAAAGCTGAACAGCCAATGACAACGATGTTTGCAGGTCCCTTGAAAATACCAAGTTAGTGGGAGTACTTGCATGCACAGAGCCTCAATAGCAGATATGTACCGAATTAGTCGCGGCAGGATGAGCTGGTGCACTCTGAGGCCTCGAAATGTCTGTAGAAAAGGGCAGAGTCCTAAAAGTAGAAGCAAAGGCCCGAGTGGCGCATGGCTCGTTTAATACGCTCTGAAGGTCAAATAGAACAACGAGGAAACAAATGACAATTAGATACTAGCACTGCAGATGGTGAAGATTTAACTACTGACGCCCTTCAACTTTGCGTATTCCACAGCGATTCGTCCGCCTGGGGTTACAGTGAGTGCGAGCAAAGGGACAGAGCCGATTAAGCACTCACCGATAAGGGCATTGTTCTGGAGAAGGGCGATGTTGGACTCAAGCGACCTGCCCCCACTAAGCTCCAGTACACGAGCGAGCAACCAAGGAGTCACTTCCTTTCCGCTGCGCGCGACACCATTCTCTTCAGACTCTTTTACTGCCTGATTAACCAACAGTTGTATCGTTTCTCCGGAAGCCTCGTACTCCTCTGGGATCGGCGCAGCGAAAATGATACCATTTCTCATGTTCAATTGCTGTTGTGTTACTAAAATAAGCGTCAATGTCGTTTTCCATGCAGCGTAAACAGAGAAGGTGTGTTACATATCATTTTTGCCGCAAGCACAGGATCTTCGACGTTCCAAGGCACCTATTAACAGGCTTTATGAGTTGCTTGAAACCAGGAGCAGCAAAGTATACGTACATTGTGTCCACTGTACCGCGAGAAAAAAGCAGGGAATTCATTCGTCTTGCTATATGCAACGACTGGCACTCCGGCCGTTTCCTGTAAAGCTTTAAGAGTAAGAGGATGGGCCAAGCCGCTGCTACTGCACTTGCCAAATATTCCAGAGTTCTTCTGGGAATCAGAGATGCGCGACATGAAGCACAATAATGGTAGCACCCACCTTCCAATGTCCAATATTGACTTTACACCAGATGATACAAGTCCTACCGGGCACCGAGTTAGCTCCTGCAAATCTGCAGAAACATCCAAAGCTGATTTGAGAATTAGTAAAGGCTGCGAGTCACCAGATAGAGGTCGCACAGGTCTCTGCTCCACGATGAACACCACCAAGCCTGTCCTTTGTCTTCAGTTCACGCTCGCAAACAAGAGCACGTAGGACTCACCCGCCTGTTGCAAACACCTAGCACGAGTCGTGTTATGTAAATGATCAGTTGTCCAGACTTGCATTTGAGGCGCATGTAGCTACCTTAATCCCCGCCAAGGCTGAGAACACCAAGGTAGCGCTACACGTTGTACCTAAATGCGTGTCAACCAACCACACAGGCACGCATATTTCAGGACCCACCTCCATCCTGGTTGGTAGCAATTGCAGAGGAAATGTCCCTTCTCGAAATCTTTGCGGGTTTCTCTCTTCTTTCAGCAAGCCTCTCCAACTCATGACGCTCCAAGCCGATTTTGACGCGACCACCAACCAAGGCAATAGTAGCAGGAATTGAACCAGTCGATCTGACAGTATTTTCAAGTGCTAAAGGGACTTCCAAGTTGGCGGGATAGGGGAGACCATGTGTGACCAGTGCAGTTTCGAGCGACACGACTGGCAAGCCTCTGGCCAAGGCGTCCTCGACTTCAGGGTGGACATCAACTGGGGCCCCGCTTTGCCTCAGACTGCTTAGCAGTTGGTAGTTCCTATCACCCCTTCTAATGGCCTGTCGGGGCACAGTGTGCTGGAGTTGGTGCCGCAAGCGAAGCATCTGTAACAGCGATAGCACGCGGAGACTCTGGCAATGCGGGAGTGCTGTTCAGACGATGACTATAAGCGAGAATATGTAGAGCTGAGCTTTGCTGTTGTGCGGAGAAGATACGAAGGACTCGGTGGTCACAGACAGCTGGATGAGCGGTGTGATATGGTCGAAGATGGAAAGGAAGAGTCGAGAGCTATTTATATCCGGCCCCCAGACAGGTTCCGATCGCGTGTTGAACACATACCATCATCACATGGAATCCCTCAACCATGCAGCGTCTACTGAAGCACACCTAGAGGTTCCTGCGGGGAAATGCGTCATAACCTACTCGAAACTAGACGTCGAGAAGATACTGAGCACAGTGAAGGACGACGGTTCAGGAGCAATCGTGACATTCATAGGTCAGGATTTGATAACCCACATCAAGCAAGTAGCTGATCAAACCGTGACAACAGGGACTACACGCAATTCTTTTCAAGGTACTGAGGCATCGTGGTGTAAAACAACAGACAAGGTACACTGAACTGAGCAGGGAAGGTTGTGACGCGTCTTGAATATCAAGCCTACTCGAAACTGGCTATCAAGACTTTGGCGACCATTGTCGATGAGGCTACTCAGCAATTTCATCGCTCTGACCATCAGCCGCAGAACGAGACGACCAAGAGCCCACCGTTGCTAAAGCCCGTGGTATATCATCGACTAGGGGTCGTCCCTGTCGGTGAGCCATCCATCGGTGGGTAGTACGTCCCTCTGACCCGGCATCCCAACGCTGACTCGTTGCGCACGCAGTCATAGCTGTTTCCTGTCCACATAGGAAAGAGGCTTTCCGTGCCTGCGAATACATCCTCGAGGAAGTCAAAAAGAGAGCCCAAATATGGAAAAGAGAATTCTATGAAGGAGAGGACGAAAGGACTGCGGTATGGAAGGAAAACGTCTAGCCTCTGGCACGGGACAAGACAGGAATAGATGTATCCAAAACATATCGTAGAGTGTCGGGTGGTGTTATTGTTAATCCATTTTCCATTTCTCGCCATCGTCATCGTCCGAACCAACAACCAACTCGATGGACCAAATGAGAAGGGTGAAGAAGATGTTGATCCACCGCCACCAAATTTGAGAAGAATGGTCTAGCACTGCGAGCCAACGTCAGAAGGAGCCAGATTACCCGAGGCTGTAAGAAACTCACGCAAAAGATGGGAGTACACTGTCACGAATATAAATTGTCTGTAAGTTAGAAGTAATCTCGTGAGTGTCGATGTCTGTAACAGATCCCAGTCAGTAAAAGTAATGAGTAGTACAGAAGCAGGCTGTGGACTTACTGGGCGACTGTCCCATTCATCATCACCATCGTCATCAGATTCCCATTGGCCTCTTCCAATGGTTGGAAGAATGCGAGACGCAGAGTGAAGGATAGTAAGGCGGTACAGGAGTGCGATTAACACCGGTTTTGGGAGCGTGTTTATGACAAAATTCAACAATGTTTGGAGATGGGGTACGAGGTTAGGCAAGAGTGGCGCACTGTCATAGACGATTCAGATACTGGTACCACGTCAAATAACAGTGAGGACGTACTAGGAGGATGCAGGGTCCGAAAACGACTTGGAGTCGAAGCCGCAGAGCCATACATTGTACGCAATAAACAATGCAAGGCAAGAAGATTCAATGATGTTTGTCCGCCTCATGAAGAAGCCGATCACAGTCAAGAAGACGAATGCCGTTAGGGCCACTCCCAGGAGGGTGGAGGACAGGGGCGAGGAAGCTGCAGTTGGATATGACTGTGAAAAGTGACCGGGGTTAGTTCAATTGCAACCAAGAAAATGAAGGACGAACGTTGACAATCCACCAAGCAGAGGCAACATATGCAACAGATGTGCCAAGCAATAGAGCGAACTGATAGAACTCTTCCCGACCCGGGACACTAATAAGCTTCTTCCCTTCTTGACCCAGCTTTTGCGCGACGAGCAAACTCGATAGCCCCTCCATGACGATGAATAGCGGACCCGAGAACGTCAGAGACTTTCCCCACCAGTTTGCCGCGGTCAGAATCCATGGATTCACAGTAGAAGAGAAGAGGTTGAAGGAGAGGAGCAGGAGGAACGGGTGCATTGGCACCTGAAGCACAGAGAGTGCTTTTGAGCCCCATAAAAACGCGAGTGTTCCATGGATAAGAGAGTGGACGGAGAGTAGCAAAGAAAGCAGAAGGAACGCCTGTCTTGAGAGTGTCGCAAGAGTCAATGGAAGGAATACAAGAATCTGAAGTGCTGTCGAAAGCCTTGAAAACATGAGCATCAGTCTTTCTGAACCTCACATGCAAATGAGAGACGAAACGACATACCGGGCTGTGTTGGATATGACAGTCCAAATGAACCAAGAGTTAAACATTCCTCCAAGCTTGACAGAAAGAACCAACTCTAAACAACTTGATGTTAACGGTCAACGTTCAACATTCGTTGACCTTGCATTTCAGCGGCTCGACCTCAGCGGCATCTGGTCCCGGCGCGTGGCATGTGCCAAGCCAAGCCCCTAAACAACTGAACAACCCGATTTACACAAATTAACATTAAAGCTATTATACAGAAAGTAAAGATATTACAGGTATAAGTTACATCACAAGATACGATACAGTGCAGCCATACAGCTAGCAGCAATGAGTACCGCTAATGATAGGTCGCCGCCCCGTAACAACTGGGGTATGTTCTATGTTCTCCTCAAGGTGCGAGTTCAACAACCCTTTCTCTCGAGCAAACTCATTCGTGCGATGGCGAGAGGCAGGGTCAGACGGCGAGACATAGAACTCATCTTTTATGGGTATTTGGAGTAGGTTCATTTTCGGTGTGATAATGGCCATGTGATTTGTTCTAATTTCCATCCAATCCGCTGCGAAATAGTAGGTCAGCCTACATTCCATTCCACGACTTTCAAGTATGAGCGAAAACCTTACCCCGTTCGAATGTCAAAGGTTCGCTAGCAATCTTTACGAAAGACGCCTTCAGCCAAACAGGAAGTGAGATTGCAATGCCGACTTACCATGATAATGTTTTCTCGCTTATCAGACTTGGTCATTTTGTAGTGGCCACCTTCAGAGTATTCACTGAACTCGCTACCAGAAGAGAACCACTTGAGATCATGTCAGTTAAGTTAGCTTTCAGGAGATCGCAGTGCAAGACCAACCAATGACGCTGCCTCGTCCGTTCGTGAAGAAACATAACGAGTCACAACCACCGTCTTCCCATCCGTCACGCAAAAATTCAATAGATTGGGCTGGAACGCACTATTAGCGACCGCGAAGTATAGCAAGATCTTTGGAATTACCTCGGACACGACATTGAATTCCTTCCGGTAGACATTGAGTGCTGCAATGGTTTCTTCCATGGCCTTCTGCAACGCAGCCTGAGAGAATGATTTCGCCGTTGGATCGGGAAGTTTAGAGATGAACAATGCAAAGGCCCATTCAGAGTCTAGAGTTTTTTGCGTCAGCGGTTATGAAAGAGTATCTTGACAACAGGTCTCACCTGTGTTCCCCTGGACCTGGTCGAATGCAATGTCAGGAAGGTCGCTTTGTAGCCGCCGTTTGATCAGACTGAACTCTGCAATAGAGCCATTGTGCATCCACTGTTAAAAAGGATAAGCACTTTCACCGCCCATTGGACGACACAACTGACCATCAAGTTACCAAAGGCAAATGGATGGCAATTATCCAACGAAAGTGAACCGGCAGTAGTAGCTCGAACATGACCGCTAATCCGGAATCGACGTCAATAAGCGCAGCGCCCGGGTCTATGTACATATGGGATCACTCACAAGACTAACGGCGACTTAATCTTCTCCGCCAGCCTCGTTAGATTGATATTGTTCCACGCCTACCGGACGGAACGTGGTAAGGACGTCAACAAGCTCCACGTATGCGAGTGAGCTTACAGGCGTGATAGAGGTGAATATGCATGGCTGACTTCCTAGTTCTTCATCATAGACCGAGTCATACCAACCTTGCATGGCTAGTGAGCAGCTGCTCTGCTTCCATGAGCACCTCAAGGTGCGGATAAGCTACTTACCCACTCCAAACCCGTCGCCATTCATAGGCCTTCGCTTGTCTAAACGTAGACGAGAGTCGAAAGCTTGGTTGATGATTGAGTGACATGGCCGTGTTAGCAGCTGGCAAAAGGCGGGGTACTGGTGAGCATGTTAACCTTGTTGTGTCCGATCAGAGAACGTACATGCGACAGCTGAACAGGCGAAGTTCCTTTGTAGATTACGAACCGGCACATATTCCACAAAGATCGGTTAGTGTTTGGAGGGTCTGGATGATAGTAGAAAGCTTGAAAAAACCTAGTTTATTGTGTGCTTCATTGCTCCCCAAGGGAATCAATTACGTGCGATCGCGACAGCTGGAACGGAGCGGACACAATTTCTCGATCACGGGAAATGCCTGTCCCCATATCCGAACCAGCTCCGTCTTTAAGCTCAAAAGCCTTGCCATCGAACTAAGAAGACTCGATATTTCAATCCCATTAGTACTAGTCGTTCTCAGAATTGACTTGGCACAAAACTCACGAAGATTCTAATTAACAAAAACAATTTACTGTTAATCCTTGATTCAATGCCAGATGGAATCTCTGCTCTTCCAAATGACTCGAACCCATGCAAGAAAACCTCGAATATACGGCCAAAACGGCTGGGAGGGCGTAGACCGCGGGAACTCGGGAGGCCGTGGGCTATACAACTAGAAATTCTCCGGTAGTGAGTGGGTGGACCTTGTTTTTTCAAGGGAGATGCTACGATTATCGACTGGATCTCGTGGTCACAAAATGGCAAGGAGCAAGGCCAATGCAGTACTCAGCACATTACTCAATGCTGAAGAAGGTGGTCGGAGTATATAGTGTTCGGTTCTCTTGGAGAAAGATTCGGGCGACTGAGTCCTGATCAAGACGTGTTCAATAGTTCAACGTTCAACGTTAACGTTTAACGTCCAATGACATTGGTCAATGCCGGTATCGATTCATAGCGAAACATTCGAACTCAAGCTCCCTCTTCTTTCCAATCACACTTTTCATCCATCGCGATAAAGTTGCATGTTTTCACGTCAATAAAGAGCATGTCAATGGACATATATATCCATAGGTCCCCCGAATACGACTGTGAACCATCGATAAACATCCTTGGTTCTCAGATTCGTCAAACAGTTCGCCCAGTGCCGTCTTGAGAACAAGCCCTCATTTCGTTGGTTAGGAACCCGAAAACAGAAGCTTCATTGCCATTTTTGGTCCCAGAAACATGCAATGATATCCACCGATTGAGTCGAAAGGAAGTCACTACTAGATCCTTGATTAAAGGATAGAAGTAAAAGTTAGAACATATTATGTTGCCGAATCAACGCACTGTCAAAATCCGTCTTCGTCTCCACTCATGTCTCGAGATTCGAATCCAAGAGTGCGAATAGAACCTTGGACGCGATGATCCCGACGATTGTCTGGGTGAACAGACAACGAAGAGATAGATTGGGCCACGATGTCGTCTAACATATCTGGGGGTATGTCGTACTCGGAGCTTCGAAGGAAAATTGCATAGACCGCTTTACATCAACCTTCAATGAGCATCCATCAACTCGGGAGCAGAGCACAAACACATACCATCCTCGATTTTCTCCAATGATGATGATGTCACTGCTTGCTTTTTACGCAATTCACGGATGTATGGAGTGTACCGTTCAAAGTCTGTGAGAAATGCTTTGGATTGAACCAACACGGCGAATCCAGTTACACCAAACCGCACCTGCTTTGCAGTTCCGGACGAAAACACACACGTCAACCGCTCGCTTGCGCCCTCCTTTGCGGGCCAATCCTGAGATGGCATACCGCATTAACTCTCCGGTGAGGTCAGACAGTCCAAGTAAATAGTCAGAGACTGTTAGAGGGAAATACTATATGGGAGTATTTCAGTGCATGAGAAATAGTGGGATTAATGGGACGAACAGGGACGCCGTCAGAATCAGACAGGGACTTTTGCACTTCGCCATATGATATCAATGTCCCATGCTCCAGATAGTGGGCAAACGAAAGCGCTTCAATGTATTCTTGCAGCCCTGGAGACACTTGTCGCTCGTGTCGCCAGAACAACTCTTTGCCCAATTCATGCCGCAGCCCAGCATAAAGTTCTTGGACCTCACGAAGCCTCAGGTACCCTTGCTTGCTGGCATTGAGAGCTAAAGCACGATCGTCCAGTCCGTTACTAGTACTCCCGGTACACTGTTGTTGCTTGGCTGCACTGTCCTCGTCCAACATCAATCTATGAAGGAGAAATATCGTTTTCTTGGATAGGTTTGTGATGTCGCGACTTGCCTGGCAACAAACTTAATTCAGATGGTCATCGCTGTGAGACACGCTGATGTACTTTGATTAGACGTTCGCGCCTGTCGTTGGATTCATCCAGCTCTCTGCGGAAGTTTTCGAAAGCGGGCTTTACAGACATGATAATAGGAAGCAAAGACCCAACAAAGACCTCAATTGACGGCGCCGGGCGAGCGGCCACTCGGCTTGAAGGGCACGGTCACATGACCCTCATCCAAATGCGGATGCAGAAGCGCTCAACTGACATGGATGTACGTAAAGCCATTCAGTTCAAAATTAGTTGATTTGAAGCATGAATTCAAGCTCTCTTTCGAGAGCATCGACCATCTGAGCTAGCCATGGTCTTTCCACCAAAGCCAGGATGTCCGATTTGCAGCATTGTCTCTAGTGCCTCGCACACTACCCCAAATTCACCGAGATCACCAGCGTTTCCACTAGGTTCGACCCAGCCGGAGGTCTTGTGGCGTGACGACAATTTCACCGCTTATCGTGAAAGGGCGCACCCCATATCTACAAAAGGCCATATTATAATTGCCTTCAAGTGAGTTTAGGCTTTCATAATCCATAGCAAAGGGTCGTAACGAATGATTCTAGCCTCCATGTGCCTTCGCTATACACAATGGCAAGAACTTTCGCTTTCGTGCCACTGGGTCGAATATCGCTAACACTTGACTTCACCCTAGTCCTCTGCAGACCTACCTCTCCTTGTAAGCCTGCAGGCTCTAGCTGTGAAACTCTTGTCGGCACTGGTATCAACTTCTCTCGCCTCTCGCCTGCCTTGCGTCACCCGCGGGAACGAATTCCGCATAGGGTTCATCACCCCTCCATTCAAGGACAGTAAGATACCAATTGGAGATCACCTCCACGCCCACGCATACGTACACCCAGCAGACTTGCTAGGCTGGTGGAGAAGCGTCGCTTACAGCTCAATCGCTTGGTATGATATTAAAGACCTCATTGCGGAAATCAGGTACGTCATCCAGGTTAAATATGCATGAGGCATTCCGTGACCTCCATGTACGCGCGCCCTAGAGAATCTGTGTCGAATAATCGAGTAAAGTCCGGCTACAGTAGCGGGCGAGCCATAGACCTGGTCCCTGCGGCGGGAGCGCGAACCGGAACATCAGACGGAGTAGAAACCACTGAACTCGGAATCGCGAGCTTGTCTACGACAATCGAGGATGCAGGCGTCTTGTCTACTATGCTAAGCCGTCAATCGGGCCCCAGAACGTCTTTATGACTTCATACGCGCTATTATTATTGTCATTGGATTCTTGCTTTAGCTCCCGGGTCTCATCCTAGGTGCTACGGAAAAGGAACTAAGTTGGGGATACGGAAACGGAACCAAGTTGGGAAATATATCGATAATAAATCCCAATGTAAATGTACAGTTATATTCTATGCGTCTGCGGAAGCTTGTCAGGGCGTAGTTAATAGAGAGAGCAAAGGAAGACACACAATAAGATGATCCTGTCAGTAGAGTCAACAAAGCACCATGTTGCTCCTCGTTAAACCTTTTGGAATCCTCATGCCAAGTGTCTTGATGTGTTCTCTTAAAGTTGCTGGCACACCTTCTAACTGTCGTTGAGATAGGGATCTAAAGGGGTCAATGTAAGTCAAGCTGGATCGCAAAATATGAGATTTCACCGTACAGGATCGTATGTATGCTCAGCCAACACACTCGTCAGAAGTTCGGGCATCCAACTCTCAACGGTGTACGGAAAGCTTTCAACGAGTGCACAAATTCCGAGGATAGCCGCGTGCCTTTGACGAATGGCTTTGTTGTAGTTTGTGTCGTTGCGGTTTGGCAAGTAGCTGTTCTTCGCCAGGCGAACGAATCGGTCCTAGGTGAAAGAGTAAGCAACGACACTCAGGGACAGTTGAATCGGAGTGCCTTCAGGGTAATCACACTGCGTCTCGGCGATAGTCTCATTATTCCTGAGAGCGTACTAAATGTTGGTAAGAACGGAGACCCACAGAGATTCAACAGCCTCAACTTACGAGGCGGCCATTTCCCGCACTTCAACAACCTCATCGTCCAATCGTTGACACAACACCTGTGAAAATGATGTGAGGTCTGCTTCCAGGCCAAAGCCATGTTCCAAGTACCTCGAGCATTTCCACGAGTTTGAATTCGCTGATGAGGGGCATTTGTCGGAAGTAAAATATCTGCAACAACGGCAGAGCCTTCAATCTGACCCTCCACGACTGCAAAAGATTATTAACTGAGGGACAGAGCAATTACATGAGAGAACACACTGGTGACGATTGGATGGCATCGAAGATGGCGCTCAGGATGGGGTTTATCAATACCACTGGCGGAGAAACACCGCACATGCGAACCAACAAAGCGTTCGCTCGGTTGGATAGTTCCTTGTCATCATTGACTAGCAAATAAGGTCAGATGGTACAAACTCATTACTCTGCTATTGAGGCCTACCTTCAGTGAATCTAAATAGTTCAGGCTGCGATAAGGAATGATGAGTAAATCATGGAGAACAAGATCGAGACGAATGTTACCATCAAGGGCAAGATGTAGTCAAACGAAGAGATCGCATGGAGGTCATGGATCGACTGGTACAACCATTTACATATGGTAATTCCAACGCTGAGCAGAAATGTTCAGTAACGGAAGGATGGTATGTGAAGTAAAAATCTCACCGGTCATAAGTCGACTGAAAAGCACGAACACCTGGGACTCGCTCATTGCGCCAATCTTTGAAACGGTCAACAAGCTCAAGAACCCTCTCTTTATGATAGGTTCCACGCAGGCCCATGATATCGTGGTCTGGAGGCAGCTTTTCACATTCTCTAACGAAAACTTCTGGGACCTGAAGCGACGGTCGTGGTTGCCACTATTCCAGGGATTAGAATGATGGGTAAGAGTGTCAGATTTGTACGTGCCTTAATGTTCTGCGAGAATGCCAAAAGTTCTCCTATGAATGCCCGCACCTAACATTTATAAGCGGTATGCAAAGCACGGGAAGAATGTTGTGTCTCACTTCGTCGTGTTCGTTGTGAATATGCGACCAGGATCGATTGACAGCTTCGTCAGCCCACGGCAAAAACTTACGCCCCAGCTCTTCATAGAAGGCACGATAGAGGGAGGTGACTTTAACCGCGTCGAACGACATTTCGGGGTTGTAGTCGAGTGATCTGAAGGATTGCACCAGATAGTCGACAAGAGGCTGAACACGGCGAGGATCCTTCTTGTAGAAGATATACTGGAAAGATGTTTGTCAATATTTTGTAAGGTCACTTTGATAGGGCCTCCAATACCTCAAGGAAGGAGGTCCAAATCGAAAGTGTATCCGATTTGACGTTCTTCTTTAGTATCGTCTCAATAAACGGAGTAAACCAGGTCCAAAGCTTGTCCTGATTTTCCATTGGCCAATGCTTGGATCCTTTGAGGGGTGTAAGGCGTTTATCAAACCAGATGATATTGGCACTCGCCATTGAGCAGTCCTGCTAGCAACTCGGCCGCAGCTCTCTGTTTGTTGTGATCTTGGTCTTGAATCAGCTTCTCAACCATTGGTCTGAAGGCTTCGAATGGCTCGTCTTCGAGGAGTTGGACTGATAGTCGTGAGATTATGGCCAACGAGAATGCGATAATATAACTGACATATGGATTTCAGTGCTGAAATGTTGTCCTGAACCACGATCGTCTCGTGGTTCTCTTCCGAAAAGAAGGTGATAACCTTCTTCCACCAAGCCGAGTCCGTGGCAGCTTCACGGAGCGTTTGTATCGAAGCGGAACTGTCCGGATCCCAGGGCTGGAATGTCGATTGGGTCGCGTGTGGGTGACAATATAGTGTTACACAGTCGTTCCATACTAGCCAGCCCGGCGGATCCTTGTCGAATAGTAGCCTAGACAGTGTGAGGATGGAAGTAAAATCAAAGGCGTAAGCACGACATACGGCTTTCTAATTGGATCGTCGGGGTTCAGCGGTACTTTGAAGGAAGCAAGGAATTTCTCCGTCATGTCGACACTCGGCTTAACGGGAATACACCTCTTCAAGGGGTTCGATGCTTTGCCCAACGCTAGATCTGCCTTGCTCGGACAATGAGTTCTTAGCTTGATGCCCCTTGCAGCCTTCATGACGGCTCGTTGCGCATACTAAAATGGGGGGTAAACGATAGAAACCTTAGGGGTTTGAGGCAGCGCTTACATATCTCTGTCAAGGAAGTGTATAGTAAGACTCGTGTTGATATTTCAGATCGCGGTTCAACGTACCACGGAAGGATTGTCATCGTACATTCCCAATAAAAAGTACTCCATGTGTTCCTGGGAGATAGGTCTATCCCGGCGAACAAGAGTACGTAGGCATCGCGTCGCGTAGATGAGATATCTCCAGTGAGTGTCTTCTGACATGCCTACATCAAGAACGAACTCAACCTGCGAAGGTTATTAATTGTACTTTCCATTTATTACGCCACAACATACCAGCTTCTTCACTTCCTCGTCGATAGATTCGCTCCGCTTTATCCTCTGCTCCAGACATTTCTGCATGATTTTATCCTCCTTGGCATCGACGTGTATGATTGTCTTCATTCTTGCGACACATGCTTCAAGGGCAGGTGATTCGATGTGATCAACTAGATTAGTCGGCTCAACAAAGCTAGTCAAGCCTACAACAGTAAGTCAGCTTCAGATGAATTAACGTTGCCTGAGGAGAAACACACAGTTTTCAAAAACCGTGGAGACACAGTCTTGAATTGATGGCTAAAGGTGTGTGAATCAATCAATAGACACAAACCAGTGAAGCTTGGCCAGAATTTTAGCGCTCACCTTCTCATTGTGCTGCGAACCGAACAATCCCTCTAGCAATGATTTGACCAGCGTAGGCTCTGAAGCAGGGAATGAGCGCTTGGACTACACGCAGAAAATGTTACCAACCGTTGATAGCGTACTTGCCAAACGAAGAATGATTTATGGTCCACAAAGCTCCTTTCATGCGATCGTCGTCGTTTCCAGGGTCAAGAGCAGACTGAAGACGAGGCAAAGCACGCCGTCGAACACCATCGTAAACCTGAGGAATGTCAACACACTCTGATATAAGGACGGTCATCTCCCTTCACTTACCGTACACAGAGCCTCGAGGACTGATTGGCTATCTCTGCTCAGGGATCAGTACACTGTCTGCAATAAAAGAGTAGATTTGCTACCTTCTCACGCTGGAATAATGCCACATGGACCATTCGACTATATCGTCGATGAGATTATCTTCGACAGGACCGCGCTTCCTCTCGACGGAGTTCCACCTCAACCGTGCAGCGTTGTAGAACCTGTCTCCAAGTAAGTGTTTGGTGTTTGCTACGTAGTCGCTGATTTATTGAGGCACGTACCGAGCTCGTCTAACATAGATTGCCCTGGGCCATACTTTCTGACCTGCATATCGGCGAGCGACATTCCTTTCTGAGTTATACTGATCCTCGTTAAGATAATAGCTTTATACATAGCCCAGAGTAAGCGCCAGAATGTCAAAAACGCGAAACAGAATCGAACCTATCACGACTGTCTCCGTAGTCAAGCATGAACGTTCGAATAGACCTGACCTGAAAGTGACATATCTGAGTTCATGGCTTCACCCTGTGTAAGGTTTAAAAGTCCAAAACTCACGAGAATATACACCGCATCAACGGTGTTCTCTTCACCTTGGTCTCGTAAGGATGTGGAAGCTTCGTGTAGGAACACGCCGAATCTATTCTTGGCCGACAAAATGAATTGATACCTAAGGTCTTCTGGGTCTGTCAAAGCAAAGCCGGAGGTGATTGTCTCGACGGAAGCAATCATTTCAGGTATTTCTTGCCTAGAATAACGTTGGACGTTGTCGGGATCCTCGGTGTAAAAGGTACGTACAAAAGGTCAGAAGTTTCTGCAGCTTTCTTCTGGTCCTCGCGGGAAATGTATTCCTTTATCAAAGTAGGAATTCCAGCAAAAGAGTTGCGAACGAAGGTGAGGTGACTGAGCTGGACATCAGATAAGAAGTAAGGCTTGTAAAGGAACAGACGCACCGACAGAAATCGTTTCTCCACTCAGCATTGCGGACAATGCCTTGTTAAAGCTATCAGTAAGCAACCGGGGAAAATACCAAAAAGGCTTACCTGGCTTCAAAAGGGTTTCTAGCTTTTCCAGAGTAGGTATCACCAACACCTTGAATATCTCGAGAGCAAACGCGATCTCTTCGTTGGACGGAACGTGCCAAGCAACCTACATGTCCTCAGTTTTCGGAAAGTTGCACGACAATTATTACTTACCGTGATCTCTTCTGGGCGATAAAGCTTGCCCCAGTGAATGTGATGTCTTCGTTGGAAATCTAGGAACTCAGTCAGTAAGCGGTCGTCAGTTATAAACTGATTACTAACCTTCGCTCGAGGAGTCAGACGGGTTTATGAACTTGTTCTCCAGAGGATAGGTGTGGGTGAGCGTAAGGAGAAGGCTTGACAGCAGCTTTCCAGTCCAGGAATACCCACGCTTCGAGAGTGTCTTCTCGTGCAGAAGGCCCAGAATGGACAGCAGTCTGTCTTTGTAGGGCAGAATCTAAAAGTGATATTGAGTCTCAGTTTAGTTGCCTGTTTGTATATGGAAGAAAGTCTACACACTGCCGTCCCATCGCTGACAAAGACAGTTAGCACATATTGAAGAAAGGTGACGGGGACATTGCTCACTTGTAAACGGCGCCCCTAAGAATTGCAAGATCTAAAGAGCTCAATGAGCATGCAAACGATACATCCAGGTGAAGGTGAAGAAGCCTTACTCCAATGTAAAGTGGCGTCTGACGGAAGCGGAGTAGATGATGAAGTCGTACGCAAACTGCTTGCCCCATTTTCCAGCTCGACCCGAATGTTCTTCTCGCAGAATGGGAAGAACATTTCCAAGGTTTTGACAGGATTGGCGTTGGCCACACACTCTACAAGTTGGTGAATTGCTCGTACGGCGTTCGCTCGTACATTGTTGCTCGCATAATCGTAAACCATGTTCAGGACGAGGTCAAACAAAGGCTCCGAAAGGTGCACGCAAATTTGGGTACATGCGTGTGTGACCGCGTCAACGACTTGAACTAGACAGGGATAAGTGAGATAGAACTTGCGCAGAGTGATCTAATATGCTTCACCTTCCGTAGTTCCCCCGCCGGATCCTCCGGGCCCTTCTTCAGGGAGGTTTTCCAAAAGGCGTATAACCTGTCGCACAAAGCTAGCCACCCAATCGGGAAAGATACGTGTCGTTTCCTAATGTTAACGGGTGAGGCAACTGAAATACTCTGAGTTAAATAAATAAACCTTAAGCAGCGAGTCTTCTTCTTTGTCAGATAATATAACAGCTTCACCGTCTATATCGGCCAAAGAAAGCACAGGGATTCGGGTACCATTGCTTGAGGACGATCGACTGCTCTCCGACGATACAGGGGCTTGATCGTCGAACACTGTCAAATCACCTATAATTATATATTGAGAGATTTCGGAAAAGAATGCGGCCGTGCAAAGCTAGAGGGATCAAGGAGTGTCAAAAACGGAATTGGGAAGGTGGAAAAAGCGCGCTAACCGTCTTCGAGGGGTCATTCTGTACGCAAGATGTCAGTGTACAATCATGGGATTATCGCGTAAGATACTCACGAGATCGATGCCAGGTATCAACAGTTGAAGTATAGGTGCAAGGTGCTTTCCACCCGCATAATAAACATCTCTAGATACCATTGCTGGAGCTACAGCGCACAATGCTTTGATGACAGACATCGTCCGTTGAGTCTAACAATCGTCAGTTGTTACTAAACAACGCTACATTGAAGTACATACCTCAACCAACGAATCCAGAGATGGCACAGCTCTCTCGAGAATCGGCTCTAGAACGAGATCCGGCTCGAGAGTGCACATCGACTTCAAACAGCTTTGGATATTTGACACAGTCGTCGAATCTTGTGAAAACATTGCCAAGAGGGTCACCGTCCGAAGTGATTTCACGAGTTCTCTCTTCATTAGTTTGGTCAACCTCCGGTGCTGAAAGCAATATTAACGACTGAATGCGATATACGACAGCCATATGTACCTTCGGGGTCTTGCAATCCGGCTCCATTTCCTCGTGCCAACCTAATGAGTATGACGTTAGCTCAACTTTTTCAGGTTCGAAAGTGAACCGTACATACGTTTGTTAAATTCGTAAACAATGTATTTGATAAATGCGGTTAGCTTTGAAAGGAACGAGTTAGGTCTTTGTTGATGCTTGGCAAACGACAACTCACATCGTTAGTCCATGAGCCTGAATTTGATGGGTGAAAGAATGATTCCGTTGAAGCAATCATCCTTGCTAAAGAGTCCAACGCCTGAGACCCGCCGAGATACGCCTTGACTTGCGCAGGTTTCTTGTTCAATGGCGCAGACAGGTAATCACCCAAGGAAGCACTGTGAATAGATGGGGTGTTCGACCCAGATGTCGGTAGCGGGGAGAACATGGGAGTCGGTAGGTTTGACGGGGGTACTACGGGCCCATCTGGAGCCATAGAATACACGATTATACGTGCCAGAGAAGCTGTTATTCCATTAAGCGCCGACTCTCCTGCATGAAGACTGTAGTAACCTACGAATTCGCCATTGCGGTTTCGGTAATCTCCCGATCTCAAAGCCCACCTGGCTATCCGCGGTTGGGCCTGTCGTGAGGGATCCGCCATCCGCCAGGGGAATTTCTAAAGGTAGATCAGCAAAGTGCCTGGGCTGTAAACAAACGCGTATTATACATACCCATAGAGCCGAGGCATTTACACATGATAAGATTCCACTCTCGCTCAGTAAAGATGCCAACGTCTTTGTAAAGCCCATTCCACTTCGTGTTGTCTAGTCGCCTAGGTCGCTCCCATTGTGGGCGTCCTTCCCCTTCCGATCTTTCGTCGTCTGGGATGTCATCTATACGTGCTGGGTCGCTTGGATCTGGGGCAACATGCATTTCCGCTAACTTGGATAGGAATTGAAGCATGCGTTCGTCATACATGTACGAGTTAATCGACTCCCAGATGCGGAAGAGCATCGGCAAGTAGAATTGCGGGTGGCTGAGTGGCAGATAAGTCATCAGATAGAAATGAGACGATAATATGGTCTGGAGAAAGGGTCAGAAGGATTACCACCCAAATGAAGCTTTAACCACCTACGTCAAGCTTTGTGCCATCGATTAAGGGGAGGAAGGTGAAGAGCATTTCATTGATGGCGGCAGGGTGGAAGAATCTCCTGGCGCAGTCTGTTATGAAGCCCATGCACCACGACGCTTGGCTGTTACATCGATTGAGCCAGGTGTTACACTACACTCGGATGAGATGGCGGAGACGCACGTGTATTCAAATTGTCTCCGGCTGAGGAACAGGTCCTGTCGCAGAATCCTGTCGATTGGTTTCCAGGGAAGTCGCATATCCTCCACCGTGATCTTGTTTTTCGACTTCGTGAGCATCTTGAAGCCATCTGCGCAAGCCGCAACGACCTGCATCGACATGCCAGGAACGAGACTGAGGTTGTAATAGAGTTTCGCTAATTGTATTCGTTTGTCTTTGGGCAGAGGATATTTGAGGGTGTTCCAGCTATAGCAAAGATTGAGACGATATGAATCAGCTAAAAAGCCAACGAAACTCACTAGTTTAGCATACTGTCCCATTGAATGAAGCCAACCTCGTAGTCCTTGGCCTCTACGCACTGTAGGATGCGGAGGATAATGAAATCTAGCAGTTCTATCATCTTTGAGTAGGGTTCTATAGCATATGGCAGAGATCTGGCGTAATTCTTGAGGTGCTTCATGGAGCTGTCGCCATTGTCATTGAGGATATCATCTGGAATTTCTGCGGAAGGGATTGCTCCTGGAACAGATGGCTCATGAAGGCCATTGGCCTTGTCAAAGCCATTTAGCTTGAGCTGGGCAATGTCGGGTAAGAACATTCTATCGTCGTCGA
The DNA here is from genome assembly GCA_004369085.1 of Coprinopsis marcescibilis. Classification (NCBI taxonomy): domain Eukaryota; kingdom Fungi; phylum Basidiomycota; class Agaricomycetes; order Agaricales; family Psathyrellaceae; genus Coprinopsis; species Coprinopsis marcescibilis. Next base: position 85 of record ML210146.1, on the reverse strand, counting down.
ATGTTGGTGTCCAGCAGGCGAAGGTCGTCGTGGGTGGTAAGTGTAAATAGTGGGGCGCACATGTGAGACTCCAACGACCACTATA